>JASDDO010000029.1:334720471-336052150 GCA_030015575.1 Agapanthus africanus | reverse complement strand
GATATAATCTACTCACCTTGCGTCTTCATTTGTCGACGCCGCCTCGCGCTTGCCTGTTGTCCCGAAGTCTTCATGGGGTACCTACACATCAACGTATCGCAAATGCGTATTAAAACCAATTCCAAACTAAAACGGCATACGAAACCCCGAACGATACGCTAAGGTCTATAGGTTAGAACCTATGGACTACGCTTTCAAAACCATCAATCAATCCTCGATATCGTCGTACAAACGCCAAGTATTCGAGGCAAAACACTGATACGCAAATCCAGAATTCAAAATGCGGAATACGGAAAAAGGAATCAAAATAGCAACTAAGGAAAAAGGCTCCAGATTTCACCCTGGGTCAAATTGGTCAATTTTGCACATGCCAGGGGTCTAATCTAATGGTAAGGGTGCACCAAAACCAAAACGAACCAATTCCCTACTTGTCTGGCCATAATTTGCGGCCAGAATGCATTTATTTGTGGACGGGAAAGAGAGATAGGGGCTAAGCTTCTGGTGGTGGCTTCCTGGGTGCCTGCACATATCACTATCCAACCAAAATAATTTTCAGAGTCTCGGGTTGATAGCAGATTCAATATAACCTTCACAGATTTCTTCAATTTTCCGATATCGGTTTCTAAATCCGTATTCCGGGTTTCAAGTCTCTGGTTTGGGTCTCAAATCTAGCACTATGGTGTTTGTATAATATCTACTGAGCTCAATTTCACATCATAACCCAAATTCCCTCAAACCCTAACTAGGTTTTCCTTAAGTCCACCAAATCAAACAATATCGGTTCTAATCTAGCATGGGGGTAAAAGAAATGCTAAAACTAAGCTAATGGTTCAGTAAATACCTCATTTGGCAACTCAAGAAAATTCTTGAGTTGCCCCAAGCGGCCAAAATCCTTGCTTTCTTGGTCCAATGTGTTGGTCTTGAACTTGTGCATCTTTTTTGTGAAATGAAGATAGAGTTTTGGAGTTGTTTTAGAGGTGATTTGAGGAGGTGAAGAGGGGAGGGAATGAGCTAGGGCAGCAGCAGCAGCTGAAGGAGAAAAGGGAGAGAGGAAGCGAGTTGAGGAAGTGAAGGGAAATGGCTAAGTCAAAGCTAACCCCTCTCTTTTCTCTCTCACCCATACCTACTACCATATTCTATACTTATCCTTTTTCTTTTCTCTCTAAATTCCTTCTCACTAAAATAGTAACCCCACAAGAAACATGATAGAAAATGCACAAGTATAGTAAAAAAGATATGTGCATGTTTTGCACAAAATTGCTAAAAACCGATTAGCGATTTTTACTCGCGATTAGCACTAAATTAGCATGTAATTAATCATAAAAACTTAAAAATGGCATAATTCCATAAAATACCCTATTTTAGAATTTTCCAAAATTTTTCCAAAATTTTTCCCATTTATCTGCATTTAATTATACCGAAATATTAAAATATTAATTAAAATAATATTAAATTATAAAAATTCCCAAAAATAATATTTTATTTTTTTGAAATGTTACAATCTTCCCCCCTTAAAGAAATTCGGTCCCCGAATTTAAATTTAAACCCCCAAATACTAAAACATTTCAGTAAAAATCCAAGTCGTCGGGGCTCCGAAATCATCAATACATTAAACGCATCATAGCACAATGCATGCGCATAAGTAATGAGCAGATAACTCAAAAACAAAACTCCGTCAAGCATCCCGCAATCATCGGAGTCATGATAAAGACACAAATGTCAAATTCAAAGCAAAAACCAATGTGATATAAATCCGAACTATACATGTAAATAGCTGAAGTAAATGCATGCAAAATATATCCAGGTACTGTCCTCTGACTAGTCCTGCTTAGTATGAAAACACATAGAAAATATCATAAAAATGTACTGCTCCATAAGAATCAATCCTAAAAATGTATATATAAGAATACCCTGTGCGTCTGGTGCACACGGAAATCAAAATCCATATATGTGCCACACAGGTGCACAAAATAGCATCTAGGTGCAATGGGTGTGCACGAAACATCTGTCATAGGCAATGTGTATGCCCGAAAGTAAAATCAGATGCATCTGACATGCACGAAGAATTCCGATTTAGTGCATCTGGCGTGCACCAAAATCATATATCAAAACATGTGCTCATCACGCGCGAAAATCCAACCCAAATGCACGGAGTGCAAGAAATCAACATCAATATCAGAATCAAAATCGACGGTATACAATACGGCTCAATCAAGATCAGGTATACCGCAGTGTATAAGCTCACAATCGTGTGCATCAGCGTGCACAAATCAAATCAAAACACTAAAAGTGCATGAAAACTATGCTGGAAGCGTAAATCAAATCACCGGCATAAAATAGGCATGAAATCACAATCAATACCTCAAGAGTAATAACTATGCGCAAAGTATAAATATCCCGTAGGTGCAACCATGGTGCAGGAAAACATATATCATGACACTGTTAGTGTATATGCCCTAGAGGCCATTACTGTATCATACTAGTTTGTATATTACTTGATGGAAGCTTGGGATATTCACCTTGTATAAACAATCTTGCTCAATATAGTAGTTTGCTACTTGGTTTGTTTCTACTTCAATGTGTACTTGTGTTTATTTCAGTATATCACTTATACGCATTAGTGGAGCCCTTAGGATCTTTGCCTGATTACCAGCGTTGTGATGGCAGTCACACTAGTGGGGGCTGGGTAATCTATAGGCACATCCTTATACAGGTCCCTAGTCGTAGGACTATCGAGACAGGGCATCGATACTCCGGAGTAGACTAGCGTATGCGCTTCTCATCCCAGTGCGGGAGATGGTCTGTCCCACAGCCATCAGTACGTCGTACTGGAGATAGTATACGGGTGCTCGTTGGGTTACGAGTACACTGGACAGGACTCGTCGGGAACTGACAGGTTGGTATTATACCTATCGTCAGTTATCAGTTCCCAGATGACATGAGTACAGCTTAGTCCGCTGACTTGACACTGACACTTCGCCTCGAGTGTGTTCCCACTGCACTTTGATCACTACCCTACCACGGCTCAAAGGAGTCGTGCAAACAGGTGGTGGTTGGGTGCAGTCCCGAAGCACTTGGAGGCAGTGACGGTTAGACAGGATTCGTCTCTCCCGGTATTGGGGGTTGACATCGCGCTGTGTCTAGGAGAGCCATTACACGAGTAGTCCCTGGCCAGGGCAAGCGAGATATACTGGTAGGTTTCCAGTGTTATCTCAGGGTGTTTTGGGCTTCACTCCGACACGACTTGTACCGCTATTGGGGGACTGACGTTTTACCGCCCCCTAGGCCCGCCATGCGATGTATCAGACGAACAGACCGGACTGTACGGAGAATGTCACATTCAGACTCAGTAGGAGTTCAGATGGGGTTTCACCTCGTCAGCCTTCTTGTCGGCATCTACCTGGGGACCGTTACGCACAGCTAGTGCCGCTTGCGGTCTGTGGTTAAACCCACTGCCAGCGTAGTGTCGAGTCTTTAGAGTCCCACACAGAGGGTATTCGCCTCTGGGCAAAACAGAGTGGAGGTCGCATGGTTTTGCGACAGGGTTCGTTCTCATCCGCGCACTTGTGCACGTTTGGAGTCCGGACGGATTATACTGGCGGGCTCTGGTTTGAGCCAGATACTGGTATATGTTTTGGGGGTTGCTTTTTATTCTTGGTATTCTTGTTCCTCGGAACGAGAATGCAGGTGTGTATGCACAGTTGCTTGAGGCGGAGAATGAGGTTTTTCATTAGGGTTTCGGATCGGGTGCGTATGCACAGTTGACAGTTATCTTTTTCCAAACCCTAATGGATTTGTATATTATCTATTAATAATAGTAATTAAATGAGAATTATGTTATGGTTGATTTTTTGTTGACTTGTTGACCTTGGTTGACTTGTTGACCTTTGACCACCATCATGCTTTGAAGATCCTCCTTGATTCATGCTTACACTTCATTTAAAGAAGCATGATAGTGGTCATTCCTAAAATAACCATCAACTATTCTTATTTCAATTATTATCATTTAGATAATTCTTTTCTTTTTGCAATATGGTTGCAAGAAAGAGAAAATATTGCTCATTCTATCATTCTCACTCTCTCTCCTCATTTCATCTTCTTCTTCCTCTTGAAAAGAGAAACCTTCTCATGTGTTGAGAATCATTCTCTTTAGATAGAAAAGCAAACCCTAATCACTCTCTACTCATTCTAGGATGAAGGTTTAGCAAGCCGGAAACCCTAGTTCACTCAAAGATCGAGGAAGAGCCCAAAGTCGAACCTTCGAGGTGGATCCATCTTCGACGGGAGAAGGCGACGAAAAGAGAACCATCAACCTCTACAAGGTTTGAAGAAGAAGGAGTTCAAGTTTAGGTATAACCATCTTCCATAGTAGCTAACTCTCTTTAGCTTGTTAACTAGTTTTAGTTTAGACAACGATCCCGACAAAGTTTAGTCCATGTTGCCTCTTGCGATAAAAATTCGTTTTTTATACCGTTTCCGCCTCCCCGTAAGTACCGGGGGTCGCAATATGGACTTACAGTGGTATCAGAGCCTAACTAAACTTAAACTAGCTTGGTAGTGAAGTGTAACGAAGTTCGGAACCGAAAAATCGCAAAACCGGAAAATCGAAAACCTAACTTTCTGTTGAAATTTTTTCTGCTCAAATTGAAAAACTTTATGCTTGTAAAATCGTCTCAGGGTTTTCTAAGAACACACAAGAAAAACGATATCATGTTCTCTCCAAACCGCCGCGCTTCCGCGGCCTCACCTATTCATCTGGCCGCGGAACCGCCGCAAGTTGGTGTCCTCTTTGCATCGTTTTTCGTGCAGTGTTCTTCTGTATTGGTTTTGGGATTTTTAAGATATATTATATGTACCCAGATTTTCCAGAACTGAAATTCACTTTTGGGGTCCTATAATTCCGTATTTTTTTTCCGAACTTCACTGCACTTTGGCTATGTTGGTTATATCTGTGATGTTTGCATGTATTGAACGTCGGCTAATCGCTATAAGTCGATTAGTCGGGGTTATACATGATCTGTAATGTTCTGGAATGTGTATATGAATGTGTTGGACTGTCGCGGGTGAATAGCCGGGGTGGATGTGAGATGAGCTTTTGTTTTTCTTTCATTCATTGTAAATGTAAATTGATGTAATTATATTATTTGTTTGGCCGCACAACCGGGTCGGGGTTGTAGCCGTCATTGTATAATTCTTTTTACTGTTTTTGCTCCTAGGATAGACCCATGGTGGGGTGCACAAACTACCGGGAACTTGGCGGGTAGTTTGCCGCACCCGTAGGGGTCTTGGGTGGGGTATTTGCTATTCACCACGACCGTGTTATCCGCTTTTCGTTTCAGGCTCGAAAGAAATGCGGATTGCTAGTATATCCAATATATTCATCTGTGATCTGTAATGTCTATCATTGCTTTCTATTTAGGCGTTGCTTATGTTTTACAGCCGCGCTAGCCCAGCCCCCGCTCTGTCGTTAGTTAAGTAACCTAACGAGTGATGACGGGACCCCGTGGCGAATGCGAATGGCATAAGCGTACGTCATATTTTGGTTGTTTTCTGCAATGGTAGGAATTAAATGATGGGACGCATTAAAAGAACTAATGCAAGAATATCACGCATTAAAAGAACTAATGCAAGATAATAAACCAAGTTTTAAGTCGATGGAACACTTTCGAAAAACCACTCGGTTCTTTTCAAAAACTAACTTTTAAATGCGGAGCTTGAGCCACTCCTTCTAAAAGCTATCTCGTTCCATCGATTATATCAAGTTCACTACGTTCACGGTTTCGCCAAAACCATTCGTAGCCCTCCATCATTTCAGTTAGATATACGGTAGTATTCAAGCTATGTATTTTGACCTCACGCCAAGGCATAGTGATTGGTAGCTGCCGGATATTTATCTGTTGCATAGATAGAATGCGTTGTTTTGAGACAGTCGTACCACCATTTTGGCCTACGTCAAGGGTAGGTACGGGTGGATTCAAATCAACCGGGATAATGATGGGAAGAACTTGACATGTGACTTATGACATTTTGACCTCACGCCAAGGTCATAAGAGCATGGGGCAAAAATCCACATCGGGAGTTTCATAAGTACTGAAACTTGCTAGATTTGCATACCATTTGGAGTGTGATGATTATGGTAGGATTCCTTCATTTTCGTCACGCGATGATATTTGGATCCCGATCCTACTGTGAGTATATGCTACTCCTCGGGAAATTTCTCACTAAACGATCAATGCTATAAACCTAGTAGGTGCCTAGAAAGGTGTTAGCGGGGCTACGCCCCCAGGGAAAAGAGGTTCTTAAATTAAGGAACTTCGCGAAAGCGTTGGAAAACCTCCCTCGAAGTACCGACACTGGCCTGGCTGAACGGTTAAGCAAGTATTGTACGGTGGGATTGATCCCGGCTAATTCTTCCTTTGTGGTTTGAGGAGGGATTCGAGAGACAGTGGGAGCCATCCTGTTTAGACAAATTAAAAACCATTCTAAACTTGCAAGAGCATCGTGCTAAGTGTTTCTTCTCTCCCCCTGCAGCGACCAAATCGAAATGACTGGACTTAAGTTACTTCTAGATAAAAACATACTGACAGGGCCAAACTACAAAGATTGGCTCAGGAATGTCAAATTGGCAATCTCTTACGACAAGCTGGGGTATCTTCTTACCAGCAAAGCTCCCCCCGTCCCAGGTCCCACCTCCAGCGTCGCGGATAAGGAAATCCGTAAGACTTGGGAGATTGACAGCGCGAAGGCCAGATGCCTCGTACTTGCCTCGATGGACAATGACCATCAGAGGAGGCACGAGAATATGGATTTGGAATCCATATTTCTTCATACAAAAGAACTGTATGGAGAGCAGTCTCGTATCGCAAGATACGAAGTGTCGAAGAAGTTATTTTCGACTAAGTTGGCCGTCGGATCATCGGTAGCGGACCACGTGCTTAAGATGATTGGCTACACTGAGGAGCTCGCGGAACTTGGGACCACGTTGGATAGTGAACTCTACACAGATATAATTCTCCAGTCCCTTCCATCCACTTACGCCCAGTTCATACTGAATTTCAACTTGCAAGAAAAGGAAGTTGAACTTTCAGAACTCCTCAACCTGCTGAGGAGCGCAGAGGGCACCCTACAGAAGGGTAGGGATACATCCACTTTGTTTATAGGAGGATCTTCTTCTTCTAGGTCCAAGGCGAAAGCCAAGGGAAAGAAGAAGAAAGCCCCCGCCAAACCAAGAGGCGGTGTTAGTAAAGTGGGTGCGAAGGGAAAGGAAAAGGCAACAAAGATAGCGGGGAAGCTTGTTGGTAAAGAGGAATGCTTCTATTGTCACAAGAGTGGACACTGGAAGAAAGATTGCAGGGCTTGGAAAGCCAGGACACAGGAACTGAAGCAGGTTGCGGCTTCAGCTTCAGGTGTGTATGTTATTGAAAACTGTCTTTCTATAAACTCTACTTCCTGGGTATTGGATACCGGATCAGGATCTCATATCTGTAATTCTTTGCAGGCGTTGAGAAATCGTAGGTTTTTGAAGGAAGGTGACATGACCCTCAGAGTTGCGAACGGAGCTAGCATGGATGCTAAAGCCGTGGGGGACTATCACCTAGGAATGTCAGATGGACATGTTTTGGTTTTGCGTAATTGCTTTTTTGTACCCAACGCAACTTGTAATATCATTTCTGTATCTTTGGTTTCTAAAGAAGGTTATGAATTTGCGTTTGTAAGTAATGTTGTTAACATTCACCTTAATCAAGTTCTGATTGGGTCAGGTACATTGAGCAATGGTATATACGTATTAAACCAACCACAGATTTTCAATGTCCAGAATACACACAAAAGAAAGTCACCAGATATTAATCAGACTTTCTTATGGCATTGTAGATTGGGTCACATCAATGAGAAAAGGTTGACGAAGTTACATACAGAAGGGTATTTGAATGCGTTCGAATATCAATCGTATGCCACTTGTCAATCCTGTCTCAAGGGAAAGATGACAAAGACTCCGTTCACTGGACATGGAGTAAGAGCGAGCGAGCTCTTGGGACTCGTACACAGTGACGTGTGCGGTCCAATGTCTACACATGCCCGAAGCGGACATTCTTACTTCATTACTTTTACGGATGACTTCTCAAGGTACGGTTATGTCTTCTTAATGAAACATAAGTCCGAGGCCTTTGGAAAATTCCAGGAGTATAAGAATGAAGTAGAGAAACAGACCGGCAAAAGTATTAAGATTCTAAGATCGGATCGAGGTGGAGAATACTTGAGTGCCGAATTCCTGGACTATTTAAAAGAGAATGGGATTCTCTCTCAGCTTACTCCTCCATACACCCCGCAACATAACGGTGTATCGGAGAGACGGAATCGCACCCTATTGGATATGGTACGGTCTATGATGAGTAACGCTGAGTTACCGCGATCATTCTGGGGGTATGCGCTAGAAACAGCTGCATACCTATTGAACCGAGTTCCTACTAAGACTGTGCCTACCACACCATATGAGTTATGGAGTAGGAAGAAACCCTATCTTCAGTACCTGAAGATTTGGGGATGTCCAGCTTATGTCAAAAAGCAGCATGCGGACAAGCTCGAGGCGCGCTCAGTACTGTGCAAGTTTGTGGGATACCCAAAGAACTCCAGGGGGTATCTTTTCTATTACGCAGAGGAGCAAAAAGTCCTTGTTTCTCGTAATGCCCATTTTCTGGAACATCAGTTCTTAGAAAAAGAAGTAAGTGGGAGCGAAATAGAACTGGAAGAAATTCCAGAACCACAGACTATTACTGAAAGCTTAATGGAACCAGAGGGTTCAAATGAACAGGACATTCCTATGCCGCTCCGCAGAAGTAGTAGGCAGTCTCATCCGCCCGAGAGATACTACGGTTTTCTCATAGACGGGGATAGAGAGGATTGCATCATAGACTATGATGAGCCTACTAGCTTCCAGCAGGCCGTTCAGAGCATTGACTCGGTAAAATGGCTGGATGCAATGCGGACCGAAATGGAGTCCATGTACACCAACAAAGTATGGACGTTGGACATTGCTCCAGACGGGGTAAAACCCGTAGGATGCAAGTGGATCTTCAAAAGGAAGATTGGTGTAGATGGACAGGTTGAGACCTATAAAGCTAGACTTGTAGCAAAGGGTTTCCGTCAAAGACCTGGCTTGGACTACGACGAAACCTTTTCTCCAGTGGCTATGCTGAAATCCATTCGGATCCTTCTTGCCATTGCTGCCTTCCACGATTATGAGATTTGGCAGATGGACGTAAAAACCGCTTTTCTAAATGGAAATTTAGAGGAGTGTGTCTATATGGATCAGCCAGAGGGTTTCATTCAGAGTGGGAGCAGCGGAAAGGTGTGCAAGTTGCTTAAGTCCATCTATGGACTAAAGCAGGCATCGCGGAGTTGGAACATCTGTTTTGATGAGACGGTCAAGGAATTTGACTTTATCAAAAATCCAGATGAACCATGCATCTATAGTAGATTTGTAGCGAGAACTGTGGTATTCCTTGTTTTATACGTGGATGACATTCTCTTAATAGGAAATGACATTCCTATGCTACAATCTGTCAAGGGTTTCTTGTCACACAGGTTCTCCATGAAAGACCTGGGTGATGCCTCTTACATCCTGGGGATCCGGATCCATCGTGATAGATCCAAGAGGATATTAGGACTTTCACAGTCCAGGTACATCGACACCGTACTGAAAAGATTCAGTATGGAAGATTCCAAGCGCGGTAACCTACCGGCTTGTCACGGGATCACCCTCTCTAAAGAGATGTCTCCCAAGACTGATTTGGAGAGGGATCGCATGTCTATTATACCCTACGCTTCTGCGGTAGGCTCTATAATGTATGCGATGTTGTGTACCAGACCGGATGTAGCTTATGCACTGAGTGTAGTAAGCCGGTATCAGTCAAACCCTGGGGAGAAACATTGGATAGCGGTAAAGAACATTCTCAAGTACCTGAGGAGGACTAAGGAGATGTTCTTGGTGTATGGCGGAAAAGACCTCCAGATTGAGGCCTTTGCTGACTCCAGCTTCCAGAGTGACAAGGATGATTCCAAGTCCATGTCGGGCTTTGTCTTTACCCTCAATGGAGGGGCGGTGTGTTGGAAGAGTTCCAAACAGGAAACCGTTGCAGACTCGACTATGGAAGCGGAATACATCGCTGCATCAGATGCCGCAAAAGAAGCTGTCTGGATAAGGAAGTTCTTAAAAGAACTTCAGGTGGTTCCGTCCATTGTTGACCCAGTACCTCTGTATTGCGACAACAACGGGGCTATAGCTTTAGCAAAGGAACCCAGGTCCCATCAGAGATCCAGGCACATCTTGAGGCGGTATCACCTGATCAGGGAGATCGTGGATCGCAAGGAGATCGAGGTTCGGAGGGTTGCTTCAGAAGAGAACACTGCAGATCCATCCACCAAGGCCCTACCCCAGACTCAGTTCGAGCGGCTGATCGAGATGATAGGTCTTCGATACGCCAGTACATGGCCTTAGTGCAAGTGGGAGATTGTTAGTGTATATGCCCTAGAGGCCATTACTGTATCATACTAGTTTGTATATTACTTGATGGAAGCTTGGGATATTCACCTTGTATAAACAATCTTGCTCAATATAGTAGTTTGCTACTTGGTTTGTTTCTACTTCAATGTGTACTTGTGTTTATTTCAGTATATCACTTATACGCATTAGTGGAGCCCTTAGGATCTTTGCCTGATTACCAGCGTTGTGATGGCAGTCACACTAGTGGGGGCTGGGTAATCTATAGGCACATCCTTATACAGGTCCCTAGTCGTAGGACTATCGAGACAGGGCATCGATACTCCGGAGTAGACTAGCGTATGCGCTTCTCATCCCAGTGCGGGAGATGGTCTGTCCCACAGCCATCAGTACGTCGTACTGGAGATAGTATACGGGTGCTCGTTGGGTTACGAGTACACTGGACAGGACTCGTCGGGAACTGACAGGTTGGTATTATACCTATCGTCAGTTATCAGTTCCCAGGTGACATGAGTACAGCTTAGTCCGCTGACTTGACACTGACACTTCGCCTCGAGTGTGTTCCCACTGCACTTTGATCACTACCCTACCACGGCTCAAAGGAGTCGTGCAAACAGGTGGTGGTTGGGTGCAGTCCCGAAGCACTTGGAGGCAGTGACGGTTAGACAGGATTCGTCTCTCCCGGTATTGGGGGTTGACATCGCGCTGTGTCTAGGAGAGCCATTACACGAGTAGTCCCTGGCCAGGGCAAGCGAGATATACTGGTAGGTTTCCAGTGTTATCTCAGGGTGTTTTGGGCTTCACTCCGACACGACTTGTACCGCTATTGGGGGACTGACGTTTTACCGCCCCCTAGGCCCGCCATGCGATGTATCAGACGAACAGACCGGACTGTACGGAGAATGTCACATTCAGACTCAGTAGGAGTTCAGATGGGGTTTCACCTCGTCAGCCTTCTTGTCGGCATCTACCTGGGGACCGTTACGCACAGCTAGTGCCGCTTGCGGTCTGTGGTTAAACCCACTGCCAGCGTAGTGTCGAGTCTTTAGAGTCCCACACAGAGGGTATTCGCCTCTGGGCAAAACAGAGTGGAGGTCGCATGGTTTTGCGACAGGGTTCGTTCTCATCCGCGCACTTGTGCACGTTTGGAGTCCGGACGGATTATACTGGCGGGCTCTGGTTTGAGCCAGATACTGGTATATGTTTTGGGGGTTGCTTTTTATTCTTGGTATTCTTGTTCCTCGGAACGAGAATGCAGGTGTGTATGCACAGTTGCTTGAGGCGGAGAATGAGGTTTTTCATTAGGGTTTCGGATCGGGTGCGTATGCACAGTTGACAGTTATCTTTTTCCAAACCCTAATGGATTTGTATATTATCTATTAATAATAGTAATTAAATGAGAATTATGTTATGGTTGATTTTTTGTTGACTTGTTGACCTTGGTTGACTTGTTGACCTTTGACCACCATCATGCTTTGAAGATCCTCCTTGATTCATGCTTACACTTCATTTAAAGAAGCATGATAGTGGTCATTCCTAAAATAACCATCAACTATTCTTATTTCAATTATTATCATTTAGATAATTCTTTTCTTTTTGCAATATGGTTGCAAGAAAGAGAAAATATTGCTCATTCTATCATTCTCACTCTCTCTCCTCATTTCATCTTCTTCTTCCTCTTGAAAAGAGAAACCTTCTCATGTGTTGAGAATCATTCTCTTTAGATAGAAAAGCAAACCCTAATCACTCTCTACTCATTCTAGGATGAAGGTTTAGCAAGCCGGAAACCCTAGTTCACTCAAAGATCGAGGAAGAGCCCAAAGTCGAACCTTCGAGGTGGATCCATCTTCGACGGGAGAAGGCGACGAAAAGAGAACCATCAACCTCTACAAGGTTTGAAGAAGAAGGAGTTCAAGTTTAGGTATAACCATCTTCCATAGTAGCTAACTCTCTTTAGCTTGTTAACTAGTTTTAGTTTAGACAACGATCCCGACAAAGTTTAGTCCATGTTGCCTCTTGCGATAAAAATTCGTTTTTTATACCGTTTCCGCCTCCCCGTAAGTACCGGGGGTCGCAATATGGACTTACAGACACTCAGTCATCAAGATGAAATCATGCGAATAAATCGTCCAAAATACCAAAATCCAAAGTAACGGATACATGATAATCGAATCACAAAATCACAAAGCATAAATACTGTCGTCGATATTTCCTCCTTCGCAGTCGAGAAGGTGTCGGTGCATCCAATGCTAGCAGCACAAGATATCTACTTGCCTCTTGCTCACGTCTGGCGTCCTCTTTTTCTGTGTCCTTATCTTCTCTGTGGATTACCTATCTCGCAATCTATCGGCTCATCGGCCCTGTCAGGTGTGCTAACGTGGACGATTCCGTTCTGGCACTTCTCTGGTTATTTATCGGTCAATCCTCACGACCACTCGTAAAGCAGCACGTCACTGGCGCCGACCTCCGGTCCTCTGAATGCACATCACACTTCTGCGTCTGGGTGCAAATCTTATTGCAGCAGTGTCCTGGAAGGAATCCTGCTCAAGGTGCGCCTGGGTGCAAATCTTATTGCAGCAGTGTCCTGGAAGGAATCCTGCTCAAGGTCTTTTCCAATCTCGCCTAAGCCGAACTGTACGGAGGCTGGTACTCTGGCATAATCTTTTCTCGCTCTCTGGACATCTGCATCCTCAGCACAGCATTCACTCGGAAGCTGGTCGCATCCCAACGCCTCTGTAAACATATCCGACTATAATCTCAATGGGGAGTAACAACAGCTGAATAGTGTCTCGCACGTACCTCTTTTCCCACTTGTCTTTATCATCGTCCACTATGACGTCACGTCATGCTATCTACGCACTGCAACTGTTCTCGGCCATGGTCAATCCGAAGTCTCTCGCACGGACTCGAAATCGCGTACTCTATAGCTTCATCACTCTGTAGAAGATATCTGGCCGAACAGGTCCTCAGGAACTCGTCCCAACCATCGGAGGAATACTCAATACTCATCCTTCCTCGATCAACACACAACGTATCTGGGTGAGGTCCTTTATCCGAACCTGGTCAACTATCTTGTCGACGACGCCGAACTCTGGCCTGCTGGGTGTGCGCAATATGACCATTCCTGGGTCCAGGTCTTCCCGTATAGTATTCCAGAAAGGTCCTATCGAGGTCTTTCTTGAATCTCGTTTTCGCCGAATTTCCCGGAAGTCATCGTCCTCTACGAAAGCTAAATCTTGTTCCGGAACGGCTGCATACTCATCGCAACTCTTTCTGGAAGGTATATCCATATACAATGCCTCTGCGTGCGTATCGCATCTCTGATGTCAGCGGAGTGGAACGTCCTCTCATCAAGAGCTCATATGAATCTCGTACTCCACTTTTCTCTGATGTCGACTGCTTCGGACTCGTCTCATTGTGGCTGCATAGACGGCGCTCCAATGGCTATACTCGTACCTGGAGTCTTCCAAGCAATGTGTCCCATCACCTGATATCCGAATGATGTTGAACCATCCGATCGATTTGTCAAAACCTCATAATCCCCCAAGAGATCAACATCTTGGGTACAGTTTAATAGTGTCGAGTACATACCACACCGTCGGTGGTCCAACCGTAGAAGGGCAAACCCAAGCCTCACTAATGGCGCCGCGGAACTGCCGCAAACCCTAAGGTTTAAAGGCTTTCACACGGTCATTATGTCGAGTTAGGGTTTCATTCTTCTAGAGGGTCCATAGAATCGCTTGCATGTCTTTCCGTATACTTTAAACTTGGAAAATGGGCTCCTGACACTCGATCGTCTCAATCGACTCTCAACGATCCTGGGTGAAGTCGTCTCTAGCTGGAATCAATCTATCTGATGACCTCGCATCGGGGTACGCGAACGAACCACATGTCCTAGTCATTCATTCTTGGTGACTAGCGACCTTCCATCATATCTCTAAGTATATACTCATGCTGCAGTAGCTCCAATCGTCTGGGCGATATCTCGTCATTTGCAGCAACAACTGGCTCATTCGTCTGTACGCTGAACAGCGCCTCAATCATCCTGAATAAGCGATATATCAATGGTCATCACATTCTGGCTAGCCTCTAGCCGTAGCCTGCTCTTCTGGTACTGATCGGCACATTCGAGAAATCTCGTAAAACCGATCCGTCAAACGCCCATGGCGCGAAACACAATAGAACGAAGCCTCTACACACTTGTACGTCTCTGGGATCACACCCTGGTCGGTCCTTGTCGGCGACGAGCTCAAGCTGACTCAACTCTAGCCGTAGCTCTCTCTCTGCCCGTGTAATCGTAGTAGCAAAATCATAACCAGTATCGATGAGGGTAGATCATAGGAATGAATATAATACTGTGCAAGGAAATGTACATCCTAAGGCTCCTTAAGCGGAATGGCGTGTCGTAAGTATACCGCGGAACATACACACGGTACGTCACTCTACTGAAATCACCTACTCCATCAACCAAGGGTCATCCTACGCGACGAAAGTTCGGGTCTAATACCCCCTTGACTAAGTCTAAGTTCCGTAAGGTCAAGCCTATGTTCCGTATATATATAAAAGCCCTAGGCTCCACATAGTCAAACTTAGACTCGAACCAAGGTTAACCTAGCACTCTAATACCAACTTTGTCACGACCCGAAATAGCCCGTGACCGGCACTTGAATCATATGAAGTCTATAGGACCCCATCTTATCCAAGTAAGCCAAAAGCCCATAAATCTAAAACCATTTTAAGGAGTAACTAAAGAAAACTGGTATATAAGAAGTAAAGAAAACATGTTTTGAAAACAAGGTATTTAAATAAGTAAGCCGAATATGCATTTTTAAAATGTATAGTCTTTTCTAAAAATTTCGGCAGAGTTTCCTTTGTAAATACTAGCCCCGAACGGGGTACAACAAGAATAATATATATGCAATGATAAAGGGCATCCCCAAGCGGGAGCTAGCTCTTCGTCAATAGACGGTCACAACTACGCAAGCAATATAATATACAACGCCGAAGGGCGAGGATCAAAACTCAAAAAGAAACTCAAACGGCATGAAATAAGTAATACTAAAACGCGTGACTCTAAGGTCAAATAATACATAACTGGTTTCTAAGTCTGAAACAATATACAAGTTTTGGTTGATGGAATTTCTAGATACAAATGAGTAATACATGTACAATGGTGGTTCTGATACACACGAACCCACCTACCTAGGCAAATCACCCGCAAAGGAAG
This sequence comes from Agapanthus africanus, assembly GCA_030015575.1. NCBI lineage: Eukaryota > Viridiplantae > Streptophyta > Magnoliopsida > Asparagales > Amaryllidaceae > Agapanthus > Agapanthus africanus. The sequence goes on along the minus strand of JASDDO010000029.1, from coordinate 336,036,425 downwards.
CAGTGTGCCAGAAATGCCGCTATGGAACCTGTACAGCAAAAACCTGCAAGAACTGTGGCACAACGGGGGTGAGTTGCCAACTCATGAATAGAAAATATCTACAAGCAGAAATCGAATGCATGACATAATCCTAGGTCAATACGATCAGATAAAATATAAACCTCAAAGAATAAGTCTGAAGCATGATAAGGTGGCAATGTACATCTAAACATGTATGTAGTGCTAAGTGCTCGTGCCAGTGCCTCAGGTAATACATATCATGAATATGAAGTATGTGTTCGGTAAAATGAAAACAAAAGGTATCATGAATGAAATCATCAGAAAATCAGTGTCAAGCATCGACACAAAATATATAACTCAATATCAAGTAAATCCCATATATCATGTATCCGATATGTATGCAACATTCATGAAGGTACTCTATTAGGTACTACTAATATATGAAGCAATAACTAGTGATGTGTATATGCAATAGTCGTGAAAGGTACTCTATCAGGTACTACTATTACATGAAGCAATGCATATAAAATAAAATGTGGGGTAGGGGAAATATAATATGCCATCGACCATAAAGGCCCCTCATAACTAGCACATAAGCCCCTCTCATATGGACCATAAAGGCCCCTCACATCGACCACATAGGGCCCCTCATAACGAGCACATAGGCCCTACTCATATAGACCATAAAGGCCCCTCACATCGACCACATAGGGCCCCTCATAACGAGCACATAGGCCCCACTCATATGGACCATAAAGGCCCCTCACATTGACCACATAGGCCCCTAATAACGAGCACATAGGCCCCACTCATATAGACCATAAAGGCCCCTCACATCGACCACATAGGGCCCCTCATAATGAGCACATAGGCCCCACTCATATGGACCATAAAGGCCCCTCACATCGACCACATAGGCCCCTCATAACGAGCACATAGGCCCCACTCATATGGACCATAATGGCCCCTCACATATCATAATGCATAAGTAAATTTGCATAGATCATCATGATGATATATTAAGTAGGTGTATATATATATCAGCGTCCCATACCACTAATATATATATACTATGGGTATACGTATATATTTCAGCGTCCCATACCACTGATATATATACGCAGGAGTAAAACAATCCAGAATCATCATATACAACCATATCACAGTGCGAAATTCATGAATTATAATGCATGCAACGTGAAACACTTATATAAGCATGTAACTATGTAAAAGCATATGCACAAAGGAATATGAATCAATAACATATAAGCATGCAATGCAATGCGAGCAGTAGAATAAGTGGTAAATGAATAATAATGCAGAAATAAAGAAATATACAACAATATATATATATATATATATATATATATATCATGCAACTTTGCCATTTGAAATAAGACGAATCACGATTTTTGGTAAAAGAAGGGCTACGGTGTCTTTAAGAAAAGATGCGTCTTTGAAAATATCCGTAGAGTCCCTTTTTGCCTATCTTTGAAATACTCCCGATTCGTTAGTTTCTGAAATAGGTAAGACTCGGGTCTAGTTTAACACCAACTATGCAAACTACAGATCTAACTATCAAGTCAATCAGGAGGGGTATAGAAACCACCTAATTTTGAGTCGATATATATATATATATAATCGTCGGTGATCCCGCCTTAATAGTATCGCGTACGATACAGTATATCATATGACATCCTCGAGTCATGAGTGCGGATCTATCATCAATATAAAGCTCGTACGGTAAATCGCCGTACGGTATCCCAATAGTTTGGTACGGGTCAATATCACAATCAGCTCATCAATTATTTGGTATCCTTATCATCATCTCTCATGATCTGGGTACTGATCTAAGACTAGTACAAATGATACCATCTATATAACTGCGTGTGTAACACACGTTCAAAGGCCCGCTAAAGATCACACGTCGTATCCGAATACGAATCATATCATATCACCGATCTCATGGCACTCTGCCCAATATCATCGACTCATCTCCAATGTCATCCACTATCCCCATTATCACAGTTTAAGTATAGCAAATAAGCATGTGTGTGCGTGTGGGTGTAAACCTATTCTAGGGTTCGCAACTAGGAACTATACTAGTTTACTTCTACGCCCTAATCTAACCATAGTACGTCTAATCTGAATAACCACGACACACTATAAGCTATCATATATATAATATATACATATATAGTATACCAACTTCGGACTGCGGGGGTGCTATACGCCATCCACCCGACTTCCCCCGTAGATATAATCTACTCACCTTGTGTCTTCATTTTTCGACACCGCCACGCGCTCGCTTGTCGTCCCGAAGTCTTCATGGGGTACCTACACATCAACGTATCGCAAATGCGTATTAAAACCAATTCAAAACTAAAACGGCGTACGAAACCCCAAACTATACGCTAAGGTCTATAGGTTAGAACCTATGGACTACGCTTTCAAAACCATCAATCAATCCTCGATATCGTCGTACAAATGCCAAGTATTCGAGGTAAAACACTAATACGCAAGTCCAGAATTCAAAATACGGAATACGGAAACAGGAATCAAAACAGCAACTGAGGAAAAAGGCTCTAGATTTCACCCTAGGTCAAATTGGACAATTTTGCACATGCCAGGAGTCTAATCTACTGGTAAGGGGGCACCAAAACCAAAACGAACCAATTCCCCACTGGTCTGGCCGCAATTTACGGCCAGAATACATTTATTTGCGGCCGGGAAAGAGAGATAGGGGCTAGGGTTCTGGTGGTGGCTTCCTGGATGCCTGCACATATCACTGTCCAACCAAAAATAATTTTCAGAGTCTCGGGTTGATAGCAGATTCAATATAACCTTCACAGATTTCTTTAATTTTCCGATATCGGTTTCCAAATCCTTATTCCGGGTTTTAAGTCTCCGGTTTGGGTCTCAAATCTAGCACTAAGGTATTTGTATAACCTCTACTGAGCTCAATTTCACATCATAACCCAAATTCCCTCAAATCCTAACTAGGTTTTCCTTAAGTCCACCAAATCAAACAATATCGGTTCTAATCTAGCATGGGGGTAAAAGAAATGCTAAAACTAAGCTAATGGTTCAGTAAATACCTCATTTGGCAACTCAAGAAAATTCTTGAGTTTCCCCAAGTGGCCAAAATCCTTGCTTTCTTGGTCCAATGTGTTGGTCTTGAGCTTGTGCATCTTTTTTGTGAAATGAAGATAGAATTTTAGAGTTGTTTTAGAGGTGATTTGAGGAGGTGAAGAGGGGAGGGAATGAGCTAGGGCAGCAGTAGCTGAAGGGGAAGAGGGAGAGAGGAAGTGAGTTGAGGAAGTGAAGGGAAATGGCTAAGTCAAACCTAACCCCTCTCTTTTCTCTCTCACCCATACCTACTACCATATTCTATACTTATCCTTTTTCTTTTCTCTCTAAATTCCTTCTCACTCAAATAGTAACCCCAAAAGAAACATGATAGAAAATGCACAAGTGTAGGAAAAAAAAAAGATATGTGCATGTTTTGCACAAAATTGCTAAAAACCGATTAGCAATTTTTAATCGCGATTAGCACTAAATTAGCATGTAATTAATCATAAAAACTTTAAAATGGCATAATTCCATAAAATACCCTATTTTAGAATTTTCCATAATTTTTCCATAATTTTTCCCATTTATCTGCATTTAATTATACCGAAATATAAAAATATTAATTAAAATACTATTAAATTATAAAAATTCCCAAAAATAATATTTTATTTTTTTGAAATGTTACATATATATATATATATATATATATATATATATATATATATTATGCTCACTTAAGTATTTATTATTCTCACTCATGATACATTTAACATATATGTGATATATGTTTATTGTATTGTTTTCTATTGTTACGTAAATATATTATATATGTGATATATAATATTGTGATATGTTTGGTTACACATGCAACATGTATGTATGAGACTTATACCATATTAGGGTTTATGTTAAGGTTTCATTTATCATTAAGTAACCACAAATTAGTGGACTTAATTAAAGCTAGAAGCTTGGAGAAGCTTTTGGATAAGTTTTGACATAATCCACTCTTTTGTTTCTACTTAAGATATTTTGTGAGCTAACCATTAACCCTTGACCATGGTTAACTCTCTACATGAGTTAGGGTTTGTGATATTCTCACCCCTCCCCCCTATGGTTGCATATATATCTAAATGAGAAGAGATATTTTCATTTCTTAATCATTATTTTCTTCATCTTCTTCTTGATCATGAGTTGAGCTCACTAGCCATTGATCAAGTGATGATATATTGTGAGAAATGAAATTCTAAAAAGAGCAAAATTCCGACTTCATCATCCTCTTCTATACTAGCCATATAGATTAGTGTGTTACCTTCACTAATACCTCATTAGTGAAGTGAAAACTTGGGTTTGTGATTTCTCAAGGTAGATCATCTTGGATTAGTGAAGTCATCAAGCTAGCATGTTTCATTCACCTCATGGAGCCTCTATAGAGTCCGGGAGCTTGATAATCGCAGCGAAGGGACTTCAACTCGGAGCTTATGAAACGAAGGAACGGACTACAAAGGTTGTAATTCCAAACTCTTAGATATTAAGTTGTTAACATTTAGTTTTTTTGATTCTCTAGTTAAAGATCTAGGGTTAGGGTTATCTAGAATGGCAAAAATTTAAACTTGGTATGGATGATGCCTCCCGAAACCTTGCTGCCATTGTAAGCAACCCAACAACTCAATGCCCCATAAAAGGCTCTCTAAGGAAAGGCCTTTGTGAGAGGATCCGCCGTGTTATCCTTCTCGTCAACTCTCCTTACCTTGATCCCTTGGAGATCGGCCATCTCCCTGATCAGGTGATACTGTCCTTGTTGGGTATATGTATGCCCTAGAGGACATTATATGATAGTGGATGTATTTATATATGTATATATATACAGAGGACTTTCTTTCTCGACATGATAGTATGCTATCTGGTTACTCTTTATCTGACATGTTCACTTGATCATGCTTTTATTCATTTGTACATATTGATAAAGCCCGGAGGATATTTTCTTGACTACTGTGATTATGATGCAGATCGTACTAGTGGGACATGTGTAGTTTATAAGTATATCCTGAAATGTCCCAAGTCGTGGGTGTATCGAGACGGGGCATCGATATTCCAGAGTAGACTAGCGTATATGATACTAGACCCAAATGATGGGCAACGGATGTTCCCATATCCATTGATGTTTGACATCAAGATCGTATGCTGGTGCTCAGTGGAGACTGGGTACACTGGACGGACTCACCGAGAACTCCTATATGGTATTATATCTATTGTCGGACAGCAGTTCTCAGGTGACACTGGTACAGGTTAGTTTGTAGACCCAAGATCGTCATAGAGTCTCACGTGTTCTCCCACTGTGCTTTGATTTCCACCCTACCACGGCTCTGCTGAGTCGTGCAAACAGGTGGATTTTTGTTACAGTCCCGAGACATGTGGAGGCAATGGACGATAGGAGGGGTTTCGTCTCTCCCGGTATTGGGGGTTGATGTTGCGCTGTGCTCGATTGGCTATATCAGTAAGTCCCTGGCCAGGGCTGTTAAGATTTACTGATAAGTGTTATCAGTAGTTTCTCGGTTTGATTATAGTCCATACATCGGAATGACTTATTGAGTTATTGGGGTCGACGATGCCATCCCTAGACTTGATATGCAGCATATCTGACGAAGAGACCGGACTGTACGGTAGTGTTGCCAGTTGGCTCGACGGAAGTTTTGACAGGTTCGTTTGTTTTCTTCTGATCGCTCAGTACCCGGGTGGCCGTTACGTTTAGCTGACCTCTTGCGGCTTGGGGGTGCTTGATATAATCATCACCCACTGCCGGCATATTGACGAGTCTTAGAGTCCCACAGAGGAGTTTCCTAGCCCAGGCGAAACAATGTGGTGTGCATATGTCATATGTGCGGGGACCCGATTAAATGCGCATATGTGATACCGTATATTAATCGGGCGATTTACTATTGGTCGGGTCGTATGACATATGGCCGGTTTGTTAAATCAAGGGTTGATTTAACATTGACTTTATTGCTCACTTTGTTTAAACCCTTTTTTCTTTATTGTATGCATGCATGTATGCATATGTTTATGTTGATGCACATGTTGATGTGCATAAATGCATAAACTTGTGTGTATCATCATTGTTGATACACTAGTGGTGGTAATGCAAGACTCACATGGAAGTATTTATCTAAATATTTATTTTTGAGTTAATGTAAATAGAATTAATTCATGGTTGATATTTATCCTTCATTCTCTACACTTAACCTTGCATTAACCATGAGTTAATTTTCTATGGCTCTCTTTTCTCCAAAGTAAATATCTAGATATTTATTAACCTATGGTTTAGAATGAGAGTGGAAATTATAAATAATTTCTATTCTCATTTTTATTATTAGAATTATTATAACTTAAGCTCTTGAGTTGCCATCATCTTCTTCTTCCTCTCTCTTGCTCTCTTGACATTGTTGGTGAGTGAGATAGTGATAAAGATAGGGTTTTGAAGTGAGAAAACAAACCAAATCATCATTTTACACTAGTCTAGCCAATTAGTTTAGATTGTTAGCTTCATCTTCATCTTTTGATCAAGTGGAGCTTGGAGCTTAGACAAAGAGGACTCCGGGTAGATCATCGTGGACTCGGAAGATCACTGGCAAGCCCGTTCAAACTCTCAAGTAGCCAAGGAGTCAAGAAAAGAGAACTACAAAGGTTGTATTCTCTTTACTTAGTGTTTTATTACTTGTAGTATGTAATACTACTTCATATGTTACTTTAAATTTCTAGTTTGATCCAAGGTTAGTTTGCTTACCACCCTATAAAATTAAATTGTAGCATGTTTGATGCATTACAAACCCTTGTGAGGTGCTAGGTAAACCCAACAGTGGTATCAGAGCCAAGCTAGAGCATTAGAGTAACCTATACGATGTTAAAACACTTCGAACGAACATCGATTGCCCGAAAAAAACCATTCTCTGGAAATTTTTCAAAATGTTGGAATTTTTCACATTAAAAATATTCAGAAAATAATGCAGGTAATTCTATGGACCCTCTAAAAGAACGATACCCTAACTCGATTAAATGACCGCGGAACCGCGGCAGAAACTTGGTTTGTGAGGCTCGGGTCGGCCCTTCTACGGTTGGTCCATAGGTACTGTGGCATGTTTCTGGGTAATTTTAATACTGATCAAGTATTGAGATTCTCTATGGATTTTTGGGTCATTTATCGATCAATCAAATGGTTTAATATCGCCTAGTTTATTTGCATATATTGACATGAGATGTTATATGTTGCTGTGTAATGATGTATAGGATCGTCGTGATGAATGGCCGGGGGGTTTATGTGAGATAAGAGTTTTCTTTTCATTCATGTAAAATTCATTTGTATATAATATTCTTTTATTGGGGCACATCCGGATTGAGGATGATATTTCCTTCGATGTATATTATTTACTTTTCCGCATTAGGATAGACCTAAGGTAAGGAGCACAAGTGACCGGGTTCTAAAGTCTAGTGGGAGTCCATCTCGAGGAGTCGAGACCGGGTCTCCTAACTCTAGAATTGGTAGGGTCCCTTGCCGCTCTCGTAGGGGTCTAGGGTGTAGGATTGGCCATTCATCACGACCGTGGAACCCGTATTTTCTATCGTTGGCTAAATATAAAATACGGAATTCCTAGTATATCCTATATTTTCATATATGTGCTTCTGCTGTTTATATTTTGTGATGTGATCGCTTGATATATCTGAGACGAATGCAATATTATATATGAGATATATAGTAGGCGTTGCTTATGTTTTGCACCCGCGCTAGTCCCGTCCCGGTATGCCGTTAGTTAAGTAACCTGGTGCATGACGAAACATTGTGGCGAATGCGGATGGCATAAGCGTACGTTCTATTTTCGTTTCTTTTCTGTGTTTGGCTTAAGGACTTAAATGATGGGACTACATTAATATGATTAATGTAAGGAAAAATAAACCTAAAAAGATGTTGTAGAATCGAATTTAAAAACCACTCGGCTTTTTGTGAAAAAGCTACATTTCAAAATTGCGGAGAATAAGCCACTCCTTTTGAAAACCGTTTGATTCTACAACGATATCAAGTTCGAAGCGTTAAAGGTTTTCTTAAAAACCATCCGCAACCCTCCGTCATTTTAGGAAGTAGAGTACTTAGTATTCGTGCTACGTTTGTTGACCTTAGCCAAGGCGTAGTGTACGGTAACTAAGTGATGTCTTCCTACACAGCATATGATGTGATTAATTAGGACAGACATGTGACTTTGTTGACCTTAGCCAAGGGTCATGTGAATGGTTCTAATTAATCAAGAAATGACGGGTTGAACTTGACTAGTGCTTATGATTTGTTGACCATAGCCAAGGTCATGAGTGCTAGGGGTAAAAACCATATCGGGAGTTTCGAGGGTTTAAATTTGCAATGAGATTGCATACCTTCCATATGATGGTTGGATCCCGATCCCACTGTGAGCAAGAGTTGCTCCCAGGAGAGTATTGCACTTTACAATTAGCTAACTCATTAGGTGTCTAGAAAGGTGTTAACGAGGCTACGCCTCTGGGAAAATGGGGTTTACTTTAATTAGGTCCGTGCGAAAGCACGGAGAACCTCCCTCAAGTACCGACACTAGCCTGGCTGAACGGTTAGCGAAGTTGTAGAATGTAATTAATCCTGGCTAGTTTTCTTTTTAAGGTTTGAAGGAAAATTTGATAAAAGCAGTGGGGGACATCGATTATATAAGATAATAACCAATCTGATCTTTGCAAGAGATTTCGCTGAGTGTATTCTTTTCTCTCTCTTAATGGAAGACACCAATGACGGACTTAAGCTTCTACTAGATAAAAATAAACTGAATGGGACCAATTAGAAAGACTGGCTGAGGAACATTAACATAGCCTTGAATTATGATAAGGTATCATATGTCCTCACGGCTCCATCCCCGCCCGTCCTAGGTCCTAAATCTTCGGTTGCGGATAGGGAAGTTCGCAAGACATGGGACGCTGACTGTGCCACGGCCAAATGCCTCGCGCTTGCATCGATGGATAACACACATCAAAAGTAGCACGTGCAGATGGATGTCCAATCCATTTTTCTCCATACAAAAGAGTTGTATGGGGAGCAATCTCGTGTCTTATGATACGATGCATCACGAAAGCTGTTTCAGAAGCGGATGGCTCCTGGCACACCAATAGGTGACCATGTTCTGAAGATGATAGCTCTTATAGAAGAGCTTGAGGACCTCGGGTGGATAATGGACAACGAACAATATACTGATATCATTCTGCAGTCTCTCCCCCCACCTTTGCTCAGTTTGTAGTTAACTTCAACATGCAAAACATGGAGAAGTCACTACCTGAACTCCTCAATATGTTGAGGAGTGCAGAGAGCACGCTAAAATCAGTGAAGACTCCCGCTTTGATTGCTGGGCCATCTTCCTCCTCTCACCTAAAGGCCAAGGCCAAGGGAAAGATGAAGAAGAAACCCGCCAAACCTAGAGGTGGAGTTAAAAAGGTTAAGGGGAAAGACAAGTCCACAGCTGGGGAATCGGGAAAAGGGGAATGTTATCACTGCCACAAATCGGGACACTGGAAGCGCAACTGCACTGAGTACTTGGATCTCAAACGGAAGATGCATGGTGATGCTTCCGCTTCATATGTGTTTGTGACAGAAAACTGTTTTTCTATAAACTCTGCTTCCTGGGTATTAGATACTGGTTCAGGTTCTCACATTTGCAATTCCATGCAGGGGCTGAGAAATAGCAAAGTTTTGAAGACAGGTGACCATATTCTCCGCTTTGGAAATAGTTCCAATGTACATGCGGTTTCAGTGGGAGAGTATCACCTAGGGTTGCCGTCAGGATGTATATTGGTTTTGAACCCATGTTATTATGTACCTCGTATGCTTTGTAATATAATATCCATTTCTTTGTTAGACAATGAAGAATATCATTTTGTATTGCAGAAAAATGTTATGAACATTAACCTGAATCAAATGTTGGTTGGGTATGGTACACTTAATAACAGGTTATACGTCCTAAATCAAGACACAGTTTTCAGCATATAACACACTAATAAAAAAAAACTTTCAAAAATAAATGAAGCTTTTCTTTGGCACTGTAGACTTGGTCATATTAACGAAACAAGACAAAACAAGCTACATAAAGATGGAGATTTAAACCCCTTTGAATATAAATCTTATGTGACTTGCCAGTCTTGTATCAAGAAAAAAATGACCAAATCTCCGTTTACAGGACACGGAGAAAGAGCTACTCAGCTCTTAGCCCTCATACATAGTGATGTATGCGGGCCAATGTCTACACAGGCTAGAGGCGGTTTTTCTTACTTCATAACTTTTACTGATGATTTCTCAAGGTTCGGTCATGTGTTTTTACTAAAGCATAAGTCTGAAGCTTTCGAGAAATTCACTGAGTACAAACTTGAAGTAGAAAAACAAACTGGATTGAGTATCAAGATGCTTCGATCAGATCAAGATGGGGAGTATTTCAGTACAGAATTTGCAGACTTTCTAAAAGAGAATGGGATTCTCTCTCAGCTCACTCTTCCTTACACACCACAGTACAACGGTGTGTCAGAGCGGAGGAATCAGAACCTATTGGATATGGTTCGTTCCATGATGAGTGATGCTGAGTTACCTGTCTCATTTTGGGGGCATGCATTAGAGACTACAGCGTTTCTATTGAACAGGGTTCCAACCAAAACTGTGTCTACCACGCCATATGAGATATGGCATGGGAAGAGACCATCACTTAACCGAGTTAAGATTTGGGGTTGTCCGGCCTATGTCAAAAAGCAAAATCCGGACAAGCTCGAGACACGGTCAGTCATGTGTAATTTTGTGGGGTATCCAAAGAATTCCTATGGATATCTATGTTAGTTGTTTGTATGCCCTAGAGGCCAGTATTGTATAGATGATGTATATTATATTGGATGCTTGGACATATATAGAGATGACTTTCTTGCTCGATATGATAGTATGCTATCTGGTTGCTCTTTATCTTAACATGTATACTTGTCTCTTGATGCTGTCTTATAGTTACATGTTGGTAAAGCCCTTAGGATGTGTACTTGACTACCAGGACTATGATGTAGATCATACTAGTGGGGACAGAGTAGTCCGTAAGTACATCCTTTGATGTTCCTAGTCGTAAGTGTATCGAGACAAGGCATCGATATACCAGTGTAGACTAGCGTATACGCTTCTCGACCCATGAGATGGGCGATGGATGATCCCATATCCATTGGTGTTTGACATCAGAGATGGTATACGGGTGCTCAGTGGAGACTGGGTACACTGGACGGACTCGCCGAGAACTCCCAGATGGTATTATACCTCACATCAGATGGCAGTTCTCTGGTGACACTTGTGCAGGTTAGTCTGTAGACCCGAGATCGTCATAGAGTCTTGTGTGATTCCCACTGTGCTTTGATTTCCACCTTACCACGTCCAAGAGGGCGTGCAAAATGGTGGTTTTTGGGTACAGTCCCGAGTCACATGGAGGCAATGAGCGATAGGAGGGGTTTCGTCTCTCCCGGTATTGGGGGTTGATGTTGCGCTATGCTCGATTGGCCATAACAGGGAAGTCTCTGGCCAGGGCTGATTTAGAGATTTACTGGTAAGTGTTACCAGTAGTTTCTCGACCCGTTATGAGCCTCACATCGGCACGACTTATCGGTTATTGGGGTCTGACGTTTACCACCCCTAAACTTGATATGTGACATATCAGACGAGGAGACCGGACTGTACGGGAAGCGTTACCGTTAGGCTTTTACAGGAGTTGGAGCGGGCTTGCTTGCTGATCTTCTGATCGCTCAATATCCGGGTAGCCGTTACGTCCAGCTAGTACCGCTGACGGCTTGTGGGTGCTTGATGTGATCATCACCTACTGCCGACGTATTGACGAGTCTTTAGAGTCCTACATAGAGGTTTTACTGGCTCATGCAAAACGAAATAGGAGCACGTATGTGATATGTGCGGGACCGAGAATAATGCGTGTATGTGATACCGTATTCTATTCTCGCGACTTTTTGTATCGGTCGGTTGCATATGATATAGCCGAGTTATCGAATCAAGTGTTGATTCGATAAGTCGATACAATGGATGTTAGTCGGTTATATGAGATATGACCGGATTATTAAGTCAAGTGTTGATTTAATAATTTAGTGTATAATTGTATATTAAATATACTAGTTTACATTAACTAACACTTGTTCACTTAAGGATTTTTCTCACATGTGCACAACTTTAATATATATGTGATATATATTAAAATGTGTTTTTCTTTTTGTATCATGGTTGATAATACACATGACATGGGTGTATAAGACATACACCATTCTAATTTTAGTGGAGGGGTTTTTATATTTAAAGTAAATCTAAATTGATTAATATTTGTTAAGTGCATGAAGTTTGTAGAAGATTTTAGTGCTTTGACAAATTCAACTCAATTTGTTTTACTTAAGATATTTAGTTAACCCAACCATAAGAATTAGCCATGGTTATGTCTCTACATGAGTTAGTATATGATACTCACTCACCCATGGTTAGCTCACTCACTTGATCATTATTGTAACACCTTAGAATTTGTTTTGTAGCTAATTATATTTTTATACATGGTTTTTAATAAAAAGTTTACCTATTTGGGTTTTAAATATTTTATCCTATTTATTGGGTATTTTATTAGATTTTTCCTAGGCTTGCACACACTTGTGCATGATAACTAGGGTTGTTTTGGGGGTTTAACCATGATTAGCTACATGGTGAACTAACCATTCCCTAATCTAGTTTAATATTGTATTAGGTGCTTTTGGGTTTTTATTTGTATACGGTTGTTTTAAAATAAAATGGATTTAAATGGGGTTTTAAATTTAAAAATGATTGTTCTTGGGTTGACTTGGTGAGAGAGAGAGAGAGAGTGAGAATGGGGCATGATGGCTTTTGCCATGCTTCATTAAATGAAGAGAGAGAGAAGGGGGGTTGACTTGTTTGTGTTCTCTCATTCTCTCACTCCCATTCTCTCACACAACACACACACACCCACATATCATCACTAGCAGCAGTCAAGGCAATAGCAACACCTTTAGCAGCAGCAACAGCAGCAGAAGAGGCAACAGCAGCATCAGCAGCAACTCCATCAGCAGTAGCAGCAAGCAGCAGCAGAAGCAAGAGCAGCAGCAGCAGGAGCTTCAGCAGCAACAAGAGAAGCAAGTAGCAGCTGCACCTGAAGCAAACAATAGCAACATCGGCATCAACAACAACTACAACAACAACAGCAGCACCAGAAGCAACTTCAGCAGCAGTAGCAGTAACAGCATCAGCAGCAGCTGTAGCAGCAGCAGCTCCAGCAGTTGTAGCAAGCTCTCACCTCCTCCATACACTTCTTCACGTGCTTCTTAGGGTTCTCTAGGGTACATTTTCTGAACCCATCTCTCTTTTGCTTAGCTTGTGTGCTAATTGATGTCGGTTAGTGTTAATTAGCTAGTTTAGTGCTAATTATGGTGATTTGTGTGGAACTTTGATTATGTGGTGATTGTGTTGGTTAACCCTACCTATTTAAGTGTTGTTAGGGTCACCTTAACTGAGTTTAATCCTGGATTACACTAAAATACCATAGGGTTTCTCTTTTAGAGAAAATTGGTGTTTTTAAGCGATATTTGTGACTTCTGAGATCTGCTATTGACCCGGACCCTGCCAAACAAAATTGAGGAAACTGGAACATGCTACCTAGGTCTAAATACCAACCCCAGAACACGAGCCCCTCATTCAAAATCCTGGCCGCAGATTTAATCATATTGGCCGCAAATTGCGGCCCGGGTAGGGTGTTGGGTCTTGAGGTTTTGGGTAGTGTTCCATGCTGTGTATTGTAGTGTTTTAGCATGTCTAGTTTTGTAAGATTTTGCCTGTAGGAAAATCTGGGGCAATATATCGTATTTGGTGTTCGTTGTGTTTGCGCGATACGCGCGATACGTGAGAGGGTTCTTTGATCCAGCATATCGCGGCGTGTCGTGGTGGTTTTAGACGCGTATACACACGTTTTAGCGTATCGTGCACACGCGCGTTTAGTTCGCGACACGAGTTTCTCGTTTGGGTTCGATATCGCGTTTTGCGAGATATTTGGCTTATGTATGATTTCCATGTCTTATTGCAGGTTTGCAGGCAAGGACTACGGACACTGCTACATGGAGGAGCAGATGGTAGGATTGACCTAGCGTGGAGCGTAGGTGAGTAGATTTAACATCTACAGGGGAATCGCCCGCATGGCGTTATGCGTCTGGGCTAGGATTCAATTACCTGTTGCATATTCTACGTCATTGTTAGAATTGCGCCTTTACTGTATTTCCTTGATGTAGTTGTACTGTGACTAGCAGCCGTAGGACACTGCACATATTATTGACGGTTCATGTTGCACGAGCACGGATTATATGCTACACACACACCGTCAATAATTGCCATGTCACACACAACCCTTTATAGATACTATATTGCTTATCATACTTGACATCTAGCTTATCGGTATACCTATAGTGTATCTTACCTTTAGTGATAGGTACCTCTACACCTTGCGATACAGCTACAGGTATACCTTGTACATATTTTACTTATATCCAGGGGGTATACGACATCTTTTACTTATAGGTAGATACCTATACTTAGCTGTACCTTATTGATTTTGCATACATCTGGTATCAGCTATATACTTTCATTTACATGCTCGCATTCAGATATATTGCATATATTTATTCCTGGATTGGCGTATTGTTTATTTGGATTTTACATGACGTTTTCTGGATTTGGGAACCGCGGGAGTTCATGAAATTATGCATACATTGAAAAACCCGGTTTCCTTGATTTGATATTTGCGCATCCACCATGAGTTTTATCGGTGCTGATTTATATATCCCTACGAGGAGGCGTCGAGGCCGTAGAGGGTACATGGTGGGGCCCGGTATGGTTCCCCTCGGTAAGATGATCGATGGACTTTGCCGATTGAGCCTGGATGCGGGCGAGTACCTACCGGTGACAGTACCCATGACTCGGCAGGGGATCACGGAGACACCACTGGGAGTCATGTACGTATGCATATGTCGAAAGGCGAGGGTCAGAGCTAGGCACCCGTGCTTTCGGGATAGCGTGTGATACATGATCAGGATTTCTGTGTCGATGCTTGGCACATTGTTTTCATGATATTTCTTTTAATACCTTTGTAAATATAACAGGGGATTTAGCCGTTGTTATATATATCCTTACACCAATATTAGTGGAATGGGACGCTAATATATGTGTATTGCCCCCATCATATTTTACTTCTGCAAATATATATATGGGATGTTAGAAATTATTTGAGATTCGACTTGGGATATAGGTAATTCATTGAGATTGGATATTGGATATGAAAGAGCTTGATGATTTGTACATTCAGGATATAGGAAATCTATTCGATATTGTACATTGAGGAGATGTGAGACTTATATGATATGAGAGCCCAACTTAGGGGCTGATTTGGGGATTTGGGATTTGAGTGTCTTGATGGATTGTGATCCGGCCACGATGTCAGGTTTCCGTGTAAATGACATATTCCACCCCATACCTCACACTAATCTATTCTTTGCACAGATTCATATATTGGTAGTACCTGTTAGAGTACCCTTATGATAGTTGCATATTTACTTTCTCATATCCCCATTACATAGTTATTGCATACTATTATCATGTCATTACCGCTTCACATATTGATTGTACCTTCTATTATACTTTCCATTATTCTGCATTCACATGACATGTTATTACTGCAATCGCATACCTTAGATTCATGCAGTACGTACATTCCTGCGATTACCTGCATATGTTATCTACTATTCACGAGTTGGCAACTCACCCCGTTATGCCACAGGTGTTTCAGGTTTTTCCTCAGAGTAGTCGAGGCAGGCTATTCAGCTTCTCATCTATCATCTTTTGCTACGGATATCGTATCAGCTCATAGTACACCGTTTTGCTTATGTGGGTTAGATGATTATCTGTATTTTTTATTGTACATTCGTTATATTTTGTACCCTCCATCTACTATTGTATTGTTGACTTAGAGACTTGGTGAGGACGATATTGTATATTATTGTGGATTTGTTGTCTTTTATATACAGTTTTCTCTCTATTGCCTCTTTTTTCTTCGCTACGGCGTCGTACATTTATGATGTTATTGTCTTCCGTCTTGTACTAGTTTTTACAAAAAGAGGTGTTGCCAAAATTTTAAAGAAAGAAATGGGACTTTTAAAGAATTTGGGTTGTGATTTCAAATGTTTCAAAAACTTATATTATCTTTTCCGTATTTTCTTGGTTTAGATTTCTGGGTTTTGGCTTTCTTTTACTGCGTTACGTCTTTTGGCGTTGCGTAGTATTAGGGCCGTCACGGGCCAATTTTGGGTCGTGACAAAGTTGGTATCAGAGCGCTAGGTTTTACCTTTCGGAGTGTAGGATGACCTTAGTATTATGGAGTAGGTAGCTTAAGCAGAGTAACGTAGTGTGTGTATGTCTGCAGCATACCCATGATGCGGTACTTTGCATTAAGTAACCTAAGTACAATTTGCTTGAAATTCCTTCCTTGATGATTCATATCCTTTAGATTCGATTCCTTATTCTCATCGAATCTTATATCTATTTATAGCCTTGCCGCCGATGACTATGGGGACTCGGAGTGATGCAGCGAGGGCCGAGGTCAGAGTTGGCTCGGGTGAGACGAGTACTGACCAGGATGGCACTCTAGTTGCACAGGTGCAAACGGATCAGCCTACGACATATACTATTGATACCGTGGCTGGTCTGCGCTCTTTGGACTTTTCAAGAATTTTGGCAGAGATGCAGGACTTCCGCCAGACGATGAGTTCATTGGTTGAGGTCGTTCGGGAGCTACGACAGGAGGTTGTCACCCCTGTTAGTCAGTTGTCACTTACGATCGGCATGCAGCAGTCCGTCACCTACATAGCACCAGTGGTTGCAGCTCCAGTTGACGAGGCGTATATTCCAGAGGCTCAGAGAGTTCCAGGACTGTGGAGGACTGGTACCAGTGTACCAGCCCAGAGGCAGAGGTTTGGTCGTCGAGACAGATTTCATGGCCGTCGCGGGAGTAGCAGAGGCTTAGGACGAGAACAGTCGTTCAGCTCTCATCCCCAGGATGGTCAGCAGTCAGCGCGTGGATGTTTTCGATGCGGAAGCCTTCAGCACTTAGTCAGGGATTGTTTCTCAGCACGGCGTCAGGATCGTACTCAGAGAGGCCGTGGACGTGGAAGGTTCGCTCAGAGGGCTCAGTCTACCAGAGGAGTTCATCTAGCTGCGAGTAGAGGGCAGACAGAGGAGTTTGCTTCTACTCATCGGGACGCGTAGACGTCCAATGTGGAGTTTTCAGGTACCCTTAATTTATATGTTCTTTGATATATTCAGTTGTTTTTCATGCTTGTACCGTGGTTGGGTAGATTAGTCGTAGTTTGTGCTAACTTCTGTCAGCGATTCTTTTGTTGTGCAACACGTATTTCAGTTGTGTGCCAATCGGATAGGAGATAGAGATTCGTCTGTGGTTTTGATCCTTCTAGAGATGTTGGATTTGACGTTCTCCTGGGCATGGACCGTTTAATTACGTGCTAGGCGTCTGTGGACTACCGTGAGGAAACAGTCACTTTTGTTTTCCCGGCAGGTCAATTCTTGTTGTGCAGGTGGATAGTTGTGCCGCCTATCACAGCTAGAATTCAGCATTTTTCGCTAGGCGGCTTTTGAGGAGATGTCGTGGATTCTTGGCGTTCATTTGTGATACCGGAGCCACAGTGGGATTGTTGGACCGGGTTCCTTTCGTGCGAGAGTTTTTCCGACGTTGTTCCGGATGAGCCGGCGAAGCTTAGGGAGCTTAAGGATCAGCTGCAGAGTTGTTTGTTGGGAAGTTTTGTGCGTCGGAGTGTTTTGCTTTTGGAAGCTCCTATTTCTGTTCGTCAAGGAGAAAGACAGCAGTTTAAGGTTGTGTATCGACGAATCGTTAATTGAACCGGCTTACGGTGCGGATAGGTAACCCTTACCTCGCATTGACGATTTCTTCGATCAGCTCCAGAGTGCGAGACATTTTCTAAGTTTGCTTGGGATCAGGTCATCATTATTGCAGTTCGGAGTGACGGCATTCCGAAGACTGCCTTATGCGTGCGACGGGCGTTGTGTGTTTTTGTGAGTCGTTGGATTCACTGATGCCCTAGCAGCATTCGTAGATATGATGAACCAGATTTCTTTAGGTCGTTCCTCGACCAGTTTTGTTGTGTTATTTACGACATTTTGGCCTATTTAATGTGTCTTGAGGGACAGTAGTAGCACTTGAGGATTTGTTATGCAGATACTGGGAGAGTACCAGCAGTTTGCTAAATTCTCGGAGTGTTTCTTCAGGCTTGTTTTGTGCTGACTCCTAGGTCTTGTAGTCACGGGAAACGGTTTCGTATGGTTTCGAGGGAGATCGTGGCCGTACAACTTAGGTCCAGACAGGTGTGCAGGACGGAGATCCGCAGATTGTTGGGCTTAGCAGGTTTTACCGCCGTTTCATGCAGGATTGCTAGAGTAGTGCTGCACCGTCGACTGAATGGACCGGAAGGAAGGTTTCTTTTCTGTGGACTGAGGCATGTGTACGGAGTTTTCGGCAGTTGAAGATTCTGTTAAACAACTGTATCAGTTCTTTCTTTGCTTTTGGTTCGGGCGACCTTGTTGTTTAACTGTAATGTTTCTTGAGTGGGCTCGAGTGTGTACTGAGGTGACACTATGAAGTTATCGCTTTTGCTTCCCTACATTTGGAGGAAGTACGAGAAGGATATTCCACTTATGATCTGGAGATGGCCGCGGTGGTTTTGCGTTGGAGATTTGGTGACACTACTTGTTCGAGAGTCGTGTCAGATTTTCCACGGACCACTAGAGCTAAATGAACATCTTCCTGCAGCGGATTTTGATTGTTGTGATAGTCTTCTGCAGATTTACAGTTTTTGTGTGATCGTTGAGTACAGCTTAAGTTCGTCTCTACGGAGGGGACAGCTTACTCATGTCCGCGTCCGACCACTTTCCTTAAATCGTTTTCACGAGACACTGCCCGCCGATGCTCGTTCGTCAGAGATACTTGAGCATACTCGGCTGGGTAATGATTCGGAGACCTTGATTTGTGACAATGGTGTGCTAGGTTAAGGACGCGTTTGTGTACCTGGTTTCATCGGGTGGAGACGTGAAATCCTAGAACATGCACATCTGTCAACTCTCTCTTTGCATTCAAGTTCCACCAACATTTAGCGTGACTTGTGAGATAGTTACGGGTGGACAGGGATGTAAAGAGGAGTCAGGATTCGTTTCAAGGTGTCTGTCTTGTTGTGTGCTTGGGTCGAGCATCTGAGGCCGGCTGGAGAGTTGCAACCTTTTACCGTTCCGAAGTAGGAGTGGGAGCAGATCTCCACGAATTTCGTTATGGTTTCTACCCAAGTTTAGTCAGGGTGTGACTCCATTCGGATTCTTGTCGTCCGGTTTTACTCAATGTGCTCAGTTGTTTCTTGTTATGTTGTGTGTTTGTGTTAGTTGTTGTCGGCAGTTGGGGATCGTCACTCGCCATCGTTAGGGTTCTCCTTCGATAGCTGTTATCAGGAGACACTCCAATTGGCCACCTTTAGGCTTAGGGGTTAGGTCGTGTCGATCACCAGTCTGTTGTTTTTCTGACTCTGCGTAAGTAGGATTTTGGACCCCAGCTATGTCTAGAGACTTCGGAGATGGTCCAGTTGTGTTAGGTCAGGATGGGAATTGTCCATTGCGAACTGAGGTCTTATACTGACTGCCTTGGTCATAGACTCGAGTTCACAGGGACAGATCATGTATTCCTACGGGCTTTCCGATGAATGACGTGTTGGATTTTGAGAAGCTTGTCTCAGGATTTAGGTCCTTTTAAGATCCTATAAGCGAGCTAGTTTCGTTGCTTTTAATTTGGCACTTCCGCCCAGATTATTGAGTTTTCACCTCGTATTCCATGTGATGATACTTTACAATTACCTTCTTGACCTTTCTCACATGATTTAGCACCAGACCTTTTAGCTTGACGTGATCTTTCGCTCACCAGCAGCCAATTGTGTTAATGGCTCGACAGGTGGAGGAATATCGGTCAAGGGTCTTGCTATCTGTGAAGGGTTTTTCTTGGGCGTAGCCGTATAGTGAGGTAATCACTTGGGAGGCTGCGAGCGAGATTTGAGAGATTGTAATCTTCTCTTTGAAGGTACGCGTACCAGTATAATTTTTAAATTCGGGGACGAATTTCTTTTAAGGGGGGAGATTGTAACACCTTAGAATTTGTTTTGTAGCTAATTATATTTTTATACATGGTTTTTAATAAAAAGTTTACCTATTTGGGTTTTAAATATTTTATTCTATTTATTGGGTATTTTATTAGATTTTTCCTAGGCTTGCACACACTTGTGCATGATAACTAGGGTTGTTTTGGGGGTTTAACCATGATTAGCTACATGGTGAACTAACTATTCCCTAATCTAGTTTAATATTGTATTAGGTGCTTTTGGGTTTTTATTTGTATATGGTTGTTTTAAAATAAAATGGATTTAAATGGGGTTTTAAATTTAAAAATGATTGTTCTTGGGTTGACTTGGTGAGAGAGAGAGAGAGTGAGAATGGGGCATGATGGCTTTTGCCATGCTTCATTAAATGAAGAGAGAGAGAAGGGGGGTTGACTTGTTTGTGTTCTCTCATTCTCTCACTCTCATTCTCTCACTCCCATTCTCTCACACAACACACACACACCCACACATCATCAGTAGTAGCAGCCAAGGCAACAACAACACCTTTAGCAGCAGCAGCAGCAGAAGAGGCAACAGCAGCATCAGCATCAGCAGCAACTCCATCAGCAGTAGCAGCAAGCAGCAGCAGAGGCAAGAGCAGCAGCAGCAGGAGCTTCAGCAGCAACAAGAGAAGCAAGTAG
The DNA here is from genome assembly GCA_030015575.1 of Agapanthus africanus. Classification (NCBI taxonomy): domain Eukaryota; kingdom Viridiplantae; phylum Streptophyta; class Magnoliopsida; order Asparagales; family Amaryllidaceae; genus Agapanthus; species Agapanthus africanus. The sequence continues at coordinate 336,015,384 of JASDDO010000029.1, read as the reverse complement.
CAGCTGCACCTGAAGCAAACAATAGCAACATCAGCATCAACAACAACTACAACAGCAGCAGCAGCACCAGAAGCAACTTCAGCAGCAGTAGCAGTAACAGCATCAGCAGCAGCAGCTCCAGCAGTTGTAGCAAGCTCTCACCTCCTCCATACACTTCTTCACCTGCTTCTTAGGATTCTCTAGGGTATATTTTCTGAACCCATCTCACTTTTGCTTAGCTTGTGTGCTAGTTAGTGTCGGTTAGTGTTAATTAGCTAGTTTAGTGCTAATTATGGTGATTTGTGTGATACTTTGATTATGTGGTGATTGTGTTGGTTAATCCTACCTATTTAAGTGTTGTTAGGGTCACCTTAACTGAGTTTAACCCTGGATTACACTAAAATACCATAGGGTTTCCCTTTTAGTGAAAATTGGTGTTTTTAAGCGATATTTGTGACTTCTGAGATCTGCTATTGACCCGGACCCTACAAAACAAAATTGAGGAAACTGGAACATGCTACCTAGGTCTAGATACCACCACCAGAACACAAGCCACTCATTCAAAATCCTGGCCGCAGATTTAATCATATTGGCCGCAAATTGCGGCCAGGGTAGGGTGTTGGGTCTTGAGGTTTTGGGTAGGGTTCCATGCTGTGTATTGTAGTGTTTTGGCATGTCTAGTTTTGTAAGATTTGGCCTGTCGGAAAATCTGGGGCAATATATCTTATTTGGTGTTCGTTGTGTTTGCGCGATACGCGCGATACGTGAGAGGGTTCTGTGATCCAGCGTATCGCGGCGTGTCGTGGTGGTTTTAGACGCGTATACACACGTTTTAGCGTATTGTGCACACGCGCGTTTAGTTCGCGACGCGAGTTTCTCGTTTGGGTTCGATATCGCGTTTTGCGAGATATTTGGCTTATGTATGATTTCCATGTCTTATTATAGGTTTGCAGGCAGGGACTACGGACACTGCTACAGGGGGGAGCAGATGGTAGGATTGACCTAGCGTGGAGCGTAGGTGAGTAGATTTAACATCTACAGGGGAATCGCCCGCATGGCGTTATGCGTCTGGGCTAGGATTCAATTACCTGTCACATATTCTACGTCATTGTTAGAATTGCGCCTTTAATGTATTTTCTTGATATAGTTGTACTGTGACTAGCAGCCGTATGACACTGCACATATTATTGATGGTTCATGTTGCACGAGCACGGATTGTATGCTACACACACACCGTCAATAATTGCCATGTCACACACAACCCTTTATAGATACTATATTGCATATCATACTTGACATCTATCTTATCGGTATACCTATAGTGTATCTTACCTTTAGTGATAGGTACCTCTACACCTTACGATACAGCTACAGGTATATCTTGTACATATTTTACTTATACCCAGGGGGTATACGACATCTTTTACTTATAGGTAGATACCTATACTTAGCTGTACCTTATTGATTTTGCATACATCTGGTTTCAGCTATATACTTTCATTTACATGCTCGCATTCAGATATATTGCATATATTTATTCCTGGATTGGCGTATTGTTTATTTGGATTTTACATGACGTTTTCTGGATTTGGGAACCGCGGGAGTTCATGAAATTATGCATACATTGAAAAACCCGGTTTCCTTGATTTGATATTTGCGCATCCACCATGAGTTTTATCGGTGCTGATTTATATATCCCTACGAGGAGGCGTCGAGGCCGCAGAGGGTACATGGTGGGGCCCGGTATGGTTCCCCTCGGTAAGAAGATCGATGGACTTTGCCGATTGAGCCTGGAGGCGGGCGAGTACCTACCGGTGACAGTACCCAGACTCGGCGGGGGATCACGGAGACACCACTGTGAGTCATGTACGTATGCATACGTCGAAAGGCGAGGGTCAGAGCTAGGCACTCGTGCTTTCGGGATAGCGTATGATACGTGATCAGGATTTCTGTGTCGATGCTTGGCACATTGTTTTCATGATATTTCTTTTAATACCTTTGTATATATAACAGGGGATTTAGCCGTTGTTATATATACCCTTACACCAATATTAGTGGAATAGGACACTAATATATGTGTATTGCCCCCATCATATTTTACTTCTGCAAATATATATATGGGATGTTAGAAATTATTTGAGATTCGACTTGGGATATAGGTAATTCATTGAGATTGGATATTGGATATGAAAGAGATTGATGATTTGTACATTCGGGATATAGGAGATCTATTGGATATTGTACATTGAGGAGATGTGAGACTTATATGATATGAGAGCCCAACTTGGGGGCTGATTTGAGGATTTGGGATTTGAGTATCTTGATGGATTGTGATCCGGCCACGATATCAGGTTTCCTTCGAAATGACATATTCCACCCCATACCTCACACTTATCTATTCTTTGCACAGATTCATATATTGGTAGTACCTGTTAGAGTACCCTTTACTTTCTCATATCCCCATTGCATAGTTATTGCATACTATTATCATGTCATTACCGCTTCACATATTGATTGTACCTGCTATTGTACTTTCCATTATTCTGCATTCACATGACATATTATTACTGCAATCGCATACCTTAGATTCATGCTGTACGTACATTCGTGCGATTACCTGCATATGTTATCTACTATTCACGAGTTGGCAACTCACCCCCGTTGTGCCATAGGTGTTTCAGGTTTTTCCCCAGAGTAGTCGAGACAGGCTATTCAGCTTCTCATCTATCATCTTTTGCTACAGATATCGTATCAGCTCACAGTATACCGTTTTGTTTAGGTGGGTTAGATGATTATCTGTATTTCTTATTGTACATTCGTTATATTTTGTACTCTCCATCTACTATTGTATTGTTGACTTAGAGACTTGGTGAGGACGATATTGTATATTATTGTGGATTTGTTGTCTTTTATATACAGCTTTCTCTCTATTGCCTCTTATTTCTTTGCTACGGCGTCGTATATTTATGATGTTATTGTTTTCCGTCTTGAGCTAGTTTTTACAAAAAGGGGTGTTGCCAAAATTTTAAAGAAAGAAAGTGGGACTTTTAAAGAATTTGGGTTGTGATTTCAAATGTTTCAAAAACTTATGTTATCTTTTCCGTGTTTTCTTGGTTTAGATTTCTGGGTTTTGGCTTTCTTTTACTGCGTTACGTCTTTTGGCGTTGCGTAGTATTAGGGCCGTCACGGGCCAATTTTGGGTCGTGACAATTATCCTCATCTTTTCTTTTGTTCATCTTCTTCTTCTTCTTTGAGCAAAAGAAAAGCATGCTAGGTTTTCAAAAAGAGAGTGAAAGATTGTGAGAAATAAAATTCTAAAGAGAACCTACTTCCTATTTCTCCATCCTCTACTAGACTAGCACTTTAGTTTAGGGTGTTTGCTTCACTAATTCTCAAGTTAGTGAAGTAGTAGCTTGAGTTGGTATTCCCTCGACGTAGATCATCTTCGGCCTCGAAGACTTCAAGCAAGGACGCTTCTTTCGCCTCGTGAAGCCATGCAAGAGCCTGGGAGAACCATGATCGCAGCGAAGGGAATACAACAAGGAGCTTTAGAAGTGAAGGACCGATCTACAAAGATTGTATTTCTTATTCACTTAGTAGTAAATGTTATTTACTTGCATGTGTAACCTTAATTATCTAGCAATGATCTTGTTTAGGGTTATCCGGCACGGCTAAAATTTTAAACGGGCATAGTTGATGCCTTGTAGAACCTTATTAGAGTGCCTAGTAACCCTACAATAGTATCAGAGCCTAGCTAGAGCATTAGGCGACGTGTATACGAAGTTAAAACTCCGAACGAACCCCGAAACCTCAAAATCAACTCCTCTCTGGTCATTTTTTAAAAACTGTGATTTTTTGAATTAAAAATACCTAAAAAAATCAGCAGGGAATTCTAAGAATTACCACAAAATTCGAGCCCAAAATTCTGTATATACACCGCGGAACCGCGGTCTCACCCCACTATTAGCGGCGGTTCCACGGCAGTAACAGTGAACTGTGGACAGAATTTTGTGCAGTAACATCCGTAGCTATTCCTTATATTTTCTGGGTATTTTTTATCTAACTCAAGTGTTGAGTGTTCTGGGGTTTATTTTGTATTCGTTAATTCGATCGGAATATTTAATTTCGTTATGTTTTCCGGATAATTTAGAAAGTATTAAAAAGTTCGAACGGATATCAATAACTCACTTTTTCCCCTGCCGGAAAATTTCCAAGTGTTGGATTTTTCCGTAGTTTAAGAACGTTCTAAATCGTGCAAGTTACGCAATGGACCCTCTAGAAGACAACAAACCTTAACTCGATTATGTGACCATCTTGAACTGCCTTTTGAACCTTAGAGTTTGGGGCAGTACGGCGTTGCCATATGTGAGGCATTGGCTTGACCCTTCTACGGCTGGACCATTGGTACTGTGGCATGTGATGGATGTTTTTTTAACTAATTTCAAGAGTTGAGCTATTTAGGAAATCTTGGGTATTTGATTATTCGATCGGAAAGTTTAATACTGTCTATTTATCTGGAATGCGATACAATATGTGGAATTCATATAGTTAGGCATGAAATGCGAAGTATGTGATATTTCGGATTTACGATATCTAAAGAGATTGTGGATTCCAAATGTTGTAGTTTTACACATTCTTTTCTGCGACCGTAAGTGTAACATGTGATATCGCCGGTTTCGTTGCTATATGTCAACGACAATTGGGATGCGCATATTTACTTACGTTGATGACTTGTGATGTTATGTGTTGCTGGATATGTTATATTGGATCGTCGCGTTTTTGAATAGCCTGGGGTTTTATGTGAGATGAGAGTTTTTATTTTTATTCATGTAAAATTAATATGTAATAATCTTTTATTGGGGCACTTCCGGGATGAGGTTGATGTCACCATTTGTATATTATTTATTTTTCCGCATTAGGTAGACCCAAGGAGGAGAGCATAAGTAATCGAGTTCTAGAGTCCAGTGGGAGACCAACTCGAGGAGTCGAGTCTGGGTCTTCTAACTCTAGAATTGGAAGGGTTGCTTGCCGCTCTCGTAGGGGTCTAGGGATGTGGGTTTGGCTATTCATCGCGACCGTGGAATCCGTGTTTTATAGAGGCTCAAAATAAAACACGGACGTCATAGTATATCCAATGTTTTATATGTTTCTTCTGCTGCGATATCTGTGATGTGATCATTTGATATGTTGAGATGGATACTGTATATAGTATATATGATATATTATATAGACGTTACTTATGTTTTACACCCACGCTAGCCCAGCCCCTCTCTGCCGTTAGTTACCTAACCTAACGGTGCACGAAGGGACATCGAGGCGAATGCGGATGGCATAAGTGTACGTCGTATTTATCTGTGATGTTTAGGTGACTTAAATGATGAGACTTCATTAATATGATTAATGGAAGAAAAGAAACCTAAAAGATGTTGTAGAATCAAATTTTCAAAAAGGGTAGCTACAGTTTTTGTTTTGTATAGCGATATATATGATATATCCCGCACCTTATTCGATGAGGAAAGAGCCGAGATCCCTTCCCCGGGAGTGACCTCTTTAGCAAAACTGGCAGATGCTACAACACTCGGTTTGTTTTTTGATTGCTTTTGGAGTTTTTGCTTTGCATAGCGATATATATGATATATCCCGCACCTTATTCCATAAGGAAAGAGCCGAGATCCCTTCACCGGGAGTGACCTCTTTAGCAAAACTAATGAAAGCCTCAAAATCACTCCATTTCAAAATTCACTAGATTCTACAACGATATCAAGTTCATTACGCAATAGGTTTTCAGAGAAACCGGTCGTAGCCCTCCGTCATTTCAGATAAGTTGTATATAGTATTCGTGCTGCATTTGTTGGCTTTCGTCAAGGTGTAGTGTGCGGTAGCTATATGCTGCTTATCTGCTGCATATGATGCGATTGGATTAGGGTAGTCGTACGGCTTTGTTGGCTTTCGTCAAGGGTCGTGCGGGTGGGTTTAATTCAGTCAAGAAATGTACGGGTTGAATTTGACAAGCGGGCTATGGTTTGTTGGCTTTCGTCAAGGTCATAGCACGTTAGGGGCAAAATATTATCGGGAATTTCAAGTGTTGAAATTTGCAATGAGATTGCATACCTTCTATGAGATAGTTGGATCCCGATACCCACTGCGAGTAATTGTTACTCCTGGGAGAGTTTAACATAGGACAATTATGTTGGAGATAGTGCCCTCAGAGTCAATTATTGGATCACAGGCACGTGATTGCAATGATTGAGGGAGGACCTATTCTGGTAGGACAGTCTTACTCAAGATGATAGTATGCTATCTGGTTTATCTTTATCATCGTGTACTGCTTTAGGTGACCCGACAGGTCGCTATTACACGTTGATAGAGCCACTAGGATTCATGCTTGACTGCCAGCAGTATGAAAGCGATCATATACGTGGGAGCTGGTAGTCTACAAGCACATCCTTAAAAGGTCCATAGTCGTGGGAGTTTCGAGACAGGGCATCGATACTCCAGAGTAGACTAGTATATACAGTCGAGACCCCAACGAGGGGCGGTGGCCGGTCTCACAAGCCACTGGTGTCAGTTGGTTCACCTAAGATGTATATAGGTGCTTACTGGGTTATGAGTACACCGGACAGGACTCGCCGGGAACATACTAGTTGGTCTTATACCTGACATCAGATAGCAGTTCCCTGGTGACATGTATACAGGTTAGTTCATCGACCTGGGGATCGTCATTTGTCTCGTGTGAGTTCCCACTGTACTTTGATTACTACCCTACCACACTCAAAGGAGATGTGCAAACAGGTTTTAGTTGGGTATAGTCCCGAGCCACATGGAGGCAGTGAGCGGATCTTCAGGGGTTCGTCTCTCCTGGTATTGGGGGTGAGGTCGCGCTGTGTCTAGGAGAGCCCTTACACGAAGTCCTTGGCCAAGGCAGGAGATTTACTGGTAGGTATTCCAGTAGTATCTCGGGGTGTTCTGGGCTACACTCCGACACGACTTGTACCGCTTTTAGGGGTCTGACTTTTACCAACCCCCTAGGCCCGCCATGCGATGCTCATAGACGAACGGACCGGACTGTACGGATATTGTCACTGACAGGCTCAGTAGGGTGTCAGGATGAGTTCGCTCATCGACGTCCCTTTTGGTCAATAGCTGGTAGCCCGTCACGTATGGCTAATACCTCTGACGTGCTAGTGGTTAAATCCACAGCCATAGTATTGACGAGTCTTTAGAGTCCCCCACATTCAGTTGCTCAAGTTTTCGGGCGAAACGCTGTAGAGGCCGTATGGAGATATGGCATGGTTGGATCAGATACGTGCGGTATTGCACGGATCAGGATCGGACGGTTAATACTAGCGGGCTTTGGTTTAAGCCGGATCCTAGTATTGTACAGTGGAGACTTTGTCTCATTGCATTTGTATTTTGGTCGGAATACAAATGCGGGTATGTATATACAGTGGCGGGGTTTTCCTGTAATTTATTACGGGATCAGTTTTTTGGAGTTTCCAGTTTGTTTTCCGTTTCAGCCATATTTCTTTGTATCTTTCATTTGGCTGAAGATTGGTGGAGGAGGGCTTATTTGCATTTGTGCAAATAAGCATTTTGGAGGGTTGTCTTTGCTTATCTTTGTATCATGATAATTTCTCCACCATTTGACTTCTTCTTCTTCTCATCATGGTGTTGATGATTAGTTGATGGAGTATTGGTTTTGGTTGTTGATCATTGCTTGACTTTGGAGTAATGATGATGGTTGGTTGAGTGTTGGTTTGAGTGTGTGATCATTTCCTTTCATGATAACTTTTTTGATCTTTCTCTCTTGCATTTTCTAGTGAGACTCTCCCTCATTCTCCCTCTCTCTTCTCCTCACCTTGTGATGGCCGGCCAAGCCATGAAGGGGCTGTCCCAAATTTTTGGGTGTGGGATTTTTGTTCTTCTAGCTTTGTAAAATCCCACAAGTTCCATCTCCATAAGCTCATATCATTTCCTCCACCAATAAGGCAACTCCATAACCCTAAATGAGACATAGCACTACACCACATTCTACAGCAAATCCTTGGGCACGTCGGCTCGCCAACTTCGTGCTCGAGTTGCCTCGGTCCAGAGGTGGGAGCCCGTAAAAGAAGCCGGCGACATGGTGGAGACCGGAGATTCCGTGGGGAGATCGGGAAGACGACGAGAAGACCGAAGGACATGGATCGCTCGGTATATCTCTTTACCCCGTTCTATAGATAGCTAGGACTAGTTTAATGGCACGATCCGGGTTTATAGTGCGCGGTGGTGCCGGTTTATAAAGTTTAAAGAAAAGCATCGCTTCCGCATTCCGGCGTCGGATTGACGGCCGGGGCGCCGCCGTGCACTCACAGTGGTATCAGAGCCTCGCCATTAACCTAGTCTAGCTTTGTCTAATGTGTTTACATTTCCGATCGAACAAAATTCCAAAACCGCATTTTCGAATAGCATCAGTTTCTGTCGAAATATTTTTGGCTCCAAAAATTTTTCAGGTAGTTTCAGAAACATGTGCAGGGAATTCTAAGAACACTGTAAAATTTTGATAACCTGATCCTTCCATAAGACAGCGGAACCGCGGCCGCAACCCCCCTTTGGCCGCGGTTCCGCCGCAGTATGTTAGCTTCATTTCACCAATTTTTTGCTGTGGGCTTTTGGGCTGAAAATAGGAGTTTTGGTATACTTTGTTTGGGCCCAGAATTTCTTTATGTGCTACAGTAATGCTTGGGGCCCACTTGGGTAAATTTGATCGATCGGAAAATTTTAAACACATTAGTTCACAGTTTTTACATTATATCTGCGACCGTGAATGTCACTTGATCGGTAAATCCTGTCTAACTGCTATAGCCCGGTTAGACGGATTTGCGAACGTGACATTTACGTTGATGTTCTGTGATTTTGCTGTGATGTTGCGGATCGGTCGTGGGGGATAGCCTGGTTGCAATGGTAGTACAGATTTGGTTTTTGTTGTATTATGTACATTTGATATTACGGGGCGAGCGTCCGACATGTGGACTACCGTCACTGCCTGATTGTATATTATTCTTTTGGGGCACGACCGGGGTGAGGTCGATGTACACGTTGTATGTATATTTTACTTTCTGTACTAGGATTACCCCAAGGTGGGGTGCACGGATAGCCGGGTTCTAGAGGGCAACAAGCCCGCATCTCATGGCATTGATACGGAGGGGGCTTCACTCTAGAATTGGCGGGCTATTCGCCACACTCGTAGGGGGTACAGGTTGACCCAGGAGGGGTGCCCAAGTTACCGGATTCCGTGAAGTGCTGGGTGGTCCATTCACGTTGCTGAAGGGGGCTGCATCGCTTCAGGTTTTGGCGGGTAACTTGCCGCGCCCGTAGGGGTCTAGGATTTCATTGCACAGGCTATCCACACGACCAGGGGAACGTCGGGTTTTAGCGGCTCTGTGAAACTCGGGGATTCCAGATATCTGTATTGTTCTGTGATGCTGTACATTTCTGTGATGTTGCATTTTATCACGCCTTGAGCGAAAATTATATATTATATATATATTAGTAGATGTTGTATATGTTTTGCATCCACGCTAGTCCAGTCCCCGCTCTGTCGTTAGTTATCTAACCTAACGGGTAATGACGGGACCCAGTGGCGAATGCGGATGGCATATACGTACGTCATTATTTTCGTTCTTAATTGGTGTGATCAATTGATGGGACTGCGTTGATTCAGATTAATGCAAGTTAAAAACAAACCTAATCTGATGTTGTTGGAACACTTTTCAAAAAGCTGTTATTGCAAGGACGTTCACTTTTGTTTTGTACAGTGGTATTCAGTTGGAATATCCTGCTCCTCAGTCGACGAGGCAAGGGCCGAGATCCCTTCACCGGGAGTGACCCCTTGGACAAAAGTTTGCGTCAGGGCAATAACTTCACTATAGCCGATTGCTTTTGCTTTGCATCGTGGTATTCAGTTGGAATATCCTGCACCTCATTCTACGGGGAAAGAGCCGAGATCCCTTCACCGGGAGTGACCTCTTTAGCAAAGGTTTTCGCCACTATATTTTTATAAAGCTATCATGTTCCTTCAACGATATCAAGTTCATTACGTTAAAGGTTTTCGCCAGAAACCATTCGTAGCCCTCCGTCGTTTCATATGGGTGGTCAATAGTATTCAAGCTGTGTATGTTGGCCAAAGTCAAGGTACAGTGATTGGTAGCTATTGGGTATTCATATGCAGTATAGATAGATGCGTTGGTTTGGGGCAGTCGTACTACTATTTTGGCCAAAGTCAAGGGTATGTACGGGTGGGCTCAAATTAACCTGGAGAATGACGGGTAGAACTTGACATGTGACTTATGATATGTTGGCCTAAGTCAAGGTCATAAGAGCATGGGGTAAAAATCACATCGGGAGTTTCTAAAGAAACTGAAACTTGCCAGATATGCGCATACCTTCTGGAGTGTGATAACGTGAGCGGATTCCGTCACGTTATCATGCGATGATAGTTGGATCCCGATTCCCGCTGATGAGTTGGTTTACTCCTCGGGTGATCCCGACTAATTCTTCTTTCGGGTTTGGAGAAGAATTTGAGATTACAGTGGGAGGTTTCCAGATTAGATAAATTGGTAACCATTCTGATCTAGGTTAGAGTGCACGCTGAGTATTTCTTTTCTCTCTCCCTTTGGCAGCGACTATTGACCCGGCCCTAGACTATGACTTAGTGACCAAAATTAACCGAACCTTCTTAAACACTGGCTTTTGGATTGTCAGAGTTGCAAACTTCATTGCCACTCCTACTTTTACCCTTTTCTCCAGGACACCCCGTATTACTACGAACGTCCACTTCCTTTGGACAAAACCATCGTATGGTTATATACGAACTCGAAGGAATTTATTCGAGGATGGTTTCCGGTTCTGGAGAAAATGAATGGGACTATTCAGTTGTCTTTTCTTTTTACCTTCTCTCAGGTTGCGAGTACTCCTTGGTTTAGGAGATAGTACACCTATTACACAAATTGGATAGTCTTCTTCCAAACCTTAGGCTGGTGCCGAACGGTGGGGAATGAAGGTATTAAGTAAAGACATATCAAGGGATTAGTAAGTGGGCAAAGTAAATTGTGACTGCTATTCACGACCAGACCAAGTATTTCTTCGCCAATCCTAAATCACCTTTGTATTTCTCCAGGACACTCCGTATCACTACGAAGATCCACAGTTCATTGGATACTCCATCGTATGGTTATATACGAACTCGAAAGGAACTTGTTCCAGTTCGGTGATGGATTCTGGTTCAGGAGAAATAGGAATAAGGTTTATTCGGTTGTCTTTTATCCTCACCTTCTCTCGCATTGCGAGTGCTCCTAGGATTAGGACAGTACACCCATTATGCTTATTGGATAGTCTTCTTCCAAACCATAGGCTGGTGCCGAACGGTAGGGAAGGAAGAAAACCATTTAGCCTAAGAGGGTGTGCAGAAGATAATGACTAAAGACATATAAAGGGATTTGGAAAGGTGGCAAAGAATTACACGGTTACAGTTGTGAATCTGGATAATGGAAGAGGCATTACTAGGAATACCGGGATACCCCATCGAAACATTTCAATGTTTCAGTTTCACTGTGTACTATTAAAGGAAAACTGATTTCCCAATTAGTCCTTACTCCAGGGTATGTATTTATCAGGTATGATTCTCACATCTGTATGGTTTTACAGATGATGAGTGGGAGTAAGTTATTGGGAATTAGGTGATCATCCTCATTATATCGGGATTCGTTGTAATCGGTGATATTTGAGGAAGTCACCTGGGATGTTTGCCGGACGGCAAATATTTGGTTTTGAATATCCGCTGTCATGCACCAATTTCAAATTGATATATCTGTACGTCTATTTTATAGAGTGAGATATACCTTTTTGAAATTATGTCGATGACATTTACCTATATCAGTGGATGGTTAGGTAAGGAGCATTAAACAGCGGTGTAATTCTTCTTAACCATAAGTACAGTTTTCAACCTATTACACACATGGAATGAGTTATTAGACTCAGGGGACTTATACAATGTATTTGATGTTGTCCAGCGTCCATGAGGACAGAGGAAATGGTCCTCGTACTATATTCGGTTTACTTATGACTTCTCTAGTTTTTAGACAAGTGTTTCGTAGAAACGCAAGGTCCGAATTTTGAGAAGTTATAGGTATATGAATAAATTAGAGAACCAAGTGTTGCAAGTATCGGGATTCTTCAAGATGATCGAAGATGTAGATACTTGTGTATGGTATTCAGATAATAGTAATGATTTTGAGAAACTTGTTTCTCTTTCAGGTTACTCATAATAGGAAGCATTCCTAAGGTGAGTGACGCTGATCGGCCTCCTTCCATTCAGTTAACATGCACTGAAGACAGCTGCATGATTTGAATCTGGTTCAATTAAATCAGTGCCTCTGGTTCTATATTGGATATAGAATAGTTCGTATCTTAACGATGTTAAGGCACGGGGAGTAATCCGGCTTATGCTTAAAACCAGACTCTGGATAACTCAAGGCACGTTTCTGTAATGGCTGTTTGTGGGTTGACCCAGGCTATGACGAGGGTTGACTTTCTACCATCTGGAAGATCAATAGTGATATTGTTCTAAACTCACCACAATTTTAACAAAAATGGATTTTTTCAGAAAACAGTAGTGGGAGTATGGTAGAACTGGAAGTGATTCCAGAACCACAAACGATTACTGAAGATTTGATAGGAACCTAAAGATTCAATCTGGTTTGACATTCTATTGGCCACTCCGCAGATACAGTAGGTAACCTCAGGCACCCGAGAGGTACTCCGGTAGCCTCAAAGACGGTGACAGGGAGGTTCTTGTTTACCCAGACTTGCCATTGCTATTGTTCCAGACTGTGAGACCCGGCAGGAGGATGAGTATAGCGTCGTTCTGAACTAGCTTTAGAAGTGTACGTCTATATGACTCTGCCAGAGGGTTGTCGTAGTCAGTGGGAGCAGCGGAAGCATTGGTGGACAAGTAGCTTATGTTTATTTATAGACTAAAGCAGATGTAGCGGAGATAGATCATCTATTTCTGATATGACAGTCATAAGTTTGACTTCATCAGAATAGGGGATGGATCTGTTAAGAAGGCAGTAGGGTGGTATGTCCTGGTATTTGGATGACATACACAGAGTAGGAAGTGATATTCCTATACTACGATCGGTTATACTTTGGTTGTCACACAGTCGTTTCTCCACATAGGACTTGGATATTATATAAGACATTCTAGTAACTATATCTATGGTTTTAGATCTAGATTTGGGTGGTTTCTCAATCAGGGTACTTAGACAGCATTCTAAGAGTATTTAGAATGGACGACTCCTGGCACGGTAGTGTACCTGCAGGTGATTGAGTCACCCTCTCTAAAGGTGTCTTACAGACTAAAGGGGAGAGGGATGCACATGATTGGCAGATCACTTGCTTAGACAATTGAGTCAATCATGAGATGTCAAGTACCACACCAGATGTTGTTTTTGCGGTAGTTGCAATAAGTTGATATTGATCCAATCCTGAAGAGACGGTCGGAAGCAGTTTTAGAACATAAGTGGATGTTCTAGGGATATGATAATGACAGCCTCATTCGGGAGACAGTTATCATTCCAGGCTTCCAAGGTGACCTGGACGACAAGGAGGTTATCAGAGTTATAGTTTTCCTTCTGACGAGGGGCAGTATTTTGGACAGGTGGTCCAAGGCAATACTGAGGGAGGCATGGCGCAGGATACTAATTAAGTTCAGTTGACGATACAGTCTAAGAAGTTTGGATTTGGAGTTCATTTATGAGCTAGGTCCCATCAGACATCCAGACACATTCTAAGACAGGTATTGCTCATTTCGGGAGATGGATTTCTCCGCGAACTTAAGATATAGAGAGACATAGAAAGAAACATCAAAGCGGATCCACTCACTGAGGCTATTCCTCGAACGCAATAGTTTCGCAAACGAGCTTTGTGAGACTGACTAGTAGAGGAGTTGGGTGTTCGGTATCACACGGGCTATGAGTATGCGATATCGCAATAATTAGCCTTGAGTGCAAGTGGAGATTGTTGGAGATAGTGCCCTCAGAGTCAATTATTGGATCACAGGCACGTGATTGCAATGATTGAGGGAGGACCTATTCCGGTAGGACAGTCTTACTCAAGATGATAGTATGCTATTTGGTTTATCTTTATCATCGTGTACTGCTTTAGGTGACCCGACAGGTCGCTATTACACATTGATAGAGCCCCTAGGATTCATGCTTGACTGCCAGCAGTATGAGGGCGATCATATACGTGGGAGCTGGTAGTCTACAAGCACATCCTTAAAAGGTCCCTAGTCGTGGGAGTTTCGAGACAGGGCATCGATACTCCAGAGTAGACTAGTGTATATAGTCGAGACCCCGACGAGGGGCGGTGGCCGGTCTCACAAGCCACTGGTGTCAGTTGGTTCACCTAAGATGTATACAGGTGCTCATTGGGTTATGAGTACACCGGACAGGACTCGCCGGGAACATGCTAGTTGGTCTTATACCTGACGTCAGATAGCAGTTCCCTGGTGACATGTGTACAGGTTAGTTCATCGACCTGGGGATCGTCATTTGTCTCGTGTGAGTTCCCACTGTACTTTGATTACTACCCTACCACACTCAAAGGAGACGTGCAAACAGGTTTTAGTTGGGTACAGTCCCGAGCCACATGGAGGCAGTGAGCGGATCAAAATGGGTTCGTCTCTCCCGGTATTGGGGGTGAGGTCACGCTGTGTCTAGGAGAGCCCTTACACGAATTCCTTGGCCAAGACAGGAGATTTACTGGTAGGTATTCCAGTAGTATCTCAGGGTGTTCTGGGCTACACTCCGACACGACTTGTACCGCTTTTGGGGGTCTGACTTTTACCAACCCCCTAGGACCGCCATGCGATGCTCATAGACGAACGGACCGGACTGTACGGATATTGTCACTGACAGGATCAGTAGGGTGTCAGCATGAGTTCGCTCATCGACGTCCCTTTTGGTCAATAGCTGGTAGCCCGTCACGTATGGCTAATACCTCTGACGTGCTAGTGGTTAAATCCACAGTCATAGTATTGACGAGTCTTTAGAGTCCCCCACATTCAGTTGCTCATGTTTTCGGGCGAAACGCTGTAGAAGCCGTATGGAGATATGGAAGGGTTCGATCAGATACGTGCGGTATTGCACGGATCAGGATCGGACGGTTAATACTAGTGGGCTTTGGTTTAAGCCGGATCCTAGTATTGTACAGTGTAGACTTTGTCTCATTGCATTTGTATTTCGGTCGGAATACAAATGCGGGTATGTATATACAGTGGCGGGGTTTTCTTGTAATTTATTACGGGATCAGTTTTTTGGAGTTGCCAGTTTGTTTTCCGTTTCAACCTTATTTCTTTGTATCTTTCATTTGGCTGAAGATTGGTGGAGGAGGGCTTATTTGCATTTGTGCAAATAAGCATTTTGGAGGGTTATCTTTGCTTATCTTTGTATCATGATAATTCCTCCACCATTTGACTTCTTCTTCTTCTCATCATGGTTGTTGATGATTAGTTGATGGAGTATTGGTTTTGGTTGTTGATCATTGCTTGAATTTGGAGTAATGATGATGGTTGGTTGAGTGTGGGTTTGAGTGTGTGATCATTTCCATTCATGATAACTTTTTTGATCTCTCTCTCTTGCATTTTCTAGTGAGACTCTCCCTCATTCTCCCTCTCTCTTCTCCTCACCTTGTGATGGCCGGCCAAGCCATGAAGGGGCTGTCCTAAATTTTTGGGTGTGGGATTTTTGTTCTTCTAGCTTTGTAAAATCCCACAAGTTCCATCTCCATAAGCTCATATCATTTCCTCCACCAATAAGGCAACTCCATAACCCCAAATGAGACATAGCACTACACCACATTTTACAGCAAATCCTTGGGCACGTCGGCTCGCCACCTTCATGCCCGAGTTGTCTCGGTCCAGAGGTGGGAGCCCGTAAAAGAAACCGGCGACGTAGTGCCCTTTCGGCGACGTGGTGGAGACCGGAGATTCCGCGGGGAGATCGGGACGACGACGTGAAGACCGAAGGACACGGATCGCTCGGTATATCTCTTTACCCCGTTCTCTAGATAGCTAGGACTAGTTTAATGGCACGATCCGGGTTTATAGTGCGCGGTGGTGCTGGTTTATAAAGTTTAAAGAAAAGTATCGCTTCCGCATTCCGGCGTCCGATTGACGGCCGGGGCGCCGCCGTGCACCCACAAATTAGCCGATCAAGTAGGTGTCTAGAAAGGTGTCAATGGGGTTATGCCTCTGGGAAAATGAGGTTTACTTTAATTAGGTCCGTGCGAAAGCACGGGGAACCTCCCTCAAAGTACCGACACTGGCCTGGCTGAAAGATTTGCGAAATTGTAGAGTGTAATTAATCCCGGCTAGTCTTTCCTTTTAGGGTTTGAAGGAAGATTTGATAAAAACAGTGCGAGCCATCCTGATTAGATAAAATAATAACCAATCTGATCTTGCAAGAGCATACGCTAAAGTGTTTTCTTCTCTCTCTCTCCAGGTAGCGACCATATCATGCCTTAATAAAGATAATAATATGGATGTATTGACCGAACCCGCATGTTATACTGTGCTGGAGAACGTTGGTTCCGTTCTTTCTTATAAAAGTTATAAGACTGAACAGGATATAGGGGAATACCAGGATTCCCATGCCACTCGAATGAAGAAAGTACATGTTGATGCATTTTCTTCGGGTGTGTTCGTTACAGAGAACTGTTTCTCCATTTGCTCTACGTCCTGGGTATTAGATACCGGGTCAGGATCCCATATATGTAATCAGTTACATGGGCTAAAGAGAGGTAGAGAACTTGGAGAAGGTGATAAAGACATAAGGGTTAGAAATGGTGCAATTGTTGTAGCTAGAACCGTCGGGGAATATCACCTTGTATTATCAATTGGTAATACATTGATTCTGAACGAATGCTATTACATGCCAAACCTGATATGCAACATTATATCGGTTTCTTTATTGAGTAAAGAGGGATATAATTTTGTATTACAGGATAATGTTATGAACATTTTCCTGAACCAAAAGTTGGTTGGATCAGGCACGTTGTGCAATGGCATTTATGTTCTAAATCAATCAACAGTTCTGAGCATAACAAACACACAAAAGAGGAAGAGTTCAGAAATGAACGAATCCTTCTTGTGGCATTGTAGAATTGGTCATATAAATGCAACACGGATAGCTAAGTTGCATAAGGATGGATATTTGAAACCATTCAAATTTTTATCTTATGACACTTGGCAGTCATGTCTCAAAGGCAAGATGACCAAAACTCCATTTACAGGACACGAAGAAAGAGTTACTGAACTCTTGGGACTGATACATAGCGATGTATGCGATCCCATATCTACACATGCCATAGATGGCTCTTCGTACTTCATTACATTCACTGACGATCTCTCAAGATACAGACATGTGTTCTTAATAAAACACAAGTCTGAAGCTTTTGAGAAATTTAGAGAATATAAACAAGAAGTCGAGAACCAAACTGGGAAAAGTATTAAAATCCTTCGATCTGATCGAGGAGGTGAATACTTGAGCAATGAATTCCTGAACTTCCTAAAAGAGAATGGGATTCTCTCTCAGCTGACTCCTCCATATACACCACAGCATAACGGTGTATCAGAACGGAGGAACCACACCCTATTAGATATGGTGCGCTCCATGATGAGCATAGCTGAGTTACCTATTTCCTTCTGGGGGTATGCGCTAGAGACAGCCATACATCTATTGAATATGGCTCCCACCAAATCTGTGCCTACCACTCCATATGAGATATGGAAAGGGAAGAGACCATATCTTAATTATGTTAAGATATGGGGTTGTCCAGCCTATGTCAAATGACAAAATCCGGACAAACTTGAGGCACAGTCTGTTCTATGCAAATTTGTAGGATATCCTAAGAATTCACAAGGGTATATCTTCTACCACACTGAGGAACAAAGGGTGTTTGTTTCTCGGCATGCCACCTTTTTAGAAAAGGAATTTCTTGCAAAAGAGATTAGTGGTCATGAGGTAGAACTGGAAGAGGTTCCAGCTACAAAAGCTGCAACAGAAGATCTGGTGGAACAAGAGGATTCGGTAGTTCCCGATAAACCCTAGCCACTCCGCCGATCTAGTAGGGTTCCTCACCCATCTGAGAGATACTACAGTTTTCTCATGGATGGTGGGAGCGAGGATTGCATCATGGTTGATGATGACCCAACTAGCTTCAAGCAGGCCATCACGAGTGGGGACTCAGTGAAATGGCTGGATGCAATGCGGTCCGAGATGGAATCCATATACACCAACAAAGTATGGACTTTGGAAGATGCTCCTGAAGGGGTAAAACCCATTGGGAGCAAGTGGATCTTCAAGAAAAAACTTGGTGTAGATGGGAAAGTGGAGACTTTCAAAGCTAGACTTGTTGCAAAGGGTTTTCGTCAAAGACTAGGTGTGGACTATGACGAAACCTTTTCTCCAGTGGCTATGCTTAAATCCATCCGGATCATGCTTGCCATCGCTGCATATCATGACTACGAAATCTGGCAAATGGATGTTAAGACCGCCTTTCTAAACGGAGATTTAGAAGAGAGCGTGTACATGACTTAGCCAGAGGGCTTCGTAGCTAGTAGGAGCAGCGGGAAGGTGTGCAAGATGCTTAAATCGATTTATGGATTAAAGAAACCATCGCGGAGTTGGAACATCTGCTTTGACATCGTTATCAAAGAGTTTGATTTCGTCAAAAACGTAGATGAACCTTGTATCTACAAGAAGGTGGCAGAGAGTAAGGTTGTCTTCCTCGTATTGTACGTGGACGACATACTCTTGATAGGAAATGACATTCCTATGCTGCAATCGGTCAAGCTCTTCTTATCACAAAGATTCTCAATGAAAGATCTAGGTGATGCCTCCAGCATATTGGGAATTATGATTACAGAGATAGATCTAAAAGGATATTGGGATTGTCCCAATCCAGGTACATTGACACCATACTAAAGAGGTTTAGTATGGAAGAATCCAAGCGTGGGAACTTACCCACGATCTCTGGACTCACTCTCTCCAAAGAGATGTCTCCCAAGACTGATTTGGAGAGAGCTCGCATGCAAGGGATACCCTATGCTTCGGCTGTAGGCTCTATCATGTATGCGATGCTATGTACCAGACCCGATGTAGCACACTCACGAAGTGTAGTGAGTAGGTATCAAGCCGATCCTGGTTAGAGTCACTGGACAGCTGTGAAGAGCATTCTCAAGTACTTACGAAGGACTAAAGAGATGCTCTTAGTGTATGGTAACGGAGAACTCCAAGTGGAGTTCTTTACCGATTCGAGCTTCCAGAGTGATAAGGACGACTCTAAGTCGCACTCGGGATTTGTCTTTACCCTTTACGGAGGGGCGGTTAGCTAGAAAAGTTCCAAGCAGGAAACCGTAGCAGACTCGACGATGGAGGCTGAATACATCGCTGCCAACGATGCTTCCAAAGAGGCTATCTGGATCAAGAAGTACATTACTGAACTTGGAGTGGTTCCATCCATTGAGCATCCAATACCTTTGTATTGTGATAACAATGGAGCGGTGGCTTTGGCCAAGGAACCTAGGTCCCATCAGCGATCCAGGCATATTCTGAGGTGGTATCACCTGATCCAGGAGATAGTTGATCGCCGGGGGATCAAGGTCAGGAGGGTTGACACGAAGAACAACACAACGGATCCACTCATGAAGGCCATTCTCCAGATACAGTTTGAAAGACTCTTCGGGATGCTTGGTATGCGATACTACAGCAGCTGGCCCTAGTGCAAGTCGAAGATTGTTAGTTATATGTATTCCCTAGAGGCCATTATTGTACAGATGATGTATATTATATTGGATGCTTGGACATATATAGAGATGACTTTCTTGCTTGATATGATAGTATGCTATCTGGTTGCTCTTTATCTTAACATGTATACTTGTCTCTTGATGCTGTCTTATAGTTACATGTTGGTAAAGCCCTTAGGATGTGTACTTGACTACCTGGACTATGATGCAGATCATACTAGTGGGGACAGAGTAGTCCGTAAGTACATCCTTTGATGTTCCTAGTCGTAGGTGTATCGAGACAAGGCATCGATATACCAGTGTAGACTAGCGTATACGCTTCTCGACCTATGAGATGGGCGATGGATGATCCCATATCCATTGGTGTTTGACATTAGAGATGGTATACGGGTACTCAGTGGAGACTGGGTACACTGGACGGACTCACCGAGAACTCCCAGATGGTATTATACCTCACATCAGATGGCAGTTCTCTGGTGACACTTGTGCACGTTAGTCTGTAGACCCGAGATCGTCATAGAGTCTGGTGTGATTCCCACTGTGCTTTGATTTCCACCATACCACGTCCAAGAGGGCATGCAAAACGGTGGTTTTTAGGTACAATCCCAAGTCACATGGAGGCAATGAGCGATAGGAGGGGTTTCGTCTCTCCCGGTATTGGGGTTGATGTTGCGCTGTGCTCGATTGGCCATAATAGGGAAGTCCCTGGCCAGGGCTGATTTAGAGATTTACTGGTAAGTGTTACCAGTAGTTTTTCGACCCGTTATGAGCCTCACATCGGCATGACTTATCGGTTATTACGGTCTGACATTTACCACCTCTAGACTTGATATGCGACATATCAGACGAGGAGACCAGACTGTACGGGAAGCGTTATCGTTAGGCTTTTACCGGAGTTGGAGCGGGCTTGCTTGCTGATCTTCTGATCGCTCAATACCCGGGTAGCAGTTACGTCCAGCTAGTACCGCTGACGGCTTGTGGGTGCCTGATGTGATCATCACCTACTGCCGGCGTATTGACGAGTCTTTAGAGTCCTACATAGAGGGTTTACTAGCTCAGGCAAAACGAAATAGGAGCACGTATGTGATATGTGCGGGACCGAGAATAATGCGTGTATGTGATACCGTATTCTACTCTCGCGACTTTTTGTATCGGTCGGTTACATATGATATAGCCAGGTCATCGAATCAAGAGTTGATTCGATAAGTCGATACAATGGATGTTAGTCGGTTATATGAGATATGACCGGATTATTAAGTCAAGTGTTGATTTAATAATTTAGTGTATAATTGTATATTAGATATACTAGTTTACATTAACTAACACTTGTTCACTTAAGGATTTTTCTCACATTTACACAACTTTAATATATATGTGATATATATTAAAATGTGTTTTCTTTTTGTATCATGGTTGATGATACACATGACATGGGTGTATAAGACATACACCATTCTAATTTTAGTGGTGGGGTTTTAATATTTAAAGTAAATCTAAATTGATTAATATTTGTTAAGTGCATGAAGCTTATAGAAGCTTTTAGTGCTTTGACAAATTCAACTCAATTTGTTTTACTTAAGATATTTAGTTAACCCAACCATTAGAATTAGCCATGGTTATGTCTCTACATGAGTTAGTATATGATACTCACTCACCCATGATTAGCTCACTCACTTGATCATTATCCTCATCTTTTCTTTTATTCATCTTCTTCTTCTTCTTTTGAGCAAAAGAAAAGCATGCTAGGGTTTCAAAAAGAGAGTGAAAGATTGTGAGAAATAAAATTATAAACAGAACCCATTTCCTATTTCTCCATCCTCTACTAGACTAGCACTTTAGTTTAGGGTGTTTGCTTCACTAATTCTCAAGTTAGTGAAGTAGTAGCTTGAGTTGGTATTCCCTCGACGTAGATCATCTTCGGCCTCGAAGACTGCAAGCAAGGATGCTTTTTTCGCCTCGTGAAGCCATGCAAGAGCCCGGGAGAACCATGATCGCAGCGAAGGGACTACGACAAGGAGCTTTAGAAGTGAAGGACCGATCTACAAAGGTTGTATTTCGTATTCACTTAGTAGTAAATGTTATTTACTTACATGTGTAACCCTAATTATCTAGCAAAGATCTTGTTTAAGGTTATTCGGCACGGCTAAAATTTTAAACGGGCATAGTTGATACCTTGTAGAACCTTATTAGAGTGCCTAGTAACCCTACAATCTATTCTGCCACAAGAAGGAACAAAATGTGTTTGTTTCTCAGCACGCCACATTTTTAGAAAAAGAAATTTTTACAAATGATACAGATGGCAATGTGGTAGACCTAGAAGAAGTTCTAGAAACACAAGTTACAATTGACAATTTGGTTGAACCAACTGTTGCAACAGAAATAAATGAACCTTAACCACTCCGTAGATCTGGTAGGACTTCTCGCCCACCGAAGAGGTACTACGGTTTCCTCATTGATGGTGATAGAAAAGATTGCATCATGTATGATGATGATCCTACCAGTTTCAGCAAGCTATCACGAGTGGAGACTCTGCGAAGTGGCTGGATGCCATGAGATCTGAAATGGAGTCTATGTACACCAACAAAGTATGGACTTTGGACATTGTACCCCCTGGGGTAAAACCCATGGGGTGCAAATGGATCTTTTAAAGAAAGATTGGTGTAGATGGACAGTGGAGACCTATAAGGCAAGACTTGTGGCGAAAGGATTTCGTCAAAGACCGGGTCTGGACTATGACGAAACATTTTCTCCCGTAGCCATGCTTAAATCCATTCGGATCCTACTTGCTATTGCTGCTCACTACGACTATGAAATCTGGCAGATGAACGTTAAAACTGCATTTCTAAATGGTGATTTAGAAGAATGCGTTTATATGGATCTGCCAGAGGGCTTCGTTGACAGTGGGAGCAGCGGGAAAGCATGTAGATTGCTTAAATCCATTTATGGATTAAAGAAGGAATCACAAAGTTGGAACATCTGTTTTGATGATGTTATCAAAGAGTTTGATTTCATCAAAAATCCAGATGAACCTTGTGTTTATAAGAAAGCTGTAGGGAGAGCTATCACATTCCTCGTATTGTACGTGGATGACATTCTTCTGATAAGAAATGGCATTCCTATGTTGCAGTCGGTCAAATCATTCTTATCACAAAGGTTCTCCATGAAGGACCTGGGTGATGCCACATACATATTGGGCATTCGGATCTATAGGGATAGATCCAAAAGGTTATTAGGATTGTCCCAAACCAGGTACATCAACACCATCCTAAAGAGGTTTAGTATGGAAGACTCCAAGCGGGGTGCCTTACCCGCTTGTCATGGAATCACTCTCTCCAAGGACTTTTGCCTAAAGACTGATGAAGAGAGAGCTCGCATGAGCATTATACCCTATGCTTCAGCCGTAGGATCTATAATGTATGCGATGTTATGTATACACCCTGATGTAGCTTATGCACAAGGTGTATAAGCAGGTATCAGTCCAACCGAGGAGAGAATCACTGGATAGCTGTGAAGAACATTCTTAAGTACTTGAAAAGGACTAAAGAATTATTCTTGGTGTATGGTAACGGAGATCTCCAAATGGAGGCCTTTACCGATTTGAGCTTCCTGAGTGATAAGGACGATAGTAAATCTATCTCTGGGTTTGTATTTACCCTCAATAGAGGGGCGGTGAGTTGGAAGAGTTCCAAACAGGATACCGTTGCAGACTCCACGATGGAAGCTGAGTACATTGCTGCAAATGATGCCGCAAAAGAAGCTGTCTAGATGAGGAAGTTCTTCTTGGAGCTAGGAGTAGTTCCAACCATTATTGATCCAATACCATTGTATTGTGATAATAATGGGGCTATGGCATTAGCCAAGGAGCCTAGGTCCCATCAGCGGTCCAGACACATCCTGAGGCGATATCATTTGATCCGGGAGATAGTTGATCGCCGCGAGATCGAGATTCACAGAGTAGATACAAAGAATAACATTGCTGATCCACTCACCAAGGCCCTCCCTCAGCCGCAGCATGAGTGACTTTTTGAGGTGTTGGGTATGAGATACGCCAATAAATGGCCTTAGTGCAGGTGGGAGATTGTTGGGTATATGTATGCCTTAGAGGCCATTATATGATAGTGGATGTATTTATAAATGTATATATATACAGAGGACTTTCTTGCTCGACATGATAGTATGCTATCTGGTTACACTTTATCTGACATGTTCACTTGATCATGCTTTTATTCATGTGTATATGTTCATAAAGCCCTGAGGATATTTGCTTGAATACTGTGATTATGATGCAGATCATACTAGTGGGACATATGTTGTTTATAAGCATATCCTGAAATGTCCCTAGTCGTGGGTGTATCGAGGCGGGGCATCGATATTCCAGAGTAGACTAGCGTATATGATGGGCGATGGATGTTCCCATATCCATTGATGTTTGACATCAAGATCGTATGCGGGTGCTCAGTGGAGACTGGGTACACTGGACGGACTCGCCGAGAACTCCTATACGGTATTATATTTATCGTCGGATAGCAGTTCTCAGGTGACACTGGTACAGGTTAGTCTGTAGACCCGAGATCGTCAAAGAGTCTCACGTGTTCTCCCACTGTGCTTTGATTTCCACCCTACCACGGCTCTGCTGAGTCATGTAAACAGGTGGCTTTTGGGTACAGTCCCGAGACATATGGAGGTAATGAGAGATAGGAGGGGTTTCATCTCTCCCGGTATTGGGGGTTGATGTTGTGCTGTGCTCAATTGGCTATATCAGTAAGTCTCTGGCCAGGGCTGTTGAGATTTACTGATAAGTGTTATCAGTAGTTTCTCGGTTTGATTATAGGCCATACATCGACATGACTTATTGAGTTATTAGGGTCGACGATGCCATCCCTAGACTTGATAAGCAGCATATCTGATGAAGAGACCAGACTGTACGGTAGCGTTACCAGTTGGCTCGACGGGAGTTTTGACAGGTTTGCTTGTTTTCTTCTGATCGCTCAATACCTGGGTGGCCGTTACGTTTAGCCGAGCTCTTGTGGCTTGGGGGTGCTTGATATGATCATCACCCACTGCCGGCGTATTGACGAGTCTTAGAGTCCCACATAGGAGTTTCCTAGCCCAGGCGAAACGATATGGTGTGCATATGTGATATGCGCGGGGACCCGATTAAATGCGCGTATGTGATACCGTATATTAATTGGGCGATTTACTATTGGTCAGGTCGTATGAGATATGGCCAGTTTGTTAAATCAAGTGTTGGTTTAACATTGACTTTATTGCTCACTTTGTTTAAACCCTTTTCTTTATTGTATGCATGCATGTATGCATATGTTTATGTTGATGCACATGTTGATGTGCATGCACACATACATGCATACAATTGTGTGTATCATGGTTGTTGATACATTAGTGGTGGCAATGCAAGACTCACATGGAATTATTTATCTAAATATTTATTTTTGAGTTAATGTAAATAGAATTAATTCATGGTTGATATTTATCCTTCATTCTCTACACTTAACCTTGCATTAACCATGAGTTAATTTTCTATGGCTCTCTTTTCTCCAAAGTAAATATCTAAATATTTATTAACCCATGGTTTAGGATGAGAGTGAAAATTATATATAATTTCTATTCTCATTTTTATTATTAGAATTATCATAACTTGAGCTCTTGAGTTGCCATCATCTTCTTCCTCCTCTCTCTTGCTCTCTTGACTTTGTTAGTGAGTGAGATAGTGATAAAGATAGGGTTTTGAAATGAGAAAACAAAACACATCATCATTCTACACTAGTCTAGCCAATTAGTTTAGAGTGTTAGCTTTATCTTCATCTTTTGATCAAGTGGAGCTTGGACAAAAAGGACTCCGGGTGGATTATCATGGACGCGGAAGATCACTAGCAAGCCCGTTCAAACTCTCAAGTAGCCAAGGAGTCAAGCAAAGAGAACTATAAAGGTTGTATTCTCTTTACTTAGTGTTTTATTACTTGTAGTATGTGATACTACTTCATATGTTACTTTAAATTTCTAGTTTAATCCTAGGTTAGTTTGTTTAGCATCCTATAAAATTAAATTGTAGCATGTTTGATGCATTACAAACCCTTGTGAGGTGCTAGGTAAACCCAACAGTCCTCAGAATATGTCTGGATCGCTGATGGGACCGGGGTTTCTAGGCCAAAGCCACAACTCCATTGTTGTCACATTAACAGTTATTAGACGCTCAATGGTAGGAACTATGTTCATCTCATGAACAATAAATATTCAGACATCCACTTTGGTAGCATCGTTGGTAGCGATGTATTCAGCCTTTATCGTCTAGTTTGACACAGTAACATACCGTCCCTCCACTGAGGGTAAAGACAAAGACCGAGACTGACTTTCAGTCGACTTTATCACTCTGGGAGCTGGAATTGGTAAAGGACTCCCACTGGAGTTCACCGTTACCAAACACCAAGAACATTTCTTTAGTGCTTCTCAAGTACTTAAGAATGTCCTACACGGCTGTCCAGTGATTCTCCTAAGATCCGATTGATTCCTGATCACTACACCTAGTGAGTTAGCTACATCTAGTGTGGTACATAACATCACATACATGATAGAGTCTAGTGCTGAAGCATAGGTTATCCCTTGCACGCGAGCTCTCTCCAAATCAGTATCAGGAGACATCTTTTTGGAGAGAGTGATTCATGCGTAAGTGGGCAAAACACCACGCTTAGAATCTTCTATACTAAACCCCTTTAGTATTGTGTTAATGTACCTGGATTTGGGACACTCCCAACATCCATTTAGATCTATCACCATAGATCATAATCCACAAGATGTAGTAGGTATCATCCAGATCTTTCGTGGAGAATCCTCGTGATAAAAGGAGCTTGACCGAGTGTAACATAGGAAACCATTTCCTATCAAGAGTATGCCATCTACGTCTAATAGGTGGAAGACAACCTTACTCTCTACAACCTTCTTGTATATACAAGGTCCATCTACCTTTTTGATGAAGTCAAACACTTTGACTGCCGCATCAAAATAGATGTTCTAACTCCGCGATGCGTGCTTTAATCCTGATGGACTTAAGCATAGCCACTGGAGAAAAGGTTTCATCATAATCCACACTTGGTTACATGACGAGAACCTTTTACTACAAGTCTAGCTTTGAAAGTCTCAACTTTTCCATTTAAACCAAGAATCTTCTCAAGATTCATTTGCTCCCTATGGGTTTTACCCCTTCAGGTGCAACATTCAAAGTCATACTTTGTTGGTGTACATGGATTCTATCTCTGATTGCATAGCATCCAGCCATTTCACAGAGTCCCAACTCGTGATGGCCTGCCTGAACCTGGTTGGGTCATCATCTACCATGATGCAATCCTCGCTCCCACCGTCACCGAGAAAATCGTAGTATCTCTCAAGTGGATGAGAAACCCTACTAGATTCGCGGAGAGGCAGAGGCTCGTTGGAGACTATTGAATCTTTTGGTTTGACCAAACCATCAGTTGTTAGTTTGTCCAGCTGGAACTCCTTCCAGTTCTACATGACCACTAATTTCTTCACAAGAAATTCCTTTTCTGAAAAGGTGGCATGCTGAGAAGCAAAACACCTTTTGCTCCTCAGTGTGGTAGAAGATATTCCTTTGTAAATGTTTGGGATATCCAACAAACTTATATAGAACTGACCTTGCCTCGAGCTTGTCCGTATTTTGTTTTTCATCATAGGCCGGACAACCCCATATCTTAACTCGTTTAAGACATGGTCTCTTCCCATTCCATATCTCATATGGAGTGGTAGGCACAGATTTGGATGGAACCCCATTCAATAGGTATGCAGCTTCTGAAGTGCATAACACCAAAAGGAAACAGTCAACTCAGCAGTACTCATCATAGTGCGCACCATATCTCATAGGGTGCAATACCTCCGCCCTGATACACCATTGTGCTGTGGTGTACTCGAAGGAGTAAGCTGAGAGAGAATCCCATTCTCTGTTTAGAAAATCCAGGAACTCCATGCCCAAGTATTCGCCTCCTCGATCACATCGATGGACTTTAATACTTCTACCCATCTGGTTCTTAACTTCAAGCTTATATTCCTTGAATTTCTCAAAAGTTTCAGACTTGTGTTTCAACAGGAACACATGTCCGAATCTTGAGAGATCATCGATGAATGTAATGAAGTTCAAAGAACCAACCCTGGCATGTGTAAACATAGGACCGTATACATCCCCATGTATCAGTCACAAGAGTTCAATAACTCTTTCTCTGTTTCTAAATGGAGTATTGGTCACTCTACCTTTGTGACAAGACTGGCAAGTATCATAAGATGAAAATTCGAATAGATTCAAACATTCATTCTTATGTAACTTAGCTAGTTGTGTCGCATTGATATGACCTTGTCTACAAAGCCACAAGAAGGATTCGTTCATTTCTGAACTACTCCTCTTGTGTATGTTCTATATACTTTGAACTGTGGTTTGATTTAGAACTTATATGCCATTACATAATGTGCCTGATCCAATCAACTCTTGATTAAGGAAAATGTTCACAACATTATCCTGCAATACAAAATTATATCCTTCTTCAACTTAATAAAGAAAACTGATGTAAT
Source organism: Agapanthus africanus (assembly GCA_030015575.1). Taxonomy (NCBI): domain Eukaryota; kingdom Viridiplantae; phylum Streptophyta; class Magnoliopsida; order Asparagales; family Amaryllidaceae; genus Agapanthus; species Agapanthus africanus. Next base: position 335,986,967 of record JASDDO010000029.1, on the reverse strand, counting down.
GTTGTATATCAGGTTCGGTATCTAATAACATTTGTTCAGAATCAATGTATTCATCATTTGGTGATACAAGATGATATTTACCAACTAATTTGGCTGCAACAATTGCACCATTCTCTACACATAGAGACATATCACCCAATCTCAGTTCTCTACCTTTCTGTAGCCCATGTAACAAATTACATATATGGGATCCCGTTCCGTTATCTCATACCTAGGACGTAGGGTGTACTGAGAAACAGTTCTCGGTAATAAACACACCCGAAGAATATGCATCAACATGCTTATTCCTTGATTGGGTCGTGTGGAAATCCGGATATTCCCCTATTTCCTGTTCGGACTTATAACAATTATAAGATAGAAAGGAACAAACGTTCTCCAGCTCAGTATAATAAGCAGGTTTGGTCAAGACATCCATATTATTATCTTGATTAAGGCAAGACATGGTCGCTACCAAGAGAGAGAGAGAGAGAGAAGCAAACACTCTGCGTGCGCTCTTGCAAAATCAGATTGGTTATTATTTTATCTAATCAGGATGGCTCCCACTGTTTTTATCAAATCTTCCTTCAAACGCTAAAAGGTAAGACCAGCCGGGATTAATTACACCCTACAAGTTTGCTAATCTTTCGGCCAGGCCAGTGTCGGTACTTTGAAGGAGATTCCCCGTGCCTTCGCATGGACCTAATTAAAATAAACCTCATTTTTTTAGGGACATAACCCCGTTAACACCTTTCTAGACACCTACTTGATCGGCTAATTGTAATTTGTAAAACTCTCCCAGGAGTAACTCTTACTCGCAGTGGGTATCGGTATCCAACTATCTCATAGAAGGTATGAAATCTCATTGCAAATTTCAACACTTTAAATTCCCGATAATATTTTACCCCTAGCATCCTATGACCTTGACAGAGGCAAACAATCCATAGTGCGCTAGTCAAGTTCATCCCGTCATTTCATGATTGAATTAAACCCACCCGCACGACCCTTGACAGAGGCCAACAAGGTCGTACGACTACCCTAATCTAATCGCATCACATGCTTTGTAGAAAAGCACTAATCAGCTACCGCACACTACACCTTGGCAGAGGCCAACAAACGCAGCACAAATACTAAATAGCCTTTATCTGAAATGACGGAGGGCTACGACAGATTTTTAAGAAAACTCTTTGCCTGATGAACTTGATATCGTTGTAGAATCGGGTGATTTTGAAAAGGAGTGTTTTTGAGACTTTTGCTAGTTTTGCTAAAGAGGTCACTCCCGGTGAAGAGATCTCGGCTCTTTCCTCATCGAATGATGTGCTGGATATTTCACAAATACCACTATGTAAAGCAAAAACTAAAAAAGCAATCAAAAACAAAACCGAGTGGGTTGTAGCATCTGCCAGTTTCTCTAAAGAGGTCACTCCCGGTGAAGGGATCTCGGCTCTTTCCTTATCGAATAAGGTGCTGAATATTCTACAAGGAATACCGCTATGCAAAACAAAAACTAGAGATACCATATTTTAAAACAAGATTCTACAACATCATTAGGTTTCTTTTATTTTATTAATCTCATTAATGAAGTCCCATCAATTATGATTCTTAAGCATCACAGAAGAAACGAAAGCGGCAATATTTATTATATATCATATATATAATATAAGCATTCGGCTCATCATATAAAGTGATCACATCACAGAATATCAGCAGCAGAAGAACACATATGAAAAATTGGTTATACTAGGAATTCCGTGTTTTAAATTAAAACACGGATTCCACGGTCGCGATGAATAGCCAAACCCACATCCCTAGACCCCTATAAGAGCGGCAAGAAACCCTCCTAATTCTAGAGTTAGGAGACCCGGTCTCGACTCCTCGAGATAGTCTCCCACTGGACTCTAGAACCCGGTTACTTGTGCTCCCCACCTTGGGGCTATCCTAATGCGGAAAAGTAAATAATATACATCAATGGTGACATCATCCTCAACCCGGAAGTGCTCAAATAAAACAATATTACATACAAGTTTTTACATGAATGAAAATGAAAAACTCTCATCTCACATAAAACCCCCCGGCTATTCAAACATGACGATCCAATATAACATATCCCAGCAACACATAACATTATATGTCATCAACGTAAGTAAATATGTGTATCCCAATTGTCGTTGACATATAGCAACGAAACCGGCGATACACCACATATTACACTTACGGTCGCAGAAAACAAAGTGAAAAACTACAACAATTGGAATCCGCAACCACCTTAAACATCATAAACCCAATGTATCACATACTTTGGATTTCATTCCTAACCATTTGAATTTCTTGGACATCACATGCCTAAAAATTATAAACCCCGCATATTAGTCTCGATATTGAAAACACTTTTCAATAACCAGTCGGGTAATTCAATAAGATTCCCGACAACCTGATCGAATGCTCTTCGGAAACTTTAGTAGACGGCCGTACCCCCCGATGCCGTCGATAAAGTGCACTTAGGTGGAACACCGCGGTCACGAGCACCCGAACGGATGCTTTTGGCGACGGGGTTCTCCTACAGTCCCTTGGTCGGGGTTATGGGACGTGGCTATCTAGTAAGGTTACTCGGCGAGTATCCGCGTACACTATGTAATTGCGACGGACTTTTGATACACATCAAAATTCCGTGGCAACCGATCACATGAGAATAAATTGCTAGATTTATAAAATTCAAATTAGTTTTCATAAAACTAAATATTGTGGATTCCAAGTATTGTATCACAATCATAGATAGCTAGACGATATTAAACTTTTCGATCGAATCAACAAACACCCAAAATTTTCCAAAGAGCTCAACACTTGAGCGGAGTTTAAAAAATCACCCAGAAGATGCCACGGCACCTATGGACCAACCGTAGAAGGGTCAACTCTTGCCTCACCTATGGCGCCGCGGAACTACCACAAACCCTAGGGTTTGGTGGCGGTTCCGACGGTCATAGAATCGAGTTACGGTTTCGTTCTTCTAGAGAGTCCATAAAAAACACCTGCATGATTTTCTGAAGATTTTAAACTTGGAAAAATCCAACTGTTGGAAAATTTCCAGCGAGCGAGAAAAATTGGGTATTTGATATTCGTTCGAACTTTTTAACGTCATCTAAATAACCCAAAACGATGTTAGAATTACGACTATGAAACACTCTGAATTGCTTTTACAAAAAGATAACAACACATGCAATCTTAGCAAAAATAAGCAACACCTGAAACACCAAATCCCAGAGACTGGAACACCACCAAAAATTGAAGCCAGAAGCCTACTAAAAAACTGTCCACCTCGGATTTTTAAGACATGTCGCCGGCCAAAATCCGGCGAGGGTGGCTCAAATTTCTATGGTGTTCATGTTACATCTCATATAACATTCTGCAGCTGCTTAAAAAAATTTAGACACTCTTAAAATTTCGACAGAAACTAGGTTATTGTTTCGAGTGTTTCGGAGTTGTTTCGGTTTCATAATTCTACTAATATCGTCTAATTCTCTAGCATGGCTCTGATACCACTGCAGGGTTTCCTAGGGTCGCCGCTGGCTTTCGGGAGGCATCGACCATGCCGTTTTTAAGAATTTGGCATGCTAAAGAACCCTAACCTAGAATTTTAACTAGAGAATTAGACGACAAATCACAAGCACTAGTCAAGTTCTACCCGTCATTTCGTGATTAATTAGACCCACTCATATGACCCTTAAATATGGTCAACGAAGTCATATAAATGTCCTAATTAATCACAACATATACTGTGTAGGAAAACATCACTTAGCTACCGTACACTACGTCTTAACTATGGTCAACAAACGTAGCACGAATACTAAGTACTCTACTTCCTAAAATGACGGAGGGCTGCGGATTGCTTTTAAGAAAACCTTTAACGCTTTGAACTTGATCTCGTTGTAGAATCAAATAGTTTTAAAAGGATTGGCTTAAGCTCCGCATTTTTGAAACTTGCTTTTTCATAAAAAAAAATGCCGAGCGGGTTTCAAATTCGATTCTACAACATCTTTAGGTTTCTTTTCCTTTACACTAATCTCATAATGTAGTCCCATCATTTAAGTCCTTAAACATCACAGAAAGAAACGAAAATAGAACGTACGCTTATGCCATCCGCATTCTTCACAGTGTCCCGTTATGCACCGTTGTGCACTGTTATGTTACTTAACTAAGGGCATAGCGGGGCAGGACTAGCGCGGATGCAAAACATAAGAAACATTTATTATATATCATATATATAATAACATTCGTCTCAGGCAGTAATATGATCTCATCACAGAACATCGTAGCAGAATCAGATATATGAATAAATAAGATATACTAGGAAGTCCGCATTTTAAATTAAGCCAATTATAAAAAAAATATGGATTCCACGGTCATGACGAATAGCCAAGCCCACACTCCTAGACCCCTACGAGAGCGGCAAGCAACCCTGCCAATTCTAGAGTTAGGAGACCCGGTCTTGACTCCTCGAGATGATCTCCCACTAGACCCTAGAACCCGGTTACTTGTGCTCCCCTCCTTGGGTCTATCCTAATGCGGAAAAGTAAATAATATACATCAATGGCCATATTATCCTCAACCCGGAAGTGTCCCAATAAAAGAATATTACATACAATGAATTTTACATGAATGAAAAGAAAAACTCTTATCTCATATAAAACCCCCGACTATTCAGTCACGACGATCTTATACACCATATCACCACAGCAATAGAATAATCATCACAGATCATCAACGTAAGTAAATATACGTATTCCCAACATCGTCGACATATAGCAACGAAATTGGGGATGCACATATTACACCTACGGTCGCAGAAAAGAAATATAAAACTACAATATTTGGAATCAGCACAACACTTAGACATCGCAAACTCGGAATATCTCATATTCCAGCTTTCATGCCTAACAATGTAGATCTTATATTTGGGTCTCCAAAAATGAAAACACCTTTTCAAAAATAAATCGGGTAATTCAACAAGATTCCCGATTCCGACTGAGGCCGAAATGTTAGATTTACAAGCAACCAATTAATTTTCTCAAAACTAATTAGTGTAGATTCCAAATATTGTTTCACATTCATAAAGACTAGGCGATGTTAAACATTTCGATCAATGTATCAAAACCCACATTTCTTAGAGCCCTCAACACTTGAGACAGATTTCAAAAATACCCAGACAGTGCCATTAGCACATACAGACCGTCACAAGAAGGCACGTCCCTGACCTCACCAACGGCGCCGCGGAACCGCCGCCAAAAGCATGTTTTGGCCGCGGTTCCACAGTCGTTAGGTCGAGTTAGGGGGTTGTTTTAAACCCACACTTTAACGTTACTTGGGGGTCCAAACAATAGCCTGCACTATTTTCTGCATATTTTTAAACCCAAAAATTCCAACTTTTAAAAAATTTCCAGAGAGCATCTAATGCATGGGTTTCGATGTTCGTTCGAACACTTTAACGTCGTCTAGGTCATGCCTAATACTCTAGCTTGGCTCTGATACCACTGTTGGGGTTTGCTTAGCACCCTCACTAGGTTTAACAAGCATCAAGTATGCAACTTTAAAAATCTAGGGCGCTAACCAACCCGAACCTAGAATCGAACTAAAGGATTAGGCATAAAAGCTAACAAGTATCACATACAAGTAAGTGTCTAACACTAATAGAAAAGAAATACAACCTTTGTAGACCTCTCCTCCTTGTCTTTAGCTTCGTGTAGGTACCCTTGACTCCTTGGTTCCACTCGGAGTTTGAACGCGTCCGCTTAAAGCCTTCGAAGTCCACGATGATCCACCATGGAGTTCCTTTACTCAAGCTTCTTGCTATACTTGAGCTAAGTGGAAGTGTTGCAAACAACCTACACTAGTGGGCTAGACTAATATAGATTGATGAAGTGGGTAATCATCTCACTAATAAACCTTTCTTTTTCTTTCTCTTTTCTCACCAGAAAATGGTAGAGAGCTTTGAGGAAGAAGGAGATGGAAATGTCTTAGCTTGAGCTCAAGAGAGATAAGCACAAGAATAATAATAACAAATGAGAGAGTCACACTCACTAATAACCAACCATGAAAATATTTAGATATTTTTAGTAGTTGAGTTAGTAGAGGATTAGAAATGAAATCATGGTTACTTAGATATTTTAAGAAGTGTGTAGAAACAAAATATCAACCATAGGTTTTATTTCCAATTTCCATTAACTCAAAAAATAAAAATACCATAAATGTTTCCATGTGAGTGTTGCATTTCCATCTCCAATGTATCATCAACCATGACACATGTATACATGAATGTGTGCATACATATCAATATAAACATACATACATGCATGCATACAAATAAAGAAAGGATTTAATAATGAGCTAATAGTCACATTAAATTAAATCAACACTTGATTTAATAATCCGGTCAAATCACATACGACCCGACCAATAGAAAATGCTAGATTAAAATACGGTATCAAATACACGTATTTAATCAAGCTCCTGCACATATCCCCATATGCGCCCCCACATCGTTTCGCTTAAGCTCGGAAACCCCTTTGTGGGACTCTAAGACTCGTCAATACGCTAGCAGTACGTAGTGATCATATCATATATCCACAAACCATCAGCGATACTAGCTGCACGTAACGGCTCCCAGGTATTGAGCGAACAGAAGAACAAACGAACCTGTCAAAACTCCCATAGAACCAACCGGTAACACTTACCGTACAGTGTGGTCTCTTCGTCAGATATGTTGCATATCGATTCTAGGGATGGTATCATCGACCCCAATAACTAAATAAGTCATGCCGATGTATGGCCTATAACAGATCGAGAAACTACTGATAACACTTATCAATAAATCTCATCAGCCCTGGCCAGGGACTTTCAGTTATAGCCAATCGCGCATAGCACAACATCAACCCCCAATACCGGGAGAGACGAAACCCCTCCTATCGCTCATTGCCTCCATGTGTATCGGGACTGTACCCAAAAACCACCTGTTTGCATGACTCAGTAGAGCCATGGTAGGGTGGAAATCAAAGTATGGTGGGAGAACACACAAGACTCTATAACGATATCGGGTCTACAGACTAACCTGTACAAGTGTCACCTGAGAACTGCTATCCGACGATAGATATAATACCATATAGGAGTTCTCGGCGAGTCCGTTCAGTGTACCCACAGAGCACCCGTATACAATCTTTGATGTCAAACACCAATGGACATAGGATCATCCATCGCCCATCAAATGGGTCAAGAAACGTATACGCTAGTCTACTCTGGAATATCGATGCCTCGTCTCGATACACCCACGACTAGGAACATTTAAGGATACGCTTATAGATCAGTCATGCCCCACTAGTATGATATGCATCATAATCATGATAGTCAAGCAGATATCCTAAGGGCTTTATCAACATGTACCAAATGAAAAGTATACACAATCAAGTGAACATGTTAAAATAAAGAGTAACCAGATAGTATACTATCACGTCGAGCAAGAAAATCCTCTGAATATATATATACATATCTATACATCCACTATCAAATAATGGCCTCTAGGGCATACATATATCCAACACAAGCCACTAAGCCGGCTACGCATTCGCACCACGTGAAAAGCACGTGGTACAAGCCGTCAATCCCATGAGCAAGCGCCACCACATGAAAAGCACGTGGTGCATGCCGCCAAGCCTATGCGCATGTGCACCACGTGCAAACCATGTGGCGCAAGCTGCATGTTGGGTTGAAGCACATGTTTCAATCAGTGCTTAAGCTCTATTTAGGAAAATATTTTTCGCAATCTTTCTTAAACAGGAAGATATTTTCTTATTAACAAGAAATTTCTTTTGATCAATGATCCAACGGTGCTTAAGCACCACCTGTTGATCTTTAGATCAATTAGAGATCTCTCAATGAGAGATTCTCTCAACTTGATTAACAATCTCCTTTCCTATAAATAGGAGAGGGGAAGATTAATCTTGAGGGGGAATACTCCCTATAAGGTGAAGAAAAGAGACTTAAGCCTCTGCAAGTTCTTCTCCTTCCTCAAAAACTAAGGTAAGGAGATTAATCTACATTAAAAAGAGCTTAAGCTTCAACAAGAATTTAAGTTCTTTCTCTGGATTGAATATACTTGAGTCAAATCTTCTCTTTGTCGAGAACATAAGTTTTCTTGGAAGGATTTTCGTTCTCAAGATTTGAGATTTGGAGGAAAACTTAAGTCTTCTTCTACCAATAAACATATGATCATCAAGATTTCCTTCAAACCAAAGCTTAAGCTTCGCAAGACCCAAGCTTTGTCACCAAAGAAATATATCGTGACCAAAACAAAACCCAAGATCATAAAAATTTGATCTTGTTGATTCTAACGGCCAAAAAAACTATTAAACAGAAGTTTAAGCTTCATAACATTCAATCATTTTCTCTAGAAGGTTAACCTTATTTGAAGAAGACAGAGATTAATCTTTAAATCCCTACCCACGCAACATGATATGCATGTGAGCATGCGCTAGAGCCATGAGCCAAAGCTTAAGCTTTACGATTGGGCTGCGCTACGTGATATGCATGAGGGATGTAGCTCATGGCTGTAGCTCCACACTAATGATCAAGTGAAGCGACTAAGGACTCAAGGTTGCTAATCTAGAGTGCCTAGGATGTAGTTAAGTGTTCAAAGTGTTTATATACCTCACCTCCTCTCTTGATTCTTAACACATGAGATTGTAGAGAGGAGGTTGAAGATGAAGGTGGAAAAACTCAAGAAACTCAAGAGGAGAGTGTTGCATGATGGTGAGAATGAGAATGCCATCTCAAAAATTAACCATGCAACAATTTTCATCAAGTGTGAAAATAACATGAAGCCATGTTTTATAAAACCCATCTTTCTAATTTTAAAATGCTACCATACTTGAATAGTGAGCACAAATGAATTAACAATTCATTTGTCGACACTTTTCAAGCATGGGTCTCACCATACTCTCTTCTTTCCTTTTCCACCTCATTTACCATTTACAATAAATGGTTAAATCTAAAATGAGATGTCCACATTCTAGAATGTTATCTGTACAAATACGGATTACACTCTACTGTATTTACATACATGTATTCGTACCGAAATAGGAATACCCAAAGAGATAGAATAACACAAAGAACATAATACTAGAATATACATATCGAAATATATATACGTAAATTATTAAATCAATACCTGATTTAATAATCCGGCTCAAACCCGAGCCGGCTAATATTATCAACCGTCCGATCGAAAGTCCGGGTACATAGTACAATCAATCGATCGGAACCTTACACGTATCCAATACGGCTACTACATCGTTTCGCCATAACTAGGGATACCCTCTGTATGGGACTTTAAAGACTCGTCAATAGCTGGCAGTGGGTTTAACCACAAGCACGTCAGCGACACTAGCTGTACGTAACGGCTACCCAGGTATTGAGCAAAAGGAAGGCCAACGAGCAAACTCATCCGAACCCTTACTGAGCCTGTCCGTGACAATCTCCTTAAAGTCCGGTCTGTTCGTCTAAGATGTATCGCATATTGAGTCTAGGGGGTGGATAAAGTCAGACCCCGAATAACGCGATATTTCGTGTCGGTATGAAGCCCATCACCTATTGAGAAACTACTGATCCAAATCAGTAATTCTCGTCTACCTTGGCCAAGGATTTTTGGTGATGGCCACTCATACACAGCGCGACATCAACCCCCAATACCGGGATAGAAGAATCCCCGATGATCCGCTCACTTCCTCCATGTGGCTCGGGACTGTACCCAACTAAAACCTGTTTGCATGACTCCTTTGGGCCATGGTAGGGTAGTAATCAAAGCACGGTAGGAACTCACACGAGACAAATGACGATCTCAGGTCGACAGACTAACCTGTACCCATATTACCTGGGAACTGCTATCTGACAATAGGTATAATACCATCTAACATGTTCCAGACGAGTCCGTCCAGTATACTCGTAACCCAATGAGCACCTGTATACTATCTTAGGTGACTGACTGACACCAATGGCTTGTGAGATCGGCCACCGTCCCTCGTCGGGGTCTCAATAAGTATACACTAGTCTACTCTGGAATATCGATGCCCAGTCACCTAAGATAGTATACACCCAATGAGCACATGTATACTATCTTAGGCGACTGACTGACACCAATGGATTGTGAGACCGGCCAGCGCCCCTCGTCGGGGTCTCGATAAGTATACACTAGTCTACTCCGGAATATCGATACCCAGTCTTGATACTCCATCGACTAGGGACATTTAAGGATGTGTTTATGTACCATCCAGCTCCTACGTATATGATCTCCATCATAATACTGGTAGTCAAACAAGAATCCTATGGGCTCTATCAACATATAATAGTGATCTGTAATACCACAGAATGCATGTACATGATGATAAAGACAAACCAGCTAGCATACTATCATTTTGAATAAGACTGTTCTACCCGTATATGTCCTACCTCAATCATCACAATCATGTGCCTGCGATTACAATAATTGACTTGAAGGCACTATAGCCAACAATCTCCCACTTCACTTATGGTTAATTATTGCAGTGTCGCATACTCACAGCCCGTGCGATACCGAACACCCAACTTCTCTACTAATCAGTCTCGCAAAGCCCATTTGTGAAACTATTGTGTTCGAGAAATAGCCCCAGTGAGTGGATCCGCTCTAATGTTTCAATCTTTATCTCTCTATATCTCAACTTTGTGGAAAAAGACTATCTTCCGAAATGAGCGATACCGGTCTTAGAATTTGTCTAAATATCTGATGGGACCCAGTTCACAAATGAACTCCAAATCCAAAAAACTTCTTAGACCATATCTTCCACTAAATTTAATCAGTATCCTGCGCCATGGCTTCCTCAGTATCCGCTTGGACCACCTATCCAACATACTGCCCCTCAAAATAGGGAAAACTATAACTATGACAGTTACTCTGTCATCCAGGTCACCTTGAAAGCCTAAAATGATAACCATCTCCTAAAGGAGGTTGCTGTTACCATATACCAAGAACATCCACTTATGTTCATAACCGCTTCCTAATGTTTCTCTAGAATTGGATTAATATATGCTTATTGCAGCCAGTACAAAAACAATATCTGGTGTGATACTTGACATCTCATGATTGACTCAATTTCCTAAGCAAGAGATATGCCAATGATGCAAATCCCTCTGCTCATCGGTCTAGAAGATATCTCTTTAAAGAGGGTGACTCCCTCACCTGCGGGTACACCACCACGCTAGGATTCATCTATTCTAAAACACTTTAGAATAGTGTCAAAGTACCCAAATTGGGACACTTCCAAAATCTAGATCTAAAACCATAGATCTAGTCATCAGAATCCCTGATATTTTATCCAGATCCTATATGGAGAAACAACTTGTGACAACAACAGTATAACCGATCATAGTATAGGAAGATCACTTCCTATCAAGAGCATGGCATCCAAATACCAAGACATCACTCCCTACTACCTTATTACCAGGTTCATCTGTTATTCTGATGAAGTCAAACTCTATGACCGTCACATCAAAACTAGATTATCTATCTCCGATGTGCTTGTTTTAGTCTATAAATAGACATAAGCTACTTGCTCACCATGCATCCGCTGCTCCCACTGACTACAACAACCTTCTGGCAGATTCGTATACATGTGCACTTCTAAAGAAAAATTAGAACGACGTTATACTCATCCTCCTTCCAGATCCCATAGTCTAGAACAGCAGTAGCGGCAAGCTTGGGTCATCAAAAACCTCCCTGTCACCTTCTTTGAGGAGACCGAAATACCTCTCGGGTGGCTGAGGTTACCCACAAAATCTGCGGAGTGGATAATGGATTGTCGAAATCAATTGAATCTTTAGGTTCTACTAAATTTTCAGTAATCGTTTGTGGTTCTGGAATCACTTCCAGTTCTACCATACTCTCACTAATGTTTTTCTGAAAAGAATCATTTTACTAAAAATGTGGCGAGTCAAGAACAATATAACTATTGATCCTCCAAATGGTAGAAAGTTAACCCTCGTCAAAGCCCGGGATAAGCCACAAACTGCCATTACTGAAACGTGCCATGCGTTTATCCGGATTCTGGTTTTAAGTATAAGCCGGACAACTCCATATACCTTAATAGCGTTAAGATAAGAATCCATTCTATATCCAATATAGAGACAAATGCACCAATTTAATTGGAACCGGTCAAAATACATGTAGTTGTTTCCAGTGCATATCGACTAAATGGAAGTAAACCAAGCAACATTACTCATCAAGGAATGCACCCACGTATGAGTAACCTGAGAGAGAAGCATGTTCTCAAACATATTACTTACAACGGAATACCTAGCATAAGTATCTACATCTTCGATCGCCTCGAAGAATCTTGATACTTGCAACATATGGTTCTCTACTTTATTCTTATACCTATAACTTTTCAAAATTTGGACCTTATATTTCAACGGAATACTTTTCTAAAACCAGAGAAGTCATAAGTAAATGGAATATAGTACGAGTACCAACCCCTTTATCCTAATGGATATCGAACAACATACGATACTTTGTATAAGTCCTCTGAGTTTAATAACTTAAATCCTGTGCGTCGTAGGTTGAAAACTATGCTATAGTTAAAAAGAATTACACCACTGTTGAATGCACCTTACCTAATCATCAACTGATATAGGTAATTGTCATAAACATAATTTCAAAAAGTTATATCTCACTTTATAAAATAAACGTACAGATATATCATTTTGAAAATGGTGCATAATAACGGATATTCAAAACCAAAAATTTGTCGTTAGGCAAGACCCAGGTGATTTCCTCAAATATCACTAATTACAAAGAATTCTAATATATAGAGGATCTAATCATCCAATTCCCAATATCTTACTCCCACTCGGCATTTGTAACGCCATACAGATGTGAGATCAAGTCTGGTAAATGTTAGTAGAGGCCATTATCGTACATATGATGTATATTATAGTGGATGTTTGGACATATATAGGGAGGACATTCTTGCTCGACATGATAGTATGCTATCTGGTTGCTCTTTATCTTAACATATACACTAATTGTCTCTCTGTTGATAAAGCCCTTAAGATGTGTACTTGACTACCAGGATTATGATGCGGATTATACTAGTGGGGCTAAGGTAGTCTATAAGTACATCCTTCAATTGTTCCTAGTCGTGGGAGTATCGAGACGGGGCATTGATATTCCATAGTAGACTAGCATATACGTTTCCTGACCCATATGATGGGCGATGGATGATCCCACATCCATTGGTGTTTGACATCAAATATGGCATACAGGTGCTCTGTAACATTTCAGAAAATATAAAATATTATTTTTGGAATTTAATATTAAAATAATATATTTCGCGAAAACTACCCGATTTGCGAAATTGGGGTTTTCGTAAAATGGTATAAATATATATACCAATAATTGTGAAATAATTGGGGATTAAAATGATTTATTCATTTAAAAATATATTTATTGGATTTGGCATTTTTATAATTAATTATATACAGTTTAAATAAAAACTTGATTAGTGCACTACTAATCGCAATTAGGCCAAATCCGTAATTTTATCATTTTCCATGGCTAGTGCACCATGGCATGAGGCATTTTGTTGCATGTTGCTTTAAGTGTGTTTGTGGTATTGGTTTTATTTGGTTAAGATGAGAAAAAGAAAAGAAAAAGAGAAAAGGGAAAAAGGAGACAATTATTGGAGAGAGAGTGAGAAATGAGTTAAGAGATGGTGAGAATAAGAAAGAGAGAGGGGGGGCAGCCACCATTTCTTCACCCCATCATTTTCCTTCATCTTCTTCCTCCTCATCTCCCTCCACCTCCACCTCCAACAATCATCTCCATTTCTTCACCAAAACCCTACACCCTCTTCATTAAAAAAGATCCCTTTTAGTTATATGTATGCCCTAAAGGCCATTACTGTACATGCGATGTATATTGTAGTGGATGCTTGGACATATATAAAAAGAACTTTCTTGCTCGACATGATAGTATGCTATCTGGTTGCACTTTATCTTAACATGTAAACAAATACTGTTTTGTCATCGCATGTTGATAAAGCCCTTAGGATGATTACTTGACTACCAGGATTATGATGCAGATCATACTAGTGAGGACAGGGTAGTCGATAAGTACATCCTTCAAATGTTCCTAGTCGTGGGAGTATCGAGACAGGGCATCGGTACTCCAGAGTAGACTAGCGTATGCGCTTCTTGACCCATATGATGGGCGATGGATGATCCCATATCCATTGGTGTTTGACATCAGAGAAGGCATACGGGTGCTCAGTAGAGACTAGGTACACTGGATGGACTCGCCGAGAACTCCTAGATGGTATTATACCTATCGTCAGATAGCAGTTCTCTGGTGATGCTGGTACAGATTAGTCTGTAGACCCGAGATCGTCATAGAGTCTTATGTGATTCCCACTGTGCCTTGATTTCCACCATACCACGGTCAAGAGATCGTGCAAAACGGTGGCTTTCGGGTACAGTCCCGAATCACATGGAGGCAATGAGCGATAGGAGGGGTTTCGTCTCTCCCGGTATTGGGGGTTGATGTTTCGCTGTGCTCGATTGGCCACAACAGGAAATCCCTGGCCAGGGTTGCTGAGATTTATTGGTAAGTGTTACCAGTAGGTTCTTGAACTGTTATGGACCTTGCATCGGCATGACTTATCGGGCTATTGTTAGTTATGTATATGCCCTAGAGGCCATTGCTGTACATATGATGTATATTATGATGGATGCTTGGATATATACAGAGAGGACTTTCTTGCTCGTCATGATAGTATGCTATTTGGTTTCACTTTATCTTAACATGTTGACTTATACTGGTTTACTGTTTTTCTCTCACATGTTGATAAAGCCCTTAGGATCTGTACTCGACTACTGGGATTATGATGAGATCATACTGGTGGGGCCACGGTAGTCGATGAGTACATCCTATAACTATTCCTAGTCGAGGGTATATCGAGATAGGGCATCGATACACCAGAATAGACTAGCGTATACGCATCTTGACCCATGTGATGGGCGATGGATGATCCCATATCCATCAGTGTTTGACATCAGAGATGGTGTACGGGTGCTCAGTGGAGACTGGGTGACTCGCCGAGAACTCCTAGATGGTGATATACTACACATCAGATGGCAGTTCTCCGGTGACATTGGTACATGGTAGTCTGTAGACCCGAGATCGTCATAGAGTCTTATGTGATTCCCACTATGCTTTGATTTCCATCTTACCACGTCCAAGAGGGCGTGCAAAACGGTAGCTTTTGGGTACAGTCCCGAATCACATGGAGGCAATGAGCGATAGGAGGGGATTCGTCTCTCCCGGTATAGGGAGTTGATGTTGTGCTGTGTTCGATTGGCTATAACTGGAAGTCCCTGACCATGGCTGATATAGAGATATACTGGTAAGTGTTACCAGTAGTTTCTCGACCTGTTTTGAGCCTCACATCGACACGACTTATCGGTTACTGGGGTCTGACGTTTACCACCCCTAGACTTGATATGCGACATATCAGATGAACAGACCGGACTGTACTGGAGTGTTACTGATTGGATTCACAGGAGAACGTACGTGCTAGCTTGTTGATCTTCTGATCGCTCAATACCTGGGTAGCTGTTACGTTTAGCTGACCGCTTGCAGCTTGTGGGTGTTTGATATGATCATCACCTGCTACCGGCGTATTGACGATTCTTTAGAGTCCTACACAGAGGTTTCTTGGCACAGGCAAAATGGAGTAGAGGCACATATGTGATATGTGCAGGACCGAGGATAATGCGATATGTGATACCGTACTATATTCTCACGATATTTAGATATGAACCGGATCATCGGATCAAGTGTTGATTCGATGAATCGGTACATGATATATTAGTCGGTTATATTCGATATAGCCGGATCTTCGGATCAAGTGTTGATTCGATGATTTAATGTAATAATATATATGATATATTGTATTGCATTATCTAATATTGGCTCGCTTTATTATTTCATTTTCTCACCGGATAATTCATTGATATATATGCGATATATATTAATTGTATTATTTTCTTTTGTTACAAATATAATATATATTTTTATATATATTATAGTAACATAATATGATTGATAATGAAACAAGTTTAGAGATGATAAAAAGGGATTAGGGTTTGATTAGGGTTAGCTTCTTCTTGCACCATCTAGAAGCTTTGCTTTTATCTTGGTTAAGATATTATGGTTGATATTTATCCATGACTCATTTCTAACCTAACCAAACCCTAGCCCTAGTTTATTCTCTACAAAGGTTAAGCTTCTCATCCTTGACCATGGTTCCATAATCAATCATATATTCTTATCTACTATTCATCACAAAAGGGATTATCTTATTATTCTTCATCTTCTTCTCTCTTGAGTTTTTGAAAGAGCTCACTTGTGATTTCTTTTGTGATGATTTCTTGTGAGAAAATGATATAAAAATAAAGCATAAATACTACTCCATCATCCTCATCTAATCTAGCCCATTAGATTAGGGTGTTCACCTCTTTAGAGTGAGAGAGCTTGAGTTATAGAAACTTCGACGTAGATCATCGGAGAAGCGGAACACTACAAGCTAGCATGGATCGTTCGAGTCGTGGAGCCTCTCTTGAGTCCGGGAGATCGTGGATCGCGGTGAAGGGACTTCTACTCGGAGCTTGTGAAGCGAAGGAGCGGACTACAAAGGTTGTAATCCCTCACACTTAGTAGTAAAGATGTTTACTTGTATGTTAAACCCTAATAATCTAGCAAAGATCCCGGCTTTGGGTTGTTCGGCATGTCTAAAATTTTATTCGGGCATGTTTGATGCCTTATGAACCTTCACAAAAGTGCCTAGGAACCCTACAGCTATTGGGGTCTGACGTTAAACCACCCCCCAGGCTGTGATATGCGACATATCAGACGAAGAGACCGGACTGTACGGTAGTGTTACTGATTGGATTCACAGGAGTTATACCAGGCTTGCTTGTTGATCTTCTGATCGCTCAATACCCGGGTGGCCGTTACGTTTAGCAGACCGCTTACGGCTTGTGGGTGTTTGATATGATCATCACCTACTGCCGGCGTATTGACGAGTCTTTAGAGTCCTACATAGAGGTTTCCTGGTTCATGCGAAACGGAGTAGGAACGCAAATGTGATATGTGCGGGACCGAGATTAATGCGAGTATGTGATACCGCATTCTAATCTCGCGATTTTTGATATCGGTCGGTTATATGTATTATAGTCGGATTATTAAATCAAGAGTTGATTTAATAATTTAATGTATAATTATATATTTGATACATTATATTACATTAAATAATATTTAGCTCACTAATGATTTCTTTTCTCACTTGATGTCCACATTGTATATATATGTGATATATATATTTGTGTACATGTATTGTATCATGTTTGATGATACATACAAGATGGGTGTATGAGACTTATACCATGCTAGGGTTAAATTAGGGTTTTGATTATTTCTTAAGTTATTACAAAAGAGCAAAAGACTTGGTCAAAGTTTTAAGCTTGGAGAAGCTTGTAGAACTTTGACAAAGTCCACTTTTTTGTCATTCCTTAGGATATTTTACTTGACCCAACCCTTAACCATAGCCATGAGTTAATTCTCTACATGAGTTAAGCATGATAGCTTTAACTCAACCATGGGTGCAATAATTCATTTGGATGAATTATTCGTGAGTTCTTCTTCTTCTTCATCAAGCTCCATGAAAAGCTTTCTAGCTTCAATGGAGGTATGAAATAAAATGTGAGAAAATGATTTCTAAAGTGAGCAAACTTCCTACTTCATCATCCTCTACTGCTTGCCATTTAGTAGAGTGAGTTTGCTTCACTAATCTACATAATTAGTGAAGAGATAGCATGAGCTAGTGTATCCTCGACGTAGATCATCTTCGGCCTCGAAGACTTCGAAGCAAGCTTGTTCGTTTCTTCACGGGAGCCTCTCTTGAGTCCGGACGATCGTGATCGCAGCGAAGGGACTTCTACACGGAGCTAATGAAGTGAAGGACCGGTCTACAAAGGTTGTATTCCTTGTTCACTTAGATGCAAAGTTTACATATCTTGTTTTACCCTATGTCTCTAGTTAAGATCTTGGTTAGGGTATGTTTAGCACCGAAAAAAAATATCAAAGTAGCATGATTGATGCTTTCCAAAACCTTGCTAAGGTGCTAAGATAACCCTATAGTGGTATCAGAGCTAAGCTAGAGCATTAGGCATTGTCTAGATTAAGTTTGAAGTCCGATCGAATTCCGAAACCCCGATAAAACCCACTTTCTGGAAAAAATTTCAAAAGTTGAAATTTTTCTTATTAAAAATACTCAGAAAATCATGCAGGGAATTCTAAGGATTACTGTGAAGTACGGTGCCATAACTGACTCAAGTGACCGCGGAACCACGGCCAAACCATACGTTTGGCGGCGGTTCCGCGGCCAACTTTGGGAGTTAGGGGCTAATACTTCAGGGATTTATTCTTGGGTACTTTTTCATGCTTCTGGGAATTTTTAATTCTACTGAAGTGTTGAGCTTTCTGGGAAATATTGGGAACTCGTTGATTCGATCGGAATGTTTAACTTCGTTTAAGTTCTTTCCGGGTAATTTAGAACGTGTTAAAAGATTCGAACGAATATCAATTAGTCACTTTTTCCCCTGTCGAAAAACTTTCAAGTGTTGGATTTTTCCTGAGTTTAAAAATTTCAAAAATTCATGCAAGCAAATATGTGGACCCTCTAGAAGAACGTAATCTTAACTCGATTATGTGACCGTCAAAAACGCCACTGAACTATATGGTTTGTGGTAGTTTAGCGTTGCCACATGTGAGGCGTTGGTTTGACCCTTCTACGGCTGGTTCATAGCGGCCGTGACATGTTCTGGGACTTTTTTGAACTCCGCTCAAGTGTTGAGCTATTTGGGAAATCTTGGGTGTTTGTTTATTCGATCGGAAAGTTTAACATTGTCTATTTATCTGGAATATGATACAATACGTTGAATTCATATAGTTAGGCATGAAATGTGAAGTATGTGATATTTCGAATTTAAGATGTCTAAAGAGATTGTGGATTCCAAATATTGTAGTTTTACATTTTCTTTTCTGTGACCGTAAGTGTAATATGTGGTATATCTCCGTTTTCATCGCTATACATCGACGACAATTGTGATAGGCATATTTACTTACGTTGATGACATGTGATGCTATGTGTTGCTGTGATATGTTATATTGGATCGTCGTGTTTTGAATAGCCAGGGGTTTTATATGAGATGAGGGTTTTTCATTTTCATTCATGTAAAATTCATTGTATGTAATATTCTTTTATTGGGGCACTTCCGGGTTGAGGATGATGTCACCATTGTATATTATTTACTTTTCCGCATTAAGATAGACCCAAGGCGGGGAGCACAAGTAACCGGTTTCTAGGGTACAGTGGGAGACCATCTCGAGGAGTCGAGACCGGGTCTCCTAACTCTAGAATTGGTAGGGTTGCTAGCCGCTCTCGTAGCGGTCTAGGGATGTGGGTTTGTCTATTCATCATGACCGTGGAATCCGTGTTTTATACTGGCTTAACTTAAAACACGGAATTCCTAGTATATCCAATATTTCATATGTGATTCTTCTGTTGCCGATATTCTGTGATGTGATCATATTATATGCCTGAGACGAATTCTTATACTATATATGAGATATAATTAATATTGTTGCTTTCGTTTCTTCTGTGATGCTTAGGAAGCATAAATAAATGGGACTTCATTAATGAGATTAATGAAAGAAAAAGAAACCTAAAGATGTTGTAGAAACTTGTTTAAAAACTGGTAGCTCTAGTTCTTGCTTTGCATAGCGATATTCCTTGTAGAATATCCAGCACCTTATTCGATAAGGAAAGAGCCGAGATCCCTTCACCGGGAGTGACCTCTTTAGCGAAACTAGCAGATGCTACAAACACGGTTTGTCTTTTGATTGCTTCTATAGTTTTTTGCTTTGCATAGTGGTATTTGTGAAATACCCTTCACCTTATTCGATAAGGAAAGAGCCGAGATCCCTTCACCGGGAGTGACCTCTTTAGCGAAACTAGAAAAGCCTCAAAAACACTCCTTTTAAAAGTCATTTGATTCTACAACGATATCAATTTCATTACGCTCATGGTTTTCTTAAAAACCTGCGTAGCCCTTCGTCATTTTAGGAAATAGAGGTACTTAGTATTCGTGCTGCGTATGTCGACCATAGCCGAGGCGTAGTGTACGGTAGCTAAGTAATGTTTTTCCTATACAGCGTATGATACGATTAGTTAGGACAGTCAAATGATTATGTCGACCATAGCCGAGGGTCATGTGGGTGGGACTAATTAACCACGAAATGATGGATAGAACTTGACAAGTGCTTATGATATGTTGACCATAGCCAAGGTCATAGGTGCTAGGGGTAAAAAGTATTATCGGGAATTTCAAGTGTAGAAATTTGCAATGAGATTGCATACCTTCTATGAGATAGTTGGATCCCGATACCCACTGTGAGTAAGAGTTACTCCTGAGAGAGTTTTACACAGTACAATTAGCCGATCAAAGTAGGTGTCTAGAAAGGTGTTAACGGGGTTATGTTTCTAGGAAAACGAGGTTTATTTTAATTAGGTCCATGCAAAAGCACGAGGAACCTCCCTCAAAGTACCGACACTGGCCTGACCGAAAGATTGGCAAACTTATAGGGTGTAATTAAATCCCGGCTACTCTTACCTTTTAGGGTTTGAAGAAAGATTTGACTCAAACAGTGGGAGCCATCCTGATTAGATAAACTAATAACCAATCTAATCTTGCAAAAGCGCACGCACGGTGTTTTTCTTCTCTCTCTCTCTCCTGGTTGCAAAAATGTCACGCCTTAATCAAGATAATAATATAGAAGCATTGACCGAACCTAGTTATTATACTGTGCTAGGAAACGTTGGTTCCGCTCTATCTTATAATTGTTATAAGTCCGAGCAGGAAATAGGGGAATATCCGGATTCCCATGCCACCAATTCGAAGAAAGTGCATGTTGATGCATTTTCTACGGGTGTCCTTATTACCGAGAACTGTTTTTTAGTATCCTCTACGTCCTGGGTATGTGATACCAGATCAGGATCCCGTATATGTAATATGTTACATGGGCTACAGAAAGGTAGAGAACTGAGAATGGGTGATATGTCTCTAAGTGTTAGAGAATGGTGCAATTGTTGCAGCCAAATCAGTTGGCAGATATCACCTTGTATTAATACATTGATTCTGAAAAAAATGTTATTACATACCGAACCTGATATACAACATTACATCATGTTCTTTACTGAATTAAAGAAGGATATAATTCTGTATTGGAGGATAATGTTGTGAACATTTTCCTGAATCAAGAGTTGATTCGATCAGGCACGTTATATAATAGCATATATGTTCTAAATCAAACCACGGTTCAAAGTATATAGAACACAGACAAGAGGAGCGGTTCAGGAATGAACGAATCCTTCTTAAGGCATTGTAGACTAGGTCATATCAATACGACACGACCAGCTAAGTTACATAAATGATGAATATAAGAATATATTCGAATTTTCATCTTATGCTACTTGCTAGTCTTGTCTCAAAGATAAAAATGACCAATACTCCGTTTATAGGAAATAGAGAAAGAGTTAATGAACTTTTGGAACAGATACATGATGATGTATATAGTCCCATGTTTACAAATCCCAAGGTTGGTTCTTTTGAGAACCAAATGGGTAGAAGTATTAAAGTCCTACGATATGATCGAGGAGGCGAATACTTGCGTATGAAGTTTCTGGAGTTTCTAAAAAGAGAATGTGATTCTCTCTCAGCTTACTCCTTCGTATACACCACAACACAACGGTGTATCGGGGCGGAGGTATCGCACCCTTTGAGATATGGCGCGCTCTATGATGAGTACTGTTGAGTTACCTGTTTTCTTTTGGGCGTTATGCACTTGAGAAGATGCATACCTATTGAATAGAGTTCCATCCAAATCAGGGCCCACCACTATATATGAGATATGGTATGGGAAGAGACCATGTCTTAAACGAGTTAAGATATGGGTTGTCCGGCCTATGTTGAAAAGCAAAATCCGTACAAGCTCGAGGCAAAGTCAGTTGTGAGAGTTTGTCGGGATATCCCAAACATTAGTAATGGAATATCTTCTACCTAACTGAGGAGCAAAAGTTGTTTTGTTTCTCAGCATGCCACCTTTTTAGAAAAGGAATTTCTTGTGAAGAAATTAAGTGGTCATGAGGTAGAACTGGAAGAAGTTTTAGCTAGACAAACTAACAACTGATGATTTGGTAAAACCAGAGGATTCAATAGTTTCCGAAGAACCTCAGCCTCTCCGCAAATCTGGTAGGTTTCCTCATCCACTCGAGAGATACTACGATCTTCTCGGTGACAGTGGGAGAGAGGATTGCATCATGAGATGATGGCCCAACCGGGTTCAGGAAGCCGGAACGTCTGTTTTGATGTGATAGTCAAAGAGTTTGACTTCATCAAAATGGTAGATGAACCTTGTATATACAACAAGGTTATAGAGAGTAAGGTTGTCTTCCACGTATTGTACGTAGACGACATACTCCTGATAGGAAATAGTTTCCTATGCTACACTCGGCCAAGGTCCTCTTATCACGGAGATTCTCAATATAAGATCTGGATGATACCTACTTCATCTTATGGATTATGATCTATGGTGATAGATCTATGAGGATGTTGGGAGTGTCCCAAATCCAGGTATATAAACACCATACTAAAGGTGTTTAGTATGGATGATTCTAAGCGTGGTGGTTCGCCCACTTACTCATAGATCACTCTCTCCAATACTGGTTTGGAAAGAGCTCACGTGCAAAGGATATCCTATGCTTGGGCAGTAGGCTCTATCAAAGTGTGCGATGTTATGTACCAGACTAGATGTAGATGACTCACTAGGTGTAGTGATCAGGAATCAATCGGATCTTGGAAAGAATCACTGGACAGCTATGGAGGACATTCTTAAGTACTTGAGAAGCACTAAAAGAAAGTTCTTGGTTCCAGCTTCCAGAGTGATAAGTTGACTGAGAGTCAGTCACAGGCATTTTCTTTACCCTCAGTGGAGGGACGGTATGTTGGAAGAGTTCCAAGCTAGATACCGTGACATACTAGACGATAAAGGCTGAATACATTGCTACCAACGATACTACCAAAGTGGCTGTCTGGACATTTCTTATTCATAAGATGAACAAGGTTCCTACCATTGAGCGTCCAATAACTGTTATTGTGACAACAATAGAGTTATGGCTTATGCCTAGGAACGCAGGTCCCATCAGCGTTCCAGACATATTCTGAGGCAAGTATCACCTGATCAAGGAGATGGTTGATCTCCAAGGGATCGAGGTTAGGAGAGTAGACCAGAAGGTTGACACAGCAGATCCACTCACAAAGGCCTTACATCTAGAGAGACTTCTCTACAATGGTTGAGTATGGGATACTACAACCTCTGCTATATTGTAGGGTATTGGATAATACAACAAATGGCCTTAGTGCAAGTGGGAGATTGTTAGTTATATGTATGTCCTAGAGGCCATTACTGTACATGCGATGTATATTGTAGTGGATGCTTGGACATATATAGGAAGGACTTTCTTGCTCGACATGATAGTATGCTATCTGGTTGCACTTTATCTTAACAAGTAAACAAATACTGTTTTATGATCGCATGTTGATAAAGCCCTTAGGATGATTACTTGACTACCAGGATTATGATGCAGATCATACTAGTGGGGACAGGGTAGTCGATAAGTACATCCTTCAAATGTTCCTAGTCATGGGAGTATCGAGACAGGGCATCGATACTCCAGAGTAGACTAGCGTATGCGCTTCTTGACCCATATGATGGGCGATGGATGATCCCATATCCATTGGTGTTTGACATCAGAGAAGGCATACGGGTGCTCAGTTGAGACTGGGTACACTGGAAGGACTCGCCGAGAACTCCTAGATGGTATTATACCTATCGTCGGATAGCAGTTCTCTGGTGACACTGGTACAGGTTAGTCTGTAGACCCGAGATCGTCATAGAGCCTTGTGTGATTCCTACTGTGCTTTGATTTCCACCATACCACGGTCAAGAGATCGTGCAAAACGGTGGCTTTTGGGTATAGTCCCGAATCACATAGAGGCAATAAGCGATAGGAGGGTTTTCGTCTCTCCCGGTATTGGGGTTTATGTTGCGCTGTGCTCGATTGGCCATAACAGGAAATCCCTGGCCAGGGTTGCTGAGATTTATTGGTAAGTCTTACCAGTAGTTTCTTGAACCGTTATGGACCTTGCATTGGCATGACTTATCGGGCTATTGGGGTCTGACCTTAAACCACCCCCAGACTGTGATATGCGACATATCAGACGAAGAGACCGGACTGTACGGTAGTATTACTGATTGGATTCACAGGAGTTATAGAAGGCTTGCTTGTTGATCTTCTGATCGCTTAATATCCGGGTGGCCGTTACGTTTAGCAGAACGCTTGCGGCTTATGGGTGTTTGATATGATCATCACCTACTGCCGGTGTATTGACGAGTCTTTAGAGTCCTACATAGAGGTTTTCTGGTTCATGCGAAATGGAGTAGGAGCGCATATGTGATATGTGCGGGACCGAGATTAATGCGAGTATGTGATACCGCATTCTAATCTCGCGATTTGTGATATCGGTCGGTTATATGTATTATAGCCGGATTATTAAATCAAGAGTTGATTTAATAATTTAATGTATAATTATATATTTGATATATTATATTACATTAACTAATATTTAGCTCAGTAATGATTTCTTTTCTCACTTGATGTGCACATTGTATATATATATGATATGTATATTTGTGTACATGTATTGTGTCATGTTTGATGATACATACAAGATGGGTGTATGAGACTTATACCATGCTAGGGTTAAATTAGGGTTTCGATTATTTCTTAAGTTATTACAAAAGAGCAAAAGACTTGGTCAAAGTTTTAAGCTTGGAGAAGCTTGTAGAACTTTGACAAAGTCCACTCTTTTGTCATTCCTTAGGATATTTTACTTGACCAAACCCTTAACCATAGACATAAGTTAATTCTCTATATGAGTTAAGCATGATAGCTTTAACTCAACCATGGGTGCAATAATTCATTTGAATGAATTACTCATGATTTCTTCTTCTTCATCAAGCTCCAAGAAAATCTTTCTAGCTTCAATGGAGGTATGAGATAAAATGTGAGAAAATGATTTCTAAAGTGAGCAAACTTCCTACTTCATCATCCTCTACTACTTTCCATTTAGTAGAGTGTGTTTGCTTCACTAATCTACACAATTAGTGAAGAGATAACATGAGCTAGTGTCTCCTAGACGTAGATCATCTTCGGCCTCGAAGACTTCGAAGCAAGCTTGTTCGTTTCTTCGCGGGAGCCTTTCTAGAGTCCGGACGATCGTGATCGCAGGGAAGGGACTTCTACACGGAGCTAATGAAGTGAAGGACCGGTCTACAAAGGTTGTATTCCTTGTTCACTTAGATGTAAAGAGTTTACATATCTTGTTTTACCCTAAGTCTCTAGTTAAGATCTTGGTTAGGGTTTGTTTAGGACCCAAAAAAAAATATCAAAGTAGCATGATTGATGGTTGCCAAAACCTTGCTAAGGTGCTAAGATAACCCTACAATCCCCACTGTTAGTTATATATATGCCCTAGAGGTCATTTCTGTACATATGTTGTACATTGTAGTGGATTCTTGGACATATATAGGGAGGACTTTCTTGCTCGACATGATAGTATGCTATCTGGTTACTCTTTAACTTAACAGGTACTCTGATTTTCTCTATGTTACATGTTGATAAAGCCCTTAGGATGAGTACTTGACTACCAGGACTATGATGCGGATCATACTACTGGGGACAGTGTAGTCGCTAAGTACATCCTTCAAATGTTCCTAGTCGTAGGTGTATCGAGACAGGGCATCAATATACCAGAGTAGACTAGCGTATGCGCTTCTTGACCCATATGATGGGCGATGGATAATCTCATATCCATTGGTGTTTGACATCAAAGAAGGTATATGGGTGCTCAGTGGAGACTGGGTACACTGGACGGACTCGCCGAGAACTCCCAGATGGTATTGTACCTCACGTCAGATGGCAGTTCTCTGGTGACACTGGTACATGTTAGTCTTTAGACCCGAGATCGTCATAGAGTCTTGTATGATTCCCACTGTGCTTTGATTTCCATCATACCACGTCCGAGAGGGCGTGCAAAATGGTGGCTTTTGGGTACAGTCCCGAATCACATGGAGGCAATGAGCGATATGAGGGGTTTCATATCTCCCGGTATAGGGAGTTGATGTTCCACTGTGTTCGATTGGCTATAACTGGAAATCCCTGGCCAAGGTTGCTGAGATTTACTGGTAAGTGTTATCAATAGTTTCTCGAACTGTTATGGACCTCATATCGACACGACTTATCAAGCTATTGGGGTCTGACGTTTACCACTCCTAGGCGAGATATCCGATATATCAGACGAAGAGACTGGACTGTACGGGAGTGTTACTGATTGGATTCACAGGAGAATGTACAAGCTTGCTTGTTGATCTTCTGATCGCTCAATACTTGGGTGGCTGTTACGTTTAGCTGACCGCTTGCAGCTTGTGGGTGTTTGATATGATCATCACCTACTGCCGGCGTATTGGCGATTTTTTAGAGTCCTACACAGAGGTTTCCTGGCTCAGGCAAAACGGAGTAGGAGCACATATATGATATGTGCGGGACCGAGAACAATACGTGTATGTGATACCGTATTAGATTCTCTCGATATAAGATATCGGCCGGGTAAATGTGATATAGCCGGGTCATCGGATCAAGCGTTGATTCGATGACCTGATACAGATTATATTAGTCAGAAATTTATGAAATAGCCAGATTATTGGATCAAGTGTTGATTCAATAATTTAATGTATAATTATATATTTGATATATTAAATTACATTAACTAATATAAGCTCACTAAAAGATTCTTTTTCTCACTCGGGTAATACATTGATATATATGCGATAAATATGCGATATATGTTAAATGTATTATTTTATTTTGTTACGATAAATATTGTATATGTGATATATAATATTGTAACATGTTATGGTTATAAATGCAATATGTTTTTTTGAGTTTAAACATGGTTAGGGTTTGGATTAGGGTTAAACTTTCTAGTAGCTTCTAGAAGCATTGCTTTTGTTTTAAGCAAAGATATTTGTTAAAGATATTTTGTAGATATTTGTTTAACCCAACCCAACCCAACCCTTTAACCTTAGTTAAATCTCTACAAAGGTTACTTCTTCTCACTTGTACCATGGTTGCATTTCTAACCTCACACTTGAGTTATTCATTATTCATCATAAAAGGATTTGATCTTCTTCTTCCTTGCATCAAAAGCTTTATAGCTTTTTGTGAAGTGATGATAATGAGTGAGATTATGAAAATAAATGAGAGCTAAATTCCTACTTCATCATCCTAATCTATTCTAACCACTTAGATTAGGGTGTTTGCTTTGCTAATACTTGATTAGTGAAGCAAAAGCTTGGGCTTGAGTTTCTTCAAGGTAGATCATCTTTGTTATCGAAGATCGGAAGCAAGCTTGCATCTTTCTTTTGTGGAGCCTCTCTAGAGTCCGGATATTCGATGATCGCAGCGAAGGGACCTCAACAAGGAGCTTTAGAAGTGAAGGACCGGACTACAAAGGTTGTAATCCTAAACTTTTAGAAGTAAAGTTGTTTACTTGCTTTGTTTCGCCTAATCTCTAGTCTAAGATCTTGGTTAGGGTTGTTCGGCACGTCTAAAATTTAAATCGGGCATGGTTGATACCTTATAGACCCTTGTGAGAGAGCCTAGTAACCCTACAGTGGTATCAGAGCCAATCTAGAGCATTAGGCGATGTGTAGACGAAGTCAAAAGTCCGATCAAACCCCGATACGTCGCAAAATACCCCCTCTCTGGAAAATTTTTAAAATGTTGATTTTTTCTTTATGAAAAATACTCAGAAAATAAAGCAGGGAATTATAAGGAATACTGTGAAAAACAAGCCATTAATTCTCTTAAAGAGCTACGGAACCGCGGCAGGACCATGCCTTGCACGGCGGTTCCGCGGCCGAACAGTAGAATTAGGGTTAGTGCTTTTTACAGTAACATCCGTATGTATTTCCTGATACTTCTGGGAATTTTTGATATTACTCAAGTGTTGAGTTTTCTGAAGATCTTTTGTATTCGTTGATTCGATCGGAAAGTTTAACTTTGTTTAAGTTTTTTCCGGGTAATTTAGAACGTGTTAAAAAGTTCGAACGGATATCAATAACTCACTTTTTCCCCTGCCGGAAAATTTCCAAGTGTTGGATTTTTCCGTAGTTTAAGAACGTTCTTAGTCTTGCAAGTAACGCGGTGGACCCTCTAGAAGAACACAAACTTTAACTCGATTATGTGACCGTCTGAACCACCTCTAAACCTTAGGGTTTGGAGCAGTACGGCGTTGCCATATGTGAGGCGTTGGTTTGACCCTTCTACGGCTGGACCATTGGTACTGTGGTATGCGATGGATACCTTTTTGAACTCCGCTCAAGTGTTGAGCTATTTGGGAAATCTTGGGTGTTTAATCATTCGATCGGAAAGTTTAACATTGTCTATTTATCTGGAATGTGATACAATATTTAGAATCCACAAGTAGTTATGAGATAACTAATTTGAATATTATAAATCTAGCAGTTTAGTCTCAGATGATCGGTTGCCACGGGATTTTGATGCGATCAAAAGTCCGTCGCAATCACGTAATGTACGCGGATACTCGCCGGGTAAACTTAATAGATAGCCACGCCCCATAGCCCCGACCAAGTGACTGTAGGAGAACCCCGTCGCCAAAAGCATCCATCTGGGTGCTCGCGGCAGCGGTGTTCCGCCTTAGTGGACTTCGTCGATGGCATCCGGAGGTGCCGCCGTCTACTAAAGTTTGCGAAGTGTGTTCGATCAGGATGTCGGGAATCTTATTGAATTGCCCGACTAGATATTGAAAAGTGTTTTCGAGAAAGAGACTAAAATGCGGGGTTTATAATTGTTAGGCATGTGATGTCTAAGGAATTCATTTGGTTAGGCATGAGATGTCTAAGAAGGTTGCGGATTACAACTGTTGTAGTTTTACACTTTCTTTTCTGTGACCGTAAGCGTAGTATGTGGTGTATCGCCGGCTTCGTTGCTATACATCAACGACAATCGGGATACGCATACTTGATTACATCGATGATATGAGATATTATGTATTGGTGTGATATGTTATATTGGATCGTCGCGTTTTGAATAGCCGGGGGGTTTATGTGTAAGTCTACGGTAGTGCCCCGGCCGTCAAACTGACGCCAAATACGGAACAAAAACTTTTATAACTGGCGCTATCGCATACTATAACCCGGATCTGCCATTAACGCTAAACTAACAAACTACAAAGAGGGTAGAAAGGTTATACCGAACAATCCGAGTCCTTCGTTCTTAACCATCATCCTACGCTCTCGTTGCGGCTGCTCCGATCTCGTCGATCTCCGATCTCCTCGTCCAGGTGGCACCACGTCAACGGATCTTTAAAGGGGCTCCTGCCTCTGACCCGAGGCAACTCGGTCATCAAGTTTGCTAAAAGAGATGACCAAGATTGATGTAGAGAATGAGTAGAACACTTTGTCTCACTTCTTCCAAAGCCGTGGACGAACGGTTAATGAAGTTGCCATTTGAATCGGGAGATGGAAAAATGAGCTATATGAAATTACATGAAGCAAAACTATCATAATCTTTTTCACAAAATCAATCCTTAGCCTCCAAGGAATGGCCGGCCACTATATGAAGAGGTGGGGGTGAGTGTAGGAGCAAGGGAGGTGACCACAAAGGAATAATATCAAGAAGAAAATATCCTAAGGTTAACAAGAAGCATTAATGCAAAGGTGACTCACTAATACACCTTGCATATACAATTAATGCAACAATGAGTCATGAAAACCTAGTCACCAAAACTAGAACCTTCCTCATGACTCACCCTCATCACTCACTCACAAGAAAATGATAAATCCGCATTAAACCAAATGTTTAAGACGGGTGATAGAAAACTGAAAACTGGAAACTGGCAACTTCCAAAAGCGATCCCGAAACGAATTTCAGAATAACCCCGTAACAGTATAAACATACCCGCATTTGTATTACGACCGAATAAAAATGCAACTGAGACAAAGATATTATATCTACTCAATATAATACTCGGATCCGGCTTAAACCAAAGCCCACCAGTATTATCTGCCTGAAATATGACACGTGCGTAAACGCACGTGCATTTTCCGAACCCTTCCATAAAACCATACGGCCTCTACAACGTTTCGCCCGAACTTGGGAAACTATCTGTGGGGGACTCTAATGACTCGTCAGTACCCTGGCAGTGGGTTTAACCACAAGCCGTCAGCGGCACTAGCTGTGCGTAACGGCTGCCCATGGACTGACCTCTAGGGAGGACGATGAGCGAACTCATCCGGAAACCCTACTGAGCCTAACAGTGATAATGTATATACAGTCCGGTCTGTTCGTCTATGAGTATCGCATATCCTGCCTAGGGGGCTAGTAACGTCAGACCCCCAATAGCGGTATAAGTCGTGTCGGAGACACGCCCTGAACACCCTGAGAAACTACCGGAGTACCTACCAGTAATTCTCACCTGCCTTGGCCAAGGACTTGGTGTAATGGCTTTCCTAGACACAGCACGATCTCCACCCCCAATACCGGGAGAGACGAATCCCCTGTCGATCCGCTCACGTGCCTCCATGTAGCTCGGGACTGTACCTAAAAACTACCTGTTTGCACGACTCCTTTGAGCCGTGGTAGGGTAGAAATCAAAGCACAGTGGGAACTCACACAAGGCAAATGACGACCTCAGGTCGATGAACTAACCTGTACACATGTCACCAGGGAACTGCTATCCGACGATAGGTGTAATACCAACTAGCAGATTCCCGGCGAGTCCTGTCCGGTGTACTCATAACCCAATGAGCACCTGTATACATCTTAGGTGATCCAACTGACACCAGTGGCTTGTGAGACCGACCACCGCCCCTCGTCGAGGTCTCGACTGTATACACTAGTCTATTCGGGAGTATCGATGCCCTATCTCGAAACTCCCACGACTAGGGACCACTTTTAAGGATATGCTTATAGACTACCCAACTCTCACGTATATGATCGTCCTCATACTGTTGGTAGTCAAGCACGATCCTAAGGGCTCTATCAACGTGTAATCATGATTAGTCACCTGAACCTATACACGACTGATAATAGCAAACCAGATAGCTTACTATCATCTCGAGTAAGACTGTCCTACCGGTATAGATCCTCCTCAATCATTGCAATCACGTGCCTGCGATCCAATAATTGACTTTGAGGGCACTATGTCCAACAATCTCCCACTTGAACTTAAGGCTAATTATTGCGATGTCGCATACTCACAGCCCGTGTGATACCGAACACCCAACTCCTCTACTAATCAGTTTCACAAAGCCCGTTTTAAAACTATTGTGTTCGAGAAATAGCCTCAGTGAGTGTGTAGGGTTCCTAGGCACTCTCAAGAGCTCTCACAAGGCATCAACCATACCAATTTCAAATTTTACGGGTGCCGAGAAACCCTAATACGGATCGTTAACTAGAATTTTAGGCGAAACCGATAACAAGTTAACAACTTAACTATGAGTAGACGGAAAATACAACCTTTGTAGATCCGGTCCTCCACCTCTATAGCTCCGCAATGAAGTCTCCTCGCTGTCCATATCAAAATCCGGGCTCTAGCGTCGGCTTCATCGGAGAAATGGGCGGGCAAGGTCGTCGGCTTCGTGCCGAAGATGATCTACATCGAGGCATCACAAGATCAAGCTCTCACTTCACCAAGTCATGAAACTTGTGAAGAAAACACACTCTACTACTTGGCAAGAGGTAGAGGATGAAGAAATAGGAAGTGGGTTCACTTTAGAATTGGATTTCTCACTCTTTTCATCAAGTTGCCATTGATGAGGCAAGCTTTTTCTTCAAGTAGAAGATGAAGAAGAAGAAGAAGATAATATGATAAGTATCAAGTAAAATGAAAATAATAATAATACTTATCATCTACCAACCATGGTCAAGTGTAGAGACTAAACTAGGGTTAGTGGGAATGGTTAGGGTTAAGCATGAGACAAAATGGTCACATAGTCAAAGCTTCATGAAGCTTCAATATACAACAAAGTAAGCCACCATTTTCTTTATGCTTTTCATTTTCCAAAAATCAATAGATAAATAAATAAGTGAATAAAATAAAACCCTAACCATTATCATGTAACCATGGTTTGATCTTTACACAAAAACCCTAGCAAACATGTATCATCAAACATGATACAATCAAGTGCACAAAAGTATATCATATATACAATGTGCACATCCGAGTGAGAATATCCATTTAAAATGAACCGATACTAGTTAATGCAAAGTAATATATCAAATATATAATTATGCAATAAATCATTAAATCAACACTTGATTTAACGATCCAGTCATATCACATATAACCGACTAATATCCAATGTATCGACTTATCGAATCATTGCTTGAATCGATAACTAGGTTATATCGCATACAACCAATTGTTCCCCCAATCAGAGCAAGGCTCTATTTGAATTTCAAAAATTCAAATTTTGAAGCAACGCTTCAGATCCCGTGCGCTGCGCAATTTGCCACGTGTCAGAAGTTGACTCGGCAGCACAACGCCCAAGGCAGTGCGTCCAATCAGAGCAAGGCTCTTTAAAAAGCAAAAGCAACGCTCAGTTGCGCAAGCGCTGCGCTGCGTGACACGTGTCTGCGCAGTTGTGCAAACACAACTGCGCAAGCGCACCGTTGCGCGACACGTGTCTGCGCAGTTGCGCAAACCCTGATTGCGCAAGTGCACCACAGCGCGCCACGTGTCTGCGCAGTTGCGCAAGCACAACTGCGCAAGCGCACCACTGCGCGACACGTGTCTGCGCAGTTGCGCAAACCCTGTTGCGCGCCACGTGTCTGCGCAGTTGCGCAAACCCTGTTGCGCAAGTACACCGCTGAACGACATGTGTCCGCGCAGTTGCGCAAACCCTTTTGCGTAAGTGCACAGTTGAGCGACACGTGTCTGCGCAGTTGCGCAAGCGCCTCACTGCGCGACACGTGTCTGCGCAGTTGCGCAAGCGCCTCACTGCGCGACACGTGTCATGCACTGGGGAGTTGCGCAAAAGTAGAATGAAGATTTAAGGAAATTTTTTCTGTTTTTGTTAAAACAAGAAAATTTCTTCTGTAAAACAGAGGCCTTTGGATCAAAGATCCAACGGTGGGGAAAATTCCCTAAATCACTCAGAAAAGATTTTTTTTAACAAATTTAACTGATTTTTGAGCACTATAAAAAGGACCCCAGACCCCATTTCAAAGGGAGAGACAATTGGATTAAAAAAAAAAAGAGAAGAGAACTCTTGAAAACTTCTTGAGAACACAAAAAAGAAGGTAAAAACCTTTGAGATAAGAGAAAATTCTCTTAGGAATAGATCATTGATCTAAAAAACAAGATCAGTGATCTTCAATTAATAAATACATAAATAAATAAAAATAATAAAAATAGTGCCTTGCACTTGCTATGAACCTCTGGTTCTCTGAGACAGAAAGAAAGAAAAGATTTTTTTTTGTTTGATCTAAATTTAGATCAAGAAATTAAAAAGTGCTCTGCACTTCTTTTCTTGAATCTAAAAGATTCTTGGTGCTTTGCACAAATGCAATGCATTACTTGAAGGGCCAGGCCCAAATCAAAAAGACCTAGCAGGCCAAAATAAATTGCAAAGCAAAAAAAGGGCTAAGCCCAAATAAAATTGATGCTCTGCATCATTTATAAAGAACAGAGCCCCAAAACAAATTTATGTTCTGCATCCTTTCTGGACAAAGCCCAAATAAAAATAAAGAGAAAAGCAAAAGCAATGTTGAATATTCTCAACTGGACTTAGCCCAATCGTGGCCGTAAGTCCTTAAATTAAATTGGCTGAGCAAAATGGCTCTCCTAAATCAATCTACATCCGGTTCGAGGGTACATCTCCGAACTCTTTTGACATCCATCGTTGTAATTCCTCAACGACGTCAAAGAGGTGACGGGTCCCAACGGCCACACACCCAATAACGGACCGAAACGTCCCTAAACTAACATCAGACCGAAACGTCCCTAAACTAATACCGGACCGAAACGTCCCTAAACTAACATCGGACCGAAACGTCCTTAAACTAATATCGGACCGAAACGTCCTTAAACTAACGGTGGACCACTATGTCCTTAAACTGGTATTGGACCACCATGTCCCTAAACTGGCACAATAGAGCCCAAATGCTCTTTTGTCGGATCTAAACGATCCCGTTAAGTCGATCTTAGTCCCAAACTGGACTAACATATCCTTAACAACCGTTTAAGTTGATCTTAGCCTCAAATATGGCTAACGCATCCTTAAACCTTCAAACAGACTTTAGTCCCAAATTGGACTATAAATTCCTCCAATCAACTTTGGCTTAAGGGTACATCTCTGAACTCCTCTGACATTTGTCGTTGTAATTCTTCAACGTCGTCAGAGAGGTGACGGGTCCCGACGACCATACATGCAATGGACCACTATGTCCCTAAACTGGAACAATAGAGCCCAAATGCTCTTTTGTCGGATCTAAACGATCCCGTTAAGTTGATTTTAGTCTCAAACAGGACTAACGTATCCTTGACGAACGTTTAAGTCGATCTTAGCCGCAACGTGACTAAGGCATCCTTAAACTAAAAACACCAAACCCAAATCTAAGTAAATACGGATTTGGACTAATCTACGTCCTACGAACGACGGTATTACTCAGTCTCCGTATACAATCCACGGGCAACCACAAACAAAACAAACACCCACAACACGAAGTGAAATTCTGGAGAAGGAGAAAGTTGTTACCGCAATGCGGTAGCGTAATTAACTGCAGGGGCTTGCGCCTGCACGGAAGAGCGTCCCCACAATCAAAAACCCCTCAAGCGAGGGGGAATCTGACGAAGTCTGCTACATCGGACGCATCCGTTTAAACCTTCGATACATGGTGCCATAAATCAACTTGGCATCTTCGGAGAGGTAGACGGATAGCACCAATTGGCATCTGCCCCGAATCTCAGGCAAGACAGTCCATGTCTCGGCCGCCGTTCGGAGGGGAACAGATTCTGGCACGCCCGGTGGGACCTCTTCCTCTTTCCACTCCACACTTCGTGTGTCGTCTTCGCGAACCAACCGCGGTTCGTTAAATGGTTGTCTTCGGATTTCAAGTTACTAAGATTTGGTCTTTTACCTGGCGCAGAATTCAAGATTCAATGGCCTCTAGCTGTACCAACTGCTCGAAATGCCGCTGCAACGGACGCTCCACCTCACCAGGAGGTGTAGCATATGGGCCCCAAGCGGCTTCCTTCCTTACTCTGCCGGTAGACCAGGTGACCCAAGCCTCCACCGGCTTGTTCTTCGGGACTATGATCCCACCTGCAAGCTTTTCTGCACCAATACCTGCACCGGAAGTGGGTAAAAAGTCGGTCTTCAACCGGCTCACTGTTTCGACAGCCCCTGTCAACGGGTCGCCCGCTACTAAACCGACAGCCTCCGTTTTCACCAGGCTAGGTCAGAACTATAAAGTGGCTGTCCCAAAAATGGCAACGGCCGCTGCTTCGGAAGTCGTTAAAGCGGCCTCTCCCATCAGAGAGTCGGTCTTCACAAGATAGACGGTTCCCACTCCTCCCCCAGCTGGTCAAAAGGCATCAGTCTTCGATAGGCTGACATCGGCAGTTACCCCACACTCAAACAGGGGGCAACAAGAAACCATCTCGATTTCCGAGCCAGTCCCAATGGCTCGTCGTGCGCGACGTCGCCATTGGCGACGAGTGAGGAAAGCAGGGGGCAACTCCGCCTCAGGGATAACTCCACCCGCTCAAATGGTGGAAGTCAACGCTGCTGTTCCAACTGGGAACAGTTTTGAACTACTGAGGAGAGTGCGTAAGAACTCTCCAACCGCTACCTTGAAAAGATCTCCTCCACCTGCGGAGAGAGTTCCAGAAACAAAACAAGAACAGCCCCCTCAACGGCTATCCTCAAAAGTTTATAAAGTATGGCGGAGGGTTCAAGACTCCGTGATCGATCCAGACCACTTGCGTCACCAGAAAAAGGCGAAGGTGGAAAATAACAAAAACTGCCCCATTAAACAGCAGAGGGTGACAGTTGCTAGGATGCCCACTCCAACGGCTCCTTTAACCTCGATGGCCCACAAAAGAAGGAGGCCAGAGAAAGCTCCCGCGTCAGCGGCAAAGTTTAAAAGCGGTGAACCTAAACGCCCCAAGTCAGGGGGCATAATTGTTCATAAGGTTTATATGGCTTCTGGAAAGGAAGAAAGCCGTACTTCTACGGGTCACCGACCGCTCACCCGATCAGTGACCAAGGCTCAGGAGCAGCAACAAAAGATTCAGGAGATGATGACCACAATGGCTGCACTCACTGGGCCAAAAGAGAACCCTGAGGCGTCCTTAGATGAGCGCCAGGAGGAAGAGACCGACGCCGAGTTCCTTCGCCGAGTACTGGAAAAGAGGGACAAAGAGGCTGCTGAACAAGCGGCCAACATACAGCGGATGGGCCTCCTCTTCCAGGACATGATAGGGATGATGATACAACAAGATCCTCCCGCTGAAGAACCCCTAACCGTCCTTGGGGATGATAAGGGAGATACATTAAATCCGCAGCCCGCTCTATTGACAGCTAAAGAGGATACAATCTCTAAAACCGATCTGGACGAATACATAGCCCAGCAAATAAAGGTTCATCATGCGGCCGAAGCAGCCGGCCACGTCGTAAAAACGGGGCGGCCATATCGAGGCTGGTATGACCAAATCAAGTACCCGCCGGGTTACACAATTCCCAAGTTTCATGTCTACAAAGGGACTGGCAATCCCCATCAGCATGTCGCCCAGTTCAGGGCGCTTTGCGGTAACACCGGCGGTGATGACAAGCTTTTGCTTCGCCAGTTTGTTGGAAGTCTATCAGATACGGCATTCGAGTGGTACTCTGAACTCCCTAATGATTCTATCAAAACCTTTGCGGAAATGGAGCTGCTGTTTACCCAGCGTTTTGCAAGTGCCAGTGAACGTACCCCGATGACGGCACTGATTAACGCCAGGGTAAAACCCGGCGAGAC
Organism: Agapanthus africanus; assembly: GCA_030015575.1. Classification (NCBI taxonomy): domain Eukaryota; kingdom Viridiplantae; phylum Streptophyta; class Magnoliopsida; order Asparagales; family Amaryllidaceae; genus Agapanthus; species Agapanthus africanus. The sequence continues at coordinate 335,949,636 of JASDDO010000029.1, read as the reverse complement.
ATGGGTTCAGTACGCTATACGGTGGCGTAATCTATGGTCAAAGTGTGAGCAGCGCATAGAAGAAGCCCCTGCGATGGGAATGTTTGTTGGAACCCTTGATCCACAGGCAACCATCTCACAGTTTATGATGTTTTTCAAGCCGACTTCCTTCCAGGCTTTGATTGACAAACTAGCGCAAATGGACCAGATGGGTCATAAACCCCCTCTCCCAAAGCCAGATTCCCGAAATGACAAAGGAAAGGGAAAAGCGATCATTGTCGCTAATGCTCAACAACAACCGAACGACTTGAAGCCGGTTGCTCATCCAAACAATACGCGCCCTTACGTACCCCTTGAGGATAGGATGGGACGTCCTTATTCCTTTCCCCGCGATAAAACGAAGAGGTTATTCGAGCTGGCATTACGCAACAGACTCATAAATCTGCCAGATCCAAAACGTCCGTTGCAACCAAGTGACGTCAACGAACCTAATTACTGCCCCTATCATCGAGTGCTAGGCCATCCGATTGAGGACTGATACGTTTTCAAAAATTGGCTTGAAAACCAGTATAGACAGGGAAAATTTGCGTTATCTGACAAATGGAAGGTGAATCCCCCGTAGCCCCACACCTCTAAAGGGACGAATACGCCGGGGGCAACATGCTCTGTCATTGAAGAAACTCCGTGGGAGGTTGTATTATCATCAAAAACGAAGAGAATGCTAAATGATCTTCGGACATGTCCGGCGATCAAGTGGAAAAGCCCATTGGAACCGCAGGTCGTTGAGGGGATGTTAAAGCCACGTCCAACTGCAAAGACCAATGATGGGGGTTCAAGCACTAGTAGCCAGTCGTCAAAGTCTTCGAAGAAAAATAAGAAGGCCAAGAAGCCGGTGAAGCCTAGCGATAGGCGCACGGACTTGCAAAAGCAAATTGACGCGCTGGAGGGGTACAACCAGAAGGCGCGGACTCCCATTACATTGCAAGAGTTCCTCAACCACGTCTTCCAAGAAGAAGATGAGGGAAGTCGTTCGTCAAATGAATCTGAAGAACATGTGGCAAGTTGCTATGTGATTTCCCAGTTGTCCACAAGCGATGAGGAGACTCCTCGCGCTGAAAAGCTGGGGGCAGAGCCTGCACTAAAAATTCCGGAGCCGTCGGATGAAGTGATTGATGCATTCCTAAATCAGGCGTTCTTAAAGGGCAAAGCTGATCGGGATAAAGAAGCGGTTATATTCGAAAGGGCCAAACGCCAGCGCCTTGACGAAAGAATTGCGGTACTCCCGCTAGAACAAAATACACCCACCACAGATAAAATCAAGTTCAAGATAAAGAAGAGATTCGCTAAGGCTGTGTCGATGGGTATAAAGCTACCACCCTCCGAGAAAAACATTACGGGTGAAATGGAAAACCACCCCTCCTATTGCTTGTACCATCGGAAGGTGTCGCATCCCACCGAAGAGTGCAAAGCTTTCGGTAAGTGGTGGCAAGGATATGTTACTCACCGGCAATAGTTTAAGCGGGAAAAGTGCAAAGCCCGCCGAGAGCAGAACGTAATGATCAAAGTGCTTGATAAAACTAGCAGTGGTTGTTGCATGATTGACGCCGGGGGATCACAAGTACCTGTATTTGGGAGCGATTCTGATGAGGAGCTAGAGCTTGGCCCCCTCTTTAAAGAATCCACTTCGGGAAAAGAAGAAGGACCAAAGGCTTGCGAGAATATACAGCTACGCAATCGGGCATTACCGAAAAAATCTCGGACCCTTAAACAAGAAAGACAAAGGGAAAGAGAAGGTCTCTGAAGACATCGCCTTGGATGACCGAGTTGCGGAAGAGTTAACCGCCAAGAACCCGCCAAAGAGGAGTAAAGTGGATTACAATGTCTTGGCGCATCTGAGAAAGCTACCCTCACAACTCAGCATTCTCGATGCCCTGTTACTATCAAAAGAGGCGAGGGATTCTTTGATTATGGCCCTACAAGAGCCGGGCCAATTCCAAGCCTTCCTGGCTGAACAAAAGATGAAGGATGAATTGGAAGAAGTGCGAACGACAGACGTTGCTTTCGGCGATGAAGACCTTCTCCTCGGGACGTGCGAACACAACCGTCCCCTTTATATCTCAGGATACTGCCATGACATAAAGATAGGTAAAATCTTGGTCGACAACGGATCGTCTGTTAATCTACTCAATGTGCGGGTGTTAAAGGAAATTTGCATGAGTGTCCAACACCTCGCCCGAGACAAGATCACCATCTCCGGGTTCGACTCCCAATCATCGAAAACCCTTGGATCTGTGATATTGACGTTATGCTTCGGGTTGCTCGTCACAGATATTAAATTCCATGTCATAGATGCCAAGACGTGCTACAATGCTCTGCTCGGTCGACCATGGTTACACGAGTACAATATCATCCCTTCTACACAGCATCAGTGTATGAAATATTGTAGGGATGGTCTCGAGTACACTGTGGCAGGAGAGTTGAATCTATTTTCCGTGAACGAAGTTCGCAAGTATGAAGATGCCAAGTACTTCTTACCGAGTTTCGAAGACACAGAAAGGTGTCACAAGCCGGAGAACAAAACTAACGCCACCATCCCTGTCTTCGGCAGTGACACTGAGGAGGGGGAGGATATAATTTATTCGGGACCATCCCAATCCACCAGGCCAGGACCATCCGTTCCTTCATTGATCTTCGGCAGTGATTCGGAGGATGAAGTTCATGCTGTATTCTCTGCTCGGCCTTCAATACGGGCTTCCGCTGATGAAGAGCGAAGTCTGCAGATAACCATGGTACCGCTTGAACATTACAAAGAACTGGATGCACTCAACACCAACAGCGTAGAAGAATTGCAGACATTTTATATCCCTCCCGGACGGGAAGGCGAGAAGGCAATCCTATTCTACCGTTCTGAAGAAAACAAGGTGGAAAAAGAAGTTTGGCATGGCGTGGATCCCACGCTCGACAGGCTTCAGCCTATCCGTCTTCCCAGATATTATACCGAAGGTTTGAAGAAACTGCTGAAATGCCAGGGGATATCCTCCACACAGACCGTGAAGGATGAAAATGCCGCTCCTTGTCAACCTGCTACAAAAAAGGTTCGACGCGAAAGCAAAAACAAATCAAAGGGCAGAAAAGGCGCTCAACAACCACAAGGCAGAGCTAAGAAACCACGTATCCGAGAGTCGAGCGTTATTGACTTAGCCCTCATGAAGAAAATGGGTCGAGCATACTCATTTCCTCGGAACAAAACAAGGAAAATATTTGATCTTGCTCTAAAACATCAAATGCTTACGCTGCCAGAGTCCAAGCACCCCGAGCACGCAGGCGAGGTATTCAATCCAAATTATTGCTTTTACCATCGAGCAATGGGACACCCTCTTGAAGATTGCTTCACCTTCAAGAATTGGGTTGAAGATCAGTATCAGCTTGGCAAATTCACGTTTTCTGATAACTGGAGGGTAGCGCCACCACAGAAGCACGAGCCCGAGGCCACGAAAGAAAAACCAGTTCCACATTGGGATTGGCAGAAAATTCGCACCTGTCGTATGATAACGATATTAAAAGAAGAGTCCGAGAATGTGGACAGCCTTCCCTGGTGCTTCGAAAACAGCAATGATGAGGTGATCTCAGAATTTCCCCCAGCCCCGAAAGAACTGGAGGATGGAATACATACCACGGAGGATAACCTCAAGAGAATTGAGTTGGGGACGGTAAACGATCCGCGACCGACATTTGTCAGTGAGCTGCTGTCTGAAGAGAGGGTGGCTGCGTTAAAGGACGTCCTCGTACAGCATAAAGATTGCTTCGCATGGAACTATTCCGAGATGCCAGGACTAGATCCAGAAGTTGCTGTACATAGACTAGCGATATCCCCGGGTGTCAAGCCAGTTAAACAAGCGCCGAGAAGAATGCGGCTCGAGCTCGAAATGAGCATTAACGCCGAAGTCAAAAAGCTGATAGACTCTGGCTTTATCCAGGAAGTTCAATACCCCGAATGGATTGCTAATATCGTTCCAGTAATGAAGAAGAATGGGACAGTGCGCATATGCGTGGACTTTCGGGATCTCAACAAAGCCTGCCCGAAGGATGATTTCCCAGTACCAGTCACCGAACTAATGATAGACAATACGTCCACACATGAGATTGTCTCCATCATGGACGGCTCATCAGGGTATAATCAAATAAAAATGCATCCTGAAGATCAGAAAAATACGGCTTTCCGGAATCCTTTAGGAATATTCTGTTACAAGGTGATGCCTTTCGGTTTAAAGAACGCCGGTGCCGCTTATCAGAGGGCCATGACAAAGATTTTCGACGACCTTATACATGAAATCGTCGAGTGTTATATCGATGACCTTGTGGTTAAGAGCAAGTCATACGGGGAACATCTTGAACATCTAAAGACTGTATTTCAGCGCCTTCGGCAATACAACTTGAAAATGAACCCGCTCAAATGTGCATTCGGGGTTTCCTCGGGCAAATTTCTAGGGTTCATCATCCGACACCGAGGCATCGAAATAGATCCGTCCAAGATTAAGGCGATTATGGAAATGCCTCCGCCAAGAACCCTCAAACAGCTGCGGTCTCTCCAAGGAAAGCTCGCATATATTCGGCGATTTATAGCCAACCTCTCCGGCAAGTGTCGCCCTTACAGTCACCTGATGAAGAAAGGGACCCCATTCATCTGGGATCACAAATGCCAAGGCGCACTGGATGAGATCAAGCAATACCTATAGAACCCTCCAGTGTTGGCTGCTCCGGTTAAGGGGAAACCTCTCATCCTTTATACAGCCGCCCTCGAAGGTTCTTTATGCGCATTATGGGCCCAAGAAAACGACCAAGCGAAAGAGAGAGCTTTCTACTACTTAAGTCGAGTTCTATTGGGGGCAGAAAGCAACTACTCCCCCATTGAAAAGCACTGCCTGGCATTGATCTTCGCAATAACAAAGCTTAGACATTACGCATTAGCACATGAAGTCCGTCTTATTTCGAAGGTGGACCCTCTCAAATATCTAATGTCAAAAGCCATATTGACGGGACGACTCGCTAAATGGGCCCTGCTCTTGATGGAATTCTCGATAACATATCAACCTCTCAAGGCAGTGAAAGGTCGGGCTATCGCCGATTTCCTCGCAGAGCATCCGATACCGGCTGATTCTCCTCTCAATTGCGAGTTGCCAGACAAATATGCATTTGACGCGGTCGACAGTGATGATACCCGTTGGGAGCTTTATTTTGATGGAGCATCTTCCATGAAAAAGCACAAACAAACTACCCCTACAATCAAATCGGGGATAGGACTCATCTTTATAACCCCACAGGGAGGGATAATGCGCTACGCGTTCTCCCTAACAGAGCCGAGGACAAACAATGAAGCCGAGTATGAAGCTCTGATAGCAGGCCTCGAGATCGCCATCGACATGGGAATTGAAAACCTCCTTGTATACGGAGATTCTCAACTGGTCGTCAGTCAAGTAAATGGCGACTACCAAACGTGCAAGCCAGAGTTGGTAAAATACGGTGAAAGGGTGCAACAATTGCTAACCCAAATCCCCTCCTATACTTTGGAAAGTATACCTCGCGCAGAAAATAGCAAAGCGGATGCGTTGGCCAAACTTGCTAAAGAATTGGCTGATGAGAACCTCGATGATATCAGAATCGTGGTACAAAGCCGTCGAGTGCTCGCCCCGGCAAAAATATCCTCGGAATCACCCGAAGAGAAGGGAATGACCGAACAAACGACCTTACAGATAAAAGACCCTGAGAAGGTTGAGGATTGGAGGGAAGTCTTTATAGACTACTTCAAGTTCCACCAAATGCCCGAAGAAGCGTCCGCAAGACATCAGCTCATGAAACGAGCTCTGTCTTTCGCCTTCGTCAACGATACTCTATACAAGAGGTCATTCGATTCTCTGTGGCTGCGATGCTTAGGACCTGACGAAGCAGAGAAAGTCGTTCAAGAAGTTCATGACGGGATCTGTGGCTCTCATCAAGCGGGCCCAAACATGAAGTTGAAAATTAAACGGATGGGCTACTACTGGCCCACGATGATACAAGATTGCCTGGAATACGCGAAGCAATGTCACTCGTGCCAGATTCATGGGGACTTCATTCATCAGCATCCCAATCCACTGCATCCAACAGTGGCTAGTTGGCCATTCGAAATGTGGGGAACTGACATAGTTGGCCCCATCGAACCAGCATCGTCCAAGGGACATCGTTTCATCTTGGCAACAACTGATTACTTCTCCAAATGGGCGGAAGCGGTGCCGTTGAGGGAAGTGAAGACGGAGAATATCCTCCATTTCTTCAAAACGCATGTCATATACCGGTTTGGAACCCCGAGAAGGATCATCTCGGATAATGGGCCAGCCTACCGAAGTCATAAAATCAGCCGCTTCGCACAGCAGCACAATATAGACTGGAGATATTCCTCAGTCTATAATCCGCGAGCTAACGGTCTCGCCGAAGCCTTCAACAAGACCTTAACAAAGATTATAAAGAAAACGGTGTCCCAAAACAAGAAGGATTGGCACGAGAGACTGCAAGAGGCTCTCTGGGCGTATCGAACTACGTTCAAGACAGCCACGAACGCAACGCCCTACGCGTTAGTATTCGGCACGGAAGCAGTGCTACCCCTTGAAATAGAGCTACCCTCTCTGCGAGTGGCAGTTCACTACGAGCTGACAGATGAAGAAAATGCTCACCTACGGTTTGAAGAGCTTGACGCTCTTGATGAAACCCGACTCCTAGCGCAGCAAAATCTGGAAGCTTATAAAGCAAAGATGACGCGCTCATATGAGAGACTGACCCGAACAAGGACATTCCGCCGGGGCGAACTCGTGCTAGTGGTCAAAAGGCCTATGATTCCTAATCGCGCCAAGCGGGAAAAATTCGAGCCAAACTATGAAGGCCCGTACATCATAGATAAGGTCTACCAGGGTGGGGCCTACCTACTTATGGATATGCATGGTGAAAGGCCTTTCAGGCCAATAAATGGTCGCTTCCTGAAGAAATACTACGCTTAATAAGTCACAGGCTAGGTCAATGATAGATGACGACGACCATGTCCTCTCGCTATCTTCCTTAGCTCGAACTTTACAAGCATGTAGCCGGGCTTCTCAATATCGGACCGAAATGTCCTTAAACTAATAGCAGACCGAAACGTCTTTAAACTACTCCTGCAGCATTCTTAGGCTAACAAGATTTAAAAAAAAAAAGAATATATATATATATAACGGTATGTCCATAAGAAGAAAGGGCACGGATGAAAACCCGAAAGGGCTCCGTGAGTAAAAACAGCAGGACTACCGGCGAGTGTTCGTGAAAACCCGAAAGGGCGCGACCTCGTAAAAAAAAAAGAGAAGAAAGAAAAAAAGAAAAAAAAAACGGTATGTCCACAAGCAAAATGGGCACGGATGAAAACCCAGGAGGGCTCCGTGAGTAAAAACAGCAGGACTACCGGCGAGTGTTTGTGAAAACCCGAAAGGGCACAACCTCGTTAAAAGACACTTATAGGGTCCTCTCGACCTTATAAGAAGAAACTACTCATGTGAGATCCTTACGACTCACAAGGGAGCAACACACTTAGGGATCCCCACGATTCCTAAGGAGAAAATACACTTGCGAGATCCTCACGACTCGTAAGGAGAGCTCTCTTATGAGACCCTCACGGCTCATAAGATTTGAAAGTCTTAAGCTACAGAGATCTAAACCTGTGCTTAAGCAGCCCCCACAACTTTCGATAATGCCCTACAAGTGGCTCAGCATTGACCCTTGTATACAATCCACGGGCGCGAATAAACATTTCCCTAACTAAGTCCCATCTGAAACTAGGGATATGTTTGCATGGTAAACAACCCTTGTAAATCCTCTCGACTTACAAGGAGAAAACCCTCCTGTAGGATCCTTACGACTTACAGAGGAACAAAACACTTAGGAACCCTCACAATTCCTAAGGAGAAAATACACCTACGAGATCCTCACGACTTGTAGGGAGAAATACCTTTATGAGACCCTTACGGCTCATGAAGTCAAAGCCTTAGTCGACAGGACCCTAACCCTGGTCGCTAAGCCACCTTTGTTCGACAGCGACAGAGGCAGATGATGATTCGCTCCTGGCAATATCCCAGTCATAGCGGTGCTGATGCCGAAATCGGTGTCCAGTTTCAGGTTCACGGCGAAAAGACAGTAGACCGTACATGCATACGAAATAGCTGAAATGATGGGGCAACTTGCAATAAAAAAAAAGCAGCAAGTAAAAATATATGCATGAAGAAATAGCCGAAATGATTGGGCAACTCGCAATAAAAAGCAGCGAGTAAAAATAAAATAAAAAGCCGAAATGATTGGGCACCGCGAAAAATAGCCGAAATGATTGGGCGATCGCGACCTTCGCGATATAAAAGCTGAAATGATAGAGCATCGCGGAAATAAAACAAAAAAAATAATGACGATAAAATTTTGGCCCTACAGTTAAGATCACATCGATCCCTGTATACAATCCAAGGGCGTAAACAAAGAGGGAGCCTTACTCTCCCAACAAACTCCTCGACTCACGGATACAAACACTCCTTGACGAGAGCCTCCTGATCCGCGTCGACCCGCAGAGCCACCAGTACCTCCGTAGGAATCCTCGACTCGTTTCAAACCCCAAGGAAACAAATAATCCTTGGCGCTTGGGAAACAAATAATCCCTAGCAAAACTCCTCGACTCACGGATACAAACACTCTTTGACGAGAGCCTCCTGATCCGCGTCGACCTGCAGAGCCACCAGCGCCTCCGTGGGAATCCTCGACTCGTTTCAAACCCCAAGGAAACAAATAATCCTTGGCGCTTGGGAAACAAATAATCCCTAGCAAAACTCCTCGACTCACGGATACAAACACTCCTTGACGAGAGACTCCTGATCCGCGTCGACCTGCAGAGCCACCAGCGCCTCCGTGGGAATCCTCGACTCGTTTCAAACCCCAAGGAAACAAATAATCCTTGGCGCTCGGGAAACAAATAATCCCTAGCAAATCCCTCGACTCACGGATACAAACACTCCTTGACGAGAGACTCCTGATTCGCGTCGACCCGCCGAGCCACCAGCGCCTCCGTGGGAATCCTCGACTCGTTTCAAACCCCAAGGAAACAAATAATCCTTGGTGCTCGGGAAAAAAATAATCCCTAGCAAACTCCTCGACTCACGGATACAAACACTCCGTGATAAGAGCCTCTTAACTCATGTCAACTCGCAGAGCCATCACCCTCTCCGCGAGCAAATTCCCGATTCGTCTCAATTTGTAAGAAGAAGTCTCAGACTGTAAGGATTGAAAAGCTTGCTTCTTGAGCAATGGGGCCCTGCAAGTCAATCCAAAATGGTCTCTTGCATACTATTCACGGGTCTCACTCTCCGAAGTCGAATTTCGACGAGGAGGGAAACAACCGCTTACGAATTCTCTCGACTCGTAAGAGGGAAAATTCTCTTATAAGATCCCTACGACTTATAAGAGAAAACCACACTTAGGAATCCTCACGATTCCTAAGGAGAAAATCCACCTATGAGATCCTCTCGATCCGTAGGGAGAAAAGCCTCCATGAGACCCTCACGGCTCATAGAATTGAAAAGTCTTAGGCGGTAAACCTGAACCTGCGGCCTAAGCCATCGCTATTTCCTGAGGAAGTCGGAATACTCGTTTTAGACATCCATCAACCATGGTTATTAAGACAGCCTACTGACATTAAAAGAAAGAAGATGATAGAAAGAATATCTGTTCTACATTTGATCTGGCATGCGTGACGCATTCATTTATGCATGGACAGAAGACTCAGGATGAGAAATAAGACAAGCTGAAATAGAAAAGGGGAGGGTTTTCATTCATACCGCTAAAAGTTTTTTACAAGCATAAGAATAATGAATAAGAAACATTGTTCAAATTATTACAACGGTATAACCTCGGATCCGGGGCACGGATTGAGGAAATCAAAAGTAAGGCCATCCAGAGTTCTTCTGGCCTTTCTAATTATTCTTATGCGCAGTCTTTCGCGCTCCTCGGTGTCGATATCATTGGCAAGCCCTTCCGGCCTTTGATAAGAAGCAACGATCGTCGTCTGCTGAAACACTTGATGCAGGATGTCAACGAGGTCGTTCCGTCGTTTCTTCGAGATCAGCCCTGTCAGGTGCACTGAATGCACCTTGTCCTCGGCATCATCCAGCGCATTGAGTGGTAGGGCCTTGTGAAGACCCGGAAGTGCCCTCCATATTGCTCCCAGCACGACTTTCAAAAGAGCCGAACGCCGAGGCAACAGCCAACCACCGCTTGCGTTCAGACAACCCATAACTTCTGCACATTCAGCGTCTGTAAACTCCTGGTTTTGTTGACGACCCTGAGCGTGGATATCATTGTAGGTAATGAACTCGTGCAGACTGTATAGATGCACCGCCGCCATTATGCCTGGAGAAAATATTACAGGAAGATCAACAATAGAAAAGCAATAATATACATGGATGACTAAATTCCTAGAGAGCAAAACTATGTTCAAAGATGAAACCCACTAGACGAGAGCTCTGCTGTTTAAGATTGATCTAAGAATTAATTTTACCTAAAGTTTTTCTAAAAAACTTTAAAAAAAGGAGCAAGGCACCGGAGTACTTAAAGGCAAGAACAAAGCTCTGAAGTCTTCGAAAATGGAAATCTGGAAGATGATAAGTATCTGGAGGGGACCAAAGGTCCTATTTATAGGCCTCAAGTGCCTCTTCGACTTCCAAGAGTTGTCACGGCAGTTTACCCTAATTGGAGCGAATTTCTGTTCGAATTCCGAGACAGGAGATGAAGCAACGCTTCGTCCTTCCCTGATCAGAGCAAAGCTCTGTCTTGAAGAAGCGACGCTTCAGCACGGAAGCGCTAGCGCAGTTGCGTTGCACTGCGCGCTACACGCCACGTGTCCGGCGCAAACGCATCAGCGCAGCACCCCAAAGCAGCGCACCCAGCCAAAGCAAAGCTCTATTTCAAGCAAAACCAAGGGAAGCAACGCTTCAGCGGCGTATGCGTCGTGCGCTGCATGACACGTGTCGGCGTAGATGTGCTAGCGCAGTTGCGCTGCACTGCGTGCTGTGCGACACGCGTCATACCCTGGAGCATTCGCGCTAAACAAAAAGGTTCTGAAGAAATCTTTTCGGTTATTATCTTCTGTAAAACAGAAGCCCCTAGATCAAAGATCCGATGGTGGGGGAAATCCCGCCAAATCTTTCAGAAAAAGGATTTCTTCAACAAATTGAACTTGCTTCTTAATCTGCAAGATGAAGCCTCAGGCATCAGAGGTAGGAGAACTTGCTTCCTGAACAATGGGACCCTACAAGTCGATCTAAAATGGTCTCTTGCACACTATACGCGGGACTCACTCTCTAAAATCGAGTTTCGATAAGGAGGGAAACAACCGCTTACGGGTCCTCTCGACTCGTGAGAAGGAAAAACTCTCTTGCAGGAGCCTTACGACTTGTAAGAGAAAACCACACTTAGGAATCCTCGCGATTCCTAAGGAGAAAAGCCCGCCTACGAGATCCTCTCGATCCGTAGGAAGAAAAGTCTCTATGAGACCCTCACGGCTCATAGAGTTGAAAAGTCCTAGGCGGCAGATCTGAACCTGCAGTCTAGGCCATCGTTATCTCTGGGAGAAATGAAGTTATCTGTCAATAAGGTGCATTAAATATGTCATGCTGAAAAGAATGAAAAAAGCGAAGAAATGACACAGGACGTTACAAAAATGTGTATCTTTTATTCATGAATATTGACTGGGTACAGGATACATTGTACTAAAGAATAAAAAATATACATATATTTTACAAGTACAAATGATACAAGGAGAAATTACTGGGAAGGAAGCGTCTTGCATAGATTTAGCAATTGCTCGCATACTTCCTTCCACGTCTTCTCTTGATCGGCTACCACCGCCAGCTCTGCCTCCACTTGGTCTCGTTGCTGCAAGACCGACGCAAGCTGCTCCCTGACGACCTGATAGGCAGCTTCCCGACTTGGGATATTGCGCTCAGCTACGTCAAGCTTCCGCTTCAAGTTTAGCCCATGGGAGATACGCTCCAAGAGACCCTCGAAGATAGTCTTCACTTGGGCAGCATTTGCCTCAACCTCAGCGCGTAGATGGGCCGTTTCGTTCGAGGTTTTTTGGCATTCCCTTAGTCTTGAAGCTGCTTCTTGTTCCAAGTGGCGGAAGTGCGAAGTGCTTTGCTCGAGCCAAGTTGTGCGTTGGGTGCTCAGGGCTAAAACTTCGGGAGAAGGGCGCGTCGACTCCAGCCGATATAGACAGGCCTCGATCCCCCTGCAGTGATTAACCCAAGATTCGACGACGCCTTCGTTATGAAAATTTACGAGCGCCGCCAACATCGGGTTAACCTCCACAGCAAAATCTACGGCAGAAGGGAGAGCGTCCATATTGAGCTCTTCAATGTACCCGCTCAGCATGCCCAAACTCATCACAGCACCCTTTGAAGATGGGCGTCTCAAGAAAGGGCCTGCCGGTGAAAGGACGCGAGCCTCAAAGGGGACCGGAGCCGGAACAATAGCTGCAAAACAAAACCTGGTTAAACGATGGTTAAAAAGATGTTGAAGGGTTACCAAAAAAGGAAATTTACTATACCAGCTGCAACGGACGGCAAAGCCGGAAGGGCCGGTAGCGCGGCAGGTCTTGCATCCCCTCCTTCGATTTGTGGCACTGCAATAAAGAAAAGGAAAAGTCAGAAATTATCCCATTGCTAGAAAAAGGGGGTAAATAAAGATATTATAGTGAAAGTATACTCACCAGCGCCACCAGAGGGAGAAGCGAGTTCGGATGGGAAAGAGAAGTGTGGGAGCAACACTTGATATAAATGATCAAAGAGCACTCCTGCAAAGGCACAATGGTATAACGTTAGTACAAAAGCTACATTTTTGAAAGATCAATGCATGAGTCGTGAATCCATACCTTCCAACATCCGTGATGGTACAAGGGAAGGCAGGGAGGTGACCACCGCCAAAGCAGTAGTCGACGGTGCCCCCTCGAGCAATCTAGCATCGGCACTGGCCACACCTGCAAAGACAAGCTTTTTAGAAGAGATCGCAAGATATGTAAAAAAAAGGGGGGAGCACTGGTGACTAAAAAAATTTTTACCCGACGAGCTGCCAGCAGAAACTGAAGCAATCCCCTCATCCATTGACATGAGACCACCGCCCGTAGCCTCATCACCCGACTCGATGGGAACCGTTGTTGTGCTCGCGAGCCCGGGAGACGGCAAGGAACCATACGCGGGGAGGGCTATGATCGGAGTATTACCAGATTCCTGGGAAAGAGCGGTTCGCTCCTCCTCAGGAATCGTGGCCGCCTCTCCCGATACTTCCTCGGTTTCTGCGGTCGCGGTTGTCTCGTCCATGGGCACCGTGACGCCTCCAGCCTCAAGCGCCTCGACTTCTACGGCCTTCGGCTCGACAATCATCTCATCTGCCGCCACTTCAGATGCGGCATCGATGACCTTCTCGGCGGCGGATCCTTCAACTTCTGTTTCAGGCGCCGTGGCCCCGACGACGGTGCTCACTGTCGGCTCGGGTTCGGCAAGTACCACTTCCTCCATTCCCCTGGGTTCGACGGTCTCCGCCTCCCCCTCAGTCGGACTTGGCCCTGCAAGATGGAATGCGTATGAGCCAATGGCTTGATAATTCTTACAACAAGGTTCTGAAAGAAATGTTACCTGAAGAGGACTTATCGTTTGCACTCCGAGCCGCGCGCGCCACTTGCCTATGAGCAGTAGACAGGGCGACAGGGGCCTCTTCAGAAGGAGTGTCAGCATGAGGAATAGTGCTAGGGCCCGCTCCCGTGGCCAAAGCAGCTCTGCTCGCCTTTGCTTCGGAAGGAGTGTCGGCACGAGGAATAGTGCTAGGGCCCGCTCCCACGGCCAAAGCAGCTCTGCGCGCCCTTGCTTCGCGTCTCAACCGCTTCCGCTCCTCTCGAGCCGTTGAGACGGATGCCACTAGGGCTTCCTTGAGTGAGGCTTCCTCGTCCGTATATAGGGATGCCTCTAGATTCTTCAAGGCATCCCTCGTCGTCTTGTCAAGCCGAGGCTCTTGTGGCAACTTCGACGAAGCCGGGACTTCGATGACGGACTCGGGAAGGATCCCTGCGTCAATTGATACAACCCCTGCAAAGAAACAAAAGAAGGTCAGGTTGACTATCATAAAAAGACAACAAACTTTCCTTATAAAAGAGAAAGGGGTGAACATACCAACGCCTGCTAGGGCACGCTTCTCCTCCTCCTCCAGGAAGGTTTTCAGGGAGGCAGCAATAGCCTCTTCAGTAGAGACACCTGTTGAAAATGGAGCAAATGTTAGTTAAATATAACAATACAAAGTGCAATAAAACGACAAATAAAGCGTCTGATGATTACCGGACTCAGCGAGTTTGCTTAACATCGCTTCAAGCCTCGCCGATCGCTCCGAAGCTGCAATGGCGGCAGCTAAATTGGTGTCCTCAGGGTCTACCACAAAGCCCTCATTGCTGCCATACTCACATATGGCCTCGGCAGGAGGAGCCGCAGGCTTTAAGCTAAGGATCGCGTCGAGGGATAGGGTGGACTTCTTTTTCTTCTGTCCGCCAGCTTTAGATCCACTCGGAATAGCCTTGCGCTTGGCAGTCACTTTAGGGCGGCGAGTCCCGATATCCGCTCCTGCGCCAGACCCTGGCGATACCACTTTAACCGTCTTTGTGGGAGCACGGGGCGCCGGGGGTGCATCCACCGTAGTAGGTAGTGGCAATCCACGCGGGGGGCTCAACACGCGCGGTCGGTCAGCTCCGGCATCTTTTATCGGGGGGGGGGTGACCTGGATCCTTGGCTGCAAGGGAGCCTTGCGATCACCGCCAAGAGGCGCAGCCCTACGGTCAACCAGCAGACGTTTCTCCATTAAAATGATTGGACCCATAGCATGCGCATACCAGGCTACATACGGATGGATTATTTTAGGGGAACAGCTAGACTCAATGATAAAAAATGGGAGCCTGTATTGAGCCGGGTGAAATGATGCATCGCATTCCTTATTTCCCCTTGGTTGGCCGCGGGTGTTTCCAGAAAGGCTTCCATCGGGATCCCTTGATTGTAGCTCGATTGTCGGGCAAATCGATATGGGTTATACCTCATAAAGAGAGCCGTCTCATTCTGCCTAAATACTAGGTAGCCCGGCCGAATGGAGTGAAGGTGAAGGATTTCCTGAGCCTTCAGTACAGAAGCCCCGCCCTTAAAGTCATCGCGCAGCGGCACCACTGACTTAGTGGTCTCTGAGCCTATGGTGATGACCTTATCCACAAAAGAGATCTTCGCTCCGACTAGATGTGAACGCAGGAGCAGTCCCCTAGACTCCCGTGGAGGTGCAACCACAATTGAAGCCCCGACCAACCGTATGATTCTTGGGAGTCTGTATTTCTCAAAGAACGGAGGAGTCTTATGGGCACCAAACACCCCTCGCACATGCAGCTCCATCCAAGAAGTGAAGTAGTACATCGGGAAGTTAGCAGGCTGTACCCCAGGCTCATTAGCGTCCGCCGCTACGCTAAGACCATTATAAAGGTAAGCCAGCACGGCAATCCCTACCGATAGCTGCAAACCAGCCGCCATTTGATGCGCCGGGTAAAAGACGGAGGGCCGCATGAGGCGTGGATGCATGGGGAGCACGAAGCTGCATAGCCATAAACCCAAGAACCCTATGAAAAAGTCTCCTCGTCCATGCCAGGAACGGCGATCTCTGAGAAAGGGACGCTGGCAGTGCCGGGGAGATAAAAATCCCGCTGGTCATTTTCCGATGTAGGTCGGCGGTCCAAGCCGAAACCAAAAGGGTCAACAAGCTGAGCGAACTTCTCGCTCTGCTCTGATAGGAACTCCGGGCGAATAAAGCGAGCAATGAAATCCGCGAAACTGACGCCCCGGTCGCCCGATTCCAAATGCAGTTCCTCATAAATCTCCAACACCTTCACCAAGCCCGGATGCTGATGCTGGATGGCATTCTCCGGAGTTAAGTCAAATACCAGCTGCTTGGTGGCAAAGACATACTCGTCAGGAGGAAGCAGCTCCTCGTAGTGCTCCCCCCTCACTGGTAGACCTGAAATCTCAGCAAATTCTTCCAAAGAGATGGAGACTTCCCTATCCGCTGTCAAGAAGGTGTGGGTGGGGATATTCCATTGTTCAATAAAGGCCTTTATCCACCATGTTGGAGGAGAGGGATATTGGAAAAGTGAAACGTAGACGGCCGAGTATAAACCAATCGTCGTCAGATGAGTCCTTTTCGCCGCTAAGATGTAGCGGGCCCAGGGCAAATATCCGGTAAGCGGTCGCGGGATCAGTCCAATATTATAAGCCTGTCCCCAAAGGCGTGCTTCACCCTGACAGATTCGCCTCCCCAAAATGTCTATCGCCGGCGGCGGTTGCACCGAGATGGCACCGATTGCAGGCTGGAGGAGGTCGTCGGAATTCCAATTTTTAACCTCCACGGCATACTTCACCGGAGGCTTGTCCGCATAAAGGATCGCGACTATGGGCTCAGAGGGCGAGGCGGAGCTAAAGCTGCGACGGCCTTGGATGATCTGGCTGTACCACCTTCCCCATAGGTGAAGTTTCTTGCACTCGGGATCGTGATCTTTAATCAGAGCAAACACCACCCGGTCCACTGGCGAATGTGGGAACCCTCCTTCTGAGCGAACGAAAGGGAAAGACAAATCTTCAGACATGTTTCCTGTAGAAAAAGAAAAAAAATATAACCGTTAGCGTTCCAATGCTTCACCTTTCAAAGTCCTACATCACACTACAATGCAGTAAGTAGGGGACCAGAGGGGGACCCACAAAATCTAGATGACGGCGCATCATTTGATAAGACAGTCTCATCATTGGATGAGACTGTCAGTTAATGAAAAAGACCCCCAAGAGAATATCCTCATTGGGGGGGAAATCCCTAGAGACAAGGAGAAAATCCCCTCTTTTAGAGCAAAGCTCTGTTACAGAGTGACATTTGTCAAACTCTGGTCCCAAAGGAATAAAACTTCTTAAAAAAAGAGCCTAGCTCTGTAATAGTAATGATAACTATAACCCCTAAGGATTAAAAGAAAAATTTTGGGATCTTAAAGATCCAGGGAAACTTTTAGGAGTTCTCCATTTTTTTTATATATATAAGAAAAGAGGGGGGGAGATCTACATTTGATCTATGAGCAAGGCTCTGTTCATGGGTTAAAACCCAGGAACAAGATCTCTATAAATTTTTGAGAGCAAGGCTCTGTTGATGAAACCCCAAAGGGGTTTTCTTCAGATCAAAGATCTATGAGAGCAAGGCTCTATTGATGAAACCCCAAAGGGGTTTTCTTTAGATCAGAGATCTATGAGAGCAAGGCTCTGTTGAAGAAACCCCAAAGGGGTTTTCTTTAGATCAAAGATCTATAAGAGCAAGGCTCTGTTAATTAAATTTAATTTAAATTAATCTAAATTTTTACCTAAGGTGATCCTAAGTTATGAACTCTGGAGTTCTTGAAAAAAATCAAGAGCAAGGCTCTGAAAGTTCTTAAGCAAGAGCAAGGCTCTGAGTCAAGATTCTTGAAGTGGTAAAGAATTTTCTAAGGACCAAGGGTCCTATTTATAGGCGCCTGCGCCCTTTCAACTGACCCCCATGATCCAACAGTCAGGATCTTGCCACCGCTGCACTCACGTGCGCGCCACGTGAGCTCAACGGTGGGGGGCATTTGTTCTCCCAATCAGAGCAAGGTACTGTTTGAATTTCAAAAATTCAAATTTTGAAGCAACGCTTCAGATCCCGTGCGCTGCGCAATTTGCCACATGTCAGAAATTGACTCGGCAACACAACGCCCAAGGCAGTGCGTCCAATCAGAGCAAGGCTCTTTAAAAAGCAAAAGCAACGCTCAGTTGCGCAAGCGCTGCGCTGCGTGACACGTGTCTACGCAGTTGTGCAAACACAACTGCGCAAGCGCACCGTTGCGTGACACGTATCTGCGCAGTTGCGCAAACCCTGATTGCGCAAGTGCACCACAGCGCGCCACGTGTCTGCGCAGTTGCGCACGCACAACTGCGCAAGCGCACCGCTGCGCGACACGTGTCTGCGCAGTTGCGCAAACCCTGTTGCGCAAGTGCACCACGTGTCTGCGCAGTTGCGCAAGCACAACTGCGCAAGCGCACCGCTGCGCGGCACGTGTCCGCGCAGTTGCGCAAACCCTGTTGCGCAAGTGCACCGCTGAGCGGCACGTGTCCGCGTAGTTGCGCAAACCCTTTTGCGCAAGTGCACCGTTGAGCGGCACGTGTCTGCGCAGTTGCGCAAGCGCAGTTGCGCAAGCGCCTCACTGTGCGACACGTGTCATGCACTGGGGAGTTGCGCAAAAGCAGAATGAAGATTTAAGGAAATTTTTTCTGTTTTTGTTAAAACAAGAAGATTTCTTCTGTAAAACAGAGGCCTTTGGATCAAAGATCCAACGGTGGGGAAAATTCCCCAAATCACTCAGAAAAGATTTTTTTTAACAAATTTAACTGATTTTTGAGCACTATAAAAAGGACCCCAGACCCCATTTCAAAGGGAGAGACAATTGGATTAAAAAAAAAAGAGAAGAGAACTCTTGAGAACTTCTTGAGAACACAAAAAAGAAGGTAAAAACCTTTGAGATAAGAGAAAATTCTCTTAGGAATAGATCATTGATCTAAAAAACATGTTCAGTGATCTTCAATTAATAAATACATAAATAAATAAATAAATAAAAATAATAAAAATAGTGCCTTGCACTTGCTATGAACCTCTGGTTCTCTGAGACAGAAAGAAAGAAAAGATTTTTTTTTCTTTGATCTAAATTTAGATCAAGAAATTAAAAAGTGCTCTGCACTTCTTTTCTTGAATCTAAAAGATTCTTGGTGCTTTGCACAAATGCAATGCATTACTTGAAGGGCCAGGCCCAAATCAAAAAGACCTAGCAGGACAAAATAAATTGCAAAGCAATAAAAGGGCTAAGCCCAAATAAAATTGATGCTCTGCATCATTTATAAAGAACAGAGCCCCAAAACAAATTTATGTTCTGCATCCTTTCTGGGCAAAGCCCAAATAAAAATAAAGAGAAAAGCAAAAGCAATGTTGAATATTCTCAACTGGACTTAGCCCAATCGTGGCCGTAAGTCCTTAAATTAAATTGGCTGAGCAAAATGGCTCTCCTAAATCAATCTACATCCGGTTCAAGGGTACATCTCCGAACTCCTTTGACATCCATCGTTGTAATTCCTCAACGACGTCAAAGAGGTGACGGGTCCCAACGGCCACACACCCAATAACGGACCGAAACGTCCCTAAACTAATACCGGACCGAAACGTCCCTAAACTAATACCGGACCGAAACGTCCCTAAACTAACATCGGACCGAAACGTTCTTAAACTAATATCGGACCGAAACGTCCTTAAACTAACGGTGGACCACTATGTCCTTAAACTGGTATTGGACCACCATGTCCCTAAACTGGCACAATAGAGCCCAAATGCTCTTTTGTCGGATCTAAACGATCCCGTTAAGTCGATCTTAGTCCCAAACTGGACTAACGTATCCTTAACAACCGTTTAAGTTGATCTTAGCCTCAAATATGGCTAACGCATCCTTAAACCTTCAAACAGACTTTAGTCCCAAATTGGACTATAAATTCCCCCAATCAACTTTGGCTCAAGGGTACATCTCTGAACTCCTCTGACATTTGTCGTTGTAATTCTTCAACGTCGTCAGAGAGGTGACGGGTCCCGACGACCATACATGCAATGGACCACTATGTCCCTAAACTGGAACAATAGAGCCCAAATGCTCTTTTGTCGGATCTAAACGATCCCGTTAAGTTGATCTTAGTCTCAAACAGGACTAACGTATCCTTGACGAACGTTTAAGTCGATCTTAGCCGCAACGCGACTAAGGCATCCTTAAACTAAAAACACCAAACCCAAATCTAAGTAAATACGGATTTGGACTAATCCACGTCCTACGGACGACGGTATTACTCAGTCTCCATATACAATCCACGGGCAACCACAAACAAAACAAACATCCACGACACGAAGTGAAATTCTGGAGAAGGTGAAAGTTGTTACCGCAATGCGGTAGCGTAATTAACTGCAGGGGCTTGCGCCTGCAGGGAAGAGCGTCCCCACAATCAAAAACCCCTCAAGCGAGGGGGAATCTGACAAAGTCTGCTACATCGGACGCATCCGTTTAAACCTTCGATACATGGTGCCATAAATCAACTTGGCATCTTCGGAGAGGTAGACGGATAGCACCAATTAGCATCTGCCCCGAATCTCAGGCAAGACAGTCCATGTCTCGGCCGCCGTTCGGAGGGGAACACCAATCGATACATTTATCGCGAGAATGGAATACGGTATCACATACTCGCATTATTCTCGGTCCCGCACATATCTCATATGCGCTCCAATTTCGTTTCGCTTGAGCCAGGAAACCTCTGTGTAGGACTTTAAAGACTCGTCAATACGCCGGCAGCAGGTGATGATCATATCAAACACCCACAAGCCGCAAGCGGTCTACTAAACGTAATGGCCACCCAGGTATTGAGCGATCAGAAGATCGACGAGCAAGCCCGCTTACACTCCTGTGAATCCAACCAGTAAAACTACCGTACAGTCCGGTCTGATCGTCTGATATGTCGCATATCTCGCCTAGGGGTGGTAAACGTCAGACCCCAATAGCTCGATAAGTCGTGTCGATATGAGGTCTATAACAATTCGAGAAACTACTGGTAACACTTACCAGTAAATCTCAGCAACCCTGGCCAGGGATTTCCGGTTATAGCCAATCGAACACAGCGCAACATCAACCCCCTATACCGGGAGAGACGAATCCCCTCCTATCGCTCATTGCCTCCATGTGACTCGGGACTGTACCCAAAAACCACCATTTTGCACGCCCTCTTGGACGTGGTAAGATGGAAATCAAAGCACAGTGGGAACCACACAAGACTCTATGACGATCTCGGGTCAACATACTACTCTGTACCAGTGTCACCAGAGAACTGCCATCTGACGTAAGGTATAATACCATCTGGGAGTTCTCGGCGAGTCCGTCCAGTGTACCCAGTCTCCACTGAGCACCCGTATATCATCTCTGATGTCAAACACCAATGGATATGGGATCATCCATCGCCCATCTGTATTGGTCGAGAAGGTATACGCTAGTCTACTCTGGTATCGATGCCCTGTCTCGATATACCCACGACTAGGGACCTTGAAGGATGTACTTATGGACTACCATGTCCCCACTAGTATGATCCGCATCATAGTCCAGGTAGTCAAGTACACATCCTAAGGGCTTTACCAACATGTAACAGAGAGACAATCAGTGTACACGTTAAGGTAAAGATCAACCAGATAGTATACTATCATGTTGAGCAAGAAAGTCCTCCCTATATATGTCCAAGCATCCACTACAATATACATCCTATGTATAGTAATGGCTTCTAGGGCATAGATATAACTAACAGAGTGGATCCGCCCTAATGTTTCTTTCTATGTCTCACTTAGTCTCAAGTTCGTGGAGAAAGCCATCTCCCGAATTGAGTAATACCTGTCTTAGAATATGTCTGGATATCTGATGGGACCTAGTTCATAAATGAACTCCAAATCCAAACTTCTTAGACTGTATCGTCAACTGAACCTAATCAGTATCCTGCACCATGCCTCCCACAGTATCCTCATGGACCACCTGTCCATAATACTGTCCCTCTTCGTCAGAGGGAAAACTATAACTCTGACAATCACTCTGTCATCCATGTCACCTTTGAAGCCTGGAATGATAACCGTCTCCGAAGGAGGCTGCAGTCATCAAATCCCTAGAACATGCACTTATGTTCTAAAACTGCTTACTTATGTTTCTCCAGGATTGGATTAATACAAACTTATTGCATCTAGTGCAAAAACAACATCTGGAGTGGTACTTGACATCTCACGATTGACTCAATTGCCTAAGCAAGTGATATGCCAATCATGCACATATTTCTCCCCTTTAGTCTGTAAGACACTTTTAGAGAGGGTGACTCCATCACCTGCAGGTACACCACCATGCCAGGAGTCATTTATTCTAAAAACCATTAGAATACTGTCAAAGTACCCACATTGGGAAACTACCCAAATCCAGATCTAAAATCATAGATCTAGAAACCAGAATATCAGATATTATATCCATATCTTGTCTGGAGAAACAACTGTGTGACAACCACAGTATAACCGATCGTAGTATAGGAATTTTACTTCCTACTCTGTGTATGTCATCCAAATACCAGGACACCACACCATACTACCATCTTAACAGATCCATCCCCTATTCTGATGAAGTCAAAGCCATGACTGTCACATCAAAACTAGATGATCTATCTCCCCTATAACTGCTCAAGTCTATAAATAGACATAAGCTACTTGCCCACTATGCTTCCGCTGCTCCCACTGACCACAACAACCCTCTGGTAGAATAATATACACATGCACTTCTAAAACCAGTTTAGAACGACGCTATATTTATCCTCCTGACGGGTCTTATAGTCTGGAACAACAGTAATGTCAAGTCTGGGTAGATAAGAACCTCCCTGTCACCGTCCTTGAGGCTACCGGAGTACCTCTCGGGTGTCTGAGGTTACCCACCATATCTGCGGAGTGGCTAATAGAATATCAAACCTGATTGAATCTTTAGGTCCTATTAAATTTTCCGTAATCGTTTGCGGTTCTGGAATCACTTCCAGTTCTACCATACTCCCACTACTATTTTCTGAAAAAATCCATTTTACTAAAACTGTGGCGAGTCAAGAACAATATCACTATTGATCTTCCAGATGGTAGAAATTCAACCCTCGACATAGCCCGGGCCAACCCACAAACTGCCATTATAGAAACGTGCCCTGAGTTATCCAGAGTCTGGTTTTAAGTATAAGCTGGACAACTCACCTATATCCAATATAGAAGCTTTGGCACTTATTTAATTGGAACCAGATTCTAATCATGCACTCCAGTGCATATCTTAATGGATAGAGGCTAATCAGCATTACTCAACTTAGGAATACAACCAATTATGAGTAACCTGAAAGAGAAACAAGTTTCTCAAAACCATTACTATCAACTGAATACCAATCACAAGAATCTACATCTTCGATCTCTTTGAAGAATCCCGATACTTGCGACATCTGGTTCTCTACTTTATTCCTATACCCACAAAAATTCTCAAAAACTTAGACCTTGTATTTCTACGAAACACTTGTCTAAAAACTAGAGAAGTCATAAGTAAACAGAACATAGTACGAGGACCAACCCCTTTGTCCTGATGGACACTGGACAACATACAATACTCTGTATAAGTCCGTTGAGTTGAATAACTCAAAACCTGTGCATCGTAGGTTGAAAACTGTACCCAGGCGATTTCCTCAAATATCACCAATTACAACGAATTCCGATATAATGAGGATGATCACCTAATTCCCAATAACTTCCTCCCACTCATCATCTGTAAAACCATACAGATGTGAGAATGAAACCTGGTAAATACATACCCTGGAGTAAGTATCTAATCGGGAAAACAGTTTTCCATTAACAATGCACTGAAACATGAAAATGTTTCGTAGGGGTATCATGGTATTCATAGTAATGCCTCTTCCATAATCCAATTCATGACTATAACCATATATTTCATTTGCCATCTCTCCAAATCCCTTTATTTGTCTTTATTCATTTCCTTCTGTACACCATCGTTAGGCTAAATGGTTTTCTTCCTTCCCTACCGTTGGGCACCAGCCTATGGTTTAGAAGAAGACTATCCAGTAAGCATAATAGGTGTACCCTCCTAAACCAAGGAGTACTCGTAACTTGAGAGAAGGTGATGATAAAAGACAACTGAATAATACCTTATTCTAGCAAAGGTGAAATAGGAGTGGCGATGAAGTACGCGGTTTGATCATGAATGATAACAGTCGCAATTTACTTTGCCCTCTTTCTAATCCATTTATTTTGTCTTTAGTTATTACCTTCTGTACACCCTACTTAGGTTAATTGGTTTTCTTCATTCCCTACCTTTCGGCACCTGCCTATGGTTTGGAATAAGACTATCCAATAAGCGTAATAGGTGTACTCTCCTAAACCAAGGAGCCCTCGCAACCTGAGAGAAGGTGATAATAAAAGACAACTGAATAAAGAAATTCTATTTCTCCTGAACCTGGATCCATCCTCGAAGAAGTCCCGTCGAGTTCGTATATAACCATACGATGGATCAATCCAATGGAAGTGGATACTCGTAGTGATACGAGGTGTTCTGAGAAATGCAAAGGGTAAAAGAAGGAGTGGCAATGACTTATGCAACTCAGACAATCCAAAAGCCAGTATTTTAAGAAGGTTCGGTCAACTTGGTCACTGAGACATAGTCTAGGGTCGGTCAAAGGTCGCTGCCAAAGAGAGAGAGAAAAGAAACACTCTGCGTGCACTCTAACCTAGATCAGAATGGTTATCACTTTATCTAATCAGGAAACCTCCCACTGTACTGTCAAATTCTCCTCCAAACCTGAAAGAAGAATCAATCGGGATCACCCGAAGAGTAACCAACTCATCAGTGGGAATCGGGATCCAACTCTCATCGTATGATAACGTGACGGAATCCACTCACGTTATCACACTCAAGAAGGTATGCGCATGCCTGGCAAGTTTCAGTTTCTTTAGAAACTCCCAATATGATTTTTACCCATGTTCTTATGACCTTGACGAAAGCCAACAAATCATAAGTCACATGTCAAGTTCTACCCGTCATATTCTTGTCAATTTGAACCCACCCGTACATACCCTTGACGAAAGCCAACAAGGTAATACGACTGTCCCAAACCAACACATCTATCTATGCAACAAATGAATACCCCAGCAGCTACCAAACACTATGCCTTGACGAAAGCCAACAAACATAGCTTGAATACTACTGACCATCCATAAGACACGACGGAGGGCTACGGCTGGTTTTTGGCGAAAAAACCTTTAATGTAATGAACTTGATCTCGTTGAAGGAACCTAGTAGCTTTTTATAAAAATATAGTGGCGAAAACCTTTTGCTAAAAAGGTCACTCCCGGTGAAGGGATCTCGGCTCTTTCCTCGTGGAATGAGGTGCAGGATATTCCACTGAATACTGCGATGCAAAGCAACTTGTAATCGACTATAGTGAAGTTATTACCCTGATGTAAACTTCTGCCCAAGGGGTCACTCCCGGTGAAGGGATATCGGCCCTCATCTTGTCGAATGAGGTGCAGGATATTCCAACTGAATACCGCTATGCATGACAAAAGGAAACGTCTTTGCAATAACACTTTTTAAAACAGTTCCAACAACATCCAAACAGGTTTGTTTTCCTTTGCATTGATCAGAATCAACGCAGTCCCATCAATTAATCACACCAGAAAAGAACGAAAATAAAATGTACGTATATGCCATCCGCATTCGTCACTGGGTCCCGTCATCACCCGTTAGGTTACTTAACTAACGACAGAGCGGGGACTGAACTAGCGCGGGTGTGAAACATATACAACATCTACTAGTATATATACCAATATACAATAATCGCTCCAGGCGTGATAATATGCAACATTACAGAAAAGTAATAAGCAACAATACAGATAATCTGGGATCCCCGGGTTTCACAGAGCCGCTGCTGAAACCTGACGTTCCCCTGGTCGTGTGGATAGCCTGTGCAATGAAACCTAGACCCCTACGGGTGCGACAAGTTACCCGCCAAAACCTGAAGCGAGGCAACCCCCTACAGCAAAGTGAATGGACCACCCGGCACTTCACGGAATCCGGTAACCTAAGCACCCCTCCTTGGGTCAACCTGTACCCCCTACGAGTGCGGCGAATAGTCTGCCAATACTAGAGTGAGGCCCCTCTGGCACTCAAATCCATGAGATGCGGACCCGTTGCCCTCCAGAACCCGGCTATCCGTGCACTCCGTCGCGGGGTAAAATCTAGTACAGAAATGAAAAATATGTACAATGGGTACATCGAGCTCAACCCGGTCGTGTCCCAAAAGAATATTATACAAATAGGCAGTGACGGCAGTCCACATGTTGGACGCTCGCCCCGCAATATCAAATGTACAAATAAACCCAAACTGCACTACCATTGCACATTGCTATCCACCACGACAAATCCACAACATCACAGCACAACACAGAACATTAACGCGAATGTCACGTTCGCAAACCCGTCTAAAAGGACTATAGCAATCAGACGCGGTTTACCGCTCAAATGACATTCACGGTCGGAGATATAATGTAAGTACTGTAAACTGACACGTTTAAATTTCGATCGACTAAATTTCCCGAAGTGAGCCCCACGTACATCTGCTGTACAGTAACAAAAACTGGGCCCAAAAGAACTGTTCCAGAAACCACAATTTCCCAAGTAGAAGCCCCAGAAGAAAAACCACCCACTGATTCACCAAGACGGCCGCGTTTCCGCGGTCAAAGCATGGCTTTGGCGATGGATCCACGGCCGTACGGTCGAATCAGACGATCGTATTTCTTCAGTGTTCTTTAAAAAGCCTGCTCAATTTTCTGGTGTACTCAAAATGATTTTTAGACCAGTTTTAAATTCAACAGAAACTTTAGACTTGAAAATTGCGATTTTCGAAAATCCGTTCGATCGATGTTTTAAACGTGTTAGCATAAGTTAGTAAAGCTTAATGGCATGGCTCTGATACTATGTAAGTCTATGGTAGCGCCCCGGCCGTCAAACTGACGCCAAATGCGGAACAAAAACTTTTATAACTGGGGCTATCGCATACTATAACCCGGATCTGCCATTAACGCTACACTAACAAACAACAAAGAGGGTAGAAAGGTTATACCGAACGATCCGAGTCCTTCGTTCTTAACCATCATCCCACGCTCTCGTTGCGGCTGCTCCGATCTCGTCGATCTCCGATCTCCTCGTCCAGGTGGCACCACATCAACGGATCTTTAAACAGGCTCCCGCCTCTGACCCGAGGCAACTCGGTCATCAAGTTTGCTAAAAGAAATGACCAAGATTGATGTAAAGAATGAGTAGAACACTTTGTCTCACTTCTTCCAAAGCTATGGACGAACGGTTAATGAAGTTGCCATTTGAATCGGGAGATGGAAAAATGAGCTATATGAAATTACATGAAGCAAAACTATCATAATCTTTTTCACAAAATCAATCCTTAGCCTCCAAGGAATGGCCGGCCACTATATGAAGAGGTGGGGGTGAGTGTAGGAGCAAGGGAGGTGACCACAAAGGAATAATATCAAGAAGAAAATATCCTAAGGTTAACAAGAAACATTAATGCAAAGGTGACTCACTAATACACCTTGCATATACAATTAATGCAACAATGAGTCATGAAAACCTAGTCACCAAAACTAGAACCTTCCTCATGACTCACCCTCATGACTCACTCACAAGAAAAAGATAAATCTGCATTAAACCAAATGTTTAAGACTGGTGATAGAAAACTGGAAACTGGCAACTTCCAAAAGCGATCCCGAAACGAATTTCAGGATAACCCCGTAAAAGTATAAACATACCCGCATTTGTATTACGACCGAATACAAATGCAACTGAGACAAAGATATTATATCTACTCAATATAATACTCGGATCCGGCTTAAACCAAAGCCCACCAGTATTATCTGCCCGAAATATAACACGTGCGTAAACGCACGTGCATTTTCCGAACCCTGCTATAAAACCATACGGCCTCTACAACGTTTCGCCCGAACTTGGGAAACTATCTGTGGGGGACGCTAATGACTCGGCAGTACCCTGGCAGTGGGTTTAACCACAAGCCGTCAGCGGCACTAGCTGTGCGTAACGGCTGCCTATGGACTGACCTCAAGGGAGGCCGATGAGCGAACTCATCCGGAAACCCTACTGAGCCTAACAGTGACAATATATATACAGTCCGGTCCGTTCGTCTATGAGTATCGCATATCTTGCCTAGGGGGCTAGTAACGTCAGACCCCCAATAGCGGTATAAGTCGTGTCGGAGACAGGCCCTGAACACCCTGAGAAACTACCGGAGTACCTACCAGTAATTCTCACCTGCCTTGGCCAAGGACTTGGTGTAATGGCTTTCCTAGACACAACACGATCTCCACCCCCAATACCGGGAGAGACGAATCCCCTGCCGATCCGCACACGTGCCTTCATGTGGCTCGGGACTGTACCCAAAAACTACCTGTTTGCACGACTCCTTTGAGCCATGGTAGGGTAGAAATCAAAGCACAGTGGGAACTCACACGAGACAAATGACGACCTCAGGTCGATGAACTAACCTGTACACATGTCACCAGGGAACTGCTCTCCGACGATAGGTATAATACCAACTAGCAGATTCCCGGCGAGTCCTGTCCGGTGTACTCATAACCCAATGAGCACCTGTATACATCTTAGGTGATCCAACTGACACCAGTGGCTTGTGAGACCGGCCACCGCCCCTCGTCGGGGTTTCGACTGTATACACTAGTCTACTCCGGAGTATCGATGCCCTGTCTCGAAACTCCCACGACTAAGGACCACTTTTAGGGATATGCTTATAGACTACCCAACTCTCACGTATATGATCGCCCTCATACTGTTGGTAGTCAAGCAAGATCCTAAGGGCTCTATCAACGTGTAATCGTGATCAGTCACCTGAACCTATACACGACTGATAAAGGCAAACCAAATAGCATACTATCATCTCGAGTAATACTGTCCTACCGGTATAGGTCCTCCTCAATCATTGCAATCACGTGCCTACGATCCAATGATTGACTTTGAGGGCACTATGTCCAACATTATGTGAGATGAGAGTTTTTCTTTTTCATTCATGTAAAATTCATTGTATGTAATATTCTTTTATTGGGGCACTTCCGGGCTGAGGATGATGTCACCATTGTATATTATTTACTTTTCCGCATTAGGTAGACCCAAGGCGGGGAGCACAAGTAACCGGGTTCTAGGGTCCAGTGGGAGACCAACTCGAGGAGTCGAGACCGGGTCTCCTAACCCTAGAATTGGCAGTGTTGCTTGCCGCTCTCTTAGGGGTCTAGAGATGTGGGTTTGGCTATTCATCGCGACCGTGGAATCTGTGTTTTTTACAGGCTCGTATTAAAACATGGACCTCCTAGTATATCCAACATTTCATATATGTTCTTCTGCTGCAATGTTCTTTAATGAGATCATATTACTGCCTGAGACGAATGTTTATATTATATATATGAGATATATGTTATATTGCAGATTTCGTTTCATATCTGATGCTTGTGAAGCATAATTAAAATGGGACTTCATTAATGAGATTAATGAAATAAAAGAAACCTAAAGATGTTGTAGAAACTTGTTTAAAAACTGGTAGCTCTAGTTCTTGTTTTGCATAGCGGTGTTCCTTGTAGAACATCCAGCACCTTATTCGATAAGGAAAGAGCCGAGATCCCTTCACCGGGAGTGACCTCTTTAGCGAAACTAGCAGATGCTACAAACTCGGTTTGTCTTTTGATTGTTTCTATAGTTTTTGCTTTGCATAGTGATATTTGTGAAATATCCTGCACCTTATTTGATGAGGAAAGAGCCGACGATCCCTTCACCGGGAGTGACCTCTTTAGCAAAACTAGAAAATGCCTCAAAAACATTCCAATTCAAAATCACTCGATTCTACAACGATATCAAGTTCATTACGCAAAGGGTTTTCTTAAAAACCTGTCGCAGCTCTCCGTCATTTCAGATAAGTACTAGTTAGTATTCATGCTACGTTTGTTGACCATGTTAAGGCGTAGTGTGCGGTAGCTGATTGGTGCTTATCTGCATAAGCATATGATGAGATTGGATTAGGGTAGTCGTGCGACTTTGTTGACCATGTTAAGGGTCGTGCGGGTGGGTTTAATTCAATCGGGAAATGACGGGTTGTACTTGACTAGCACTTATGATTTGTTGACCATGTTAAGGTCATATAGCTGCTAGGGGTAAAATATTATTGGGAATTTTAAGTGTTGAAATTTGCAATGAGATTGCATACCTTCTATGAGATAGTTGGATCCCGATACCCGCTGCGAGTAAGAGTTACTCATGGGAGAGTTTTACACATTACAATTAGCCGATCAAGTAGGTGTCTAGAAAGGTGTCAACGGGGTTACGACCCTGGGAAAACGAGGTTTATTTTAATTAGGTCCGTGCGAAAGCGCGGGGAACCTCCCTCAAAGTACTGGCACTGGCCTGACTGAAAGATTGGCGAACTTAAATAGTGTAATTAATCCCAGCTAGTCTTTCCTTTTAGGGTTTGAAGGAAGATTTGACTAAAACAGTGGGAGCCATCCTGATTAGATAAATTGATAACCAATCTAATCTTGTAAAAGCGCACGCTGAGTGTTTTTTTCTCTCTCTCTCTCTCCTGGTTGCGACTATGTCACGCCTTAATCAAGATAATAATACGGATGTATTGACCGAACCCGCTTGTTATATTGTGCTAGGGAACGTTGGTCCCGCTCCAACTTATAATTGTTATAAGACAGAGCAGGAAATAGGGGATTACCAGAATTCCCGTGCCGCCCAAACGAAGAAAGTGCATGCTGATGCATCTTCTTCGGGTGTGTTCATTACCGAGAATTGTTTCTCAATATCCTTTACGTCCTGGGTATGAGATACCGGATCAGGATCCCGCATATGGAATCTGTTACATGGGCTACAGATAGGTAGAGGACTGAGAACGGATGATAAGTTTCAAGAGTTGGAAATGATGCAAGTGTTGCAGCCAAGTTTGTTGGCAGCTATCACCCTGTATTACCAGAATGCATTGATTCTGAACGAATGTTATTAGATACCGAACCTGATATACGACATCATATCAGTCTCTTTATTAGTAAAGAAGGATATAATTTTGTATTATTGGATAATGTTTTGAACATTTCCTATATCAAGAGTTGATCGATTCAGGCACGTTATCTAAAAGCATAGACGTTCTAAATCAAATTACAGTTCTTAATGTACAGAACACATACAAGAGGAAGAGTTCAGAAATGAACGAATCCTTCTTGAGGCATTGTAGACTAGGTCATATCAATGCGACCCAACTAGCTGAAGTTACATAAAGATGCATATTTAAATTAGTTTGAATTTATATCTTGTGAAACTTGCCAGTCATGTCACAAAGATAAGATGACCACAGCTCCGTTTATTGGAAACAGAGATAGAGTTAGTGAACTCTTGGGATTGATACATGCTGATGTATGAAGGTTCCCTGTCTACACATGCCAAGACCGGTTCTTTGTACTTCATTACATTTACTGATTATCTCTCAAGATCCGGACATATGTTCTTGTTGAAACACAAGTCTGGAACTTTTGAGAAATTCAATGAATATAAGTTAAAAGTAGAGAACCAAAAATGGGTAAAAGTATTATGTCTTTTGATGAGATCAAGGAGGAGAATACTTGATCACGGAATTCCTGGACTATTCTAAAGGAGAATGAGATTCTCTCTCAGCATTACTCCTCCGAATACACCACAGCACGTTGGTGTATCGGGGCGGAGCAATCGCACCCTATGTGATATGGTGTGCTCTATGATGAGTACTACTGAGTTGCCTATTTTCTTTTGGGGTTGTGCACTTGAGAAGTTGCATACCTATTGCTTCCAACCAAATCAGATGCCTACCACTCCATATGTGATATGGTATGGGAAGAGCCCATCTCTTAAAGATGTTAAGATTTGGGGTTATCGGGCCTATGTCAAAAGCAAAATCCGGACAAGATCGAAGCAAGGTCAGTTCTGTGGAAGTTTGTTGGATATCCCAAGCATTCGCAAGGGAATATCTTCTACCAAACTGGGGAGCAAAAAGTTGTTTTGTTTCTCAGTATGCCACCTTTTGGAAAGGGAATTTCTTGTGAAGAAATTAGTGGTCATAAGGTATAACTGGAAAGAGTTCCAGCTATACAAACTGCAGCTGATGATTTAGTAAACCCGGAGGATTCAATAGTTTCCAATGAACCTCAGCCTCTCCGCCGATCTGGTAGGGTTCTTCATCCACCTGAGAGATACTTCGGTTTCTCTATGACAGTGGGAGCGAGGATTGCATCATGAGATGATGACCCAACTAGTTTTGAGCAGGCCATCAGGAGTCTAGACTCTGTAAGAATGGCTGGATGCTTAGCGATCTGAGATAGAATCCTTATACACCAACAGAGTATGGACTTTAGTTGCTTTATCTGAAGGGTTAAATTCCCATCAGGAGCATGTATATCTTGAGAAGATTACTTGTTGTATATGGAAAAGTTGAGACTTTCAAAGCTGTGCTTAAGTCCATCCAGGTCCTGCTTGCCACGGCTACATACCATGACTACGATATCTGGCGGTTAGGTGTCATGACTGCTTTTCTGAATGATGATTTGGAAGAGAGCATCTATAAGTACACAGCTAGAGGGCTTCGTAGACAGTGGGAGCAGCGGAAATGTATGCAAGATGTTTTATGTGATAAATCAAGCATCGCGGAGTTGGAACGTCTGTTTTGATGTAGTAATCAAAGAGTTTGACTTCATCAAAATGGAAGATGAACCTTGTATACACAAAAAGGTAGTAGAGAGTATGGTGATGATCATCATATTGTACGTGGATGACATACTCTTGATAGGAAAGTAGTTTCCTATACTACGCTCGGTCAATCTCATCTTATCACAAAGATTCTCCATATATGATCAAGGTGATACCTCCTAAATCCTGGGTTATGGATCTATGAGATAGATCTAAATTAGATGTTAGGATTCTCACTAGTTGTAGTGAGATGGTATCAACCGATCCTGGGGAGAATCACTGGAAAGGTTCCAGGGTGATAAGGACGACTGAATGTCAGTCGCAGGCATTGTCTATACCCTCAGTGGAGGGACGGTATGTTGGAAGAGTTCCAAGCTAGATACCGTGACTTACTAGACGATTAAAGGCAAGATACATCGTTACCAAGGATGCTACCAAAGAGGCAGTCTGAATATATATAAGTTCATGAGATGAACTTCGTTCCAACCATTGTGTGACAATGGAGTTATAGCTTTGGCCAAGGAACCCCCGTCCCATCTGAAATCCAGATATAATTCTTAGGCAGTATCGCCTGATCATGGAGATGGTTGATCTCCAAGGAGATCAAGGTTAATAGAGTAGACACAGAGGACAACAGCGCGGATCCACTCACAAAGGCCTTTTTCCCAGTAGAGACCATTATGGGATGGTTGAGTATGAGATACTTCAACCACAGCTAATTGTTGGGTATGCGATACCACAACAGATGGCCCTAGTGCAAGTGGGAGATTGTTAGTTATATGTATGCCCTAGATGCCATTACTGTACATATGTTGTACATTGTAGTGGATGCTTGGACATATATAGGGAGGACTTTCTTGCTCGACATGATAGTATGCTATCTGGTTACTCTTTATCTTAACATGTACTCTGATTGTCTCTATGTTACATGTTGATAAAGCCCTTAGGATGAGTACTTGACTACCAGGACTATGATGCGGATCATACTAGTGGGGACAGTGTAGTCGCCAAGTACATCCTTCAAATGTTCCTAGTCGTAGGTGTATCGAGACAGGGCATCGATATACCAGAGTAGACTAGCGTATGCGCTTCTTGACCCATATGATGGGCGATGGATGATCTCATATCCATTGGTGTTTGACATCGGAGATGGTATACGGGTGCTCAGTGGAGACTGGGTACACTGGACGGACTCGCCGAGAACTTCCAGATGGTATTGTACCTCACGTCAGATGGCAGTTCTCTGGTGACACTGGTACAGGTTAGTCTGTAGACCCGAGATCGTCATAGAGTCTTGTGTGATTTGTTAGTGTATATTCCCTAGAGGCCATTACTGTATCATACTAGTTTGTATATTACTTAATGGAAGCTTGGGATATTCACCTTGTATCGACAATCTTGCTCATAATGGTAGTATGCTACTTGGTTTGTTTCTACTTTAATATGTGCGTGTGTTTCTTTTAGCATATTGCTTATACATATTAGTTGATGTAGGGTTCCTAGGCACACTATAGAGGTCTCACAAGGCATCGATCATGCCAATTTAAAATTTTATGGGTGCCGAGAAACCCTAATACGGATCGTCGGCTAGATTTCTAGGCGAAACGGTAAACTAGTTAACAACTTAACTAAAAGAAGAGAGCTACAACCTTTGTAGATCCGGTTATCCACTTCCTTAGCTCCACGTGGGTGTCCTCTCGCTGTCCATCATGAATCCCGAACTCAATCGTCGGCTTCATCGGAGAAACAAGCGGAATAGGTCGTCGGCTTCGTGTCAAAGACGATCTACGTCGAGGCATCACAAGTTCAAGCTCCGACTTCACAAAGTTGTGAAATTTGTGAAGAAAACACCCAAAACAACTTGGCAAGAGGTAGAGGGTGAAGAAATAGGAGGTGGGTTCACTTTAGAATTGGACTTCTCTCACTTTAGCTCAAGTTGCCATTGATGGCATCAAGCTTTTTTCTTGAAGATGAAGATGAAGAAGAAGAAAGAATATGATAAGTGTTGAGATAAAATAAAAATAAATCAATACTTATCATAATGTGAACCATAGTTAAGTGTAGAGAATTAACTAAGGTTAGAAGAATGGTTAGGGTTTAGTGTGAAGACAAAATGGTCACAAAGTCAAAGCTTCATGAAGCTTCAACAATGTTCAAGAATGAAAGCAACCATTTTGTATTCTTATCCCATCCTTTTTCAAAAATGAATAAATAAAAGAATGGATAAATAAAAACCCTAATCACTTTCTTAACCTAAGTTTAATTTTATACACTTAACCAAATGAGCATGCATCATCAAACATGATACATACATGTGCACAAAAGTATATCACATATACAATTTGCACATCAAGTGAGAATCCATATAAAGTGAACCAATACTAGTTAATGCAATGCAATATATCAAATATATAATTATGCATTAAATCATTAAATCAACATTTGATTCAATGATCCGGTCATGTCGCACATAACCGACTAGAATCCAATGTATCGATTTATCGAATCAATGATTCGATAAGTAGGTCATATCGAATATAACCAATCGAAACATATATCGCGAGAATGAAATGCGGTATCACATACACGCATTATTCTCGGTCCTGCACATATCTCATATGCGCTCCTATTTCGTTTCGCTTGAGCCAGGAAACCTCTGTGTAGGACTCTAAAGACTCGTCAATACGCCGGTAGCAGATGATGATCATATCAAGCACCCACAAGCCTCAAGCGGTCTGCTAAACGTAACGGCCATCCGGGTATTGAGCGATCAGAAGATCGACGAGCTAGTCCGCTCACACTCCTGTGAATCCAACCAGTAACACTTACCGAACAGTCCGGTCTGTTCGTCTGATACGTCGCATATCAAGTCTAGGGGTGGTAAACGTCAGACCCCAATAACCGATAAGTCGTGCCGATGTGAGGCTCATAACGGGTCGAGAAACTACTGGTAACTCTTACCAGCAAATCTCTGATCAGCCCTGGCCAGGGACTTCCCTGTTACGGCCAATCGAGCACAGCGCAACATCAACCCCCAATACCGGGAGAGACGAAACCCCTCCTATCGCTCATTGCCTCCATGTGACTCGGGACTGTACCCAAAGACCACCGTTTTGCACGCCCTCATGGACGTGGTAAGGTGGAGATCAAAGTACAGTGGGAATCACACAAGACTCTATGACGATCTCGGGTCTACAGACTAACCTGTACAAGTGTCACCTGAGAACTGCCATCTGACGTGAGGTATAATTCCATCTGGGAGTTCTCGGCGAGTCCGTCCAGTATACCCAGTCTCCACTGAGCACCCGTATACCATCTCTGATGTCAAACACCAATGGATATGGGATCATCCATCGCCCATCTCATGGGTCGAGAAGCGTATACGCTAGTCTACACTGGTATATCGATGCCCCGTCTCGATACACCGACGACTAGGGACCATGAAGGATGTACTTATGGACTACCATGTCCCCACTAGTATGATCTGCATCATAGTTCAGGTAGTCAAGTACACATCCTAAGGGCTTTACCAACATGTAACTATAAGACAGTTTAAAGAGACTTGTGTACATGTTAAGATAAAGAGTAACCAGATAGCATACTATCATATCGAGCAAGAAAGTCATCTCTATATATGTCCAAGCATCCAATATAATATACATCATCTGTACAATACTGGCCTCTAGGGCATACATACAACTAACAATCTCCCACTTGCACTAGGGCCAGCTGCTGTAGTATCGCATACCGAGCATCCCGAAGAGTCTCTCAAACTATATGTGGGGAATGGCCTTCGTGAGTGGATCCGCCGTGTTGTTCTTCGTGTCAACCCTCCTGACCTCGATCTCCCGGCGATCAACTATCTCCCGGATCAGGTGATACCGCCTCAGAATATGCCTGGATCGCTGATGGGACCTGGGTTCCTTGGCCAAAGCCACCGCTCCATTGTTATCACAATACAAAGGTATTGGATGCTCAATGGATGTAACCACTCCAAGTTCAGTAATGAACTTCTTGATCCAGACAGCCTCTTTGGCAGCATCGTTGGCAGCGATGTATTCAGCCTCCATCGTCGAGTCTGCCACGGTTTCCTGCTTGGAACTCTTCCAGCTAACCGTCCCTCCGTAAAGGGTAAAGACAAAGCCCGACTGCGACTTAGAGTCGTCCTTATCACTCTGGAAGCTCGAATCGGTAAAGGACTCC
This sequence comes from Agapanthus africanus, assembly GCA_030015575.1. NCBI lineage: Eukaryota > Viridiplantae > Streptophyta > Magnoliopsida > Asparagales > Amaryllidaceae > Agapanthus > Agapanthus africanus. Next base: position 335,912,879 of record JASDDO010000029.1, on the reverse strand, counting down.
ACTTGGAGCTCTCCGTTACCATACACCAAGAACATATCTCTAGTCCTTCGTAAGTACTTGAGAATGCTCTTCACAGCTGTCCAGTGACTCTCTCCAGGATCAGCTTGATACCTGCTCACTACACTTAGTGAGTATGCTACATCGGGTCTGGTACATAGCATCGCATACATGATAGAGCCTACTGCCGAAGCATAGGGTATCCCTTGCATGCGAGCTCTCTCCAAATCAGTCTTAGGAGACATCTCTTTGGAGAGAGTGACTCCAGAGATCGTGGGCAAATTTCCACGCTTGGACTCTTCCATACTAAACCTCTTTAGTATGGTGTCAATGTACCTGGATTGGGACAATCCCAAAATCCGTTTTGATCTATCTCTATAGATCCTAATCCCTAATATGCAGGAGGCATCACCAAGATCTTTCATTGAGAATCTTTGTGATAAGAAGAGCTTGACCGATTGCAGCATAGGAATATCATTTCCTATCAAGAGTATGTCGTCTACGTACAATACGAGGAAGACAACCATACTCTCTGCCACCTTCTTGTAGATACAAGGTTCATCTGGGTTTTTGACGAAATCAAACTCTTTGATAACGACGTCAAAGCAGATGTTCCAACTCCGCGATGCTTGCTTTAATCCATAAATGGATTTAAGAAGCTTGCACACCTTCCCGCTGCTCCCACTGTCTACGAAGCCCTCTGGCTGATTCATGTACACGCACTCTTCTAAATCACCATTTAGAAAGGCGGTCTTAACATCCATTTGCCAGATTTCGTAATCATGATAAGCAGCGATGGCAAGCATGATCCGGATGGATTTAAGCATAGCCACTGGAGAAAAGGTCTCGTCATAGTCCACACCTGGTCTTTGACGAAAACCCTTTACTACAAGTCTAGCTTTGAAAGTCTCCACTTTCCCATCTACACCAAGTTTCTTCTTGAAGATCCACTTGCTCCCAATGGGTTTTACCCCTTCAGGAGCAACGTCCAAAGTCCATACTTTGTTGGTGTACATGGATTCCATCTCAGACCGCATAGCATCCAGCCATTTCACTGAGTCACCACTCGTGATGGCCTGCTCGAAACTAGTCGGGTCATCATCTTCCATGATGCAATCCTCGCTTCCACCATCAATGAGAAAACTGTAGTATCTCTCAGGTGGACGAAAAACCCTACTAGATCGGCGGAGAGGCTGGGGTTCGTCGGGTACTATCGAATCTTCTGGTTCCACTAAATCTTCAGTTATAGTTTGTGTATCTGGAATTTCTTCCAGCTCTACCACTTTGCCACTAATTTCTTTTTCAAGGAATTCCTTTTCTAAAAAGGTGGCATATTGAGAAACAAACACTTTTTGTTCTTCAGCATGGTAAAAAAAATATCCTTGGGAATTCTTAGGATATCCCACAAACTTGCAAAGAACTGACCGTGCCTCGAGTTTGTCTGGATTTTGCCTTTTGACATAGGCTGGACAACCCCATATCTTAACTCGTTTAAAATATGGTCTCTTCCCACTCCATATCTCATATGGTGTGGTAGGTACAGATTTAGATGGAACTTGATTCAATAGGTATTCTGCTGTCTCCAGCGCATAACCCCAGAAGGAAATAGGTAACTCAGCCGTGCTCATCATAGAGCGCACCATATCTAATAGGGTGCGGTTCCTCCGTTCAGATACACCGTTGTGCTGTGGTGTATATGGAGGAGTCAGCTGAGAGAGAATCCCATTCTCTTTTAGGAAGTCCAGGAATTCATTGCTCAAGTATTCCCCTCCTCGATCAGATCGTAGGATTTTAATACTTTTTCCGGTTTGGTTCTCAACTTCTTGTTTATATTCCCTAAATTTCTCAAAAGCTTCTGATTTGTGTTTCATCAGGAACACATACCCGAACCTAGAGAGATCGTCAGTGAATGTAATGAAGTATGAAGAACCATCCCTGGCATGTGTAGACATGGGACCGCATACATCACTATGTATAAGTCCCAAGAGTTCGGTAACTCTTTCTCCGTGTCCCGTAAACGGAGTTTTGGTCATCTTGCCTTTGAGACATGACTGGCAAGTGTCATAAGATGAAAATTCGAAAGGTTTCAAATATCCATCCTTATGCAACTTAGCCAGTCGTGTCACATTGATGTGACCCAGTCTACAATGCCACTAGTAGGATTCGTTCAGTTCTGAACTCTTCCTCTTGTGTGTGTTTGTTATGCTCAGAACTGTTGATTGATTTAGAACATAAATGCCATTGCACAACGTGCCTGATCCAACCAACTTTTGGTTACGGAAAATGTTCATAACATTATCCTGTAATACAAAATTATATCCCTCTTTACTTAATAAAGAAACCGATATAATGTTGCATATCAGGTTCGGCATGTAATAGCATTCGTTCAGAACCAATGTATTACCAGTTGGTAATACAAGGTGATATTCCCCAACAGTCTTAGCTGCAACAATTGCACCATTTCCAACTCTAATGTCTTTATCACCTTCTCCAAGTTCTCTACCTTTCCTTAGCCCATGTAACTGATTACATATATGGGATCCTGACCCGGTATCCAATACCCAGGACGTAGAGCAAATAGAGAAACAGTTCTCAGTAATGAACACACCCGAAGAAAATACATCAACATGTACTTTCTTCATTCGGGTGGCATGGGAATCCTGGTATTCCCCTATATCCTGTTCATTCCTATAACTCTTATAAGAAAGAACGGAACCAACGTTCCCCAGCACAGTATAACATGCGGGTTCGGTCAATACATCCATATTATTATCTTCATTAGGGCATGAAATGGTCGCTACCTGGAGAGAGAGAGAAGAAAACACTTTAGCGTATGCTCGTGCAAGATCAGATTGGTTATTATCTTATCTAATCAGGATGGCTCCCACTGGTTTTTATCAAATCTTCCTTCAAACCCTAAAAGGAAAGACTAGCCGGGATTAATTACACACTACAAGTTCGCCAATCTTTCAGCCAGGCCAGTGTCGGTACTTTGAGGGAGGTCCCCCGTGCTTTCGCACGAACCTAATTAATGTAAACCTCGTTTTCCCAGAGGCGTAACCCCGTTGACACCTTTCTAGACACCTACTTGATCAGCTAATTGCAATGTGTAAAACTCTCCCAGGAGTAACTCTTACTCGCAGTGGGTATCGGGATCCAACTATCTCATAGAAGGTATGCAATCTCATTGCAAATTTCAACACTTGAAATTCCCGATAATATTTTGCGCCTAGCAGCTATATGACCTTAACATAGTCAACAAATCACAAGTGCTAGTCAAGTTCAACCCGTCATTTTCTGATTGAATTAAACCCACCCGCACGACCCTTAACATAGTCAACAAAGTCGCACGACTACCCTAATCCAATCTGCATCATATGCATAAGCAGATAAATACTGGTCAGCTACCGCACACTACGCCTTAACATAGTCAACAAATGCAGCACGAATACTAACTAGTACTTATCTGAAATGACGGAGGGCTACGACAGGTTTTTCTGAAAACCTATTGCGTAATGAACTTGATATCGTTGTAGAATCAAATGAAGTTTTAAAAATGGAGTGATTTTGAGGCTTTTCTAGTTTTGCTAAAGGGGTCACTCCCGGTGAAGGGATCGTCGGCCCTTTCCTCGTCGAATGAGGTGCGGGATATATCATATATATCACTGTGCAAAGCAGAAACTATAGAAGCAATCAAAAACAAACCGAGTGTGTAGCATCTGCCAGTTATTGCTAAAGGAGTCACTCCCGGTGAAGGGATCTCGGTCCTTTCCTCATCGAATAAGGTGCAGGATACATCACATATACCACTGTGCAAAGCAAGAACTGTAGCTACCTGTTTTATTTTAAAATTCGATTCCACAACATCTTAGGTTTCTTATCTTTCATTAATCACATTAATGAAGTCCCATCATTTAAATACCTAAACATCACAGATAGATATGACGTACACTTATGCCATCCGCATTCGCCTCGATGTCCCCTCGTGCACCGTTAGGTTAGGTAACTAACGACAGAGCAGGACAGGGCTAGCGCGGGTGTAGAATATAAGTAACGTCTATATAATATATCATATATACTATATCCATCACAGAATCACAACACAGATATCGCAGCAGAAGAAACATATGAAATATTGGATATACTAGGACGTCCGTGTTTTCAATACGAGCCAGTATAAAACACGGATTCCACGGTCGTGATGATAGCCAATCCCACACCCCTAGACCCCTACGAGAGCGGCAAGAAACCCTGCCAATTCTAGGGTTAGGAGACCCGGACTCGACTCCTCGAGTTGGTCTCCCTCTGGACCCCAGAACCCGGTTACTTGTGCTCCCCTCCTTGGGTCTATCCTAATGCGGAAAAGTAAATAATATACAAAGGGTGACAACTTCCGCTACCTGGAAGTGCCCCAAATAAAAGAATATTACATACAAGTTTTTACATGAATGAAAATGAAAAACACTCATCTCACATAAAAAACCCCTGGGCTATTCGAACACGACGATCCAATATAACATATCCAGCAACACATAACATCACATGTCATCAACGTAAGTAAATATGCGCATCCCAATTGTCGTTGACATATAGCAACGAAACCGGCGATATCACATATTACACTTACGGTCACAGAAAAGAAAGTGTAAAACTACAACAATTGGAATCCGCAACTTCTTTAGACATCACATGCCTAATCAAATGAAATACTTAGACATCACATGCCTAACAGATATAAATCCCGCATTTTAGTCTCATTATCGAAACCTCTTTTCAATATCATGTGGGACTAAACTGCTAGATTTATAACATTTATTCAGTTATCTCATAACTGTTTGTGAATTCCAATTATCGTATCACATTCCAGACAAACAGAAAATATTAAACTTTCCGATCGAACATTCGAACACCCAAGTTTTCCCGATACAGTCCAACACATGAAATAAGTCTAGCAACATTCAGTTCGTGCCTCAGTACCAACGGTCCAACCGTAGAAGGGTCAAGCCAACGCCTCACATGTGGCACGCCGTACTGCCCCAAACCCGAAGGTTCAAAGGGCAGTTCAAGACGGTCACATAATCGAGTTAAGGTTTGTTGTCTTCTAGAGGGTCCATCGCGTTACTTGCACTACTTAGAACGTCGTTAAACTACGGAAAAATCCAACACTTGGAAATTTCCCGACAGGGGAAAAATTGGGTATTTATATTCGGTCGAACTTTTTAACATATTCTAAAAATTATCCGGAAATACACAAAGACGAAATTTGATAATCCGATCGAAACTACGAAGCTCCAAAACACCCCAGAAAATGCAACTCTTGAATAAATTTTAAAAATTCCCATAAAACTCAGCACCAGAAAAGAAGAATTACTGTGTAAACAATATTGCGCAATGTGAACAGTAGGCGGCGGAACCGCGGCAGAAGCCATGCTTCTGCCGCGTTTCCGCGGCTGTTTAGATGAATCATGATCTCGTGTTTCACCATAATTCTTAGATCTTCCTGCTGAATTTTTTAGGCATTTTTAATCTTGAAAAATCCCAGATTTTAGAAAATGTACAGAGAGCATTTTGTGAGTTAGGGTTTCGGTTCGTTCGGACTTCAAACTCCGTCTAGACTTCGCCTAAGGCTCTAGCTAGGCTCTGATACCACTGTAGGGTTCCTAGGCACACTATAAAGGTCTCACAAGGCATCGATCATGCCAATTTAAAATTTTATGGGTGCCGAGAAACCCTAATACGGATCGTCGGCTAGATTTCTAGGCGAAACGGTAAACTAGTTAACAACTTAACTAAAAGAAGAGAGCTACAACCTTTGTAGATCCGGTTATCCACTTCCTTAGCTCCACGTGGGTGTCCTCTCTCTGTCCATCATGAATCCCGAACTCAATCGTCGGCTTCATCGGAGAAACAAGCGGAATAGGTCGTCGGCTTCGTGTCAAAGACGATCTACGTCGAGGCATCATAAGTTCAAGCTCCGACTTCACAAAGTTGTGAAACTTGTGAAGAAAACATCCAAAACAACTTGGCAAGAGGTAGAGGATGAAGAAATAGGAGGTGGGTTCACTTTAGAATTGGATTTCTCTCACTTTAGCTCAAGTTGCCATTGATGGCATCAAGCTTTTTTCTTGAAGATGAAGATGAAGAAGAAGAAAGAATATGATAAGTGTTGAGATAAAATAAAAATAAATCAATACTTATCATAATGTGAACCATAGTTAAGTGTAGAGAATTAACTAAGGTTAGAAGAATGGTTAGGGTTTAGTGTGAAGACAAAATGGTCACAAAGTCAAAGCTTCATGAAGCTTCAACAATGTTCAAGAATGAAAGCAACCATTTTGTATTCTTATCCCATCCTTTTTCAAAAATGAATAAATAAAAGAATGGATAAATAAAAACCCTAATCACTTTCTTAACCTAAGTTTAATTCTATACACTTAACCAAATGAGCATGCATCATCAAACATGATACATACATGTGCACAAAAGTATATCACATATACAATTTGCACATCAAGTGAGAATCCATATAAAGTGAACCAATACTAGTTAATGCAATGAAATATATCAAATATATAATTATGCATTAAATCATTCAATCAACATTTGATTCAATGATCCGGTCATGTCGCACATAACCGACTAGAATCCAATGTATCGATTTATCGAATCAATGATTCGATAACTAGGTCATATCGAATATAACCAATCGAAACATATATCGCGAGAATGAAATGCGGTATCACATACACGCATTATTCTCGGTCCTGCACATATCTCATATGCGCTCCTATTTCGTTTCGCTTGAGCCAGGAAACCTCTGTGTAGGACTCTAAAGACTCGTCAATACGCCGGTAGCAGATGATGATCATATCAAGCACCCACAAGCCGCAAGCGGTCTGCTAAACGTAACGGCCATCCGGGTATTGAGCGGTCAGAAGATCGACGAGCTAGTCCGCTCACACTCCTGTGAATCCAACCAGTAACACTTACCGTACAGTCCGGTCTGTTCGTCTGATACGTCGCATATCAAGTCTAGGGGTGGTAAACGTCAGACCCCAATAACCGATAAGTCGTGCCGATGTGAGGCTCATAACGGGTCGAGAAACTACTGGTAACTCTTACCAGCAAATCTCTGATCAGCCCTGGCCAGGGACTTCCCCGTTACGGCCAATCGAGCACAGCGCAACATCAACCCCCAATACCGGGAGAGACGAAACCCCTCCTATCGCTCATTGCCTCCATGTGACTCGGGACTGTACCCAAAGACCACCGTTTTGCACGCCCTCATGGACGTGGTAAGGTGGAGATCAAAGCACAGTGGGAATCACACAAGACTCTATGACGATCTCGGGTCTACAAACTAACCTGTACAAGTGTCACCTGAGAACTGCCATCTGACGTGAGGTATAATACCATCTGGGAGTTCTCGGTGAGTCCGTCCAGTGTACCCAGTCTCCACTGAGCACCCGTATACCATCTCTGATGTCAAACACCAATGGATATGGGATCATCCATCGCCCATCTCATGGGTCGAGAAGCGTATACGCTAGTCTACACTGGTATATCGATGCCCCGTCTCGATACACCCACGACTAGGGACCATGAAGGATGTACTTATGGACTACCATGTCCCCACTAGTATGATCTGCATCATAGTCCAGGTAGTCAAGTACACATCCTATGGGCTTTACCAACATGTAACTATAAGACAGTTTAAAGAGACTTGTGTACATGTTAAGATAAAGAGTAACCAGATAGCATACTATCATATTGAGCAAGAAAGTCATCTCTATATATGTCCAAGCATCCAATATAATATACATCATTTGTACAATACTGGCCTCTAGGGCATACATACAACTAACAGTTGAGTCCTTAGGATCTTTGCTTGATTACCAACGTTGTGATGGCAGTCACACTCGTGGGGGCTGGGTAATCCACAAGCACATCCTTATACAGGTCCCTAGTCGTAGGACTATCGAGATAGGGCATCGATACTCCGGAGTAGACTAGCGTATGCGCTTCTCATCCCAGCACGGGAGACGGTCTATCCCACAGCCGTCAGTACGTCGTACTTGAGATAGTATGCGGGCGCTCGTTAGGTTACGAGTACACTGGACAGGACTCGTCGGGAACTCTTAGTTGGTATTATACCTATCGTCAGTTATCAGTTCCCAGGTGACATGAGTACAGCTTAGTCCGCTGACTTGACACTGTCACTTCGCCTCGAGTGTGTTCCCACTGTACTTTGATTACTATTCTACCACTGCTCAAAGGAGTCGTTCAAACAGGTAGTAGTTGGGTGCAGTCTCGAAGCACTTGGAGGCAGTGACGGTTAGACAGGATTCGTCTCTCCCGGTATTGGGGGTTGACATCGCGCTGTATCTAGGAGAGCCATTACACAAGTAGTCCATGGCCAGGGCAAGCGAGATATACTGGTAGGTTTCCAGTGTTATCTCAGGGTGTTCTGGGCTACACTCCGACACGACTTGTACCGCTATTAGGGGACTGACGTTTACCACCCCTTAGGCCCGCCATGCGATGTTATCATACGAATAGACCGGACTGTATGGAGACTGTCACATTCAGGCTCAGTAGAAGTTCAGATGGGTTTCACCTCGTCCGTCTTCTTATCGGCATCTACCTGGGGGCCGTTACGCACAGCTAGTGCCGCTTGCGGTCTGTGGTTAAACCCACTGCCAGCGTAGTGTCGAGTCTTTAGAGTCCCACACAGAGAGCTATTCGCCGTTAGGCAAAAGAGTGGAGGTCGCATGGTTTTGCGACAGATCGCATGGTTTTGCGACAGGGTTCGGACACATCCGTTCACTTGTACACGTTTAGTGTCTGGGCAGTTAACACTAGCGGGCTTTGGTTTAAGCCAGATCCTAGTGTACGTTTTGGGGTGGGTTTTATCTCGTTTTTATGCGTGTTCCTCGGAACGCGGATGCGGGTGTGTATGCACAGTTGACAGAGAGACAGAGGCAGAGGATTCTCATTAGGGTTGTTGACTGTTGACTTTTTGCTAAACCCTAATGAGAATAAGAAATATGATTAACAATAATATTAATTAAGCATTATTGTGACATGGTTGTTGATGGTTGACTTTGTTGACTTGTTGACTTGGTTGACCGGTTGACTAGGTTGGACTTGTTGACCTTTATCATTACAATGGCTATCATTTCATGGCAAAGACTTTTGCTTGCTTGTTTCCTTTTGCAAAATGAGTGCATGAAATGATATGGCCATTTTGACTTGAACAATCACATAATACTTGATTACTATTATTTGTTATGATGATTTTTGATTATGAGAGCTTGGATGGCAAAAGACTTGCTCATTCTTTGATTTGCTTTCTCTCTCTTGCTTAAGCTCTCTCCCTCTTCCTCTTGCTCTCTCTCTAGCTCAAGGCAACTCCCTCTCATGAGTTGAGAAACATTGCCTTAGAGATAAAAGAAAACCTATATCACTTCTCTACTCATCCTAGTTCACAAGGTTTAGCAAACCAAGTGTTCTAGTTTCTTCAAGTTCGAAGTAGAAGCCAAAAGGTAGAAGCTTTCGGGTGGATCCTTCTTCGGCGCGAGGAGACGACGAGGTGAGGCCGATCCGTACACCGCAAAGAGTTGAAGATGAAGGAGTTCAAGAAAGGTATAACCCCCTAACCGAGTAGGTAAAACTCCTAGTTAGGTTGTTAGGTAGTTGTTTAACAAAGATCCGTATTTTGAGTCCATGTTACCACCTCTTGAAAAATCGTTTTTCATCATTTCCGCAAGCCCGTAAGTACCGGGAGAGGTAACGTGGACTTACATGATTCCCACCGTGCTTTGATTTCCATCATACCACGTCCAAGAGGTGTTAGTTATATGTATGCCCTAGAGGCCATTACTGTACATAGGATGTATATTGTAGTGGATGCTTGGACATATATAGGGAGGACTTTCTTGCTCGACATGATAGTATGCTATCTGGTTACTCTTTACCTTAACGTGTATACTGATTGTCTCTTTGATTACATGTTGGTAAAGCCCTTAGGATGTGTACTTGACTACCTGGACTATGATGCGATTCATACTAGTGGGGACATGGTAGTCCATAAGTACATCCTTCAAGGTCCCTAGTCGTGGGTGTATCGAGACGGGGCATCGATATACCAGTGTAGACTAGCGTATACCTTCTCGACCCATACAGATAGGCGATGGATGATCCCATATCCATTGATGTTTGACATCAGAGATGATATACGGGTGCTCAGTAAAGACTGGGTACACTGGACGGACTCGCCGAGAACTCCCAGATGGTATTATACCTTACGTCAGATGGCAGTTCTCTGGTGACACTGGTACAGAGTAGTCTGTTGACCCAAGATCGTCATAGAGTCTTGTGTGATTCCCACTATGCTTTGATTTCCACCTTACCACGTCCAAGAAGGCGTGCAAAACGGTGGTTTTTGGGTACAGTCTCGAGTCACATGGAGGCAATGAGCGATAGGAGGGGATTCGTCTCTCCCGGTATATGGAGTTGATGTTGCGCTGTGTTCAATTGGCTATAACCGGAAATCCCTGGCCAGGGTTGCTGAGATTTACTGGTAAGTGTTACCTGTAGTTTCTCGAACTGTTATAGACCTCATATCGACACGACTTATCGAGCTACTGGGGTCTGACGTTTACCACCCCTAGGCAAGATATGCGACATATCAGACGAACAGACCGGACTGTACGGTAAGTGCTACTGGTTGGATTTACAGGAGTATGAGTGGGCTTGCTCGTCGATCTTCTAATCGCTCAATACCCGAGTGGCCGTTACGTTTGGCAGACCGCTTGCGGCTTGTGGGTGTTTGATATGATCATCATCTGCTGCCGGCGTATTGACGAGTCTTTAGAGTCCTACATAGAGGTTTCCTGGCTCAAGAGAAATGAAATAGGAGCGCATATGAGATATGTGCAGGACCGAGAATAATACCAGTATGTGATATTGTATTCGATTCTCGTGATTTGTGACATTGATCGGTTATATGCGATATAGCCGGGTTATCGGATCAAGTGTTGATTCGATAAGTTGTTACTATTGATATTAGTCGGTTATATGCGATATGACCGGATCGTTAAATCAAGTATTGATTTAATGATTTAATGTATAATTATATTTTAGATATATTACTGTACATTAACTAATATTTGTTCATTTAAAAAGGATTTTCTCACTTGATGTGCACATTGTATATGTGATATATTTTTATGCATTTGATTGTATCATGTTTGATGATACATGAGGGTTTGTGTGTGTGATTAAACCATGGTTATGTTAATGGTTAGGGTTTTGTTTATTTACTTATTCATTTATTTATTTATTCATTTTGGAAAGATGAAGAGAAATGGTGGCTTGATTTGTTTTCTAATTGAAGCTTCATGAAGTTTTGAATAAGTCCACCATTTTTGTTTCATGCTTAACCCTAACCATTCAACCTAACCTTAGTTTATTCTCTACACCTAACTATGGTTGCAAATATGATAAGTATCATTTTATTTCCTATTTTAAAAATGGATATCATATTCTTTTTCTTATTTTTCTTCTTCTTCAAGAAGAAGAAAGCTTGCAACCTTCAATGGTGACTTCATGAAAAGAGTGAGAAATCCAATTCTAAAGTGAACCCACTTCCTATTTCTTCATCCTCTACCACTTGCCAAGTAGTATAGGGTGTTTTCTTCACAAGTTTCATGACTTGGTGAAGTTGGAGCTTGATTTTGAGTTGCCTCGACGTAGATCATCTTCGGCATCGTAGTCGATGACCTAGCCTGATCATTTCTTCGGCGAAACCATCACTAGAGTCCGGGATCCGATGATCGCAGCGGAGGGACATAATTATGGAGCTAAGGAAGTGGAGGACCGGATCTACAAAGGTTGTATTTCCGTTCACTTATTAGTTAAGCAGTTTACTAGTTATAGTTTTCGCCAAAAACTCTAGTCAACGATCGCATTAGGGTTTCTCGGCACCGGAAATTTTTGAATTTGACATAGTTGATGCCTGTGAGACTTCATTAGCGTGCCTAGGAACCCTACAGTGGTATCAGAGCCTAGCTAGAGCCTTATGCGAAGTGTAGACGATGTTAGAATTCCGATCGAACCCCGAAACCCTAAAAATGACCCCTCTCTGTACATTTTTACAAAACTGGTTTTTTTCCAGATTAAAAATGCTTAAAAAATTCAGCAGGAAATTCTAAGAATTACGGTGCAAAAATGACCAAGAGATACGGCTAAAGCGCGGCGGAAAGCCAAGCGGCGGAACCGCGGCAGAAGCATGGCTTCTGCGGCGGTTCCGCGGCCAAATGATAAGGTTAGACTTCGATTTTTGCACAGTAATTTGTATCCTCTGGTGCTGAGTTTTCTGGGAATTTTTAATTTGCACTTAAGAGTTGAGTTTTCTGGGGTGTTTTGGAGCTTCGATGATTCGATCGGAAATTTCAAACTTTGTCTATGTGTTTTTCCGGATATTTTAGAATATGTTAAAAAGTTCGACTGGATATAAATACCCAGTTTTTCCCCTGCCGGGAAATTTCCAAGTTTTGGATTTTTCCGTGGTTTAAAGACGTTCTAAGTAGTGCAAGTAACTCAATGGACCCTCTAGAAGACAACAAACCTTAACTCGATTATGTGACCGTCTTGAACTGCCCTTTGAACCTTCGGGTTTGGGGTAGTACGGTGTGCCACATGTGAGGCGTTGGCCTGACCCTTCTACGGCTGGACCGTTGGTACTGAGGCATGAACTGGATGTTTTTAAACTTGTTTCATGTGTTGATCTGTTTCGGGAAAACTTGGATGTTTGATTGTTTGATCGGAAAGTTTAACATTTTCTATTTATCCGGAATGTGATACAATAATTGGAATTCACAAGAAGTTATGAGATAACTGAATGAATGTTATAAACATAGCACTTTAGTCTCACTTGATCGGTTGCCATGGAATTTTGATGTGATCAAAAGTCCGTCGCAATAACGTAATGTACGCGGATACTCGCCGGTAAACTTAATAGACAGCCACGCCCCATAGCCCCGACCAAGTGACTGTAGGAGAACCCCGTCGCCGAAAACATCCGTTCGGGTGCTCGCGGCAGCAGTGTTCCGCCTTGGTGCACTTCGTCGACGGTATCGGGGGTGCGGCCGCCTACTAAAGTTTGCGACGAGCATTCGATCAAAATGTTGGGAATCTTGTTGAATTTCCCGACTTGATATTGAAAAGTGTTTTCGATAATGAGACTAAAATGCGGGGTTTATAATTGTTAGGCATGCGATGTCTAAGGAATTCATTTGATTAGGCATGCGATGTCTATGCAGGTTGCGGATTCCAACTGTTGTAGTTTTACACTTTCTTTTCTGTGACCGTAAGTGTAATATGTGATATCGCCGGTTTCGTTGCTATATGTCAACGACAATTGGGATACGCATGTTTACTTACGTTGATGACATGTGATGTTATGTGTTGCTGGATATGTTATATTGGATCGTCGTGTTTGAATAGCCGGGGGTTTTTATGTGAGATGAGTGTTTTTCATTTTCATTCATGTAAAAACTTATATGTAAAATTCTTTTATTGGGGCACTTCCAGGTTGCGGAAGCTGTCACTGTTTGTATATTATTTACTTTTCTGCACTAGGATAGACCCAAGGAGGAGGGCACAAGTAACCGGGTTCTGGAGTCCAGTGGGAGACCAACTCGAGGAGTCGAGTCCGGGTCTCCTAACTCTAGAATTGGTAGGGTTGCTTGCCGCTCTCGTAGGGGTCTAGGGGTGTGGGTTTGGCTATTCATCGCGACCGTGGAATCCGTGTTTTATACTGGCTCGTATTGAAAACACGGACGTCCTAGTATATCCAATATTTCATATGATTCTTCTGCTGCAATATCTGTGATGTGATCATGTGATATGTTCTGTGATAGATACTGTATATAGTATATATGATATATTATATAGGCGTTACTTATGTTTTACACCCGCGCTAGCCCTGCCCCGCTCTGCCGTTAGTTACCTAACCTAACGGTGCATGAGGGGACATCGAGGCGAATGCGGATGGCATAAGTGTACGTCGTATTTATCTGTGATGTTTAGGTACTTAAATGATGGGACTTCATTAATGAGATTAATGAAATAAAAGAAACCTAAAGATGTTGTGGAATCGAATTTCAAAAATAAAACAGGTAGCTACAGTTCTTGCTTTGTACAGCGGTATATATGATATATCCTGCACCTTATTCGATAAGGAAAGGACCGAGATCCTTTCACCGGGAGTGACTCCTTTAGCAATAACTGGCAGATGCTACATACTCGGTTTGTCTTTTGATTGCTTTTAAGAGTTTTTTCTTTGCACAGTGATATATATGATATATCCCGTACCTCATTCAATGAGGAAAGGGCCGACGATCCCTTCACCGGGAGTGACCCCTTTAGCAAAACTAGAAAAGCCTAAAAAACACTCCATTTCAAAATTCATTCGATCCTACAGCGATATCAAGTTCATTACGCAATAGGTTTTCAGAAAAACCTGTCGTAGCCCTCCGTCATTTCAGATAAGTCCTGCTTAGTATTCGTGCTGCGTTTGTTGACCTTGTCAAGGCGCAATGTGTGGTAGCTAACCAGTATTTATCTGCTTATGCATATGATGCAGATTGGGTTAGGGTAGTCGTGCGGCCTTGTTGACCTTGTCAAGGGTCGTGCGGGTGGGTTTGATTCAATCAAGAAATGACGGGTTGAACTTGACTTACGGTCTATGGTTTGTTGACCTTGTCAAGGTCATAGATCGTTTGGGGCAAAATGTTATCGGGAATTTCAAGTGTTGAAATTTGCAATGAGATTGCATACCTTCTATGAGATAGTTGGATCCCGATACCCGCTGTGAGTAAGAGTTACTCCTGGGAGAGTTTTACTCATTACAATTAGCCGATCAAGTAGGTGTCTAGAAAGGTGTCAACGGGGTTACGCCTCTGTGAAAACGAGGTTTACATTAATTAGGTCCGTGCGAAAGCACGGGGAACCTCCCTCAAAGTACCGACACTGGCCTGGCTGAAAGATTGGTGAATTTGTAGTGTGTAATTAATCCCGGCTAGTCTTTCCTTTTAGGGTCTGAAGGAAGATTTGATAAAAACAGTGGGAGCCATCCTGATTAGATAAGAAAATAACCAATCTGATCTTGCAAGAGCATACGCTGAGTGTTTTCTTCTCTCTCACTCTCCAGGTAGCGACCATATCACGCCTTAATCAAGATAATAAAACGGATATATTGACCGAACCCGCTTGTTATACTGAGCTGGGGAACGTTGGTCCCGCTCCAACTTATAATTGTTATAAGACAGAGCAGGAAATTGGGGATTACCAGAATTCCCGTGCCGCCCAAACGAAGAAAGTGCATACTGATGCATCATCTTCGGGTGTGTTCGTTACAAAGAACTATTTCTCTGTATCCTCTACGTCCTGGGTATTAGATACCGGATCAGGATCCCAGATATGTAATCTGTTACATAGGGCTACAGAAAGGTAGAAAACTGAGAACGGGTGATAAGTTTCATGAGACAAAAAACGGTGCAAGTGTTGTAGCCAAGTCTGTTGGTCACTGTCACCCTGTATTCCAAATACATTGATTCTGAACGAATGTTATTAGATACCGAACCTGATATACAAAATCATATCGGTCTCTTTATTAGTAAAGAAAGGATATAATTTTGTATTGTTGGATAATGTTTTGAACATTTCCTATATCAAAAGTTGATCGGTTCAGGCACGTTATCTAAAAGCATTGAAGTTCTAAATCAAACTACAGTTCTTAGTATACAGAACACACACAAGAGGAAGAGTTCAGATATGAACGAGTCCTTCTTAAGGTATTGTAGACTAGGTCATATCAATACGACCCGACTGGCTGAAGTTACATTTAGATGCATATTTAAATCAGTTTGAATTTACATCTTGTGAAACTTACCAGTCATGTCACAAAGATAAGATGACCATAGCTTTGTTTATTGGAAACAGAGAAAGAGTTAGTAAACTCTTGGGACTGATACATGATGATGTATGTAGGTCCCCTGTCTACACATGCCAAGACCGGTTCTTTATACTTTATTATATTCTCTAATGATCTCTTTAGATTCAGACATATGTTTCTGTTGAAACACAAGTCCGAACCCTTTGAGATATTCACAGAATATAAGTTAGAAGTTGAGAACCAAAACGGGTATAAGTATTATGTCCTTTGATGTGATCAAGGAGGAGAATACTTGAGCACGGAATTCCTGGACTATTCTGTAAGTGCACGGCGGCGCCCCGGCCGTCAATCCGACGGCCAAATGCGGAAGCGGTGATAAACTTTAATTTTTCTTGAACTGGCAAACCGCCGCGCACTAATACCCGGATCGAACCACTAACTAGTCCTAGCTAACTATAAGATGGAAAAGAGATATACCGACGATCCAAGTCCTCCGGTCTTCTCGTCGTCGTCCCGATCTCCTGCGGAAGCTCCGGTCTCCACCTCGTCGCCGGAAGTGCACCACATCGCCTACTTCTTTTACGGGCTCCCACCTCAATGCCGAGGAAACTCGGGCACGAAGCTGGCTAGTCGACATGCCCAAGGTTTGCTGTAGAATATCTAGTGAACAAGTCTCATTTGGGGTATTGGAAGTTGCCATTTTGGTGGAGGGATGATACAAGCTTTTGGAGGAGGAGCTAATATGATTTTTGCCAAGCCAAAAGAGTGTAAATCCCTACACTAGAATTTTGGACAGCCCTTGAGGGAAGTGGCCGGCCATGCAAGTGAGGGGTGAGTGAAAATATGAGAGAGTCACAAAACTCAAGAGAGTGAATCAAGAGATTAATGCAAGTGAGAGGCTATCATCAAAAGAAATGATCACAAGCCTAAACTAACACTCCAACAACCTCATCATCAACAACCATGATGACAAAGGAATAACCAACACTCCACCTCAACCATCACCTCACCAAGTCAAGCAATCATGAACTCAAGAAAGGTCAATGGATGGTGCAACCATCATGAAAGCCATCATGATGCAACAAGATGCAAAGAACCCCCTCCACAAATGCCTATTTGCAACAATGCAAATAAACCCTCCTCCACCAATCTTCGGCCAATGAACGATACAAAGGAAATTGGCCGAAAAGGAAAGCAAACTGGCAACTCCAGAAAACTGGTCCTGTAATAAATTACAGGAAAACCCCGATACTGTGCATACACACCCGCATTTGTATTCCGACCGAAATACAAATGCAATGAGACAAAATCTACACTGTACTATACTAGGATCCGGCTTATACCAAAGACGGCTAGTAATATCCGTTCGATCCCGATCCGTGCAATACCGCACGTATCTGATCGAACCCTGCCATATATCCATACGGCCTATAGTACAAACTGTCCGATCCTGATCCGTGCAATACCGCACGTATCTGATCGGACCTTGCCATATCTCCATACGGCCTCTACAACCTTTCGCCCGAAAGCTGAGTAACAGAATGTGGGGGACTCTAAAGACTCGTCAACACCTTGGTTGTGGATTTAACCACTAGCACGTCAGAGGTATAAGCCAATACGTAACGGGCTACCAGGTATTGACTAAAAGGGACGTCTGTGAGCGAACTCAGCCTGACAACCCTACTGAGCCTGTCAGTGACAATATCCGTACAGTCCGGTCCGTTCGTCTATGAGCATCGCATGGCGGGCCTAGGGGGTTGGTAAAAGTCAGACCCCCAAGAGCGGTACAAGTCGTGTCGGAGTGTAGCCCAGAACACCCTGAGATACTACTGGAATACCTACCAGTAAATCTCCTTGCCTCGGCCGAGGGCTTCGTGTAATGGCTCTCCTAGACACAGCACGACCTCACCCCCAATACCGGGAGAGACGAACCCCTGAAGATACGCTCACTGCCTCCATGTGGCTCGGGACTGTACCCAACTAAAACCTGTTTGCACGACTCCTTTGAGCCGTGGTAGGGTAGTAATCAAAGTACACTGGGAACTCACACGAGACAAATGACGATCCCCAGGTCGATGAACTAACCTGCACACATGTCACCAGGGAACTGCCATCTGATGTCTGGTATATGACCAACTAGCATGTTCCCGGCGAGTCCTGTCCGGTGTACTCATAACCCAATGAGCACCTGTATACATCTTAGGTGATCCAACTGACACCAGTGGCTTGTGAGACCGGCCACCGCCCCTCGTCGGGGTCTCGACTGTATACACTAGTCTACTCTGGAGTATCGATGCCCTGTCTCGAAACTCACACGACTAGGGACCATTTAAGGATATGCTTATAGACCCCAGCTCCCACTTATATGATCGCCCTCATACTGCTGGTGGTCAAGCAAGAATCCTAGGGGCTCTACCAACGTGTAATAGCGACTTGTCAGGTCACCTAAAGCAGTACACGATGATAAAGGTAAACCAGATAGCATACTATCATCTCGAGTAAGACTGTCCTACTGGGACAGGTCCTCCCTCAATCATTGCAATCACGTGCCTGTGATCCAATAATTGACTCTGAGGGCACTATCTCCAACAATCTCCCACTTGCACTCAAGGCTAATTATTGCGATGTCGCATACTCACAGCCCGTGTGATACCGAACACCCAACTCCTCTACTAGTCAGTCTCACAAAACTCATTTGCGAAACTATTGCGTTCGAGGAATAGCCTCAGTGAGTGGATCCGCCTTGATGTTTCTTTCTGTGTCTCTCTAAATCTCATGTTCGCGGAGAAAACCATCTCTCGAAAAGAGCAATACCTGTCTTAGAATGTGTCTGGATGTCTGATGGGACATAGCTCATAAATGAACTCCAAATCCAAATTTCTTAGACTGTATCGTCCACTGAACTTAATCAGTATCCTGCGCCATGCCTCCCTCAGTATTGCCTTGGACTACCTGTCCAAAATACTGCCCCTCGTCAGAAGGAAAACTATAACTCTGACAACCTCCCTGTCGTCCAGGTCACCTTGGAAGCCTGGAATGATAACTGTCTCCCGAATGATACTGTCGTTATCATATCCCTAGAACATCCACTTATGTTCTAAAACTGCTTCCGACTGTTTCTCCAGGATTGGATCAATGTCAACTTATTGCATCTAGTGCAAGAACAACATCTGGTGTGGTACTTGACAACTCATGATTGACTCAATTGCCTGAGCAAGTGATCTGCCAATCATGCACATCCCTCTCCCTTTTAGTCTGTAAGACACCTTTAGAGAGGGTGACTCCATCACCTGCAGGTACACTACCGTGCCAGGAGTCGTCCATTCTAAATACTCTTAGAATGGTGTCTAAGTACCCTGATTGGGAAACTACCCAAATCTAGATCTAAAACCATAGATCTAGTAACCAGAATGTCTGATACAAAATCCATTTCCTTTGTGGAGAAACCACTGTGTGACGACCAAAGTATAACCGTTTGTAGTATAGGAGTTTCCTTTCCTATCCTGTGTATGTCATCCAAATACCAGGACATCACACCCTACTACCTTCTCAACAGATCCATCCCCTATTCTGATGAAGTCAAACCTATGACTGTCACGTCAGAAACAGATGATCTATCTCCACTATATCTGCTTTAGTCTATAAATAGACATAAGCTACCTGTCCACCAATGCTTCCGCTGCTCCCACTGACTACGACAACCCTCTGGCAGAGTCATATACACGTACACTTCTGAAGCGAGTTCAGAACGACGCTATACTCATCCTCCTGCCGGGTCTCACAGTCTGGAACAACAGCAATGGCAAGTGTGGGTAAACAAGAACTTCCCTGTCACCGTCCTTGAGGCTACCGGAGTACCTCTCGGGTGCCTGAAGTTACCCACCTTATCTGCGGAGTGGCCAATGGAATGTCAATCCAGATTGAATCTTTAGGTTCCTTGTCAAATCTTCAGTAATCATTCGTGGTTCTGGAATCACCTCCAGTTCTACCATACTCCCACTTCTGTTTTCTGAAAAAAAATCCATTTTTAATAAAACTGTGGCGAGTCTAGAACAATATTGCTATTGTTCATCCAGATGGTAGAAAGTCAACCCTTGTCATAGCCTGGGTCAACCCACAAACAGCCATTACAGAAACGTGCATTGAGTTGTCCAGTGTCTGGTTTTAATCATAAGCCGGACAACTCCCCGTACCTTAACAACGTTAAGATACGAACTGTTCTATATCCCATATAGGACCAGAGGCACTGATTTAACTGAACCAGATCCAAATCATGCAACTATCTCCAGTGCATGTCAACTTAATGGAAGGAGGCCGATCAGTGTTACTCAACTTAGTAATGCTTCCAATTATGAGTAACCTGAAAAAGAAGCAAGATCTCTTAATCACTACTATCAACTGAATACCATTGACAAGTATCTACATCTTCGATCACTTTGAAGAATCCCGATACTTGCTACACCTGGTTCTCTACTCTATTCAAATACCTATAACTTCTCAAAATTCGGACCCTGTATTTCCTACGAAACACTTGTCTAAAAACTAGAGAAGTCATAAGTAAACCGAATATAGTACGAGGACCAACCCCTCTGTCCTGATGGACCCTGGACAACATACAATACTCTGTATAAGTCCCTTGAGTCTGATAACTCATTCACTGTGTGTCGTAGGTTGAAAACTGTACTTATGGTTAAGAAGAATTACACCGCTGTTTAATGCTCCTTACCTAACCATCCACTGATATAGGTAAATGTCGTAGACATAATTTCAGAAAGGTATATCTCACTCTATGAAAATAGACGTACAGATATATCAATTTGAAATTGGTGCATAACTGCGGATATTCAAAACCAAATATTTGCCGACCGGCAAACAGCCCAGGTGATTTCCTCAAATATCACCGATTACAACGAATCCCGATATAATGAGGATAATCACCCAATTCCCAATAACTTACTCCCACTCATCATCTGTAAAGCCATACAGATGTGAGAATCGTACCTGGTAAATACATACCCTGGAGTAAGGACTAATTGGGAAATCAGTTTTCCTTTAACAGTACACAGTGAGACTGAAACATCGAAATGTTTCGATGGGGTATCCTGGTATTCCTAGTAATGCCTCTTCCAGATTCACGACTGTAACCGTATAGTCCTTTGCCACCTCTCCAAATCCCTTCTTATGTCTTTAGTCTTTACCTTCTGCACACCCCTTAGGCCAAATGGTTTTCTTCCTTCCCTACCTTTCGGCACCAGCCTATGGTTTGGAAGAAGACTATCCAATAAGCATAATGGGTGTACTGTCCAATCCTAGGAACACTCGCATTGAGAGAGGGTGAAGATAAAAGACAACCGAATAAACCTTATTCCTATTTCTCTTGGACCAGAATCCATCCCCGAACTGGAACAAGTTCCTTTCGAGTTCGTATATAACCATACGATGGAGTATCCAATAAAATGTGGATCTTCGTAGTGATACGGAGTGTCCTGGAGAAATACAAAGGTGATTTTAGGATTGGCGAAGGAATACTTGGTTCGATCGTGAATATCTGTTGCAATTTACTTTGCCCTCTTACTAATCCCTTGCTTTGTCTTAACTTAATACCTTCTGTACACCATCGTTATGCTAATTGGTTTTCTTCATTCCCTACCAGTCGGCATCAGCCTAAGGTTTGGAAGAAGACTATCCAATTTGCGTAATAGGTGTACTATCTCCTAAACCAAGGAGTACTCGCAACCTGAGAGAAGGTAAAAGGAAAAGACAACTGAATAGTCCTATCCGTTTTCTCCAGAACCGGAAACCATCCTCGAATAAATCCCTTCGAGTTCGTATATAACCATACGATGGTTTTGTCTAATGGAAGTGGACGTTCGTAGTAATACGGGGTGTCCTGGAGAAAAGGGTAAAAGTAGGAGTGGCAATGAGGTTTGCAACTCTGACAATCCAAAAGCCAGTGTTAAGAAGGTTCGGTCAACTTGGTCACTGAGTCATAGTCTTAGGGTCGGGTCAATGGTCGCTACCAAAGAGAGAGAGAAAAGAAACACTCAGCGTTCACTCTAACCTAGATCAGAATGGTTACCAATTTATCTAATCTGGAAACCTCCCACTGTACCTCAAATTCTCCTCCAAACCTAAAAGAAGAATTAGTCGGGAACACCCGAGGAGTAAACTAACTCATCAGTGGGAATCGGGATCCAACTATCATCGCATGATAACGTGACGGAATCCGCTCACGTCATCACACTCCAGAAGGTATGCGCATATCTGGCAAGTTTCAGTTCTTTTGAAACTCCCGATGTGATTTCTGCCCCATGCTCTTATGACCTTGACGAAGGCCAACAAATCATAAGTCACATGTCAAGTTCTACCCGTCATTCTCCAGGTTGATTTGAACCCACCCGCACAAGCCCTTGACGAAGGCCAACAAGGCTATACGACTGTCCCAAACCAACGCATCTATCTATGCTGCAGAAAGGCAACAAGAAGCTACCATACACTATGCCTTGACGAAGGCCAACAAACATAGCATGAATACTACGTGCTACCCGTCTGAAACGACGGAGGGCTACGAATGGTTTCTGGCGAAAACCTTTAACGTAAAGAACTTGATATCGTTGAAGGAACTGATAGCTTTTAAAAAATATAGTGACGAAAACCTTCACTAAAGAGGTCACTCCCGGTGAAGGGATCTCGGCTCTTTCCCCGTAGAATGGGGTGCAGGATATTCCAAATGAATACCGCGATGCAAAGCAAAAGTAATCGGCTATAGTGAAGTTATTGCCCTGACACAAACTTTTTGTCCAAGGGGTCACTCCCGGTGAAGGGATCTCGGCCCTTGCCTCGTCGACTGAGGAGCAGGATATTCCAACTGAATACCACGATGCAAAACAAAAGTTAACGTCCTTGCAATAACAGCTTTTTTTTTTTTGAAAAGTGTTCCAACAACATCAGATTAGGTTTGTTTTTAACTTGCATTGATCCGAATCAACGCAGTCCCATCAATTGATCACACCAAAAAGAACGAAAATATACTGATGTACGTATATGCCATCCGCATTCGCCACTGGGTCCCGTCATTACCCGTTAGGTTAGCTAACTAACGACAGAGCGGGGACTGGACTAGCGCGGATGTAAAACATATACAACATCTACTAATATATATACCAATATATTATATTCGCTCAAGGCGTGAATAAAATGCAACATCACAGAAATGTACAGCATCACAGAAACAATACAGATATCTGAGATCCCCGGGCTTCACAGAGCCGCTGAAACCCGACGTTCCCCTGGTCGTGTGGATAGCCTGTGCAATGAAATCCTAGACCCCTACGGGCGCGACAAGTTACCCGCCAAAACCTGAAGCGAGGCAGCCCCCTTCAGCAACGTGAATGGACCACCCAGCACTTCACGGAATCCGGTAACTTGGGCACCCCTCCTGGGTCAACCTGTACCCCCTACGAGTGCGGCGAATAGCCCGCCAATTCTAGAGTGAAGCCCCCTCCGTCCCAATGCCATGAGATGCGGGCTTGTTGCCCTCCAGAACCCGGCTATCCGTGCACCCCACCGTGGGGCAATCCTAGTACAGAAAGTAAAATATACATACACCGGGTACATCGACCGCAACCTGGTCGTGCCCCAAAATAATAATACAAACAGGCAGTGACGGCAGTCCACATGTCGGACGCTCGCCCCGCAATATCAAATGTACATAATACAACCACAACTGTACTAGCATTGCATCCAGGCTATCCCCTACGACCGATCCGCAACATCACAGCAAAAACAAAACATCAACGTGAAAGTCACGTTCGCAAATCCGTCTAACCGGGCTATAGCAGTTAGACCGGATTTACCGATCAAGTGACATTCACGGTCGCAGATATAATGTAAATACTGTGAAATAATGTGTTTAAAATATCCGATCGATCAAACTTTAACAAGTGGGCCCCCAAGTACAACTGTAGCACATCAAGAAATTCTGGGCCCAAAATTAATATTCCAAAACACCAATTTTAACCCCAGAAAGCCTCTGTAAAAATTTGGTGCAGTGAACCCAATAGAGTGCGGCGGAACCGCGGTCCAAGGGGGGGTTTGGCCACGGTTCTGCGCTCCTACTGTAGAGACACTTCATCGAATTTTCACATATCTCTTATATTTTCCAGTACATCACTTTTCTGTAACCTGAAAAAATTTTCGACACCAGAAAATTTTAACAGAAAACTGATGCAAGAAAAAATGCGAATTTTGGAATTTTGGTCGATCGGAAATGCAAAACACATTAAACCAAGCTAGACTAAGTTAATGGCGAGGCTCTGATACCACTGTAAGTGCACGGCGGCGCCCCGGCCGTCAATCCGACGGCCAAATGCGGAAGCGGTGATAAACTTTAATTTTTCTTGAACTGGCAAACCGCCGCGCACTAATACCCGGATCGAACCACTAACTAGTCCTAGCTAACTATAAGATGGGAAAGAGATATACCGACGATCCAAGTCCTCCGGTCTTCTCGTCGTCGTCCCGATCTCCTGCGGAAGCTCCGGTCTCCACCTCGTCGCCGGAAGTGCATCACATCGCCTACTTCTTTTACGGGCTCCCACCTCAATGCCGAGGCAACTCGGGCACGAAGCTGGCTAGTCGACGTGCCCAAGGTTTGCTGTAGCATATCTAGTGAACAAGTCTCATTTGGGGTATTGGAAGTTGCCATTTTGGTGGAGGGATGATACAAGCTTTTGGAGGAGGAGCTAATATGATTTTTGCCAAGCCAACAGAGTGTAAATCCCTACACTAGAATTTTGGACAGCCCTTGAGGGAAGTGGCCGGCCATGCAAGTGAGGGGTGAGTGAAAATATGAGAGAGTCACAAAACTCAAGAGAGTGAATCAAGAGATTAATGCAAGTGAGAGGCTATCATCAAAAGAAATGATCACAAGCCTAAACTAACACTCCAACAACCTCATCATCAACAACCATGATGACAAAGGAATAACCAACACTCCACCTCAACCATCACCTCACCAAGTCAAGCAATCATGAACTCAAGAAAGGTCAATGGATGGTGCAACCATCATGAAAGCCATCATGATGCAACAAGATGCAAAGAACCCCCTCCACAAATGCCTATTTGCAACAATGCAAATAAACCCTCCTCCACCAATCTTCGGCCAATGAACGATACAAAGGAAATTGGCCGAAACGGAAAGCAAACTGGCAACTCCAGAAAACTGGTCCTGTGATAAATTACAGGAAAACCCCGATACTGTGCATACACACCCGCATTTGTATTCCGACCGAAATACAAATGCAATGAGACAAAATCTACACTGTACTATACTAGGATCCGGCTTATACCAAAGCCGGCTAGTAATATCCGTTCGATCCCGATCCGTGCAATACCGCACGTATCTGATCGAACCCTGCCATATATCCATACGGCCTATAGTACAAACTGTCCGATCCTGATCCGTGCAATACCGCACGTATCTGATCGGACCTTGCCATATCTCCATACGGCCTCTACAACCTTTCGCCCGAAAGCTGAGTAACAGAATGTGGGGGACTCTAAAGATTCGTCAACACCTTGGTTGTGGATTTAACCACTAGCACGTCAGAGGTATAAGCCAATACGTAACGGGCTACCAGGTATTGACTAAAAGGGACGTCTGTGAGCGAACTCAGCCTGACAACTCTACTGAGCCTGTCAGTGACAATATCCGTACAGTCCGGTCCGTTCGTCTATGAGCATCGCATGGCGGGCCTAGGGGGTTGGTAAAAGTCAGACCCCCAAAAGCGGTACAAGTCGTGTCGGAGTGTAGCCCAGAACACCCTGAGATACGACTGGAATACCTACCAGTAAATCTCCTTGCCTCGGCCGAGGGCTTCGTGTAATGGCTCTCCTAGACACAGCACGACCTCACCCCCAATACCGGGAGAGACGAACCCCTGAAGATACGCTCACTGCCTCCATGTGGCTCGGGACTGTACCCAACTAAAACCTGTTTGCACGACTCCTTTGAGCCGTGGTAGGGTAGTAATCAAAGTACAGTGGGAACTTACACGAGACAAATGACGATCCCCAGGTCGATGAACTAACCTGCACACATGTCACCAGGGAACTGCCATCTGACGTCTGGTATATGACCAACTAGCATGTTCCCGGCGAGTCCTGTCCGGTGTACTCATAACCCAATGAGCACCTGTATACATCTTAGGTGATCCAACTGACACCAGTGGCTTGTGAGACCGGCCACCGCCCCTCGTCGGGGTCTCGACTGTATACACTAGTCTACTCTGGAGTATCGATGCCCTGTCTCGAAACTCACACGACTAGGGACCATTTAAGGATATGCTTATAGACCCCAGCTCCCACTTATATGATCGCCCTCATACTGCTGGTGGTCAAGCAAGAATCCTAGGGGCTCTACCAACGTGTAATAGCGACTTGTCAGGTCACCTAAAGCAGTACACGATGATAAAGGTAAACCAGATAGCATACTATCATCTCGAGTAAGACTGTCCTACTGGGACAGGTCCTCCCTCAATCATTGCAATCACGTGCCTGTGATCCAATAATTGACTCTGAGGGCACTATCTCCAACATATTCTAAAAGAGAATGAGATTCTCTCTCAGCATTACTCCTCCGTATACACCATAGCACGATGGTATATCGGGGCGGAGCAATTGCACCCTATTCGATATGGTGGGCTCTATGATGAGTACTACTGAGTTACCTGTTTCCTTTTGGGGGTTATGCACTTGAGAAGCTGCTTACCTATTGAATTAGGTTCGAATCAAATCAGTGCCTACCACTTCATATGTGATATGGAAACGGAAGAGCCCATTTCTTAAGTTAGTTAAGATTTGGGGTTGTCCAGCCTATGTCTAAAAGCAAAATCCGGACAAGCTCGAGGCAAGGTCAGTTATGTAGAACTGGAAGTGTTTCAGCTATACAGCAGATGATTTGGTAGAACCGAAGGTTTCAATAGTAACCAACGAACATCAGCCTCTCCGCCGATCTAGTAGGGTTCCTCACCCACCTGAGAGATACTCTGGTTTCTCTATGACAGTGGGAGCGAGGATTGCATCATAAGATGATGACCCAACTATTTTCGAGCAGGCCATCAGGAGTGGGACTCTATAAGAATGGCTGGATGCTTAGCGATCTGAGATGGAATCCTTATACACCAACAAAGTATGGACTTTGGTTGCTTTATCTGAAGGGTTAAATCCCCATCAGAAGCAAGTATATCTTGAGAAGATTACTTGGTGCACATGGAAAAGTTGAGACCTTCAAAGCTAGACATGTTAAAGGTTTTCATCATTGACCAGGCGTGGATAATGATGAAACCTTTTTCAGTGGCTATGCTTAAGTCCATCCAGATCCGACTTGCCACGGCTACATACCATGACTACGATATCTAGCGGTTGGGTGTCATGACTGCTTTTCTAAAATGATGTTTTAGAAGAGAGCGTCTATAAGTACACAGCCAGAGGGCTTCGTAGACAGTGGGAGCAGCGGAAACGTGTACAAGATGCTTTATAGGATAAAGCAGGCATCGCGGAGTTGGAACATCTGTTTTGATGTCGTAGTCAGAAAGTTTGACTTCATCAAAATGGTTCATGAACCTTGTATATACAAGAAGGTAGTAGGGAGTATGGTGGCGATCCTCGTAGAGTACGTGGATAACATACTCTTGATAGGGAAGGAGTTTCCTATGCTACACTCGATCAATCTCCGCTTATCACAATGATTCTCCATATAGGATCAAAGTGATACCTACTAAATCCTGGGTTTTGGATCTATGAGATAGATCTAAATGGATGTTAGGATTCTCACTTGTTGTAGTGAGATGGTATCAATCGATCCTGGGGAGAATCACTAGAAGTGTTCCAGGGAGATAAGGACGACTGAATGTCGGTCACAGGCATTGTCTTTACCCTTAATAGAGGGACGGTATGTTGGAAGAGTTCCAAGCTAGATACCGTGGTATACTAGACGATAAAGGCTGGATACATCGCTACTTTAGATGCTACCAAAGAGGCTGTCTGGGTGTATATTTGTTCATGAGATGAACTCTGTTCCTCCCATTGTGTGACAATGGAGTTGTGGCTTATGCTAAGGAACGTCCGTCCCATCAGTGATCCAGACTTATTCTAAGGCAGTATCGCCCGATCAGGGAGATGGTTGATCTCCAGGGTGATCGAGGTTAGGAGAGCAGACTTAGAGGACAACACGGCGGATCCACTCACAAAGGCCTTTTCCCAGAGAGAGACCTTTATGGGATGGTTGAGTATGAGATACTACAACCACTGCTACAGATGGCCCTAGTGCAAGTGGGAGATTGTTAGTTATATGTATGCCCTAGAGGCTATTACTGTACATAGGATGTATATTGTAGTGGATGCTTGGACATATATAGGGAGGACTTTCTTGCTCGACATGATAGTATGCTATCTGGTTACTCTTTACCTTAACGTGTATACTGATTGTCTCTCTGATTACATGTTGGTAAAGCCCTTAGGATGTGTACTTGACTACCTGGACTATGATGCGGTTCATACTAGTGGGGACATGGTAGTCCATAAGTACATCCTTCAAGGTCCCTAGTCGTGGGTGTATTGAGACGGGGCAACGATATACCAGTGTAGACTAGCGTATACCTTCTCGACCCATACAGATGGGCGATGGATGATCCCATATCCATTGGTGTTTGACATCAGAGATGATATACGGGTGCTCAGTGAAGACTGGGTACACTGGACGGACTCGCCGAGAACTCCCATATGGTATTATACCTTACGTCAGATGGCAGTTCTCTGGTGACACTGGTACAGAGTAGTCTGTTGACCCGAGATCGTCATAGAGTCTTGTGTGATTCCCACTATGCTTTGATTTCCACCTTACCACGTCCAAGAGGGCGTGCAAAACGGTGGTTTTTGGGTACAGTCCCGAGTCACATGGAGGCAATGAGCGATAGGAGGGGATTCGTCTCTCCCGGTATAGGGAGTTGATGTTGCGCTGTGTTCGATTGGCTATAACCGGAAATCCCTGGCCAGGGTTGCTGAGATTTATTGGTAAGTGTTACCTATAGTTTCTCGAACTGTTATAGACCTCATATCGACACGACTTATCGAGCTACTGGGGTCTGACGTTTACCACCCCTAGGCAAGATATGCGACATATCACACGAACAGACCGGACTGTACGGTAAGTGTTACTGGTTGGATTCACAGGAGTATGAGCGGGCTTGCTCGTCGATCTTCTGATCGCTCAATACCCGGGTGGCCGTTACGTTTAGCAGACCGCTTGCTGCTTTTGGGTGTTTGATATGATCATCATCTGCTGCCGGCGTATTGACGAGTCTTTAGAGTCCTACATAGAGGTTTCCTGGCTCAAGAGAAATGAAATAGAAGCGCATATGAGATATGTGCAGGACCGAGAATAATACCAGTATGTGATACTGTATTCGATTCTCGTGATTTGTGACATTGATCGGTTATATACGATATAGCCGGGTTATCGGATCAAGTGTTGATTCGATAAGTTGTTTCTATTGATATTAGTCGGTTATATGCGGTATGACCGGATCGTTAAATCAAGTATTGATTTAATGATCTAATGTATAATTATATATTAGATATATTACTTTACATTAACTAATATTTGTTCACTTAAAAAGGATTTTCTCACTTGATGTGCACATTGTATATGTGATATACTTTTGTGCATTTGATTGTATCATGTTTGATGATACATGAGTGTTTGTGTGTGTGATTAAACCATGGTTATGTTAATGGTTAGGGTTTTGTTTATTTACTTATTAATTTATTTATTTATTCATTTTGGAAAGATGAAGAGAAATGGTGGCTTGATTTGTTTTCTAGTTGAAGCTTCATGAAGTTTTAAATAGTCCACCATTTTTGTTTCATGCTTAACCCTAACCATTCAACCTAACCTTAGTTTATTCTCTACACCTAACTATGGTTGCAAATATGATAAGTATCATTTTATTTCCTATTTTAAAAATGGATATCATATTCTTTTTCTTCTTTTTCTTCTTCTTCAAGAAGAAGAAAGCTTGCAACCTTCAATGGTGATTTCATGAAAAGAGTGAGAAATCCAATTCTAAAGTGAACCCACTTCCTATTTCTTCATCCTCTACCACTTGCCAAGTAGTATAGGGTGTTTTCTTCACAAGTTTCATGACTTGGTGAAGTTGGAGCTTGATCTTGAGTTGGCTCGACGTTGATCATCTTCGGCATCGTAGTCGACGACCTAGCTCGATCATTTCTTCGGCGAAACCATCGCTAGAGTCCGGGATCCGATGATCGCAGCGGAGGGACATCATTATGGAGCTAAGGAAGTGGAGGACTGGATCTAGAAATGTTGTATTTCCGTTCACTTATTAGTTAAGCAGTTTACTAGTTGTAGTTTTCGTCAAAAACTCTAGTCAACGATCGCATTAGGGTTTCTCGGCATCGGAAATTTTTGAATTTGGCATAGTTGATGCCTTGTGAGACCTCATTAGCGTGCCTAGGAACCCTACAAGAGGGCATGCAAAACGGTGGCTTTTGGGTACAGTCCCGAATCACATGGAGGCAATGAGCGATAGGAGGGGTTTCGTCTCTCCCGGTATAGGGAGTTGATGTTGCGCTGTGTTCGATTGGCTATAACTGGAAATCCCTAGCCGGGGTTGCTGAGATTTACTGGTAAGTGTTATCAGTAGTTTCTCGAACTGTTATGGACCTCATATCGACACGACTTATCAAGCTACTGGGGTCTGACGTTTACCACCCCTAGGCGAGATATGCGACAAATCAGACGAAGAGACCGGAATGTACGGGAGTGTTACTGATTGGATTCACAAGAGAATGTACAGGCTTACTTGTTGATCTTCTGATCGCTCAATGCCTGGGTGGCTGTTACGTTTAGCTGACCGCTTGCAGCTTGTGGGTGTTTGATATGATCATCACCTACTGCCGGCGTATTGACGATCCTTTAGAATCTTACACAGAGGTTTCCTGGCTCAGGCAAAACGGAGTAGGAGCACATATATGATATGTGTGGGACCGAGAACAATACATGTATGTGATACCGTATTAGATTCTCGCGATATAAGATATCGGCCGGATAAATGTGATATAGCCGGGTCATCGGATCAAGTGTTGATTCGATAAACTGATACAGATTATATTAGTTGGAAATTTATGAAATAGCCGGATTATTGGATCAAGTGTTGATTCAATAATTTAATGTATAATTATATATTTGATATATTAAATTACATTAACTAATATAAGCTCACTAAAAGATTCTTTTTCTCACTCGGGTAATACATTGATATATATCCGATATATGTTAAATGTATTATTTTATTTTGTTACGATAAATATTGTATATGTGATATATAATATTGTAACATGTTATGGTTATAAATGCAACATGTTTTGTTGAGTTTAAACATGGTTAGGGTTTGGATTAGGGTTAAACTTTCTAGTAGCTTCTAGAAGCTTTGCTTTTGTTTTAAGCAAAGATATTTGTTAAAGATATTTTGTAGATATTGTTTATCCCAACCCAACCCTTTAACCTTAGTTAAATCTCTACAAAGGTTACTTCTTCTCACTTGTACCATGGTTGCATTTCTAACCTCACACTTGAGTTATTCATTATTCATAATAAAAGGATTTGATCTTCTTCTTCCTTCTTCTTCCTTGCGTCAAAAGCTTTCTAGCTTTTTGTGAAGTGATGATAATGAGTGAGATTATGAAAATAAATGAGAGCTAAATTCCCACTTCATCATCCTAATTTATTCTAGCCACTTAGATTAGGGTGTTTGCTTTGCTAATACTTGATTAGTGAAGCAAAAACTTGGGCTTGAGTTTCTTCAAGGTAGATCATCTTTGTTATCGATGATCGGAAGCAAGCTTACATCTTTCTTTTGTGGAGCCTCTCTAGAGTCCGGATATTCAATGATCGCAGCAAAGGGACCTCAACACGGAGCTTTAGAAGTGAAGGACCGGACTACAAAGATTGTAATCCTAAACTCTTAGAAGTAAAGTTGTTTACTTGCTTTGTTTCGCGTAATCTCTAGTCTAAGATCTTGGTTATGGTTGTTCGGCACGTCTAAAATTTAAATCGGGCATGGTTGATGCTTTATAGACCCTTGTGAGAGTGCCTAGTAACCCTACACCCACTTCATTCTCAACACATTGGACCTTGCAAGTTTGAATTTTGGAGACTTTGGGAAGCTAGGGTTTTTGTTTAAGTTGCATCCATGAGGTATAATTCCTTTCTTTTAGCTTAGTTTTAGTTTCTTGCACCCAAGTTTAGTTTATAATGTGATTTGGTTAGGGTATGTGATGTTTGGAAAATTCAAGAGAGGGTTTGGGTGTTTGTGGAGAATCATGATCTATAGTGGGTGTCTACAAGACCTTAGTGTTGATTTTGCTGGCTTAGAACAGAGAATACGAACTTAGAGATAGTCCCGTATCGGTTTTGTGGGGGTATTGTGTGCCTACAGGGAATCTGGGATGACCTGAGGCCTTTACGAGAAAATCTAGCAACTATAGTCCCGTATCGGTTTTGTGGGGGTATTGTGTGCCTACAGGGAATCTGGGATGACCTGAGGCCTTTACGAGAAAATCTAGCAACTCCAGAGACCTAGTTAGACCAATAGGAGACCATCTTGAGAAGAAGAAACCCCAACTCCTCCTTTTGGCCGAGCTGGCCAGATTTTGCATGAGTGTGGCCGGCCTTATTGTGAGCATTGACATCTAGGTTTGGTCTGTAGCTCACATACCCCCTATACAACCCCACTGTACTGCTAGTTTAGCCAAATTTTACCTGAGACTAAATCTAGGATCATTTTCTTAGGTTGCTGAATATGGTATTTGTGGTTTATGAATTTGGGATTTGATATTTGATATTGTATTGGGTCATTGGATGTTAGTTATATGTATGCCCTAGAGGCCATTACTGTACATAGGATGTATATTGTAGTGGATGCTGGGACATATATAGGAAGGACTTTCTTGCTCGACATGATAGTATGCTATCTGGTTGCTCTTTACCTTAACGTGTATACCGATTGTCTCTCTGTTACATGTTGGTAAAGCCCTTAGGATGTGTACTTGACTACCTGGACTATGATGCGAATCATACTAGTGGGGACATGGTAGTCCATAAGTACATCCTTCAAAGTCCTTAGTCGTGGGTGTATCGAGACGGGGCATCGATATACCAGAGTAGACTAGCGTGTACCTTCTCGACCCATACAGATGGGCGATGGATGATCCCATATCCATTGGTGTTTGACATCAGAGATGATATACGGGTGCTCAGTAGAGACTGGGTACACTGGACAGACTCGCCGAGAACTCCCAGATGGTATTATACCTCACGTCAGATGGCAGTTCTCTGGTGACACTGGTACAGAGTAGTCTGTTGACCCGAGATCGTCATAGAGTCTTGTGTGGTTCCCAATGTGCTTTGATTTCCATCTTACCACGTCCAAGAGGGCGTGCAAAACGGTGGTTTTTGGGTACAGTCCCAAGTCACATTGAGGCAATGAGCGATAGGAGGGGATTCGTCTCTCCCGGTATAGGGGGTTGATGTTGCGCTGTGTTCGATTGGCTATAACAGGAAATCCCTGGCCAGGGATGCTGAGATTTACTGGTAAGTGTTACCAGTAGTTTCTCGAATTGTTATAGACCTTATATCGACACGACTTATCGAGCTATTGGGGTCTGACGTTTACCACCCCTAGGCGAGATATGCGACATATCAGACGATCAGACCGGACTGTACGGTAGTGTTACTGGTTGGATTCACTGGAGTGTGAGCGGGCTTGCTCGTCGATCTTCAGATCGCTCAATACCCGGGTGGCCGTTACGTTTAGCAGACCGCTTGCGGCTTGTGGATGTTTGATATGATCATCATCTGCTGCCGGCGTATTGACGAGTCTTTAGAGTCCTACACAGAGGTTTCCTGGCTCAAGCGAAACGAAATAGGAGCGCATATGAGATATGTGCGGGACCGAGAATAATGCGTGTATGTGATACCGTATTTCATTCTCGCGATCAATGTGTCGGATGGTTGTATGCGATATAACCTAGTTATCGATTCAAGCGTTGAATCGATAAGCCGATACATTGAATACTAGTCGGTTGTGTGCGACATGACCGGATCATTGAATCAAGTGTTGATTTAATGATTTAATGTATAATTATATATTTGATATATTACTTTGCATTAACTAGTATTGGTTCACTTTATATGGATTTTCTCACTCGGATGTGCGCATTATATATGCGATATATTTTTGTGCACTTGATTGTATCATGTTTGATGATGTATGTTAACTTGGATTTGTGTGAAGATTAAACCATGGTTGTGAGAGTGGTTAGGGTTTTCTTTTCTTACTTATTTATTTATTTATTTATTTATTTTGAAGAGATGAGAAAAGAATGGTTGCTAGTTTTGGAGTTTAGTTGAAGCTTCATGAAGCTTTGACTTTGTAACCATTCTTATCTTATCCTTGACCCTAACCATTCCCACTAACCCTAGTTTAGTCTCTACACATAACCATGGTTGGATTATGATAAGTTTTGATTTTCATTTTTATTTAAAATTAACTTATCATAACAATTATCCTCTTCTTGCTTTCTTCTTCTTCTTCACTTCATGAAGAAAGCTTCACTTCATCAATGGTGATTGATGAATTAGAGTGAGAAATCCAATTCTAAAGTCTACCCACTTCCTATTTCTTCATCCTTTACCTCTTGCCAAGTAGTAGAGTGTGTTTCCTTCACAAGTTTTCATGACTTGTTGAAGGTGGAGCTTGATCTAGTGATGCTTCGACGTAGATCATCTTCGGCACGTTGTCGACGACCTAGCCCGGTCTTTTCTCCGATGAAACCACCGTGAGAGTCATGGTTCGATTTGGACAGCGGAGAGGACTTCATTGCGGAGCCGTGGAGGTGGAGCACCGGATCTACAAAGGTTGTATTTCCGTATCTCTTAGTCATGTGTTAACTAGTTTACATTTCGCCTAGATTTCTAGCCAACGATCCGTAGTTTAGGGTTTCTCGGCACCGTATTTTTTGAAATTGGCATGGTTGATGCCTTGTGAGACCTTATTAGGGTGCCTAGGAACCCTACAGTGGTATCAGAGCCAAGCTAGAGCCTTAGGCGAAGTCTAGACGCAATTTGAAGTCCGATCGAACCAAAACCCGACCCCGGATCATGCTCTCTGTCCTTTTTTCAAAAACGTGGATTTTTCCAAATTAAAAATTACTAAAAAATTCAGCAGGGAAATCTAAGAATTACGGAGCAAAAAGTTTCTGGTGAACAGTACAAACCGCGGCGGAAGCGCGGCAGAAGCCTGGATTCTGCGGCGGTTCCGCGGTAATTTGAAGACGTCACCCTTCCCTGTTTGCACAGTAACTCCTATTTTAATATGCTGGATTTTCTGGGAATTTTTAATATTTATTATAGAGTTGAATTTTCTGGGATTGTTTTGAGGATTCGGTGTTTCGATCGGGGTATCAAATTTTGTCTGTGTGGCTTTCCGGATAAATTTTAGAATATGTTAAAAAGTTCGACCGGATATAAATACCCAATTTTTCCCCTGTCGGGAAATTTCCAAGTGTTGGATTTTTCCGAAGTTTAACGACGTTCTAAGTAGTGCAAGTAACGCGATGGTCCCTCTAGAAGACAACAAACCTTAACTCGATTATGTGACCGTCTTGAACTGCCCTTTGAACCTTCGGGTTTGGGGCAGTACGGCGTGTCACATGTGAGGCGTTGGCTTGACCCTTCTACGGCTGGACCGTCGGTACTGAGGCACGAACTGAATGTTGTTAGACTTATTTCATGTGTTGATCTGTATCGGGAAAACTTGGGTGTTCGAATGTTCAATCGGAAAGTTTAACATTTTCTAATTATCTGGAATGGGATACAATAATTGGAATTCACAAGAAGTTATGAGATAACTGAATGAATGTTATAAACATAGCAGTTTAGTCTCACTTGATCGGTTGCCACGAATTTTGATGTGATCAAAAGTCCGTCGCAATCACGTAGCGTACGCGGATACTCGCCGGGTAAACTTAATAGACAGCCTCACTCCATAGCCCCGACCAAGTGACTGTAGGAGAACCCCGTCGCCGAAAGCATCCGTTCGGGTGCTCGCGGTGGCGGTGTTCCGCCTTGGTGCACTTCGTCGACGGTATCGGGGGTGCGGCCGCCTACTGAAGTTTGCGACGAGCATTCGATCAGGATGTCGGGAATCTTGTTGAATTGCCCGACTTGATATTGAAAAGTGTTTTCGATTTTGAGACTAAAATGCGGGGTTTATAATTGTTAGGCATGCGATGTCTAAGGAATTCATTTGGTCAGGCATGCGATGTCTGAGGTGGTTGCGGATTCCAACTGTTGTAGTTTTACACTTTCTTTTCTGTGACCGTAAGTGTAATATGTGATATCGCCGGTTTCGTTGCTATATGTCAACGACAATTGGGATGCGCATATTTACTTACGTTGATGACATGTGATGTTATGTGTTGCTGGATATGTTATATTGGATCGTCGTGTTTGAATAGCCGGGGGTTTTTATGTGAGATGAGTGTTTTTCATTTTCATTCATGTAAAAACTTGTATGTAATATTCTTTTATTGGGGCACTTCCAGGTTGCGGAAGTTGTCACCGTTTGTATATTATTTACTTTTCCGCACTAGGATAGACCCAAGGAGGAGGGCACAAGTAACCGGGTTCTGGAGTCCAGTGGGAGACCAACTCGAGGAGTCGAGTCCGGGTCTCCTAACTCTAGAATTGGTAGGGTTGCTTGCCGCTCTCGTAGGGGTCTAGGGGTGTGGGTTTGGCTATTCATCGCGACCGTGGAATCCGTGTTTTATACTGGCTCGTATTGAAAACACGGACGTCCTAGTATATCCAATATTTCATATGTTTCTTCTGCTGCGATATCTGTGATGTGATCATGTGATGTTCTGTGATAGATACAGTATATAGTATATATGATATATTATATAGACGTTACTTATGTTTTACACCCGCGCTAGCCCTGCCCCGCTCTGCCGTTAGTTACCTAACCTAACGGTGCACGAGGGGACATCGAGGCGAATGCGGATGGCATAAGTGTACGTCGTATTTATCTGTGATGTTTAGGTACTTAAATGATAGGACTTCATTAATTTGATTAATGAAATAAAAGAAACCTAAGATGTTGTAGAATCGAAATTCAAAATAAAACAGGTAGCTACAGTTTTTTGCTTTGCACAGCGGTATATGTGATATATCCTGCACCTTATTCGATAAGGAAAGGACCGAGATCCCTTCACCGGGAGTGACTCCTTTAGCAATAACCGGCAGATGCTACACCCTCGGTTTGTCTTTTGATTGCTTTTAAGTGTTTTTGCTTTGCACAGTGATATATGTGATATATCCCGCACCTCATTCGACGAGGAAAGGACCGACGATCCCTTCACCGGGAGTGACTCCTTTAGCAAAACTAGAAAAGCCTCAAAAACACTCCATTTTAAAATCATTTGATTCTACGACGATATCAAGTTCATTACGCAATAGGTTTTCAGAAAAACCTGTCGTAGCCCTCCGTCATTTCAGATAAGTCCTATTTAGTATTCGTGCTACGTTTGTTGACCTCCGTCAAGGCGTAGTGTGCGGTAGCTAACTAGTATTTATCTGTTTATGCATATGATGCAGATTGAGTTAGGGTAGTCGTGCGGCCTTGTTGACCTCCGTCAAGGGTCGTGCGGGTGGGTTTAATTCGATCAAGAAATGACGGGTTGAACTTGACTAGTAGCCTATGGTTTGTTGACCTCCGTCAAGGTCATAGGGTGCTAGGGGCAAAATATTATCGGGAATTTCAAGTGTTGAAATTTGCAATGAGATTGCATACCTTCTATGAGATAGTTGGATCCCGATACCCGCTGCGAGTAAGAGTTACTCCTGGGAGAGTTTTATACATTACAATTAGCCGATCAAGTAGGTGTCTAGAAAGGTGTCAACGGGGTTACGCCTCTGGGAAAATGAGGTTTACATTAATTAGGTTCGTGCGAAAGCACGGGGGACCTCCCTCAAAGTACCGACACTGGCCTGGCTGAAAGATTGGCGAACTTGTAGTGTGTAATTAATCCCGGCTAGTCTTTCCTTTTAGGGTTTGAAGGAAGATTTGATAAAAAGCAGTGGGAGCCATCCTGATTAGATAAAATAATAACCAATCTATTCTTGCAAGAGCGCACGCTGAGTGTTTTCTTCTCTCTCTCTCCTGGTAGCGACCATATCACGCCTTAATCAAGATAATAATACGGAATATTGACCGAACCCGCTTGTTATACTGAGCTGGGGAACGTTGGTCCCGCTCCAACTTATAATTGTTATAAGACAGAGCAGGAAATTAGGGAATTACCAGAATTCCCGTGCCGCCCAAACGAAAAGAGTGCATGCTGATGCATCATCTTCGGGTGTGTTCATTACTGAGAACTGTTTCTCAGTATCCTTTACGTCCTGGGTATGTGATACCAGATCAGGATCCTAGATATGTAATCTGTTACATAGGGCTACAGATAGGTAGAGAACAGAGAACGGGTGATAAGTTTCATGAGGCAGAAAACGGGGCAAGAGTTGCAGCCATGTCTGTTGGTCACTGTCACCCTGTATTACAATACATTGATTCTGAACGAATGTTATTAGATACCGAACCTGATATACAAAATCATATCAGTCTCTTTATTAGTAAAGAAAGGATATAATTTTGTATTGTTGGATAATGTTTTGAACATTTCCTATATCAAAAGTTGATCGGTTCAGGCACGTTATCTAAAAGCGTTGATGTTCTAAATCAAACTACAGTTCTTAGTATACGGAACACAAACAAGAGGAAGAGTTCAGAAATGAACGAATTCTTCTTGAGGCATTGTAGACTAGGTCAGATCAATGTGACCCGACTAGCTAGAGTTACATATAGATGCATATTTAAATCAGTTTGAATTTACATCTTGTGAAACTCGCCAGTCATGTCACAAAGATAAGATGACCATAGCTCCGTTTAATGGAAACAGAGAAAGAGTTAGTGAACTCTTGGGATGATACATGTTGATGTATGTAGGTCCCCAGTCTACACTTGCCAAGACTGGTTCTTTATACTTCATTATATTCTCTGATAATCTCTCAAGATTCAGTCATATGTTCCTGTTGAAACATGAGTCCGAACCTTTTGAGATATTCACAGAATATAAGCGAGAAGTAGAGAACCAAAATACGGGTATAAGTATTATGTCCTTTGATGAGATCAAGGAGGAGAATACTTGTGCACGGAATTGCTGGACTATTCTAAAGGAGAATGAGATTCTCTCTCGGCATTACTCCTCCGAATACACTATAGCACGATGGTATATCGGGGCGGAGCAATCACACCCTATGTGATAAGGTGTGCTCTATGATGAGTACTACTGAGTTACCTTTTTCCTATTGGGAGTTATGCACTTGAGAAGCTGCATACCTATTGAATAGGATTCCAATCAAATCAGTTGCCTACCATTTCATATCTGATATGGAAAGGGAAGAGCCCATGTCTTAAGCAAGTTAAGATTTGGGGTTGACCGGCCTATGTCTAAAAGCAAAATCCGGACAAGCTCGAGGCAAGGTCTGTAATGTGGAACTGGAAATGTTCCAGCTATACAAACTACAGCACATGATTTGATAGAACCAAAGGATTCAGTAGATTCCAACGAACCTCAGCCTCTCCGCCGATCTAGTAGGGTTCCTCACCCACCTGAGAGATACTTCGGTTTCTCTATGACAGTGGGAGCGAGGATTGCATCATGAGATGATGACCCAACTAGTTTCCAGCTGGCCATCAGGAGTAAGACTCTGTAAGAATGGCTGGATGCTTAGCGATCTGAGATGGAATCCTTATACACCAACAAAGTATGGACTTTGGTTGCTATATCTGAAGGGTTAAATCCCCATCAGGAGCAAGTATATCTTGAGAAGATTACTTGGTGTACATGGAAAAGTTGAGACTTTCAAAGCTAGACTTGTTAAAGGTTTGCATCATTGACCAGGTGTGGATCATGATGAAACTTTTTCTAAGGATCTATGCTTAAGTCCATCCAGATCCTACTTGTCACGGCTACATACCATGACTACGATATCTGGTGGTTGGGTGTCATGACAGCTTTTCTAAATGATGTTTTAGAAGAGAACGTCTATAAGTACACAGCCAGAGGGCTTCGTAGACAGTGGGAGCAGCGGAAACGTGTGCAAGATACTTTATAGGATAAAGCAGGCATCGTGGAGTTGGAACATCTGTTTTGGTGGATTTGTCAAAGAAGTTGACATCATCAAAATGGTAGATGAACCTTGTATAAACAAGAAGGTAGTGGGGAGTATGGTGACGATCCTCGTAGAGTACGTGGATGACATACTCTTGATAGGGAAGGAGTTTCCTATGCTACGCTCGATCAATCTCCGCTTATCACAATGATTCTCCATATAGGATCAAAGTGATACCTCCTAAATCCTGGGTTTTGGATCTATGAGATAGATCTAATTGGATGTTAGGATTCTCACTAGTTGTACTGAGATGGTATCAATCGACCCTGGGGAGAATCACTGGAATAGTTCCAGGGTGATAAAGACGACTGAATGTCAGTCACAGGCATTGTCTTTACCCTCAGTAAAGGGACGGTATGTTGGAAGAGTTCCAAGCTAGATACCGTGACATACTAGACGATAAAGGCAGGATACATCGCTACTTAAGATGCTACCAAAGAGGATGTTTGGGTGTATATTGGTTCATGAGATGAACTATGTTCCTCCCATTGTGTGACAGTGGAGTTGTGGCTTATGCCAAGGAACGCAGGTCCCATCAGTGATCCAGACATATTCTAAGGCAGTATCACTTGATCATGAAGATGGTTGATCTCCAGGGTGATCAAGGTTAGGAGAGTAGACTCAGAGGACAACACGGCGGATCCACTCACGAAGGCCTGTTCCCAGAGGGAGATTTTTTTTTGGGATGGTTGAGTATGAGATACTACAACCACTGCTACAGATGGCCCTAGTGCAAGTGGGAGATTGTTAGTTATATGTATGCCCTAGAGGCCATTACTGTACATAGGATGTATATTGTAATGGATGCTGGGACATATATAGGAAGGACTTTCTTGCTCGACATGATAGTATGCTATCTGGTTGCTCTTTACCTTAACGTGTATACCGATTGTCTCTCTGTTACATGTTGGTAAAGCCCTTAGGATGTGTACTTGACTACCTGGACTATGATGCGAATCATACTAGTGGGGACATGGTAGTCCATAAGTACATCCTTCAAAGTCCTTAGTCGTGGGTGTATCGAGACGGGGCATCGATATACCAGAGTAGACTAGCGTGTACCTTCTCGACCCATACAGATGGGCGATGGATGATCCCATATCCATTGGTGTTTGACATCAGAGATGATATACGGGTGCTCAGTAGAGACTGGGTACACTGGACAGACTCGCCGAGAACTCCCAGATGGTATTATACCTCACGTCAGATGGCAGTTCTCTGGTGACACTGGTACAGAGTAGTCTGTTGACCCGAGATCGTCATAGAGTCTTGTGTGGTTCCCACTGTGCTTTGATTTCCATCTTACCACGTCCAAGAGGGCGTGCAAAACGGTGGTTTTTGGGTACAGTCCCGAGTCACATGGAGGCAATGAGCGATAGGAGGGGATTCGTCTCTCCCGGTATAGGGGGTTGATGTTGCGCTGTGTTCGATTGGCTATAACAGGAAATCCCTGGCCAGGGTTGCTGAAATTTACTGGTAAGTGTTACCAGTAGTTTCTTGAATTGTTATAGACCTTATATCGACACGACTTATCGAGCTATTGGGGTCTGACGTTTCCCACCCCTAG
The DNA here is from genome assembly GCA_030015575.1 of Agapanthus africanus. Classification (NCBI taxonomy): domain Eukaryota; kingdom Viridiplantae; phylum Streptophyta; class Magnoliopsida; order Asparagales; family Amaryllidaceae; genus Agapanthus; species Agapanthus africanus. The sequence goes on along the minus strand of JASDDO010000029.1, from coordinate 335,870,981 downwards.
GCGAGATATGCGACATATCAGACGATCAGACCGGACTGTACGGTAGTGTTACTGGTTGGATTCACTGGATTGTGAGCGGGCTTGCTCGTCGATCTTCAGATCGCTCAATACCCGGGTGGCCGTTACGTTTAGCAGACCGCTTGCGGCTTGTGGATGTTTGATATGATCATCATCTGCTGCCGGCGTATTGACGAGTCTTTAGAGTCCTACACAGAGGTTTCCTGGCTCAAGCGAAACGAAATAGGAGCGCATATGAGATATGTGCGGGACCGAGAATAATGCGTGTATGTGATACCGTATTTCATTCTCGCGATCAATGTGTCGGATGGTTGTATGCGATATAACCTAGTTATCGATTCAAGCGTTGAATCGATAAGCCGATACATTGAATACTAGTCGGTTGTGTGCGACATGACCGGATCATTGAATCAAGTGTTGATTTAATGATTTAATGTATAATTATATATTTGATATATTACTTTGCATTAACTAGTATTGGTTCACTTTATATGGATTTTCTCACTCGGATGTGCGCATTATATATGCGATATATTTTTGTGCACTTGATTGTATCATGTTTGATGATATATGTTAACTTGGATTTGTGTGAAGATTAAACCATGGTTGTGAGAGTGGTTAGGGTTTTCTTTTCTTACTTATTTATTTATTTATTTATTTATTTTGAAGAGATGAGAAAAGAATGGTTGCTAGTTTTGGAGTTTAGTTGAAGCTTCATGAAGCTTTGACTTTGTAACCATTCTTATCTTATCCTTGACCCTAACCATTCCCACTAACCCTAGTTTAGTCTCTACACATAACCATGGTTGGATTATGATAAGTTTTGATTTTCATTTTTATTTAAAATTAACTTATCATAACAATTATCCTCTTCTTGCTTTCTTCTTCTTCTTCACTTCATGAAGAAAGCTTCACTTCATCAATGGTGATTGATGAATTAGAGTGAGAAATCCAATTCTAAAGTCTACCCACTTCCTATTTCTTCATCCTCTACCTCTTGCCAAGTAGTAGAGTGTGTTTCCTTCACAAGTTTTCATGACTTGGTGAAGGTGGAGCTTGATCTAGTGATGCTTCGACGTAGATCATCTTCGGCACGTTGTCGACGACCTAGCCCGGTCTTTTCTCCGATGAAACCACCGTGAGAGTCATGGTTCGATTTGGACAGCGGAGAGGACTTCATTGCGGAGCCGTGGAGGTGGAGCACCGGATCTACAAAGGTTGTATTTCCGTATCTCTTAGTCAAGTGTTAACTAGTTTACATTTCGCCTAGATTTCTAGCCAACGATCCGTAGTTTAGGGTTTCTCGGCACCGTATTTTTTGAAATTGGCATGGTTGATGCCTTGTGAGACCTCATTAGGGTGCCTAGGAACCCTACAGGTGAAGAGCTAGCTTCTGCTTGGGGATGCCTTTATTATTATCATGTATATGTGGTTTTGGATCAAAATATACAAAGGAGGTGCTGCCCAAATTTTTAAAAGACGAAACATGTTTTTCAACTAGTAGATCCACTTGCATTTTTATGTTCCATTGTCTATGTATTTAAGAAAACTTTTGATTTCATCATACCTTTATTTGAAAACTTCACCTTTTTTATTTTCTTTAAAAAGGGTATAGATTTCTGGACTTCGGCTTACTTGAATTACGTTACGCCAGTAGACGTAGCGTGATTTAAGTGCCAGTCACGAGCTAATATTTTAGGGTCATGACATGCTCGGTGGAGACTGGGTACACTGAACAGGACTCGCCGAGAACTCCTAGATGGTATTATACCTCATGTCAGATAGTAGTTCTCTGGTGACACTGGTACAGGTTAGTCTGTCGACCCGAGATCGTCATAGAGTCTTGTGTGATTCCCACTGTTCTTTGATTTCCACGTTACCACGGCTCTACTGAGTCGTGCAAACCGGTGGTTTTTGGGTACAGTCCCGAATCACATGGAGGAAATGAGCGATAGGAGGGATTTCGTCTCTCCCAGTATTGGGGGTTGATGTTGCGCTATGCTCGATTGGCCATAACAAGAAATCCCTGGCCAGGATTGCTGAGATTTAATGGTAAGTGTTATCGGTATGTTTCTCGAACCGTTATCGGCCTCACAGCGGCATGACTTATCGAGCTATTGGGGTTATACATTTTACCATCCCCACGCTGGATATGCGACATATCAACAAAGAGACCAGACTGTACGGTTGTGTTATGATCGCATGCTTTCGGCATATCGGAGTTCAAAATTTTAAAGTTATAACTGCGATCAAGACGGTGTCGCTTTGCAGCTAGCCGGTTGAGCACGGGTCGATCCGCAGGGAGATGGTTGTATGTCTGTTCGAGTCTTAGACGAGTCAATAAAGAATGTATATGTGTATATTCAATTCTATCCTAAGTGTTTGTATTTTATATTCAAATAAACTTGTTAAGGTTAAGGTCGGTTGGTAGAGTCAGGATTAGTCTTGTGCTTGTCTTTTGCCATTCTTAAAACGATGTTGGGATAATCGAAAATAGCAGGGATTAGGAGGATATAGGAATGGGATTTGCGAGTTTAAGCAAGCTTTCCAACGCTAAATCTATTCCTAGTGCCCCCTGTCCATCCGCTAAATACGCTTATCCCAACCCTCAGCCAAACACCCGCAATCATGTATCAAATTGGGTCACAACTACATGCCACATTGTAGTGCGCCCAAAAGACTTCTCGGCTTAGGTATATCACGTATAGCGCGCCTAAGTGAGGGGATTGCGTTTGTTTGGTCAGGGTTTGTTTCAAGATGTTTTGGTAAAGAGAAGCACAAGGGATTTTTCCGTCCCTCATACCACCTTCCTTAGCCTTAACAAGTGCGGAATTATTCACACATTATAAAAGAAAATAAAACAAAACAAGAAGGAAGAAAAGAAGGAAAAGAAAAATACGGTTTTACAAATGTGCAAACTAACTACTTGCGTCCTCACCTAAGTAAGGAACTCCGTCGAAATATCATCGCTTGAAAATAATATGGAAAAGAAGAAAAGAAAGGAGCAAGAAATAACAACAACTAATTAAAAACAAGAAATAAAATGACACTAGAATTAAAAGACAATGCAAGAATTAAAAGATACAAGTTAAATAAAAAAAACCTCATCTTCATTTCATCATCCACTCAATACTTTCACTACATTTTAATGGAAGAAGACATGAAGAAGAAGAAGAAGAAGAAGAACTAACACTACACTAAATCCTAAAAAAAGAAGCATAAAAAGAAGACGCTTGGTTTGGCACAAAACTGGGCTATTTATAGGCTGAGTAATGAAACCCTAGGGCAAGATTATGAGCCCAAATGAAATGTTCAAACTACACCCGAAATCCGAGTTGACACTGAGTCAACTCGGCCGCGGATCCGCCGCGAATCAGCCATTTTGGCAGTGGATCCGCGCTTCTTTGAGGGAGCTGGGTTGTCGTTTTTTCTAGGTTTTCTTGTGTTGCTCTCTTCTGTTGTTCTACATGCTCCAAATTGCAAATTGCTTCCACAATTTCTTCAGATCTGCAACAGTCCAAAATGGCTTCAAAAATAATCCTTTTGACCTCATCTCCCTCGAGCTCCGCGCACCCATAGATTCTTGTGATGCCCCTCTCGTGCTCTGTACTTGTCCGAGACACGAATGACCACTGTCATTTGTCTTGTCTCTGGAACTGGTACACGGTACTGGACGGATACGGATGACCGGAACCCGGCTTTTATCTGTTTGCAACAGATGTTCTGTATTTTGGCATAACAGTGGAGATTTTGTATCATTAGTGTTATTCTGGACTAGGAACCTGTATCATGTAAATATGTAGCAAAGACGGATAAAAAGCACCTACCTATAAACAAACGAGCATAAGAATGGACGGTCTTAAATGCAATATTCTGGTTTGAACAAATACCCCCAAACTTAAATTTTGCTCGTCTCGAGCAAAACCAATTATTTACAAAAAGTCCTAACCTCACTTTCACAGGGAACGCGATTGCATTAAGCTCATGCAACAAGCCGTTAAATCTCTAGGTGTCCCTAGTAGGAGGAGTGTTGTCTCCTGAGGGTTTTCAGGGGATTACACCCACAAAATCCCATCAAGCTAGTGTCATAAGTTAACATCGATTCTACTCCTACAGTTTAGTATCTACGTTAGAAACTCTATCATCCTAAGTTAGAAATATCCAACCCTTATGTTTCACACCTCCTATCTATTTAACCTTAGATCCTATACGTTCCAAAAAAATTTAGAAAGATGTTGGTATCTCCTGAGTTTTCCTTCTAAAGTGCGGTCTTAAATCAGGGATTTTTATCAACTTTACAGAAAACATAAGTCTTATTCTTTATTTCTATCTTTTATCCAAACATCGATTGTATACCCCTACGTGTGTATTATTTCACCCCTACACTTGAGAATTCAATTCAAGCTATAGTACCCTTACCCTAATACCTAATACTACTTCTTTTCATTTATGATGAACGATGTTGCTCACATACCTTTCATGCGACTATTAATGCTTCTTGAGGCACTAACAACCGATTACTGAATGTGTAAGCTTAAAGCGTAAATAACAGTTTTCAGGTCTTGACTTTATTTATTTATTTCTTTTCTTTATTTTCTTTCAAGACCGGATATATTTTTCAATATGCTCTTTTGGTGTTTAGCTTCAAATACCGTTTTTTCTTTCATACTAGGTTTTCAGGCAAGAGTGTTTCTAGGTATCCTCTACTATCCTAAGTTTCAAGGTGAGTGCATGTGCAGTTTGTAGGGTATATGCTTTCTAAATTTGGACTCAAGAATAGGAACTATTTTTCAGACTTATTTTTCAATAAAGCTTCAATACTTTCCCTTCAGCTTGACTTAACTCAAGAACTGAACTCAAGGTTACCTATTTCTACAAAAAAAAACTGCAAGGACATATAATTACAAAGATTAAACAGAATGAGGGTTATTTTTAGGGTTTTCAATTCCTAAGTTTAGGATTTAGTTATTTCTAACGTATCAACTAAACTATCGGAATAAAAATCTAAGTTACCCTATTAGCTAACTTGACGACAAAGTTTTTATATTTTGTAAATTTTTTCGATTTTTGTGCGTTTTTAATAAGGTATGCAAATGCAAAATATACAAATGAATGCGAAGGAAGAAATCTTACCGAACACACCTCCAAACTTAAACTTAACAGTGCCCTCACTCTCAGGCTATACCAAGAGGGTCAAAATTGTCGGCGCTCTCACAAAACAAAAGGCAAACCAAAAAATATATACACAAAAAAGGTCCCCCCAAACTTAAGTGAAACAGTGTTTCCACTGTTTATGCGTTAAAGTTCAGAGTTAGGGGAGAGAAAACAGTATCAAGCTATACAAGGCCTTACAAAGGCCAAAAGTTAACACCAACCATTCAAAAAATTTATCATTATAATGGTGTGGTTGGTGAAAGAATACGGAGAGGAAAGAAATGGAGAATATGCGAGACCGTATGTGAAGAGAAGCGGGATACGGTCCCGGTATATGAGGAGAAGAATGGCGGAAGGGAAAAAGAAGTGGTGTGCGAACTTGAGGGTGAAAATGGAGTGAATAAATTAGCACAATTTATAATGACTGATGTGTAAACAGCGATCGTGCTAATCTATCAACCCGTCGAGAAATGGAGTCAAATCCCTCAAGATTCGTGAAAAAACATGGGTACGCAGAACTTAGTAAACCAGACATAAGAAAAGAAGGTAATATGGTATCTTGCAAGGTCGGAACGATGGAAAGGATGGAGGGGAGAGGAAGGTTATCGGTTAAAGGTTCAGGAGGGTGTACACAGTCAATGAAAGGGATAGGATGAATTAGAAAATCCGACTCATCAATTAAAACTGGTTCATCCTCAAAATTCTCCTCAAAGATTATCTTATCCATACATTTATCATCAAATTCCAGACGCATATGGGGTTCGGGAAAATATTTAATGACTCAGGATGATGTCCACACGGAAGTGAAAGTAAATGATGAATTTGAGAGACAAACTCATCCAAAGCTGTGGGTTCATCATCCGAAATATTCCCAGCGTCGATATCCTTAATCAAGTGAAAATCAATATTCTCAGATACCTCATCAAAAGCATGGAGTTCAATCAATTGTGGTTCTAAGATGGAGGTGTAGCGGTCAAAAGGATTGGTGATGGTTTCACTCAAAAGGGACCCTTCACAATCCGGTAAATCAAACACTACAAAGTTGCACAACTCGTCAAACGTTCTATTGGCTATTTGTGATTCATTTGTGACACTCGATAGACAATCAAAACCGGAGTTGTGGGATTCAATTTGTAATGGGTAGGTTTGATTTGGAAGGGTGTACTGCTCACTCTCACCACTCAAATTCTCAATATGTCCAACCGTCTCATCATACAGTGGAAAATTTGGAGCTAGTTGGAAACTAGCTACCGGGTCACTAGGTTGTATGAGGGCGGCCATGGATGCATTCAAATCCATCATTTGTTGGTACGACGCTACCCGAAAGTCCTCCAACGACTGTTCTAGACTAGACATGGGTTGTGAAGGGGTTTCAGTAAAAGATTCGAAGTTGTGTGGATACTGGAAACTCCCAAAAGGCTGTTCAGAAGCAATGTCTAAGGAAGGTACAAAAGTTGGATAAGATGGATAGGAATTGAATGGTTGGACAGGAGTAGAATCAACATTTGGATAAGAAGGTGAATGGAATTGTTGATCCCAAGTATTGGAAGTGGTGAAAGGAGTGAAAGATCGGCTACGGGATTGTTCAATACGTTTAGCGACGGACAATGGACGACTCGCAAATGGGGTATCAACGTAAGAGGGTGGGGGAGGTTGAAATGGTTGATACGAAGTGGATTGCAGAGTGTAAGTGTTTGTCCTAGACGCGTCTATCCGATCTTTCAAAGATATTTTGGGTATGGAGGGGTCGTTCGAAATTCGACTAAAGCAAGAACTGTAGGAAGTAATGTCTGGTTATGGGCACCAAATTTCGGCAAGAGTTTTTCGAGGCGGGGTACCCATGTTAGAAGAGTGAAAAGGCAGGGAGGGAAGGGAGTGGTATTTTTATTTTAGTTTTTAAAAAAAAATTGTTTGTTTTTAGAGTTTTAAAAATTGTTTGTTTGAAAGAATACGGAATTATGGGACTAAACTTTACATAAGCACTATCACAAAATGCACAAACAATCACCTAGAGATGGGGTCTTTAAATTCTAACTAGACCGCTCCTAGACTTCCAAGCGACAAGTTGCAGGGTAACCCTCGAATCGCCTCTTCACTGCCAATTGTGGCCAGGTAAGTACAAGTGAGGGAAGGAGCGTTCCGCTCACGAATCACCGTGAGACGGGCCTTTTAAAATTACCTCCTCACTTGTCTAGCCTAGGCACCACAAAGTCAAGTTTAGATAAACGACCGATTCCCCGCAACCTTCACTTGTCCTAAATGAGCGCAACAAGTCCGTATAGGTTTGGTCTAGATATTTTTTTAATTAACTCAAGGTAATGCGTATGCAATTAGTGATTTGTGGGGTCTTAGGAATGGTGATGAAGTCCCCACCCAATCTGAATTGGTGTTATAGCCCTTAATGTCCGTATTAGTATATGTAAAGCGTGTAAACAAATAAAAATCTAAAACAACAAGAAAAAAATTATTTGGCGGCGGCGCAATCTGTGCAAAGAAACTTACAGAAAATACAGTTCAATAAGGTTCAGAGAGAAGAATAGGGGTATGAGAAGGGGTGGAAAAAAATTGGGGCCAAGAACCCACAATTGAACCGGGGAACCGCCGCACAACCCACGCTTTGACCACGGTTCCGCGGTCAAAATGTGGACTTGGGGCCTGAAACTTTGGTTCCTGCACTCCTATTACTCTGTACGACAGAATAAAAACCTCTATCTTTTGATTTGAATACTTTATTTGCTCAAGATACCCTGCACAATCGCACACAAAAAAATATCAAAAGTAACAAAAAGATTTTTACTATATTTTATATATATATATATATACAAAAAAGAATATTTAACCCGAATAACAAAAAAGAAATACGTTACCGTCTCCCGGCAACGGCGCCATTTGATCGCACGCTTTCGGCATGTCGGAGTTCAAATTCTAAAGTTATAACCGCGATCAAGACGGTGTCGCTTTGCAGCTAGCCGATTGAGCACGGGTCGATCCGCAGGGAGATGGTTGTATGCCAGTTCGAGTCTTAGACGAGTCAATAAAGAATGTATATGTGTATGTTCAATTCTATCATAAGTGTTTTTTTTATGTTCAAATAAAATTGTTAAGGTTAAGGTCAGTTAATAGAGTTAGGATTAGTCTTGTGCTTGTCTTTTACCATTCTTAAAACGATGTTGGGATAATCGAAAGTAGCGGGGATTAAGAGGACATAGGAATGGGATTTGCGAGTTTAAGCGAGCTTTCCAACGCTAAATCCATTCCTAGTGCCCCTTGTCCGTCCGCTAAATACGCTTATCCCAACCCTCGACCAAACACCCGCAACCATGTATCTAATTGGGTCACAACTACATGTCACGTTGTAGCATGCCCAAAAGACTTCTCGGCTTAGGTCGCTGCTACATGTCACGTACAGCGCGCCTAAATGAAGGGGTTTCGTTTGTTTGGTCGGGGTTCATTTCATGATGTTCTAGCGAAGAGAAGCACAAGGGATTTATCCGTCACTCATACCACCTTCCTTAGCCTTAACAAGTGCGGAATTATTCACACATTATAAAAGAAAATAAAACAAAACAAGAAGGAAGAAAAGAAGGAAAAGGAATATACGGTTTTACAAATGTGCAAGCTAACTACTTGTGTCCTCACCTAAGCAAGGAACTCCGTCGAAATATCATCGCTTGAAAATAATACAGAAAAGAAGAAAAGAAAAGAGCAAGAAATAACAACAACTAATTAACAACAAGAAATAAAATTACACTAAAATTAAAATACAATGCAAGAATTAAAAGATACAAGTTAAATAAAAAAAACCTCATCTTCATTTCATCATCCACTCAATGCTCTCACTGCATTTTAATGGAAGAAGACATGAAGAAGAAGAAGAACTAACACTACACTAAATCCTTAAAAAAGAAGCATAAAAAGAAGACCCTTGGCTTGGCACAAAACTGGGCTATTTATAAGATGAATATTGAAACCCTAGGGCAAGATTCTGAGCCCAAATGAAATGTCCAAACTACCCCCAAAATCCGAGTTGACACTGAGTCAACTCGGCCGTGGATCCGCCTCGAATCGGCCATTTTGGCCACGGATCCACGATTCTTTGAGGGAGTTGGGTTGTCATTTTTTCTAGGTTTTCTTGTGTTGCACTCTTCTGTTGTTCTACATGCTCCAAAATGCAAATTGCTTCCACAATTTCATCAGATCTGCAATAGTCCAAAATGGCTTCAAAAATAATCCTTTTGACCTTATCTCCCTCGAGCTCCGCGCACCCATAGATTCTTGTGCTACCCCTCTCGTGCTCTGTGCTTGTCCGAGACACGAATCACCACTGTCATTTTTCTTGTCTCCGGAACTGGTAGCGGCACTGGACGGATACGGATGACCGGAACCCGGCTTTTATCTATTGGCAACAGATGTTCTGTATTTTACCGTAACAGTGGAGATTTTTTATCATTAGCATTATTCTGGACTAGGAACCTGTATCCTGTAAATATGTAGCAAAAAAGGATTAAAAGCACCTACCTATAAACAAACGAGCATAAGAATGGGCGGTATTAAATGCAATATTCTGGTGTGAACATGTTACTTATTGGATTCGCAGGAGTATGAGCAGGCTTACTTGTTGATATTCTGATCGCTCAATACCTGGGAGCCGTTACGTACAGCTAGTGCCGCTGACGGTTTGTGGGCATGTGATTTGATCACTGCCTACTGCTAGCGTATTGACGAGTCTTTAGAGTCCTACACAGAGGTTTCCAGGCTCTGGCGGAATGAAGTAGGAGCACATATGTGATATGTGCGGGATCGAGATTAATACGTGTATATGATACCGTATTCCAATCTCGCGATATGTGATATCGTTCGGTTATATGTGATATAGCCGGATTATCGAATCAAGTGTTGATTCGATAAGTTGATACAAATAATATTAGTCTGTTATATGTAATATAGCCGGATTATTAAATCAAGTGTTGATTTAATAATTTAATGTATAATTATATATTTGATATATTAATTTACATTAACTAATATTAGCACACTTAAGCATTTCTTTTTCTCACTTGTGCACATTTAATATATATGTGATATATATTATGTTAGTTATATGTATGCCGTAGAGGCCATTACTGTACATACGATGTATATTGTAATGGATGCTTGGACATATATAGGGAGGACTTTCTTGCTCGACATGATAGTATGCTATCTGGTTGCTCTTTATCTTAACATGTACTCTGATTGTCTCTATATTACATTTTTATAATGTCCTTAGGATATGTACTCGACTACTGGGACTATGATGAGATCATACTAGTGGGGCCACGGTAGTCGACGAGTACATCCTATAACTGTTCCTAGTCAAGGGTGTATCGAGATAGGGTATCGATACACCAGAGTAGACTAGCGTATACGCATCTTGACCCATATGATAGGCGATGGATGATCCCATATCCATCGGTGTTTGACATCAAGGATGGTGTACGGGTGCTCAGTGGAGACTGGGTACACTGGACGGACTCGCCGAGAACTCCCAGATGGTATTATACCTCACGTCAGATGGCAGTTCTCCGGTGACACTGGTACATAGTAGTCTGTTGACCCGAGATCGTCATAGAGTATTGTGTGATTCCCACTGTGCTTTGATTTCCATCATACCACGTCCAAGAGGGCATGCAAAAAGGTGGCTTTTGGGTACAGTCCCGAATCACATGGAGGCAATGAGCGATTGGAGGGGATTCATCTCTCCCGGTATTGGGAGTTGATGTTGTGCTGTGTTCGATTGGCTATAACCGGAAATCCCTGGCCAGGGTTGCTGAGATTTACTGGTAAGTGTTATCAGTAGTTTCTCGAACTGTTATAGACCTCATATCGACACGACTTATCGAGCTACTGGGGTCTGACATTTACCACCCTCAGGCGAGATATACGACATATCAGACGACGAGACCGGACTGTACGGGAGTGTTACTGTTTGGATTCACAGGAGAATGTACAGGCTTGCTTGTTGATCTTCTGAGCGCTCAATACCTGGATAGCTGTTACGTTTAGCTGAACGCTTGCAGCTTGTGGGTGTTTGATATGATCATCACCTACTGCCGGCGTATTGACGATTCTTTAGAGTCCTACACAGAGGTTTCTTGGCTCAGGCAAAACGGAGTAGGGTCACATATGTGATATGTGCGGGACCGAGGATAATACGATATGAGATACCGTAATCTATTCTCGCGATATTTGATATCAACCGGGTCATCGGATCAAGTGTTGATTCGATGAATCGGTACGGATAAATATTAGTCGGTTATATGCGATATAGCCGGATTGTCGGATCAAGTGTTGATTCGATAATTTAATGTATAATAATATATATGATATATTAAATGACATTAACTAATATTAGCTCACTAAAAGATTCTTTTTCTCACTCGGATAATACATTGATATATATGCGATATATGTTAATTGTATTATTTTATTTGGTTACAATAAATATTATATATGTGATATATAATATTGTAATATGATATGATAAATAATGCAACATGTTTAGTAGAGATTAAACAAGATTAGGGTTTGATTTGGGTTAATGCTTTCTAGATGATTCTAGAAGGTTTAGTTTTGTTTTGTGAAAGATATTTTCAAGTGACTCATTCTTAACCTAACCCAAACCCTAGCCTTGGTTAATTCTCTACAAAGGATTAGTCCACCATGGTTGCATAATTCATCATTATCTCCTTTGCATTCTTCATCATAAAAGGATTCCTATCATTATTCTTCATCTTCTTCCTTCTTCTTTCTTCATGGAAAAAGCTTACTAGCTTTTTTCCAAGTGATGAATAAATGTGAGAAAAAGATAAATAAAGAGAGCAAAAATCCTACTTCATCATCCTCATCTTCCCTTGCCCTTTAGATGAGAGTGTTCACTCAATTTTAGTGAGTGTTAGCTTGTGTTAATGAAACTTCAAGGTAGATCCGGCTTCGGGTTGTAATCGCTCTCACTTAGTGTTAAAGTGTTTAGCATGTTAGTTTTCGCCTAATCTCTAGTTTAAAGATCCGGCTTCGGGTTGTTCGGCACGGCTATTTTTTAAATCGGGCATGGTTGATACCTCGTAGAACCTTGTGCGCATGCCTAGCAAACCAACAGTGGTATCAGAGCTAAGCTAGAGCTTTAGGCGAAGTCTAGACGAAGTTTAAAGTCCGATCGAACCCGGAAAACCCGATAAAACCCCTTCTCTGTACATTTTTCAAAAATGTAGTTTTTTCTTAATTAAAAATGCTCAGAAAAACAAGCAGGAAAAACTAAGAATTACGGTGAAGTACGGTCCCCTAAGTCAACTATTTGACCGCGGAACCGCGGAGAAACCATGGGTTTGGCGGCGGTTCCGCGGCCAAAATTTGGACTTAGTCCCTGAAATTTCACTTAATTATTCTTAGGTCCTTTATTGTTAATTTTTTCTGTGAATATTTTAATTCCACTCAAGTGTTGAGTTTTCTAGGGTTGTATTGGGGAATCGTTGATTCCATCAGATAATTTAACTTTGTTTAGTTTTGTCCGGATAATTTTTAGAAACTGTTAAAAAGTTCGAACGGATATCAATAACTAACTTTTTCCCCTGTCGGAAAAAATTTCAAAAGTTGGATTTTTTCTCGTGTTTAAGAACGTTCTAAGTTGTGCAAGTAACGCGGTGGACCCTCTAGAAGACAACAAACCTTAACTCGATTATTTGACCGTCTTGAACTGCCTTTTGAACCTTAGGGTTTGGGGCAGTACGGCGTGCCACATGTGAGGCGTTGGCTTGACTCTTCTACGGCTGGACCATTGGTACTATGGCATGTGATGGATGTTTTTAAACCGATTTCAAGTGTTGAGATATATTGGGGAAATCTTGGGTGTTTGATTGTTCGATCGGAAAGTTTAACATTTTCTGTTTTATCTGGAATGTGATACAATATTTGGAATCCACAAATTGTTATGAGATAACTGATTTGAATATTATAGACATAGCAGTTTAGTCTCAGATGATCGGTTGCCACGGAATTTTGATGTGATCAGAAGTCTTTCGCAATCACGTAGTGTACGCGGATACTCGCCGGGTAAACTTAATAGACAGCCACGCCCCATAGCCCCGACCAAGTGACTGTAGGAGAACCCCGTCGCCGAAAGCATCCGTTCGGGTGCTCGCGGCAGCGGTGTTCCGCCTTAGTGCACTTCGTCGACGGTATCTGGGGGTGCGGCCGTCTACTAAAGTTTGCGACGAGCATTCGATCAGGACGTCGGGAATCTTGTTGAATTGCCCGACTTGACATTGAAAAGAGTTTTCGATAATGAGACTAAAATGCGGTGTTTATAATTGTTAGGCATGTGATGTCCAAGGAATTCATTTGGTTAGGCATGCGATGTCTAAAAAGATTGCGGATTCCAACTATTGTAGTTTTACACTTTCTTTTCTGTGACTGTAAGCGTAGTATGTGGTGTATCGCCGGTTTCGTTGCTATACATCAACGACAATCGGGATACGCATACTTGCTTACGTTGATGATATGAGACATTATGTGTTGCTGTGATATGTTATATTGGATCGCCGCGTTCAGAATAGCCGGGGTTTTATGTGAGATGAGAGTTTTTTCTTTTTCATTCATGTAAAATTCATTTGTATGTAATATTCTTTTATTGGGGCACTTCCAGGTTGCGGAAGATGTTACCGTTGTATATTATTTACTTTTCCGTATTAGGTAGACCCAAGGAGGGGAGCACAAGTAACCGGGTTCTAGGGTCCAGTGGGAGACTATCTCGAGGAGTCGGGACCGGGTCTCCTAACCATAGAATTGGCAGTGTTGCTTGCCGCTCTCGTAGAGGTCTAGGGATGTAGGTTTGGCTATTCATCGCGACCGTGGAATCCGTGTTTTATACAGGCTCGTATTGAAAACACGGACGTCCTAGTATATCCAATATTTTATATATGTTCTTCTGCTGCAATGTTCTGTGATGAGATCATATTACTGCCTGAGACGAATGTTTATATTTTATATATATGAGATATATGTTATATTGCAGATTTCGTTTCAAAAGAGATGCTTGTGAAGCATAATAAAATGGGACTTCATTAATGAGATTAATGAAATAAAAGAAACCTAAAGATGTTGTAGAAACTTGTTTATAAAAACTGGTAGCTCTAGTTCTTGCTTTGCATAGCGGTGTTCCTTGTAGAACATCCAGCACCTTATTCGATAAGGAAAGAGCCGAGATCCCTTCACCGGGAGTGACCTCTTTAGTGAAACTAGCAGATGCTATAAACTCGGTTTGTCTTTTGATTGCTTCTATAGTTCTTGCTTTGCATAGTGATATTTGTGAAATATCCTGCACCTTATTCGATGAGGAAAGGGCCGACGATCCCTTCACCGGGAGTGACCCCTTTAGCAAAACTAGAAAAGCCTCAAAAGCACTCCATTTAAAAATCACTCGATTATACAACGATATAAAGTTCATTACGCAAAGGGTTTTCTTAAAAACCTGTCGTAGCCTTCCGTCATTTCAGATAAGTAATAGTTAGTATTCGTGCTGCGTTTGTTGACTCAGTCAAGGTATAGTGTGCGGTAGCTAATTAGTGCTTATCTGCAAAGCAAATGATGCGATTGAATTAGGGTAGTCGTGCGGCCTTGTTGACTCGGTCAAGGGTCGTGCGGGTGGGTTTAATTCAATCGGGAAATGACGGGTTGAACTTTACTTGCGGTCAATGGTTTGTTGACTCAGTCAAGGTCATAGATCGCTTGGGGCAAAATATTATTGGGAATTTCAAGTGTTGAAATTTGCAATGAGATTGCATACCTTCTATGAGATAGTTGGATCCCGATACCCGCTGCGAGTAAGAGTTACTCCTGGGAGAGTTTTACACATTACAATTAGCCGATCAAGTAGGTGTCTAGAAAGGTGTTAACGGGGTTACGCCTCTGGGAAAACGAGGTTTACATTAATTAGGTTCGTGCGAAAGCATGGGGGACCTCCCTCAAAGTACCGACACTGGCCTGGCTGAAAGATTGGCGAACTTGTAGCGTGTAATTAATCCCGGCTAGTCTTTCCTTTTAGGGTTTGAAGGAAGATTTGATTAAAACAGTGGGAGACATCCTGATTAGATATATTAGATAACCAATCTAATCTTGCAAGAGCATACGCCGAGTGTTTTCTTCTCTCTCTCTCCAGGTAGCGACCATATCATGCCTTAATCAAGATAATAATATGGATATATTGACCAAACCCGCTTGTTATACTGAGCTGGGGAACGTTGGTCCCGCTCCAACTTATAATTGTTATAAGACAGAGCAGGAAATTGGGGAATACCAGATTTCCCGTGCCGCCCAAACGAAGAAAGTGCATGTTGATGCATCATCTTCGGGTGTGTTCATTACACAGAACTGTTTCTCAGTATCCTTTACGTTCTGGGTATGTGATACCGGATCAGGATCCCGCATATGTAATCTGTTACATGGGCTACAGATAGGTAGAGAACTGAGAACGGGTGATAAGTTTCATGAGACAGAAAACGGTGCAAGTGTTGCAGCCAAGTCTGTTGGTCACTATCACCCTGTATTACCTGAATACATTGATTCTGAACGAATGTTATTAGATACCGAACCTGATATACAACATCATATCAGTTTCTTTATTAGTAAAGAAGTGATATAATTTTGTATTGTTGGATAATGTTTTGAACATTTCCTATATCAAGAGTTGATCGGTTCAGGCACGTTATCTAAAAGCATTGACGTTCTAGATCAAACTACAGTTCTTAGTATACAGAACACACACGAGAGGAAGAGTTCAGAAATGAACGAATCCTTCTTGAGGCATTGTAGACTAGGTCATATTAATGCGACCCGACTAGCTAAGTTACATTTAGATGCATATTTAAATCTGTTTGAATTTACATCTTGTGAAACTTGCCGGTCATGTCACAAAGACAAGATGACCATAGCTCTGTTAATTGGAAATAGAGAAAGAGTTAGTGAACTTTTGGGATTGATACATGCTGATGTATGAAGGCCCCCTGTCTACACATGCTAAGAACGGTTCTTTTTACTTCATTACATTCTATGATAATCTCTCAAGATTCAGACATATGTTCCTGTTGAAACACAAGTCCGAACCTTTTGAGATATTCACAGAATATGAGTTAGAAGTAGAGAACCAAAAATACGGGTAAAAGTATTATGTCTTTTGATGTGATCAAGGAGGAGAATACTTAAGCACGGAATTCCTGGACTATTCTAAAGGAGAATGAGATTCTCTTTCAGTATTACTCCTTCGTATACACCATAGCACGATGGTATATCGGGGCGGAGCAATAGCACCCTATTTGATATGGTGTGCTCTATGATGAGTACTACTGAGTTTCCTATTTCCTTTTGGGAGTTATGCACTTGAGAAGCAGCATACCTATTGAATAGGGTTCAAACCAAATCAGTTGCCTACCACTTCATATGTGATATGGAAAGGGAAGAGCCCATTTCTTGAGTTTGTTATGATTTGGGGTTGTCCGGCCTATGTCTAAAAGCAAAATCCGGACAAGCTCGAGGCAAGGTCTGTTATGTAGAACTGGAAATGTTCCAGCTATACAAACTATAGCTGATAATTTGGTAGAACCAAAGGATTCAATAGTTTCCAACGAACCTCAGCCTCTCCGCCGATCTAGTAGGGTTCCTCACACACCTGAGAGATACTTTGGTTTCGCTATGACAGTGGGAGTGAGGATTGCATCATGAGATGATGACCCAACTAGTTTCGAGCTGGCCATCAGGAGTGAGACTCTGTAAGAATGGCTGGATGCTTATCGATCTGAGATGGAATCCTTATACACCAACAAAGTATGGACTTTGGTTGCTTTATCTGAAGGGTTAAATCCCCATCAGGAGCGAGTATATCTTGAGAAGATTACTTGGTGTACATGGAAAAGTTGAGACTTTCAAAGCTATGCTTAAGTCCATCCAGATCCTACTTGCCACGGCTACATACCATGACTACGATATCTGGTGGTTGGGTGTCATGACTGCTTTTCTAAATGATGTTTTAGAAAAGAGCGTCTATAAGTACATAGCCAGAGGGCTTCGTAGAGAGTGGGAGATGCGGAAACGTGTGCAAGATGTTTTATGTGATAAAACAGGCATCGCGGAGTTGGAACATCTGTTTTGATGTGGTAGTCAAAGAGTTTGACTTCATCAAAATGGTAGATGAACCTTGTATATACAAAATGGTAGTAGAGAGTATGGAGGTGATTCTCGTAGAGTACGTGGATGACATACTCTTGATAGGGAAGGAGTTTCCTATGCTACGCTCGGTCAATCTTCGCTTATCACAAGGATTCTCCATATAGGATCGAAGTTGATACCTCCTAAATCCTGGGTTTTGGATCTATGAGATAGATCTAATTGGATGTTAGGATACTCACTAGTTGTAGTGAGATGGTATCAATCGATCCTGGGGAGAATCACTGGAAAGGTTCCAGGGTGATAAGAATGACTGAATGTCAGTTGCAGGCATTGTCTATATCCTCAGTGGAGGGACGGTATGTTGGAAGAGTTCCAAGCTAGATACCGTAACATACTAGACGATTAAAGGCAAGATACATCGTTACCAAGGATGCTACCAAAGAGGCAGTCTGGATATATATATAAGTTCATGAGATGAACTTCGTTCCTACCATTGTGTGACAATGGAGTTGTGGCTTTAGCCAAGGAAGCACCGTCCCATCAGAAATCAAGGTATAATTCTTAGGCAGTATCACCTGATCATGGAGATGGTTGATCTCCAGGGAGATCGAGGTTAGGAGAGTACACCCAGAGGACAACAGCGCAGATCCACTCACAAAGGCCTTTTTCCCAGTAGAGACTTTTATGGGATGGTTGAGTATGAGATACTTCAACCACAGCTAATTGTTGGGTATGTGATACCACAACAGATGGCCCTAGTGCAAGTGGGAGACTGTTAGTTATATGTATGCCCTAGAGGTCATTACTGTACATACGATGTATATTATAATGGATGCTTGGACATATATAGAGAGGACTTTCTTGCTCGACATGATAGTATGCTATCTGGTTGCTCTTTATCTTAACATGTACTCTGATTGTCTCTATATTACATGTTGATAAAGCCCTTAGGAAATGTACTCGACTACTGGGACTATGATGAGATCATACTAGTGGGGCCACGGTAGTCGATGAGTACATCCTATAACTGTTCCTAGTCAAGGGTGTATCGAGACAGGGCATCGATACACCAGAGTAGACTAGCGTATACGCATCTTGACCCATATGATGGGCGATGGATGATCCCATATCCATCGGTGTTTGACATCAAGGATGGTGTACGGGTGCTCAGTGGAGACTGGGTACACTGGACGGACTCACCGAGAACTCCCAGATAGTATTATACCTCACGTCAGATGGCAGTTCTCCGGTGACACTGGTACAGAGTAGTCTGTTGACCCGAGATCGTCATAGAGTCTTGTGTGATTCCCACTGTGCTTTGATTTCCATCATACCACGTCTAAGAGGGCATGCAAAAAGGTGGCTTTTGGGTACAGTCCCGAATCATATGGAGGAAATGAGCGATAGGACGGGATTCGTCACTCCCGGTATAGGGAGTTGATGTTGTGCTGTGTTCGATTGGCTATAACCGGAAATCCCTGGCCAGGGTTGCTGAGATTTACTGGTAAGTGTTATCAGTAGTTTCTTGAACTGTTATAGACCTCATATCGACACGACTTATCGAGCTACTTGGGTCTGACGTTTACCACCCTTAGGCGAGATATGCGACATATCAGACGACGAGACCGGACTGTACGGGAGTGTTACTGTTTGGATTCATAGGAGAATGTACAGGCTTGCTTGTTGATCTTCTGAGCGCTCAATACCTAGGTAGCTGTTACGTTTAGCTGACCGCTTGCAGCTTGTGGGTGTTTGATATGATCATCACCTTCTGCCGGCGTATTGACGATTCTTTAGAGTCCTACACAGAGGTTTCTTGGCTCAGGCAAAACGGAGTAGGGGCACATATGTGATATGTGCGGGACCGAGTATAATACGATATGAAATACCGTATTCTATTCTCGTGATATTTGATATCAACCGGGTCATCGGATCAAGTGTTGATTCGATGAATCGGTACAGATAAATATTAGTCGGTTATATGCGATATAGCCGGATTGTCGGATCAAGTGTTGATTCGATAATTTAATGTACAATAATATATATGATATATTAAATGACGTTAACTAATATTAGCTCACTAAAAGTTTCTTTTTCTCACTCGGATAATACATTGATATATATGCGATATATGTTAATTGTATTATTTTATTTGGTTACAATAAATATTATATATGTGATATATAATATTGTAATATGATATGATAAATAATGCAACATGTTTAGTAGAGATTAAACAAGATTAGGGTTTGATTTGGGTTAATGCTTTCTAGATGATTCTAGAAGGTTTAGTTTTGTTTTGTGAAAGATATTTTCAAGTGACTCATTCTTAACCTAACCCAAACCCTAGCCTTGGTTAATTCTCTACAAAGGTTTAGTCCACCATGGCTGCATAATTCATCATTATCTCCTTTGCATTATTCATCACAGAAGGATTCCTATCATTATTCTTCATCTTCTTCCTTCTTCTTTCTTCATGGAAAAAGCTTACTAGCTTTTTTCCAGGTGATGAATAAATGTGAGAAAAAGATAAATAAAGAGAGAAAAAATCCTACTTCATCATCCTCATCTTCCCTTGCCCTTTAGATGAGAGTGTTCACTCAATTTTAGTGAGTGTTAGCTTGTGTTAATGAAACTTCAAGGTAGATCATCTTTGTATCGAAGATCGGAAGCAAGACTGCATCTTTCTTTTCGTGGAACCTCTCGAGAGTCCGGAACCCGATGATCGCAGTGAAGGGACCACAACAGGGAGCTTATGGAGTGAAGGACCGGATCTACAAAGGTTGTAATCCCTCTCACTTAGTGTTAAAGTGTTTAGCATGTTAGTTTTCTCCTAATCTCTAGTTTAAAGATCCGGCTTTGGGTTGTTCGGCACGGCTATTTTTTAAATCGGGTATGGTTGATGCCTCGTAGAACCTTGTGCGCGTGCCTAGCAAACCTACATATTATTGTGTCATGCTTGTTGCTACATGCAACATGGGTGTATGAGACTCACGCTATGCTTAAGATAATGATGGTTTTTTATTTATTTATTTATAATTCAAAATTAGGTGAAATTTGTCATGGTTGGAAGCTTGGAGAAGCTTGTGATAACCATTGACTTAGTCCACTAGTTTTGTTTTACTTGAGATATTTATTAACCCAACCATTATCTTAAACGATGGTTATATCTCTACATGAGTTATATGAGATATTATCTTACCCATGGTTGCTATTCTCACTCATTGATTCTCATTCCATTCTCATCTTCATCTTCTTCTTCATTCCAATTTTGCTCTCTAGCTTTTTGGAAAATGAAGAAATATAGTGAGAAAAATTATTCTAAAGTGAGAAAAAATCCTACTTCATCAACCTATATTAGATTAGCCATTTAGTCTAGGTTGTTTGCTTCACTAATTCCCAATTAGAGAAGAGGTAGCTTGAGTTGGAGTTTCCTCGACGTAGATCATCTTCGGCTTCGAAGATTTCAAGCAAGCTTGTTCTTTTCGCCTTGTGAACCTTTACTAGAGTTCAGGAAATCACTACTTGGAGCGAAGGGACTACTACACGGAGCTTTAGAAGTGAAGGACCGGTTTACAAAGGTTGTATTCCTCATTCATTTAGTGTAATGTTTGATTACATGCTAGCTTAACTCCTAATTTTCTAGTTAGATCCTTGGCATGGGTTCCATAGCTCTCTAGGTTTTGTAAAATTGCATACTTGATGCCCCATAAATCCTAGTTAGGGTGCTTTGGAACCCAGCAGTGGTATCAGAGCCAAGCTAGAACATTAGGAGTTGTTTTGACGATATTAGATGAATTGCGAAACTCTCCGAAACCCCGACACAACACCACTTTAAATTCTGGCCGAAACTTGATGATGGGTTGGCTTCGAAATTTTTTTATGTTTCGGGGCTCTGGAGGCTAGTGTTTCGTAGTTGTAATTTTAACATCGTCATGGGTAACTTTGACGACGTTAAAAAGTTCGAACGAATATCAAAAACCCAATTTTTTACCCTTCTCTGGAAATTTTTCAAAATGTTGGATTTTTCCATGTTAAAAATATTCAAAAAAATCATGCAGGTAATTCTATGAACCCTCTAGAAGAACGATACCCAATCTCGACTACATGACCGCGGAACCGTGGCCAAATAGAGCTATTGCGGCTGTTCCACGGCGCTATGTGTGAGAGATGGGTCGGTCTTTCTACGGTTGGTCCGTAGGTACCGTGGCATGCTTTGGGTATTTTTTAACACTGCTCAAGTGTTGAGCTCTTTGGGAAATTTTGGGAATTCGTTGATTCGATCGAAAAGTTTAACATCGTCTAGCTATCTGTGAAATATGATACAATATTTGATATCTACAATAATTAGATTTGTGAAAACTAATTTGAATTTTATAAATCTAGCAATTTAGTCTCATTTGATCGGTTGCCACGGGATTTTGATGTGGATCAAAAGTCCATCGCAATTACGTAGTGTACGCGGATACTCACCGGGTAATGTTACTAGATAGCCACGCCTCATAGCCCCGACCAAGTGACTGTAGGAGAACTCCGTTTCCTAAAGCATCCGTTCGGGTGCTCGCGGCCGCAGTGTTCCGCCTAAGTGCACTTTGACGACGGCATCAGGGATGCGGCTGTCTACTAATGTTTCCGACGAGAATTCGATCAAGTTGTCGGGAATCTTGTTGAATTGCCCGACTTGTCATTGAAAAGTGTTTTCAATAACGAGACTAAAATGCGGGGTTTATAATTGTTAGGCATGAAATTCGGAATATGAGATATTCCGGGTTTATGATGTATAAGGAATTCATATGGTTAGGCATGAAATCCGAAATATGTGATATTTCGAGTTTATGATGTCTAAGGTGGTTGCGGATTCCAGTTGTTGTAGTTTTCACTTTCTTTTCTGCGACCGTAAGTGTAATATGTGGTGTATTGCCGGTTTCGTTGCTATATGTCAACGACAATTGGGATACGCATATTTACTTACGTTGATGACATGTGATGTTATGTGTTAATGTAATATGCTATATTGGATCGTCGTGTTTGAATAGCTCGGGTTTTTTTTTATGTGAGATTAGAGTTTTTCATTTTTATTCATGTAAAAACTTGTATGTAATATTCTTTTATTGGGGCACTTCTGGGTTGAGGATGATGTCACCATTGATGTATATTATTTACTTTTCCGCATTAGGATAGAACCAAAGTGGGGAGCACAAGTAACCGGGTTCTAGAGTCCAGTAGGAAACTATCTCGAGGAGTCGAGACCGGGTCTCCTAACTCTAGAATTGGGAGGGTTGCTTGCCGCTCTCGTAGGGGTCTAGGGATGTGGATTTGGCTATTCGTCATGACCATGGAATCCGTGTTTTTTACTGGCTTAATTTAAAACACGGAATTTCTAATATATCCAATATTTCATTTGTGGACTTTTGCTGCTGATATTCTGTGATGTGATCACTTTATATGCTGAGACGAATGTTGTTATTATATATATGATATATAATAAACGTTGCTTATGTTTTGCACCCGCGCTAGTCCCACCCCGCTATGCCGTTAGTTAAGTAACCTAACGGTGCATAACGGGACACTGTGGCGAATGCGAATAGCATAAGCGTACGTTCTATTTTCGTTTCATTATCTGTGATGCTTAAGAAGCATATATGATGGGACATCATTAATGAGATTAATGGAAGAAAAGAAACCTAAAGATGTTGTAGAATCCTCGTTTAAGAACAGGTAGCTCTAGTTCTTGCTTTGCATAGCGGTATTCCTTGTAGAATATCCAGCACCTCATTTGATGAGGAAAGAGCCGAGATCCCTTCATCGGGAGTGACCTCTTTAGCGAAACTAGCAGATTCTACAACCCACTCGGTTTCGTCTTTTGGTTGCTTTTCTAGTTCTTTCTTTGCATTGTGATATTCCTCGATGAATATCCAGCACCTCATTCGATGAGGAAAGAGCCAAGATCCCTTCACCGGGAGTGACCTCTTTAGCAAAACTAGTAAAAACCTCAAAAACACTCCTTTTCAAAATCACTCGATTCTACAACGATATCAAGTTCATTACGTAAAAGGTTTTCTTAAAAACCATCCGCAGCCTTCACTCCAATCCCTTCATATGTCTTTACTTCTTACCTTCTGTACTACTTAGGCTAATTGATTTTCTTCCTTCCCTACCTTTCGACACCTGCCTAAGGTTTGGAAGAAGACTATCTAATAAGCGTAACAGGTGTACTCTCCTAAAACTAGGAGCCCTCGCAACCTGAGAGAAGGTAAAGAGAAAAGACAACCGAATAATCCTATTCAATTTCTCTCGAGCCGGAAACCATCCTCAAACTGAAACAAGTTCTTTCGAGTTCGTATGTAACTATACGATGGAACATCCAACCAATATGGATCTTCTTAGTGATACGGAGTATTCTGGAGAAATGCAAAGGGGAAGTAGGAAGGCAAGGGTATACGCGGCTTCATCATGAATGATAGTAGTCACAATTTCCTTTGCCCTCACTCTAATCCCTTTATATGTCTTTATTTCTTACCTTTTGTACACCACACTTAGGCTAATTGGTTTTCTTCCTTCCCTATCTTTTGGCACCTGCATATGGTTTGGAAAAAGACTATCCAAGAAGCGTAATAGGTGTACTCTCCTAATACCAGGAGCTCTCGCAACCTGTGAGAAGGGAAAAAAAAAGACAACCGAATAGTTTTATTCAATTTCTCTAGAACCGGAATCTATCCTCGAACTGAAATAAGTTTCTTCGAGTTCGTATGTAACTGTATGATGGCATATCCAAGCAATATGGATCTTCGTAGTGATATGGAGTGTTCTGGAGAAATGCAAAGGGAAAATAGGAGCAGCAGGGATACATGAGACTAAATGACAATCCAAAAGCCAAAGTGTTTTAAGAAGGTTCGGTTAACTTGGTTCATGAGTTTTAGTTTAAGATCAGGTCATGGTCGGTGCCAGAGAGAGAAAAGAAATACTCAGCATGCACTCTAACCTAGATTAGATTGGTTAATCACTTTATCTAATCAGGATGACTTCCATTGTTTCCTCGAATTCTCCTTCAAAATCTAAACGGAGAATTAGTCGGGATCATCTGAAAATCACCCGAGGAGTAACACCTACTCATCAGTGGGAATTGGGACCCAACTATCATCGTATGATAACTTGATAGAAGTCACTCAAGTCACCACACTCCAGAAGGTATGCGCATGCCTGGAAAGTTTCCTTTATGTTTGAAACTCCCGATATGGTTTTTTCCCCAAGCGCTTATGACCTTGGCTTTGGCCAAAAAATCATAATACTCAAGTCAAGTTCTACCCATCATTATCCAAATTGATTTAGACCCACCTACACACACCCTTGACTTTGGCTAACAAAGTGGTACGAGTGTCCTAAACCAATATATTTATCTATGCTACGGATAAGCAATACATAGCTACCATTCACGATGCCTTGACTTTGGCCAACAAACACTGCATGAATACTATGTGCTACTTATTCGAAACGACGGAGGGCTACTGCTGGTTTTTGGCGAAAAACCTTTAACGTAATGAACTTGATATCGTTGAAGGAACTCGAGTAGTTTTACAAATATATAGTGACGTAAACTTTTGCTAAAGAGGTCACTCCCTGTGAAGGGATCTCGGCTCTTTCCTCATCGAATGAGGTGCAGGATATTCCTAACTGAATACCACGATGCAAAGCAAAAGAATCGATTATAGTGAAATTATTACAATGACACAAACTTTTTCCCAAGAGGTCACTTCCCATGAAAGGATCCCGGCTCTTGCCTCGTCGAATGAGGTGCTAGATATTCATAACCGAATACCGCTGTGCAAAGCAAAAGGAAACGTTTTTAATGTCAGTTTTCAAAAATTGGTTCCAACAACATCAGTTAGGTTTGTTTTTCCTTGCATTAATCAACGTTAACGTAGTCCCATCAATTAATCCATATCACACCAGAAAAAGGAACGAAAATACAATATACGTATATGCCATCCGCATTCGCCACGGGGCCTCGTCATGCACCGTTAGGTTACTTAGCTAATAGCATAGCGGGGGCTGGACTAGCGCGGATGCAAAACATATACAACATCTACTAGTGTGTGTGTGTGTGTGTATAACATTCATCCCATGCATGATATAAGCAACATCACAGAATATCAACAAGCAACACAGAATGGTGGATAATCTTGGATCCTCGGGTTTCATTTAAGCCGCAAATGAGACCCAACGTTCCCGGTCTTGTGGATAGCCCGTGCAATGAAAACCTGGACCCCTACGAGTGTGGCAAGTTACCCGCCAATCCTAGAAGTGAGGCAACCCCAATCAACAAAGTGAATGGACCACCCAGCACTTCACGGAATCCGGTAACTTGAGCACTCCACCATGGGTTATCCTATACCCCCTATGGGTGCGGCGAATAGTCCGCCAATTCTAAAGTAAGACCCCCTCTGTCTCAATGCCATGAGATATGGGAATGTTGCCCTCTAGAACCCGGCTATTCGAGCACTCCACCGTGGGGTAATTCTAGTACAGAAAAGAAAAGTATATATACAATGATGACATCGACCTCAACCCAGTCGTGTCCCAATAAAAGAATATACAATCTGGCAGAGACGGCTGTCCACATGTCAGACTCTCACCCCGGAATACTGAATATACAAATGAATATGAACTGTACTACTACCATTGCACCATAGGCTATCCACCACGACAATCCATCCACAATATCAGCACAACTCAGAACATCAACGTGAATATCACGTTCGCAAACCCGTCTAGTTGAACATATAGCAACTAGTCAGGTTGTACCGCTCAATGATATTCACGGTCATAGATATTAACATATGTACTGATAAACGCGTCAAAATTTCGATCGAATAAAACTTTTCCGCATTGGCCCCAAATGAAAACCGGCACTCAAACAAATCTGGGCCAAAAACATACATCCCAAAAATCATATTTCCATGATTCTGTATCTGAGACTTGAA
Organism: Agapanthus africanus; assembly: GCA_030015575.1. Lineage (NCBI taxonomy): Eukaryota > Viridiplantae > Streptophyta > Magnoliopsida > Asparagales > Amaryllidaceae > Agapanthus > Agapanthus africanus. The sequence goes on along the minus strand of JASDDO010000029.1, from coordinate 335,844,633 downwards.
GTCTCGGGTCCTTATATAGATGAGGGACAACTGTTAATTAGTTGAGAGGATCTCTTATTTAAGAGATCCCAACCTAATTTCATAATCAGGTTGCGGGGCCAAAAACATACGTTATTATCGAATCAATCCAACGGTGATTAAAAATCACCACCTGAAATTAACCGTTGGAAAACTGTTAAATAGTTGAGAGGATCTCTTATTTTGTTAAATTCTATATGGCCAAAAACCTTATATGTCTACTGCTCGAGTACGCCTCATCAACACCTGCGAGATCCTCACAACTCATCAGGATAAAATACCTTACAAGATCCTCATGACATGTAATGACAAAAATGCTTGCAGGATCCTCACGACTTGTAGGAAATAAGTGTGCGAAATGACAAAAACATATCTGCCTCTCGAACACGCCCCCAACCAAAAACATCTGAAATAATAAAGTTTCCCTACGGTTCGATTGATTCGATAATAACGTATACAATTTAGGAGCGTAAACAACTTTCATCGCCTTCAAGTCTCCCTGGGCTTGATGACCGTTGTGAAGTTGATAAAGATGAAAGTGCGCCTAGCAAGAACCTGGATAATTTATCTCAAGCTCCGAAAGCACTCGAAGACAAGGTAGATACCACCATTGATGAGCTCTGAAAAATTAATCTTGGAACCGATGAAGATAAAAGGCATACGTTCGTCAGCGCTTTGTTATCCAAAAGCCAAGTCGGGGGTATTAAAGCTTTACTAATGGATTGCCGAGACTGTTTCGCATGGAACTACACCGAAATTCGTGGTCTCAATCCAGAGATAGCTTTGCATAAACTGGCAATATCCCTAGAGGTTAAGTCCATGAAACAAACTCCGTGAAGAATGATGCTAGAGCTTGAAGAACAAGTTGCGGCCGAAACCAAGATTTTAATTAACGCCGGATTCATTCGCGAAGAGCAATATGCTGATTGTATAGCAAGCATCATCCCGGTAAAGAAGAAGAAAAGAAAAATCTGAATCTGTATCGATCTCAAGGATTTGAACAAAGTATGTCCTAAAGATGAAATGTTGTTGCCTTTAACTGAGTTAATGGTTGATAACACGTCTAGTCATGAAGTATTCTCCTTCATGGATGGATTATCTGGATGCAACCAAATCAAGATGTCCCCTGAAGACAAAAGACATACGGCCTTCAGAACTCTTATTAGTATCTACTACTATAAAGTCATGTTGTTCAGCTTGAAAAATTCCGGCGCTACTTACCAAAGGGCGATGATAAAAATATTCGATGATCTCATCCATAAGATTGTCGAGTGTTATATAAATGATCTCGTGATAAAAAGCATGACTCGTGAAGATCACTGGGGTCACCTAAGGATTGTATTTGAACGCCTTCACAAATACAACTTAAAGATGAATCCCCTAAAAAGCGTGTTTGGTGTATGCTCTAGGAAATTCTTAGGATTCGTCATCCGACACTGCGACATCGAGATCAATCCGTCAAAAATCCAGGCCATTCTCAAGATGCCACCACCTAAAATCCTGACGCAATAAAGATTGTCGAAAGTCAAACTCGCCCACATCAGGAGGTTTCTCGTCCTATTGGGAAAGTGTCGACCCTTCAGTCATCTTGCAAAGAAAGATGCCCCGTTCAAACGGGATGATGAATATCAAAAGGCGTTTCAGGATATTAAGCAATATTTGCTCAAGCCTCCCGTTTTAACCGATCCAATTCCAGGACGCCCATTAATTCTCTACACGACGGCGTTTGAAAATTCTCTAGGAGCATTACTCGTTCAGAATAATGACGAAAATAAGAAAAATGCCTTATATTACGTGAGCCGGGTATTAATAAGAGCAGAAAATAATTACTCTCCCATTAAAAAGTACTGTCACACATTAGTTTTTGCCATGACAAAACTTCGGCACTATGCGACGGCACATAAAATCCTGTTGATTTCCAGAATAGACCCTCTCAAATACCTGATGATGAGAGTTGTTCTAACTAGAAGACTGGATAAATGGGCGCTGACTTTAATGGAATTTGAAATCACGTACATGACTTAAAAAGTAATTAAAGGAAAGGCGATAGGTGACTTCCTAGTTGCACAACCAATCGCAGATGATTCTCTGCTCAATTGTGAGCTCCCAAAAAAACATGTCTTGAACATAGTCATTACCAAAGAAGATGACAGCATAGAAATGGATTGCTGAAAAATGTACTTCGACGGAGCCTCTTCCATAAGAGTCAACAATAACAGCTTGTATAAGGTCCAGGCAGGGATCAGGTTAATTTTTGTCACTCTAGAGGGAGGGATCATGCCCTATTCCATGGTCCTATTGTTCCATCATAAAAAATTACTTCTTAATTAAACAAAAACAGGCAAGCGCCTCACGTTCTCCCCATATGAGCGCCAGCGCCAACCTTTGGTAGGATTAAATCCTATAATAGCACCTCACGTGAAACACATCTGGACGCTGGCTAATCTTCTGACAGCACCTCACGTGAAATACACGTAAGTGCAAACATGCAAAGCACATGGTGTCTGGTTATGCAAGGATTAAAAACTTAGGCGGCGCCCACGTGCATAATACGTGAGCACCAGCGCCCAAATTAAGAGCAGGTAGAATTAAATTCTACATAGGAATTATTCCCCTAAAATCTGGGGATATTCTCTGTTAAACAGAGCCATTGGATTAAAGATTTGATGATAGAATTAAATTCTATTAGAGAAAAAATATCTCCCTGATCAAATATTCTCTGTTAAACAGAGAACCGTTGAATTAAAAATCCAATAGTAATTAAAAATTATCAAATATAGAATTAAATTCTATTAGTGGAAAATACATCCCTGGTCTTTCTAAATGAGAAATATATTCTCTGCTGGATCAAAAATCCAATGTTAGAATTAAATTCTAATATGGGAAAATATTTCCCTAATTTTTCTAAACGAGAAAGGTATACTTTGAACCTTTAGATTAAAAGTCCAATGGTGATTAAAAATCACCGTTTAATAGAATAAAATTCAATATATAGGAAAATATTTCCCTAATCTTGTTAAAAACAAGAAAATATATTCTGTAAAACAGAAACCATGCTGGGTTCCCTAGCAGACTCATAGGGTTTTCGAAGGCATCAAGCATGCCATTTAATAAAAATCTAGCGTGCTAAAGAACCCACACCGAGGATCTAACTAGAGGATTAAGAGTATATAGTGCAAGTAAACTAATTTACTCTAAGTGAATAAGGAATACAACCTTTGTAGACCGGTCCTTCACTTCTAAAGCTCCATGTAGTAGTCCCTTTGCTCCAAGTAGTGGACTCCCGGACTCTCGTATAGCTCCACTAGGCGAAAGGAACGAGCTTGCTCAAGGATCTTCAAGGCCGAAGATGATCTACGTCGGAGAATCGCTAACTCAAGCTATCTCTTCACTAAGTGATGAACTAGTGAAGAAACAAGCTATACTAAATGGCTAGTTTGGTATAGATTGGTGAAGTAGGAATTTTGCTCACTTTAGAAATGTTTTTCTCACTCTCTTTCTTCACCTCAAGAAAAGCTAGAGAGCAAAAACTAAAGATGAAGAAGAAGATGAAGTGGTTAAGAGAATGGCAACCTTGGGTGAGAAATGTCTAATATCACTCATGTAGAGACTTAACCATAGCTTTAGATAATGGTTAGGTTAATAAATATCTAAAGTAAGATAAAATTAGTGGACTAAGTCAATTGTTCCACAAGCTTCTCCAAGCTTCATCAACCATGACAATTTTACACCTAATTTTGATTTACACTTAATAATTAAAACCCCACATTATCTAATGTATGGTATGGGTCGCATACACCCATGTCCAATGTATCATCTATCATGAGACATAAATAAATACATTAATATATATCATATATATATATATATATATTAAATGCATAATGAGAAAACATTTTCTTAAGTGAGCTAATATTAGTTAATGTATATTAATATATCAAATATATAATTACACATTAAATTATTAAATCAACACTTGATTTAATAACCCGGCTATATCACATGTAACCGACTAATATCATATGCATATCACATATACATATAACAATTCATTGAATCAACACTTGATTCAACAATCGGGTTATATCACAAATAACCTGTATCGCGAGATTAGAATATGGTATCACATACTCGTATTAATCTCGGTCCCGCACATATCAAATATGTGCCCTACTTCATTTCGCATGAGCTAGGAAACCCCTATGTAGGATTCTAATGACTCGTCAATACGCCGGCAGTAGGTGATGATCATATCAGTCACCCACAAGCCGCAAGCGGTATTAGATGGACATAATGGCTACCCGGGTATTGAGCGATCAGAAGATCAACAAGAAAGCTTGTCCATACTCCTGCAAAGCCTATCAGTAACGCTACCGTACAGTCCGGTCACTTCGTCTGATATGTCGCATATCGAGTCTAGGGGTTTTAAACATCAGACCCCAATAACTTGATAAGTCATGCCGATGTGAGGCTCATAACGGGTCGAGAAACTACTGATAACACTTACCAGTAAATCTCCATTTCAGCCCTGGCCAGGGACTTCCTGTTATATCCAATCGAGAAAAGTGCAACATCAACCCCCAATACCGGGAGAGACGAAACCCCTCATATCGCTCATTGCCTCCATGTGACTCGGGACTGTACCCAAAAACCACCGTTTTGCACGCTCTCTTGAACGTGGTAAGGTGGAAATCAAGCACAGTGGGAATCACACAAGACTCTATGACGATCTCGGGTCTACAGACTAACCTGTACCAGTGTCACCTGAGAACTGCTATCTGACGTCAGGTATAATACCATCTAGGAGTTCTCGGCGAGTCCTGTTCAGTGTACCCAGTCTCTACTAAGCACCCGTATACCATCTCTGATGTTAAACACCAATGGATATAGGATCATCCATCGCCCATCATATGGGTCAAGAAGCGTATACGCTAGTCTACTCTGGAATATCGATGCCCTGTCTTGATACACCCTCGACTGGGAACAATTAAAGGATGAACTTGTGGACTACCCTGGTCCCACTAGTATGATCTGCATCATAGTATTGGTAGTCAAGTACACATCCTAAGGGCTTTATCAACATGTGAGAGAAAGACAATATCACAATACTAGTCTATATGTTAAGATAAAGAGCAACCAGATAGCATACTATCATGTCGAGCAAGAAAGTCCTCTCTATATATGTCCAAGTATCCATTGTAATATACAATCATGTACAACAATGGCCTCTAGGGCATACATATAACTAACAAATCACTAGATCAAAAATCCAACAGTGGATAAAATTCCCCAAATAATCTTTGAGGCCAATAAAATCAATTGGAATCTCTCAATAAGATATTTTCTCAAAGCCGAGCAACAATTTTCCTTGCCTATATAAAGTACTTGAGACTTCAAGTCTCATCTATACATACATACGGAGACATATAGAGAGAACCCCCCATAAGCTTATGCAAACAAAAAGACAGAAATCACAAAGCTAAGAATTTAATTCTCCTTTCAAAAAAGATCTCCTTACTCCTCAAAATTCTAGGTAAAGAAAAAAGAAGAGATCAAAATATCTCCTTTACCTATCATTACCTATCTAAGGGTTTAATCTTTCTCAAAGAACTTAGTTTTTTCTCTGGATCTGAGATCCGCAAGACAAGTATCCTACAAGTTGAGTATTTAATTCTCATCGGGAAGATCTTGTTCTTGAGAATCAAAAATTCAAGGAAGAACAATGGAAGAAAGGACATGAAGAAGATGGATTTGGAACTTAGTTCCCTCATAAAATAAGAACTTAGTTCTTAAAGAAGCTGATCCCAGATCCTCAAAATAGCGTCCTTGGTGATCGTTAATAGTTAAAATACCATTAATAGAGGTTTAACCTCTCTGAAAATATCAAAAGAGATTAAATCTCTAAGAAGACAGCGTCTCATGTGAAACATACGTGAGCGCCAAACTCAGCACCTCACGTGAAACACACGTGAGCGGCAAAACTCAGCGCCTCACACGTGAGCGCCCAAAACTGAGCGCCTCACATGAAACACACGTTAGCACTAAAAAATGCTAGTGCTTAGCACTATTTCAGTGCCTCACATGAAACACACGTAATCGCTATATATCTGAGTGCTTAGCACTGCTGGGTAGTATAAAAACCCAATCTTAGCCCAAATTGGCTAATTTTCTGAAGCTTAAACTTCTTCGTTGATCTTAGTCCCATATACGACTAATGATCTATCATCAATGATATCCAAAATGATATTCATCTCATATCTTCTAAGTTAATCTTGGTCTCATATAAGACTAACGATTCTTAGACCCACCATGATCTTTTCCCTCAAATACGGGATTTGGTTTAAGGGTACATCTCTTCACACCTCTGATATATGTTGTTGTAATTTATCAACGTCTTCAGAGAGGTGATGGGTCCTGACAACCAACAGCAACTCCTCATCCCAACTTAATGAAAGATATGAAATTTCATCAAGACAGGGAATGATACATCCCACATTTGTGCACTTCCATATTGATGTGTACATCTCATATTGATATGCATCCCATATAGATGCAATTCTCATATTGAGCCTCGACTATATACATATACATATATGTATATCTTTGAGGAAAGATAAATGCCTTTAAATTGGATCGCACCCTAAATTGGACACATCTCATGTCACCATCGTTCACTTCGCCATGTAACAAATGTTGGATATAGTTCCCTCGAGTCAATTATTGTAATCGCAGGCACGCGATTGTGATGATTGAGGGAGGACCTATACGGGTAGAACGGTCTTACTCAAAATGATAGTATGCAATCTGGTTTTTCTTTATCATCATGTACATGCATTATATGGTATTACAGATCACTATTACATGTTGATAGAGCCTATAGAATTCTTGCTTAACTACCAGCGTTATGATGACGATCATATATGTGTAGGCTGGGTATTCCATAAGCACATCCTTAAATGTCCCTAGTCGTGGGAGTATCGAAATTGGGCATTGATTGATAACGTTTTCGGATTGTGTAGTATGAAAATTGTATAGAAATCACAAACAAAAATATATTGACCGCAATCAATAACGGTGTTGAATGTAGCGCGTTAGTAAGTACGGATCGTCCACAGGGAAAGTGTAATCGTTCGTGTTTCGATTTAGATGAGTTGAAACTTTAAAGAAAAGAAAACAAACAATTCATGATTTGTAAATTGAAGTTCAAGAATTAGGAAAATCTAGTCTAAATCAAGAAACGATAAAATCAAGAATTGAGAATTTGTGATGATTTCCAAACCAACAATCAAGATTCGAAGTGTGGCTCGTAGGAGTAGATCGGATCTATAGATGTGATGAGATCTAATGATTTCATATTCTTATCAATTAACGAATTGATACTAGATCGATGACGATTTATCGAGGTTAAGGTTCTTGCGAAGAAACTAGGGTTTCCTCATCTTATCCTTTGTCCTTTCGATGAATCTCATTCACAAACTAGCTTCAAGTAAATCAAATGATCGATCGTTGATCTCTAGTTTCTAGCGAACACAATCAAGAAAGCATCGCATCGAAACTAGGTCATCGATCATTCGATTCATAAGAATTTACAAACGTTATAGGATTTAAGAATTGTAAAAGAATCTAAATCATCATCATTCTATCGATCGTCTCGACTCCTTTACGAGCGGAGTTTTACTCAAACATTATCACAAAGCAAACATTCAAGAATCTAGATTGAATCATAATGCTTGAATTGAAAGATAAGCAAGTTAAAAGAATCTCACCTTTATTTATTCAACAATTTGTTACACTTTGCTCAAAGAACTACAAGAATTTGAGAAGGGAACAAGATCGTCAAATCTAGCGTCGCATCGGCTCCTTGAGTCGCGGATCGGCTTGGATCACATACTCCGATGAATTCCGGCTTTGCTTCTAAAGGCTTTGAAAGCTTCTTGCTTTGATTGAACTCAAAGATCTTGATCTTGGATTGGAATTAGGGTTAGGGTTTTGAGGCGCAAGTCGTGTCACTCAACTTGCGGGTAATGAATTTGGGGGAGATGATGATTCAACCACTAACTAATGATTTTATGATTAACCCTTAACCCTAGATCTAGGCTCCCTTTTATAGATTTTCATAACCCTAGATCTAGGATTCAAAATTTGAATTTCCCTTCAAAAGTTTGTTAGCTAGAGAGGCTTCTAGAAGTAGTTAGTTGGAGGGAGCTTCTAGAACTAGGTTGTTAGGAGGTTGATTAGCTTAATCAAGATTAGCTTGATTTAATGATCCTTGCTGATCTGGCAGAAGCTTCGAGAGTTCTGTAGAAATTGCCATAGTTTTCTGAGATGTAGGAACTGAGAGAGGAGTACTGCAGTGAAGCTTTGATGATGACGTGGCAATGATACCGCGGATCCGCGGCACGAGCCTGCTTAGGCCGCGGATCCGCGACCTAATAGGAGGCTTAGGGCTTCATCTTCCCAGTAATGATTCCTGCTGAATTCTTGGTATTTTTCTGATATGTTGATTCTCACAATTCCTTATATATTACTACCAGCTCTCAAGTCTTTGAGTTGGCGTAATTTTGATCAACACTTTGACAATTTTGGCCTTTCTCCTGGAATTTCCTGCACAGACTTTGAAACAAGTGTTGCGCAATACAAGGATGATGCGATGCCATGATAAACAGTCAATTTCCTTAAAAATGCCGGTTTTAGTATACAACACAGGTAATCTGGTATTTTACGACTGTTTTGCTAATATGTGCAATATGCAAACCGGACACTACTAGATGAGTGCAAATGATAGGGAAATTGACGTGTTAAAAATACAATATTTTCGACTGATCAAATTCCCCCAAACTTATTTTCGGTCGTCTCGAGCGAACTGTTTTATTAAAAAGAGAAGGAGAAAATAAAGAAAGAGAAAAACTAATTAGCACACTTTCGTAGGCAACACGATTGCACTGAGCACGTGCAATAAGCCTTTAAACCTCTAGGTGTCTCTAGTAGGAGGAATGTTGTCTCCTGAGGGTTTTCAGCGGATTGCACCCACAAAATCCAATAATAAAAGGAAGACCGTGAATATTACATTTAAAAATAAGAATCGTAAAAGAAAAGCTTTGAAAATTAGGGTTTCCAACTAAGCTAGCTTTTCGGTTATCATGAGCCCTATCTTAATAGTCATGAAAAGATATCAGAAATCACGTCCTCCCTCAATAAAATATCGTCTTATTCTTCATTCCTATTTTTCTTCCAAACATCGATCATATAACCCTACGTGTGTGTAAAGAACATCACTACACCCGGAGAATTCAATTCAAGCTATCATACTCTTGCCCATCAGCCTCAGTACTTTTTAATTAATGAATATTTAGATGAATTTGCTCACACACTTTCATGCGACCGTTAATACTTCTTAAGGTACTAATCGACCGATTACTCATGTGCTTGCTTATTTGGTGTATTTTCCTCGTCTTGCACCACCTAAGGCTTAGCAGTGACTCCCAGACCAGTTGGCCTTAGGGCACTAGGTGAAAAGGCACCCTCGCTATATTTTTTTTATTGCTGTCTTGGCGATAACAAAACCAGTGTTCATTTTTCTCACCATTTTATATTTTCTTCATTTTTTTTTATTTCCTTCATACATCGGCTTTTAGACAAGAGCATTTCAAGGTATCCTCTACTATCCCGGGCTTCAAGACGTGTGTTAGTGCGAATAGTAGGGTATCAACGTTCAAAATGTTTGGCTTCCAGAATAGAAACTATTTTTCAGACTTATTTTTATTCTCAGATTAGTGACTTCCTTCATCTTACTAGCCCTTGGGACAACGGCTCATAACTACTTATTACTAGTTCGTATAAGAAAACTTCTAATTTTCTTGGTTTTCTTAAATTTTTCTAATCTTTTGGATGTAATTTTTTTCACTATCTAATCTTTTATTATCTTATTTATGTACAAAAATATTTTTATTTTTATTATTATTTTTTTTTGAAAATTTTTAAATTTTTATAGGTTTTCAAAATTGTTTTGTGCTTATGCAAAGTATGATGCAAATGATGTTAAAATAAGCACAAACCTCCCCCAAACTTGTTTTCAACAGTGTCCTCACTGTTGCCAACCGCTGAATCTCGAAAAACCTGTAAGCTTGGGAGGAAATTTATTAATGGGGGAAAAATATTTAAGTGAAGATCCTCCCCCAAACTTATTTTTGGCTCAAAATTTTGTAAAAATTTTCTTTTCAAGAGCCCGATTATACCCCCCCAAACTTGAGTTAAACAATGTTAAGCTTTGAAAATCACATGAGGGGGTCAAAAATCAGTGGTCGATGCTAAGCTTTGCAAAGACCGAAAGTTAACACCAACCATTCAAAAATTTTATCAATGCAGTGCTCTGGTTGGTGGAAGAAGAAGTGGGGAAAGGGTAAGTGGTGGAATAGAATGTGTGTGCGTCTCATTTTGGAGAGACGGTGCAGTGAATATGATGGATTACTCGCATTCTTTTTACAATTCAGAAGAAGGGGTGGAGGTTCAATTTCATTGATTGGTAGATGATTCATCTCAACACCCGTGTCATTCAAAAATGCGAGTTCATCAGCGAAGATTTCCTCAAAAGTTCCATCAATACCCCGATGAATAATGTCGTCACAAAGTGCGGGGTGATCTTCAGACTCTAAAAATGGTTCATAATCAGTGTTAGTTGTTGACCCGGACATCTCGGTGGAAGAGTCCGTATGTGTATGATACATAGTTGGGTCAAACAATAACGTATGAAAAGAGTCAAGATCAGTATCATGAGGATCATCAAATTCGCTGCTGTCGACATCCATTAAGTCGACAGAACAGACCTGAGCAGTAAGTTCGGAGGGCACACTTCCCAACTTGTAAATGTTCAGCTCTATTGAACTATTCCCAAAGGATAGGGTCATAGAACCATTACTACAGTTGATGATAGCGTTGGAAGTGGCCAAAAAGGGGCGACCTAAAATCACCGGAATTTGATTCCGTGGGTTCGCTACAGGCTGTGTATCAAGTACAATAAAGTCCACAGGGAATACAAATTCCCTGATTTTTATTAACACATCCTCCAGTTCACCCCTAGGTTTGGTGATTGATCGGTCAGCCATCTGGAGAGTTATGCTCGAGGGCTTTAACACTCCGATACCTAGTTTCTCATAGACTGAATATGGAAGCAAGTTAACACTAGCGCCAAGATCAAGTAGAGCACGGTTGATGTGTTTTTCCCCAATAGAAATAGAAATAGTAGGACAGCCAGGGTCCTTACGTTTCCTCGGTAATTGTTGGGGGAAAGCCGTGTCTACAGTTTTTGCCATGAATGTCTTCTTGGGCACTTGAGTCTTCCTCTTCCTAGTGCACAAGTTCTTAAGAGTTTTCGCATAGGACGGAACTTGTTGGATGGCATCTAGGAGAGGGATGTTGATGTTAACTTGCTTAAACATGTCCATAATCTTCTCCATATGTGGACTCGATTTGTTAGCCCTTAACCGATTCGGATAAGGTGCTTTAGCAATAAGCGCTGGGTCCATCATAGGAGAAGGTGGTGTGACTAGACGTGATCCCAGAAGAGGAGTGGGGATCGTCTGTGGAGGACTAGAAGAAATGGGCTGAGGTGGCGAGCCTTGTGGGAAACGGAGAATAGGCTCGTGAGAAGGCGGTGGGGTAGAAGAACTGGGGTCAGAATAAGAAGTAGAAGTGGAAGGAAAGGTCTCAGTCGGAGTATCATTGATAGATTTTTCAGTGTCATCAATCTCTTCCCCAACATGATTGTCAAGCACTCTTCCAGATCTCAACGTGATTGCATTCACATGATGTGAATAGCCAGGATTGGGTAAAGGTTGAGCTGGAAGTTTCCCTTTCTCTCTTGCACTCATTTCGGCTTTTAGTCTAGCAATTTCTGCTTCCATCGATTTAATAGTCTTGCTTTGGGACGCAGAGTTTTTCTCAATTTTATCGACAGAAGACTTCATCTTAGCCGAAACTTGCATGATATTTGTTAGGACCAAATTGATGTATTGTGCAAATGAAGAGGATTCATCAGTTCCGGTCAACTGTAAAGGACTAGACGGTGCAGGTTTGTTGACCGGATTTTGGAAGTTTTGTGCTTGGAAGGGGTGCTGACTCAATTGTGGTTGTTGTTGTGGTGGAGGGACCCTTTGGAAATTGTGTTGGTTTGGAACCGTATTTCGATTTTGTGATTAGTTCAAAGCAAAATTCGGGTGATTCCTCCAACCCTGATTATATGTGGAAGAAAATGGGTCGTTTCTAGGTCTTTGTTGGAAAGCAGAATTGATATGCTCATGACTTTGAAACGGAGAATTTCGTGGACATTTTTCCGTCGAATGAGAAGGATCAGAACAACAACCACATACAGTTTTGGAGAGTGATATTTGACTTAGGGCGGCTAAAAATTTGTTTTCCATAGTCTCGAGTTTCTTTTGCATAGCTGAAATGTTAGCTCTAACTCCTATAGAAACATCCGATTGGTTATTTCCAGTCCTAGACAATTGACTCGCACCCTCCCACTGTAATGATTTTTCAGCGTAATCTTCTAAAAATTTCCAAGCTTCCCCATCATCTTTAGTCATGAATGTTAGTGTATATGCCCTAGAGGCCATTACTGTATCATACTAGTTTGTATATTACTTAATGGAAGCTTGGGATATTCACCTTGTATATACAATCTTGCTCAAAATGGTAGATGCTACTTGGTTTATTTCTACTTTAATATGTGCATGTGTTTCTTTTAGCATATTGCTTATACATATTAGTAGAGCCCTTAAGATCTTTGCTTGATTACCAGTGTTATGATGGCAGTCACACTCGTGGGGGCTGGGTAATCCACAAGCACATCCTTATACAGGTCCCTAGTCGTAGGACTATCGAGACGGGGCATCGATACTCCGGAGTAGACTAGCGTATGCGCTTCTCATCCCAGCAGGGGAGACGGTTTGTCCCACAGCCGTCAGTACGTCGTACTTGAGATAGTATGCGGGTGCTCGTTAGGTTACAAGTACACTGGACAGGAGTCGTAGGGAACTGATTGGTTGGTATTATACCTATCGTCAATTATCAGTTCCCAGGTGACATGAGTACAGCTTAGTCCGCTGACTTGACTCTGTCACTTCGCCTCGAGTGTGTTCCCACTGTACTTTGATTACTACCCTACCACGGCTCAAAGGAGTCGTGCAAACAGGTAGTAGTTGGGTGCAGTCCCGAAGCGCTTGGAGGCAGTGATGGTTAGACAGGATTCGTCTCTCCCAGTATTGGGAGTTGACATCGCGCTGTGTCTAGGAGAGCCATTACACGAGTAGTCCCTGGCCAGGGCAAGCGAGATATACTGGTAGGTTTCCAGTGTTATCTCAGGGTGTTCTGGGCTACACTCCGACACGACTTGTACCGCTATTAGGGGACTGACATTTGCCGCCCCCTAGGCCCGCCATGCGATGTATCAGACGAACAGACCGGACTATACGGAGATTGTCACATTCATGCTCAGTAGGAGTTCAGATGGGTTTCACCTCGTCCGTCTTCTTGTCGGCATCTACCTGGGGACCGTTACGCACAGCTAGTGCCGCTTGCAGTCTGTGGTTAAACTCACTGCCAGCGTAGTGTCGAGTCTTTAGAGTTCCACACAGAAAGCTATTCGCCTTTAGGCAAAAGAGTAGAGGTCTCATGGTTTTGCGACAGGTCGCATGGTTTTGCGACAGGGTTCGGTCACATCCGTGCACTTGTGCACGTTTGGTCTCCGGACAGTTAACACTAGCGGGCTTTGGTTTAAGCCAGATCCTAGTGTACATTTTGGGATTGGTTTTATCTCGTTTGTATTCGTGTTCCTCGGAACGCGGATGCGGGTGTGTATGCACAGTTGACAGAGAGACAGAGCCAGAGGATTCTCATTGGGGTTGTTGACTGTTGACTGTTGACCATTGACTTTTTGCTAAACCCTAATGAGAATAAGAAATATGATTAGCAATAATATTAATTAAATATTATGGTGACATGGTTGTTGAGGGGTTGACTTTGTTGACTTTTTGACTTTGTTGACCGGTTGACTAGGTTGGACTAGTTGACCATCATCATTACAATGGTTGTCATTTTCATGCAAAGATTTTTGCTTGCTTGTTGTGGTTTGCAAAATGAGTGCATGAAAATGATATTGCCTTTGATATGATATGAATCATCACATAATACTTGATTATTATTATGGCTCATGATGCTTTTGGATTATGAGAGGTTGGATGAGAAAAGAGTTGCTTATTATTTCATTTTGCTTTCTCTCTCTTGAGCTCTCTCATTTCTCAAGCTCTCTCCTTCTTCCTCTTGCTCTCTCTCTAGCTCAAGGAAAACCGTTCTCATGTGTTAAGACTCATTGCCTTAGAGATAAAAAGACACCAAAACAATCCTTTACTCATTCTAGTTCACAAGGCCTAGCAAGCCAAGTGTTCTAGTTTCTTCAAAGTTCGAAGAAGAATCCAAAGGTAGAAGCTTTCGGGTGGATCCGTCTTCGGCGCGAGAAGACGACGAGGAGAGGCCGGTCCGTACACCACAAGAGTTGAAGACGAAGGAGTTCAAGAAAGGTATAACCCCCTAACAGAGTAGGTAAAACTCCTAGTTAGGTTGTTAGGTAGATTGTTTAACAAAGATCCGTATTTGTAGTCCATGTTACCACCTCTTGAAAAATCGTTATTCACCACTTCCGCAAGCCCGTAAGTACCGGGAGAGGTAGCATGGACTTACAGTGGTATCAGAGCCTAGTTAAACACTATCTAACATGTTAGCAAAGTAACTAGAAATTCGATCGGAGAAAAAGTCGCGAAACGAACCCGCAAAATCAACTCTCTGTCGAATTTTTCCTCTGTTCAAAAATTAATGAATCTTGGCCTAAAATTCGACTCAGGGTTTTTATAACAATATGCAGAAAAATGGCCTAGTGAATCGATCAAAGCGCCGCGGATCCGGGGCAGGAGCGTGCTCCCGCCGCGGATCCGCGGCCGAGTTGACTCGGCCGTGGGGTATTTTCCGAGCAGTTTGTTCACAGGGGTGTTTTGGGATTTTTAAAGTATGTTTTTTCAGCCCAGATTTTCCAGAAAGCAAAGTTTATTTTTAGGGCTTAAAAATCCGTATTTTGATCGAACTCTAAAGACTTAAGCTGACGGGTTTATATCTGTGATGTGTTATAAGTATTGAACGTCTGCTAATCGCTATACATCGATTAGTTGGGGTTATACATATCTGTGATCTGTAATATTGATGGTATGTGTATATGAATTCATTGGATTGTTGCGGGTGAATAGCCAGGGGTTGTGAGATGAGAGTTTTCTTTTCTTTCAATTCATGTAAATATGTAAATTGATGTAATATTATTTGTATGGCCGCGCAACCGGGTCGGGGTTGTAGCCGTCATTGTATAATTTCTTTTTACCGTTTTTGCTCCTAGGATAGACCCAAGGTGGGGTGCACAAACTACCGGGTATCTCGAAGTGCCGAGTGGCCTACTCACGAGTTGAGGGAGGTTGCTTCGCTTCGGGTACTTGGCGGGTAGTTTGCCGCACCCGTAGGGGTCTAGGGTGGGGTTTGGCTATTCACCGCGACCGTGTAATCCGCTTTTCGTTACAGGCTCGTACGAATTGCGGATTCCTAGTATATCCAATGTGTTCATCTGTGATCTGAAATGGCTATCAT
Source organism: Agapanthus africanus (assembly GCA_030015575.1). Lineage (NCBI taxonomy): Eukaryota > Viridiplantae > Streptophyta > Magnoliopsida > Asparagales > Amaryllidaceae > Agapanthus > Agapanthus africanus. Next base: position 335,828,937 of record JASDDO010000029.1, on the reverse strand, counting down.
TGCAATATATCTATATATGATATTATTTAGGCGTTGCTTATGTTTTTCAGCCGCGCTATCCCAGCCCCCGCTCTGTCGTTAGTTAAGTAACCTAACGGGTAATGACGGGGCCCCGTGGCGAATGCGAATGGCATAAGCGTACGTCATATTTTGGTTGTTTTCTGCAATGGTAGGATTAAATGATAGGACGCATTAAAAGAACTAATGCAAGAAACTAAACCAAGTAAAAGTCGTTGGAACACTTTTAAAACCACTCGGTTCTTTTCAAAAACTAACTTTTAAATGCGGAGTTTGAGCCACTCCTTTTAAAAGCTATCAAGGTTCCATCGATTATATCAAGTTCACTACGTTCACGGTTTCGCCAAAACCATTCGTAGCCCTCTGTCATTTCAGTTAAATATTCAGTAGTATTCAAGCTATGTATTTTGACCTTCGCCAAGGCATAGTGATTGGTAGCTGCTGAATAGTTATCTGTAGTATAGAAAGATGCGTTGGTTTGGGACAGTCGTACTACTATTTTGGCCTTCGTCAAGGGTATGTACGGGTGGATTCAAATTAACCTGGATAATGACGGGTAGAACTTGACATGCGACTTATGATATGTTGGCCTTCGTCAAGATCATAAGAACATGGGGCAAAAATCCACATCGGGAGTTTCAAAAAACTGAAACTTGCTAGCGCTGCATACCATTTGGAGTGTGATGATTCTGGTAGGATTCCTTCAGTTTTGTCACGCGATGATATTTGGATCCCGATCCTACTGTGAGTATATGCTACTCCTCGGGAACTTTCTCACTTAACGATCAATGCTATAAACCAAGTAGGTGTCTAGAAAGGTGTTAACGGGGCTACGCCCACAGGGAAAAGAGGTTATTTAATTAAGGAACTTCGCGAAAGCGTTGGAAAACCTCCCTCGAAGTACCGACACTGGCCTGGCTGAACGGTTAAGCAAGTATTGTACGGTGAGATTGATCCTGACTAATTCTTCCTTTATGGTTTGAGGAGGGATTCGAGAGACAGTGGGAGCCATCCTGTTTAGATAAATTAAAAACCAATCTAAACTTGCAAGAGCATCATGCTGAGTGTTTTCTTCTCTCTCTCTTAATTGCAACGACCCAGTGACCGCACCTAGGTTACATCTAGATAATAAAATGACTGAATCTGACTATTATGACTGGCAAAGGTCTCTCCAGATGTCCATTGCCCATAACAAGCTGGGACACCTCTTAACTAATCCAACCCCTGCCGTCTCAGGTCCAGTTTCCCCTGTCATGGATGTTGATATCCATAGGACATCAGGAAAGGACTGTGCGAAAGCCAAGTGCCTCGTGTTAGCCTCAGTTGATGGTGCATACCAGGGGCAGCACGAGAAGATGGACTTAGTTTCTATCTTTCTCCATAACAAAGATTTATATGGAGAGCAATCTCGTATCGCAAGATATGAGACCTCGAATGAATTGCTTCCAGCGAGGTTGGCTATCGGGTCATCTGTAGGGGGCAACGTCCTTACAGTGACCAGCTCTTTTGAGCTCACGGACCTGAAGACCACGTTGAAGAACGGGTCAGATACTGACTTAGTCCAACAGTCCCTACCTACTACCCTGAAGGAAACCAGGGAAGTAGAAAGAAAGGGAAGGGCAAAAGTCTCGGGACTGGATGTAGTAAAAGAGGGATGTTCCTATTGTTACAGGAATGAACATTGGCAGAAGGATTGCAGGGCTAGCATAGCCAGTAGCCAGAATTCGAAGCATGTTGTGGCTTCGGCTTCGGGTGTGTTTATAATTGAGAACTGTATGTCAGTTAACCCTACTTTCTGGGTATTGGATACCGGATCAGGATCTTATATCTATAATTCGTTACAGGCTCTGAGAAACTGTAGGGTTATCAAGAAAGGTGATATGACTCTCAGGGTTGCTAACGGAATGAGCATGTATGCTGAATCCGTAGGGGAATATCATCTAGGACTGACAACTGGGCAGATATTGATTCTGCGTAACTGTTTTTATGTACCAGGTGCGACTTGTAATATCATATCTGTATCCTTACTTTCTAAGGAAGGATATGATTTTACTTTTGTAAGCGATGTAGTAAACATCCACCTAAATCAAGTTCTGATTGGGTCAGGTACATTGAAAAACGGTATATACGTTTTGAATCAAGCTCAGGTCTTTAGTGTCCAGAACACACTTAAAAGAAAGTCTCCGGAATTAAATCAGGCTTTCTTATGGCATTATAGACTGAGTCACATCAATGACACACGGTTGACAAAGTTTCATAAAAAAGGATACTTGGATCCGTTCGAGTACCAGTCTTATGCCACTTGTGAATCTTGTCTCATGGGAAAGATGACAAAGACTCCGTTCACTGGACATGGAGAAAGAGCGAGCGAGCTCTTGGGACTCATACACAGTGACGTGTGTGGTCCAATGTCTACACATGCGCGAAGTGGTTATTCATACTTCATTACTTTCACAGATGATTTCTCTAAGTATGGGCATGTCTTCTTGATGAAGCACAAATCCGAGGCCTTTGAGAAATTTTGGGAATACAAGAATGAAGTTGAAAAACAAACAGGCAAAAGTATCAAGACACTGAGATCTGATCGAGGTGGTGAATACTTGAGTGCCGAGTTTCTGGGCTACTTAAAAGAGAATGGAATTCTCTCTCAGCTTACTCCTCCATACACACCACAACACAACGGTGTATCGGAAATGAGGAATCGAACCCTATTGGATATGGTTCGTTCCATGATGAGTAAAGCTGAGTTGCCGCGATCCTTCTGGGGTTATGCACTAGAATCAGCTGCATATCTCTTGAACAAGGTTCCCTCCAAGACTGTGCCTACCACGCCATATCAGATGTGGTGTGGGAAGAGACCCCATCTTCAATATCGGAAGATATGGGGATGTCCAGCTTTTGTTAAAAAGCAGCATGCGGACAAGCTCGAGGTACGCTCAGTACTGTGTAAGTTTGTGGGATACCCAAAGAACTCCAGGGGTTATTTTTTCTCTTACGCAGAGGAACAAAAGGTTTTTGTTTCTCGTCATGCCCACTTTCTGGAACATCAGTTTTTGGAAAAAGAGACAAGTGGGAGCGTAGTAGAACTGGAAGAAATTCCAGAACCACAAGCTATTACTGAAAGCTTGGAAGAACCAAAAGTTTCAAGAGAACCGGACATCCCAGCGCCAATCCGCATGAGTAGTAGGCAGTCTCATCCGCCCGAGAGATACTACGGTTTTCTCATAGACGGGGATAGAGAGGATTGCGTCATTGATTATGACGAGCCTACTAGCTTCCAGCAAGCCATTCAAAGCGGTGACTCGGTAAAATGGCTGGATGCAATACGGACCGAGATGGAGTCCATGTACACCAACAAAGTTTGGACTTTGGACTTTGCTCCAGAAGGGGTAAAACCCGTAGGCTGCAAATGGATCTTCAGAAAGAAGATTGGTGTAGATGGGCAGGTTGAAACCTATAAAGCTAGGCTTGTTGCAAAGGGTTTTCGTCAAAGACCTGGTTTGGACTATGACGAGACCTTTTCTCCGGTAGCCATGCTCAAATCCATTCAGATCCTTCTTTCCATTGCTGCCTTCCACGATTATGAGATCTGGAAGATGGACGTAAAGACGGCTTTCCTAAATGGAAATTTAGAAGAGTGCGTCTATATGGATCAGCCAGAGGGATTCATTCAGAGTGGGAGCAGCGGTAAAGTGTGCAAGTTGCTCAAGTCCATTTATGGACTGAAGAAGGCATCGCGGAGTTGGAGCATCTGCTTTGATGATACTGTCAAAGAATTCGACTTTATCAAAAACCCAGATGAACCATACATTTACAGTAAGATTGTAGGGAGAAATGTGGTATTCCTCATCTTGTACGTCGATGACATTCTCCTAATAGGAAATGATATTCCTATGTTACAGTCAGTCAAAGGATTCTTGTCGCAGAGGTTCTCCATGAAGGACCTAGGCGATGCCAACTACATTCTAGGGATCCAGATCTATCGTGATAGATCTAAGAGGATGTTGGGACTTTCACAGTCAAGGTACATCGACACCATACTGAAAAGATTCAGTATGGAAGATTCCAAGCGCGGTAATCTACCGGCTTGTCACGGAATCACCCTCTCCAAAGAGATGTCTCCCAAGACTGATTTGGAAAGGGCTCGCATGTCATCAATACCCTACGCATCTGCGGTAGGCTCTATTATGTATGCGATGTTGTGTACCAGACCAGATGTAGCATACGCATTGAGCGTTGTAAGCCGGTATCAGTCGAACCCAGGGGAGAAACACTGGATAGCAGTAAAGAACATTCTCAAGTACATGAGAAGGACTAAGGAGATGTTCTTGGTGTATGGCGGAAAAGACCTCCAGATCGAGGCCTTTGCTGACTCCAGCTTCCAGAGTGACAAGGTTGACTCCAAGTCCATGTCGGGTTATATCTTTACCCTCAATGGAGGAGCGGTTTGCTGGAAGAGCTCCAAGCAGGAAACCGTTGCTGACTCAACTATGGAAGCGGAGTACATAGCTGCTTGCGATGCCGCAAAGGAAGCTGTCTGGATGAAGAAGTTCCTCACGGAGCTTCAGGTGGTTCCTACCTGTGTTGATCCAATACCAATGTATTATGACAACAACGGAGCTATAGCTTTAGCGAAGGAACCTAGGTCCCATCAGAAGTCCAGGAACATTTTGAGGCGGTACCACCTGATCAGGGAGATCGTTGATCGCCGGGAGATCGAGGTGAAGAGAGTAAATACGGAAGATAACACTGCTGATCCACTCACGAAGGCCTTACCCCAGACTCAGTTCGAGCGGCTGATCGAGATGATAGGTCTTCGATATGCCAGTTCATGGCCTTAATGCAAGTGGGAGATTGTTAGTATATATGCCCTAGAGGCCATTACTGTATCATACTAGTTTGTATATTACTTAATGGAAGCTTGGGATATTCACCTTGTATATACAATCTTGCTCAAAATGGTAGTATGCTACATGGTTTGTTTCTACTTTAATATGTGCATGTGTTCTTTTAGTATATTACTTCTACATATTAGTAGAGCCCTTAGGATCTTTGCTTGATTACCAGCGTTGTGATGGCAGTCACACTCGTAGGGGCTGGGTAATCCATAAGCACATCCTTATACAGGTCCCTAGTCGTAGGACTATCGAGACGGGGCATCGATACTCTGGAGTAGACTAGCGTATGCGCTTCTCATCCCAGCAGGGGAGACGGTCTGTCCCACAGCCGTCAGTACGTCGTACTTGAGATAGTATGCGGGTGCTCGTTAGGTTACGAGTACACTGGACAGGACTCGTAGGGAACTGATTGGTTGGTATTATACCTATCGTTAGTTATCAGTTCCCAGGTGACATGAGTACAGCTTAGTCCGCTGACTTGACACTGTCACTTCGCCTCGAGTGTGTTCCCACTGTACTTTGATTACTACCCTACCACGGCTCAAAGCAGTCGTGCAAACAGGTAGTAGTTGGGTGCAGTCCCGAAGCACTTGGAGGCAGTGACGGTTAGACAGGATTCGTCTCTCCCAGTATTGGGGGTTGACATCGCGCTGTGTCTAGGAGAGCCATTACACGAGTAGTCCCTGGCCAGGGCAAGCGAGATATACAGGTAGGTTTCCAGTGTTATCTCAGGGTGTTCTGGGCTACACTCCGACACGACTTGTACCGCTATTAGGGGACTGACGTTTGCCGCCCCCTAGGCCCGCCATGCGATGTATCAGACGAACAGACCAGACTGTACGGAGGTTTTCACAATCATGCTCAGTAGGAGTTCAGATGGGTTTCACCTCGTCCATCTTCTTGTCGGCATCTACCTGGGGACCGTTACGCACAGCTAGTGCCGCTTGCGGTCTATGGTTAAACCCACTGCCAGCGTAGTGTCGAGTCTTTAGAGTCCCATACAGAAAGCTATTCGCCTTTAGGAAAAAGAGGAGAGGTCGCATGGTTTTGCGACAGGTCGCATGGTTTTGCGACAGGGTTCGGTCACATCCGTGCACTTGTGCACGTTTGGTCTCCGGACAGTTAACACTAGCGGGTCTTTGGTTTTAGCCAGATCCTAGTGTACATTTTGGGATTGGTTTTATCTCGTTTGTATTCGTGTTCCTCGGAACGCGGATGCGGGTGTGTATGCACAGTTGACAGAGAGACAGAGCCAGAGGATTCTCATTGGGGTTGTTGACTGTTGACTGTTGACCATTGACTTTTTGCTAAACCCTAATGAGAATAAGAAATATGATTAGCAATAATATTAACTAAGTATTATGGTGACATGGTTGTTGAGGGGTTGACTTTTTGACTTTGTTGACCGGTTGACTAGGTTGGACTAGTTGACCATCATCATTACAATGGTTGTCATTTTCATGCAAAGACTTTTGCTTGCTTGTTGTGGTTTGCAAAATGAGTGCATGAAAATGATATTGCCTTTGATATGATATGAACCATCACATAATACTTGATTATTATTATGGCTCATGATGCTTTTGGATTATGAGAGCTTGGATGAGAAAAGAGTTGCTCATTCTTTCATTTTGCTTTCTCTCTCTTGAGCTCTCTCATTTCTCAAGCTCTCTCCTTCTTCCTCTTGCTCTCTCTCTAGCTCAAGGCAAACCGTTCTAATGTGTTGAGACTCATTGCCTTAGAGATAAAAAGACACCAAAACAATCCTCTACTCATTCTAGTTCACAAGGCCTAGCAAGCCAAGTGTTCTAGTTTCTTCAAAGTTCGAAGAAGAAGCCAAAGGTAGAAGCTTTCGGGTGGATCCGTCTTCGGCGCGAGAAGACGATGAGGAGAGGCTGGTCCGTACACCACAAGAGTTGAAGATGAAGGAGTTCAAGAAAGGTATAACCCCCTAACAGAGTAGGTAAAACTCCTTGTTAAGTTGTTAGGTAGATTGTTTAACAAAGATCCGTATTTGTAGTCCATGTTACCACCTCTTGAAAAATCGTTATTCACCACTTCCGCAAGCCCGTAAGTACCGGGAGAGGTAGCATGGACTTACAATGAAATTGCCTTGACTCATGGATTCAAGGGTCTGTCTTGTGTTAGGATTAATGCCCTCATAAATGATTCTGCACAACTCACATCTAGGGATTCCGTGATGTGGACATTGGACTAACAGATCCATGAAGCGTTCAAGACATTTTGAAAATGGTTCATTTGGATGCTGGGTGAATTGATTTATTTCGCTACGGACTCGAGCTGTCTTTTGATGGGGGTAAAATTTCTTTAGGAAAGCTTTGACGAATTCTTCCCAGTTTGAGATGGAATGTGCGGTAGTGTTATACAGCCACTTCTCGGCTATATCGCACAAGGTAAATGGGGGAAGACGAAGACGCATAGCATCCACAGAAAGCTGTGAAGTACCCATCATTGCACATACATTTTCAAATTTGGTGATAAAGGCATATGCGTCTTCAGACTCGAGACCGTGAAATTTTGGTAGAAGGTTGATGTATTGGGGTTTAATTTCAAAATTTTCCCCGTTGGCTGGTGGAATGGAAAGACAGGTGGAAAGGGGACCTCGTGTTGGATAGCACCTCTCTTGGAGAGAGATGCGGGGTGGATTCTGCGCACCAACAGACGGCGGCAGAGTAGCGGTAAAGAAGTTCGATGGAGACGGATCCATCGATGTGGGTGTGGTGGTGGGTAAAGAAAAGGTAAATGTAGAAATACCGACTTCGGAGTCGATCGGGGGAACGCGGACTAAACGGGCACTAGAATCCCGTGTCCAGCCTATCTTGCACTAAAAAGGGTTAGTACAAGTGGCAGCGTGACTTATAATTAGAGGAAATGATGAATGCGGTGTTTTCTTTAAAAAAATATACGGATTTTTTTTTTGAAAAAATGATGCGATCACAACAAATGCAACAAGCAAAACCCTAAAATCTAGTGGTCACCTAGGTCAAAGCTCTAGACCGCTCTTAACTGCCAAAAGACAAGTCGCAGGATAAATCCTCCACTGCCTCTTTGTCTCTCCTGTGGCCAGGTAAGTGCCAGGTAAGTGGGAGGTTCTCCACTACGTAAGTAGTGGGCCTAATTAAGTAACCACTTGCCTTAGACACACTTGCCTTAGACACCACAAAAGAAACGCGAATAAGTAATGAATTACCCACGGCCTTCTTCTGTCCTAAGTGAGCGCGACGGTCCTTAAAGTCATCTCTAGATCTTTTTTAGTTAATGAGGGTAATGCGGATGCAAGTTTGTGATTTTTGGGGCTTAGGAAGGGTAATGAACTCCCCACATAATCTGAATTTGGCCATGCCCCTTAAATTCCGTATTAATATGCAAACAATCACAAACCAAAAACACGCACAATTTATTTTGCTTTTTGCGGGGCTGCGATTTATTTGCAAAGAAACCTGCAGCAAATTGTCAATTGGAGCAGATTCAGGAGAAGATAAGAAAGTAAGAAGTCACCTGAGTGAATTTGGTACAGAGAAGAGCTTGGCCCACCGCGGAACCGCCGCAATGGTCGCCTAATGCCGTGGAAACGCCGCAGTTTGCACTGTTCCCTGCACAAAAATTTTACAGAGAGCCTTCCTTCAGTCTCTTAGCTCTCTGGAATGCTCAGAAAAATTTTTCTCCAGCTCCAATGATTACAGATTTCCTCGCAACAAATCACAACAACACATTTAGGGTTTGTGCGAATTTAGATCTAAAAATATAGATGGAATAAATTTTTCAACTCAAATTTCAATAAACGAACAATTAGCGCACTATCCCCGGCAACAGCGCCATTTGATTGATAACGATTTCGGATTGTGTAGTATGAAAATTGTATAGAAATCACAACCAAAAATATTTTGACCGCAATCAATAACGGTGTCGAATGTAGTGCGTTAGTAAGTGCGGATCGTCCACAGGGAAAGTGTAATCGTTCGTGTTTCGATTTCGATGAGTTGAAACTTTAAACAAAAAAAAACAAACAATTCATGATTTGTAAATTGAAGTTCAAGAATTAGGAAAATCTAGTCTAAATCAAGAAACGATAAAATCAAGAATTGAGAATTTGTGATGATTTCCAAACCAACAATCAAGATTCGAAGTGTGGCTCGTAGGAGTAGATCGGATCTATAGATGTGATGAGATCTAATGATTTCATATTCTTATCCATTAACGAATTGATACTAGATCGATGACGAATTATCGAGGTTAAGGATCTTGTGAAGAAACTAGGGTTTCTTCATCTTATCCTTTGTCCTTTCGATGAATCTCATTCACAAACTAGCTTCAAGTAAATCAAATGATCGATCGTTGATCTCTAGTTTCGAGCGAACACAATCAAGAAAGCATCGCATCGAAACTACGTCATCGATCATTCGATTCACAAGAATTTACAAACGTTATAGGATTTAAGGATTGTAAAATAATCTAAATCATCATCATTCTATCGATCGTCTCGACTCCTTTACGAGCGGAGTTTTACTCAAACATTATCACAAAGCAAACATTCAAGAATCTAGATTGAATCATAATGCTTGAATTGAAAGATAAGCAAGTTAAAAGAATCTCACCTTTATTTATTCAACAATTTGTTACACTTTGCTCAAAGAACTACAAGAATTTGAGAAGGGAACAAGATCGTCGAATCTAGCGTCGCATCGGCTCCTTGAGTCGCGGATCGGCTTGGATCATATACTCCGATGAAGTCCGGCTTCGCTTCTAAAGGCTTTGAAGGCTTCTTGCTTTGATTGAACTCAAAGATCTTGATCTTGGATTGGAATTAGGGTTAGGGTTTTTAGGCGCAAGTCGTGTCACTCAACTTGCGGGTAATGAATTTGGGGGAGATGAAGATTCAACCAATAACTAATGATTTTATGATTAACCCTTAACCCTAGATCTAGGCTCCCTTTTATAGATTTTCATAACCCTAGATCTAGGATTCAAAATTTGAATTTCCCTCCAAAAGTTTGTTAGCTAGAGAGGCTTCTAGAAGTAGTTAGTTGGAGGGAGCTTCTAGAACTAGGTTGTTAGGAGGTTGATTAGCTTAATCAAGATTAGTTTGATTTAATGATCCTTGCTGATCTGGCAGAAGGTTCGAGAGTTCTGTAGAATTTGCCATAGTTTTCTGAGATGTAGGAACTGAGAGAGGAGTACTGCAGTGAAGCTTTGATGATGACGTGGCAATGATACCGCGGATCCACGGCACGAGCCTGCTTAGGCCGCGGATCCGCGGCCCAATAGGAAGCTTAGGGCTTCATCTTCCCAGTAATGATTCCTGCTGAATTCTTGGTATTTTTCTGATATGTTGATTCTCACAATTCCTTATATATTACTACCAGCTCTCAAGTCTTTGAGTTGGCGTAATTTTGATCAGCACTTTGACAATTTTGGCCTTTCTCCTGGAATTTCCTGCACAGACTTTGAAACAAGTGTTGCGCAATATAAGGATGATGCGATGCCATGATAAATAATCAATTTCCCTAAAAATGCCGGTTTTAGTATACAACACAGGTAATCTGGTATTTTACGACTGTTTTGCTAATATGTGCAATATGCAAACCGGACACTACTAGATGAGTGCAAATGATAGGGAAATTGACGTGTTAAAAATACAATATTTTCGACTGATCAGTCGGTCTTCACAAGGCTGGCCGTTACAACTCCCCATCCAAGCGAAGTCGCTAAGGCTGCTTCCCCCGCTTGAAAGCCTGCCTTCGACAGGCTGGCCATTCCCTCTAAACGGACGTCAGTCTTCAAGAGGCTCGCACCGGCAATAACCCTTCACCAAGACATGGGGCGTGAGGGAACCGCCCCCATAGCTGAGCCAGTCCTGGCCGCACGACATGCTCGACGTCGCCACTGGCGCCGAGTGAGGAAAGCTGGGGGCAATTCCCCTTCCGGATTGACTCCGCCAGCTCCAATGGTGGAAGTCAACGCTGCTGTTCCAACTGGGAACAAGTTTGAACTACTTAACAGGGTGCACAGGAATTCGCCAACTGCTGTGTTGAAAACATCTTCTCCCTATGGAGAATGCCCCAAAGGAGAAGCTGGAGCAGCCCCCTCAACGGTTGTCCTTTAAAATTTACAAGGTCTAGCGTCAAGTCCAAGACTCGGTGATTCATCCAAATTACGCCCGCCGACAGAAAAAGATAAAAGTTCGGCAAGAAGAGGACCACCCTGTCAAGCCGCAGAAGGCGACAGCTACTTGGGTGCCCACCGCAACGGCCCCCTCAACTTCGACCGCCCACAAGAGGAGAAGACCGGAGAAAATCCCTGAGTTTGCAACGAATCACAAGACCACTGAACCCAAATGCCCTAAGTCTGGGGGCATGGTGGTGCATACCGTCTATATGGCATTCGGAAAAGAGGATAGCCGTATCTCCGCCGGTCATCGACCGCTTACGAGATCTGTAACAAAGGCCCAGGAGCAACAACAGAAGCTCCAGGAAATGTTGACGCAAATGGCTGTACTCACAGGGCCAAAAGAAAGCCCGGAAACATCATCAGAGCAACGTCAAGAACAAGAAACTGATGCTGAGTTCCTTCGCAGAATTCTTGAAAAGAAGGACAAAGAGGCAGCGGAACAAGCTGCCAACATAAAACGAATGGCGTTCTTATTCTAAGACATGGTCGGGATGATATTACAGCCGGATCCTCCAGCTGAAGATCCTCCGATTATCCTCGAAAACGACCGAGCGGAGACGTCAAACCCTCTTACGGCTTATTCAGCAGCCAAAGAGGAGACTATCTCAAAAGCCGCCCTGGATGATTATATCGCTCAACAGATACGAGTTCATCAGGCGAATAAAGCGGCTGGACAAATTGTTAAAACTGGACGACCCTATTCGGGTTGGTATGACCAAATAAAGTACCCGCCGGGATACACGATCCCTAAATTCTACGTATATAAGGGGATGAGAAATCCGCATCAGCACGTCGCTCAATTCAGAGCCTTGCGCGGCAACACTAGAGGTGATGATAAGCTATTGCTTCGCCAATTCATTGGCAGCTTGTCGGAGATAGCATTCGAGTGGTATTCCGAACTCCAAAATGACTCTGTCAACACATTTGCAGAGATGGAGTTGCTATTCACCCAGCGTTTCGCGAGTGCTAGAAAACGCACCCTAATCACGACATTGATCAATGCTAGGGTGAAGCCAAGAGAGATATGGGTGCAGTATGCAATACGGTGACGGAATCTATGGTCGAAGTGCGAGCAGCGCATCGAAGAGGCTCCTGCGGTAGGCATGTTTGTGGGTACTCTCGACCCTCAGGCGACCATTTCCCAATTCATGATGTTCTTCAAGCCAACTACTTTCCAAGCCTTGATTGACAAGCTGGCCCAAATGGACCAGATGGGCCACAGGCCTTCCTCTTCGAAGTCAGAGCCTCGAAACGAAAAAGGGAAGGGGAAAGCGACCTTCGTCGCCAATGCTCAACAGCAGCCCAGTGGCCCAAAACTAACAGATCGCCTAGACGAGAGACGGCGGTTCCTTAATGAGAAAATGAAGCGCCCTTATTCGTTTCCCCGGGACAAAACGAGGAGATTTTTCGAGCTGGCAGTGCGCAACAGGCTCATTAATTTTCCGAATCCAAAATGTCCATTGCAACCCGGTGAGGCTAATAATCCCAATTATTGCCCCAATCACCAAGCGATAGGCCATCCAATTGAAGATTGCTTCGTCTTTAAAGGCTGGATTGAAGACCAATACCAACAGGGCAAATTCGCACTGTCCGAGAATTGGAAAGTAAGCCCGCTTCAACCGCATGCTCTTAAAAGGGGTGACAAACCGGGGGCATCGTGCTCTTTTGTAGAAGAAGCTCCATGGGAGGTCGTTCTTCCAGCCAAAACGAAAATAATGTTGAAAGATCTCCAAACATGCCCGACGATCAAATGGAAAAGTCCGCTGGAACCCGAGATCATCGAGGGAATGCTAAGGCCGCGTCCAACTTTAAAAATTAGTGGTAATAGTCAAAGCGCCTACACCCAGCCGTCAAAGTCTTCGAAGAAGAAGAAAAAGACCAAAAAGCCCGTGAAACCTGGTGACAAGCGCACAGACCTGCAAAAACAGATTAACGCGCTGGAAGAATATAACCAGAAGGCGAGGACCCCAGTCACACTCCAAGAGTTTCTCAACCACGTCCTTGAGGACGGAGATGATGAAAATGGAGAAGACTCATCAGATGAGCCTGAAGATTATGTGGCATGCTGCCATATGATCTCTCACTCATCGATAGACAAGGAAGAAGCTCCTGATGCAGAGAAACTGGGGGCAGATCCCGAAACGGAGCTCCTAGGACCATCAGACGAGATGATTGATGCATTCATGAATAAAGCTCTTCTGAAAAGCAAGGATGATCGAGAGCGCGAAATGGCCATATTTTAAATGGCTAAACGCCGGCGACTGGATGAAAGGGTTGAAGTTCCCCAACTAAACCGAGGCATGCCCGCGATAAAAAGGTTCGCTAAAACCGTATCGATGGGAATGAAGCTGCCCTTGTTCAGAGAAAATTCTCCTGGCGATGAAGCGGACGTACATCCTAACTTCTGCTTATATCATCAGAAGATTGCACACCCTACTGAGGAATGCAACGCCTTTAAAAATTGGTTGCAAGGCTATGTCTCTCACAGGCAGCACTTCAAGAGTATGAAACGTGAAGCTCGTCGACAGCAGAAAAATGTGACAGACGAACGAGGAAGAGCTGCCGGCATATGTCACATGGTTGATAGTAAGAGATCGCAAGTTCTCACCTTCGGGAGCGACTCTGACAAAGAAATATCCCTCGGCCCTCTCTTTAAAGAATCCACCTCAGGAAAAGAGGAAGAACCGAAGAGCTGTGAAAACATTCAGCTGCGCAATCGCATGCTACCTGAAAAGAATCTCGGACCTGCAAACAAGGGATCGAATAAAAAGGATAAGGGAAAAAAAAGGACCCTGAGGATATCACACTCGATGACCAACCCGTCGAAGAGCTGACATCCAAGGATCCACCCAAGAAAAACAAAGTAGATTACAACGTTCTGGAACACCTGAGGAAGATACCCTCACAGCAAGCATTCACGACGCCCTTCTGCTATCCAAAGAGGTGAGCAATTCTTTGATCAAGGCACTACAAGAGCCCGAGCAGTTCCAAGGTTTCCTCGCCGAAGAAAAGATGAAAGACGAGCTGGAAGAAGTACACACAGCCGATATTACCTTCGGCGATGAAGATCTCCTCCTCGGGACGTGCGAACATAACCGTCCCCTTTATGTCTCCGGATACTGTCATGATATCAAGATAGGCAAAATCCTGGTTGACAATGGGTCATCTGTCAATCTCCTCAATATAAGAGTGTTGAAGAAAATCTGCATGAGCGTTCAACACCTCGCTCGGGATAAGATCACTATCTCCGGGTTTGACTCCCAGTCATCAAGGACGCTCGGGCCTGTGATACTGACGTTACGATTTGGGCTACTCATCACGGACATCAAATTTCACGTCATTGACGCTAAGACATGCTACAATGCTTTGCTCGACAGACCTTGGTTACACGAATACAACATTATCCTTTCTACACAACATCAATGTATGAAGTATTTCAAGGATGGTCTCGAATATACCGTGACAGGGGAGTTGAACCCATTCTCCGTGAATGAAGTCCGAAAATACGAAGATGCAAAATACTTCTTGCCGGACTTCGAAGACACAGAAAGATGCCATGAACCGAAGAACAAGGCTATCACCACTATTCCGGTCTTCGGAAGTGATACTGAGGAGGAAGAAGAAATAATTTATTCAGGGCCGCCCCAACGCAACAAGCCGGACTGTCCACCCCTATTTTGGTCTTCAGCAGTGACTCGGAAGATGAGGTCAATGCCGTATTTTTTGTTCGGCCATCGATACAAGCCTTCACTGACGATGATCGGAGTTTGCAGATCACTATGGTTCCGCAGGAGCACTACAAAGAGCTCGACGCCCTTGATACCTATAGTGTGCAAGAACTGCAGACGTTCTACATCCCTCCCAGGCGAAAAGATGAAAAGGCGATACTCTTTTATCGATCCGCAGAAACTAAAGTGGAGAAAGAAATCTGGCATGGCGCCGATTCTACGCTTGACAGGCTTCAGCCCATCCGTCTACCCAGATACTACACAGACGGATTGAAGAGGCTGTTAAAGCGCCAAGGCGTACCTTTGAAACAGACTGCGCGACAAGCTCAGTTCTACAACAGGATCTGGAACATCCCCGGAACTCGGCGGAAATTGCCCAATGGGAGAATGGAAACGAGCGGGCTTGGATATGTTCAATCCAAGAAACGGGAGCGATTCCATGGCTGCTACGTCATACATGACTTCGATGAAGAAGGAGATGCTCTGTGGGAAGATGCTAACCCTCAACCAAAACGAGGTCCTGCCTTGAAAATGCCAAGTCCGTCGTTCGAAGAAAAGATGGACAAGCTTATAAGGGAAGCGGGTTAAAAAGTTTGAGACGACCATAATCGAGAAATGGCTATTTACGAGAAAGCCAGGACACAACGCCTCCTTCAGCAATCTACAAAGAATGACGATGCCCTTCATCGCCAGCCCGTCACAAAGAAGACTAGACGCGGAGGCAAAAATAAACTGAAGAACGGAAAATATGTGCGACATCAGGGTAGCGGGTCCAAAAAGCCACGCGAAGCAGAAATGAGCAGCCGGGATCCATCTCTTATAAAGAAGATGGGTCGAGCATATTCTTTTCCCCAAGACAAGACAAAGAAGATATTCGATCTTGTCATAAAATATCAGATGATTACCCTCCCGGAGTCCAAGCACCCCGAGCAAGCAGGCGAGGTCTCTCACCCGGACTATTGCTCCTATCACCGAGTGATAGGACATCCTCTAGAAGACTGCTTCACCTTCAGGAACTGGGTCGAAGACCAGTATCAGCAAGGCAGGTTCGCTCTATCCAGCAGTTGGAAGGTAACCCCACCACAGAAGCATGAACCGAAAGCCATGTATGCGGCGGAAGTAGAACCAGACCAACATCGGTCTTGGAAGCGATATCGTACCTGTCACGTGATAACGTTGTCAGAAGAAGAACCCGAGAATATGGATGACCTCCCCTGGTGCTTCGAAAACAATCATGACGAGGTGATCTCAGAGTTTCCACCGGCGCCAAAAGAGCTGGAAGATGGGATACATACTACTGCAGATAACCTCAAGAAAATTGACTTGGGGACGGCAAGTGACCCACGGCCGACATTCATCAGTGAGCTTTTGTCTGAAGAAAGGGCGACTATGCTAAAAGACGTGTTCATGCAGTATAAAGACTGCTTTGCATGGAACTATTCCGAAATGCCGGGACTAGACCCAGAGATAGCAGTGCACAGATTGGCGATATCTTCGGACGTAAAGCCGATCAAACAAGCACCGAGAAGAATGCGGCTCGAGCTTGAGATGGGCATCAATGCCGAAGTCAAGAAGCTAATCGACTCCGGCTTTATCCAAGAGGTTCACTATCCTGACTGGATCGCCAACATCGTCCCGGTGATGAAGAAAAATGGGACGGTGCACATATGCCTAGACTTCCGGGATCTTAACAAAGCTTGCCCGAAGGACGACTTTCCAGTACCAGTCACCGAGCTGATGATAGACAACACGTCCACTCACAAAGTTTCTCCTTCATGGACGGCTCATCAGGATACAATCAAATAAAAATGCATCCCGAAGATCAAAAGCATACCGCTTTCCGGACTCCCCTGGGAATATTCTGCTACAAGGTGATGCCTTTCGGTCTAAAGAACGTAGGCGCCACCTATCAGAGGGCCATGACGAAGATTTTTGATGACCTTATACATGAAGTCGTCGAATGCTATATTGACGACCTTGTGGTGAAAATAAAATCGCACGAGGAGCATCGGGAGCATCTGAAGATCGTGTTCTAACGTCTGCGGGAATACAACCTGAAGATGAACCCTCTCAAATGCGCATTCGTAATGTCCTCAGGAAAGTTCCTGGGATTCATTGTACGACACCGAGGCATCAAAATAGACCCGTCAAAGATCAAGGCAATTATGGAAATGCTCCCGCCAAGAACTCTCAAGCAATTGCGGTCTCTCCAAGGGAAGCTCGCGTATATCCGGTGGTTCAAAGCTAACCTCTCCGGCAAATGTCGTCCCTACAGTCACCTGATGAAGAAAGGAACCCCGTTCATTTGGGATCGTAAATGCCAAAGCGCGCTGGACGATGGACGAAATCAAGCAATACCTACCGAATCCGCCGGTGCTAACCGCTTCGGTCAAGGGAAAGCCTCTCATTCTGTATACAACCTCCCTTGAGGGTTCTCTAGGCGCATTATGGGCACAAGAAAACGACCAAGGGAAAGAAAGAGATCTCTACTATCCGAGTCGAGTTCTCCAGGGGGCAGAAAACAATTACTCCCCCATTGAAAAACACTGCCTGGCGTTGATCATCGCGATAACGAAGCTCAGACACTATGCGTTGGCATATGAGGTCCATCTCATATCAAAGGTGGATCCTCTCAAATATTTGATATCAAGAGCCATATTAACGGGACGGCTCTCTAAATGGGCCCTACTTTTAATGGAATTCTCGGTTATATACCGACCCCTAAAGGCAGTGAAAGGCCAGGCCATCGCCGATTTCCTTGCCGAGCATCCTATACCTGCCGACTCTCCCTTGTACTGCAAATTTCCAGACGAGCTCGCGTTTGACACGATCGATGGGGAGAGAAGAGAGAATGATACCCGGTGGGAACTCTATTTCGATGGAGCATCTTCCATGAGGAAGCGCAAACAAAGCACCCCCATAATCAAATCCGGGGTGGGCCTCATCTTCGTGACTCCACAAGGAAGGATAATGCGCTTTTCCTTCTCCTTAACAGAGCCGGGGATAAACAATGAAGCCGAATATGAAGCTTTGATAGAAGGTCTTGAGATCGCTGTCGACATGGGAATTGAAAACCTCCTCATATACGGAGATTGCCAGCAGGTCGTTAGTCAAGTAAATGGTGACTATCAAACGTGCAAACCGAAGTTGGTAAAGTATGGTGAGAGAGTGCAGCAATTGCTGACTCAAATCCCTGCCTATGCCCTGAAAAGCATACCACGCTCGAAAAATAGCAAGGCGGATGCATTAGCCAAGCCAGCTAAAGAACTGGCCGATGAGAACCTCGATGACGTAAAGATCGTTATGCAAAGCCGTCGGGTTCCTGCACCAGCAGAAATATTTCCGGAGTCGTCTGAAGAAAAGGAAGCGACCAAGGAGACAGTCCTACAAATGGAAGACCAGGAAAAGACTAAGGATTGGAGAGAAGTCTTTATAGACTACTTCAAATCCCTTCGAACACCTGAAGATGCATCCTCGAGGCATCAGCTCATAAAACGAGCTCTTTCTTTTGCCTTTGTCAATGATACTCTATATAAGAGATCGTTTGACTATCTATGGATGAGATGCCTAGGACCAGAAGAAGCAAGGAGAGTCATCCAAGAAACTCATGACGAACTCTGCGGTTCTTACCGAGCCAGGCCAAAGATGAAGCTGAAGATCAAAAGGATGCGCTACTATTGGCCCATGATGATCCAAGACTGCCTCGAATATGCGAAGCAATGCCACTCGTGCCAGATTCACGGGGAATTTATCCATCAGCATCCAAATCCGCTACATCCAACAGTGGTTAGCTGGCCATTCGAAATGTGGGGAACTGACATAATCGGCCCAATCGAACAAGTATCGTCCATAGGACATCGGTTCATACTGGCAACAACCGATTACTTCTCCAAGTGGGCAGAAGCAGTACCACTAAGAGAAGTGAAGACGGAGAATATCCTCCATTTCTTCAAGACACACGTCATTTATCGGTTCGGCACTCCGCGACGGATTATCTCTGATAACGGGCCAGCCTATAGAAGCCACAAGATCAGCCGCTTCGCACAACAGCATAACATAGACTGGAGATACTCTTCGGTCTACAATCCCTGAGCTAACGGTCTAGCTGGGGCTTTCAACAAGACCTTGACAAAGATCGTGAAAAAGACGGTGTCTCGAAATAAGAAGGACTGGCACGAGAGATTGCATGAAGCTCTCTGGGCATATCGAACTACGTTCAAAACGGCCACAAACACAACGCCGTATGCATTGGTATTCGGCACAGAAGCAGTACTCCCTTTGGAGATAGAGTTACCCTCCTTACAAGTGGCAGTTCATTATGAGCTAACAGAAGAAGAAAATGCTCACCTTCGGCTTGAAGAGCTCGACGCCCTTGATGAAACTCGGCTCAAGGCACAACAAAACTTGGAGGCTTACAAAGAAAAAATGACGCGTTCGTACGGGAGCTTGACTAGGCCGAGAACATTCCGCCAAGGCAAACTCGTGCTAGTGGTCAAGAGACCTATGATCCCTAATCGTGCCAAAAGGGAGAAATTCGAGCCGAACTATGAAGTCCCGTACATCATAGAAAAAGTTTACCAGGGTGGAGCCTATTTACTTATGAACATGCATGGTGAAAGACCTTTCAGGCCAATAAATGGTCGCTTCCTGAAACTCTATAAGTAGTAGCCGGCGCTGCGGCCTAGGTCAACGATAGATGACGATGCCTATGTCCGCTCGCTATCTTCCTAAGCTCAAACTCTATAAGTAGTAGCCGGCACTGCGGACCGAAACGTCCTTAAACTACTAACGGACCAAAACGTCCTTAAACTACTAAGGACTGAAACATCCTTAAACTAACAATGGACCACCATGTCCTAAAACTGGGAACTGACCGAGACATCGATAAACTACTACAGATCGCAGCATCCCAAGGCTGAAAAAAAAATGGTATGTCCATAAGCAAAATGGGCATGGATGAAAACCCGAAAGGGCTCCGTGTGTAAAAACAGCAGGACTACCGGCGAGTTTTGTGAAAACTCGAAAGGGCGCAATCTCGTTAAAAGACACTTGCAAGGTCCTCTCGACCCTGTAAGGAGAAACCACCTGCGTGAGATCCTTACGACTCACAATGGAGAAACACAGTTAGGAATCCCCACGAATCCTAAGGAGAAATTACACTTGTGAGATCCTCACGACTCGTAAGGAGAATTCTCCTTTGAGACCCTCATGGCTCATAGGGTTCAAAAGCCTTAAGCTACAGGGATCTAAACCTGTTCTTAAACAGTCACACACCCTGATTTTGCCCTACAAGCGGTTCAATGCTGACCCTTGTATACAATCCATGGGCGCGAATAAACATTTCCCTAACAAAGTCCCACCTGCGACTAGAGATATGTTTACACAGTGGACAGCCCTTGTAAGTCCTCTCGACTTATCAGGAGAAAACACTCTTGTAAGATCCTTACGACTTATAAGAGAACACACACACTTGGGAATCCTCACGATTCTTAAGGAGAAAACGCACTTACGAGATCCTCACCACTCGTAGGGAGAAATGCCTTTATGAGGACCTTACGGCTTATGAAGTTAAAAGCCTTAGTCGACAGGATCCTGACCCTGTTTGCTAAGCCACCTTTGTTCGACATCAACGGAGGCAAATGATTATTCGCTCCTGGCAATATCCGAGTTGTAGCGATACTGATGCCTAAATCGTTATCGGATCCCAAATCCCATACTCGCAGTGAAAAGTCAGCGAGCCACAAATGCATATGAAATAGCAGAAATGATGGGGCAACTTGCAACGAAATCAGCAAGTAAAAATGTATGCATACAAAATAGCCGAAATGGTTGGGCAACTCGCAATAAAAAGCAGTGAGTAAATAAAAAAATAGCCAAAATGATTGGGCACCGCGAAAAATAACCGAAATGATTGGGAAATCCCGACTTTCGCGATATAAAAGCTGAAATGATAGAGCATCGCGGAAAGGAAAATATATATAAAATGAAACTTTTTGCCCTACAGGTGTGATCACATCAATCCCTGTATACAATCCAGGGGCACAAACAAAGAGGGAACCATACCTTCCCACCAGGCTCCATCAGAAAAAGAAACCAAATCTCGACGGTTCACAGACAGCCTGAAGATCATCTCAACATTCGTCTCATTACAACAGACGCAACATCAGCAAATCGGAGCCGCGGCAAAGTTCCCAGTTCCATCACTCGGCGGTGCATAGACAACCGAGAGTCAACCCCCGACTCCGTGAAATGCGGATAAAGTCAACCCCTCCTAGTCCTGTGGAACACGGCTAATGTAAATCCTGACCCCGTGGGAAGCGTCCAGAGCAAATCATGGTCTAGTGGAACACGGCTAATGTCAATCCTGACCCCCTAGGAAGCGTCCAGAGCAAATCCTGGTTTAGTGGAACACAGCTAATGTCAATCCTGACCCCGTGGGAAGCGTCCAGAGTGGATCCTGGTCTTGTGGAACACGGCTAATGTCATTCCTGACCCTGTGGGAAGCGTCCAGAGCGGATCCTGGTCCTGTGGAACACGGCTAATGTCAATCCTGACCCATGGGAACCGTCCAGAGCAGATTCTGGTCTAGTGGAACACGGCTAATGTCAATCCTGACCCTGTGGGAAGCGTCCAGAGCGAATCCTGGTCCTATGGAACACGACTAATGTCAATCCTGACCCCGTGGGAAGCGTCCAGAGCGGATCCTGGTCCTGTGGAACACGGCTAATGTCAATCCTGACCCCGTGAAAAGCATCCAGAGCGAATCCTGGTTTAGTGGAACATGGCTAATGTCAATCCTGACCCCATGGGAAGCTTCCAGAGCAGATCCTGGTCCTGTGGAACACGGCTAATGTCAATCCTGACCCCATGGGAAGCATCCAGAGCAAATCCTGGTCTAGTGGAACACGGCTAATATCAATCCTGACCCCGTGGGAAGTGTCCATAGCGAATCCTGGTCTTGTAGAACACGGCTAAAGTCAATCCTAACTCCGTGGGAAGCATCCAGAGCGGATCCTGGTCCTGTGGAACACGGCCAATGTCAATCCTGACCCCGTGGGAAGCGTCCAGAGCAGATCCTGGTCCTGTGGAACACGGTTAATGTCAATCCTGACCCTGTGGGAAGCGTCCAGAGCAAATCCTGGTCTCTTGGAACACGGCTAAAGTCAATCCTGACCCTGTGAGAAACAGCCAGAGCGAATCCTGGTTCCATGGAACACGTTTAAAGTCAATCCTGGCCCCGTGGGAAATGCCCATAGCAACCCTTGACTCCGTGAAATGCGGATAATGTCGACCTCCTCAATCACTTACGGGTCCTCTCGACTCATAAGGAAGAAAACTCTCTTGTGAGATCCTTACGAATCCCAAAGAGAACACACTTAGGAATCCTCATGACTTGAGCGCATGAATCGTATGTCACGCACCCCACAAACTTGTGGGGAGGCGGAATATATGAAAAACGATTATCAAAGTTTCGTAACACGGACTTGAGCGCATGAATCGTATCTAAACCTTTACTAGCAAACTACGAGAGGTTTAACTACTCGGATTCGAAGTTATACCTCATGTTACTTGTCCTTCGGGTCTTCATCGCTGTCCTCCACTCCTCGTAGGCTCCTTGGAACATTGGCACCTTAACGGCCTTCTCGAGTCAAAGACGATCCACCTGAAAGCTCCTTGTCTAAGCTTGATCTCTAACTTGAGATAACTAGGTTGCTCAAAGTGCTAATCTAAGCTACCTAGGGGATATAGAGTGAGGTTATGGATGTATTAGTCTAGCTAACCCTTGATCTCAACTCATGAGAGGTTAGGGTTAGGGTTTGAAGAATGAGAGAGCTTGAGGAGAGAGAAGGTGATGATGATCATAATAATGATATTGTTTCTCACTTGATATATATGAAACATAATGAATAATGAATAAATGAATAGAAGAGATTATTCATCATGCTACATAAATGTAATATGAGTGATTCACTATGTGAGTCATTAAGCATTTAATAATGCATTAATGACACGATGAATCACACATAATGAGTCACAATATCATTTAATGACAATGCCACCTTACCTCCCCAAGTCACCATGCTTCTAGAAGCTTCCCGACAAATTACGAGAACGCCTTTCCAATCCGTGAAAACACGGAAAAACTTTAGACTGTATAAATCCAATAACCCAATACTAGAATCTGGCTTAAACCAGAGCCGGCTAGTAAAAACTATCCGAAGGTCGTACGTGCGTAAACACACGTACGCGTCCGAACCCTTGTCGTAAAACCATACGACCTCTATATCGTTTCGCTTGGAGCAGGGAAACTCTCTGTGTGGGACTCTAAAGACTTGACACTACGCTGGCAGTGGATTTAACCACAGACCGCAAGCGACACTAGCTGTACGTAACGGTCCCCAGGTAGATGTCGATAAGAAGGCCAATGAGGAAACTCATCCGAACTCCCACTGAGCCTGATGTGACAATCTCCGTACAGTCCGGTCTGTTCGTCTAAGACTATCGCATATCGAGCCTAGGGGGCGGCAAGCGTCAGTCCCCTAATAGCGGTATAAGTCGTGTCGGAGCGTAACCCATTACACCCTGAGAAACTACTGGAACCTACCAGTAAATCTCGCTTGCCCTGGCCAGGGACTTTGCGTAATGGCTCTCTGACACAGCGCGATATCAACTCCCTATACCGGGAGAGACGAATCATGTCTAACCTCCACTGCCTCCAAGTGCTCGGGACTGCACCCAACCGCTATCTGTTTGCACGATTCCTTTGAGCCGTGGTAGGGTAGCAATCTAAGAACAGTGGGACACACTCGAGGCGAAGTGGCAGTGTCAAGTCTGCGGACTATGCTGTACTCATGTCACCTGGGAACTGTTAACTGACGACGGGTATAATACCAACTAACAGTTCCCCTGCGAGTCCTGTCCGGTGTACCCGTAACCTAACAAGCACCTGTATACTATCTCCAGTACGACGTACTGA
Organism: Agapanthus africanus; assembly: GCA_030015575.1. Taxonomy (NCBI): domain Eukaryota; kingdom Viridiplantae; phylum Streptophyta; class Magnoliopsida; order Asparagales; family Amaryllidaceae; genus Agapanthus; species Agapanthus africanus. Next base: position 335,805,130 of record JASDDO010000029.1, on the reverse strand, counting down.
TGGCTGTGGGACAGACCATCTTCCCAACTGGGATGAGAAGCGTACACACTTAGTCTACTCCGGAATATCGATGCCCTATCTCGATAATCCTACGACTAGGGACAAGTATAGGATGTTGCTTATAGACTACCCAGCCCCCACTAGTGTGACTGCCATCACAACGCTGGTAATCAAGCAAAAATCATAAGGGCTCTACTTGTTAGTTATATGTATGCCCTAGAGGCCATTACTATACATAGGATGTATATTGTAGTGGATGCTGGGACATATATAGGGAGGACTTTCTTGCTCGACATGATAGTATGCTATCTGGTTGCTCTTTACCTTAACTTGTACACTGATAGTCTCTCTGTTACATGTTGGTAAAGCCCTTAGGATTAGTACTTGACTACCTGGACTATGATGCGGATCATACTAGTGGGGACATGGTAGTCCATAAGTACATCCTTCAAAGTCCTTAGTCGTGGGTATATCGAGACGGGGCATCGATATACCAGAGTAGACTAGCGTATACCTTCTCGACCCATACAGATGGGCGATGGATGATCCCATATCCATTGGTGTTTGACATCGGAGATGATATACGGGTGCTCAGTGGAGACTGGGTACACTGGACGGACTCACCGAGAACTCCCAGATGGTATTATACCTTACGTCAGATGGCAGTTCTCTGGTGACACTGGTACAGAGTAGTCTGTTTACCCGAGATCGTCATAGAGTCTTGTGCGGTTCCCACTGTGCTTTGATTTCCATCTTACCACGTCCAAGAAGGCGTGCAAAACGGTGGTTTTTGGGTACAGTCCCGAATCACATGGAGGCAATGAGCGATAGGAGGGGATTCGTCTCTCCCGGTATAGGGGGTTGATGTTGCGCTGTGTTCGATTGGCTATAACCGGAAATCCCTAGCCAGGGTTGCTGAGATTTACTGGTAAGTGTTACCAGTAGTTTCTCGAACTGTTATAGACCTCATATCGACACGACTTATCGAGCTATTGGGGTCTGACGTTTACCACCCCTAGGTGAGATATGCGACATATCAGACGACGAGACCGGACTGTACGGTAGTGTTACTGGTTGGATTCACTGGAGTGTGAGCGGGCTTGCTCGTCGATCTTCTGATCGCTCAATACCCGGGTGGCCGTTACGTTTAGCAGACCGCTTGCGGCTTGTGGGTGTTTGATATGATCATCACCTGCTGCCGGCGTATTGACGAGTCTTTAGAGTCCTACACAGAGGTTTCCTGGCTCAAGCGAAACGAAATAGGAGCGCATATGAGATATGTGCGGGACCGAGAATAATGCGTGTATGTGATACCGTATTCCATTCTCGCAATGAATGTATCGATTGGTTGTATTCGATATAACCTAATTATCGATTCAAGGATTGATTCGATAAGCCGATACATTGGATACTAGTCGGTGATATGCGATATGACCGGATCGTTAAATCAAGTGTTGATTTAATGATTTAATGTATAATTATATATTTGATATATTACTTTGCATTAACTAGTATTGGTTCACTTTAAATGGATTTTCTCACTTGATGTGCACATTGTATATGTGATATACTTTTGTACACTAGTTTGTATCATGTTTGATGATACTTGCTCACTTGGGTTTGTGTAAAGATTAAACCATGGTTAAATGAATGGTTAGGGTTTTGATTATTTACTTAGTCATTTATTTATATATTCATTTTGGAAATTATTAAGGATGGTGGCTTATTTTGTTTTTATGTTGAAGCTTCTTGAAGCTTTGAAAAAGTCCACCATTCTTATCTCATCCTTAACCCTGACCATTCCAACTAACCTTGGTTTAATCTCTACACTTGACCATGGTTTACATTATGATAAGTATTCATTTTCTTTTCCTTTTTAAATAACTTATCATAATATTAGCTTCTTCTTCTTCATCTTCTTCAATGAAGAAAGCTTGACTTCATCAATGGTGATTGATGAATAAGAGTGAGAAATCCAATTCTAAAGTGAACCCACTTCCTATTTCTTCATCCTCTACCTCTTGCCAAGTAGTATAGGGTGTTTCCTTCACAAGTTATCATGGCTTGGTGAAGGTGGAGCTTGATCTAGTGATGCCTCGACGTAGATCATCTTCGGCATCGTCGTCGATGACCTAGCCCGCTCTTTCTCCGATGAAGCCGATGCTAGAGCCCGGGATCCGATTTGTACAGCGACGAGACATCATCGCGGAGCCATGGAGGTGGAGAACCGGATCTACAAAGGTTGTATTTCCGTTTACCATTTAGTTAAGTTGTTAACTAGTTTCTTTTTCGCCTAAACTTCTAGCCAACGATCCGTATTAGGGTTTCTCGGCACCGTAATTTTTGAAATTGGCATGGTTGATGCCTTGTGAGACCTCTTGAGAGTGCCTAGGAACCCTACAGTGGTATCAGAGCCTAGCTAGAGCCTTAGGCGATGCGTAGACGAAGTTTGAAACCCGAACAAACCCCGAAACCCTAATCCGACATGCTCTCTGGACTTTTTCTAAAAACTGGGTTTTTTCCAGATTAAAAATTCTTAAAAAATTCAGCAGGAAAAACTAAGAATTACGATGCAAAAATTTTTGAGTAAAGCTGCTACAGTGTGACGGAACCGCGACAGAAGCATGGCTTCTGCGGCGGTTCCGCGGCCAATAAGTGTTATCACTGTTTAATTTTTGCACAGTAATTCATGTTTTCAGGTGCTGAGTTTTATGGGAATTTTTAATATTTATTCAAGAGTTGAATTTTCTGGGGTTGTTTTGGGGATTCGGTGTTTCGATCGGAGTATCAGATTTTGTCTATGTGGCTTTCCGGATAATTTTTGAATATGTTAAAAAGTTCGACCGGATATAAATACCCAATTTTTCCCCTGTCGGGAAATTTCCAAGTGTTGGATTTTTCCGTGGTTTAAAGACGTTCTAAGTAGTGCAAGTAACTCGATGGACCCTCTAGAAGACAACAAACCTTAACTCGATTATGTGACCGTCTTGAACTGCCCTTTGAACCTTCGGGTTTGGGGCAGTACGGCGTGCCACATGTGAGGCGTTGGCTTGACCCTTCTACGGCTGGACCGTTGGTACTGAGGCACGAACTGAATGTTTTTAGACTTGTTTCATGTGTTGATCAGTATCGGGAAAACTTGGGTGTTTGAATGTTCGATCGGAAAGTTTAACATTTTCTAATTATCTGGAATGTGATACAATAATTGGAATTCACAAGTAGTTATGAGATAACTCAATGAATGTTATAAACATAGCAGTTTAGTCTCACTTGATCGGTTGCCACGGAATTTTGATGTGATCAAAAGTCCGTCGCAATCACGTAGTGTACGCGGATACTCGCCGGGTAAACTTAATAGACAGCCTCGCTCCATAGACCCGACCAAGTGACTGTAGGAGAACCCCGTCGCCGAAAGCATCCGTTCGGGTGCTCGCGGTGGCGGTGTTCCGCCTTGGTGCACTTCGTCGACGGTGTCGGGGGTGCGGCCGCCTACTGAAGTTTGCGACGAGCATTCGATCAGGATGTCGGGAATCTTGTTGAATTGCCCGACTTGATACTGAAAAGTGTTTTCGATTTTGAGACTAAAATGCGGGGTTTATAATTGTTAGGCATGCGATGTCTAAGTAATTCATTTGATTAGGCATGTGATGTCTAAAGAGGTTGCGGATTCCAACTGTTGTAGTTTTACACTTTCTTTTCTGTGACCGAAAGTGTAATATGTGATATCGCCGGTTTCGTTGCTATATGTCAACGACAATTGGGATGCGCATATTTACTTACGTTGATGACATGTGATGTTATGTGTTGCTGGATATGTTATATTGGATCGTCGTGCTTGAATAGCCGGGGGTTTTTATGTGAGATGAGTGTTTTTCATTTTCATTCATGTAAAAACTTGTATGTAATATTCTTTTATTGGGGCACTTCCAGGTTGCGGAAGATGTCACCGTTGATGTATATTATTTACTTTTCCGCACTAGGATAGACCCAAGGAGGAGGGCACAAGTAACCGGGTTCTAAAGTCCAGTGGGAGACCAACTCGAGGAGTCGAGTCCGGGTCTCCTAACTCTAGAATTGGTAGGGTTGCTTGCCGCTCTCGTAGGGGTCTAGGGGTGTGGGTTTGGCTATTCATCGCGACCGTGGAATCCGTGTTTTATACTGGCTCGTATTAAAAACACGGACGTCCTACTATATCCAATATTTCATATATGTTTCTTCTGCTGCGATATCTGTGATGTGATCATGTGATGTTCTGTGATAGATACTGTATATAGTATATATGATATATTATATAGGCGTTACTTATGTTTTACACCCGCGCTAGCCCTGTCCCGCTCTGCCGTTAGTTACCTAACCTAACGGTGCACGAGGGGACATCGAGGCGAATGCGGATGGCATAAGTGTACGTTGTATTTATCTGTGATGTTTAGGTACTTAAATGATGGGACTTCATTAATGAGATTAATGAAATAAAAGAAACCTAAGATGTTGTAGAATCGAATTTCAAAAATAAAACAGGTAGCTACAGTTCTTGCTTTGCATAGAGGTATATGTGATATATCCTGCACCTTATTCGATAAGGAAAGGACCGAGATCCCTTCACCGGGAGTGACTCCTTTAGCAATAACTGGCAGATGCTACACACTCGGTTTGTCTTTTGATTGCTTTTAAGTGTTTTTGCTTTGCACAGTGATATATATGATATATCTAGTACCTCATTCGACGAGGAAAGGACCGACGATCCTTTCACCGGGAGTGACTCCTTTAGCAAAACTAGAAAAGCCTCAAAGACACTCCATTTCAAAATTCATTCGATCCTACAACGATATCAAGTTCATTACGCAATAGGTTTTCAGAAAAACCTGTCGTAGCCCACCATCATTTCAGATAAGTCCTACTTAGTATTCGTGCTACGTTTGTTGAACTCCGTCAAGGCGTAGTGTGCGGTAGCTAACTAGTATTTATCTGCTTATGCATATGATGCAGATTGCATTAGGGTAGTCGTGCGGCCTTGTTGACCTCCGTCAAGGGTCGTGCGGATGGGTTTAATTCGATCAAGAAATGACGGGTTGAACTTGACTAGTAGCCTATGGTTTGTTGACCTCCGTCAAGGTCATAGGGTGCTAGGGGCAAAATTATCGGGAATTTCAAGTATTGAAATTTGCAATGAGATTGCATACCTTCTATGAGATAGTTGGATCCCGATACCCACTGCGAGTAAGAGTTACTCCTGGAAGAGTTTTACACATTACAATTAGCCAATCAAGTAGGTGTCTAGAAAGATGTTAACGAGGTTACGCCTCTGGGAAAACGAGGTTTACATTAATTAGGTTCGTGCGAAAGCACGAGAGACCTCCCTCAAAGTACCGACACTAGCCTGGCTGAAAGATTGGCGAACTTGTAGTTTGTAATTAATCCCGGCTAGTCTTTCCTTTTAGGGTTTGAAGGAAGATTTGATAAAAAGCAGTGGGAGCCATCCTGATTAGATAAAATAAAAACCAATCTATTCTTGCAAGAGCGCACGCTGAGTGTTTTCTTCTCTCTCTCTCCAGGTAGCGACCATATCACGCCTTAATCAAGATAATAATACGGATTATTGACCGAACCCGCTTGTTATACTGAGCTGGGGAACGTTGGTCCCGCTCTACCTTATAGTTGTTATAAGACAGAGCAGGAAATTGGGGAATACCAAAATTCCTATGCCGCCCAAACGAAGAGAGTGCATGCTGATGCATCATCTTCGGGTGTGTTCATTACAGAGAACTGTTTCTCAGTATCCTTTACGTCCTGGGTATGTGATACCAGATCAGGATCCCAGATATGTAATCTGTTACATAGGGCTGCAGAAAGGTAGAGAACTGAGAACGGGTGATAAGTTTCATGAGGCAGAAAACGGGGCAAGTGTTGCAGCCAAGTCTGTTGGTCACTGTCACCCTGTATTACCAATACATTGATTCTGAACGAATGTTATTAGATACCGAACCTGATATACAAAATCATATCAGTCTCTTTATCAGTAAAGAAAGGATATAATTTTGTATTGATGGATAATGTTTTGAACATTTCCTATATCAAAAGTTGATCGGTTCAGGCACGTTATCTAAAAGCATTAATGTTCTAAATCAAACTACAGTTCTTAGTATACAGAACATACACAAGAGGAAGAGTTCAGAACTGAACAAATCCTTCTTGAGGCATTGTAGACTAGGTCATATCAATGCGACCCGACTAGCTTAAGTTACATATAGATGCATATTTAAATTAGTTTGAATTTACATCTTCTGAAACTTGCCAGTCATGTCACAGAGATAAGATGACCATAGCTCCGTTTATTGGAAACAGAGAAAGAGTTAGTGAACTCTAGGGATGATACATGTTGATGTATGTAAGGTCCCCTGTCTACACATGCCAAGACTGGTTCTTTATACTTCGTTACATTCTCTGATAATCTCTTTAGATTCAGACATATGTTCTTGTTGAAACACAAGTCCGAACCTTTTGAGATATTCACAGAATATAAGTTAGAAGTAGAGAACCAAAATAAGGGTAAAAGTATTATGTCCTTTGATGTGATCAAGGAAGAGAATACTTGAGCACGGAAATCCTGGATTATTCTAAAGGAAAATGAGATTCTCTCTCAGCATTACTCCTCCGTATACACCATAGCACGATGGTATATCGGGGTGGAGCAATAGCACCCTATATGATATGGTGTGCTCTATGATGAGTACTACTGAGTTTCCTATTTCCTTTTAGGAGTAATGCGCTTGAGAAGCTGCATACCTATTAAATAGGGTTCCAATCAAATCAGTTGCCTACCGCTTCATATGTGATATGGAAAGGGAAGAGCCTATATCTTAAGTTGGTTAAGATTTGGGGTTGTCCGACCAATGTCTAAAAGCATAATCCGGACAAGCTCGAGGCAAGATCTGTTATGTAGAACTGGAAATATTCCAGCTATACAAACTGCAGCTGATGATTTGGTAGAACTAAAGGATTCAATAGTAACCAACGAACCTCAGCCTCTCCGCCGATCTAGTAGGGTTCCTCACCCACCTGAGAGATACTTCGGTTTCTCTATGACAGTGGGAGCGAGGATTTCATCATGAGATGATGACCCAACTAGTTTCGAGCTGACCATCAGGAGTGGGACTCTGTAAGAATGGCTGGATGCTTAGCGATCTGAGATGGAATCCATGTACACCAACAAAGTATGGACTTTGGTTGCTATATCTGAAGGGTTAAATCCCCATCAGAAGCAAGTATATCTTGAGAAGATTACTTGGTGTAAATGGAAAAGTTGAGACTTTCAAAGCTAGACTTGTTAAAGCTTTTCGTCATCGACCAGGCGTGGATAATGATGAAACCTTTTTCAAGTGGCTATACTTAAGTCCATCCAGATCCTACTTGCCACGGCTACATACCATGACTACGATATCTGGCGGTTGGGTGCCATGACTGCTTTTCTAAATGATGTTTTAGAAGAGAACGTCTATAAGTACACAGCCAGAGGGCTTCGTAGACAGTGGGAGCAGCGGAAACGTGTGCAAGATGTTTTATGTGATAAAGCAGGCATCGCGGAGTTGGAACATCTGTTTTGATGTGGTAGTCAAAGAGTTTGATATCATCAAAATGGTAGATGAACCTTGTATAAGCAAAAAGGTAGTAGGGAGTATGGTGACGATCCTCGTAGAGTACGTGGATGACATACTCTTGATAGGGAAGGAGTTTCCTTTGCTACGCTCGGTCAATCTCCGCTTATCACAATGATTCTCCATATAGGATCAAAGTGATACCCCCTAAATCCTGGGTTTTGGATCTATGAGATAGATCTAATTGGATGTTAGGATTCTCACTAGTTGTAGTGAGATGGTATCAATCGATCCTGGGGAGAATCACTGGAAGGGTTCCAGGGTGATAAAGACGACTGAATGTCAGTCGCAGGCATTGTCTTTACCCTCAGTAAAGGGACGGTATGTTGGAAGAGTTCCAAGCTAGATACCGTGGCATACTAGACGATAAAGGCTCGATACATCGCTATTTAAGATACTACCAAAGAGGCAGTCTGGATGTATATTTGTTCATGAGATGAACATAGTTCCTCCCATTGTGTGACAATGGGGTTGTAGCTTATGCCAAGGAACGTCCATCCCATCAGTAATCCAGACATATTCTAAGGCAGTGTCACCTAATCATGGAGATGTTTGATCTCAAAGGGATCGAGGTTAGGAGAGTAGACTCAGAGGACAACACGGCGGATCCACTCACGAAGGCCTATTCCTAGAGAGAGATTTTTATGGGATGGTTGAGTATGAGATACTGCAACCACTGCTACAGATGGCCCTAGTGCTAGTGGGAGATTATTAGTTATATGTATGCCCTAGAGGCCATTACTATACATAGGATGTATATTGTAGTGGATGCTGGGACATATATAGGGAGGACTTTCTTGCTCGACATGATAGTATGCTATCTGGTTGATCTTTACCTTAACGTGTACACTGATAGTCTCTCTGTTACATGTTGGTAAAGCCCTTAGGATGAGTACTTGACTACCTGGACTATGATGCGGATCATACTAGTGGGGACATGGTAGTCCATAAGTACATCCTTCAAAGTCCTTAGTCGTGGGTATATCGAGACGGGGCATCGATATACCAGAGTAGACTAGCGTATACCTTCTCGACCCATACAGATGGGCGATGGATGATCCCATATCCATTGGTGTTTGACATCGGAGATGATATACGGGTGCTCAGTGGAGACTGGGTACACTGGACGGACTCGCCGAGAACTCCCAGATGGTATTATACCTTACGTCAGATGGCAGTTCTCTGGTGACACTGGTACAGAGTAGTCTGTTGATCCGAGATCGTCATAGAGTCTTGTGTGGTTCCCACTGTGCTTTGATTTCCATCTTACCACGTCCAAGAGGGCGTGCAAAACGGTGATTTTTGGGTACAGTCCCGAATCACATGGAGGCAATGAGCGATAGGAGGGGATTCGTCTCTCCCGGTATAGGGGGTTGATGTTGCGCTGTGTTCGATTGGCTATAACCGGAAATCCCTGGCCAGGGCTGCTGAGATTTACTGGTAAGTGTTACCAGTAGTTTCTCGAACTGTTATAGACCTCATATCGACACGACTTATCGAGCTATTGGGGTCTGACGTTTACCACCCCTGGGCGAGATATGCGACATATCAGACGACGAGACCGGACTGTACGGTAGTGTTACTGGTTGGATTCACTGGAGTGTGAGCGGGCTTGCTCGTCGATCTTCTGATCGCTCAATACCCGGGTGGCCGTTACGTTTAGCAGACCGCTTGCGGCTTGTGGGTGTTTGATATGATCATCACCTGCTGCCGGCGTATTGACGAGTCTTTAGAGTCCTACACAGAGGTTTCCTGGCTCAAGCGAAACGAAATAGGAGCGCATATGAGATATGTGTGGGACCGAGAATAATGCGTGTATGTGATACCGTATTCCATTCCCGCGATGAATGTATCGATTGGTTGTATGCGATATAACCTAATTATCGATTCAAGGATTGATTCGATAAGCCGATACATTGGATACTAGTCGGTGATATGCGATATGACCGGATCGTTAATTCAAGTGTTGATTTAATGATTTAATGTATAATTATATATTTGATATATTACTTTGCATTAACTAGTATTGGTTCACTTTAAATGGATTTTCTCACTTGATGTGCACATTGTATATGTGATATACTTTTGTACACTAGTTTGTATCATGTTTGATGATACTTGCTCACTTGGGTTTGTGTAAAGATTAAACCATGGTTAAATGAATGGTTAGGGTTTTGATTATTTACTTAGTCATTTATTTATATATTCATTTTGGAAATTATTAAGGATGGTGGCTTATTTTGTTTTTATGTTGAAGCTTCTTGAAGCTTTGAAAAAGTCCACCATTCTTATCTCATCCTTAACCCTGACCATTCCAACTAACCTTGGTTTAATCTCTACACTTGACCATGGTTTACATTATGATAAGTATTCATTTTCTTTTCCTTTTTAAATAACTTATCATAATATTAGCTTCTTCTTCTTCATCTTCTTCAATGAAGAAAGCTTGACTTCATCAATGGTGATTGATGAATAAGAGTGAGAAATCCAATTCTAAAGTGAACCCACTTCCTATTTCTTCATCCTCTACCTCTTGCCAAGTAGTATAGGGTGTTTCCTTCACAAGTTATCATGGCTTGGTGAAGGTGGAGCTTGATCTAGTGATGCCTCGACGTAGATCATCTTCGGCATCGTCGTCGATGACCTAGCCCGCTCTTTCTCCGATGAAGCCGATGCTAGAGCCCGGGATCCGATTTGTACAGCGATGAGACATCATCGCGGAGCCATGGAGGTGGAGAACCGGATCTACAAAGGTTGTATTTCCGTTTACCATTTAGTTAAGTTGTTAACTAGTTTCTTTTTCGCCTAAACTTCTAGCCAACGATCCGTATTAGGGTTTCTCGGCACCGTAATTTTTGAAATTGGCATGGTTGATGCCTTGTGAGACCTCTTGAGAGTGCCTAGGAACCCTACACTACTAATATGTATAAATGATACATTACAAGAAACATATGCATATATTAAAGTAGACACAAACCAAGTAGCATACTACCATTTTTAGCAAGACTGTATATACAACTGTGAATATCCCAAGCTTCCATTAAGTAATATACATACAAGTATGATACAATAATGGCCCCTAGGGTATATACACTAACAATCTCCCACTTGCACTAGGGCCATGAGCTGGCATATCGTAGACCTGTCATCTTGAATAGCCTCTCGAACTGCGTCTGAGGAATGGCCTTTGTGAATGGATCAGCAATGTTATTCTCCGTCTCTACTCTTTTCACTTCGATCTCCGGGCGATCGACGATCTCCCTGATCAGGTGATACCGCCTTAAGATGTGTCTGGACTTCTGATGGGACCTGGGTTCCTTCGCTAAAGCTATAGCGCCGTTGTTGTCACAATACAGAGGTATTGGATCAACACTGGTTGGAACCACCGGAAGTTCTGTGAGGAAGTTCTTCATCCAGACTGCTTCTTTTGCGGCATCGCAAGCAGCTATGTACTCTGCTTCCATTGTTGAGTCAGTAACGGTCTCCTGCTTGGAACTCTTCCAACAGACCGCCCCTCCATTGAGGGTAAAGACATAACCCGACATGGACTTGGAGTCATCCTTGTCACTCTGGAAGCCGGAGTCGACAAAGGCCTCCATCTGGAGGTCTTTTCTGCCATACACCAAGAACATCTCCTTAGTCCTCCTCAGGTACTTGAGAATGTTCTTTACGGCTATCCAGTGCTTCTCCCCTTGGTTTGCTTGATACCGGCTTACTACGCTCAATGCGTATGCTACATCTGGTCTGGTATATAACATCGCATACATTATAGAGCCTACCGCAGAAGCATAGGGTATAATCAACATGCGAACCCTTTCCAAATCAGTCTTGGGAGACATCTCTTTGGAGAGGGTGATTCCGTGACAAGCTGGTAGGTTACCGCGCTTAGAATCATCCATACTGAATCTTTTCACTATGGTGTCTATGTACCTGTACTGCGAAAGTCCCAACATCCTTTTTGATCTATCACGATATATCCGGATCCCCAGAATGTAGGTGGCATCACCCAGGTCTTTCATGGATAATTTCTGTGATAAGAATCTTTTGCCTGACTGTAACATAGGAATATCATTTCCTATTAGGAGAATGTCGTCCACGTACAAGACGAGGAATACTACAGCTCTCCCTACAATCTTATTGTATATGCATGGTTCATCTGGATTTTTGATAAAGTTGAATTCTTTGATAGCATCATCAAAACAGATATTCCAACTCCGCGATGCTTGCTTTAGTCCATAAATGGACTTAAGCAGCTTGCATACTTTACCGCTGCTCCCACTCTGAATGAATCCCTCTTGCTGATCCATATATACGCTCTCTTCTAAATTACCATTTAGAAAGGCCGTCTTTACGTCCATCTGCCAGATTTCATAATCGTGGAAGGAAGCAATAGCAAGAAGGACCCGAATGGATTTAAGCATAGCCACTGGAGAAAAGGTTTCGTCATAGTCCAAACCAGGTCTTTGACGGAAACCCTTTGCAACAAGTCTAGCCTTATAGGTTTCAACCTGTCTATCTACACCAATCTTCTTTTTGAAGATCCATTTGCATCCTACGGGTTTTACCCCATCTGGAGCAATGTCCGAAGTCCATACTATTTTAGTGTACATGGACTCCATTTCGGTCCGTATTGCATCCAGCCATTTCATTGAGTCACCGCTCTGAATGGCTTGCTGGAAGGTAGTAGGCTCATCATAGTCAATAGTGCAATCCTCTCTATCCCCGTCTATGAGAAAACCGTAGTATCTCTCGGGCGGATGAGACTGCCTACAACTTCTGTGGATAGGCATGGGTATGTCCCTTTCTTCTTGAACCTCTGGTTCTACCAATATTTCAGTGGTAGTTTGTGGTTCTGGAATTTCTTCCAGTTCTATTTCGCTCCCATTTATTTCCTTTTCTAAAAACTGATGTTCTAGAAAATGGGCATTACGAGAAACAAAAACCTTTTGTTCCTCTGCGTAATAGAATAACACGGAAAACTTAATAACCTTTTGTTCCCCTAGGTGCTTTTGGCCGCGGATCCGCCGCCGAGTCAACGCCGAGTTGACTCTGGAATTTCTTCCAGTTCTATTTCGCTCCCATTTATTTCCTGTTCTAAAAACTGATGTTCTTGAAAATGGGCATTACGAGAAACAAAAACCTTTTGTTCCTCTGCGTAATAGAATAGATATCCCCTGGAGTTCTTTGGATATCCCACAAACTTACACTGTACTGATCGTGCCTCGAGCTTGTCCGCATGCTGCTTTTTAACAAAAGCTGGACATCCCCAAATCTTCAGATATTGAAGATAGGGTTTTTTCCCACTCCACATCTGATATGGTGTGGTAGGCACAGTTTTGGTAGGAACTATGTTCAAAAGATATGCCGCTGATTCTAGCGCATATCCCCAGAAAGATCGCGGTAACTTAGCCTTACTCATCATGGAACGAACCATATCTAATAGGGTTCAATTCCTCCTTTCCGATACACCGTTGTGTTGTGGTGTGTATGGTGGAGTAAGCTGAGAGAGAATTCCATTCTCTTTTAAGTAACCCAAGAACTCGGCACTTAAGTATTTACCACCTCGATCAGATCTCAGTGTCTTGATACTTTTGCCGGTTTGGTTTTCCACTTCATTCTTGTATTCTTAGAATTTCTCAAAGGCCTCGGATTTAAGCTTCATTAAGAATACATATCCAAACCTAGAGAAATCATCCGTAAAAGTAATGAAGTAGGAACAACCTCCTCGCGCATGTGTAGACATTGGACCGCACACGTCACTGTGTACGAGTCCCAAGAGCTCGCTTGCTCTTACTCCGTGTCCAGTGAACGGAGTCTTTGTCATCTTTCCCATGAGATAAGATTCACAAGTGGCATAAGACTGATACTCGAACGGATCCAAGTATCCCTCTCTATGTAACTTTGTTAATCTTCTCTCATTGATGTGACCCAGTCTACAATGCCATAAGAAAGCCTGATTTGTTTCCGGAGACTTTCTTTTAAGTGTGTTCTGGACACTGAAAATCTGAGCTTGATTTAATACGTATATTCCGTTTTCTAATGTACCTGACCCAATCAAAACTTGATTTAGGTGGATGTGAACCACATCTCTTGCAAAAGTAAAATCATATCCTTCCTTAGAAAGTAAGGGTACATATATGATATTACATGTCATACCTGGTACATAAAAACAGTTACACAGAATCAATATCTGCCCAGTTGTCAGTCCTAGATGATATTCCCCTACGGATTCAGCGTTCATGCTCATTGCGTTAGCAACCGTGAGGGTCATATCACCTATCCCGATAACCCTACGGTTTCTCAGAGCCTATAACGAATTACAGATGTGAGATCCTGACCCGGTATCCAATACCCAGGAAGTAGGGTTAACTGACATACAGTTCTCTATTACAAACACACCCGAAGCCGAAGCCACAACATGCTTTGAATCCTGGCTACTGGCTTTGCTAACCCTGCAATCCTTCTGCCAATGCCCAATCCCATAACAATAGGAACGTCCCTCAATAGGGTAGTCCAGTTTGTCATAGGCTATGGACATCTGGACAGACCTCTGCCAGTCATATAAGTCAGATTCCATCAAATTGTTATCTAGATGTAACCTATATGTGGTCACAAGGTCGCTGCAATGAGAGGAAGAGAAGAAAACATTTTAGCATGATGCTGTTGCAAGTTTAGATTGGTTTTAAGTTTATCTAAACTGGATGGCTCCCACTGTTTCTCGAATCCTTCCTCAAACCATAAAAGAAGAATTAGTCAGGACTATTCTCACCGTACAATACTTGCTTAACCGTTCAGCCAGGCCAGTGTCGATACTTCGAGGGAGGTTTTCCAACGCTTTCGCGAAGTTCCTTAATTAAATAACCTCTTTTCTCTGGGGGCGTAGCCCCACTGACACCTTTCTCGACACCTACTTGGTTTATAGCATTGATCGTTAAGTGACGAATCTCCTGATAAGTAGCATATACTCACAGTAGGATCGGGATCCAAAATATCATCGTATGATAATGTTGAAGGAATCCTACCAACATTCATCAAACTCCAAAATGGTATGCTCTCTCTGCAAATTTCAGTTTCTTTAGAAATTCCTGATGTGGATTTTTGCCCCATGCTCTTATGACCTTGACGAAGGCCAACATATCATAAGTCACATGTCAAGTTCTACCCGTCATTATCCAGGTTAATTTGAACCCATCCGTACATACCCTTGATGAAGGCCAAAATAGTAGTATGACTGTCCCAAACCAACGCATCTATCTATGCTACAGATAAATATCCAGCAGCTACCAATCAATATTCCTTGGCGAAGGTCAAAATACATAGCTTGAATACTACTAAATATTTAACTGAAATGACGGAGGGCTACGACTGGTTTTGGCAAAACCGTGAACGTAGTGAACTTGATATAATCGAAGGAACCTGATACTTTTTAAACGGAGTAGTTAAAGCTCCGCAATTAAAAATTCTGATCTTTTAAAATAACCGAGTGGTTTCTTTTAAATTTGTTCCAACGATTAAACTTTGGTTTATTTTTCTTTGCATTATAATAATCCGTCCCATCATTTATCCTATCATTGCAGAAAACAACGAAAATACCACGTCCTCTTATGCCATCCGCATTCGCCACGGGGTCCCGTCGTCACCCGTTAGGTTACTTAACTAACGACAGAGCGGGGGCTGGGCTAGCGCGGGTGTAAAACACAAGTGACGTCTAATAGCTATCATATATAGATATTGTACATTCGTCAGACGCAATAATAAGCATTCCAGATCACAGATGAACTTTATTGGATTTACTAGCAATCCGCGTTTGCTTTGAGCCTGCAATAAAAGACGGATTACACGGTTGTGATGAATAGCCATTACCCCACCCTAGACTCCTACGGGTACGGCAAACTACCCGCCAAGTACCCGAAGTGAAGCGGTCTCCCTCAACAACGTGAGTAGGCCACTAAACACTTCAACGTACCCGGTAGTTTGTGTACCCCATCTTGGGTCTATCCTAGGAGCAAAAAACAGTAAAAAAGAAATAATACAACGGTGGCTACAACCGCAACCTGGATGTGCCCCGTAAAAGAATATTACATCATATTACATTTACATCGAATTAATGAATATTAAACCCATCTCAAACCCCGGCTAATCATCACAACACTCTAATCAAGTCCATATACACAAACAGTAAACATTACAGAAATGTGCAACCCCCTGCCAACCGACATACTAGCAGTTAGGGAAGGTTTACGAACACATTAAACATTACAGATAAAAACGCAATTAGCAAATATCTTAGAACATCGATCGATTACCATATTCCGTGTTTACCCCAAAAGCAAACCAGCAAAGAAGTAACCTGGGTAGAAACAGAACATACTGGAAAACAGAACACCAAAATATATGAACAACAGAGCAAATCCGAGTCAACGCCGAGTTGACTCGGCGGCGGATCCGCGGCCAAAAGCACTATATGGTCGCTAATCCGCGGCCGTTTTGTCGTGTTGTGATCTCGTATTTTCCCAGTATTCATATAATTCCCTGCTGTGAATTTTAAGGTATGTCAAATAATTTTTTAGACACTTTTAAAATTAACAGAAACTTGGGATTTCCGGGGTTTCGTTTTCCCGTTTTCTGTAGATCGAAGTTCTAATCAGTTGCTAACAAGCTAGTAATGGTTTAGTTGGCTCTGATACCACTGTAAGTCCATGTCACGCACCCCACGAACTTGTGGGGAAGCGGAATATATGAAAAACGATTATCAAAGCTTCGTAACACGGACTTGAGCGCATGAATCGTATCTAAACCTTTACTAGCAAACTACTCGGATTCGAAGTTATACCTCATGTTACTTGTCCTTCGGGTCTTCATCGCTGTCCTCCACTCCTCGTAGGCTCCTTGGAACATTGCACTAGTAAAATAGGCGGTTGCCCCTACGGATATTTGAATCCGTAGGGGCAGATATAACTTGGCCCTACGGATTAATCCGTAGGGCTAAAAGGTTGCCCCTACGGGCAAAGACGTCCAAGAATAAAAATATTAATTCTTAATTAGGTGTTTGCCCCTACGGAGACGCAAACAAAGGACCTACGGGTATGTCCGTAGGGGCAAGTAAATATCGATTTAGCAAAATCCCATATCGATCGCCTACGCTCACTTCCTCTCTCTCTCGATCGCGCGTGAAAATAAGCCCCAAATCTCCACGCCGTCATCTCCAACGTTGTTCTCCTCGTCGCCACCAGCCGGTTTCGTCGCCACCGCAGTTCTCATCGCCACCGCGGTTCAGGTCGTCGCCACCGCCGTTCAGGTCGTCACCCAGCCCCAGCAGCCGTTCAGGTGAGTAAATCTCGAGGTAAATTAAAGAATTTTTGGATTATTTTGGGCTTAGGGTTCATGGCGCGCGAGTTGGGGTTGGGCAGGGGTCGCGGTCGCGGTCGCGGTCGGGGTAGGGTTAGGGTTGGGGCAGGGGCTGGGCTGCGGGGTCGGGTTCGGGGTCGGGGTAGGGTTAGGGTCGGGGTCGGGGTCGGGGTCGGGGAAGGGTCAATTTATCAAATTTTTTATTGGGGTTGCGGCTGGGGCTGCGGGCAGGGGCTGGGGCTGGGCTGCGGCTAGGGCTAGGTTTGGGGCTGGGGCTCGGGCTGCGGCTAGGGCTGTGCGTCCTCCAGAGGGCGATCATAGGATAGGTTAAGTGAGGTGGCTGGATATGAGATACGATAGATTTCCATGTGTTCAATGGAATGCTGAGGGTCAGAGTCGGTTATTCATATATCTCCCAAAAAAGAATGAGTTTGTTATCAAAGGTGTATTGACTTCTACATCAAGGAATATCAGTTATATGTCATCCAGTGACTAAGTCTGTTTCTGGCCCAACCATATTTATGAATCGTTTCTTCTTTTTCCTTCTTACGTATATTTACTAGTTCAGACTGTATGCACCTCTGCAATCAACGCCGAGAACTTGTACATTATAGGTTAATAGACATATGCTATGAAATCACGGTGCATATCGAATTCATGATATGTTATAGTCCCTCATTATTTTTACTATGGTGAGAAAGCAGTCGCTGGTGGCCACAAGCCATATAATTGGCAGTTGTCCTACCTGCGATAACATCTTACAAATCATCAGTAGACATCTCTATTATATTAATCTTTTAATGTCTGCATGCATGCATGTTTATTTGCATATTTCCACTTGTTTGTGCCATAGTTTTTGTGTGCATGTGTGCGTGTGTGCCACAGTTATATTTACTTCTACATCAAGGAATATCAGTCGCATGGCAGGATTTAGTCCGGTTTTGGCCTAACCGCATTTATGAATTTGTCTTTTAGATTTTTTTCTGAGTGTCACATCGTTCTCACCCAAGTTTGTAAGCCATGTTCATTATTCTTTCAATTCATTTAACTTGAATATGCCAGTTATTGTTCCGTTTACTATAAACTTGCAACAAAGAGTCTCTGTTAGAACTTCCATGCACCCTTTACATGTTTTTATCATATCCACTCCTATCTATCCAGAAAGTCAACATCTTCTGGTATTTGTTTTCAAAAAGAAAAGATAAGAGAGGAAAAGATATTTGTCCGTCTTATATTTGAGCCATACTTTTGATTTTCTTGCAGATTCTGGGTTGATTTTCTGTGATAATTCATAAACATAGTAATATTTGTAATGTTTCTTCTTGTTAGTCTAGCTTTCCTCTTATGAATACCAACACTATTTTTGCCCTCCTTTTCTTCGGGGCACATGATATCTTGCACCTCTCCTCTCGAAAACTTATTTCTCTTCAGTGATATTTGTGCCTACATTGATGCCTCAAGCAACGAATTAATGATGTGGTTCACAAACTAATTAAATAAATTTTGAATACCAATCTGGACTGGGATTTGTGATTGGGGAGAAGTTTGTGTGCTCATGGGCATGGCACAAGTCTGGAAAGTACAACTTACAACGACCGTGTTCCAAATTAACGTAATTCAAATAGCAATTCCTTGGAATTTTTTAGTCCAGAGAATCTTGATCGAGTCTCAGTTCCATATTATTGCTAGTGGATGCGTTTTGTTCAAAGAGTCTTTTCCTTTTAGTAATTTTCCTTTTTAGGGAGTTTTCGACATTGAAATCTCACTAGTTGATAATGTTAAATGAGTTCTAGTCCTAGTTTGCTACATTTTTTTATATATAGTAGATGGTGATACTTCTTTAAGTAAAAACAACCCTACACTTAAGCGAAATCATAAATCGAAACACACATATATAGAATACAACTCATACATGGGTATCCTCAAATCTAACTTTAATTATCGATAATTTATTTTTTTCAACGACAAACGCACACACAAAGCATATACACGGATTTTCTCCTTTGTCAGTAACCATCCCGTTCTTAGATTTCTCAATATAGTCATCATAACCTACAATTTATATGATACAGTCTAACATGGCCCATGAGTACTTCAGGGTTATGGACTGGATGTATGTGAATTAGCAACAACGTATGCAACCTAAGTTTGTCACTGGAGTTTCCGCTTTCATTGAATTTGCACACGCACTTAAAATAACAACCTTTATACTAAAAAATTATGTATGCTATTACTTAGTAGTTTATGGTTTTTAGACGCAAAAGCCATTTGAGAAATACTTTTCCTACCCACTATTAATCCATATTCTCAATATAGTCATTGAATTTGCACGCGCACATAATAAGAAGGAGAAGATAGTAATGTGGCAGAAGAAGAAGGAGAAGAGAGTAATGTGGCAGAAGAAGAAAAAAATGACATTCCTTGTTCTCTGTTTCAGCATCAATCTTCTGATATGAACTAATGATGGCTTTTACATAGGCTTTTCCCTTTAGAGACTTCTTAGTGTCCAATAGAAAGCATACATCAGATTTGTGCAGGTCAGGTTTTTCTATGACTTTCAAGAGTCTCAACTGATTCTGTAAATTACACCCTAGTTGGGTGATACTTTTACCACTTCTCACTGCAGGTGCGCTCTCTAATATCCATTTTGAATGTAATATTATAGATATTCAAAATGGATATTAGAGAGCGCACCTGCAGTGAGAAATGATAAAAGTATCACCCAACAAAAGTGTAATTTACAGAATCAGTTGAGACTCTTGAAAGTCATAGAAGAACCTGACATGCACAAATCTGATGTATGCTTTCCATTGGACACTAAGAAGTCTCTAAAGGGAAAAGCCTATGTGAAAGCCATCATTAGTTCATATCAGAAGATTGATGCTGAAACAGAGAACAAGGAATGTCATTTTTTTCTTCTTCTGCCACATTACTGTCTTCTCCTTCTTCTTCTGCCACATTACTGTCTTCTCCTTCTTATTATGTGCGCGTGCAAATTCAATGACTATATTGAGAATATGGATTAATAGTGGGTAGAAAAAGTATTTCTCAAATGGCTTTTGCGTCTAAAAACCATAAACTACTAAGTAATAGCATACATAATTTTTTTAGTATAAAGGTTGTTATTTTAAGTTTTCCCTTATAGAGATATGATGTAACTGCATCTATAAACTATAAGTGTGCAGAAAATTATGATAAGAAACCATAAGAAAGGGTCGTAGCCATGCATAACCTTGAATCTACATACCAAATCATGTAAAAGCATGCACTTATTGTCACCTTGCCTTGGAATATAAAATATCTTGGAAGACTATAAGCGAGCATTTAAATCTTGATAGCTTTTGACTTCAACATATATTTTTCTCAAGTACCATGAAATATACTTTCTCCGTATAAACCGTTTTCAGAAAGATGGATTAACAATGACAAATTATCCATTGTGGCTCACTAGGTTAGCATTTTCTCTTCTATTGACCATCTTACTAATCTGCTTGGTAAATTTATTCGGAACCGGCTGCGAATCATTAAAAGACATGCATAAGAAAGAAAGCTAAAATACAGATATATAGCATACCGATACATCGAAACTTCAAAGTTACGATGACAATCCAGAGATATTTATTTCTACACACGTGGTGCGCGTGCGAATGCGTCAGGCATCATGGACAAATATTTCAGAACATGGAAAGTATTATTCGTATAAAGTAATTAAAGCTTTTAAACACCTTGGGTAGATATTTTCTTAGTTGATGCAATCATATCATGAGGACTAAATTTAAGCTATTATATATATGCATATGTATTTTTCTAACCTAATATATCACACACACACACACACACAGAGAGAACACCAGTTTGGTAGAGAAATCAGCTAGCAGGACCCTGAAGAAATGGAGTCCATAGCATTGCCCATCATCATCATCCATGATCCCTTTGAAAAAATATTATCAAAGGGATCATGGATGATTATGATGAGCAATGCTATGGACTCCATTTCTTCAGGATCCTGCTACCTGATTTCTTTACCAAACTGGTGTTCTCTCTCTGTGTGTGTGTGTGTGTGTGTGTGTGTGTGATATATTAGGTTTGAAAAATACATATGCATATGTATAATAGCTTAAATTTAGTCCTCATGATATGATTACATCAACTAAGAAAATATCTACCCAAGGTGTTTAAAAGTTTTAATTACTTTATACTAATAATACTTTCCATGTTCTGAAATATTTGTCCATGATGCCTGACGCATTCGCACGCGCACCACGTGTGCAGAAATAAATATCTCTGGATTGTCATCGCAACTTTGAAGTTTCGATGTATCGGTATGCTATATATCTGTATTTTAGCTTTCTTTCTTATGCATGTCTTTTAATGATTCGCAGCCGGTTCCGAATAAATTTACCAAGCAGATTAGTAAGATGGTCAATAGAAGAGAAAATGCTAACCTAGTGAGCCACAATGGATAATTTGTCATTGTTAATCCATCTTCCTGAAAACGGTTTATACGGAGGAAGTATATTTCATGGTACTTGAGAAAAATATATGTTGAAGTCAAAAGCTATCAAGATTTAAATGCTCGCTTATAGTCTTCCAAGATATTTTATATTCCAAGGCAAGGTGACAATAAGTGCATGCTTTTGCATGATTTGGTATGTAGATTCAAGGTTATGCATGGCTACGACCCTTTCTTATGGTTTCTTATCATAATTTTCTGCACACTTATAGTTTATAGATGCAGTTACATCATATCTCTATAAGGGAAAACTTAAAATAACAACCTTTATACTAAAAAAATTATGTATGCTATTACTTAGTAGTTTATGGTTTTTAGACGCAAAAGCCATTTGAGAAATACTTTTCCTACCCACTATTAATCCATATTCTCAATATAGTCATTGAATTTGCACGCGCACATAATAAGAAGGAGAAGAAAGTAATGTGGCAGAAGAAGAAGGAGAAGACAGTAATGTGGCAGAAGAAGAAAAAATGACATTCCTTGTTCTCTGTTTCAGCATCAATCTTCTGATATGAACTAATGATGGCTTTCACATAGGCTTTTCCCTTTAGAGACTTCTTAGTGTCCAATGGAAAGCATACATCAGATTTGTGCAGGTCAGGTTCTTCTATGACTTTCAAGAGTCGCAACTGATTCTGTAAATTACACTCTTGTTGGGTGATACTTTTATCACTTCTCACTGCAGGTGCGCTCTCTAATATCCATTTTGAATGTAATATTATAGATATCCATACCTGTTTATGTCAAAATTACTTATATTGTCAATGTTTGATTGTCTAGTTGTTGGTGATGCGTCCATATCAGGGACAGAGGCCACTTCCGTTCCTCCAGGTATGTTTCTATATTATATAGGGCATGTATATTGATTTAGAATGCTATATCATAAATATACACACATTCCTTTTGCTCTTAGTCGTCCAACTCATTATCATGGGCTGCTTGATGAGATTAGATTTGCGCCTGATGATCTACAAGAGCTTGTTCACTCCCTGTCATATGTGTAAGCAGCGCTATATATATGCGAGTTTACCTTGTTAATATGTATGTACTGAAATTAATTAATATTATTCAAATTTTGATACATGCAGATACCAGAGGAGCACATCTTCTATCTCTGTAGGTAAGGCTTTGAATTTGTTGATTTTGGTATTTCTTGTCAATTTTATAGACCAGTATGTGCTAAATATAATGTTCTGACAGTTGCTAGGGGGAAGGCAGCATTCGAGGCTGCTGACCCCAGTCCTGGACGCCGCACACGGACGGCACCACAGAGGTTGGGAGAGAGGCCGAGGACTGGGCTCTAGCAGGGCCCATATGAGGTTGGACTCCACCCCGGTGATTACTTCCTCCGTCTCCAGTGAGCGACGTATCCAGCAGGAACTGGAGAGCTTGAAGGCCACTGTTCAGGAGTTGAAGGAGATGCTGGTATGTATACTACTTAATAGTAAAATATCATGTCATATTATAGATATCAACATATCCAATATCAGTACATAGCCTGAGCTTATTTGGTTGTAGACTTATGTTTTATTAATCATACATGTACATATCTAATTAAAATAAACTACAGTTTTCCAAACTAGATATCCAAATGGGGTTTCGAAATAACTCGATAATGATAAGAATTCGAATAAAACAGAGTTCTTACACGCTTATTGCACACGTTAGGTCCAGACGCGACGGGGTAGGCGCATGATTCTAGCGTTTATCAGAGGTGGAGCTGGACCGAGCTAGGCTAGCATTTTGATTCTTATTTTTTGAAACATGTATTTATTTATATGATACATATTGTACTACATTTTGAAACATTTTGGGCGATATTGATTTTGGTTTATATTTATATCATATTCAGTTTTTTGGTTTCTTTTATATATTATATGCATGAGATGTGAATATGAATACTGCGATATATGTTGTGTGATGATAAATTTTATATTTGATTAGTGTATATATTATTGTGCATAGGGCGGGAAAAAATCTAGCAGCCTAATTTTTTTTTAAAAATACAGATATTGTGTACCTACGGATTAATCCGTAGGTACACATGTTACCCCTACGGCTAATACCGTAGGGACAAAATAACAGCAGTAACTGATATTTTCCCACTGATCGCAGAACCAGGGGTAGGGAGTGCCCCTACGGACTCACCCATAGGGCCAAAAGCCTAGCCCCTACAGCGTTATCCGTAGGGGCCATATATCTGGATTCCTGATATATGGCCCCTATGGATAGGTACCTACGCGTATATCCGTAGGGGTTATCTAATGCCCCTACGGTTATATCCGTAGGTACATTCAATATATTAAAAAACCATAAATAATATAACTTTTTTTTACCCTACGCATTACTCCGTAGGGGCAACAGGACCTACACATATATCCGTAGGAGCAAAAATTGGCCCGTAGGGGCAACCTCAGGGCTTCAACTTGCACCTGCGGCCTTTGCACCTACGGCTTATTTTTTAGCCCCTACAGATATATCCGTAGGGGCAGTGGTTTTCCCCTACGGATTTATCCGTAGGGGCAACCCTTATTTGTAGTAGTGTTGGCACCTCAACAGCCTCCTCGAGTCAAAGACGATCCACCTGAAAGCTCCTTGTCCAAGCTTGATCTCTAACTTGAGATAACTAGGTTGCTCAAAGTGCTAATCTAAGCTACCTAGGGGATATAGAGTGAGGTTATGGATGTATTAGTCTAGCTAACCCTTGATCTCAACTCATGAGAGGTTAGGATTAGGGTTTGAAGAATGAGAGAGCTTGAGGAGAGAGAAAGTGATAATGATCATAATAATGATATTGTTTCTCACTTGATATATATGAAACATAATGAATAATGAATAAATGAATAAAAGAGATTATTCATCATGCTACATAAATGTAATATGAGTGATTCACTATGTGAGTCATTAAGCATTTAATAATGCATTAATGACATGATGAATCACACATAATGAGTCACAATATCATTTAATGACAATGCCACCTTACCCCCCCAAGTCACCATGCTTCTAGAAGCTTCCCGACAAATTACGAGAACGCCCCTCCAATCCGTGAAAATACGGAAAAACTTTAGACTGTATAAATCCAATAACCCAATACTAGAATCTGGCTTAAACCAAAGCCGTCTAGTAAAAACTGTCCGAACGTCGTACGTGCGTAAACACACGTATGCGTCCGAACCCTTGTCGTAAAACCATACGACCTCTATATCGTTTCGCCTGGAGCAGGGAAACTCTCTGTGTGGGACTCTAAAGACTCGACACTACGCTAGCAGTGGGTTTAACCACAGACCGCAAGCGGCACAAGCTGTACGTAACGGTCCCCAGGTAGATGTCGATAAGAAGGCCAATGAGGAAACTCATCCGAACTCCCACTGAGCCTGATGTGACAATCTCCATACAGTCCGGTCTTTTCGTCTAAGACTATCGCATATCGAGCCTAGGGGCGGCAAGCATCAGTCCCCTAATAGCGGTATAAGTCGTGTCAGAGCGTAGCCCATTACACCCTGAGAAAGTACTGGAACCTACCAGTAAATCTCGCTTGCCCTGGCCAGGGACTTTGCGTAATGGCTCTCTGACACAGCGCGATATCAAAACTCTCTATACCGGGAGAGACGAAACCTGTCTAACCGCCACTGCCTCCAAGTTCTCGGGACTGCACCCAACTGCTACCTGTTTGCACGACTCCTTTGAGCCATGGTAGGGTAGCAATCTAAGAACAGTGGGACACACTCGAGGCGAAGTGGCAGTGTCAAGTCTGCGGACTATGCTGTACTCATGTCACCTGGGAACTGTTAACTGACGACGGGTATAATACCAACCAACAGTTCCCCTACGAGTCCTGTCCGGTGTACCCGTAACCTAACGAGCACCTATATACTATCTCCAGTACGACGTACTGATGGCTGTGGGACAGACAATCTCCCCAACTGGGATGAGAAGCATACACACTTAGTCTACTCTGGAATATCGATGCCCTGTCTCGATAATCCTACGACTAGGGACAAGTATAGGATGTTGCTTATAGACTACCCAGCCCCCACTAGTGTGACTGCCATCACAACGCTGGTAATCAAGCAAAGATCCTAAGGGCTCTACTAATATGTATAAGTGATATGTTACAAGAAACATATGCACATATTAAAGTAGACACAAACCAAGTAGCATACTACCATTTTTAGCAAGACTGTATATACAACTGTGAATATCCCAAGCTCCATTAAGTAATATACATACAAGTATGATACAATAATGGCCCCTAGGGCATATACACTAACAGCGCTCAGTGCCAAGCGCACCACGTGCCCCTCACGTGTGCGCCACTGAACAAATAGCGCTTTGCGCTTATAACCTGGCGCAATGCGCCCATTATCTGGCGCTTAGAGCCAAGCGCGCCACGTGCTCCTCACGTGTGCTCTACCCAGCAGAAGCGCTCTGCGCTCTTTGACAGGCGCAAAGCGCCAAGCGCGCTACGTGTTTTTCACGTGTGCGCTGATAGAACATAAATTGTTCTTTAAATAAAGCTCAGAGCTATGATGAATGCTCAGCATTCGATACAAAACAAAAATTGTCAGAAGCTCAAATCAATGCTTAGCATTGTCAAATGTTTAACATTTTAATTGAGTGGGCCGAGCCAAAATGGCCATAAACCCCTCATTCAGATTAATTGAGCCCATATGCTCATAAATCTCAGATCTTAGTCCCAATTGGACTACAGATCTCCCAACCAAAATTGGTTCAAGGGTACATCTCTTCACTCCTCTGATATTTGTCGTTGTAATCCTTCAACGTCTTCAGAGAGGTGACGGTCCCGACAACCAAACATTCTATGGACTGTGGGGTCCTTAAACCCATGGACTATGATATCCTTAACCTTAGACTGTAGGGTCCTTAAACCCATGGACTATGATGTCCTTAACCTTGGACTGTGGGGTCCTTAAGCCAATGGACTGTGATGTCCTTAACCTTGGACCATAATGTCCTTAAACTAATTACGGACCGCAAAGTCCCTAAACTAAACAATAGAGCCCAATTGCTCTTTTGTTGGATCTAAACGATCCCGTTAAGTTGATCTTAGTCTAAAATTAGACTAACGTATCCTTAACAAACGTTTAAGTTGATCTTCGTATCAAATGAGACTAACGTATCCTTAAACCCAACCCCAAACCCAAATCTAAGAAGATACGGATTTGGACTAATCCACGCCCTACGGGCGACAACATAAATTAGTCTCCGTATACAATCCACGGGCAACCAAAGACAAAACAAACACCCATGACACGAAGTGACAATCTAGAGAAGGAGAAAGTGGTTACCGTGATGCGGTAGCGTAATTAACTGCAAGGGCTTGCGCCTGCAGGGAAGAGCGTCCCTACAATCAAAAACCCTTCAACGAGGAGGAATCTGACGAAGTCTGCTATATCGGCCGCATCCGTTTAAACCTTTGATACATGGTGTCATAAATAAACTTGGTGTTGGATATATGTATGCCCTAGAGGCCATTATATGTACAGTGGATGCTTGGAAATGTATATATGTATATTTAATATATGACTTTCTTGCTCGACATGATAGTATGCTATCTGGTTTTACTTTATCTGACATGTTTACTTGATACTGTTCATTTGATACATGTTGATAAAGCCCTGAGGATATTTGCTTAACTTCCATGGCTATGATTGAGATCATACTAGTGGGGCATGTGTAGTCTATAAGCATATCCTTAAATATTCCTAGTCGTAGGTATATCAAGACAGGGCATCGATATTCCAGAGTAGACTAGCGTATACGTTTCTTGACCTATATGATGGGCGATGGATGATCCCATATCCATTAGTGTTGTGACATCGAAAATTGTATACGGGTGCTCAGTGGAGACTGGGTACACTGAACAGATTCACCGAGAATTCCTATATGGTATTATATCTATCGTCGGATAGCAGTTCTCTGGTGACACTGGTACAGATTAGTCTGTAGACCAGAGATCGTCATAGAGTCTTGTGTGTTCTCCCACTGTACTTTGATTTCCACCCTACCACGGCTCTACTGAGTCGTGCAAACAGGTGGCTTTTAGGTATAGTCTCGAGAAACATGGAGACAGTGAGTGATAGGAGGGGTTTCGTCTCTCCCGGTATTGGGAGTTGATGTTGTGCAATGTGCGATTGGCTCTGACCTGATGTCCCTGGCCAGGGCTGATGAGATTTACTGATAAGTGTTATCAGTAGTTTCTCAACCGGTCATAGTTCATATCGACATAACTTATTGAGTTATTAGGGCTCGACGATTCCATCCCTAGATTTGATATACAACATATCAGACGAAAAGACCGGACTGTACGGTAAGTGTTGCCAATGGCTCAACAGGAGTTTTGACGGGTTCGTTTGTTTTTCTTCTGATCGCTCAATACCCGGATGGCCGTTACGTTTAGCTGACCGCTTGCGGCTTGTAGGTGTTTTGATATGATCATCACCTACTGCCGGCGTATTGACGAGTCTTAGAGTCCCACACAGGATTTTTCTAGCTCAGGCGAAACGATGTGGAGTGCATATAAGATATGTACGGGAGCTCGACTAAATGCGAGTATGTGATACCGTATTTTAATCGGGCGTTTATTATTGGTCGGGTCGCATTTGATGTGACCGATTTATTAAATCAAGTGTTGATTTAATATTGACTTTTAGCTCATTTTTTAATTAAACCTTTTCTTTTGGATGTATGCATATATGTTTATACATACACATGATGGTGTGCATGCACACATGCATACATACATATGTGTCATGGTTGATGATACATAGAAGATGGCAATACAAGACTCACATGGTTGATAAATATCTAGATTTTTGTTAATGAATTAAAGAAAAAGGAAATTAGCTAAATGACTCATTGTTTCTACATTCTTCTTATTTGACCTTTGACCTTTGACCTTTGACTTTAACCATGGTTAGATTTCCTTTGTTCTTTAACCCATCTATAAAATATCTAGATATTTAGTTAACTATGGTTATATTTGAGAGTGTCTCATATATATTCTTTTCTTTTTCTTTTTGGAAATAAGTTTTTCATTATATTCACAAAAGCTTTTGCCATCTTCACCTTCCTCCCTCTTCAAGCTCTCTTGAGTTTTGTTTTGAGTGAGGAACTTAAAAAGAAAGGATTTTTAAGTGAGTTTACAAACCACATAACCATTCTACACCACCCTAGCCCTTTGGTGTAGAGTGTTTGCTCCACTTCATCTTGATTTAGTGAGGCAAAGAGCTTGACCTAGGAATCTCCGGGTGGATCATCGTAGACGACGAAGGACCTTGAGTGGAGTTGATCCAAGCTTTGAGCAAAGCCGTAGGAGTCCTAAAGACTGAAGGAGTTGGCTGCAAAGGTTGTATTTCCTTTTCCTTTAGCTTAGACTTCCTTTTATGTTGATATTACCCTAATCTCTATTTACGATTCGTAGTTCGTTTGTAATAACCCTCTAGAATTTGAAAGTTCACTACTTTATGATGTTGCAACCTTCGTAGAGGCGCTACTACACACCAACATGGTATCAGAGCCTAGCTAGAGCTTTAGGGTAAACCGGACGACGTTCAAAAACTCAATCGAACATTAAAAATGAGATTTTTACATGCTCGCTGGAAATTTTTTCAAAAGTTGGAATTTTTGTAATTAAAAATATTCAGAAAATAGAGCAGGGTTTTCTATGGATCCCCAAGAAAAAAGAGTGCCTAACTTGACACAACGACCGCGGAACCGCGGCCGAATAGGTGTATTTGCGGCGGTTCCGCGGCGCCGTTGGTGAGGCTTGGACCGTGCGCTCTCGCGTTGATCCCTAGGTACTATATATGCTCTCTGGGAATTTTTATGCAGGTTCAAGTGTTGAGATCTATTACTACAGTGGGTATATTGATGTGTTGATTGATATATTTTAACGTCGTCTAAGCTTTTCAATTGTTGATGTGATATGATGTATAGGATTGTCGTGATCGAATGGCCGGGGGTTTTATGTGAGATGAGAGTTTATCTTTTCATTCATGTAAAATTCATTATATATATTATTCTTTTATTAGGGCACATCCGGGTTGAGGATGATGTCACCATTGATGTATATTATTCTTTTATTCTTTCATTACGCAAAAGGTTTTCTGAAAAACCTGTTGTAGCCCTCCGTCATTTCAGATAGAGACTGGTTAATATTCGTGCTGCTTTTGTTAACCTTAGCCAAGGCGTAGTGTACGGTAGCTAATCAGTGTTTATCTGCTAAAACATGAGATGTGATTGAGCTAGGGTATTCGTACGACTTTGTTGACCTTAGCTAAGGGTCGTACGGGTGGGTTTAATTCAATCAGGAAATGACGGGTTGAACTTGGCTAGCACTTGCGATTTGTTGACCATAGCCAAGGTCATAAGTTGCTAGGGGAAAAATATTATCGGGGATTTCAAGTGATGAAATTTGCAATGAGATTGCATACCTACTATGAGATAGTTGGATCCTGATACCCACTGCGAGTAAGAGTTACTCTCAGGAGAGTTTTACACAGGACAATTAGCCGATCAAGTAGGTGTCTAGAAAAGTGTTAACGGGGTTATGCCTCTGGGAAAACGAGGTTTATTTTAATTAGGTCCGTGTGAAAGCATGGGGAACCTCCCTCAAACTACCAACACTGACCTGTCTGAAAGATTGGCGAACTTGTAAGGTGTAATTAATCCCGGCTAATCTTACCTTTTAGGGTTTGAAGGAAGATTTGATGAAAACAGTGGGAGCCATCCTGATTAGATAAGATAATAACCAATCTTATCTTGCAAGAGCGCACGCTAAACCGTTTTCTTCTCTCTCTCTCCAGTTAGCGACCATGTCAGGCCTTAATCAAGATAATAACATTGATGTATTGACTGAACCCGCTTATTATACTGAGCAGGGGAACGTTGTCCCCGCTCCAACTTATAATTGTTATAAGTCAGACTAGGGAATAAGAAAATATCTGGATTCTCAAGCCGCCCAAACGAAGAATAAGCATGCCGATGCATCTTCTTCGGGTGTGTTTGTTATTGAGAACTGTTTCTCAGTTCACTCTGCGTCCTGGGTATTAGATATTGGATCGGGATCCCATTTATGTAACATGTTACATGGGCTGCGTAAAGGTAGAGAACTGGGAGAGGGTGATCATTCCGTAAGAGTAGGGAATGGTGCAGATGTTGCGGCTAAAGCAGTTGGCGAATATCACCTTATATTGCCGAATGGTAATACATTGATTCTGAACGAATGCTATTACATTCCGACCCTGATATGCAATCTTATATCAGTTTCTTTATTAAGAAAAGAGGGATATAGTTTTGTAGTACAGGATTATGTTATGAACATCTTCCTAGATCAAAAGTTGATTGGATCAGGCTCGTTAAATAATGGCATATACGTTCTAAATCAGACTACAGTTCTTAATGTACAGAACACACACAAGAGGAAGAGTTCAGAAATGAACGAATCCTTCTTATGGCATTGTAGAGTAGGTGTCACGACCCGAAAGTACGGAACATGACCGGCACTTAAACTACGAACGTCTCGAGGCGTACGTAATCTAAGTAAACCGAAAACCCAGAAATCCAAACCAAGAAAAGTAGTAGAGTGCAGGAAAAACCAACTTAAAGCAAGTAGTTTCAATAGCATAAGCCGTATTATGCGGTTTTTAAAAACATCAAAAAATTTACTGAAAATTTCGGCAGAGTCTCCTTTGTAAATACTGGCCCCCAAACGGGATACAACATGAATAGTATACGAAATCAAGGAAAAGGCATCCCCAAGCGGGAGCTAGCTCTTCGTCAATCGACGGTCACAACCACACAAGCAATATAATATACAACGCCAACGGCGAGGATCAAAACTCAAAAGGAAACTCAAAACCACCAGAAATATAACGAGCGACTCTAAGGTCGAAAGAATAAACATCACTGGTCTCTATCTCAATAAATACATGTTTGGTTGATGGAATTTACTAGATACAACGGAATAATGTTATACAAGGTAATATGATGGGTACGATACAAGAAAAACCCACCTACTAGAAAGTCACCCGAATGAAACTGAGCCCGCAAAGCCGTAATGAAACCTGTACGGCAAACCTGCAAGAAACTGGGGCACAACGGGGGTGAGTTGCCAACTCGTGAATAGAAAAACATCTACACAGAGAAATCGCATAAATAACGCAATCCTAGGTCAATGATCATAATATAGCCTCAAAAATGTATATAACATGCAGCCTATAACAATGGCTAGGGTAAATATCTAACCCGAGTGTAAACTCATGTGCCCGTGTCAGTGCCTCAGGTAGCAATATATCAT
The DNA here is from genome assembly GCA_030015575.1 of Agapanthus africanus. Taxonomy (NCBI): domain Eukaryota; kingdom Viridiplantae; phylum Streptophyta; class Magnoliopsida; order Asparagales; family Amaryllidaceae; genus Agapanthus; species Agapanthus africanus. The sequence continues at coordinate 335,773,290 of JASDDO010000029.1, read as the reverse complement.
ATGAATGAGGTATGAATGCATGAAAACAGAATACATGTAAATGAAGAAACTGTTTTCATAAATTAGTGAGATTTCCTTCGTATTTTTAAACTGAGGTATCATAAATGAAATCAGTATCAACAGTTTCTAGCATCGACACAAAACATAAATCTCACTGTCACGAAATATCAATGTCTCAATCTCAATATCTAGGGCGCCGTCAGTCCAGACCGGCCCCTACCATCCATCTCAAGACCACGACGGTATCTTCCGGATATCCGACGCGTCGGGTAATATCACCGGTCGGTAGTGCTCCCCTACCGGGCTCAACGTCAACACCACATTCCTCTTGCCCCGGGGTACCGCACTGGGCCCACCATGTACCCGAAACGGTTCCTCCACTCCTCGAATCGGGTCTCGAAATCCATCAGCAAACTCATGGTGAACGACTCATACATCATGGGAAAACCACACTTTTTATTTTAAAAGGAAGAAAAGGTTTATTTATGTTTTTGCGGTTTTCCTCCAAATCCAAGAAATCTCATGAAATCCGAATCCAAGTCATCAATAGCATGTAAACAGTGAATATAGGCATGAGAATCCATGAATGCGGCACAACAGTGAATAATAACATACATGAAGTAGTAGGCAATAACTACAATGTGTAACTAGCATATAAGGCAAGTACACTAATATCATGTCTAAACTATTAGCTAACAATCTATGTCAAATGAAATAGAATTTTCTGAAGTGTTCGTGACATGTCAATTACCGATGAAGATGTGTGTGAGCCGGCAAGTAAGTGTACGTGGTACATACGCGTCATCGGTAATGGTGCTGGTGTCCTAACAGCATGATATTAATAATGCAATAAGAAATTATAATATAAGTATGCGATGCGGAGCGAACAGTAAAAATGAGCGGGAGCTGAATACTAGACGCAACTATAACTAATCTGCACTAATCTAATATAAGTCCTACAAATGGTGCCTTTTGAAATAACACGAATCATGGGGTTTTGAAAATAGGGGCTACGGTGTTTTTAAGAAAAGATACGTTTTTGAAATATCCGTAGAATCCCTTGACCTGTCTTTTAAAATACGCATGATTCGTAAGCTTTGAAATAGGTAAGAATCGAATCTAATCTAACAACTAAACTAAACTAAAGGGCTAAGCTAATAAGCTGGACTACAGGTAAGGAAACCGCCTAACGTCTGAGTCGATACATATACATACCTGTATATATATTAGTCGGTGATCCCGCCTCAATAATATCATATCCGATACCATATTTATAATCAGACATCCCAAGTCAAGAGTGCGGATCAATCATCAAGATATAGCTCGTACGTAAATCCGTCGTACGGCATCCTCCAATTCTGGGTACGGGTCAAAATCACATTCATCATACTATTCACCTGGTATCCTCTTTATCAATATTATGATCTGGTACTGATCTACGTCTAGTACAATACTGATATCGCCTAAGTATGCATGCACGTGTGTAAAAACTACGTCAAGGACCCGCTACAACGTCATGTCGTATCTCAAATACGAACCCCGCTATATCACCGATCTCACGGCCTCAAATCAAATCTCATCGACTCATCATAAATCCCAAGTACTATCCTCAAATCCGTATGTGAACACACAGTCCCATACCTATGTGAACACATAACTATATATTCCCGAATAAGCACAAAAGAAAGAAGAAAGTATGCAAGTATGGGTGGGTGTGTGCAAGTGTGGTGCGACCGCTACTCTAGGGTTTCGCGACACTCAATCATCCAAGAACACCAAATATCCATATTTATCATCAATAACTCAAACAATATATAACCAATATATATATGTGTGTATACGTGTCCGTATACATCACCACGAACTGCGGGGGTGCTATAAACCATCCACCCGACTTCTCCCCGTAGATATAAATCTACTCACCTGGTCCTCGCTCGCCGGTGCCGACGTCGCCACGCGCTTGCTGGTCGTCTCGAAGTCCACATGGGGTACCTACATATCATAACGCACCGTATCGCATTAAAACTAAATTCGAAATCGAAACGGCATACGAAAATCAAATCGGCACGCGTATCACGCATAGGTCCAAACCTATCGCCTACGCATGCAAGAATAGTCAAACCAACCCTCGATGTCGATGTACAAACGTCAAACCATCGAGAAAAATCCAATCACACTCATTTGCACATTCACGAACACCAATTTTAATATAAACTAGGTTAAAACTCACAAAAACCCCAATTTCACTTAAAAAGTCATTTTTCCGAAAATCTAGCAAGCACAATTCGTCGTTTTTGTACAAAACATGATGTTTAAATGAATGTAGCGGCAAATATATTTATTAAATATCTTAAATAAGTCATATAAACAATTCCCGGAATTTAATCTCATTAAATTCCAAAAACCCTAATATTCTAGTTTACAAAATACCTAAAATTTAACAATTTCAAAGCAAAAATGCACAAACTACAATCTAGCTTAGATTTGCATGATCTAAAGCATTAAACCACACTTAATAAAGTTAATGAAGTCATGAAAAACCTAAACACATTTTTAATCCCAAGTATTTAACCAATTTCAAAAACCTAGTAAGCAAATTAGCAAATTAACACAATTTTTAAACTAACCATTAGCACAAGCTACTAATCTTGTATTAACATGACAAAAAAGCCTAAATATAACACACAACCATACACCAATTTTATAAAATCCTAACTTGCATTCAAATTCATAACTTGAATTCCAAAACTTGCAACTTAAGCCTAATTAACACTTAAGTAGTTTAGCTTTAAGAAATTAGTAACAAATTAAGCAAAAATATTTTAGAATTATACCCAAAAACATTTGAAGATCCACAAGCATCCATGGCCTCCCAAAATGCTCTCTTTTCACAAAGATCCATGCTATACGGGCTAAGCTAAAATGGGTAGGAGTCGGATTTGGGTTTTGGGATCTTTTTTGATGGATTTGAGGCAATTTTTGATGAAGTTTGAAGAGAAAAGAGAAGGGAAATGGGGGGGGGGGCTGCTGTTGCTGTAGGAGGGGGGGTCGGCTGGAATGGGAGTGGGAGAGGAGAGTGAGGGAGATAGAGAAAGTGGGGGGAGAAGTCCAAGTCAATTCAAGATCAAAGGTTCACTTCATTTCTCCATTTTCTTTTCTTTTCTTTCATTTCTTTCCTTTGAAATTCAAGTGGGAAAAAAAAATGGGGGCTGCTGAATTCTTCAATGGGAGAAGTGAATGGGAGTGTGTGGATGTGGGTACGGGTGTGGGGTGATGAAAAATGATAAATACAATACCCCAAACATCCATTTACGCCAAAAAAAGCCTTTTTTCTTCAATAATTTCTAAACCGTTTTGGCAAATGATTTCGTTCCAAAAACCACATGATAAAATTTTATTTAATGTTTTATGATGCACAAAATTTGTTTCAACTCATTCCAATTTATAATTTTCCCTAATTAAATGTATTAGTGACGGCTTAAAATAATAATAAAATAATATTTTTTTCAGAAAATTTGAAATTTCACCAGCGGCTCAATAAACACCAAATAATAGCAATTACATAGCTAGAATATGTATATTTAATTTTTATAATAAGATATTTGTATTTTGACTTTTTACAAAAAACCCCCTTATTTTACCGATATTTCGAAATTTCACCGAAACGATTTTCAAAACGTTACAGTAGGTCATATCAATGCGACACGACAAGCTAAGTTGCGTAAGGATGGATATTTAAATCCGTTCGAATTTTCATCTTATGACACTTGCCAGTCATGTCTCAAAGGCAAGATGACCAAAACTCCGTTTAGTGGACACAGAGAAAGAGTTACGGAACTCTTGGGACTGATACATAGTGATGTATGCGGTCCCATTTCTACACATGCCAGGAACAGTTCTTCCCACTTCATTACATTCACTGACGATCTCTCAATATACGGACATGTGTTCTTGATGAAACACAAGTCTGAAGCTTTTGAGAAATTCAGGGAATATAAGCACGAAGTAGAGAACCAAACGGAAAAAAGTATTAAGATCCTTCGATCTGATCGAGGAGGAGAATACTTGAGCAATGAGTTCATGGATTATCTAAAAGAGAATGGGATTCTCTCTCAGCTTACTCCTCCCTATACACTACAGCACAACGGTGTATCGGAGCGGAGGAATCGCACCCTATTATATATGGTGCGCTCTATGATGAGCACTGTTGAGTTGCCTATTTCCTTTTGGGGGCATGCGCTTGAGACAGCCATATACCTATTGAATAGAGTTCCAACCAAATCAGTGCCTACCACTCCATATGAGATATGGAATGGGAAGAGGCCATCTCTTAAACGAGTTAAGATATGGGGTTGTCCGGCCTATGTTAAAAAGCAAAATCCGGACAAGCTCGAGGCAATATCAATTCTTTGTAAGTTTGTAGGATATCCAAGCAATTCGTATGGATATCTATTCTACCATGGTGAACAACAAAAGGTGTTTGTTGCTCAACATGCCACCTTTTTAGAAAAGGAATTTCTTGCAAAAGAAATTAGTGGCATAGAGGTAGAGCTGGAAGAGGTTCCAGCAGCACAAACTGAAACTGAAGATATAGTAGAACCAGAGGATTCAGTAGTACCCAACGAACCTCAGCCTCTCCGCCGATCTAGTAGGGTTCCTCATCCACCTGAGAGATCCTACGGTTTTCTCATAGACGGTGGGAGCGAGGATTGCATCATGGAAGATGATGACCCGACTAGTTTCGAGCAGGCCATCACGAGTAGGGACTCTGTGAAGTGGCTGGATGCAATGCGTTCTGAGATGGAATCCATGTACACCAACAAAGTATGGACTTTGGAAGTTTCTCCTGAAGGGGTAAAACCTATTGGGAGCAAATGGATCTTTAAGAAGAAACTTGATGTAGATGGGAAAGTGGAGACTTTCAATGCTAGACTTGTTATAAAGGGTTTTCGTCAACGACCAGGTGTGGATTATGATGAAACATTTTCTCTAGTGGCTATGCTTAAGTCCATCCGGATCTTACTTGCAATTGCTGCATACCATGACTACGAAATCTGGCAAATGGATGTTAAGACCGCCTTTCTAAATGGTGATTTAGAAGAGTGCGTGCACATGACTCAGCCAGAGGGCTTCGTATATAGTGGGAGCAGCAGAAAGGTGTGCAAGCTACTTAAATCCATTTATGGGTTAAAGCAGGCATCGCGGAGTTGGAACATCTGTTTTGATGTAGTATTCAAAGAGTTTGACTTCATCAAGAACGTAGATGAACCTTGTATTTACAAGAAGGTGGCAGAGAGTAAGGTTGTCTTCCTCGTATTGTACGTAGATGACATACTCTTGATAGGAAATGATGTTCCTATGCTGCACTCGGTCAAGCTCTTCTTATCACATAGATTCTCAATGAAAGATCTAGGTGATGCCTCTTGCATTTTGGGAATAAAGATCTATAGAGATAGATCGAAGAGGATACTGGGATTGTCCCAATCCAGGTACATTGACACCATACTAAATAGGTTTAGTATGGAAGAATCCAAGCGTGGGAACCAACCCACGATCTCTGGACTCACTCTCTCCAAAGAGATGTCTCCCAAGACTGATTTAGAGAGAGCTCGCATGCAAGGGGATACCCTATGCTTCGGCAGTAGGCTCTATCATGTACGCGATGCTATGTACTAGACCCGATGTAGTATACTCACTAAATGTAGTGAGTAGGTATCAAGAAGATCCTAGAGAGAGTCACTGGACAGCTGTGAAGAACATTCTCAACTACTTGAGAAGGACTAAGGAGATGTTCTTGGTGTATGGTAACGGAGAACTCCAGGTGGAGTCCTTTACTGATTCGAGCTTTCAGAGTGATAAGGACGACTCTAAGTCGCACTCGGGTTTTTTCTTTACCCTCAATGGAGGGGCGGTGTGTTGGAAGAGTTCCAAACAGGAAACCGTTGCAGACTCGACGATGGAGGCTGAATACATCGCTGCCAACGATGCTGCCAAAGAGGCTGTCTGGATGAAGAAGTTCATTACTGAACTTGGAGTGGTTCCATCCATTGAGCATCCAATACCTTTGTATTGTGATAACAATGGAGCTGTGGCTTTGGCCAAGGAACCCAGGTCCCATCAGAAGTCCAGACATATTCTGAGGCGGTATCACCTGATCCGGGAGATAGTTGATCGCCGAGAGATCGAGATCAGGAGAGTTGATACGAAGGACAACACTGTGGATCCACTCACGAAGGCTATACCCTAGATACAATTTGAGAGACTCTTCGGGATGTTGGGTATGAGATACTACAACAGCTGGCCTTAGTGCAAGTGGGAGATTTTTAGTTATGTATATGCCCTAGAGGCCATTATTGTATATATGATGTATATTATCGTGGATGCTTGGATATATATAGAGATGACTTTCTTGCTCGAGATGATAGTATGCTATCTGGTTACACTTTGTCTTAACATGTTGACCTGTATTGGTTTACTGTCTTACTCTTACATGTTCATAAAGCCCTTAGGATATGTACTTGACTACTAGGACTATGATGAGATCATACTAGTGGGGCCATGGTAGTCAATGAATACATCCTATAACTGTTCCTAGTCGAGGGTGTATCAAGACAGGGCCTCGATACACCAGAGTAGACTAGCGTATACGCATCTTGACCCATATGATGGGCGATGGATGATCCCATATCCATTGGTGTTTGACATCAAAGATGGTGTATGGGTTCTCAGTGGAGACTGGGTACACTGAACGGACTCGTCGAGAACTCCTAGATGGATTTATACCTATCGTCAGATAGCAGTTCTCTGGTGACACTGGTACAGGTTAGTCTGTAGACCCGAGATCGTCATAGAGTCATGTGTGATTCCCACTGTGCTTTGATTTCCACCTTACCACGTCTAAGAAGGCATGCAAAACGGTGGCTTTTGGGTACAGTCCCGAATCACATGGACGTAATGAGCGATAGGAGGGGTTTCGTCTCTCCCGGTATAGGGAGTTGATGTTGCACTGTGTTCAATTGGCTATAACTGGAAGTCCCTGGCCAGGGCTGATATGGAGATTTACTGGTAAGTGTTATCAGTAGTTTCTCGACCCGTTATGAGCCTCACATCGACACGACTTATCGGTTATTGGGGTCTGACGTTTACCACCCTTAGACTGGATATGCGACATATCAGACGAAGAGACCGGACTGTACGGGAGTGTTACTGATTGGATTTTCAGGAGAATGTACAGGCTTGCTTGTTGATCTTCTGCTCGCTCAATACCCGGGTGGCTGTTACGTTTAGCTAACCGCTTGCAGCTTGTGGGTGATTGATATGATCATCACCTACTGCCGGCGTATTGACGAGTCTTTAGAGTCCTATACAGAGGTTTCCTAGCTCAGGCGAAAGGGAGTAGGAGAACATATACGATATGTGCGGGACCGAGAAAAATACGATATGTGATACCGTATTCTATTCTCGCGATATGTGATATCGGACGGGTATATGAGATATAGCCGGGTCATCGGATCAAGTGTTGATTCGATGAAATGATACATTTTATATTAGTCAGTTATATGAGATATAGCCGGATTATCGGATCAAGTGTTGATTCGATAATTTAATGTATAATTATATATGTGATATATTATATTACATTAACTAATATAAGCTCACTTAAGTAATTCTTTTTCTCATTATGGATACATTAATATATATGTGATATATGTTAAATGTATTCTTTTGTTACTTAATTATATATATGTGATATGTATAATTGTAACATGCTTGGTTATAAATGCAACTAGGGTTTATTAGAGTTAAACCATACTAGGGTTAATATTAGGGTTTATATTTATCATTAAGTAATTCAAATATTGTGGATAATGTTCATGGATGAAGCTTGTAGAAGCTTGTAGTTTCTTTGACTTTGTCTACTCATTTTGTCTTGCTTAAGATATTTATCAGCCATACCTTTAACCATAGATAATGGTTAAGTCTCTACATGGGTTAAGCATGATATACTTGACCTTGGGTTGCATTTCTAACCACACACAAGTTTATTCTCATCACTTCATCTTCTTCTTCCTCAAAAACTTTCTAGCTTTTTCTTTTGTGATGAAATAGATTGAGAAAAAGAAAACTAAAGAGAACAAAATTCCTACTTCATCATCCTCTTCTATACTAGCCATATAGATTAGTGTGTTAGCTTCACTAGTTCTAAATTAGTGAAGAGTAAGCTTGAGTTTGTGTTTCCTCAAGGTAGATCGTCTTGGATTTCGAAGACTTCAAGCAAGATGCATCATTCACCTCATGGAGCCTCTCTAGAGTCTGGGAGCATGATGATCGCAGCGAAGGGACCACAACTCGGAGCTTTTGAAGCGAAGGAACGGACTACAAAGGTTGTAATCCCTATCTCTTAGATGTAAAGATGTTTACATGTAATGTTTACCCTAATTCTCTAGTTCGATTACTTGGTTGGTTTGTTTAGCACCCTAAAAATTGTAATATAGCATGTATGATGCTTGCCAAAACCTTGCTAAGGTGCTAAGCTAACCCTACATTAACGGGGTTTGACCTCTGGGAAAAACGAGGTTTATTTTAATTAGGTCCGTGCGCAAGCATGGGGAACCTCCCTTAAAGTACCGACACTGGCCTGGCTGACCGGTTAGCGAAACTGTAGAATGTAATTAATCCTGGCTAGTTTTCTTTCCAGGTTTGAAAGAAAATTTGATAAAATCAGTAGGAGACATCGATTAGATAAGATAATAACCAATCTGATCTTTGCAAGAGCATTTCGCTGAGTGTATTCTTTTCTCTCTCCTAATGGCAGATACCGATGACGGGACTTAAGCTTCTTTTAGAGAAAAACAAACTGACTGGACCAAATTATAATGAATGGTTGAGGAACTTGAACATTGCATTCACATATGATAAAGTATCATATGTCCTCACTACCAAAGCCCCACCCATCCCAGGACCTGAATCATCTGTTTCAGATAAGGAGATCCGAAAAACATGGGATATTGATTGCAACACGGCCATGTGCCTCGCGCTTGCTTCTATGGACAGTATCCATCAGAAACAGCATGAGAAGATGGATGTACAATCCATCTTTCTTCATACAAAGGAGTTATATGAAGAGCAATCTCGTACTTTACGATACGAGGCATCTCGAAAGCTGTTTCAGATGTGGTTGGCCCCCGGTGCATCAGTAGGAGACCATGTTCTGAAGATGATTGGTCTTATAGAAGAACTTGAGGAACTGGGATGGACTATGGATAATGATCAATATACAGATATTGTTCTGCAGTCTCTCTCCCCCGCCTTTGCTCCGTTCATAGTGAATTTCAATATGAACGATTTGGAGAAATCATTGCCTGAACTTCTCAATATGTTGAGAAATACAGAGAGCACGCTTAAGATAGCGAAAACTCCCGCTCTGCTTTATGGGCTATCTTCCTCTTCGGTCCCGAAAGCCAGGTCCAAGGCAAAGAAGAAGAAGAATCCCACCAAGCCGAGAGGTGGAGTTGAAAAGGCGAAGGGGAAAGACAAGTCTGGGACTGCGGGAAGTGGAAAAGGAGAATGTTTTTACTGCCACAAGTCGGGACACTGGAAACGCAATTGTGCTTTGTACCTTGCAGATCTCAAGAAGAAGAAGCATGTTGATGCTTCCGCTTCAGGTGTGTTTGTAACTGAAAACTGTTTTTCATTAAACTCTACATCTTGGGTATTAGATACCGGTTCTGGTTCTCACATCTGTAATTGTATGCAGGGATTGAGAAACAGTAGAGTTTTGAAGACTGGGGACCACACTCTACGAGTTGAAAATGGTTCCAATGTACATGTTGTATCTGTAGGAGAGTATCATCTGGGGTTGCTTTCAAGATGTATTTTGGTTTTGAACCCTTGTTATTTTGTACCTGGTATGCTATGTAATATAATATCCGTATCTTTGTTGGACAATGAAGGATATCATTTTGTGTTGCAAAATAATGTTATAAACATTGATTAGTCGAAAATATTGTATTTTTAAAACGGCAATTTCCCTATCATTTGCACTCATTTAGAAGTGTACGGTATTCATATTTCACATATTAGCAAAACTGTCGCAAAATATCAGATTGCATGTGTTAGACTCTAAAACCGGCACTATAAAGGAAATTGACCACATTTCATGGCATCGCATCATCTCTATATTGCGCAACACTTGTTTTGAGATCTGTGCAGGAAAATCCAGAAGAAAGGCCAAAAATTTACATGGTACCGATCAAACATGACGCCAACTCAATGATTTGGAATCTGGTATTAATGTAAAGGGAATTCAGGAATTCAATATATCACAAAATACAGAAGAAGACACCAAAAGTCAACACAAGAAAGTTGAAGCCCCAAGGAACCCAAATGGCCGCGGAACCGCGGCCTAAGCCACCTATTGCCGCGGTTCCGCGGTCAACTTGCCACGTCATCAACTCTGCTCTGCACCACAACTCCTATGACAGCTTCCAAACTTCAGAAAACCTATGCAAGTTCCAGAATACTCCTGAACATTCTGCCAGATCAGCAAGCTTTGGAATCTACACTAAACTAGCCTTTTATTCTAGAAACTTCTCCCTAAACCCTAGCTTAAACCCTAAGCTAGCTCCTAACAAACTCCTTCTAGAAACCTCAACAAACTTTTGGAGGGAATTGTAATTTCAAACCTAGACCTAGGGTTTGGGAGATCTATAAATAAGACCCAAGGCTCACTTGTAAACCATCATGGAAAAATCCCTCCATTAGTTCATTCTAGTAGCCAATAGATCCATTCACTCTCTTTCTTCATCTTCTTCCACAAGTCTATTGAGAGGACTTGTGTGAAACCCTAACCCTAATTCCAATCAAAAGCCAAGATCTCGAGTACCCATCAAGCAAGAAGCCTTGCAACCTTTTATGAGCCGAGCCGATCTTTAACAGAGCAAGTGGTCCAAGCCGATCCGTGACTCACGGAGCTGAGCAACGCCAAATCGACAATTTAGTTCTTCCTCTTGTAGTTCTTGAGCGACTGTAATCAAATTGTTGATATAAATAAAAGGTGATATTCTTTTATCATGTTTTCTTTAAATTCTTGCATCATGATATCTTTTCAATTCTTGAATGCTTTCTGTGTGATGATGTTTGAGTAATACTCCGCTCGTCGAGGAGTCGAGACGATCAATAGAATGATGATGTAATATATCTTAAATCGATTCTTGAGTCCTACGAGTTTTGTAAACCCTAGCAAGTTCAAGAATCGACGACCCAATTCGTTGCGATGCTTTCTTGATTAATATCGCTCGAGATTGGGGAGTTACGATCGTTTCTTGAAATTGCTAGAGGCTAGAATGTGAATGATATCTACGAAAGAACAAGGGTTAAACGATGAAACTCTAGTTTCATCAAGAAAGCCCTAACTCTCGTCGATCATCATCGATCTAGTATCAATCCTTCGAAGGACAAGAACACGAAATCTTGAGATTACATCACGTCTATAGATCCGATCGATTCCTACGAGCCTCATTTAGATTCTTGACATTTGGTTGGAAATATCATCGAAACCCGATTCTTGATTGTTTATCATTTCTTGATTCTTGATTAGATTAGTGACACCTGAATCAATCGATAAAATCTTGAATCATGTTTTCTTTTCTTTTCGATTAACTTTTCAATTCAAACAAATTAAATATAAAAACTAATCGCACAATCCCTGTGGACGATCCGCACTCGCTTACGATCTACAACTGACACCGTAATTGATTGCGGTCAAATCTAATTCTTTGATTGTGAATTTTATTCAATATTACCGACACATAGAAACTTATTCGCTTTATTCGATTTACACAAACAAGAACTTCTTTTCAATCAAATGAAACCGTTATCAGGGATCATTTGAGTTGATTTACTTTTACTTACACAGTCTCGAATTTTACGGATCAATCAAATGGCGCCGTTGCCGGGGACTATTTGAGTTGATACACACAATCGGAAATTTATAACAATCAAACATTAACTTGAATCAACAGTTGATTGGGTATGGTACACTAAGTAACGGAATTTACATCCTAAACCAACACACAGTTTTCAATATACAACATATAAATAAAAGAAAGATTTCAGATATAAATGAATCTTTTCTTTGGCATTGTAGACTTGGTCATATTAATGAAATAAGACTAAACAAGCTACATAAAGATGGATATTTAAAACCTTTTGAATATAAATCTTATGCAACTTGTCAGTCTTGTATCAAAGGTAAAATGACCAAAACTCCGTTTATAGGACACGGAGAGAGAGCTACATGTCACGACCCAAGTTTGGATGTGACCAGCACTTAGATTGTATCATATCTAAAGATATGCACACAGTCCAAGTAAGCCGAAAACCAAGATCAAAATCCTTTTTGCGGAATTCTTTATATAGAAAATTTAGTTTTTAAGTAAAAATCGCATATTATGAAGTTAAAATATTAAACAAGTATAAGGTGTTAAGTTTGGTTGCATCCCTAGTTGAGATCAACAATAACAACAGCGGAAAATAAAATCTCAGTATATAAGACATCAACACAAATCTCAGACATAAAGAAAGGAACCACAATTTATAGAACTAAACGATCTCAACTGTCAATAATATATATATCATCTCTCATTCTAAGTCATATACAGGTCTGATGGAGAACTTCTAGATACAAAATACAATATCAAAAGAGAAGGTTACAACATATGTAACCAAATATCAGAAAATGTGATAAAGCTGCAACGTAGATCTGTACCGCAGCTAACCGTCCAATCTACCCCTGCAAGGAACTGTGGCACAACGGTGGTGAGTTGCCAACTCAGTGAATATAACTAACATATAACGGTTAATAATGTAAATATGACGATCATACTAACTGAGATGAGAACAATTATAATGTATGATTATATGTGAAAATCAAGAATCTATAATATGAATCTCCTAGTCCAAACTGAAATCTCATCATTTATTCCCAATAAAATTCATTTCCCCGTATCCATCATCGACACAAAACTTCCATTTCTCAAAGACATCATTCCTCGAACGATCCTGAAATCAACAATACCGGTCGTTATCCTCTAGATATACGCCGTATTTTTATCACTATCTCCGGTATCGAGTAACCTCGCTAGGCTCCCCCGCCTCAATGCGGCTATCCTGTCCCTCGATCTCGACCGGGTCCACCATGTGTCCAACTATATATCTCCCCCACTCAGTATGGATAACGTAAAATCCGCGACCGTATATCTTCCTCACTCGGTCCGGAATAAAAACCAAATCATAAAACATCTCATGGTGGACATGACACATCAATCATAAAATCACTAGATTTATGTAATAGTATTCAAAACTCAAAACCATAAATCCTCAATAATACATTACCTCTTATATCAACATGAAATACGCAGATACTAACATGATATTAATGATGCAATTTACTACTATTATTGGTATGTAAGATACGATATGAACTATTTTAACAAGAATTGTACTAAGTGTAAAAGTGATATAGTAATATCGACGAGGTGTGTGTAACATATAAGACGTGCACATGGCATGACTCGTCGATACTTGTGTAGTGTTCTATCAACTAAACAAGTATATGTGAATGATAACTGCATATTGTCAATTTGGCATAAAAAAAAGCATTAAGTTAAATAAAACTACGGGCATATCACGCCATCTTTACACAATTCCCCGGGCGAATCTAATATCACAATTTAATTTATATAAGTAAACGGCTACTCCGACATGACTGAAATGAAAAACACCCGTTCCCACGTACTAGTTATATTGTATACGACTATATCGAGCTATTAACCACTTAACCTTACTAGATTTTAACCCTAACCTGCATCGCTACAGAATTTAAATCGCGATGCGTTTTAACCATGTCGTATTTTGTGTTTTAAGATATCCTTTTCGATATACGCTTCTAGATTCTATCTGCAGTAAAACTAATTTATTTAAACAATACCAAAATGGCCAAAATGACCTACAGAAACCTAAAAAACCACCCAAAACACCCTAGCTACCCACAAAACCGGCGTCGCTGGAATTCCCATGTTGGTCGCCGGCCCAAATCCGAGCCCTCTGGTTCGTGATTCTATGGTTTTCTCGGGGTGTTTCATACATCATTTTAGCACTGTTTTGCTAAGTTAATTATCTTCCAAACAATAGCAGATTTTAACAGAGCTTATAATTAACTAAAATACGATATTATGGAACTTTGTTCAATTCAAATTAACTAAGTACAGAACCTAATTTTCCTACTGTGATTAAGAAATTACCCACAATAAGTTGTTGGAATAACCCCTCCAAGATGCTAAGTCCCTTGTCCTAGCTTGATGGTGATGAAAACCTAAAACCTAGCTTCCTTCTTCTTCTTCCTTTTGTTCTTTCTTTCACTCTTTAGTTTTTGTTTTTCTTTCAGAAATTTTCAGAATTTTAATTAACTATTGATCTGAATCAGGTTTATATATGGCAAATGAAAGGGATAAGGTGAAGGAGAAGGTGCCATCAAGCTAGATGTATTGGTTTCATGCAAGGAGGAGGTGGTGGATGTGTGTATGCATGCAAGTATGAGGTGTGCTAGCCTTATCTTCATAATTTGTTTTAATTTAAAATTAAATTCTGAACTAAATGATTTTCCATCCCATTTCCATTTACAACCTTAACAATTTTCCATTTGCACAATAATCCTAAACTTTACCTAAAAACATCTCACAACTTAGTTTATTATAAAACACACATTTTATTAAAATAAAGCTAAAATTGTCACTAAAACCCTTATAACTTATTCATGTTGCATACTAAAATTTTAATTTAATTTGCTTTACAAAGAACTTATGAAAATTGACTTATTTGTTTTTAACAACTTTGTGATTTATCATATTATTATTAAATTAATTAATTTTATTTATTCCTAAATTTTCAGAATGCTACAATATTCTCCCCTTAAGAAAATTCGGTCCCCGAATTTAAAAATTAACTAGACATATCTTCAAAAAGATGTGGAAATTTCTTTTGCATCGCATCCTCGGTCTCCCAAGTAATCTCCTCGCGATTCTTTCCTTGCAAAAGAACCTTTACAAATGGAAGTACCCTTGATCGTAATTTCTTTACCTGCCTGTCAAGAATAGTGACTGGCTGCACCGTGTAGGATAAATCTGGCTCAAGCTGTAAGGTCTGATGATGGATCGCGTGAGAAGGATCGTGAAGATACTTGCGAAGCATCGAAACGTGGAACACCGGATGCACATCGGGAAAACTCGGTGGAAGTGCTAAGCGATAAGCTACGGTACCCACTCTCTCCAGAATCTCGTAAGGTCCGACATATCTGGGGCTGAGCTTCCCATTTTTCCCGAATCGCATCACACCTTTCATTGGGGATACCCAAAGGAACACATGATCTCCTATTCCAAACTCGAGTCTACGACGTCGTCGATCTGCATACTATTTATGTCTGCATTGGGCCGCCTTCATTCTATCCCGTATCAACTGAATCTTCTTTGTAGTCTCCTGTACTATCTGCGGTCCCAAGATGCAACTCTCGCTCAGTTCCGTCCAGCAAACGGGCGATCGACATTTCCTCCCATACAAAGCTTCAAAGGGTGCCATCTGGATCGTCTCCTGAAAACTGTTGTTGTATGAGAATTCTATCAAAGGTAGGTGACGATCCCAACTACCACCGAAATCAAGGCTATAAGCCCAAAGCATATCCTCTAGTGTCTGAATGGTCCGCTCCGACTGATCATCTGTCTGTGGGTGAAAAGCTGTACTAGAACTCAACCGTGTACCCAGAGCTTCTTGAAGTTTCTGCCATAGCCTGCTAGTAAACTGGGTACCCCTATCAGAAACTATGCACGTCAGAACTCCATGCAGACGTACAATCTCATCGATATAAATCTGAGCATACTGTGCAAAACCATACGTCGTCTTCATTGGGAGAAAATGAGCTGCCTTTGTCAATCTATCAATAATCACCCAAATGGAATCGTACCCTCTGCTAGTCCTGGGTAGACCCACCACGAAATCCATGGAAATCTGTTCCCATTTCCACTCTGGAATGGGTAAGGGCTGTAACTCTCCGGCTGGCCTCTGGTGTTCTGCTTTGACTTGCTGACAAGTCAAGCATCTCGAAACATATTCCGCAACATCTCTCTTCATTCCTTCTTACCAGTAAACATCCTTCAGATCATGATACATCCTGGTAGAACCAGGATGAATATTGTATGCCGACCTATAGCCCTCCTCTAAAATCTCACGCCTCAATCCGTCAAAATCAGGCACACAGAGACGAGTCCTAAAACGTAATACCCCATGATCATCAATCACAAACTTCGTCTCCCTGCCCTGCCTAACCTGATCCATAATCTCCATCATACAAGTATCTGCGGGCTGTGCCTCTCGAATGCGATCCAATAACTGATGTCGGGTGCGAACATGTGCTAGCTGGCCTCCTGTCGCTGTGAACTCAAACTGTATACGACTATCACATAAAATCAGCCAGTCTGTAGAAAACTGCCTCTGCAAGATGCATAAATGAGATAAGCTACCTCCAGGTCTTCGACTCAAAGCATCTGCTACAACATTCGCTTTTCCTGGATGATATAAGATTTCACAATCGTAATCTTTCACCAGTTCCATCCATCTTCGCTGCCTTAGGTTCAGATCCCTTTGCTGGAAAATATACTTTAAGCTCTTATGATCTGTGAAAATTTGACACGACTCTCCATATAAGTAATGTCTCCAAATCTTCAATGTGAATACCACAGCAGCCATCTCTAGATCATGAGTGGGGTAGTTTTGTTCGTGCCTCTTCAACTGTCGAGAAGCATAAGCTACAACCCTGCCGTGCTGCATCAGCACACAGCCTAAACCCACTCTAGAAGTATCACAATACACAACAAAACCACCTGACCCGGAAGGTAAAGATAAGACAGGTGCAGTCGTCAAGCTCGTCTTCATCTGCTGGAAACTCTGCTCACATGCATCTGTCCACTGAAATGGAACCTCCTTCCTAGTCAATCCGGTCAAAGGTGCAGCTATCCGTGAAAAATCCTGCACGAAGCGTCGGTAATAACCTGCCAGACCTAAGAAACTCCGAACCTCTGTAACTGACACAGGTCTGGGCCAGTGCTGTACCGCTTCAATCTTCCTTGGGTCCATACATATACCCTCTCCCGTAACTATGTGACCCAAGAACTCCACACTATTGAGCCAAAAAGCACACTTAGAGAATTTTGCAAACAGCTGATGCTCCTTCAAGGTCTGCAACGTAATACACAAATGCTTCTCGTGCTCTGTCCGACTCCGAGAATAAACAAGAATGTCATCTATGAACACTATAATAAACCGATCAATGAAGGGTCTAAAGATACGGTTCATCATATCCATAAAAGCTGCCTGAGCGTTGGTAAGTCCGAACGACATCACCAGAAATTCATAGTGCCCATATCTTGTACGAAACGCCGTCTTCGGAATATCGTCCTTCCGAACCCTCAACTGGTGATACCCTGACCGTAAATCGATCTTTAAGAAGTAACCAGCTCCTTGCAACTGATCGAACAAGTCATCTATACGTGGCAGTGGATACATGTTTCACACAGTGACTCGATTCAGCTGTCGGTAGTCGATGCACAGTCTCATACTACCGTCCTTCTTCTTTACAAATAAGACATGAGCACCCCACGGTGATACACTGGGACGAACAAGCCCTCTATCTAACAACTCTTGCAACTGGCTTTTGAGTTCCTCCAATTCCGTCGGTGCCATTCGATAGGATGGTATAGAAATAGGCCCCGCACCCGGAATTAAGTCGATGCAAAATTCAATGTCATGATCGGTTGGCAATCCTGGTAACTCAGCAGGAAACACCTCAGGAAATTCTCGTGCGATCGGAACCTGGTCCAATGGAATCTCAGCGACCTCTAAGTCCTGAACGAATGCTAAGAACCCACGACAACCTTTCTTCAAGAGTCGCACCGTACAAAGAGCAGAAATCATGTTGGCAGGAGTTAATTTACAATCCCCTACACAACAAACACCAGTTCACTTGGAAAACAAAATCTAACCGTCTTTCCCCGACAATCTACATAGGCATGACAGGCGGCCAACCAATCCATACCAAGAAGTATATCAAAATCTAGCATATCCAGGAGAATCAGATCAACTAGCGAATCTCTATCACCAATACGCACAGAACATGACCTGAATACATGCCGAGCTATAAAAGAATCTCCCACCGGGGTAATCACCACTAATGGTAACTCTAACAACGACGACTCTTTCCCCAAAGAAAGTGCAAATCGAGAAGATACATAAGAATGTGTAGAACCGGGAACAAATAAAATATGTGCCTCTAACGAGCATACAGTAAGAGTATCTGTCACGACTGCAATTGATGCCTGGGCATCCTGTGGAGTCAGCGTAAATACGCATGCCTGGCCCCTGCCCTCATCCTCTACCTCTATCTCCTCGACCTCTCTGAGAACGTCCCGTAAAGCCTCGATCTTGTGGTGCAACTGCCTGGCGTGTAGCGCCAACTGGGGGAGGAAGTAAAGCCATCGACGTAGAAGGTGGAAGGGATAAAGCAACCTGTGGAACAACGGTCCCTCCCTGGAATCTACAATCCCGTGCAAAGTGTCCGGGAAGTCCACAACTAAAACAGGTAGATGGAGGCCTCTGATCATCGGGATAAGAACTGAACATCTGGCCCTGGGTCCAACCTCGTCCGACACTGCGGCCTGGAGTATATCTGCCTCTACCTCTGCCAAACTGTCTAGGCATTGGCCCGATCAGTCTACTCCTCTTTGGCTTTGGAACAACCACTGCCTCGCTCAAACGCTCATCCACTCGTATCGCTGCATCCATGGCCTGCGCATACGTATCAAAATGCTGGGAGCCTATAGCCAGATACAACTATGTGTCCAGACTCCTTAGGAACCTCTTCACCCGAAGCTCCTCCGTAGGTACTAAGTATGGGGCATAGCGCGATAGATGGGTGAATCGTAAATCATAATCTGCCACCGACATACTTATCGATTTCCGCAACGCTTCAAAACTGCTAGCTCTAGCATCCCTCACACTCTGGGGAAGAAATCTGGCAAGAAAGACCGTGGAAAACTCGGTCCACGACATCGAAAGAAGACTCTTGGCTCGCCCTCTCTCCATCGACTCACACCACTCCTATGCAAGTCCCTCCAAACGAAATCTTGTCAGCTCAACTGACATCGCATCAGAACATCGCAATGATCTGCCAATCCTCGCCATCCTATCAAGAAAGGACTGAGGATCTTCCGCTACATTGGTCCTCGTAAATACCGGAGGTCTCAATCTCATAAACTCCGCAAGCGATACCTCTATCACCCTCGTATCTACCAGTGCTACCGTCTGCGTAGGCTGTACCTCGGACTCTGCTACGGTCGGTGCCGGATCCTGTCTCAGTACTCGAGTGGCCTCAGCTAACTGTCCTACCACTCTCTGTAATCCCAACATACCCTCCTCAATCCTAGTCATGCGATCTGGAGGAGGAGGATCAACATGCTCATGCACTGCCGGAACGTCCGGTGTACCAGTCGTCGTCACAGGCGGACTCGCCCTAGCAGCATCTCTGGCTGCGGCTCGTCTAGCCCGCGTAGCCATAGCAACTGGAATAAAAACGAGAGTTGATAAGGCTTATGAATAGGAACAATCAAATATCAGAGAATCAACGGAAGGATAGATCAAGATATAGATCCTAAGGTTAGTTAGGCTGAATACGATAACGTAAATATGCTGCGGAACATACGTACGGTACTGCATTCATCCTAATTCACCTACTCCATCAAACCAAAGGTCATCCTAACTCACGGACTCACGTCAACCTATTTTAATTCCCTACTCAATTCCGTAAGGTTATTCCTAAGATCTGATACCAACTTTGTCATGACCCAAGTTTGGATGTGATCGACACTTAGATTGTATCATATCTAAAGATATGCACACAGTCCAAGTAAGCCGAAAACCAAGATCAAAAGCCTTTTTACGGAATTCTTTGTATAGAAAATTTAGTTTTTAAGTAAAAATCGCATATTATGAAGTTAAAATATTAAACAAGTATAAGGTGTTAAGTTTGGTTGCATCCCTAGTTGGGATCAACAATAACAACAGCAGAAAATAAAATCTCAGTATATAAGACATCAACACTAATCTCAGACATAAAGAAAGGAACCACAATTTATAGAACTAAACGATCTCAACTGTCAATAATATACATATCATCTCTCACTCTAAGTCATATACAGGTCTTTTGGAGAACTTCTAGATACAAAATACAATATCAAAAGAGAAGGTTACTACATATGTAACCCACCTATCAAAAAATGTGATAAAGTTGCAACGTAGATCTGTACGCAGCTAACCGTCCAATCTACCCCTGCAAGGAACTGTGGCACAACGGGAGAGAGTTGCCAACTCAGTGAATAAAACTAACATATAACGGTTAATAATGTAAATTGACGATCATACTAACTTAGATGAGAACAAGTATAATGTATGATTATATGTGAAAATCAAGAATCTATAATATGAATCTCATAGTCCAAACTGAAATCTCATCATTTATTCCCAATAAAATTCATTTCCCCGTATCCATCATCGACACAAAACTTCCATTTCTCACAGGCATCATTCCTCGAACGATCCTGAAATCAACAATACCGGTCGTTATCCTCTAGATATACGCTGTATTTTTATCACTATCTACGGTATCGAGTAACCTCGCTAGGCTCCCCCGCCTCAATGCGGCTATCCTGCCCCTCGGTCTCGACCGGGTCCACCATGTATCCAACTGTATATCTCCCACACTCAGTATGGATAACGTAAAATCTGCGACCGTATATCTCCCCCACTCGGTCCGGAATAAAACCAAATCATAAAACATCTCATGGTGGACATGACACATCAATCATAAAATCACTAGATTTATGTAATAGTATTCAAAACTCAAAACCATAAATTCTCAATAATACATTTATCTCTTATATCAACATGAAATACGCAGATACTAACATGATATTAATGATGCAATTTACTACTATTATTGGTATGTAAGATACGATATGAATCATTTTAACAAGAATTGTACTAAGTGTAAAAGTGACATAGTAATATCGACGAAGTGTGTGTAACATATAAGACGTGCACGTGGCATGACTCGTCGATACTTGTGTAGTGTTCAAGCAACTAAACAAGTATATGTGAATGATAACTGCATATTGTCAATTTGGCATAAAAAAAGGCATTAAGTTAAATAAAACTACGGGCGTATCACCCCATCTTTACACAATTCCCCGGTAGATGTTTAGTCTACTCACCGGAAACGTCGAATCTATTCAGGAATTGCCAATCCTTTCCCTTTCTTTGTTGCCTCCGAAAATCCCGTATTCGAATCTAATATCACAATTTAATTTATATAAGTAAACGGCTAATCCGACATGACGGAAATGAAAAACACCCGTTCCCACGTACTAGTTATATTGTATACGACTATATCGAGCTTTTAACCACTTAACCTTACTGGATTTTAACCCTAACCTGCATCGCTACAGAATTTAAATCGCGATGCGTTTTAACCGTGTCGTATTTTGTGTTTTAAGATATCCTTTCCGATATACGCTTCCAGATTCTATCTGCAGTGAAACTAATTTATTTAAACAATACCAAAATGGCCAAAATGACCTACAGAAACCTAAAAAACCATCCAAAACACCCTAGCTACCCACAAAACCGGCGTCGCCGGAATTCCCATGTTGGTCGCCGGCCCAAATCCGAGCCCTCTGGTTCGTAATTCTATGGTTTTCTCTGGGTGTTTCATACATCATTTTAGCACTGTTTTGCTAAGTTAATTATCTTCCAAACAATAGCAGATTTTAACAGAGCTTATAATTAACTAAAATACGATATTATGGAACTTTGTTCAATTCAAATTAACTAAGTACAGAACCTAATTTTCCTACTGTGATTAAGAAATTACCCACAATAAGTTGTTGGAATAACCCCCCCAAGATGCTAAGTCCCTTGTCCTGGCTTGATGGTGATGAAAACCTAGAACCTAGCTTCCTTCTTCTTCTTCTGCCTCTGTTTCTTTCTTTCACTCTTTAGTTTTTGTTTTTCTTTCAGAAATTTTCAGAATTTTAATTAACTATTGATCTGAATCAGGTCTATATATGGCAAATGAAAGGGGTAAGGTGAAGGAGAAGATGCCATCAAGCTAGATGTGTTGGTTTCATGCAAGGAGGAGGTGGTGGATGTGTGTATGCATGCAAGTATGAGGTGTGCTAGCCTTATCTTCATAATTTGTTTTAATTTGAAATTAAATTCAGAACTAAATGATTTTCCATCCCATTTCCATTTACACCCTTAACAATTTTCCATTTGCACAATAATCCTAAACTTTACCTAAAAACATCTCACAACTTAGTTTATTATAAAACACACATTTTATTAAAATAAAGCTAAAATTGTCACTAAAACCCTTATAACTTATTCATGTTGCATACTAAAATTTTAATTTAATTTGCTTTACAAAGAACTTATGAAAATTGACTTATTTGTTTTTAACAACTTTGTGATTTATCATATTATTATTAAATTAATTAATTTTATTTATTCCTAAATTTTCAGAATGCTACAATATTCCCCACTTAAGAAAATTCGGTCCCCGAATTTAAAAATTAACTAGACATACCTTCAAAAGGATGTGGAAATTTCTTCTGCATCGCATCCTCGGTCTCCCAAGTAATCTCCTCGCGATTCTTTCCTTGCAAAAGAACCTTTACAAATGGAAGTACCCTTGATCGTAATTTCTTTGCCTGCCTGTCAAGAATAGCGACTGGCTGCACCGTGTAGGATAAATCTGGCTCAAGCTGTAAGGTCTGATGATGGATCGCGTGAGAAGGATCGTGAAGATACTTGCGAAGCATCGAAACGTGGAACACCGGATGCACATCGGGAAAACTCGGTGGAAGTGCTAAGCGATAAGCTACGGCACCCACTCTCTCCAGAATCTCGTATGGTCCGACATATCTGGGGCTGAGCTTCCCCTTTTTCCCGAATCGCATCACACCTTTCATTGGGGATACCCAAAGGAACACATGATCTCCTACTCCAAAGTCGAGTCTACGACGTCGTCGATCTGCATACGATTTATATCTGCATTGGGCCGCCTTCATTCTATCCCGTATCAACTGAATCTTCTTTGTAGTCTCCTGTACTATCTGCGGTCCCAAGATGCAACTCTCGCTCAGTTCCGTCCAGCAAACGGGCGATCGACATTTCCTCCCATACAAAGCTTCAAAGGGTGCCATCTGGATCGTCTCCTGAAAACTGTTGTTGTACGAGAATTCTATCAAACGTAGGTGACGATCCCAACTACCACCGAAATCAAGGCTACAAGCCCAAAGCATATCCTCTAGTTTCTGAATGGTCCGCTCCGACTGACCATCTGTCTGTGGGTGAAAAGCTGTACTAAAACTCAACCGTGTACCCAGAGCTTCTTGAAGTTTCTGCCATAGCCTGCTAGTAAACTGGGTACCCCTATCAGAAACTATGCACGTCAGAACTCCATGCAGACGTACAATCTCATCGATATAAATCTGAGCATACTGTGCAAAACCATACGTCGTCTTCACTGGGAGAAAATGAGCTGCCTTTGTCAATCTATCAATAATCACCCAAATGGAATCGTACCCACTGCTAGTCCTGGGTAGACCCACCACGAAATCCATAGAAATCTGTTCCCATTTCCACTCTGGAATGGGTAAGGGATGTAACTCTCCGGCTGGCCTCTGGTGTTCTGCTTTGACTTGCTGACAAGTCAAGCATCTCGAAACATATTCCGCAACATCCCTCTTCATTCCTTCCCACCAGTAAACATCCTTCAGATCATGATACATCCTGGTAGAACCAGGATGAATACTGTATGCTGACCTATAGGCCTCCTCTAAAATCTCACGCCTCAATCCGTCAAAATCAGGCACACAGAGACGAGTCCTAAAATGTAATACCCCATGATCATCAATCACAAACTCTGTCTCCCTGCCCTGCCTAACCTGATCCATAATCTCCATAATACAAGTATCTGCGGGCTGTGCCTCTCGAATGTGATCCAATAACTGAGGTCGGGTACGAACATGTGCTAGCTGGCCTCCGGTCGCTGTGAACTCAAACTGTATACGACTATCACATAAAATCTGCCAGTCTGTAGAAAACTGCCTCTGCAAGATGCGCAAATGAGATAAGCTACCTCCAGGTCTTCGACTCAAAGCATCCTGCTACAACATTCACTTTGCCTGGATGATACAAGATTTCACAATCGTAATCTTTCACCAGTTCCATCCATCTTCGCTGCCTTAGGTTCAGATCCCTTTGCTGGAAAATATACTTTAAGCTCTTATGATCTGTGAAGATTTGACACGACTCTCCATATAAGTAATGTCTCCAAATCTTCAATGCGAATACCACAGCAGCTATCACTAGATCATGAGTGGGGAAGTTTTGTTCGTGCCTCTTCAACTGTCGAGAAGCAAAAGCTACAACCCTACCGTGCTGCATCAGCACACAGCCTAAACCCACTCTAGAAGCATCACAATACACAACAAAACCACCTGACCCGGAAGGTAAAGATAAGACAGGTGCAGTCGTCAAGCGCGTCTTCAACTGCTGGAAACTCTGCTCACATGCATCTGTCCACTGAAATGGAACCTCCTTCCTAGTCAATCCTGTCAAAGGTGCAGCTATCCGTGAAAAATCCTGCACGAAGCGTCGGTAATAACCTGCCAGACCTAAGAAACTCCGAACCTCTGTAACTGACACAGGTCTGGGCCAGTGCTGTACCGCTTCAATCTTCCTTGGGTCCACACATATACCCTCTCTCGTAACTATGTGACCCAAGAACTCCACACTATCGAGCCAAAAAGCACACTTAGAGAATTTTGCAAACAGCTGATGCTCCTTCAAGGTCTGCAACGAAATACGCAAATGCTTCTCGTGCTCTGTCCGACTCCGAGAATAAACAAGAATGTCATCTATGAACACTATAATAAACCGATCAATGAAGGGTCTAAAGATACAGTTCATCATATCCATAAAAGCTGCCTGAGCGTTGGTGAGTCCGAACGACATCACCAGAAATTCATAGTACCCATATCTTGTACGAAACGCCGTCTTCGGAATATCGTCCTTCCGAACCCTCAACTGGTGATACCCTGACCGTAAATCGATCTTTGAGAAGTAACCAGCTCCCTGCAACTGATCGAATAAGTCATCTATACGTGGTAGTGGATACCTGTTTCACACAGTGACTCGATTCAGCTGTCGGTAGTCGATGCACAGTCTCATACTACCGTCCTTCTTCTTTACAAATAAGACAAGAGCTCCCCACGGTGATACACTGGGACGAACAAGCCCTCTATCTAACAACTCTTGCAACTGGCTTTTGAGTTCCTCCAATTCCGTCGGTGCCATTCGATAGGGTAGTATAGAAATAGGCCCCGCACCCGGAATTAAGTCGATGCAAAATTCAATGTCACGATCGGGTGGCAATCCTGGTAACTCAGCAGGAAACACCTCAAGAAATTCTCGTGCGATCGGAACCTGGTCCAATGGAATCTCAGCGACCCCTAAGTCCTGAACAAATGCTAAGAACCCACGACAACCTTTCTTCAAGAGTCGCACCGTACAAAGAGCAGAAATCATGTTGGCAGGAGTTAATTTACAATCCCCCTGCACAACAAACACCGGTTCACATGGAAAACAAAATCTAACCGTCTTTCCCCGACAATCTACATAGGCATGACAGGCGGCCAACCAATCCATACCAAGAAGTTTATCAAAATCTTGCATATCCAGGAGAATCAGATCAACTAGCGAATCTCTATCACCAATACGCACAGAACATGACCTGAATACTGCCGAGCTATAAAAGAATCTCCCACCGGGGTAATCACCACTAATGGTAACTCTAACAACGACGACTCTTTTCCTAAAGAAAGTGCAAATCATGAAGATACATAAGAATGTGTAGAACCGGGAACAAATAAAACATGTGCCTCTAACGAGCATACAGTAAGAGTATCTGTCACGATTGCATTTGATGCCTGGGCATCCTGTGGAGTCAGCGCAAATACCCGTGCCTAGCCCCTGCCCTCATCCTGTCGTCCTGTACCTCTATCTCCTCGACCTCTCTGAGAACGTCCCGCAAAGCCTCGACCTTGTGGTGCAACTGCCTGGCGTGTAGCGCCAACTGGGGGAGGAAGTAAAGCCATCGGTGTAGAAGGTGGAAGGGGTAAAGCAACCTGTGGAACAACGGTCCCTCCCTGGAATCTACAATCCCGTGCAAAGTGTCCGGGAAGTCCACAACTAAAACAGGTAGATGGAGGCCTCTGATCATCGGGATAAGAACTGAACATCTGGCCCTGGGTCCAACCTCGTCCGACACTGCGGCCTGGAGTATATCTGTCTCTACCTCTGCCAAACTGTCTAGGCATTGGCCCGATCAGTCTACTCCCCTTTGGCTCTGGAACAACCACTGCCTCGCTCAAACGCTCATCCACTCGTATCGCTGCATCCATGGCCTGCGCATACGTATCAAAATGCTGGGAGCCTATAGCCAGATACAACTATGTGTCCTGACTCCTTAGGAACCTCTTCACCCGAAGCTCCTCCGTAGGTACTAAGTATGGGGCATAGCGCGACAGATGAGTGAATCGTAAATCATAATCTGCCACCGACATACTTGTCGATTTCCGCAACGCTTCAAAACTGCTATCTCTAGCGTCCCTCACACTCTGGGGAAGAAATCTGGCAAGAAAGACCGTGGAAAACTCGGTCCACGACATCGGAGGAAGACTCGTGGCTCGCCCTCTCTCCATCGACTCACACCACTCCTGTGCAAGTCCCTCCAAACAAAAGCTAGTCAGCTCAACTGACATCGCATCAGAACAACGCAATGATCTGCCAATCCTCGCCATCCTATCAAGAAAGGACTGAGGATCTTCCGCTACATTGGTCCCCGTAAATACCGGAGGTCTCAATCTCATAAACTCCGCAAGCGATACCTCAATCACCCTCGTATCTACCAGTGCTACCGTCTGCGTAGGCTGTACCTCGGACTCTGCTACGGTCGGTGCCGGATCCTGTCTCAGTACTCGAGTGGCCTCAGCTAACTGTCCTACCACTATCTGTAATCCCAACATACCCTCCTCAATCCTAGTCATGCGATCTGGAGGAAGAGGATCAACATGCTCATGCACTACCGGAACGTCCGGTGTACCAGTCGTCGTCACAGGCGGATTCGCCCTAGCAGCATCTCTGGCTGCGGCTCGCCTAGCCCGCGTAGCCATAGCAACTAGAATAAAAACGAGAGTTGATAAGGCTTATGAATAGGAACAATCAAATATCAGAGAATCAAAGGAAGGATAGATCAAGATATACATCCTAAGGTTAGTTAGGCTGAATACGATAACGTAAATATGCAACGGAACATACGTACGGTACTGCATTCATTCTAATTCACCTACTCCATCAAACCAAAGGTCATCCTAACTCACAGACTCACGTCAACCTATTTTAATTCCCTACTCAATTCTGTAAGGTTATTCCTAAGATCTGATACCAACTTTGTCACGACCCAAGTTTAGATGTGACCGGCACTTAGATTGTATCATATCTAAAGATATGCACACAGTCCAAGTAAGCCGAAAACCAATATCAAAAGCCTTTTTGCGGAATTCTTTGTATAGAAAATTTAGTTTTTAAGTAAAAATCGCATATTATGAAGTTAAATTATTAAACAAGTTTAAGGTGTTAAGTTTGGTTGCATCCCTAGTTGGGATCAACAATAACAACAGCAGAAAATAAAATCTCAGTATATAAGACATCAACACGAATCTCAGAAATAAAGAAAGGAATCACAATTTATAGAACTAAACGATCTCAACTGTCAATAATATACATATCATCTCTCACTCTAAGTCATATACAGGTCTGTTGGAGAACTTCTAGATACAAAATACAATATCAAAAGAGAAGGTTACTACATATGTAACCCACCTATCAAAAAATGTGATAAAGTTGCAACGTAGATCTGTACCGCAGCTAACCGTCCAATCTACCCCTGCAAGGAACTGTGGCACAACGGGAGTGAGTTGCCAACTCAGTGAATAAAACTAACATATAACGGTTAATAATGTAAATTGACGATCATACTAACTGAGATGAGAACAAGTATAATGTATGATTATATATGAAAATCAAGAATCTATAATATGAATCTCATAGTCCAAACTGAAATCTCATCATTTATTCCCAATAAAATTCATTTCCCCGTATCCATCATCGACACAAAACTTCCATTTCTCACAGGCATCATTCCTCGAACGATCCTGAAATCAACAATACCGGTCGTTAACCTCTAGATATACGCCGTATTTTTATCACTATCTCCGGTATCGAGTAACCTCGCTAGGCTCCCCCGCCTCAATGCGGCTATCCAAAACATCTCATGGTGGACATGACACATCAATCATAAAATCACTAGATTTATGTAATAGTATTCAAAACTCAAAACCATAAATCCTCAATAATACATTTACCTCTTATATCAACATGAAATACGCAGATACTAACATGATATTAATGATGCAATTTACTACTATTATTGGTATGTAAGATACGATATGAATCATTTTAACAAGAATTGTACTAAGTGTAAAAGTGACATAGTAATATCGACGAGATGTGTGTAACATATAAGACGTGCACGTGGCATGACTCGTCGATACTTGTGTAGTGTTCTAGCAACTAAACAAGTATATGTGAATGATAACTGCATATTGTCAATTTGGAATAAAAAAAAACATTAAGTTAAATAAAACTACGGGCGTATCACGCCATCTTTACACAATTCCCCGCTAGATGTTTAGTCTACTCACCGGAAACGTCGAATCTATTCAGGAATTGCCAATCCTTTCCCTTTCCTCGCTGCCTCCGAAAATCCCGTCTTCGAATCTAATATCACGATTTAATTTATATAAGTAAACGGCTACTCCGACATGACGGAAATGAAAAACACCCGTTCCCACGTACTAGTTATATTGTATACGACTATATCGAGCTATTAACCACTTAACCTTACTGGATTTTAACCCTAACCTGCATCGCTATAGAATTTAAATCGCGATGCGTTTTAACCGTGTCGTATTTTGTGTTTTAAGATATCCTTTCCGATATACGCTTCCAGATTCTATCTGCAGTAAAACTAATTTATTTAAACAATTCTAAAATGGCCAAAATGACCTACAGAAACCTAAAAAACCACCCAAAACACCCTAGCTACCCACAAAACCGGCGTCGCCGGAATTCCCATGTTGGTCGCCGGCCCAAATCCGAGCCCTCTGGTTCGTGATTCTATGGTTTTCTCGGGGTGTTTCATACATCATTTTAGCACTGTTTTGCTAAGTTAATTATCTTCCAAACAATAGCAGATTTTAACAGAGCTTATAATTAACTAAAATACAATATTATGGAACTTTGTTCAATTCAAATTAACTAAGTACAGAACCTAATTTTCCTACTGTGATTAAGAAATTACCCACAATAAGTTGTTGGAATAACCCCTCCAAGATGCTAAGTCCCTTGTCCTAGCTTGATGGTGATGAAAACCTAAAACCTAGCTTCCTTCTTCTTCTTCTTCCTCTTGTTCTTTCTTTCACTCTTTAGTTTTTGTTTTTCTTTCAGAAATTTTCAGAATTTTAATTAACTATTGATCTGAATCAGGTCTATATATGGCAAATGAAAGGGATAAGGTGAAGGAGAAGGTGCCATCAAGCTAGATGTGTTGGTTTCATGCAAGGAGGAAGTGGTGGATGTGTGTATGCATGCAAGTATGAGGTGTGCTAGCCTTATCTTCATAATTTGTTTTAATTTGAAATTAAATTCTGAACTAAATGATTTTCCATCCCATTTCCATTTACTCCCTTAACAATTTTCCATTTGCACAATAATCCTAAACTTTACCTAAAAACATCTCACAACTTAGTTTATTATAAAACACACATTTTATTAAAATAAAGCTAAAATTGTCATTAAAACCCTTATAACTTATTCATGTTGCATACTAAAATTTTAATTTAATTTGCTTTACAAAGAACTTATGAAAATTGACTTATTTGTTTTTAACAACTTTGTGATTTATCATATTATTATTAAATTAATTAATTTTATTTATTCCTAAATTTTCAGAATGCTACACTATAGAACTCTTAAGCCTCATACATAGTGAGGTATGCGAACCAATGTCTACACATGCTAGAGGCGGTTTTTCATACTTCATCACTTTTACTGATGATTTCTCAAGATTCGGACACTTGTTTTTATTGAAGCATAAATCCGAAGCTTTCAAGAAATTCAAGGAGTACAAACTTGAAGTAGAAAAACAAACTGGCTCGAGTATCAAGAAACATCGATCAGATCGAGGTGGAGAGTATTTAAGCACTGAGTCTTCAGACTTCTTAAAAGAGAATGGGATTCTCTCTCAGGTCACTCCTCCGTACACACCACAGTACAACGGTGTGTCAGAACGGAGGAATCGTACCCTATTAGATATGGTACGGTCCATGATGAGTGATGCTGAGTTACCACTTTCCTTTTGGGGACATGCATTAGAGACGGCAGTTTATCTATTGAATAGGGTTCCAATCAAGACCGTGTCTACCACTCCATATGAGATGTGGTGTGGAAAGAGACCATCTCTTAAAAGAGTTAGGATATGGGGTTGTCCGGCTTATGTCAAAAAGAAGAATCCGGATAATCTCGAGACACGATCGGTCATGTGTAAATTTGTGGGATATCCAAAACACTTGTATGGATATCTATTCTACCACAAGGAGGAACAAAAGGTGTTTATTTCTCAACATGCCACATTTTTGGAAAATGAAATTTTTACAAATAGTACTGTTGGCAAAGCGGTAGAACTAGAAGAGGTTCTAGAGACACAAATTACTCAGGACGAATTGGTTGAAACTGATGTTACAGTAGAACATCAAGAACCTCAGTCGCTCCGGAGATCTAGTAGAACTTCTCGCCCGCCGGAGAGATACTATGGGTTTCTCATGGATGGTGATAGAGAAGATTTCATCATAGATGATGATGACCCTAGTAGTTTTCAGCAAGCTATCACGAGTGGTGACTCAGTGAAATGGCTGGATGCCATGAGATCCGAAATGGAGTCCATGTACACCAACAAAGTATGGACTTTGGACGTTGCACCTCCTGGGATAAAACCCGTTGGGTGCAAATGGATCTTTAAGAGAAAGATTGGTGTAGATGGACAGGTAGAGACCTATAAAGCAAGGCTTGTAGCGAAAGGTTTTCGTCAAAGACCAAGACTGGACTATGATGAAACTTTCTCTCCAGTAGCAATGCTTAAATCCATTCGGATCCTACTTGCTATTTCTGCTCACTACGACTATGAAATCTGGCAGATGGACGTTAAGACTGCATTTCTAAATGGTGATTTAGAAGAGTGCGTTTTTATGGATCAGCCAGAGGGCTTCATTGACAGTGGGGGCAGCGAAAAAGCGTGTAGGTTGCTTAAATCCATTTATGGATTAAAGAAGGCATCTCGAGCTGGAACATCTGTTTTGATGATACAATCAAAGAGTTTGATTTTATCAAAAATATAGATGAACCATGCATTTATAAGAAGATTGTAGGGAGTACTGTCACTTTCCTCGTATTGTACGTAGATGCCATTCTTTTGATAGGAAATGATATTCCTATGCTACAATCGGTCAATTATTCTTATTACAAAGGTTCTCCATGAAGGACCTGGGTGATGCCTGGTGCATTTTGGGCATAAGGATCTATAGAGATAGATCCAAAAGATTATTGGGATTGTCCCAATCAAAGTACATTGATACCATCCTAAAAAGGTTTAGTATGGAAGATTCCAAGTCCAAGGGTGGTGCCTTGCCCGCTTTCCATGGAATCACTCTCTCTAAGGACTTCTGTCCGAAGACTGATGAAGAGAGAGCACGCATGAGCATTATATCCTACGCTTCAGCCATAGGATCTATAATGTATGCGATGATATGTACTCGCCCTGATATAGCTTATGCACTAGCTGTAGTGAGCAGGTATCAATTCAACCCAGGGGTGCAATACTGGATAGCCGTGAAGAACATTCTTAGGTACTTACGAAGGACTAAAGAATTGTTCTTAGTGTATGGTAATGGGGATCTCGAATTGGAGGCCTTTACCGATTCCAGCTTCCAAAGTGATAAGGATGACAGTAAATCTATCTCAGGGTTTGTATTTACCCTCAATGGAGGGGCGGTATGTTGGAAGAGTTCCAAAGAGGATACCGTTGCAGACTCTACGATGGAAGTTAAGTATATTACTGCAAATGATGCTGCCAAGGAAGCCGTCTGGATAAAGAAGTTCGTTGTGGAGCTAGGAGTAGTTCCAACCATTATTAATCCAATACCATTGTATTGTGATAATAATGGAGCTATGGCATTGGCCAAAGAACCCAGATCCCATCAAAAGTCCAGGGCGATATCATTTGATCCGGGAGATAGTTGATCGCCAAGAGATCGAGATTCGGATAGTAGATACAAAAGATAACACCGCGGATCCACTCACCAAGGCCCTTCCACAGCCGCAACATGAGCGACTTTTTAAGATGTTGGGTATAAGATACGCCAATAATTGGCCTTAGTGCAAGTGGGAGATTGTTGGATATATGTATGCCCTAGAGGCCATTATATGTATAGTGGATGCTTGGACATGTATATATGTATATTTAATATATGACTTTCTTTCTCGACATGATAGTATGCTATCTGGTTTTACTTTATCTGACATGTTTACTTAATACTGTTCATTTGATACATGTTGATAAAGCCCTGAGGATATTTGCTTAACTTCCATGGCTATGATTGAGATCATACTAGTGGGGCATGTGTAGTCTATAAGCATATCCTTAAATGTTCCTAGTCGTAGGTATATCGAGATAGGGCATCGATATTCCAGAGTAGACTAGCATCTACGTTTCTTGACCCATATGATGGGCGATGGATGATCCCATATCCATTGGTGTTGTGACATCGAAGATTGTATAAGGGTGCTCAGTAGAGACTGGGTACACTGAACGGACTCACCGAGAATTCCTATATGGTATTATATCTATTGTCGGATAGCAGTTCTCTGGTGACACTGGTACAGGTTAGTCTATAGACCCGAGATCTGTAAGTGCACGGCGGCGCCCCGGACGTCAATCCGACGCCGGAATGCAGAAACGAAACTTTTCTAAAAACTAGAAACCGGCACAACCGCGCACTTTAAATCCCGGATCAGGCCATTAACCTAATCCTAGCAAATATGAGAAAGGGTAGAATGCTATACCGAGCGATCCGTGTCCTTCGGTCTTCGGCCTCCACTCCGATCTCCTCGCGGAATCTCCGGTCTTCAGCTCCTCATCGGAACGGGCACCACATCGCCAGGTTCTTTTACGGGCTCCCACCTCTGGACCGAGGCAACTCGGGCACGAAGTTGGCGAGCCGACGTGCCCAAGAAATGCTGTAGGTGAGTGTAGAGTGGATTGTCTCAATACGGGTATGAAGTTGCTATGATGGATTGAGGAGGAGAATGAAAAATGGAGCTAGTCTTTTGCATGAATGGGAAAAATGAGATACCAAAATTTCCCACACCATATGAATCTCTCTCCTTTCCTTAAGTGGCCGGCCCCCCTCAAAATGGTTGAGGAAAAAGATCAAATATGCAAGAGAAGAAAATGTAAGATAATGAGAAGAAAAATGGTCACACCATTTACCAATCAATCCCTTCATAATCCATCACCATAAATGCTAGCCATCATGAAGCAAAAGGAATCTAATGATGCTAGAAATATCATAATCCCTCAATAACAAATAAACCCCTCCACTTAGCTAATTTGCAAACTTGCAAATTAGCCCCTCCATCAGAAAAATCCGGCCGTGAAGGAACAAAGGAAAACTGGACGAAACGGAATGCAAACTGGTAACTTCAGAAAACTGATCCCGTAATAAATTACAGGAAAACCCCGCGACTGTATATACATACCTGCATTTGTATTCCGACCGAATACAAATGCAATGAGACAAAATCTACACTGTACAATACTAGGATCCGGCTTAAACCAAAGCCCGCTAGTATTATCCGTCCGATCATGATCCGTGCAATACCGCACGTATCTGATCGAACCCTGCCATATCTCCATACGGCCTCTACAGCGTTTCGCCCAAAACTTGAGAAAACGGTCTGTGGGGACTCTAAAGACTCGTCAACACCTTGGTTGTGGATTTAACCACTAGCACGTCAGAGGTATTAGCCATACGTAACGGGCTACCAGGTATTGACCAAAAGGGACGTCGATGAGCGATCTCCTCCTGACACTCTACTGAGCCTGTCAGTGACAATATCCGTACAGTCCGGTTCGTTCGTCTATGAGCATCGCATGGCGGGCCTAGGGGGTTGGTAAAAGTCAGACACCCAAAAGCGGTACAAGTCGTGTCGGAGTGTAGCCCAGAACACCCTGAGATACTACTGGAATACCTACCAGTAAATCTCCTGCCTTGGCTAAGGACTTCGTGTAATGGCTCTCCTAGACACAGCGCGACCTCACCCCAATACCGGGAGAGACGAACCCCTGAAGATCCGCTCACTGCCTCCACGTGACTCGGGACTGTACCCAACTAAAACCTGTTTGCACGTATCCTTTGAGCATGGTAGGGTAGTAATCAAAGTACAGTGGGAACTCACATGAGACAAATGACGATCTCATGTCGATGAACTAACCTGTACACATATCACCAGGGAACTGCTATCTGACGTCTGGTATAATCCCAACTAGCAGGTTCCCGGCGAGTCCTGTCCGGTGTACTCATAACCCAATGAGCACCTGTATACATCTTAGGTGAACCAACTGACACCAGTGGCTTGTAAGATCGGCCACCGTCCCTCGTCGGGGTCTCGACTGTATACACTAGTCTACTCTGGAGTATCGAT
Organism: Agapanthus africanus; assembly: GCA_030015575.1. Lineage (NCBI taxonomy): Eukaryota > Viridiplantae > Streptophyta > Magnoliopsida > Asparagales > Amaryllidaceae > Agapanthus > Agapanthus africanus. The sequence goes on along the minus strand of JASDDO010000029.1, from coordinate 335,738,187 downwards.
GCCCTGTCTCGAAACTCCCTCGACTAGGGACCTTTTAAGGATGTGCTTATAGACCCCAGCTCCTAGGTTTATGATCGCCCTCATACTGCTGGCAGTCAAGCAAGAATCCTAGGGGCTCTATCATCGCGCAATAGTGACCTGTAAGGTCACCTCAAACAGTACACGATGATAAAGATAAACCAGATAGCATACTATCATCTTGAGCAAGACTGTCCTACCGGCATAGGTCCTCCCTCAATCATTGCAATCACGTGCCTGTGATCCAATAATTGACTCTGAGGGCACTATATCCAACAATCTCCCACTTGCACTCAAGGCTAATTATTGCGATGTCGTATACTCACAGCCCGTGTGATACCGAACACCCAACTCCTCTACTAGTCAGTCTCACAAAGCTCGTTTGCGAAACTATTGTGTTCGAGGAATAGCCTCAGTGAGTGGATCCGCTGTGATGTTTCTTTCTATGTCTCTCTTTATCTCAAGTTCGCGGAGAAACCCATCTCCCGAAATGAGCAATACCTGTCTTAGAATATGTTCGGATGTCTGATGGGACCTAGTTCATAAGTGAACTCCAAATCCAAACTTCTTAGACTGTATCGTCAACTGAACTTAATCAGTATCCTGCGCCATGCCTCCCTCAGTATCCGCCTGGACCACCTGTCCAAAATACTGCCCCTCGTCAGAGGGAAAACTATAACTCTGACAGACACTCTGCCATCCAGGTCACCTTGGAAGCCTGGAATGATAACCATCTCCTAAAGGAGGCTGCCGTTATCAAATCCCTAGAACATCCACTTATGTTCTAAAACTGCTTTCGATCGTTTCTCCAGGATAGAATTAATATCAACTTATTGCATCTACTGGAAAAACAACATCTGGTGTGGTACTTGACATCTCATGATTGACTCAATTGCCTAAGCAAGTGATCTGCCAATCATGCACATCCCGCTCCCCTTTAGTCAGTAAGACACCTTTAGAGAGGGTGACTCTATCACCTGCAGGTACACTACCGTGCCAGGAGTCGTCCATTCTAAAAACTCTTAGAATGCTGTCTAAGTACCCTGATTAGGAAACCACCCAAATCTAGATCTATAGATCTAGTAACCAGAATGTCTTGGTATTATATCTAAGTCCCATGTGGAGAAACCACTGTGTGACAACCAAAGTATAACCGATCGTAGTATAGGAATATCATTTCCTACTCTGTGTATGTCATCCAAATACCAGGACATCACACCCTACTACCATCTTAATAGATCCATCCCCTATTCTGATGAAGTCAAACCTATGACTGTCACATCAGAAATAGATGATCTATCTCCGCTGTATCTGCTTTAGTCTATAAATAGACATAAGCCACTTGTCCACCATGCTTCCGCTGCTCCCACTGACTACGACAACCCTCTGGCAGAGTCATATACACGTACACTTCTGAAGCCAGTTCAGAACGACGCTATACTCATCCTCCTGCCGGGTCTCATAGTCTGGAACAACAGTAGTGTCAAGTCTGGGTAAACAAGAACCTCCCTGTCACCGTCCTTGAGGCTACCGGAGTACCTATCGGGTGCCTGAGGTTACCCACCATATCTGCGGAATGGCCAATGGAATGTCAAACCAGATTGAATCTTTAGGTTATTTTCAAATCTTCAGTAATCGTTTGTGGTTCTGGAATCACTTCCAATTCTACCATACTCCCACTACAGTTTTCTGAAAAAATCCATTTTTATTAAAACTGTGGCGAGTCAAGAACAATATCACTATTGATCTTTCAGATGGCAGAAAGTCAACCCTCGTCATAGCCTAGGTCAACCCATAAACAGCCATTACTGAAGCATGCCTTGAGTTATCCAGAGTCTGGTTTTAAGCATAAGCCGGACAACTCCCCGTAACTTAACATCGTCAAGATACGAACTGTTCTATATCCAATACAGAAACAGAGGCACTGATTTAATTGTACCAGATTCAAATCATGCAGCTGTCTCCAGTGCATGTCAACTAAATGGAAGGAGGTCGATCAGCGTTACTCAACTTAGGAATGCTTCCAATTATGAGTAACCTGAAAGAGAAGCAAGTTCTCTTAATCATTACTATTAACTGAATACCATACACAAGTATCTACATCTTCGATCACCTTGAAGAATCCCGATACTTGCAATACCTGGTTCTCTAATTAATTCATATACCTATAACTTCTCAAAACTTGGACCCTGTGTTTCTACGAAACACCTGTCTAAAAACTAGAGAAGTCATAAGTAAACCGAATATAGTACGAGGACCATCCCCTCTGTCCTAATGGACATTAGACAGTATACAATACTTTGTATAAGTCCCCTGAGTCTAATAACTCATTCCCTGTGTGTCGTAGGTTGAAAACTGTACTGTGGTTATGAAGAATTACACCGCTGTTCAATGCTCCTTACCTAACCATCCACTGATATAGGTAAATGTCATAGACATAATTTCAAAAAGGTATATCTCACTCTATAAAAATAGACGTACAGATATATCAATTTGAAATTGGTGCATAACAACAGATATTCAAAACCAAATATTTGCTGTCCGGCAAACAACCCAGGTGATTTCCTCAAATATCACCAATTACAACGAATCCTGATATAATGAGGATGATCACCCAATTCCCAATAACTTACTCCTACTCATCATCTGTAAAACCATATAGATATGAGAATCAAACCTGGTAAATACATACCCTGGAGCAAGGACTAATTGGAATATCAGTTTTCTTTTAACAGTACACAGTGAAACTGAAACATTGAAATGTTTCGATGGGGTATCCGGGTATTCCTAGTAATGCCTCTTCCATTATCCAGATTCACAACTGTAACCGTTTAATTCTTTGCCATCTCTCCAAATCCCTTTATATGTCTTTAGTCATTACCTTCTGTACACCCTCTTAGGCTAAATGGTTTTCTTCCTTCCCTACCGTTCGGCACCAGCCTATGGTTTGGAAGAAGACTATCCAATAAGCATAATGGGTGTACTGTCCTAATCCTAGGAGCACTCGCAGTGCGAGAGAAGGTGAAGATAAAAGACAACCGAATAAAACTTATTCCTATTTCTCCTGAACCAGAATCCATCCCCGAACTGGAACAAGTTCCTTTCGAGTTTGTATATAACCATACGATGGAGTATCCAATAAACTGTGGATCTTCGTAGTGATACGGAGTGTCCTGGAGAACTACAAAGGTGATTTAGGATTGGCGAAGAAATACTTAGTTTGGTCGTGAATAGCAGTCGCAATTTACTTTGCCCTCTTACTAATCCCTTGATATGTCTTTACTTAATACCTTCTGTACATCATCGTTATGCTAATTGGTTTTCTTCATTCCCCACCGTTCGGCACCAGCCTAAGGTTTGGAAGAAGACTATCCAAATTGCGTAATAGGTGTACTATCTCCTAAACCAAGGAGTACTCGCAACCTGAGAGAAGGTAAAAGGAAAAGACAACTGAATAGTCCTATTCGTTTTCTCCAGAACCGGAAACCGTCCTCGAATAAATTCCTTCGAGTTTGTATATAACCATACGATGGTTTTGTCCAATGGAAGTGGATGTTCGTAGTAATACGGGGTGTCCTAGAGAAAAGGGTAAAAGTATGAGTGGCAATGAGGTATGCAGCTCTGACAATCCAAAAGCCAGTGTTTAAAAAGGTTCGGTTAATTTTGGTCACTGAGTCATAGTCAAGGGTCGGGTCATGGTCGCTGCCAAAGAGAGAGAGAAAAGAAACACTCAGCGTACACTCTAACCTAGATCAGAATGGTTATCACTTTATCTAATCAGGAAACCTCCCGCTGTAACGTCAAATTCTTCCCCAAACCTGAAAGAAGAATTAGTCGGGATCACCCAAGGAGTAAACCAACTCATCAGTGGGAATCGGGATCCAACTATCATCGCATGATAACGTGACGGAATCCACTCACGTTATCACACTCCAGAAGGTATGCGCATATCTGGCAAGTTTCAGTTTCTTTAGAAACTCCCGATGTAATTTTTGCCCCATGCTCTTATGACCTTGACTAAGGCCAACAAATCACAAGTCACATGTCAAGTTCTACCCGTTATTGTCCAGGTTAATTTGAACCCACCCGTACAAGCCCTTGACTAGGGCCAACAAGGCTATACGACTGTCCCAAACCAACGCATCTATCTATACAGCAGAAAGGTAACAAGCAACTACCATACATTATGCCTTGACTAAGGCCAACAAACATAGCATGAATACTACGTGCTACCCGTCTGAAATGACGGAGGGCTACGAATGGTTTCTGGAGAAAAACCTTTAACGTAATGAACATGATATCGTTGAAGGAACTGGATAGCTTTTATAAAAATATAGTGGCGAAAACCTTTGCTAAAGAGGTCACTCCCGGTGAAGGGATCTCGGCTCTTTCCCTGTGGAATGAGGTGCAGGATATTCCAACTGAATACCATGATGCAAAGCAAAAGTAAATGACTATAGTGAAGTTATTGCCCTGACGCAAACTTCTGTCCAAGGGGTCATTCCCGGAGAAGGGATTTTGGCCCTTGCCTTGTCGACTGAGGTGCTGGATATTCATAACCGAATACCACTGTGCAAAATAAAAGAGAACGCCCTTGCAATAACAGCTTTTTTTGAAAAATTGTTTCAACAATATCAGAATAGGTTTTTTTAGCTTGCATTGATCCGAATCAACGCAGTCCCATCAATTGATCACACCAATAAAGAACGAAAAAAATGATGTACGTATATGCCATCCGCATTCGCCACTGGGACCCGTCATCACCCGTTAGGTTACTTAACTAACGACAGAGCGGGGACTGGACTAGCGCGGATGAAAAACATATACAACATCTACTAGTATATATATCAATATATAATATTCGCTCAAGGCGTGATAAAAAGCAACATCACAGAAATGTAATAAGCATCACAGAACTATAAAGATATCTGGGATCCCCGGGTTTCACGGAGCCACTACTGAAACCCGACGTTCCCCTGGTCGTGTGGATAGCCTGAGCAATGAAATCCTAGACCCCTACAGGCGCAGAAAGTTACCCGCCAAAACCTGAAGCAAGGCAGCCCCCTTCAGCAACGTGAATGGACCATCCAGCACTTCACGGAATCGGGTAACTTGGGCACCCCTCCTTAGGTCAACCTGTACCCTCTACGAGTGCGGTGAATAGCCCGCCAATTCTAGAGTAAAGTCCCCTCCGTCTCAACACCATGAGATGCGGGCTCGTTGCCCTCTAGAACCCGGCTATCCGTGCACCCCTCCATGGGGTAATCCTAGTACAGAAAGTAAAATATACATACAACGGGTACATCGTCCTCAGCCCGGTCGTGCCCCAAAAGAATAATATACAAACAGGCAGTGATGGCAGTCCACATGTCGGACGCTCGCCCCGCAATATCAAATGTACATAAAACACCAAACTGTACTACCATTGCATCCAGGCTATCCACCACGACAGAACATAAACGTGAATGTCACGTTCGCAAATCCGTCTAAAAGGGCTATAGCAGTTAGACAGGATTTACCGATCAAATGACAATCACGGTCGCAGATATAATGTAAATACTGTGAACTAACATGTTTAAAATTTTCGATCGATCAAATTTTCCGGAGTCGGCCCCAAGCACAACTGTAGCACTCAAAATAAATCTGGGCCCAAACAGAATATACCAAAAACCCTATTTTCAACTCAGAATGCTACTGTGAAAATTTGGTACAATGTAGACACTTTCCTGCCACAGAAACGCGGCCAGAACATGGGTTTGGCCGCGTTTCCGCGGTCATACTGTAGAGTCACTGTACCGAATTTTTACAGAACGCTTAAAACTGCCTGCACGAATTTCTGCAACACACAAATTAATTTTTCGAGCACAAAATATTTCGACAGAAAACGGGAGTTGAAAACGGGCTTTTTAGGAAATCTGCTCGATCGAACTTTTAAACACACTAGAGCAAGCTAGACTAGGTTAATGGCGTGGCTCTGATACCAGTGTAAGTGCACGGCGGCGCCCCGGGTGTCAATCCGACGCCGGAATGCGGAAACGAAACTTTTCTAAAAACTAGAAACCGGCACTACCGCGCACTTTAAATCCCGGATTGGGCCATTAACCTAATGCTAGCAAATACGAGAAAGGGTAGAATGCTATACCGAGCGATCCGTATCCTTCGGTCTTCGTGTAAGTCCACGGTAGCGCCCCGGTCGTCTAACAGACGCCAAATGCGGAACAAAAACTTTTTACAACTGGCGCTATCGCGTACTATAACCCGGATCTGCCATTAAAGTTAAACTAACAAACTACAAAGTGGGTAGAAAGGTTATACCGAACGATCCGAGTCCTTCGGTTTTCAACCATCATCCCACGCTTGTTGCGGCTGCTCCGATCTCCTGAATCTCTAGTCTTCTCGTCCAGGTGGCACCATGTCGACGGATCTTTAAACGGGCTCCCGCCTCTGAACCGAGGCAACTCGATCGTCAAGTTTGCTAAAAGAGACGACCAAGATGTTGTAGAGAATGAGTAGAACACTTTGTCTCGTTACGTCCAAGGCTATGGACGAACGGTTAATGAAGTTGCCTTTTGGATCGAATGGAAAAGAGAAATCGATCACATCTAATTTCTATAAACCAAAATCCTTAATCTTTTTCAAATGAACAACCATGTATCTTTCCACCAAGGGGTGGCCGTCCATATAAGTAGAGGGGGGAGGTGAGTGTAGGAGAGAGGGAGGTGATCATAACAAGCATAATACTTATCATAACAATGACTCACTTAAACACCTAGTGTGAACACATTAATGTAAAGAATGACTCATTAAGCTTAGTCATCCAATCAAGTGAGTCACAAATCTAGTCATCATCAAGAAGCTTCCTCACACATGACTCACCCTCATGACTCACCCATGGAAGAAAAGATAAATCCGTATTTAACCGAATGTTAAATAAGGCTGATAGAAAACTAGAAACTGGCAACTTCCAAAAGCGATCCTGAAACGAATTTCAGGATAACCCCGTATCAGTATAAACATACCCGCATTTGTATTACAACCGAATACAAATGCATCTGAGACAAAGATATTATATCTACACAGTATAATACTCGGATCCGGCTTAAACCAAAACCGACCAGTATTATCTGCCCGAAAAATAACACGTGCGAAAACGCACGTGCTTTTTCCGAACCCTGCCATAAACCCATACGGCCTCTACAACAATTCGTCCGAACTTGGGAAAGTGTCTGTGGGGGACTCTAATGACTCATCAACACACTGGCACTGGGTATAATCTCTAGCACGTCAGAGGTACAAGCTGTACGTAACGGTTTGCCTATGTATTGATTGGAAGGGAAGCTGACGAGCGAACTCATCCATAAACCCTACTGATCCTAACAGTGACAATATACATACAGTCCGGTCCGTTCGTCTATGAGTATCGCATATTTGCCTAGGGGCTGGTAACGTCAGACCCCCATTAGCGGTATAAGTCGTGTCAGAGAGTAGCCCAGAACACCCTGAGATACTACTGGAGTACCTACCAGTAAATCTCCAGCCTCGGCCGAGGGCTTTGTATAATGGCTCTCCTAGACACAGCGCGATCTCACCCCCAATACCGGGAGAGACGAATCCCCTGCTGATCCGCTCACATGCCTCCAATGTGGCTCGGGACTGTACCCAACTAAAACCTGTTTGCACAACTCCTTTGAGCGTGGTAGGATAGTAATCTAAGCACAGTGGGAACTCACACGAGACAAATGACGATCTCAGGTCGATGAACTAACCTGTACACATGTCACCAGGGAACTGCTATCTGACGATATGTATAATACCAACTAGCATGTTCCCGGCGAGTCCAGTCCTGTGTACTCATAACCCAATGAGCACCTGTATACATTTTAGGTGATCCAACAAACACCAGTGGCTTGTGAGACCGGCCACCGCCCCTCGTCAGGGTCTCGACTGTATACACTAGTTTACTTTGGAGTATCGATGCCCTGTCTCGAAACTCCCACGACTAGGGACACTTTAAGGATGTGCTTACAGACCCCAGCTCCCACGTATATGATCGCCATCATACTGCTGGTAGTCAAGAAAGAATCCTATGGGCTCTATCATCATGCAATAGTGAACTAAAGCATGTATATGATGATAAAGACAAACCAGATAGCATACTATCATCTCGAGCAAGACTGTCATATCGGTATAGGTCCTGCCTCAATCATTGCAATCACGTACCTGCGATCCAATAATTGACTTTGATGACACGATCTCCAACACTTCGGCCTCCACTCCGATCTCCTCGCGGAATCTCCGGTCTTCAGCTCCTCGTCGGAACGGGCACCACATCGCCGGGTTCTTTTACGGGCTCCCACCTCTGGACCGAGGCAACTCGGGCATGAAGTTGGCGAGCCGACGTGCCCAAGAAATGCTGTAGGTGAGTGTAGAGTGGAATGTCTCAATGCGGGTATGAAGTTGCCATGATGGATTGAGGAGGAGAATGAAAAGAAGCAATGAAAAATGGAGCTAGTCTTTTGCATGAATGGGAAAAATGAGATACCAAAATTTCCCACACCATATGAATCTCTCTCCTTTCCTTAAGTGGCCGGCACCCCTCAAAATGGTGGAGGAAAAAGATCAAATATGCAAGAGAAGAAAATGTAAGATAATGAGAAGAAAAATGGTCACACCATTTACCAATCAATCCCTTCATAATCCATCACCATAAATGCTAGCCATCATGAAGCAAAAGGAATCTAATGATGCTAGAAATATCATAATCCCTCAATAACAAATAAACCCCTCCACTTAGCTAATTTGCAAACTTGCAAATTAGCCCCTCCATCAGAAAAATCCGGCCGTGAAGGAACAAAGGAAAACTGGCCGAAACGGAATGCAAACTGGTAACTTCATAAAACTGATCCCGTAATAAATTACAGGAAAAACCCGCAACTGTATATACATACACGCATTTGTATTCCGACCGAATACAAATGCAATGAGACAAAATCTACACTGTACAATACTAGGATCCGGCTTAAACCAAAGCCCGCTAGTATTATCCGTCCGATCATGATCCGTGCAATACCGCACGTATCTGATCGAACCCTGCCATATCTCCATACGGCCTCTACAGCGTTTCGCCCGAAACTTGAGAAAACGGTCTGTGGGGGACTCTAAAGACTCGTCAACACCTTGGTTGTGGATTTAACCACTAGCACGTCAGAGGTATTAGCCATACGTAACGGGCTACCAGGTATTGACCAAAAGGGACGTCGATGAGCGATCTCATCCTGACACCCTACTGAGCCTGTCAGTGACAATATCCATACAGTCCGGTCCGTTCGTCTATGAGCATCGCATGGCGGGCCTAGAGGGTTGGTAAAAGTCAGACCCCCAAAAGCGGTACAAGTCGTGTCGGAGTGTAGCCCAGAACACCCTGAGATACTACTGGAATACCTACCAGTAAATCTCCTGCCTTGGCCAAGGACTTCGTGTAATGGCTCTCCTAGACACAGCGCGACCTCACCCCCAATACCGGGAGAGACGAACCCCTGAAGATCCGCTCACTGCCTCCATGTGGTTCAGGACTGTACCCAACTAAAACCTGTTTGCACCTCTCCTTTGAGCGTGGTAGGGTAGTAATCAAAGTACAGTGGGAACTCACACGAGACAAATGACGATCTCAGGTCGATGAACTAACCTGTATACATGTCACCAGGGAACTGCTATCTGACGTCTGGTATAATCCAAACTAGCAGGTTCCCGGCGAGTCCTGTCCGGTGTACTCATAACCCAATGAGCACCTGTATACATCTTAGGAGAACCAACTGACACCAGTGGCTTATGAGACCGGCCACCACCCCTCGTCGGGGTCTCGACTGTATACACTAGTCTACTCTGGAGAATCGATGCCCTGTCTCAAAATTGTTAGTTGTATGTATGCCCTAGAGGCCAGTATTGTACAGATGATGTATATTATATTGGATGCTTGGACATATATAGAGATGACTTTCTTGCTCGATATGATAGTGTGCTATCTAGTTACTCTTTATCTTAACATGTACACTAGTCTCTTTAAACTGTCTTATAGTTACATGTTGATAAAGCCCTTAGGATGTGTACTTGACTACCTGGACTATGATGCAGATCATACTAGTGGGGACATAGTAGTCTATAAGTTCATCCTTCACGGTCCCTAGTCATCGGTGTATCGAGACAGGGCATCGATATACCAGTGTAGACTAGCGTATACGCTTTTCGACCCATGAGATGGGCGATGGATGATCCCATATCCATTGGTGTTTGACATCAGAGATGGTATACGGGTGCTCAGTGGAGACTGGGTACACTGGACGGACTCGCCGAGAACTCCCAGATGGTATTATACCTCACGTCAGATGGCAGTTCTCAGGTGACACTTGTACAGGTTAGTCTCTAGACCCGAGATCGTCATAGAGTCTTGTGTGATTCCCACTGTGCTTTGATCTCCACCTTACCACGTCCATGAGGGCGTGTAAAACGGTGGTCTTTGGGTACAGTCCCGAGTCATATGGAGGCAATGAGCGATAGGAGGGGTTTCTTCTCTCCCGGTATTGGGGGTTGATGTTGCGCAGTGCTCGATTGGCCGTAACAGGGAAGTCCCTGGCCAGGGCTGATCAGAGATTTGCTGGTAAGTGTTACTAGTAGTTTCTCGACCCGTTATGAGCCTCATATTGGCACGACTTATCGGTTATTGGGGTCTGACGTTTACCGCCCCTAGACTTGATATGCGACATATCAGACGAACAGACCGGACTATACGGTAAGTGTTACTGGTTGGATTCACAGGAGTATGAGCGGACTAGCTCGTCGATCTTCTGATCGCTCAATACCCGGATGGCCGTTATGTTTAGCAGACCGCTTGCGGCTTGTGGGTGCTTGATATGATCATCATCTGCTACCGGCATATTGACGAGTCTTTAGAGTCCTACATAGAGGTTTCCTGGTTCAAGCGAAACGAAATAGGAGCGCATATGAGATATATGCAGGACCGAGAATAATGCGTGTATGTGATACCGTATTTCATTCTCGCGATGAATGTATCGATTGGTTGTATGCGATATGACCTAGTTATCGAATCATTGATTCGATAAATCGATACATTGGATACTGGTCGGTTATATGCGATATGACCGGATCGTTAAATCAAGTGTTGATTTAATGATTTAATGTATAATTATATATTTGATATATTACTTTGCATTAACTGGTATTGGTTCATTTTAAATGGATTTTCTCACTTGATGTACATGTTGTATATGTGATATACTTTTGTGCACATCTTTGTATCATGTTTGATGATATTTGCTCATTAGGTTAAGTGTGAAGAATTAAACCATGGTTAAGAGATGATTAGGGTTTTGCCTTTTTATTTATTTATTTGTTTATTTATTTAGAAAAGGTTTAGATGAGAATGGTGGCTTTCTTTGTCTCTTATTGAAGCTTCATGAAGCTTTGACTTATGCAACCATTCTTGTCTTCATGCTTAACCCTAACTCATCCAAGTAACCATGGTATATTCTCTACACTTAACCTTAGTTAGGATATGATAAGTATTGTTTTCTTTTTCATTTTAATTCAACACTCATCATATTCTTTCTTCTTCTTGACCTTCTTCTTCAAGATAGAAAGCTTGATGCCATCAATGGCAACTTGAGATCTAAAGTGAGAAATCCAATTCTAAAGTGAACCCACCTCCTATTTCTTCACCCTCTACCTCTTGCCAAGTTGTTTTGGGTGTTTTCTTCACAAGTTTCACAACTTTGTGAAGTCGGAGCTTGAACTTGTGATGCCTCGACGTAGATCATCTTCGGCACGAAGCCGACGACCTAGTCCGCCTATTTCTCCGATCAAGCCAACGCATGAGTCCGGGATTCGAGATGGACAGCGAGAGGACGCCTACGTGGAGCCAAGGAAGTGGATATCCGGATCTACAAAGGTTGTAGCTTCTTATCTTTAGTTAAGTTGTTAACTAGATTCATATTTCGCCTAAACTTCTAGTCAACGATCCGTATTAGGATTTCTCGGCACCCATAATTTTTGAAATTGGCATGGTTGATGCCTTGTGAGACCTCTATAGTGTGCCTAGGAACCCTACAGTGGTATCAGAGCTTAGCTAGAGGCTTAGGCGAAGTCCTGACGACGTTTGAAGTCCGATCGAACCAAAACCCTAACCCGAAAACGGCTCTCTGTACATTTTTTAAAAAATGGGTTTTTTCAAAATTAAAAATATGCAGAAAACTCAGCAGGGAATTCTAAGAATTACGGCGCAAAATTTATTTCATGATCCCTCAAATGAGCGGCAGAACCGCGGCATAAGCCTAGCTTATGCGGCGGTTCCGCGGCTAAAGTATGACGTCTGCCCTAACGATTTGCACAGTAATTCCTAATCAACAGTGCTGAGTTCTCTGGGTATTTTTAAATTTTATTCAAAAGTTGAATTTTCTGGGGTTGTTTTGGAGATTCGGTGTTTCGATCGGAGTATCAGATTTTGTCTTTGTGGCTTTCCGGATAATTTTTAGAATATGTTAAAAAGTTCAACCGGATATAAATACCCAATTTTTCCCCTGTCGGGAAATTTCCAAGAGTTGGATTTTTCCGTAGTTTAACGACATTCTAAGTAGTGCAAGTAACGCGATGGACCCTCTAGAAGACAACAAACCTTAACTCGATTATGTGACCGTCTTGAACTGCCCTTTGAACCTTCGGGTTTGGGGCAGTACGGCGTGCCACATGTGAGGCGTTGGCTTGACCCTTCTACGGCTGGACCGTTGGTACTGAGGCACGAACTGAATGTTGTTAGACTTATTTCATGTGTTGAGCTGTATCGGGAAAACTTGGGTATTCGACTGTTCGATCGGAAAGTTTAACATTTTCTGTTTATCTGGAATGTGATACAATAATTGGAATTCACAAACAAGTTATGAGATAACTGAATGAATGTTATAAATCTAGCGGTTTAGTTTCACTTGATATTGAAAAGATTTTTCGATAATGAGACTAAAATGCGGGGTTTATAACTGTTAGGCATGAGATGTCTAAGTATTTCATTTGATTAGGCATGTGATGTCTAAAGAGGTTGAGGATTCCAACTCTTGTAGTTTTACACTTTCTTTTCTGTGACCATAAGTGTAGTATGTACATATCGCCGGTTTCGTTGCTATACGTCAACGACAATTGGGGTATGCATACTTACTTACGTTGATGATATGTGATGTTATGTGTTGTTGGATATGTTATATTGGATCGTCGTGTTTGAATAGCCGGGGGTTTTTATGTGAGAAGAGTGTTTTTCATTTTCATTCATGTAAAAACTTGTATGTAATATTCTTTTATTGGGGCACTTCCAGGTTGCGGAAGATGTCACCCTTTGTATATTATTTACTTTTCCGCATTAGGATAGACCTAAGGAGGGGAGCACAAGTAACCGGGTTCTGGGGTTCAGTGGGAGACCAACTCGAGGAGTCGAGTCCGGGTCTCCTAACCCTAGAATTGGTAGGGTTACTTGCCGCTCTCGTAGGGGTCTAGGGGTGTGGGATTGGCAATTCATCATGACCGTGGAATCCGTGTTTTATACTGACTCGTATTAAAAACACGGACGTCCTAGTATATCCAATGTTTCATATATTTCTTCTGCTGCGATACTGTGATGTGATCATGTGATGTTCTGTGATAGATACAGTATATAGTATATATGATATATTATATAGACGTTGCTTATGTTTTGCACCCGCACTAGCCCTGCCCTGCTCTGTCGTTAGTTACCTAACCTAACGGTGCACGAGGGGACATCGAGGCGAATGCGGATGGCATAAGTGTACGTCATATCTATCTGTGATGTTTAGGTATTTAAATGATGGGACATCATTAATGTGATTAATGAAAGAAAAGAAACCTAAGATGTTGTAGAATCAAATTTTTAAACAAAACAGGTAGCTACAGTTCTTGCTTTGCATAGCGGTATATATGATATACCCTGCACCTTATTCGATGAGGAAAGGACCGAGATCCCTTCACCGGGAGTGACTCCTTTAGCAATAACTGGCAGATGCTACACACTCGGTTTGCTTTTGACTGCTTCTATAGTTTCTGCTTTGCATAGTGATATATATGATATATCCTGCACCTCATTCGACGAGGAAAGGGCCGACGATCCCTTCACCGGGAGTGACCCCTTTAGCAAAACTAGAAAAGCCTCAAAATCACTCCATTTCAAAACTACATTTGATCCTACAACGATATCAAGTTCATTACGCAATAGTTTTCTGAAAACCTGCGTAACCCTCCGTCATTTCAGATAAGTACTAATTAGTATTCGTGCTACGGTAGTTTGGCATTCGTCAAGGCGTAGTGTACGGTAGCTAACTAGTATTTATCTGCTTATGCATATGATGCAGATTGGATTAGGGTATTCGTACGGCGTTGTTTGGCATTCGTCAAGGGTCGTGCGGGTGGGTTTAATTCAATCAAGAAATGTACGGGTTGAACTTGACTAGTGGACTATGGGTTGTTTGGCATTCGTCAAGGTCATAGAACACTAGGGGTAAAATATTATCGGGAATTTCAAGTGTTGAAATTTGCAATGAGATTGCATACCTTCTATGAGATAGTTGGATCCCGATACCCACTGTGAGTAAGAGTTACTCCTGGGAGAGTTTTACACATTGCAATTAGCTGATCAAGTAGGTGTCTAGAAAGGTGTCAACGAGGTTACGCCTCTGGGAAAACGAGGTTTACCTTAATTAGGTTCGTGCGAAAGCACGGGGGACCTCCCTCAAAGTACCGACAATGGCCTGGCTGAAAGATTGGCGAACTTATAGTGTGTAATTAATCCCGGCTAATCTTTCCTTTTAGGGTTTGAAGGAAGATTTGATAAAAAGCAGTGGGAGCCATCCTGATTAGATAAGATAATAACCAATCTGATCTTGGACGAGCATACGCTAAAGTGTTTTCTTCTCTCTCTCTCCAGGTAGCGACCATTTCATGCCCTAATGAAGATAATAATATGGATGTATTGACCGAACCCGCATGTTATACTGTGCAAGGGAACGTTGAACCCGTTCTATCTTATAAGTGTTATAAGAATGAACAGGAAACAGGAGAATATCTGGATTCTCAAGCCGCCCAAAAGAACATGCATGTTGATGCATCTTCTACAGGTGTGTTAGTTATTGAGAACTGTTTCTCAGTTCACCCTACGTCCTGGGTATTAGATACCGGATCAGGATCCCATATATGTAAGATGTTACATGGGCTACGGAAAGGTAGAGAACTGGGAAAAGGTGATCATTCCGTTCAAGTAGGGAATGGGGCAAATGTTGCAGCCAAAGCAGTTGGCGAATATCACCTAGTATTACCAAATGGTGATACACTAGTTCTGAATGAGTGCTATTATATACCGAACATGATGTGCAACATTATATCAGTCTCTTTATTAAGTAAAGAAGGATATAATTTTGTAGTACAGGATAATGTTATGAACATATTCCTAGATCAAAAGTTGATTGCATCAGGCTCGTTACATAATGGCATATTCATTCTAAAACAAAATACAGTCCTCAATATACAGAACACACACAAGAGGAAAAATTCAGAAATGAACGAATCCTACTTGTGGCATTGTAGACTTGGTCATATCAATGCGACACGACTGGCTAAGTTACATAAGAATGGTTATTTGAATCCGTTCGAATTATCATCTTATGATACTTGCCATTCATGTCTCAAAGGAAAAATGACCAAAGCTCCGTTTAGTGGACACGGAGAAAGGGTTACTGAACTCTTAGGACTGGTACATAGTGATGTATGCGGTCCCATGTCTACCCATGCCAGGAACGGTTCTTCCTACTTTATTACATTCACTGACGATCTCTCTAGATACGGGCATATGTTCCTTTTGAAACACAAGTCTGAAGCTTTTGAGAAATTCAGAGAATATAAGCAAGAAGTAGAGAACCAAACGGGCAAAAGTATTAAGATCTTTCGATCTGATCGAGGAGGAGAATACTTGAGCAATGAGTTCCAAGATTATCTAAAAGAGAATGGGATTCTCTCTCAGCTTACTCCACCTTATACACCACAGCACAACGGTGTATCAGAACGAAGGAATCGCACCCTATTAGATATGGTGCGTTCAATGATGAGTACAGCTGAGTTACCTATTTCCTTCTGGGGGTATGCGCTTGAGACAGCCATACACCTATTGAATATGGTTCCTACCAAATCAGTGCCTACCACTCCATATGAGATATGGAAAGGGAAGAGACCGTATCTTAAGTATGTTAAGATATGGGGTTGTCCAGCCTATGTCAAAAGACAAAATCCGGACAAACTCGAGGCAAGATCAGTCTTATGTAAGTTTGTAGGATATCCCAAAAATTCACAAGGGTATATCTTCTACCACCCCGAGGAACAAATGGTGTTTGTTTCTCGACATGCCACTTTCTTAGAAAAAGGTTTTCTTATGAAACAGATTAGTGGCATTGAGGTAGAACTGGAAGAGGTTCCAGCAACACAAACAATAACTGAAGATTTAGTAGAACCAGAGGATTCAGTAGTACCCGACGAACCCCAGCCTCTCCGCCGATCTAGCAGGGTTTCTCGTCCACCTGAGAGATACTACGGTTTTCTCATTGACGGTGGAAGCGAAGATTGCATCATGGAGGATGATGACCCAACTAGCTTCGAGCAGGCCATCACGAGTGGGGACTCAGTGAAATGGCTGGATGCTATGCGGTCCGAGATGGAATCCATGTACACCAACAAAGTATGGACTTTGGAAGTTGCTCCTGAAGGGGTAAAACCCATTGGGAGCAAGTGGATCTTCAAGAAACAACTTGGTGTAGATGGGAAAGTGGAGACTTTCAAAGCTAGACTTGTAGCAAAGGGTTTTCGTCAAAGACCAGGTGTGGACTATGACGAAACCTTTTCTCCAGTGGCTATGCTTAAATCCATCCGAATCATGCTTGCCATCGCTGCATATCATGACTACAAAATCTGGCAAATGGATGTTAAGACCGCCTTTCTAAATGGTGATTTAGAAGAGTGCGTGTACATGACTCAGCCAGAGGGCTTCGTAGACAGTGGGAGCAGAGGGAAGGTGTGCAAGCTGCTTAAATCCATTTATGGATTAAAGCAAGCATCGCGGAGTTGGAACATCTGCTTTGACGTCGTTATCAAAGAGTTTGATTTCGTCAAAAACCCAGATGAGCCTTGTATTTACAAGAAGGTGGCAGAGAGTAAGGTTGTCTTCCTCGTATTGTACGTGGACGACATACTCTTGATAGGAAATGATATTCCTATGCTGCAGTCGGTCAAGCTCTTCTTATCACAAAGATTCTCAATGAAAGATCTTGGTGATGCCTCCTGCATATTGGGAATAAGGATCTATAGAGATAGATCCAAACGGATATTGGGATTGTCCCAATCCAGGTACATTGACACCATACTAAAGAGGTTTAGTATGGAAGAATCCAAGCGTGGGAACTTGCCCACGATCTCTGGAGTCACTCTCTCCAAAGAGATGTCCCCCAAGACTGATTTGGAGAGAGCTCGCATGCAAGGGATACCCTATGCTTCGGCAGTAGGCTCTATCATGTACGCGATGCTATGTACCAGACCCGATGTAGCATACTCGCTAAGTATAGTGAGCAGGTATCAAGCTGATCCTGGAGAGAATCACTGGACAGCTGTGAAGAGCATTCTCAAGTACTTGCGAAGGACTAAAGAGATGCTCTTGGTGTATGGTAACGGAGAACTCCAAGTGGAGTCCTTTACCGATTCGAGCTTCCAGAGTGATAAGGACGACTCTAAGTCGCAGTCGGGATTTGTCTTTACCCTTTACGGAGGGGCGGTTAGCTGGAAGAGTTCCAAGCAGGAAACCGTGGCAGACTCGACAATGGAGACTGAATACATCGCTGCCAACGATGCTGCTAAAGAGGCTGTCTGGATCAAGAAGTTCATTACTGAACTTGGAGTGGTTCCATCCATTGAGCATCCAATACCTTTGTATTGCGATAACAATGGAGCGGTGGCTTTGGCCAAGGAACCCAGGTCCCATCAGCGATCCAGGCATATTCTGAGGCGGTATCACCAGATCCGGGAGATAGTTGATCGCTGGGAGATCGAGGTCAGGAGGGTTGACACGAAGAACAACACGGCGGATCCACTCACGAAGGCCATTCCCCAGATACAGTTTGAGAGACTCTTCGGGATGCTCGGTATGCGATACTACAGCAGCTGGCCCTAGTGCAAGTGGGAGATTGTTAGTTGTATGTATGCCCTAGAGGCTAGTATTGTACAGATGATGTATATTATATTGGATGCTTGGACATATATAGAGATGACTTTCTTGCTCGATATGATAGTGTGCTATCTGGTTACTTTTTATCTTAACATGTACACTAGTCTCTTTAAACTGTCTTATAGTTACATGTTGATAAAGCCCTTAGGATGTGTACTTGACTACCTGGACTATGATGCAGATCATACTAGTGGGGACATGGTAGTCTATAAGTTCATCCTTCATGGTCCCTAGTCGTGGGTGTATCGAGACAGGGCATCGATATACCAGTGTAGACTAGCGTATACGCTTCTCGACCCATGAGATGGGCGATGGATGATCCCATATCCATTGGTGTTTGACATCAGAGATGGTATACGGGTGCTCAGTGGAGACTAGGTACACTGGACAGACTCGCCGAGAACTCCCAGATGGTATTATACCTCACGTCAGATGGCAGTTCTCAGGTGACACTTGTACAGGTTAGTCTGTAGACCCGAGATCGTCATAGAGTCTTGTGTGATTCCCACTGTGCTTTGATCTCCACCTTACCACGTCCATGAGGGCGTGCAAAACGGTGGTCTTTGGGTACAGTCCCGAGTCACATGGAGGCAATGAGCGATAGGAGGGGTTTCGTCTCTCCCAGTATTGGGGGTTGATGTTGCGCAGTGCTCGATTGGCCGTAACATGGAAGTCCCTGGCCAGGGCTGATCAGAGATTTGCAGGTAAGTGTTACCAGTAGTTTCTCGACCCGTTATGAGCCTCATATTGGAACGACTTTGTAAGTCCGTGTTGCCCACCCCGGTGCTTGCGGGGAGGCGGAAAACATAATAAAA
This sequence comes from Agapanthus africanus, assembly GCA_030015575.1. Taxonomy (NCBI): domain Eukaryota; kingdom Viridiplantae; phylum Streptophyta; class Magnoliopsida; order Asparagales; family Amaryllidaceae; genus Agapanthus; species Agapanthus africanus. Next base: position 335,719,029 of record JASDDO010000029.1, on the reverse strand, counting down.
ATCGGATTTTTATCAACTATAGGCAACATGGACCATGCTTTAAGGATCTTTGCTAAACATAAACTTGCTAAAGCTAACTACAAAGTAGCTAAGTGATGGAATGGTTATACCTTGAGCTCAAAGTCCTTCTCTCCTTGCTCCTTGGAATGGTAGAAAGAAGTCACCTTGCTTGTCTTCTCCCGTCAAAGAAGGATCCACCCGAAAGCCTCGACCTTTAGCTACAACTCCAAGCTAGGAGTAACTAGAGTGCAAGAAATGCTAAGACTTGAACCCTAGAAGAGAGTAGAGAAGATCAAGTGAAGGTTTTTCTCAAGCTTTTTGTTTCTCAACACATGAGAGGGAGAGAGCTTGAGGGAGAGGATGAACAAGAGAGAGAAATGATATGAGAGAATGAATTATTAGTGAGCCATTCTCACTAATATGTGTGCATTATTTTAATTCAATAATTAGCTTGAAAATTGTCATGGTAAATCATGACATGACCATTATCATTTCAATTTTGCAAAGATCAAAGAGCATCTTCCAAAAGAAATGATGATGGTCAAAGTGTCAACCTTGGTCAACAAGTCAATGAAGTCAAATTGTCAACAACAACAACCATGCACAACTATTAAGCTAATTATCAATTAACTATAATACACACAAAAGCAATAGGGTTAATAAAATGACAATAGCCATTAACCCTAAACAAGGTCCTCTCCCCCAATCTCAAGCAACTGTGCATACGCACCCGCATTCGTGATCCGAGGAACACGAATACACTGAGAAAAACCAATCTCAAAACATATACTAGGATCCGGCTTAAACCAAAGCCCGCTAGTATAAACTGTCCGGACAGCAAACGTGCACAAGTGCGCGGATGCGAACGAACCCTGTCGCAAAACCATGCGACCTCTACTCATTTTGCCTAAAGGCGAATAGCTCTCTGTGTGGGACTCTAAAGACTCGACACTACACTGGCAGTGGGTTTAACCACAGACCACAAGCGGCACTAGCTGTACGTAACGGTCCCCAGGTAGATGTCGATAAGAAGACTGACGAGGTGAACCCCATCTGCACTCCTACTGAGCCTGTATGTGACAGTCTCCGTACAGTCCGGTCTGTTCGTCTGATACATCGCATGGCGGGCCTAGGGGGGCGGTGAACGTCAGTCCCCTAATAGCGGTACAAGTCGTGTCGGAGTGTAGCCCAGAACACCCTGAGATAACACTGGAAACCTACCAGTATATCTCGCTTGCCCTGGCCAGGGACTACTCGTGTAATGGCTCTCCTGGACACAGCGCGATGTCAACCCCCAATACCGGGAGAGACGAATCCTGTCTAACCGTCACTGCCTCCAAGTGCTTTGGGACTGCACCCAAAAACTACCTGTTTGCACGACTCCTTTGAGTCGTGGTAGGGTAGTAATCAAAGTGCAGTGGGAACACACTCGAGGCGAAGTGACAGTGTCAAGTCAGCGGACTAAGCTGTACTCATGTCACCTGGGAACTGATAACTGACGATAGGTATATTACCAACCAACAGTTCCCGACGAGTCCTGTCCAGTGTACTCGTAACCTAACGAGCACCCGCATACTATCCCAAGTACGACGTACTAATGGCTGTGGGACAGACCGTCTCCCACACTGGGATGAGAAGCGAATACGCTAGTCTACTCCGGAGTATCGATGCCCTGTCTCGACAGTCCAACGACCAGGGACCTGTATAAGGATGTGCTTATAGATTACCCAGCTCCCACGAGTGCGAGCGCCATCACAACGCTGGTAATCAAGCAAAGATCCTAAGGGCTCTACTAATATGTTTTCCAGCAATATGCTAAAAGAAACACATGCACATATTAAAGCAGAGACAAACCAAGTAGCATACTACCATTTCGAGCAAGATTGTACATACAACTGTGAATATCCCAAGCTTCCATTAAGTAATATACAAACTAGTATGATACAGTAATGGCCTCTAGGGCATATACACTAATAATCTCCCACTTGCACTAAGGCCATGTACTGGCGTATCGAAGACCTATCATCTCAATCAGCCGCTCGAACTGAGTCTGGGGCAAGGCCTTGGTGAATGGATCTGCTGTGTTATCCTCTGATGCAACTCTCCGGACCTCGATCTCCTGGCGATCCACGATCTCCCTGATCAGGTGATACCGCCTTAAGATGTGTCTGGATTTCTGATGGGACCTGGGTTCCTTCGCTAAAGCTATAGCCCCGTTGTTGTCGCAATACAGAGGTATTGGGTCAACAATGGACGGAACCACCTGAAGTTCTTTTAAGAACTTCCTCATCCAGACAGCTTCTTTTGCGGCATCAGATGCAGCGATGTATTCCGCTTCCATAGTCGAGTCAGCAACGGTTTCCTGTTTGGAGCTCTTCCAACACACCGCCCCTCCATTGAGGGTAAAGACAAAACCCGACATGGACTTGGAATCATCCTTGTCACTCTGGAAGCTGGAGTCAGCAAAGGCCTGAATCTGCAGGTCTTTTCCGCCATACACCAAGAACATCTCCTTAGTCCTTCTCAGGTACTTGAGAATGTTCTTTACTGCTATCCAATGTTTCTTCCCAGGGTTTGACTGATACCTGCTTACCACACTCAGTGCATAAGCCACATCCGGTCTGGTACACAACATCGCATACATTATAGAGCCTACCGCAGAAGCGTAGGGTATAATAGACATGCGATCCCTCTCCAAATCAGTCTTGGGAGACATCTCTTTGGAGAGGGTGATCCCGTGACAAGCCGGTAGATTACCGCGCTTGGAATCTTCCATACTGAATCTCTTCAGTATGGTGTCGATGTACCTGGACTGCGAGAGTCCTAATATCCTCTTGGATCTGTCACGGTAGATCCGGATACCCAGAATGTATGAGGCATCACCCAGGTCTTTCATGGAGAACCTGTGTGACAAGAACCCCTTGACAGATTGTAGCATAGGAATGTCATTTCTTATTAAGAGAATGTCATCCACGTATAAAACGAGGAATACTACAGTTCTCGCTACAAATCTACAATAGATGCATGGTTCATCTGGATTTTTGATAAAGCCAAATTCTTTGACTGTCTCATCAAAACAGATGTTCCAACTCCGCGATGCCTGCTTGAGTCCATAAATGGACTTGAGCAACTTGCATACCTTTCCGCTGCTCCCACCCTGAATGAAACCCTCTGGCTGGTCTATATAGACACACTCCTCTAAATGACCATTTAGAAAAGCTGTCTTTACGTCCATCTGCCAAATCTCATAATCGTGGAAAGCAGCGATGGCAAGAAGGATCCGAATGGATTTCAGCATAGCTACTGGAGAAAAGGTTTCGTCATAGTCCAAACCAGGTCGCTGACGAAAACCCTTTGCTACCAGTCTAGCTTTATAGGTCTCAACCTGTCCATCTACACCAATCTTCCTTTTGAAGATCCACTTGCATCCTACGGGTTTTACCCCGTCTGGAGCAATGTCCAACGTCCATACTTTGTTGGTGTACATGGACTCCATCTCGGTCCGCATTGCATCCAGCCATTTTACCGAGTCGACGCTCTGAATGGCTTGCTGGAAGCTAGTAGGCTCATCACAATCTATGATGCAGTCCTCTCTATCCCTGTCAATGAGAAAACCGTAGTACCTCTCGGACGGATGAGACTGCCTACTACTCCTGCGGAGTGGCATAGGAATGTCCTGTTCTTTTGAACCTTCTGGTTCCACTGAGCTTTCAGTAATAGTTTGTGGTTCTGGAATTTCTTCCAGTTCTATTGCGCTCCCACTTATTTCTTTTTCTAAAAACTGATGTTCCAGAAAATGGGCATTACGAGAAACAAGGACTTTTTGTTCCTCTGCGTAATAGAAAAGATACCCCCTGGAGTTCTTTGGGTATCCCACAAACTTGCACAGTACTGAGCGTGCCTCGAGCTTGTCCGTATGCTGCTTTTTGACATAAGCTGGACATCCCCAAATCTTCAAGTATTGAAGATAGGGTTTCTTCCCACTCCATAACTCATATGGTGTGGTAGGCACAGTCTTAGTGGGAACACGGTTTAAAAGATATGCAGCTGTTTCTAGCGCATGTCCCCAGAACGATCGCGGTAACTCAGCGTTACTCATCATGGACCGTACCATATCCAATAGGGTTCGGTTCCGTCTCTCCGATACACCGTTATGTTGCGGAGTGTATGGAGGAGTAAGCTGAGAGAGAATTCCATTCTCTTTTAAGTAATTCAGGAATTCGGCACTTAAGTATTCTCCTCCTCGATCCGATCTTAGGATCTTGATACTTTTACCTGTTTGTTTTTCTACTTCATTCTTATATTCCTGGAACTTATCAAAAGCTTCGGATTTATGCTTCATTAAGAAGACATGTCCGAATCTTGAGAAATCATCCGTAAAAGTTATGAAGTAAGAAAAACCGCTTCGCGCATGTGTAGACATTGGACCGCACACGTCGCTGTGTACGAGTCCCAAGAGCGAGCTCGCTCTCTCTCCGTGTCCAGAAAACGGAGCCTTTGTCATCTTTCCTTTGAGACAGGATTGACAAGTTGCATATGATTGATATTCGAACGGATCTAAATATCCTTCAGTATGTAACTTAGTCAATCTTCTCTCATTGATGTGACCCAGTCTACAATGCCATAAGAAAGTTTTATTAATTTCTGGAGACTTTCTTTTGTGTGTATTCTGGATATTGAAAACCTGTGGTTGGTTTAAAACGTATATACCGTTGTTCAATGTACCTGACCCAATCAAAACTTGATTAAGGTGAATGTTCACTACATTACTTACAAATGCAAATTCATAACCTTCTTTAGATAATAAAGATACAGAAATGATATTACAGGTTGCATTTGGTACATAATAACAACTACGCAAAACCAAAAAGTGTCTATCTGATAATCCCAGGTGATAGTCCCCCACGGCCTCAGCATCCATGCTAGCACCGTTCGCAACTCTGAGGGTCATGTCACCTGCCTTCAAAACTCTACGCTTTCTCAACGCCTGCAAAGAATTACAGATATGAGATCCTGATCCGGTATCCAATACCCAGGATGTAGAGCTTATTGATAGACAGTTTTCAATAACATACACACCTGAAGCTGAAGCTGCAACTCGCTTCAAATCCTGTGTTCTGGCTTTCCAAGCCTTGCAATCTTGTTTCCAGTGACCACTTTTGTGACAATAGAAGCATTCTTCCTTCCCCACCAGCTTCCCCGCTACCTTTGTTGCTTTACCCTTTCCCTTCGTATCCACTTTACCGACACCGCCTCTTGGTTTGGCGGGGGCTTTCTTCTTCTTGCCCTTGGCTTTCGCCCTGGACCTAGAAGAGGAAGATCCTCCTACAAACAAAGTGGATGTCTCCCTACCCTTCTGTAGGGTGCCCTCAGCAGTCCTCAACATGTTCAGAAGTTCGGCAAGTTCAACCTCCTTTCCTTGCATGTTGAAGTTAAGAATGAACTGGGAGTAAGTGGAAGGAAGGGACTGGAGAATCAAATCAGTATAGAGTTCATTCTCCAACGTGGTCCCAAGGTCCGCGAGCTCCTCTATGTAGCCGATCATCTTAAGCACGTGGTCCGCTACCGATGATCCGACGGCCAACCTTGCCGAAAAAAGCTTCTTCGACACTTCGTATCTAGCGATACGAGACTGCTCTCCATACAGTTCTTTTGTATGGAGAAATATGGACTCTAGGTCTATATTCTCGTGCCTCCTCTGATGGTCGTTGTCCATCGAGGCTAGTACGAGGCATCTGGCCCTCGCGCAATCTATCTCCCATGTCTTACGGATTTCTACATCTGCGACGCTGGAGGTGGGACCTGGGACAGGGGGAGATTTGGTGGTAAGTACATACCCCAACTTGTCATAAGTGATAGCCATCTTGACATTCCTGAGCCAATCTTTGTAGTTTCTCCCTGTCAGTTTATTTTTATCTAATAGTAACTTAAGTCCGGTCATCTTGAATGGTCGCTGCAATTAGGAGAGAGAAAAGAAACACTTTAGCATGATGCTCTTGCAAGTTTAGAGTGGTTTTTAGTTTGTCTAAACTGGATGGCTCCCACTGTCTCTCGAATCCCTTCTCAAACCGTAAAGAAAGGATTAGCCGGGATCATTCTCACCGTACAATACTTGCTTAACCGTTCAGCCAGGCCAGTGTCGGTACTTCGAGGGAGGTTTTCCAACGCTTTCGCGAAGTTCCTTAATTAAGTAACCTCTTTTCCCTGTGGGCGTAGCCCCGCTAACACCTTTCTAGGCACCTACTAGGTTTATAGCATTGATCGTTAAGTGAGAGTTTTCCCGAGGAGTAGCATATACTCACAGTAGGATCGGGATCCAAATATCATCGCGTGATAAAACCGAAGGAATCCTACCAGAATTATCACACTCCAAATGGTATGCAACGCTAGCAAGTTTCAGTACTTATGAAACTTCCGATGTGGATTTTTGCCCCATGCTCTTATGACCTTGGCGTGAGGTCAAAATGTCATAAGTCACATGTCAAGTTCTTCCCATCATTATCCTGGTTAATTTGAACCCACCCGTACCCACCCTTGACGTAGGCCAAAACGGCAGTACGACTGTCTCAAATCAACGCATTCTATCTATGCAACGGATAAATATCCGGCAGCTACCAATCACTATGCCTTGGCGTGAGGTCAAAATACATAGCTTGAATACTACCGAATATTTAACCGAAATGATGGAGGGCTACGGATGGTTTTGGCGAAACCGTGAACGTAGTGAACTTGATATAATCGATGGAACGAGATAGCTTTTAAAAGGAGTGGTTCAAGCTCCGCGTTTAAAAGTTTAGTTTTGAAAAGAACCGAGTGGTTTTCAAAGTGTTCCAATCGACTTTTACTTGGTTTATTTCTTGCATTAGTTCTTTTAATGCGTCCCATCATTTAATCCTACCATTGCAGAAAACAACCAAAATATGACGTACGCTTATGCCATTCGCATTCGCCATGGGGCCCCGTCATCACCCGTTAGGTTACTTAACTAACGACAGAGCGGGGGCTGGGCTAGCGCGGCTGTAAAACATAAGCAACGCCTAAATAGTTATTATATATAAATATATAGCAATGATAGACATTACAGATCACAGATGAATACATTGGATATACTAGGAATCCGCAATGCGTTCGAGCCTGCAACGTAAAGCGGATTATACGGTCGCGGTGAATAGCCAATACCCCACCCAAGACCCCTACGGGTGTGGCAAACTACCCGCCAAGCACCCGAAGCGAAGAAACCTCCCTCACCACCGTGAGTAGGCCACTCGGCACTTCGAGATACCCGGTAGTTTGTGCACCCCCTCCATGGGTCTATCCTAGGAGCAAAAACAGTAAAAAGAATTATACAATGACGGCTACAACCCCGACCCGGTTGTGCGGCCATACAAATAATATTATTACATCAATTTACATGTTACAAATGAATGAAAGAAAAATAACGCTCATCTCACATCCACCCCGGCTATTCACCCGCGACAATCCAATCCATTCATATCCACAAACCAATAACAATCACAGATCACAGAGATGTATAACCCCGACTAATCGACTTATAGCGATTAGCCGACGTTCAATACATATAAGCATCACAGATATAACCGATATAGTTAAAGTGTAGTGAAGTTCCGAAAAATACGGATTTATAGGCCCCTAAAAGAAAATTTTAGTTCTGGAAAATCTGGACGCATATAACATATCCTAAAAATCCCAAAACCAACACAGAAACACACTGCACCAAAATCGAGGCAGAGAAGAGACTAGACGGCCGCGGATGCGCGGCGCAATAGCTTCCTAGCGCCGCGGATCCGCGCCCATTTGGTCGACTCTCTGTCTCGTTTTTGGTGGTGTTCTTAACAAAACCCTGAGATAATTTTTGGTGTATAACAAATTTTATTTTGACCAGAAAAAAATTTAATAGAAACTTAGGGTTTTGCGAGTTTGGTTTTTCGATTTTCCGGTTTCGAAACTTCGTTACACTTAACTACTTAGCTAGTTTAGGTTTAGTTAGGCTCTGATACCACTGTAAGTCCGTGTTGCCCACCCCGGTGCTTGCGGGGAGGCGGAAAACATAATAAAAATCGGATTTTTATCAACTATAGGCAACATGGACCATGCTTTAAGGATCTTTGCTAAACATAAACTTGCTAAAGCTAACTACAAAGTAGCTAAGTGATGGAAAGGTTATACCTTGAGCTCAAAGTCCTTCTCTCCTTGCTCCTTGGAATGGTAGAAAGAAGTCACCTTGCTTGTCTTCTCCCGTCAAAGAAGGATCCACCCGAAAGCCTCGACCTTTAGCTTCAACTCCAAGCTAGGAGTAACTAGAGTGCAAGAAATGCTAAGACTTGAACCCTAGAAGAGAGTAGAGAAGATCAAGTGAAGGTTTTTCTCAAGCTTTTTGTTTCTCAACACATGAGAGGGAGAGAGCTTGAGGGAGAGGATGAACAAGAGAGAGAAATGATATGAAAGAATGAATTATTAGTGAGCCATTCTCACTAATATGTGTGCATTATTTTAATTCAATAATTAGCTTGAAAATTGTCATGGTAAATCATGACATGACCATTATCATTTCAATTTTGCAAAGATCAAAGAGCATCTTCCAAAAGAAATGATGATGGTCAAAGTGTCAACCTTGGTCAACAAGTTAATGAAGTCAAATTGTCAACAACAACAACCATGCACAACTATTAAGCTAATTATCAATTAACTATAATACACACAAAAGCAATAGGGTTAATAAAATGACAATAGCCATTAACCCTAAACAAGGTCCTCTCCCCCAATCTCAAGCAACTGTGCATACGCACCCGCATTCGTGATCCGAGGAACACGAATACACTGAGAAAAACCAATCTCAAAACATATACTAGGATCCGGCTTAAACCAAAGCTCGCTAGTATAAACTGTCCGGACAGCAAACGTGCACAAGTGCGCGGATGCGAACGAACCCTGTCGCAAAACCATGCGACCTCTACTCATTTTGCCTAAAGGCGAATAGCTCTCTGTGTGGGACTCTAAAGACTCGACACTACGCTGGCAGTGGGTTTAACCACAGACCGCAAGCGGCACTAGCTGTACGTAACGGTCCCCAGGTAGATGTCGATAAGAAGACTGACGAGGTGAACCCCATCTGCACTCCTACTGAGCCTGTATGTGACAGTCTCCGTACAGTCCGGTCTGTTCGTCTGATACATCGCATGGCGGGCCTAGGGGGGCGGTGAACGTCAGTCCCCTAATAGCGGTACAAGTCATGTCGGAGTGTAGCCCAGAACACCCTGAGATAACACTGGAAACCTACCAGTATATCTCGCTTGCCCTGGCCAGGGACTACTCGTGTAATGGCTCTCCTGGACACAGCGCGATGTCAACCCCCAATACCGGGAGAGACGAATCCTGTCTAACCGTCACTGCCTCCAAGTGCTTCGGGACTGCACCCAAAAACTACCTGTTTGCATGACTCCTTTGAGTCGTGGTAGGGTAGTAATCAAAGTGCAGTGGGAACACACTCGAGGCGAAGTGACAGTGTCAAGTCAGCGGACTAAGCTGTACTCATGTCACCTGGGAACTGATAACTGACGATAGGTATATTACCAACCAACAGTTCCCGACGAGTCCTGTCCAGTGTACTCGTAACCTAACGAGCACCCGCATACTATCCCAAGTACGACGTACTAACGGCTGTGGGACAGACCGTCTCCCACACTGGGATGAGAAGCGCATACGCTAGTCTACTCCGGAGTATCGATGCCCTGTCTCGATAGTCCAACGACCAGGGACCTGTATAAGGATGTGCTTATAGATTACCCAGCTCCCACGAGTGCGAGCGCCATCACAACGCTGGTAATCAAGCAAAGATCCTAAGGGCTCTACTAATATGTTTTCCAGCAATATGCTAAAAGAAACACATGCACATATTAAAGCAGAGACGAACCAAGTAGCATACTACCATTTCGAGCAAGATTGTACATACAACTGTGAATATCCCAAGCTTCCATTAAGTAATATACAAACTAGTATGATACAGTAATGGCCTCTAGGGCATATACACTAACAGACTTATCGGTTATTGGGCTCTGACGTTTACCGCCCCTAGACTTGATATGCGACATATCAGACGAACAGACCGGACTGTACGGTAAGTGTTACTGGTTGGATTCACAGGAGTATGAGCGGACTAGCTCGTCGATCTTCTGATCGCTCAATACCCGGATGGCCGTTACGTTTAGCAGACCGCTTGCAGCTTGTGGGTGCTTGATATGATCATCATCTGCTACCGGCGTATTGACGAGTCTTTAGAGTCCTACACAGAGGTTTCCTGGTTCAAGCGAAACGAAATAGGAGCGCATATGAGATATGTGCAGGACCGAGAATAATGCGTGTATGTGATACCGTATTTCATTCTCGCGATGAATGTATCGATTGGTTGTATGCGATATGACCTAGTTATCGAATCATTGATTCGATAAATCGATACATTGGATACTGGTCGGTTATATGCGATATGACCGGATCGTTAAATCAAGTGTTGATTTAATGATTTAATGTATAATTATATATTTGATATATTACTTTGCATTAACTAGTATTGGTTCATTTTAAATAGATTTTCTCACTTGATGTACATGTTGTATATGTGATATACTTTTGTGCACATCTTTGTATCATGTTTGATGATACTTGATCATTTGGTTAAGTGTGAAGAATTAAACCATGGTTAAGAGATGATTAGGGTTTTGCCTTTTTATTTATTTATTTGTTTATTTATTTAGAAAAGGTTTAGATGAGAATGGTGGCTTTCTTTGTCTCTTATTGAAGCTTCATGAAGCTTTGACTTATGCAACCATTCTTGTCTTCATGCTTAACCCTAACTCATCCAAGTAACCATGGTATATTCTCTATACTTAACCTTAGTTAGGATATGATAAGTATTGTTTTCTTTTTCATTTTAATTCAACACTCATCATATTCTTTCTTCTTCTTGACCTTCTTCTTCAAGATAGAAAGCTTGATGCCATCAATGGCAACTTGAGATCTAAAGTGAGAAATCCAATTCTAAAGTGAACCCACCTCCTATTTCTTCACCCTCTACCTCTTGCCAAGTTGTTTTGGGTGTTTTCTTCACAAGTTTCACAACTTTGTGAAGTCGGAGCTTGAACTTGTGATGCCTCGACGTAGATCATCTTCGGCACGAAGCCGACGACCTAGTCCGCCCATTTCTCCGATCAAGCCGACGCATGAGTCCGGGATTCGAGATGGACAGCGAGAGGACGCCTACGTGGAGCCAAGGAAGTGGATATCCGGATCTACAAAGGTTGTAGCTTCTTATCTTTAGTTAAGTTGTTAACTAGATTCATATTTCGCCTAAACTTCTAGTCAACGATCCGTATTAGGGTTTCTCGGCACCCATAATTTTTGAAATTGTCATAGTTGATGCCTTGTGAGACCTCTATAGTGTGCCTAGGAACCCTACAAAAACTCCCTCGACTAGGGACCTTTTAAGGATGCGCTTATAGACCCCAGCTCCCACGTATATGATCGCCCTCATACTGCTGGCAGTCAAGCAAGAATCCTAGGGGCTCTATCATCGCGCAATAGTGACCTGTAAGGTCACCTCAAACAGTACACGATGATAAAGATAAACCAGATAGCATACTATTATCTTGAGCAAGACTGTCCTACTGGCATAGGTCCTCCCTCAATCATTGCAATCACGTGCCTATGATCCAATAATTGACTCCGAGGGCACTATATCCAACAAGATCGTCATAGAGTCTTGTGTGTTCTCCCACTGTACTTTGATTTCCACCCTACCACGGCTTTACTGAGCCATGCAAACAGGTGGATTTTGGGTATAGTCTCGAGACACATGAAGACAGTAAGCGATAGGAGGGGTTTCGTCTCTCCCGGTATTGGGAGTTGATATTGTGCAATGTGCGATTGGCTCTAACCTGAAGTCCCTGGCCAGGGCTGATGAGATTTACTGATAAGTGTTATCAGTAGTTTCTCGACCGGTCATAGTTCATATCGACATAACTTATTGAGTTATTAGGGCTCGATGATTCCATCCCTAGACTTGATATTCAACATATCAGACGAAGAGACCGGACTGTACGGTAAGTGTTGCCAATGGCTCAACAGGAGTTTTGACGGGTTCGCTTGTTTTGCTTCTGATCGCTCAATACCCGGGTAGCCGTTACGTTTAGCTGACCGCTTGCGGCTTGTAGGTGTTTTGATATGATCATCACCTACTGCCGGCATATTGACGAGTCTTAGAGTCCCACACAGGATTTTTCTAGCTCAGGAGAAATGATGTGGAGTGCATATAAGATATGTACGGGAGCTCGACTAAATGCGAGTATGTGATACCGTATTTTAATCGGGCATTTATTATTGGTCGGGTCACATTTGATGTGACCGATTTATTAAATCAAGTGTTGATTTAATATTGACTTTTAGCTCATTTTTTAATTAAACCTTTTCTTTTGGATGTATGCATATATGTTTATACATACACATGATGATGTGCATGCACACATACATACATACATATGTGTCATGGTTGATGATACATAGAAGATCGCAATACAAGACTCACATTGTTGATAAATATCTAGATTTTTGTTAATGAATTAAAGAAAAAGGAATTTAGCTAAATGACTCATTGTTTCAACATTCTTCTTATTTGACCTTTGACTTTAACCATGGTTATATTTCCTTTGTTCTTTAACCCATCTACAAAATATCTAGATATTTAGTTAACTATGGTTATATTTGAGAGTGTCTCATATATATTCTTTTCTTTTTCTTTTTAGAAATAAGTTTTTCATTATATTCACAAAAGCTTTTGCCATCTTCACCTTCCTCCATCTTCAAGCTCTCATGAGTTTTGTTTTGAGTGAGGAAATTAAAAAGAAAGGGTTTTTAAGTGAGTTTACAAACCACATAACCATTCTACACCACCCTAGCCCTTTGCTGTAGAGTGTTTGCTCCACTTCATCTTGATTTAGTGAGGCAAAGAGCTTGACCTAGGAATCTCCGGATGGATCATCGTAGACGACGAAGGACCTTGAGCGAAGTTGATCCAAGCTTTGAGAAAAGCTGTAGGAATCCTAAAGACCGAAGGAGTTCGCTACAAAGGTTGTATTTCCTTTTCCTTTAGCTTAGACTTCCTTTTATGTTGATATTACCCTAATCTCTAGTTACGATTTGTAGTTCGTTTGTAATAGCCCTCTACAATTTGAAAGTTCACTAATTTATGATGTTGCAACCTTCGTAGAGGCGCTACTACACACCAACACTTGGCATCTTCGGAGAGGTGGACGGATAGCACCAAATAGCATCTGCCCTCGAAATTCAGGCAAGACGGACCTACGCGGTCTCGTCCACATTTTTGGCGGAGAACAAGGAGCAGCGGGAATGTGTGCAAGTTGCTTAAAGCCATTTATGGATTAAAGCAGGCGTCGCGGAGCTGGAACATCTGTTTTGATGAAACAGTTAAGAAATTTGACTTCATAAAAAACGAAGATGAGCTTTGTATATATAAGAAGATTGTAGGACGAACTGTCGTATTGCTAGTCTTGTACGTGGATGACATTCTCTTAATAGAAAATGACATTCCTATGCTACAATCAGTCAAACTGTTCTTGTCACAAAGGTTCTCTATGAAAGTCCTGGGTGATGCTTCCTACATTCTGTGGATTAACATCCACAGAGATAGATCTAAAAGATTGTTGGGAATTTCATAGTCCAGGTATATAGAGTCCGTACTAAAGAGATTTAGTATGGAAGATTCTAAGCGCGGTATTATACCCGCATTGCATGGAATCACCCTCTCCAAATAGATGTCTCCTAAGACTGATGAGGAGAGGGTTCGCATGAGCATTATACCCTACGCTTCAGCGGTAGGATCTATAATATATGTGATACTATATACCAGACCAAATGTAGCTTACGCACTTAGCATGGTGAGCCGGTATCAGTCGAACCCATGAGAGAACCACTGGACAGCAGTGAAGAACATTCTTAAGTACCTGAGAAGGACTAAAGAACTGTTCTTAATATACGATAATGGGGACCTCCAGGTAGAGTCCTTCACCGACTCGAGCTTTCAGAGTGACAAGGGTGACAGCAAGTCTGTCTCGGGTTTTGTGTTTACCCTCAACGGTGGGGCGGTCTGTTGAAAGAGCCCCAAACAGGACACATTTTAGTGTTATATACCCTAGAGGCCGTTATTGTATCATACTGGTTTGTATATTACATATTGGAAGCTTGGGATATTCACGGTTATAATAGCAGTCTTGCTCAAAATGGAAGTATGCTACTTGGTTTGTTTCTACCTCAATATGTGCATGTGTTTCTTTTAGCATATCGTTTATAAATATTGGAAGAACCCTTAGGATCTTTGCTTGACTACCAGCATTATGATGGCAGTCACACTAGTGGGGGCTGGGTAGTCTATAAGCACATCCTTATACAGGTCCCTATTCATAGGATTATCAAGACGTGGCATCGATACTCTAGAGTAGACTAGTGTATACACTTCTCATCCCAGCAGGGAAGCTGTCCTACAGCCATCGGTATGTCTTATCGGAGATAGTATACAGGTGCTCATTAGGTTATGAGTTATACTGGACGGACTTATTGGGAACAGCTGGTAGGTATTATACCTATTATCAGCTAGCAGTTCTCGGGTGGTATGAGTACATGTTAGTCCGCTGACTTAACATCGCTATTCGTCTCGAGTGTGTTCCCACCGTACTTAGATTACTACTCTACCACAGCTCAAAAGAGTCGGGCAAACAAGTAGTAATTGGGTGCAGTCCTGAAGCACTTGGAGGCAGTAGCGGTTAGATAGGATTCGTCTCTCCCGGTATTGGGAGTTGATATCGCGCTGTGTTCGGAAAGACATTACACAAAGTCCCTGACCAGGGCAAGTGAGATCTACTGATAGGTACTCCAGTAGTTTCTCAGGGTGTATTGGGCTCTATCCCGACACGAATTATTGCACTATTAGGGGTCTGACGGTCACCATCCCTCTAGGCACTGAAGGGATTCTCTAGCACCATGCCTAGGGTTTGGCTTGCATCAAATATGCTATAACAAAAATTTATGGGTGCTAAACAATACTAACCATGAATCGAACTAGAAATTTAGGGTAATAAAGAACTAGTATCACATACAATTAAGTGTTTAACACAAAGAGGTGAGAAATACAACCTTTGTAGACCTCCCTCCTTGACTCCTTAGATCAACTAGGGTTTGAACCGGTTCGTTTGAGTCCTTCCAAGTCCACGACGATCCACCACGGAGTCCCTTTGCTCAAGCTCCTAACTTCACTTGATCTTTAAAGAAGTGGAGCAAACAACCTACACTAGTGGGCTAGACTAATATAAATTGGTGATGTGGGTTTGGATCTCACTTTAAAAACCTTTCTTTTTGTGTTCTTAACTCACTTGAAAATGCTAGAGAGCTTGAATGAGGAAGAAGAATGAGATGGCTAAGCTTGAGCTCTTTTTTGATAAATCTCAAGAATAATGAGAAAAGAAAATATAAATATGAGAGTCAACTCACATACAACCATGGTCAATAAATATCTAGATATTTTGTTAAAGAGTTAAAGAACAAATGGAAATTAAACCATGGTTAATATTAGGTCAAGAAAACAAGAGTGTAGAATATTTGCAACCCTGATTTAATATCATTTTCTTTTTCTCAATAACAAATATATATATAAATATTTATACCATGTGAGTCTTGCATTGCCATCTCCTTTGTATCAATAACCATGACACATGTATGCATGCATGTGTGCATTCATATCAACATATATGTATATACATACATTCATGCATACATCCATAAAGAAAAGGTTTTAAATAAATTAGCTAAAAGTCAATAATATTAAACCAACACTTGATTTAATAACCCGGTCATATCACATACGACCCGACCAATAGAACACGTCTGATTAAAATACGGTATCAAATACACGCATTTAATCAAGCTCCCGCGCATATCCCATATGCACCCCACATCATTTCGCCTGAGCTAGGAAACCCCTCTACGGGACTCTAAGACTCGTCAATACGCTAGCAGTAGGCAGTGATCATATCACATACCGACAAAACGTCACCGGCACTAACTATACGCAACGGCTCTAAGGTATTGAGCGATCAGAAGAAAAACAAGCGAACCTGTCAAAACTCCCGTCGAGCCAGCTGGCAACACTTACTGTACAGTTCGGTCTCTTCGTCAGATATTCTGCATATCGAGTCTAGGGATGGTATCGTCGACCCCAATAACTCAATAAGTCATGCCGGTATATGGCCTATAACAGATCGAGAAACTACTGATAACACTTATCAGTAAATCTCATCAGCCTTGGCCAGGGACTTTCTATTATAGCCAATCGAGCATAGCGCAACATCAACCTCCAATACCGGGGAGACGAAACCCCTCCTATCGCTCATTGCCTCCATGTGCCTCGGAACTGTACCCAAAATCCACCTGTTTGCACAACTCAGTAGAGCCGTGGTAGGCTGGAGATCAAAGTACAGTGAGAGGACACACAAGACTCTATGATGATCTCGGGTCTACAGACTAACCTGTACCAGTGTCACCTGAGAACTGCTATCCGACGATAGACATAATACCACATAGGAGTTCTCGGCGAGTCCGTTCAGTGTACCCAGTCTCCACTGAGCACCCGTATACAATCTTTGGTGTCACCACACCAATGGATATGGGATCATCCATCGCCCATCATATGGGTCAAGAAAGGTATACGCTAGTCTACAGCGGAATATCGATGCCCCGTCTCGATACACCTACGACTAGGAACATTTCAAGGATATTCTTATGAACTACACATATCCCACTAGTATGATCCGCATCATAATCATAGTGGTCAAGCAAATATCCTAAGGGCTTTATCAACATGTACCAAATGAGTAAGATGCATAATCAAATGAACATGTCAAGATAAAGTACAACCAGATAGCATACTATCATGTCGAGCAAGAATGTCCTTTGAATATATATATATACACATACGGATACGTCCACTATCAAATAATGGCCTCTAGGGCATACATATATCCAATAATCTCCCACTTGTACTAAGGCCAATTATTGGCGTATCTCATACCCAACATCTCAAAAAGTCG
Organism: Agapanthus africanus; assembly: GCA_030015575.1. Lineage (NCBI taxonomy): Eukaryota > Viridiplantae > Streptophyta > Magnoliopsida > Asparagales > Amaryllidaceae > Agapanthus > Agapanthus africanus. The sequence goes on along the minus strand of JASDDO010000029.1, from coordinate 335,701,864 downwards.
CTCATGCTGCGGAAGAGGGAGGGCCTTGGTGAGTGGATCTGCGGTGTTATTCTTTGTATCTACTATCTGAATCTTGATCTTGCGGCGATCAACTATCTCCCGGATCAGATGATATCGCCTCAGAATGTGTCTGGATCACTGATGGGACCTGGGCTCTTTGGCCAACGCCATAGCCCCATTATTATCACAATACAATAGTATTTGATCAATAATGGTTGGAACTACTCTTAGCTCTGAAATGAACTTCCTCATCCAGATGGCTTCCTTGGCGGCATCATTTGCAGCAATATACTCAGCTTCCATCGTGGAGTCTACAACGGTATCCTGTTTGGAACTCTTCCAACATACCCACTCCATTGAGGGTAAATACAAACTCTGAGATAGATTTGCTGTCATCCTTATCACTCTGGAAGCTCGAATCGGTAAAGGCCTCCATTTGGAGATCCCCATTACCATACACCAAGAACATTTCTTTAGTCCTTCGCAAGTACTTAAGAATGTTCTTCACAGCTGTCCAGTGATTCTCTCCTGGGTTGGATTGATACCTGCTTACTATACCCAGTGCATAAGCTACATCAGGGCGTGTACATAATATCGCATACATTATAGATCCTACGGCTGAAGCGTAGGGTATAATGCTCATACGAGCTCTCTCTTCATCAGTCTTTGGAGAGAGTAACTTCATGATAAGCGGGTAAGGCACCCCACTTGGAGTCTTTCATACTAAACCTTTTTAGGATGGTGTTAATGTACTTGGTTTGGGACAATCCCAACAACCTTTTAGATCTATCCTTATAGATTTTCATGCCGAGTATGTACGAGGCATCACCCAGGTCCTTCATGGAGAATCTTTGTGATAAGAACAGTTTGACCGATTGTAGCATAAGAATATCGCTTCCTATCAGAAGAATGTCATCCACGTACAATACGAGGAATGTGACAGTACTCCCTACAATCTTCCTATAAACACAAAGTTCATCTGGATTTTTGACGAAATCAAACTCTTTGATGACATCATCAAAACAGATGTTCCAACTCCGTGATGCCTGCTTCAATCCATAAATGGATTTAAGCAACCTACATGCTTTCCCGCTGCTCCCACTATCAATGAAGCTCTCTGGCTGATCCATATAAACGCATTCTTCTAAATCACCATTTAGAAAAGCAGTTTTGACGTCCATCTGCCAGATTTCATAGTCGTAGTGAGCAGCAATAGCAAGTAGGATCCGAATGGATTTAAGCATGGCTACAGGAGAAAAGGTTTCTTCATAGTCCAGTCCTGGTTTTTGATGAAATCCTTTAGCCACAAACTTTGCCTTATATGTCTCCACTTGCCCATCTACACCGATCTTTCTCTTAATGATCCATTTGCACCCTACGAGTTTCACCCCAGAGGGTACAACTTCCAAAGTCCATACTTTGTTGGTGTACATAAACTCTATTTCGGATCTCATGGCATCTAGCCACTCACAGACTCACCACTCGTGATAGCTTCCTGGAAACTGGTAGGGTCATCATCATCCATGATGCAATCTTCTCTATCACCATCAATGAGAAAACCGTAGTATCTCTCCGGTGGGTGAGAAGTCCTACCAGATCTACGGAGTGGCTGAGGTTCATAAGTTTCTGTTGCAACATCATGTTCAACCTGTAGGGTTAATAGGCACTGTAACAAGGGTTAAGGAAGCATCAAACATGCCCGTTTAAAATTTTAGCCGTGCCGAATAATCCAAAACAAGATTGTTGCTAGAAAATTAGGGTTTCATGTGCAAGCAAACTATATTTACAACTAAGTGAATAGGAAATACAACCTTTGTAGATCGGTCCTTCACTTCATTTGCTCCTTGTTGAAGTCCCTTCGCTGCGATCATGGTTCTCCCGGGCTCTTGCATGGCTTCACGAGGCGAAAGGTGCGACCTTGCTTGAAGTCTCCAAGGCCGAAGATGATCTACATCGAGAGAATTCCGACTCAAGCTTCTACTTCACTAACTTGAGAATAAGTGAAGCAAACACCCTATACTAAAGTGCTAGTCTAGTAGAGGATGGAGAAATAGGAAGTGGTTTCTCTTTAGAATTTGTTTTCTCACAAGCTTTCTCACTTTGGATCAAACCCTAGCTAGCTTTTCTTTTGAACAAATGAAGAAGATGAACAAAAGAAAGAGGAGAGGATAATGATCAAGTGTGTGAGCTAACCTGTTAGTGTATATGCCCTAGGGGCCATTATTGTATCATACTAGCTTGTATATTACTTAATGGAAGCTTGGGATATTCACATGTATATAACAGTCTTGCTAAACATGGTAGTATGCTACTTGGTTTTTTCTATCTTAATATGTGAGTATACGTATTGATAGAGCTCTTAAGATCTTACTTGACTACCAGTGTTGTGATGGCAGTCACACTAGTGGGGGCTGGGTAGTCTACAAGCACATCCATATTCAGGTCCCTAGTCGTATGATTATCGAGACAGGGCATCGATACTCCCGAGTAGACTAGTGTGTACGCTTCTCATCCCAGTTGGGGAGATGGTCTGTCCTACAGCCGTCAGTACGTCGTACTGGAGATAGTATATAGGTGCTCGTTGGGTTACGGGTACACCGGACAGGACTTGCAGGGAACTGTAGGTTGGTTTTATACCAGTCGTCAGTTAACAGTTCCCAGGTGACATGAGTACAGCATAGTCTGCAGACTTGACACTGCTACTTCTCCTCGAGTGTGTCCCACTGTTCTTAGATTGCTACCCTACCACGGCTCAAAGGAGTCGTGCAAACAGGTACCATTTGGGTGCAGTCCCGAGCACTTGGAGGCGGTGGCGGTTAGACAGGATTCGTCTCTCCCGGTATTGGGAGTTGATATCGCGCTGGGTCAGAGAGCCATTACGCAAAGTCCCTGGCCAGGGCAAGTGAGATTTGCTGGTAGGTTCCAGTAGTTTCTCAGGGTGTAATGGGCTTCACTCCGACACGACTTATACCGCTATTAGGGGACTGACGCTTGCCGCCCCCTAGGCCCGATATGCGATAGTCTTAGACGAACAGACCGGACTGTATGGAGATTGTCACATCAGGCTCAGTAGGAGTTCGGATGGGTTTCCTCATCGGCCTTCTTATCGACATCTACCTGGGGACCGTTACGTACAGCTAGTGCCGCTTGCGGTCTGTGGTTAAACCCACTGCCAGCGTAGTAGTCGAGTCATTAGAGTCCCACACAGAGAGTTTCCCTGCTCCAGGCAAAACGATATAGAGGTCGTATGGTTTTACGATAAGGGTTCGGACGCATACGTGTGTTTACGCACGTACGACATTCGGACAGTTTTTACTAGTCGGCTTTGGTTTAAGCCAGATTCTAGTATCGGGTTATTGGATTTATACAGTCTAAAGTTTTTCCGTGTTTTCACGGATAGGAGGGGCGTTCTCGTAATTTCACGAGAAGCTTCTAGAAGGTTGGTGACTTGGGGGTGTAGGTGGCATATGCATTAAATGAGATTAGTGACTCATTTGTGTGATTCATCCATGTCATTAATGCATCATAAATGCTTAATGACTCATGGAGATGAATCACCCATTTGTATTTATGAAGCATGGTTGTTAAATCCTTTATATTATTTATTTTGATAATGATAATGCTTCATATATATCATGAGAGAACATTATCTCATTCCATTCTCTTGCTCACCTTCTCTCTCCTCAAGCTCTCTCTCTTCAAACCCTAATCCTCCCCTCTCATGTGTTGAGATCAAGGATTAGAATAGACTACTTAATCCATAACCCTTCTCTATATCATCTAGCTTACTTGGATTAGCATTTTAAGAAACCTAGTTACCTCAAGTTCGAGGTGAAGCTTGAAGTATAGCTCTCGGGTGGATCATCTACTATATAGAGAAGGCCGGAGAGGAGGTGGAGAACGAAAAGTCGAAGGACACGGTTCATTAGGTATAATCACTTCACATAGTAGTTTAGAACTCCTATGCATATGTTAGTTATCGTTTAGCAACGATTCTTGCGGTTAGTCGATGTTATTGCATAGAACAAGATCGTTTTTCATATTTCCGCCTCCCCGCAAGTCGTGGGGTGTAGTACATCGACTTACAGTGGTATCAGAGCCTCGCTAAACAATAATTAACTTATTAGCAAAGTCTTAAGAATTTCGAACGCAAAAAGAATCGAAAAAATTATCGATTTAACATAGTTTCTGTCGAATTTAAAACAGGCCCTAAAAATTTTTCAGGGACCTGCAGAATAACAAGCAGGGAATAATAGGGATACTGCAGAAATTTGGACTTATGACTCGGCTAACTCACCGCGGAACCGCGGCGGATCCATGCGATCCGCCGCGGATCCGCGGCCGAGTTAGGGCCGAGTCAGCCCAAATTTCATCAGTAACTCTTATATGTTAACAGTGATATTTCTGGGATGTTTATTTTTCTTCTCAAGTCTCAGGTGCACAGAGAAGTTTTGGAGTAGAATCTAAAGCGTTTGCTCGATCGAAATTTTACGATGTTTGCTAATTTGATTATATCTGTGATTGTATAATGTGTTCGTAAACCTCCCCTAACTGCTAGTATGTCGGTTGGCAGGGGGTTGCACATTTCTGTAATGGTTTTTACTGTTTGTGAATGTGAACTGTATTGGACTGTTGTGATGATTAGCCGGGGTTTGTGATGGGTTGTTATATCCATTCATTCAAAGAAATTGTAATATGTTGTAATATTATTTTGCGGGGCACATCCAGGTTGCGGTTGTAGCCACCGTTGTATTATTTCATTTTACTTTTTTTTTCTCCTAGGATAGACCCAAGGTGGGGTGCACAAACTACCGGGTACTTTGAAGTGTTTAGTGGCCTACTCACTTTGTTGAGGGAGACCGCTTCACTTCGGGTATTTGGCGGGCAGTTTGCCATACCAGTAGGGGTCTAGGGTGGGGTAATGGCTATTCATCACAACTGTGTAATCCGTCTTTTGTTGCAGGCTCAAAGCAAACACGGATTGCTTGTATATCCAATAATGTTCATCTGAGATCTAGAATGCCTATTATTACGTCTAACGAATGTACAATATCTATATATGATAGCTATTTAGACGTCACTTAAGTTTTACACCCGCGCTAGCCCAGCCCCCGCTCTGTCGTTAGTTAAGTAACCTAACGGGTGATGACGGGACCCAGTGGCGAATGTGGATGGCATAAGAGGACGTTGTATTTTCGTTGTTTTCTGCAATGATAGGTTAATGATGGGACGCATTATTATTAATGCAAAGAAAATAAACCAAAAGTTGAATCGTTGGAACAATTTAAAAGAAACCACTCGGTTATTTTAAAACAGAGGATATTTTTAATTGCGGAGCTTTAACCACTCCTTTTAACAGCTATCAGGTTCCTTCGGTTATATCAAGTTCACTACGTTCACGATTTCGCCAAAACCATTCGTAGCCCTCCGTCATTTCATTTGGGTATTCAATAGTATTCAAGCTATGCATTTTGGCCAAAGTCAAGGCATAGTGTTTGGTAGCTACTGGGTATTCATTTGTTGCATAGATAGATGAGTTAGTTTGGGACAGTCGTATTATCATTTGACCAAAGTCAGGGGTATGTACGGATGGGTTCAAATTGACATGATAATGATGGGTAGAACTTGAAATGTAACTTATGACATTTTGACCAAAGCCAAGGTCATAAGAGCATGGGGCAAAAATATATATCGGGAATTTCTAAAGAAACTGAAATTTGCAAAGAGATGCATACCATTTGGAGTTTGATGAATGTTAGTAGGATTCCTTCAACATTATCATACGATGATATTTGGATCCCGATCCTACTGTGAGTATATGCTACTCATCAGGAGATTCGTCACTTAACGATCAATGCTATAAACTAAGTAGATGTCAAGAAAGGTGTCAGCGGGGTTACGCCCCCAGAGAAAAGAGGTTATTTAATTAAGGAACTTCACGAAAGCGTTGGAAAACCTCCATCAAAGTACCGACACCGGCCTGGCTGAACGGTTAAGCAAGTAGTGTACAGTGGGAATAGTCCTGGCTAATTCTTCTTTTATGGTTTGAGAAAGGATTCGAGAAACAGTGGGAGCCATCCAGTGTAGATAAACTAAAAACCACTCTAAACTTGCAAGAGCATCATGCTAAAGTGTTTCTTCTCTCTCTCCTACTTGCAGCGACCCTGAAAATGACTGAACTTAAGTTACTTTTAGAGAAAAATATACTGACAGGGCCAAACTATAAAGATTGGCTGCGGAATGTCAAAATGGCTTTGACCTATGACAAATTGGGGTACGTCCTCACTGCTAAGGCACATTCAGTCCCAGGTCCCAAATCCAGTAATGCGGATAAGGAAATCCACAAAACCTGGGAGATAGATTGCGCGAAGGCCAAGTGCATCGTGCTTGCCTCGATGAACAATGAACATCAGAGGAGGCACGAGGATATGGATCTTGAATCTATATTTCTCCATACAAAAGATCTGTATGGAGAGCAATCTCGTATAGCAAGATACGAGACCTCAAAGAACTTGTTTCGAGCGAGGTTGGCCGTCGGATCATCGGTAGGAGAACATGTCCTAAAGATGATTGGCTATATAGAAGAGCTCGCAGACCTTGGGATGACTTTGGATAATGAGCTCTATACAGACCTTATTCTCCAGTCCCTTCCTTCAACCTACGCCTTAGTTTATTCTGAACTTCAACATTCAAAGAAAAGAAGTTGAACTTCCGGAACTTCTTAACATGTTGAGGAGTGCAGAGGGCACCTTGCAGAAGGCAAGGGAAATACCCGCTATATTTGTTAGCGGTGCTTCTTCTTCCGGGTCCAAGGCTAGGGCCAAAGGAAGGAAAAAGAAGGCCGCCACCAAACCTAGAGGAGGTGTTAGTAAGGTGGGAGCGAAGGGAAAGAAAAAGTTTGCGGTACCAGTAGTGGCCCAGGATGAGTGTTTCTATTGTCATAGGAAAGGGCACTGGAAGAAAGATTGCAAAGCGTGGAACTCCAAGAACCAGGAACCGAAGCAAGCTGTGTCTTTGACTTCAGGTGTGTTTGTAATTGAGAATTGTCTGTCAATCAACTCTACTTCCTGGGTATTGGATACCGGATCAGGATCTCATATATGCAATTCATTGCAGGCACTGAGAAACCATAGAGTGCTGAAGGAAGGTGATATGACCCTAAAGGTTGCTAACGGAGCTAGCATGGGAGCTGTGTCCGTCGGGGATTATCACCTAGGATTGACAAGTGGACACATTTTGGTTTTACATAACTGTTTTTATGTACCTAGCTTAACGTGTAATATCATATCAGTTTCCTTGTTATCAAATAAAGGTTATGATTTCACGTTTGTAAGTGATGTTGTTAACATCCACCTTAATCATGGTTTGATTGGGTCCGGTGTACTAAATAACGGTATATATGTCTTAAACCAACTCCAGATTTTCAATGTCCAGAACACACTAAAAAGAAAGTCTCCAGATTTAAATAAAGCTTTCTTATGGCATTGTAGACTGGGTCACATCAATGAGAGAAGGTTGACTAAGTTACATAGAGAAGAATATTTGGACTCGTTCGAATATCAAACTTATGCCACTTGTCAATCTTGTCTCATAGGAAAGATGACAAAGACTCCATTTACTAGATATGGAGTAAGAGCGAGCGAGCGCTTAGGACTCATACACAGCGATGTATGTGGTCCAATATCTACACATGTAAGAGGTGGTTTTTCCTATTTCATTACTTTTACGGATGATTACTCAAGATACGGATTCATTTATCTGATGAAACATAAATCCGAGGCTTTTGAGAAATTCCAAGAGTATAAGAATGAAGTAGAAAACCAAACCGGCAAAAGTATCAAGACACTAAGATCTGATCGAGGTGGTGAATACTTAAGTGCCGAGTTCCTAGGTTACCTAAAAGAGAAAGGAATTCTCTCTCAGCTTACTCCTCCATACACTCCACAGCATAACGGTGTATCGGAGAGACGGAATCGAACCCTATTGGATATAGTACGTTCCATGATGAGTAATGCTGAGTTATCGCGATCTTTCTGGGGTTATGCGCTAGAATCAGCAGCATATCTTCTGAACAGGGTTCCTACCAAGACTGTGCCTACCACTCCATATCAAATGTGGAGTGGGAAGAAACCCCATCTTCAGCATATAAAGATATGGGGATGTCCAGCTTTTGTTAAAAAGCAGCATGTGGACAAGCTCGAGGCACGATCAGTACAGTGTAAGTTTGTGGGATATCCAAAGAACTCCAAGGGATATTATTTCTATTAAGCAGAGGAACAAAAGGTTTTTGTTTCTCGTAATGCCCATTTTCTAGAACATCAGATTTTAGAAAAGGAAATAAGTGGGAGCGAAATAGAACTGGAAGAAATTCCAGAACCACAGACTACTACTGAAAGTTTGGTAGAACCAGTAGTTCAAGAAGAACAGGACATTCCCGCACCCCTCCGCAGGAGTAGTAGGCCGTCTCATCCGCCTGAGAGATACTACGGTTTTCTCATAGATGGGGATAGAGAGGATTGCATCATCGATGATGATGAACCTACTAGCTTCCAGCAGGCTATCCAGAGCGGCGACTCGGTACGATGGCTAGATGCAATGCGGACCAAAATGGAGTCCATGTACACCAACAAAGTATGGACTTTGGACTTTGCTCCAGATGGGGTAAAACCCATAGGATGCAAATGGATCTTCAAGAAAAAGATTGGTGTAGATGGACAGGTGGAAACCTATAAGGCTAGACTTGTTGCAAAGGGTTTTCGTCAAAGATCTGGTTTGGACTATGACGAAACTTTTTCTCCAGTGGCTATGCTCAAATCCATTCGGGTCCTTCTTGCTATTGCGGCCATCCATGATTATGAAATCTGGCAGATGGACGTAAAGACGGCTTTTCTGAATGGAAATTTAGAAGAGTTCGTCTATATGGATCAGCCAGAGGGTTTCAATCAGAGTGGAGCAGCGGGAAAGTATGCAAGTTGCTTAAGTCCATTTATGGACTAAAGCAGGCATCACGGAGTTGGAACATCTGTTTTCATGAAACAGTCAAAGAATATGACTTTATCAAAAATCCAGATGAACCGTGTATATATAGTAAAGTTGTAGCCAGAAGTGTCGTATTCCTCGTCTTGTACGTGGATGACATTCTATTGATAGGAAATGACATTCCTATGCTACAATCTGTCAAAGGATTCTTGTCACACAGGTTCTCCATGAAAGACCTGGGTGATGCCTCTTACATTCTGGGGATCCGGATCTATCGTGATCGATCCAAGAGGATGTTGGGACTTTCGCAGTCCAGGTATATCGACACTATACTGAAAAGATTCAGTATGGAAGATTCTAAGCGCGGTAATCTACCGGCTTGTCACGGAATCATCCTCTCCAAAAAGATGTCTCCCAAGACAGATTTGGAAAGGGAACGCATGTCTATTATACCCTACGCTTTTGCGGTAGGCTCTATAATGTATGCGATGTTGTGCACCAGACCAGATGTAGCTTACGCACTCTGCGTGGTAAGCCGGTATCAGTCAAACCCAGGGGAGAAGCACTGGATAGCAGTAAAGAACATTCTCAAGTACCTGAGAAGGACTAAGGAGATGTTCTTGGTTTACGGCAGAAAAGACCTCAAGATGGAGGCCTTTGCTGATTCCGGCTTCCAAAGTGATAAGGACGATTCCAAGTCCATGTCTGGTTATATCTTTACCCTCAATGGAGGGGCGGTGTGCTGGAAGAGATCCAAGCAGGACACCGTTGCTGACTCAACGATGGAAGCGGAGTATATTGCTGCTTGATATGCCGCAAAAGAAGCGGTCTGGATGAAGAAGTTCCTAACAGAACTTCAGGTGGTTCCTACCATTGTTGATCCAATACCTCTGTATTGCGACAACAACGGAGCAATAGCTTTAGCGAAGGAACCAAGGTCCCATTAGAAGTCCAGACACATCTTAAGGCGGTATCACCTGATCAGGGAGATCATTGATCGTCAGGAGATCGAGGTCAGGAGAGTTGCTACTGAAGAGAACATTGCTGATCCATTCACGAAGGCCCTACCTCAAATTCAGTTCGAGAGGCTACTCGAGATCATCGGTCTTCGATATGCCAGAACATGGTCCTAGTGCAAGTGGGAGATTGTTAGTGTATATGCCCTAGGGGCCATTATTGTATCATACTAGCTTGTATATTACTTAATGGAAGCTTGGGATATTCACATGTATATAACAGTCTTGCTAAACATGGTAGTATGCTACTTGGTTTTTTCCATCTTAATATGTGAGTATACATATTGATAGAGCTCTTAGGATCTTGCTTGACTACCAGCGTTGTGATGGCAGTCACACTAGTGGAGGCTGGGTAGTCTACAAGCACATCCTTATTCAGGTCCCTAGTCATAGGATTATCGAGACAGGGCATCGATACTCCGGAGTAGACTAGTGTGTACGCTTCCCATCCCAGTTGGGGAGATGGTTTGTCCTACAGCCGTCAGTACGTCGTACTGGAGATAGTATACAGGTGCTCATTGGGTTACAGGTACACCGGACAGGACTCGCAGGGAACTGTAGGTTGGTTTTATACCAGTCGTCAGTTAACAGTTCCCAGGTGACATGAGTACAACATAGTCTGCAGACTTGACACTGCTACTTCGCCTCGAGTGTGTCCCACTGTTCTTAGATTGCTACCCTACCACGGCTCAAAGGAGTCGTGCAAACAGGTACCATTTGGGTGCAGTCCCGAGCACTTGGAGGCGGTGGCGGTTAGACAGGATTCGTCTCTTCCGGTATTGGGAGTTGATATCGCGCTGGGTCAGAGAGCCATTACGCAAAGTCCCTGGCCAGGGCAAGTGAGATTTGCTGGTAGGTTCCAGTAATTTCTCAGGGTGTAATGGGCTTCACTCCGACACGACTTATACCGCTATTAGGGGACTGACGCTTGCCGCCCCCTAGGCCCGATATGCGATAGTCTTAGACGAACAGACCGGACTGTATGGAGAATGTCACATCAGGCTCAGTAGGAGTTCGGATGGGTTTCCTCATCGGTCTTCTTATCGATATCTACCTGGGGACCGTTACGTACAGCTAGTGCCGCTTGCGGTCTATGGTTAAACCCACTGCCAGCGTAGTAGTCGAGTCATTAGAGTCCCACACAGAGAGTTTCCCTGCTCCAGACGAAACGATATAGAGGTCGTATGGTTTTACGACAAGGGTTCGGACGCATACGTGTGTTTACGCACGTACAACATTCGGATAGTTTTTACTAGTCGGCTTTAGTTTAAGGCAGATTCTAGTATCGAGTTATTGTATTTATACAGTCTAAAGTTTTTCCTTGTTTTCACGGATATGAGGGGCGTTCTCGTAAATTCATGAGAAGCTTCTAGAAGGTTGGTGACTTGGGGGTGTAGGTGGCATATGCATTAAATGTAATTAGTGACTCATTTGTGTGATTCATCCATGTCATTAATGCATCATAAATGCTTAATGACTCATGGAGATGAATCACCCATTTGTATTTATGAAGCATGGTTGTTAAATCCTTTATATTATTTATTTTGATAATGATAATGCTTCATATATATCATGAGAAATCATTATCTCATTCCATTCTCTTGCTCACCTTCTCTCTCCTCAAGCTCTCTCTCTCTTCAAACCCTAATCCTCCACTCTCATGTGTTGAGACCAAGGATTAGAATAGACTACTTAATCCATAACCCTTCTCTATATCATCTAGGTTACTTGGATTAGCATTTTAAGAAACCTAGTTACCTCAAGTTAGAGGTGAAGCTTGAAATATAGCTCTCGGGTGGATCATCTACTACATAGAGAAGGCCGGAGAGGAGGTGGAGAACGAAAAGATGAAGGACACTGTTCATTAGGTATAATCACTTCACATAGTAGTTTAGAACTCCTATGTATATGTTAGTTATCGTTTAGCAACGATTCTTGCGGTTAGTCGATGTTATTGCATAGAACAAGATCGTTTTTCATATTTCCGCCCCCCCGCAAGTCGTGGGGTACATCGACTTACATAACCATGGTGAGTGAGTATAACTCTTGTAGAGACTTAACCCTAGGCTAATTGTTATGGTTGGGTTAATAAAATCCATAGTAAAAACAAACTCAAGTTGAATTAGTCAACGCATCCACAAGCTTCCACAAGCTTCATGCATTTTCTAATCCTCCACTTGATTTTGTAATTACTTTAAATATTAAAAACCCAAACTAAAAATTAGCATAGTGTAAGTCTCATACACCCATGGATGATGTATCATCAACCATGATACAAAAATATAACACATTTTAGTATATATCATATATATAGTAAAGATGTGTACATGTGAGAAAAAACCCTAAGTGAACATGTGTTAGTTAATGTAAACTAGTATATCAAATATACAATTATACAATAAATTATTAAATCAACACTTGACTTAATAATCCGGTCATATCACATATAACCGACTAACATCCAATGTATCGACTTATCGAATCAACACTTGATTCGATAACCCGGCTATATCATATATAACCGACCGATACAAAAAGTCGCGAGAATAGAATACGATATCATATACACGCATTATTCTCGGTCCCGCACATATCACATATGCGCCCCTATTTCGTTTTGCCTGAGCCAGTAAAACCTCTATGTAGGACTCTAAAGACTCGTCAATACGCCGGCAGTAAGTGATGATCACATCACGCACCCACAGGCCGTCAGCGGTACTAGCTGGACGTAACAGCTACCCGGGTATTGAGCGATCAGAAGATCAGCAAGCAAGCCCGCTCCAACTCCTGTAAAAGCCTACCGGCAACACTTCCCGTACAGTCCGGTCTCCTCGTCTGATATGTCGCATATCAAGTCTAGGGGTGGTAAACGTCAGACCCCAATAACCGATAAGTCATGCCGATATGAGGCTCATAACGGGTCGAGAAACTACTGGTAACACTTACCAGTAAATCTCTAAATCAGCCATGGCCAGGGACTTCCCTGTTACGGCCAATCAAGCACAGCGCAAAATCAACCCCCAATACCGGGAGAGACGAAACTCCTCCTATCGCTCATTGCCTCCATGTGACTCGGGACTGTACCCAAAACCACCATTTTGCACGCCCTCATGGACGTGGTAAGGTGGAAATAAAAGCACAGTGGGAATCATTCAAGACTCTATGACGATCTCGGGTCTACAGACTAACCTGCACAAGTGTCACCAGAGAACTGCCATCTGACGTGAGGTATAATACCATCTGGGAGTTCTCGGCGAGTCCGTCCAGTGTACCCAGTCTCCACTGAGCACCTGTATACCATCTCTGATGTCAAACACCAATGGATATGGGATCATCCATCGTCCATCTCATGGGTCGAGAAGCGTATACGCTAGTCTACTCTGGTATATCGATGCCCCGTCTCGATACACCCATGACTAGGGATCTTGAAGGATGTACTTATGGACTACCATGTCCCTACTAGTATGATCCGCATCATAGTCCATGTAGTCAAGTACTTATCCTAAGGGCTTTACCAACATGTAACTATAAGACAGTATAAAGAGACAAGTATACATGTTAAAGTAAAGAGCAACCAGATAACATACATTCATATCGAGCAAGAAAGTCCTCTCTATATATGTCCAAGCATCCAATATAATATACATCATCTGTACAATACTGGCCTCTAGTTCTTACATACAACTAACAATCTCCTACTTGCACTTGGGCCAGCTGCTGTAGTATCGCATACCGAGCATCCCGAAGAGTCTCTCAAACTGTATCTGGGGAATGGCCTTCATGAGTGGATCCGCTGTGTTGTTCTTCGTGTCAACCCTCCTGACCTCGATCTCCCGGCGATCAACTATCTCCCGGATCAGGTGATACCGCCTCAGAATATGCCTGGATCGCTGATGGGACCTGGGTTCCTTAGCCAAAGCCACCGCTCTATTGTTATCGCAATACAAAGGTATTGGATGCTCAATGGATGGAACCACTCCAAGTTCAGTAATGAACTTCTTGATCCAGACAGCCTCTTTGGCAGCATCGTTGGCAGCGATGTATTCAGCCTCTATCGTCGAGTCGCCACGGTTTCCTGCTTGGAACTCTTCCAGCTAACCGCCCCTCCATAAAGGGTAAAGACAAATCCCGACTGCGACTTAGAGTCGTCATTATCACTCTGGAAGCTCGAATCGGTAAAGGACTCCACTTGGAGTTCTCCGTTACCATACACCAAGAGCATCTCTTTAGTCCTTCGTAAGTACTTGAGAATGCTCTTCACAGCTGTCCAGTGACTCTCTTTAGGATCAGCTTGATACCTACTCACTACACTTAGTGGGTATGCTACATCGGGTCTGGTACATAGCATCGCGTACATGATAGAGCCTACAGCCGAAGCATAGGGTATCCCTTGCATGCGAGCTCTCTCCAAATCAGTCTTGGGAGACATCTCTTTGGAGAGAGTGAGCCCTGAGATCGTAGGTAAAACCCCACGTTTGGACTATTCCATACTAAACCTCTTTAGTATGGTGTCAATGTACCTGGACTGGGACAATCCCAATATCCTTTTAGATCTATCTATATAGATCCTAATTCCCAATATGCAGGAGGCATCACCTAGATCTTTTATTGAGAATCTTTATGATAAGAAGAGCTTGACCGATTGCAGCATAGGAATGTCATTTCCTATCAAGAGTATGTCGTCTACGTACAATACGAGGAAGACAACCTTACTCTCTGCCACCTTCTTGTAGATACAAGGTTCATCTACGTTTTTGACGAAATCAAACTCTTTGATAACGACGTCAAAGCAGATGTTCCAACTCCGCGATGCTTGCTTTAATCCATAAATGGATTTAAGCAGCTTGCACACCTTCCCGCTGCTCCCACTATCTACGAAGCTCTCTGGATGAGTCATGTACACGCACTCTTCTAAATCACCATTTAGAAAGGCGGTCTTAACATCCACTTGCCAGATTTCGTAGTCATGATATGCAGCAATGGCAAGCATGATCCGGATGGATTTAAGCATAGCTACTGGAGAAAAGATTTCGTCATAGTCCACACCTGGTCTTTGACGAAAACCCTTTGCAACATGTCTAGCTTTGAAAGTCTCCACTTTCCCATCTACACCAAGTTTTTTCTTGAAGATCCACTTGCTCCCAATGGGTTTTACCCCTTCAGGAGCATCTTCCAAAGTCCATACTTTGTTGGTGTACATGGATTCCATCTCGGACCGCATTGCATCCAGCCATTTCACTGAGTCCCCACTCATGATGGCCTGCTCGAAGCTAGTTGGGTCATCATCCTCCATGATTCAATCCTCACTTCCACCATCCATGAGAAAACCGTAGTATCTCTTAGGTGGGTGAGGAACCCTACTAGATCGGCGGAGAGGCTGAGGTTCGTTGGGAACTACCGAATCCTCCGGTTCCACTAAATCTTCAGTTTGAGTTTGTGTAGCCAGAATTTCTTCCAGTTCTACATTGTCGCCACTAATTTCTTTTGAAAGAAATTTCTTTTCTAAAAAGGTGGCATGTCGAGAAACAAACACTTTTTGTTCCTCAGTATGGTAGAAAAGATATCCATGTGAATGTTTGGGATATCCCACAAACTTGCATAAAACTGACCGTGCCTCGAGTTTGTCCGGATTTTGCGTTTTGACATAGGCCGGACAACCCCATATCTTAACTCGTTTAAGACATGGTCTCTTCCCACTCCATATCTCATATGGTGTGGTAGGTACAGATTTAGATGGAACTTGATTCAATAGGTATGCTGCTGTCTCCAACGCATACCCCCAGAAGGAAATAGGTAACTCAGCTGTGCTCATCATAGAGCGCACCATATCTAATAGGGTGCGGTTCCTCCGTTCAGATACACCGTTGTGCTGTGGTGTATATGGAGGAGTCAGCTGAGAGAGAATCCCATTCTCTTTTAGGAAGTCCAGGAATTCATTGCTCAAGTATTCACCTCCTCGATCAGATCGAAGGATTTTAATACTTTTCCCGGTTTGGTTCTCGACTTCTTGTTTATATTCTCTAAATTTCTCAAAAGCTTCTGATTTGTGTTTCATCGGGAACACATATCCGAATCTAGAGAGATCGTCAGTGAATGTAATGAAGTACGCAGAACCATTCCCTGCATGTGTAGACATGGGGCCGCATACATCACTATGTACCAGTCCCAAGAGTTTCGTAACTCTCTCTCCGTGTCCCGTAAACGGAGTTTTGGTCATCTTGCCTTTGAGACATGACTGGCAAGTGTCATAAGATGAAAATTCAAACGGATTCAAATATCCATCCTTATGCAACTTATCTAGTCGTGTCGCATTGATGTAACCCAGTCTACAATGCCACAAGAAGGATTCGTTCATTTCTGAACTCTTCCTCTTGTGTGTGTTTGTTATGCTCAGAACTGTTGATTGATTTAGAACATAAATGCCATTGCACATCGTGCCTGATCCAACCAACTTTTGGTTTAGAAAAATGTTCATAACATTATCCTGTAATACAAAATTATATCCTTCTTTACTCAACAAAGAAACCGATATAATGTTGCATATCAGGTTCGGCATGTAATAGCATTCGGTCAGAATCAATGTATTACCAGTTGGCAATACAAGGTGATATTTCCCGATGGTTTTAGCTGCAACAATTGCACCATTTCCAACCCTTATGTCTTTATCACCTTCTCCAAGTTCTCTACCTTTCCTAAGCCCATGTAACTGATTACATATATGGGATCCTGACCCGGTATCTAATACCCAAGACGTAGAGGAAATGGAGAAACAGTTCTCTGTAACGAACACACCCGAAGAAAATGCATCAACATGTACTTTCTTCTTTCGGGTGGCATGGGAATCCTGGTATTCCCCTATATCCTGTTCAGTCTTATAACTCTTATAAGAAAGAACGGAACCAACGTTCCCCAGCACAGTATAACATACGGGTTCGGTCAATACATCCATATTATTATCTTGATTAAGGCATGATATGGTCGCTACCTAGAGAGAGAGAGAAGAAAACCGTTTAGTGTATGCTCTTGCAAGATCAGATTGGTTATTATTTTATCTAATCAGGATGGCTCCCACTGTTTTTATCAAATCTTCCTTCAAACCCTAAAAGGAAAGACTAGCCGGGATTAATTACACCCTATAATTTCGCCAATATTTCAACCAGGCCAGTGTCGGTACTTTGAGGGAGGTTCCCCGTGCTTTCGCATGGACCTAATTAAAGTAAACCTCGTTTTCCCAGAGGCGTAACCCCGTTGACACCTTTTTAGACACCTACTTGATCGGCTAATTATCCTGTGTAAAACTCTCCCAGGAGTAACAATTACTCGCAGTGGGTATCGGGATCCAACTATCTCATAGAAGGTATGCAATCTCATTGCAAATTTCAACACTTGAAATTCCCGATAATATTTTGCCCCTAACCCCTACGACCTTGACAAAGGCCAAAAAATCATAGGATGCTAGTCAAGTTCAACCCGTCATTTCTTGATTGAGTCAAACCCACCCGCACGAACCTTGACAAAGGCCAACAAGGTCGTACGACTACCCCAAAACAATCTACATCATATGCATAGGCAGATAAGCACCATTCAGCTACCGCACACTACGCCTTGACAAAGGCCAACAAACGCAGCACGAATACTAAACAGTTCCTATCTGAAATGACGGAGGGCTACAACAGGTTTTTCTGAAAACCTATTGCGTAATGAACTTGATATTGTTGTAGAATCATGTGAATTTTGAAATGGAGTGATTTTGAGGCTTTTATTAGTTTTGCTAAAGAGGTCACTCCCGGTGAAGGGATCTCGGCTCTTTCCTTATGGAATAAGGTGCAGGATATATCATATATATCACTATGCAAAGTAAAACTCCAAAAGCAATCAAAAGACAAACCGAGTATTGTAGCATCTGCCAGTTTTGCTAAAGAGGTCACTCCCGATGAAGAAATCTCGGCTCTTTCCTCATCGAATAAGGTGCGGGATATATCATATATATCGCTATGCAAAGCAAAACTGTAGCTGCCCTTTTTGAAAAATTTGATTCTACAACATCTTTTAGGTTTCTTTTCTTTCATTAATCAAATTAATGAAGTCCCATCATTTAAGTCACCTAAACATCACAGATAAATACGACGTACACTTATGCCATCCGCATTCGCCTCGATGTCCCATCGTGCACCGTTAGGTTAGGTAACTAACGGGCAGAGCGGGACAGGGCTAGCGCGGGTGTAAAACATAAGTAACGCCTATATAATATATTATATATACCATATACAGTATTTATCACAGCACATCAAATGAACACATCACAGATATCGCAGCAGAAGAAACATATGAAATATTGGATATACTAGGACGTCCGTGTTTTATTTTGAGCCTCTATAAAACACGGATTCCACGGTCGCGATGAATAGCCAAACCCACACCCCTAGACCCCTACGAGAGCGGCAAGCAACCCTACCAATTCTAGAGTTAGGAGACCCGGACTCGACTCCTCGAGTTGGTCTCCCACTGGACTCCAGAACCCGGTTACTTGTGCTCTCCTCCTTGGGTCTATCCTAGTGCGGAAAAGTAAATAATATATAAAAGGTGACATCAACCTCATCCCGGAAGTGCCCCAATAAAAGAATATTACATACATTTAATTTTACATGAATGAAAATAAAAACTCTCATCTCACATAAAACCCCCGGCTATTCAAAACGCGACGATCTAATATAACATATCCAGCAACACATAACATCACATGTCATCAACGTAAGTAAATATGCGCATCCCAATTGTCGTTGACATATAGCAACGAAACCGGTGATATCACATATTACACTTACGGTCACAGAAAAGAAAGTGTAAAACTACAACATTTGGAATCCACAATCTCTTTTAGACATCGTAAATCCGAAATATCACATACTTCGCATTTCATGCCTAACTATATGAATTCCACATATTGTATCACATTCCAGATAAATAGACAGTATTAAACTTTCCGAACGAATAATCAAATACCCAAGATTTCCATAATAGCTCAACACTTGAGCGGAGTTCAAAAATTCCAAAATACGTCACAGTAGCAACGGTCCAGTCGAAGAAGGGTCAAGCCAACGCCTCACATGTGGCATGCCGTACTGCCCCAAACCCTAAGGTTCAAAAGACAGTTCAAAACGGCCACATAATCGAGTTAAGGTTTGTTGTCTTCTAGAGGGTCCGTCACATTTCTTGCACGTTTTTCCGAAAGATTTAAACTCGGTAAAAATTCAACACTTGAATGTTTTTCGTGCCGGGAAAAATTGAGTTAATGATATCCGTTCGAACATTTTAGTACTTTCTAAATTATCCGGAAAACATTACGAATTTAAATTTTCCTATCGAATCTACGAATGCAAAATAAACCCCAAAATACTCAACACTAGAATCAGATTTAAAAATACCCAGAAATATATAGGAATAGCTACGGGGGTTACTGCACAGAACACTGCTCACAATTCACCTATACGGCCGCGAAACCGCCGCCAGAAGTGGGTTGGGACCGCGGTTCCACGGCGCCTGTACGGATTGGGGGGCTCGTATTTTGTGGTAACCCTTAGATTTCCCTACTGTATTTTTCAGGTATTTTTAATTCTGAAAATACACAGTTTTGAAAAAATGTACAGAGAGGGGGTTAACTTTGACGTATCGGGTTCGTTCGGAGTTTTAACTTCGTTAACACATCGCCTAATGTTCTAGCTAGGCTCTGATACCACTGTAGGGTTACTAGGCACTCTAACAAGGGTTAAGGAAGCATCAAACATGCCCGTTTAAAATTTTAGCCGTGCCGAATAACCCTAAACAAGATCGTTGCTAGAAAATTAGGGTTTCATGTGCAAGCAAACTATGTTTAGAACTAAGTGAATAGGAAATACAACCTTTGTAGATCGGTCCTTCACTTCATTTGCTCCTTGTTGAAGTCCCTTCGCTGCGATCATGGTTCTTCCGGGCTCTTGCTGTAGGGTTCCTAGGCACACTAGTGAGGTCTCACAAGGCATCGATCATGCCAAATTAAAATTTTAACGGTGCCGAGAAACCCGACTACGGATCGTCGGCTAGAAGTTTAGGCGAAAAAGCTAGCTAGTTAACACTTAACTATGAGAATCGGAAATACAACCTTTGTAGATCCGGTGCTCCACCTACATAACTCCGCAATGAAGTCCTCTCGCTGTCCTACACAAATCCTGGGCTCTAGCGTCGGCTTCATCGGAGAATAGGCGAGCTAGGTCGTCGATGTCCATGCCGAAGATGATCTACGTCGAAGCATCGCAAGATCAAGCTCTCACTTCACCAAGTCAAGAAACTTATGAAGGAAACACACTCTACTACTTGGCAAGAGGTAGAGGATGAAGAAATAGGAAGTGGGTAGACTTTAGATTTGGATTTCTCACTCATATCATCAATCCACCATTGATGTAGTCTAGGTTTTTCTTCTTGAGTTGAAGGAAGAAGAAGAAGAAAATGATATGATAAGATTATTAAAAAAGAAAAGAATAATCCATTCTTATCATAACATAACCCAAGTTAAGTGTAGAGAATTGACCAAGGTTAAAGAATGGTTAGGGTTAAGGAGATGAGACAAAAATGGTGACTTAATGAAAGCTTCATGAAGCTTCATGATGAAAACAAAACTAGCCACCATTTTTCACTTCTTTTCCTTTTCTCATTTATCTTTTAAATGCAAAAGAAAAGATAAATGAATGAATAAAAGAAAACCCCAATCATTTACTTAACCTAGGTTTAATTCATTACACTTAACATAAAAGATATGTATCATCAAACATGATACAATCAAGTGCACAAAAATCATATCGCATATGCAATGCGCACACCCGAGTGAGAAAATCCATTTAAAGTGAACCGATACTAGTTAATGCAAAGCAATATATCAAATATATAATTATACATTAAATCATTAAATCAACACTTGATTTAACGATCCGGTCATATCGCATATAACCGACCAGTATCCTATGTATCGGCTTATCGAATCAACCTTTGATTCGATAACTAGGGTATATCGCATATAACCTAATCGATACATTCATCGCGAGAATGGAATACGGTATCACATACACGCATTATTCTCGGTCCCGCACATATCTCATACGTGCTCCTATTTCGTTTCGCTTGAGCCAGGAAACCTCTGTGTAAGACTCTAAAGACTCGTCAATACGCCGGCAGCAGGTGATGATCATATCAAACACCCACAAGCCGCAAGCGGTCAGCTAAACGTAACGGCCACCCGGGTATTGAGCGATCTGAAGATCGACGAGCAAGCCCGCTCACACTCCAGTGAATCCAACCAGTAACACTACCGTACAGTCCGGTCTGATCGTCTGATATGTCGCATATCTCACCTAGGGGTGGTAAACGTCAGACCCCAATAGCTCGATAAGTCGTGTCGATATGAGGTCTATAACTATTCGAGAAACTACTGGTAACACTTACCAGTAAATCTCAGCAACCCTGGCCAGGGATTTCCTGTTATAGCCAATCGAACACAGCGCAACATCAACTCCCTATACCGGGAGAGACGAATCCCCTCCTATCGCTCATTGCCTCCATGTGACTCGGGACTGTACCCAAAAACCACCGTTTTGCACGCCCTCTTGGACGTGGTAAGATGGAAATCAAAGCACAGTGGGAACCACACAAGACTCTATGACGATCTCGGGTCAACAGACTACTCTGTACCAGTGTCACCAGAGAACTGCCATCTGACGTGAGGTATAATACCATCTGGGAGTTCTCAGCGAGTCCGTCCAGTGTACCCAGTCTCCACTGAGCACCCGTATATCATCTCTGATGTCAAACACCAATGGATATGGGATCATCCATCGCCCATCTGTATGGGTCGAGAAGGTATACGCTAGTCTACTCTGGTATATCGATGCCCCGTCTCGATACACCCACGACTAGGGACTTTGAAGGATGTACTTATAGACTACCATGTCCCCACTAGTATGATCCGCATCATAGTCCAGGTAGTCAAGTACACATCCCAAGGGCTTTACCAACATGTAACAGAGAGACAATCGGTATACACGTTAAGGTAAAGAGCAACCAGATAGCATACTATCATGTCGAGCAAGAAAGTCCTCCCTATATATGTCCCGGCATCCACTACAATATACATCCTATGTACAGTAATGGCCTCTAGGGCATACATATAACTAACAATCTCCCACTTGCACTAGGGCCATCTGTAGCAGTGGTTGCAGTATCTCATACTCAACCATCCCATAAAAAAAATCTCTCTTTGGGAACAGGCCTTTGTGAGTGGATCCGCTGTGTTGTCCTCAGAATCTACTCTCCTTACCTCGATCACCCTGGAGATCAACTATCTCCATGATCAGGTGATGCGGCCTCAGAATACGCCTGGGTCACTGATGGGACGGGTGTTCCTTGGCCAAAGCCATACTTCCATTGTCACACAATGGTAGGAACCTAGTTCATCTCATGAACCTATATACACCCAAACAGCCTCTTTGGTAGCATCTTAAGTAGCGATGTATCCTGCCTTTATCGTCTAGTATGTCACGGTATCTAGCTTGGAACTCTTCCAACATACCGTCCCTTTACTGAGGGTAAAGACAGTGCCTGCGACTGACATTCAGTCATCTTTATCACCCTGGAACACTTCCAGTGATTCTCCCCAGAATCGATTGATACCATCTCACTACAACTAGTGAGAATTCTAACATCCAATTAGATCTATCTCATAGATCCAAAACTCAGGATTTAGGAGGTATCATTTTGATCCTATATGGAGAATCTTTGTGATAATCGGAGATTGATCGATCGTAGCATAGGAAACTACTTCCCTATCAAGAGTATGTCATCCACGTACTCTACGAGGATCGTCACCATACTCCCTACTACCTTTTTGTTTATATAAGGTTCATCTACCATTTTGATGATGTCAAACTCTTTGACTACTTCATCAAAACAGACGTTCCAACTCCGCGATGCCTGCTTTATCCTATAAAGCATCTTGCACACGTTTCCGCTGCTCCCACTGTCTACGAGGCCCTCTGGCTGTGTACTTATAGACGCACTCTTCTAAAACATCATTTAGAAAAGCAGTCATGGCACCCAACCGCCAGATATCGTAGTTATGGTATGTAGCCGTGGCAAGTAGGATCTGGATGGACTTAAGCATAGCTACTGGAAAAGGTTTCATCATTATCCACGCCTGGTCGATGACGAAAACCTTTAACAATTCTAGCTTTGAAAGTCTCAACTTTTCCATGTACACCAAGTAATCTTCTCAAGATATACTTGCTCCTGATGGGGATTTAACCCTTCAGATATAGCAACTAAAGTCCATACTTTGTTGGTGTATAAGGATTCCATCTCAGATCGACAAACATCCAGCCATTCTGACAGAGTCTCACTCCTGATGGCCAGCTCGAAACTAGTTGGGTCATCATCTCATGATGTGATCCTCGCTCCCACTGTCATAGAGAAACAGAAGTATCTCTCAGGTGGGTGAGGAACCCAACTAGATCGGCGGAGAGGCTGAGGTTCATTGGTAATTGTTGAATCCTTTGGTTCTGTCAAATGTTCAGCTGCAGTTTTGTATAGCTGGAACATTTCCAGTTCTACATGACTGACCTTGCCTCGAGCTTGTCCGGATTTTGCTTTTCAGATATAGGCCGGACAACCCCAAATCTTAACTAACTTAAGAAATGGGCTCTTCCCATTCCATATCACATATGAAGCGGTAGGCATCTGATTTGATTAGAACCCTTTTCAATAGGTATGCAGCTTCTCAAGTGCATAACACCCAAAAGGAAATAGGTAGCTCAGTATTACTCATCATAGAGCACACCTTATCACATAGGGTGTAATTGCTCCACCCCGATATACCATCGTGCTATGGTGTATGCGGAGGAGTAATACTGAGAGAGAATCTCATTCTCCTTTAGAATAGTCCAGTATTTCCGTGCTCAAGTATTCTCCTCCTTGATCACATCAAAGGACATAATACTTGTACCCTTATTGGTTCTCTACTTCTAACTTATATTCTGTGAATATCTCAAAAGGTTCAGACTTGTGTTTCAACAGGAACATATGTCTGAATCTTGAGAGATTATCAGAGAACGTAATGAAGTATAAAGAACCAGTCTTGGCATGTGTAGACAGGGGACCTACATACATCAACATGTATCATCCCAAGAGTTCACTAACTCTTTCTCTTTTTCCAATAAACGGAGCTATGGTCATCTTATCTCTGTGACATGACTGGCGAGTTTCACAAGATGTAAATTCAAACTGATTTAAATATGCATCTAAATGTAACTCTAGCTAGTCGGGTCACATTGATCTGACCTAGTCTACAATACCTCAAGAAGAATTCGTTCATTTCTGAACTTTTCTTCTTCTGTGTGTTCTGTATACTAAGAACTGTAGTTTGATTTAGAACGTCAATGCTTTTAGATAACGTGCCTGAACCGATCAACTTTTGATATAGGAAATGTTCAAAACATTATCCAACAATACAAAATTATATCCTTTCTTTACAGATAAAGAGACTGATATGATTTTGTATATCAGGTTCGGTATCTAATAACATTCGTTCAGAATCAATGTATTTATAATACAGGGTGACAGTGACCAACAGACTTGGCTGCAACACTTGCCCCGTTTTCTGCCTCATGAAACTTATCACCCGTTCTCAGTTCTTTACCTATCTGCAGCCCATGTAACATATTACATATGCGGGATCCTGATCCGGTATCACATACACAGGACGTAAAGAATAGAGAAACAGTTCTGTATAAAGAACACACCCGAAGATGATGCATCAGCATGCACTCTCTTCGTTTGGGCGGCACGGGAAATCTGGTATTCCCCAATTTCCTGCTCTGTCTTATAACAATTATAAGTTGGAGCGGGACCAACGTTCCCCAGCTCAGTATAACAAGCGGGTTCGGTCAATATTCCGTATTATTATCTTGATTAAGGCGTGATATGGTCGCTACCTGGAGAGAGAGAGAAGAAAACACTCAGCGTGCGCTCTTGCAAGAATAGATTGGTTTTTATTTTATCTAATCAGGATGGCTCCCACTGCTTTTTATCAAATCTTCCTTCAAACCCTAAAAGGAAAGACTAGCCGGGATTAATTACACACTACAAGTTCGCCAATCTTTCAGCCAGGCCAGTGTCGGTACTTTGAGGGAGGTCCCCTGTGCTTTCGCACGAACCTAATTAATGTAAACCTCGTTTTCCAGAGGCATAACCTCGTTAACACCTTTCTAGACACCTACTTGATCGGCTAATTGTAATGTATAAAACTCTCCCAGGAGTAACTCTTACTCGCAGCAGGTATCGGGATCCAACTATCTCATAGAAGGTATGCAATCTCATTGCAAATTTCAACACTTGAAATTCCCGATAATATTTTGCCCCTAGCGTCCTATGACCTTGACGCAGGCCAACAAACCATAGTCCGCTAGTCAAGTTCAACCCGTCATTTCCTGATTGAATTAAACCCACCCGCACGACCCTTGACGCAGGCCAACAAAGTCGCACGACTACCCTAATCCAATCACATCATATGCTTATGCAGATAAGCACCAGTTAGCTACCGCACACTACGCCTTGACGCAGGCCAACAAACGTAGCACGAATACTAACTACTACTTATCTGAAATGACGGAGGGCTACGACAGGTTTTTATGAAAACCTATTGCATAATGAACTTGATATCATTGTAGGATCGAATGAATTTTAAAATGGAGTGCTTTTGAGGCTTTTCTTGTTTTGCTAAAGGAGTCACTCCCGGTGAAGGGATCGTCGGTCCTTTCCTCGTCGAATGAGGTGCGGGATATATCGTATATATCACTGTGCAAAGCAAAAACACTTAAAAGCAATCAAAAGACAAACCGAGTGTGTAGCATCTGCCAGTTATTGCTAAAGGAGTCACTCCCGGTGAAGGGATCTCGGTCCTTTCCTCATCGAATAAGGTGCAGGATATATCACATATACCTCTGTGCAAAGCAAGAACTGTAGCTACCTGTTTTGTTTTGAAATTCGATTCTACAACATCTTAGGTTTCTTTTTATTTCATTAATCACATTAATGAAGTCCCATCATTTAAGTACCTAAACATCACAGATAAATACGACGTACACTTGTGCCATCCGCATTCGCCTCGATGTCCCCTCGTGCACCGTTAGGTTAGGTAACTAACGGCAGAGCGGGGCAGTGCTAGCGCGGGTGTAAAACATAAGTAACGCCTATATAATATATCATATATACTATATACTGTATCTATCACAGAACATCACATGATCACATCACAGATATCGCAGCAGAAGAAACATATGAAATATTGGATATACTAGGACGTCCGTGTTTTCAATACGAGCCAGTATAAAACACGGATTCCACGGTCGTGATGAATAGCCAAACCCACACCCCTAGACCCCTACGAGAGCGGCAAGCAACCCTGCCAATTCTAGAGTTAGGAGACCCGGACTCGACTCCTCGAGTTGGTCTCCCACTGGACTCCAGAACCCGGTTACTTGTGCCCTCCTCCTTGGGTCTATCCTAGTGCGGAAAAGTAAATAATATACAAGAGGTGACAACTTCCGCAACCTGGAAGCGCCCCAATAAAAGAATATTACATACAAGTTTTTACATGAATGAAAATGAAAAACACTCATCTCACATAAAAAACCCCGGCTATTCAAACACGACGATCCAATATAACATATCCAGCAACACATAACATCACATGTCATCAACGTAAGTAAATATGTCCATCCCAATTGTCGTTGACATATAGCAACGAAACCGGCGATATCACATATTACACTTACGGTCACAGAAAAGAAAGTGTAAAACTACAACAGTTGGAATCCGCAACCACCTCAGACATCGCATGCCTGACCAAATGAATTACTTAGACATCGCATGCCTAACAATTATAAACCCCGCATTTTAGTCTCAAAATCGAAAACTCTTTTCAATACCAAGTCGGGTAATTCAACAAGATTCCCGACATCCTGATCGAATACTCGTCGCAAACTTCAGTAGGCGGCCGCACCCCCGATACCGTCGACGAAGTGCACCAAGGCGGAACACCGCTGCCGCGAGCACCCGAACGGATGCTTTCGGCGACGGGGTTCTACTACAGTCACTTGGTCGGGGCTATGGAGTGAGGCTGTCTATTAAGTTTACCCGGCGAATATCCACGTACGCTACGTGATTGCGACGGACTTTTGATCGCATCAAAATTCCGTGGCAACCGATCAAGTGAGACTAAACTGCTATGTTTATAACATTCATTCAGTTATCACATAACTACTTGTGAATTCCAATTATTGTATCACATTCCAGATAAACAGAAAATGTTAAACTTTCCGATCGAACAATCGAACACCCAAGTTTTCCCGATACAATCCAACACATGAAATAAGTCTAACAACATTCAGTTCGTGCCTCAGTACCAACGGTCCAGCCGTAGAAGGGTCAAGCCAACGCCTCACATGTGGCACGCCGTACTGCCCCAAGCCCGAAGGTTCAAAGGGCAGTTCAAAACGGTCACATAATCGAGTTAAGGTTTGTTGTCTTCTAGAGGGTCCATCGAGTTACTTGCACCACTTAGAACGTCGTTAAACTACGGAAAAATCCAACACTTGGAAATTTCCCGACAGGGGAAAAATTGGGTATTTATATCCGGTCGAACTTTTTAACATATTCTAAAATTTATCCGGAAAGCCACACAGACAAAATTTGATACTCCGATCAAAACACCGAATCCCCAAAACAACCCATAAAAATTCAACTCTTGAATAATATTCAAAAATACCCAGGAAAACCAGCAATATCAATTAGGAGTTACTGTGTAACATTGACTGAAGAATGAGTCCGTACGGCCGCGGATCCGCCGCACGAGCCATGCTCGTGCCGCGGAACCGCGGCAGTTTGATGGAATTACGCACTCGTATTTCACAGTTACTCTTAAAATAACCTGCTGATATTTCTACATATTTTTAATACTGAAAAATCCCTAGTTTTGAAAATTGGACAGAGAGCATGGGTGTGTTAGGATTTCGGGTTCGTTCGGAGTTCAAAATCCGTCTAGACTTCGCCTAAGGCTCTAGCTAGGCTCTGATACCACTGTAGGGTTCCTAGGCACACTAGTGAGGTCTCACAAGGCATCGATCATGCCAAATTAAAATTTTAACGGTGCCGAGAAACCCGACTACGGATCGTCGGCTAGAAGTTTAGGCGAAAAAGCTAGCTAGTTAACACTTAACTATGAGAATCGGAAATACAACCTTTGTAGATCCGGTGCTCCACCTACATAACTCCGCAATGAAGTCCTCTCGCTGTCCTACACAAATCCTGGGCTCTAGCGTCGGCTTCATCGGAGAATAGGCGAGCTAGGTCGTCGATGTCCATGCCGAAGATGATCTACGTCGAAGCATCGCAAGATCAAGCTCTCACTTCACCAAGTCAAGAAACTTGTGAAGGAAACACACTCTACTACTTGGCAAGAGGTAGAGGATGAAGAAATAGGAAGTGGGTAGACTTTAGATTTGGATTTCTCACTCATATCATCAATCCACCATTGATGTAGTCTAGGTTTTTCTTCTTGAATTGAAGGAAGAAGAAGAAGAAAATGATATGATAAGATTATTAAAAAAGAAAAGAATAATCCATTCTTATCATAACATAACCCAAGTTAAGTGTAGAGAATTGACCAAGGTTAAAGAATGGTTAGGGTTAAGGAGATGAGACAAAAATGGTGACTTAATGAAAGCTTCATGAAGCTTCATGATGAAAACAAAACTAGCCACCATTTTTCACTTCTTTTCCTTTTCTCATTTATCTTTTAAATGCAAAAGAAAAGATAAATGAATGAATAAAAGAAAACCCCAATCATTTACTTAACCTAGGTTTAATTCATTACACTTAACATAAAAGATATGTATCATCAAACATGATACAATCAAGTGCACAAAAATCATATCGCATATGCAATGCGCACACCCGAGTGAGAAAATCCATTTAAAGTGAACCAATACTAGTTAATGCAAAGCAATATATCAAATATATAATTATATATTAAATCATTAAATCAACACTTGATTTAACGATCCGGTCATATCGCATATAACCGACCAGTATCCTATGTATCGGCTTATCGAATCAACCTTTGATTCGATAACTAGGGTATATCGCATATAACCTAATCGATACATTCATCGCGAGAATGGAATACGGTATCACATACACGCATTATTCTCGGTCCCGCACATATCTCATACGTGCTCCTATTTCGTTTCGCTTGAGCCAGGAAACCTCTGTGTAGGACTCTAAAGACTCGTCAATACGCCGGCAGCAGGTGATGATCATATCAAACACCCACAAGCCGCAAGCGGTCTGCTAAACGTAACGGCCACGCGGGTATTGAGCGATCTGAAGATCGACGAGCAAGCCCGCTCACACTCCAGTGAATCCAACCAGTAACACTACCGTACAGTCCGGTCTGATCGTCTGATATGTCGCAAATCTCACCTAGGGGTGGTAAACGTCAGACCCCAATAGCTCGATAAGTCGTGTCGATATGAGGTCTATAACTATTCGAGAAACTACTGGTAACACTTACCAGTAAATCTCAGCAACCCTGGCCAGGGATTTCCTGTTATAGCCAATCGAACACAGCGCAACATCAACTCCCTATACCGGGAGAGACGAATCCCCTCCTATCGCTCATTGCCTCCATGTGACTCGGGACTGTACCCAAAAACCACCGTTTTGCACGCCCTCTTGGACGTGGTAAGATGGAAATCAAAGCACAGTGGGAACCACACAAGACTCTATGACGATCTCGGGTCAACAGACTACTCTGTACCAGTGTCACCAGAGAACTGCCATCTGACGTGAGGTATAATACCATCTGGGAGTTCTCGGCGAGTCCGTCCAGTGTACCCAGTCTCCACTGAGCACCCGTATATCATCTCTGATGTCAAACACCAATGGATATGGGATCATCCATCTCCCATCTGTATGGGTCGAGAAGGTATACGCTAGTCTACTCTGGTATATCGATGCCCCGTCTCGATACACCCACGACTAGGGACTTTGAAAGATGTACTTATAGACTACCATGTCCCCACTAGTATGATCCGCATCATAGTCCAGGTAGTCAAGTACACATCCCAAGGGCTTTACCAACATGTAACAGAGAGACAATCGGTATACACGTTAAGGTAAAGAGAAACCAGATAGCATACTATCATGTCGAGCAAGAAAGTCCTCCCTATATATGTCCCGGCATCCACTACAATATACATCCTATGTACAGTAATGGCCTCTAGGGCATACATATAACTAACAATTGCATGGCTTCATGAGGCGAAAGGTGTGACCTTGCTTGAAGTCTCCGAGGCCGAAGATGATCTACGTCGAGAGAATTCAGACTCAAGCTTCTACTTCACTAACTTGAGAATTAGTGAAGCAAACACCCTATACTAAAGTGCTAGTCTAGTAGAGGATGGAGAAATAGTAAGTGGGTTCTCTTTAGAATTTGTTTTCTCACAAGCTTTCTCACTTTGGATGAAACCCTAGCTAGCTTTTCTTTTGAACAAATGAAGAAGATGAACAAAAGAAAGAGGAGAGGATAATGATCAAGTGTGTGAGCTAACCATGGTGAGTGAGTATCATATACTAACTCTTGTAGAGACTTAACCCTAGGCTAATTGCTATGGTTGGGTTAATAAAATCCATAGTAAAAACAAACTCAAGTTGAATTAGTCAATGCATCCACAAGCTTCCACAAGCTTCATGCATTTTCTAATCCTCCACTTGATTTTGTAATTACTTTAAATATTAAAAACCCAAACTAAAAATTAGCATAGTGTAAGTCTCATACACCCATGGATGATGTATCATCAACCATGATACAAAAATATAACACATTTTAATATATATCATATATATAGTAAAGATGTGTACATGTGAGAAAAAACCCTAAGTGAACATGTGTTAGTTAATGTAAACTAGTATATCAAATATACAATTATACAATAAATTATTAAATCAACACTTGACTTAATAATCCGGTGATATCACATATAACCGACTAACATCCAATGTATCGACTTATCGAATCAACACTTGATTCGATAACCCGGCTATATCATATATAACCGACCGATACAAAAAGTCCCGAGAATAGAATACGGTATCACATACACGCATTATTCTCGGTCCCGCACATATCACATATGCGCCCCTATTTCGTTTTTCCTGAGCCAGTAAAAGCTCTATGTAGGACTCTAAAGACTCATCAATACGCCGGCAGTAGGTGATGATCACATCACGCACCCATAAGCCGTCAGCGGTACTAGCTGGACGTAACGGCTACCCGGGTATTGAGCGATCAGAAGATCAGCAAGCAAGCCCGCTCCAACTCCTGTAAAAGCCTGCCGGTAACACTTCCCGTACAGTCCGGCCTCGTCGTCTGATATGTCGCATATCAAGTCTAGGGGTGGTAAACGTCAGACCCCAATAACCGATAAGTCGTGCCGATATGAGGCTCATAACGGGTCGAGAAACTACTGGTAACACTTACCAGTAAATCTCTAAATCGGCCCTGGCCAGGGACTTCCCTATTACGGCCAATCGAGCACAGCGCAACATCAACCCCCAATACCGGGAGAGACGAAACCCCTCCTATCGCTCATTGCCTCCATGTGACTCGGGACTGTACCCAAAAACCACCATTTTGCATGCCCTCATGGACATGGTAAGGTGGAAATCAAAGCACAGTGGGAATCACATAAGACTCTATGACGATCTCGGGTCTACAGACTAACCTGCATAAGTGTCACCAGAGAACTGCCATCTGACGTGAGGTATAATACCATCTGGGAGTTCTCGGTGAGTCCGTCCAGTGTACCCAGTCTCCACTGAGCACCCGTATACCATCTCTGATGTCAAACACCAATGGATATGGGATCATCCATCGCCCATCTCATGGGTCGAGAAGCGTATACGCTAGTCTACTCTGGTATATCGATGCCCCGTCTCGATACACCCACAACTAGGGACCTTGAAGGATGTACTTATGGACTACCATGTCCCCACTAGTATGATCCGCATCATAGTCCAGGTAGTCAAGTACTCATCCTAAGGGCTTTACCAACATGTAACTATAAGACAGTATAAAGAGACAAGTATACATGTTAAAGTAAAGAGCAACAAGATAGCATACTATCATATCGAGCAAGAAAGTCCTCTCTCTATATGTCCAAGCATCCAATATAATATACATCATCTGTACAATACTGGCCTCTAGGGCATACATACAACCAACACAATCAAGTCGTCATTTGTAACTTGTGTCTCTAGAACCTCTTCTAGATCTACCACATTTCCATCAGTATCATTTGGAAAAATTTTATTTTCTAGAAATGTGGCATTCTGAGAAACAAACACCTTTTGTTCCTCTTTGTGGTAGAACAGATATCCAAACGAATGTTTTAGAAATCCCACAAATATACACTTAACCGATCGTGTCTCGAGTTTATCTGGATTCTGCTTTTTAACAAAAGCCGGACAACCCTAAATCTTAACTCGATTAAGGGTTGGTCTCTTCCCATACCATATCTCATATAGAGTGGTAGCACGGTCTTGGTTGGAACTTTGTTCAACAGAAAAGCTGCAGTCTCCAATGCATGCCCCAAAAGGAGAGTGGTAACTCAGTATCACTCATCATGGATCACTCATCATGGATCGCACTATATCCAATAGGGTGCGATTCCGCCGCTCTGACATACCGTTGTGATGTGGTGTGTAAGGGGGAGTGAGCTGAAAGAGAATCCCATTCTCTTTTAGGAAGTTCGAAAACTCTGTACTAAGATACTCTCCACCTCGATCTGATCGAAGTATCTTGATGCTCATTCCTGTTTGTTTTTCTACTTCAAGTTTGTACTCCTTGAATTTCTCGAAAGCTTCAGACTTATGCTTTAATAAAAACACATGACCGAATCTTGAGAAATCATCAGTAAAACTTATGAAGTAAGAACAACCGCCTCTCGCATGTGTAGATATTGGCCCACATACATCACTATGTATGAGGTCCAAGATCTCTGTAGCTCTTTCTCCGTGTCCAGTAAACGGAGTTTTTGTCATTTTCCCTTTGATACAAGACTGACAAGTCGCATAGGATTTATATTCAAAAGGATTTAAATGTCCATATTTATGAAGCTTGTTTAGTCTTGTTTCGTTAATATGATCAAGTCTACAATGCCAAAGAAAAGCTTCATTTATATCTGAAAATTTTCTTTTATTTGTGTGTTGTATGTTGAAAACTGTGTGTTGATTTAGGACGTATATCCCGTTATTTAATGCACCATAACCAATCAACTCTTGATTCAGTTTAATGTTCATAATATTGTGCTGCAATACAAAATGATATCCTTCATTGTCTAACAAAAAAAGCGGATATTATATTATAAAGCATGCTAGGTACGTAATAACATGAATTCAAAACCAATATACAACCTGACGGCAACCCTAGGTGATACTCTCCTACTGAAATTGCATGTACATTGGAAGCATTTCCAACTCGGAGAGTATGATCACTGGTCTGTTAGTTATATGTATTGTAGGGTTCCTAGGCACTCTTACAAGGGTCTATAAGGCATCAACCATACCCGATTTAAAATTTAGACGTGCCGAACAACCCAAAGCGAGGATCTTTGCTAGATTATTAAGGTTAAACATGCAAGTAAACATCTTTACAACTAAGAGAGAGGGATTACAACCTTTGTAGTCCGCTCCTTCGCTTCATAAGCTCCGAGTAGAAGTCCCTTCGCCGCAATCCATGATCTCCCAGACTCAAGAGAGGCTTCACAAGCCGAATGATCCATGCTTGCTTGTAGTCTTCCTATTCGAAGATGATCTACCTTGAAATCTCTTTAACTCAAGCTCTCACTCACTAATGAGGTGAACACCCTAATCTAATTGGCTAGATTAGATGAGGATGATGAAGTAGGATTTATGCTCTCTTTTATTATCAAATTCTCACACTCATTCATCACAAAATAAAAACCTAGAAAGCTTTTGTGAGCTCAAGAAAGAAGAAGAAGAAAATGAATATCCTTTTGTGATGAATAATGAATAATCACTTATGGTTACAAATACAACCCTTGAGTTAAGCATGAGTGGCTTAACTCATGGAGAGATTTAACCTAGGGTGAAGGGTTTGGGTTGGGTTAGAAATATCTAGCAAAATATCAACCATAATATCTTTGCTAGAAACAAAGTAAAACCTTCTAGAAGCATCATGAAAGAGCTAACCCAAATCAAACCCTAACCATGTTTAATCTCCACTAATTATGTTGCATTAGTAATCATAACATGTTACAATATTATATATCACATATATAATATATATATTTGTAACAAAAGAAAATAATACAATTAACATATATTGCATATATATCAATGTATTATCCGGTGAGAAAATGAAATAATAAAGCGAGCCAATATTAGATAATGTAATGCAATATATCACATATATAATTATACATTAACTTATCGAATCAACACTTGATCCGATAATCCGGCTATATCGCATATAAATGACTAATATATCATGTACCGATTCATCGAATCAACACTTAATCCGATGACCCGGCTCATATCAAAATATCGCGAGAATATAATACGGTATCTCATATTGCATTATCCTCGGTCATGCACATATCACATATGCGCCCCTTACACCATTTTTCCTGAGTCAAGAAACCTCTGTGTAGGACTCTAAAGAATCGTCAATACGCCAACAGTAGGTGATGATCATATCCAACACCCACAAGCTGCAAGCGGTCAGCTAAACGTAACAGCCACCCAGGTATTGAGCGATCAGAAGATCAACAAGAAAGCCTGTACATTCTCCTGTGAATCCAATCGGTAACACTCCCATACAGTCCGGTCTCTTCGTCTGATATGTCGCATATCTAGTCTAGGGGTGGTATACGTCAGACCCCAGTAACCGATAAGTCGTGTCGATGTGAGGTTCATAACAGGTCGAGAACCTACTGATAACACTTACCAGTAGTACTCAATATCCGCCTTGGCCAGGGACTTCCAGTTATAGCCAATCGAACACAGCACAATATCAACTCCCTATACCGGGAGAGACGAATCCCCTCCTATCGCTCATTGCCTCCATGTGATTCTGGACTGTACCCAAAAGCCAACGTTTTGCACACCCTCTTGGACGTGGTAAGGTGGAAATCAAAGCACAGTGGGAATCACACAAGACTCTATGACGATCTCGGGTTTACAGACTAACCTGTACCGGTGTCACCAAAGAACTGCCATCTGACGTGAGGTATAATACCATCTGGGAGTTCTCGGCGAGTCCATCCAGTGTACCCAGTCTCCACTGAGCACCCGTACACCATCCTTGATGTCAAACACCGATGGATATGGGATCATCCATCGCCCATCATATAGGTCAAGATGCGTATACGCTAGTCTTCTCTGGTGTATCAATGCCCTGTCTCGACACACCCTCGACTAGGAACAGTTATAGGATGTACTCATTGACTACCGTGGCCCCACTAGTATGATCACATCATAGTCCCAGTAGTCGAGTACATATCCTAAGGGCTTTATCAACATGTGAGAGTAAGACAGTAAACTAATATAAGTCAACATGTTAAGATAAAGTGAAACCAAATAGCATACTATCATGACGAGCAAGAAAGTCCTCTCTATATATATCCAAGCATCCATTATAATATACATCATATGTACAACAATGGCCTCTAGGGCATATACATAACTAACAATCTCCCACTTGCACTAAGGCCAGCTGCTGTAGTATCTCATACCTAGCATCCCGAACAATCTCTCAAACTGTATCTGGGGAATGGCCTTTGTGAGTGGATACGCAGTGTTGTCCTTCGTATCAACTCTCCTGACCTCGATCTCCCGGCGATCAACTATCTCCCTGATCAGGTGATACCGCCTCAGAATATGTCTGGACTTCTGATGGGACCTGGGTTCCTTGGCCAAAGCCACAGCTCCATTGTTATCGCCATACAAAGGTATTAGATGCTTAATGGACGGAACCACACCAAGTTCAGTAATGAACTTCTTTATCCAGACAACCTCTTTGGCAGCATCGTTGGCAGCGATGTATTCAGCCTCCATCATCGAGTCTGCAACGGTATCCTGTTTTGAACTCTTCCAACACACCGCCCCTCCATTGAGGGTAAAGACAAATCCCGAGTGCGACTTAGAGTCGTCCTTATCACTTTGGTAGCTCGAATCGGTAAAGGACTCCACTTGGAGTTCTCCGTTACCATACACCAAGAACATCTCTTTAGTCCTTCGCAAGTACTTGAGAATGTTCTTCACAGCTGTCCAGTAACTCTCTCCAGGATCTGCTTGATACCGACTCACTACACTTAGTGAGTATGCTACATCAGGTCTGGTACATAGCATCACATACATGATAGAGCCTACTGCCGAAGCATAGGGTATCCCTTGCATGCGAGCTCTCTCCAAATCAGTCTTGGGAGACATCTCTTTGGAGAGAGTGAGTCCAGAGATCGTGGGTTGGTTCCCACGCTTGGATTCTTCCATACTAAAACTCTTTAGTATGGTGTCAATGTACCTGGATTGGGACAATCCCAGTATCTGTTTAGATCTATCTCTATAGATCATGATTCCCAATATGCAGGAGGCATCACCTAGATCTTTCATTGAGAATCTTTGTGATAAGAAGAGCTTGACTGATTGCAGCATAGGAACATCATTTCCTATCAAGAGTATGTCATCGACGTACAATACGAGGAAGACAACCTTACTCTCTGCAACCTTCTTATAGATACAAGGTTCATCTACGTTTTTGATGAAGTCAAACTCTTTGACTACAACATCAAAGCAGATGTTCCAACTCCACGATGCTTGCTTTAACCCATAGATGGATTTAAGCAACTTGCACACCTTTCCGCTGCTCCCACTATCTATGAAGCCCTCTGGCTGAGTCATGTACACGCACTCTTCTAAATCACCGTTTAGAAAGGCAGACTTAACATCCATTTGCCAGATTTCATAGTCATGGTATGCAGCAATGGCAAGTAAGATCCGGATGGACTTAAGCATAACCACTGGAGAAAAGGTTTCGTCATAATCCACACCTGGTCGTTGACGAAAACCCTTTGCAACAAGTCTAGCTTTGAAAGTCTCAACTTTTCCATCTACACCAATTTTCTTCTTAAAGATCCATTTGCTCCCAATAGGTTTTACCCCTTCAGGAGCAACTTCCAAAGTCCATACTTTGTTGGTGTACATGGATTCCATCTCAGATCGCATTGCATCCAGCCACTTCACAGAGTCACCACTCGTGATGGCATGCTCGAAACTAGTCGGATCATCATCTTCCATGATGCAATCGTCGCTCCCACCATCAATGAGAAAACCGTAGTATCTCTCAGGTGGATGAGAAACCCTACTAGATCGACGGAGAGGCTGGGGTTCGTCGGGTACTTCTGAATCCTCGGGTTCCACCAAATCTTCAGTTTGAGTTTATGTAGCCGGAATTTCTTCCAGTTCTACTTCATCACCACTAATTTCTTTTGCAAGAAATTCCTTTTCCAAAAAGGTGGCATGTTGAGAAACAAACACCTTTTGTTCCTCGCGATGGTAGAAAAGATATCCATGTGAATGTTTGGGATATCCCACAAACTTGCATAGAACTGACCGTGCCTCGAGTTTGTCTGGATTTTGCCTTTTGACATAGGCCGGACAACCCCATATCTTAACTCGTTTAAGACATGGTCTCTTCCCACTCCATATCTCATATGGTGTGGTAAGTACAAATTTAGTTGGAACTTGATTCAATAGGTATGATGTTGTCTCCAGCGCATACCCCCAGAAGGAAATAGGTAATTCAGCATTGCTCATCATAGAGCGCACCATATCTAATAGAGTACGATTCCTCTATTCCGATACACCGTTGTGCTGTGGTGTATAAGGAGGAGTAAGCTGAGTGAGAATCCCATTCTCTTTTAGATAATCTAGGAACTCATTGCTTAAGTATTCGAAGGATCTTAATACTTTTGCCCTTTTGGTTCTCTACTTCGTGCTTATATTCTCTGAATTTCTCAAAATCTTCAGACTTGTGTTTTATCAGGAACACATGTCCGTATCTTGAGAGATCGTCAGTGAACGTAATGAAGTAGGAAGAACCGTTCCTGGCATGTGTAGACATGGGACCGCATACATCACTATGTACCAGTCCTAAGAGTTCCGTAACTCTTTCTCCGTGTCCACTAAACGGAGTCTTGGTCATTTTGCCTTTGAGACATTAATGGCAAGTATCATAAGATGATAATTCGAACGGATTCAAATATCCATCCTTATGTAACTTAGCTAGCCGTGTCGCATTGATATGACTAAGTCTACAATGCAATAAGAAGGATTCGTTCATTTCTGAACTTTTTCTCTTGTGTGTGTTTTGTATATTAAGGACTGTATTTTGATTGAGAACGTATATGCCATTATGTAACGAGCCTGATCCAATCAACTTTTGATTCAGGAATATGTTCATAACATTATCCTGTACTACAAAATTATATCCTTCTTTACTTAATAAAGAAACTGATATAATGGTGCACATCATGTTCGGTATATAATAGCACTCGTTCAGAATCATTGTATTACTACTTGGTAATACAAGGTGATATTCGCCAACAGCTTTGGCTGCAATACTTGCACTATTACCTACTTGTATGGAATGATCACCTTTTCCCAGTTCTCTACCTTTACGTAGCCCACGTAACAAGTTACATATGTGAGATCCTGATCCGGTATCTAATACCCAGGACGTAGGATGAACTGAGAAACAGTTCTCAATAACTAACACACCCGAAGAAGATGCATCAGCATGCTTGCTCTTCGTTTGGGCGGCGTGAGAATCCAGATATTCTCCTGTTTCCTGTTCAGTCTTATAACTCTTATAAGAAAGAACGGGACCAACGTTCCCCTGCTCAGTATAATAAGCGGGTTCAGTCAATACATCCATATTATTATCTTGATTATGGCCTGACATGGTCACTACCTGGAGAGAGAGAAGAAAACACTTTAGCGTATGCTCTTGCAAGATTAGATTGGTTATTATCTTATCTAATCAGGATGTCCCCCACTGTTTTTATCAAATCTTCCTTCAAACCCTAAAAGATAAGATTAGCCGGGATTAATTACACCCTACAGTTTTGTCAATCATTCAGCCAGATCAGTGTCGGTACTTGAGGGAGGTTCCCCGTGCTTTCGCACGAACCTAATTAAAATAAACCTCGTTTTCCCAAAGGCATAACCTCGTTAACACCTTTCTAGACACCTACTTGATCAGCTAATTGTTCTGTGTAAAATTCTCCCAGGAGTAACTCTTACTCGCAGTGGGTATCAGGATCCAACTATCTCATAGGAGGTATGCAATCTCATTGCAAATTTCAATACTTGAAATTCCCGATAATGCTTTTGCCCCTAACCCCTATGACCTTGAAAAAGGCCAACAAACCATAGGAAGCTAGTCAAGTTCAACCCATCATTTCTTGATTGAAATAAACCCACCCGCACGACCCTTGACAAAGGCCAACAAGGTCGTACGACTACCCTAATCCAATCGCATCACATGTTTAAACAGATAAGTACTAGTCAGCTACCGCACACTACGCCTTGACAAAAGCCAACAAACGCAGTACGAATACTAAATAGTCTTTATCTGAAATGACGGAGGGCTACGCAGGTTTTTCAAAAAACCATGAGCGTAATGAACTTGATATCGTTGTAGAAACAAGTGATTTTGAAAAAGAGTGTTTTTAAGGCTTTTCTAGTTTCGCTAAAGAGGTCACTCCCGGTGAAGGGATCTCGGCTCTTTCCCCATCGAATAAGGTGCAGGATATATCATATATACCGCTGTGCAAAGCAAGAACTACAGAAGCTGTCAAAAACTAAACCGTGAGTTTGTAGCATCTGCCAGTTTTGCTAAAGAGGTCACTCCCGGTGAAGGGATATCGGCTCTTTCCTCATCGAATAAGGTGCAGGGTATATCATATATACCGCTATGCAAAGCAAAACTGTAGCCACCCTTTTTTATAAAATTTTGATTCTACAACATTTTTTAGGTTTCTTTTCTTTTTATTAATCTCATTAATATATCCCATCAGCTTATGCTTCCTAAGCATCACAGTAGAAACGAAAGCAGTAATATTTATATATCAGCATATATATATAGTATAAGCATTCGTCTCAGGCAGTAATATGATCTCATCACAGAACATTGCAGCAGAAGATAACATATGAAATATTGGATATACTTGGACGTCCGTGTTTTATATCGAGCCTGTATAGAACACGGATTCCAAGGTCGCGATGAATAGCCAAACCCACATCCCTAGACCTCTACGAGAGCGGCAAGCAACACTGCCAATTCTAGGGTTAAGAGACCCGGTCTCGACTCCTCAAGATGGCCTCCCACTGGACCCCAGAACCCGGTTACTTGTGCTCCCCTCCTTGGGTCTACCTAATGAGGAAAAGTAAACAATATACAAAGGTGACATCATCCTCATCCCGGAAGAGCCGCAATAAAAGAATATTACATACAAATGAATTTTACATGAATGAAAATAAAAACTCTCATCTCACATAAAACCCCCAGCTATTCAGAACACGACGATCCAATATAACATATCACAGCAACATATAATATCTCATATCATCAACGTAAGTAAGTATGCATACACCGATTGTCGTTGATGTATAGCAACGAAAACCGGCGATACAACTACATACTACACTTACGGTCACAGAAAAGAAAGTGTAAAACTACAACATTTGGAATTCACATTCACTTTAGACATCGTAAATCCGAAATATCACATACTTCGCATTTCATGTCTAACTTTACGAATTCCAGATATTGTATCACATTCCAGATAAATAGACAATATTAAACTTTCCGATCGAATAATCAAATACCCAATATTTTCCAATATAGCTCAACACTTGAGTGGAGTTCAAAAAATCCCAGAACATGTCACAGCCCCAATGGTCCAGCCGTAGAAGGGTCAAACCAACGCCTCACATGTGGCAACGCTGTACTGCCCCAAACCCTAAGGTTTAGAGGCAGTTCAGACGGTCACATAATCGAGTTAAGGTTTGTGTTCTTCTAAAGGGTCCACAGATATTCTTGCATGTTTTTCTGTAAGTTTTAAACCCGGAAAAATTCCAACACTTGAAAGTTTTTCGTGTTGGGAAAAAATGAATTATTGATATCCGTTCGAACATTTTAATACTTTCTAAATTATCCGGAAAACTAAACAAAATTAAACTTTCCGATCGAATCAACGATTACAAAGGATCTCCAGACAACTCAACACTTGAGTAATATTAAAAATACCCAGAAGCATGAACAAATACCTACGGATACGTGTCCCCGATTCCTACTTATGGTCGCGGAACCGCCGCGACAAGCATGTTCTTACCGCGGTTCCGTGGCTCTTTGAGAGACTTGGGGGCTCGTATTTCATGGTTATCCTTAGAATTCCCTGCTTATTTTTTTGAGTATTTTTAATGCAGAAAAAACCAACTTTTTAGAAAATTTCCAGAGAGGGGGTCAAGTTCGATGTTTCAGGGTTCGATCAGAGTTTTAACTTCGTATACACGTCGCCTAATGCTCTAGCTAGGCTCTGATACCA
Source organism: Agapanthus africanus (assembly GCA_030015575.1). Taxonomy (NCBI): domain Eukaryota; kingdom Viridiplantae; phylum Streptophyta; class Magnoliopsida; order Asparagales; family Amaryllidaceae; genus Agapanthus; species Agapanthus africanus. Next base: position 335,660,100 of record JASDDO010000029.1, on the reverse strand, counting down.
CTGTAGGGTTCCTAGGCACTCTTACAAGGGTCTATAAGGCATCAACCATACCCGATTTAAAATTTAGACGTGCCGAACAACCCAAAGCGAGGATCTTTGCTAGATTATTAGGGTTAAACATGCAAGTAAACATCTTTACAACTAAGAGAGAGGGATTACTGAAGGGTTCCTAGGCACACTAATGAGGTCTCACAAGGCATCAAACATGGCTAATTCAAATTTTACATGTGCCTACAAACCCTAATACGGATCGTTAACTAGAATTATAGGCTATGCGATGCAAGTTAACAACTTTAACATAAAGGAAAGAAGCTACAACCTTTGTAGATCCGGTCCTCCACCTCCTAGGCTCCGTGATGACGTCCCTCCGCTGTCCAAATTGAATCCATGACTCTAGCATCGGCTTCATCGAAGAAAAGGGCGGACTTGGTCGTCGGTTCAATGCCAAAGATGATCTACGTCGAGGCATCACAAGATCAAGCTCCAACTTCACCAAGCCTTGAAAACTTGTGAAGGAAACACCCTATACTACTTGGCAAGAGGTAGAGGATGAATAAATAGGAGATGGGCTCACTTTAGAATTGGATTTCTCACTCATTAGCTCAAGTTGCCATTGATGGAGCAAGCTTTCTTCATGTTGATGATCAAGAAGAAGAAGAAGGAATATTATGATAAGTATTTGTAAAAAGAAAAACAAATGAATACTTATCATTTGGCAACCTTAGTTAGGTGTAGAGAATAGACTATGGTTAACTTGAATGGTTAGAGTTAAGGAAGAGACAAGAATGGTGGACTTGTTCAAAGCTTCAAGAAGCTTCAAAGAAAAACAAAACTAGCAACCATTCTTTTCTCTTTATCTTTTCTAAATGAAATCAATAAATAGATAAATGAATAAGTAAAAGAAATGAAACCCTAACCACTAACTAACCATGGTTTAATTCTTTACACAAAACCAAGCTAGAATGTATCATCAAACATGATACAATCATGTGCACAAAAAATATATCACATATACAATGTGCATTTCAAGTGAGTAAATCCATTTAAAGTGAACCAATACTAGTTAATGCAAAGTAATATATCAAATATATAATTATACATTAAATAATTAAATCAACACTTGATTCAATGATCCGGTCATGTCGCATGTAACCGGCTAGTATCCAATGTATCGGCTTATCGAATCAATCCTTGATTCGATAACTAGGTTATATCGCATACAACCATTCGACACATTCATCGCGAGAATAAAATACGGTATCACATACACGCATTATTCTCGGTCCCGCACATATCTCATATGTGCTCCTATTTCGTTTCGCTTGAGCCAGGAAACCTCTGTGTAGGACTCTAAAGACTCGTCAATACGCCGGCAGCAGATGATGATCATATCAAACACCCACAAGCCGCAAGCGGTCTGCTAAACGTAACGGCCACCCGGGTATTGAGCGATGAGAAGATCGACGAGCAAGCCCGCTCACACTCCTGTGAATCCAACCAGTAACACTTACCGTACAGTCCGGTCTGTTCGTCTAATATGTCGCATATCTCGCCTAGGGGTGGTAAACGTCAGACCCCAGTAGCTCGATAAGTCATGCCGACGTGAGGTCCATAACTATCGTGAAACTACTGATAACTCTTACCAGTATATCACTGCAACCCTGGCAAGGGATTTCCTGTTATGGCCAGTCGTGCATTGCGCAACATCAACCCCCAATACCGGGAGAGACGAATCCCCTCCTATCGCTCATTGCCTCCATGTGAATCGGGACTGTACCCCAAAACCACCTGTTTGCACGACTCAGTAGAGCCGTGGTAGGGTGGAAATCAAAGCACAGTGGGAGACACACAAGATTCTATGACGATCTCGGGTCAACAGACTAAGCTGCACCAGTGTCACCAGAGAACTGCCATCTGACGTGAGGTATAATACCATCTGGGAGTTCTCGGCGAGTCCGTTCAGTGTACCCAGTCTTCACTGGGCACCCGCATACCATCTCCGATGTCAAACACCAATGGATATGGGATCATCCATCGCCCATCGCATGGGTCGAGAAGATATACGCTAGTCTACTCTGGAATATCGATGCCCCGTCTCGATATTCCCTCGACTAAGAACATTGAAGGATGTACTCATGGACTATCCAGGCCCCACTAGTATCATTTGCATCACAGTCCTGGAAGTCGAGTACACATCCTAAGGGCTTTATCAACATGTAACAGAGAGACAGAAAGTATACACGTTAAGATAAAGAGCAACCAGATAGCGTACTATCATGTCGAGCAAGAAAGTCCTACCTATATATGTCCCAGCATCCACTACAATATACATCCAATGTACAGTAATGGCCTCTAGGGCATACATATAACTAACAATCTCCCACTTGCACTAGGGCCATCTGTAGTAGTGGTTGCAGTATCACATACTCAACCATCCCATATAAGTCTCTCTCTGGGAAAAAGCCTTCGTGAGTGGATCCGCCGTGTTGTCCTCTTAGTCTACTCTCCTAACCTCGATCACCCCGGAGATCATCTATCTCCATGATCAGGTGATGCTGCCTCAGAATATGTCTGGGTCACTGATGGGACCAGGGTTCCAGGGCCAAAGCCTCACTTCCATTGTCACACAATGGTAGGAACCTCGTTCATCCTATGAACCAATATACACCCAAACTACCCCTTTGGTAGTATCTTTAAATAGCGATGTTACCAGCCTTTATCGTCTAGTTTGCCACGGTATCTAGCTTGGAACTCTTCCAACATACCATCCTTTTACTGAGGGTAAAGACAATGCCTGCGACTGACATTCAGTCGTCCTTATCACTCTGGAACTTTTCCAGCGATTCTCCCCAGGATCGAGAAGGTATCACCTTTATCCTATTTGGAGAATCCATGTTATAATAGGAGATTGACCGATCGTAGTATAGGAAACTCTTTTCCTATCTAGAGTATGTTGTCTACGTACAATACGAAGATCACCACCAAACTCCCTACTGCCTTTTTTGTATATACAAGGTTCATCTACCATTTTGATGAAGTCAAATACTTTGACTATCACATCAAAACAGACGTTCCAACTCCGCGATGCCTGCTTCATTATCTAAAGCAACTTGCACACGTTTCCGCTGCTCCCATTGTTTACGAAGCCCTCTGGCTGTGTTCTTATAGACGTTCTCTTCTAAATCAATATTTAGAAAAGTAGTCATGGCACCCAACCATAAGATATCGTAGTCATGGTATGCAGCAATGGCAAGTAGGATCTAGATGGACTTAAGCATAGTCCCTAGAAAAGGTTTCTTCATTATCCACACCTGGTTGATGACTAAAACCTTTAACAAGTCTAGCTTTGAAAGTCTCAACTTTTCCATCTACACCAAGTAATCTTCTCAAGATATACTTGCTCCTGATGGGGATTTAACCCTTCAGATATAGCAACCAAAGTCCATACTTTGTTGGTGTATAAGGATTCCATCTCAGATCGCTAAGCATCCAGCCATTCTTACAGAGTCCCTACTCTCGATGGCCTGCTCGAAACTAGTTGGGTCATCATCTCATGATGCATTCCTCGCTCCCACTGTCATCGAGAAACCGAGGTATCTCTCAGGCAGATGAGGAACCCTACCAGATCGGCGGAGAGGCTGAGGTTCGTCGGAAACTATTGAATCCTTTGGTTCTGTCAAATCATTAGCAGTTTTGTACAGCTGGAACCTTTCCAGTTCTACAGAACTGATCTTGCCTCGATCTTGTCCGGCTTTTGCTTTAGACATAGGCCGAACAATCCTAAATCTTAACTTATTTAAGAAATAGGCTCTTCCCATACCATATCTTATATGGAGTGGTAGGCACTGATTTGATTCGAACCCTATTCAATAGGTATGCAACTTCATAAGTGCATAACTCCCTAAAAGGAAATAGGAAACTCAGTAGTACTCATCATGGAGCACACCATATCTAATATTGTGCGATTGCTCTACCCCGATACACCATTGTGCTGTGGTGTATTCAGAGGAGTAACACTGAGAGAGAATCTCATTTTCCTTTAGAATAGTCCAGGAATGCCATGCACAAGTCTTCTCCTCCCTGATCTCATCATAGGACATTATACTTATACCCTTATTTTTGGTTCTCTACTTCTAACTTATATTCTGTGAATATCTCAAAAGGTTCGGACTTGTGTTTCAACAGGAACATATGTCTGAATCTTGAGAGATTATCAGAGAACGTAATGAAGTACAAAGAACCGGTCTTGGCATGTGTAGACAGGGGACCTACATACATCAACATGTATCATCCCAAGGGTTCATTAACTCTTTCTCTGTTTCCAGTAAACGGAGCTATGGTCATTTTATCTTTGTGACATGACTGGCGAGTTTCACAAGATGTAAATTCAAACTAATTTAAATATGCATCTTTATGTAACTCTAGCTAGTCGGGTCACATTGATCTGACCTAGTCTACAATACCTCAAGAAGGAATCGTTCAATTCTGAACTTTTCCTCTTGTGTGTGTTCCGTATACTAAGAACTGTAGTTTTATTTAGAACGTCAATGCTTTTAGATAACGTGCCTGAACCGATCAACTTTTGATATAGGAAATGTTCAAAACATTATCCAACAATACAAAATTTTATCATTTCTTTACTCATAAAGAAATCGATATGATTTTGTATATCAGGTTCGGTATCTAATAGCATTTGTTCAGAATCAATGTATTGGTAATACAGGGTGACAGTGACCAACAGACTTTGCTGCAACACTTGCCCCGTTTTCTGTCTCATGAAACTTATCACCCGTTCTCAGTTTTTCTACCCTTTTGTAGCCCTATGTAACAGATTACATATCTGGGATCCTGATCCGGTATCAAATACCCAGGATTCAGAGGATACTGAGAAAACAGTTCTTTGTAATGAACACACCCGAAGGAGATGCATCATATGCACTTTCTTCGTTTGGGCGGCAAAGGAATTCTGGTATTCCCCAATTTCCTGCTCGGTCTTATAACTATTATAAGATGGAGCGGGACCAACGTTCCCCAGCTCAGTATAATAAGCGGGTTCGGTCAAAACATCCATATTATTATCTTGATTAAGGCGTGATATGGTCGCTACCTGGAGAGAGAGAGAAGAAAACACTCTGCGTGCGCTCTTGTAAGATCAGATTGGTTATATATTTTATCTAATCAGGATGGCTCCCACTGTTTTTATCAAATCTTCCTTCAAACCTTAAAAGGAAAGACTAGCTGGGATTAATTACACTCTACAAGTTCGCCAATTTTTCAGCCAGGCCAGTGTCGGTACTTTGAGGGAGGTTCCCCGTGCTTTCGCACGGACCTAATTACAGTAAACCTCGTTTTCCCAGAGGCGTAACCCCGTTGACACCTTTCTAGACACCTACTTGATCGGCTAATTGCAAAGTGCAAAACTCTCCCAGGAGTAACAATTACTCGCAGTGGGTATCGGGATCCAACTATCACATAGAAGGTATGCAATCTCATTGCAAATTTCAACACTTGAAACTCCCGATAATGGTTTTTACCCCTAGCACCTATGACCTTAACTATGGTCAACAAATCATAAGTACTAGTCAAGTTCTACCCGTCATTTCGTGATTAATTAGACCCACCCACATAACCCTTAACTAAAGTCAACAAAGTCACGCGACTGTCCTAACTAATCGCATCATATGCGGTGTAGGAAGACATCACTTAGCTACCGTACACTGTGCCTTGACTATGGTCAACAAACACAGCACGAATACTAAGTACTCTACTTCCTAAAATGACGGAGGGTTGCGAATGGTTTTTATGAAAACCTTTAACGCTTTGAACTTGATCTCGTTGCGGAATCAAACGGTTTTTAAATGGAATGTTTTTTGAAGCTTTTCTAGTTTTGCTAAAGGGGTCACTCCCGGTGAAGGGATCGTCGGCCCTTTCCTCGTCAAATGAGGTGCGGGATATATCATATATATCACTGTGCAAAACGGAAACTATAGAAGCGATCAAAGACAAACCGAGGGTTGTAGCATCTGCCAGTTATTGCTAAAGGAGTCACTCCCGGTGAAGGGATCTCGGTCCTTTCCTCATCGAATAAGGTGCAGGATGTTCTATAATGAACACCGCGATGCAAAGCAAGAACTGTAGCTACCTGTTTTTATTTTGAAATTCGATTCCACAACATCAATTAGGTTTATTTTCTTTCATTAATCTCATTAATGAATATCCCATCATTTAAGTCCACCTAATCATCACAGATAAATATAACGTACGCTTATGCCATCCGCATTCACCTCGATGTCCCGTCTGCACCGTTAGGTTAGGTAACTAACGCCAGAGCGGGGCAGGGCTAGCGCGGGTGTAAAACATAAGCAACGTCTATATAATATAGGCTCCGTGATGACGTCCCTCCGCTGTCCAAATTGAATCCATGACTCTAGCATCGGCTTCATCGGAGAAAAGGGCGGACTTGGTCTACAAAGGTTGTAGCTTCTTTCCTTTATGTTAAAGTCGTTAACTTGCATCACATAGCCTATAAATCTAGTTAACGATCCGTATTAGGGTTTGTAGGCACATGTAAAATTTGAATTAGCCATGTTTGATACCTTGTGAGACCTCATTAGTGTGCCTAGGAACCCTTCAGTGGTATCAGAGCCTAGCTAGAGCCTTAGGCGATGCGTAGACAGAGTTTGAAGTCCGATCGAACCAAAACCCTAACCCGAAACATGCTCTCTGGACTTTTTTCAAAAACTGGGTTTTTTCCAGATTAAAAATGCTTAAAAAATTCAGCAGGGAATTCTAAGAATTACGGTGCAAATTTTTCCCAGTGATGCTTCCATAGTGCGGCGGAACCGCAGCAGAAGCCTGGCTTCTGCGGCGGTTCCGCGGCAGGCTTCTGCCGCGGTTCCGCCGCACTATGGAAGCATCACTGGGAAAAATTTGCACCGTAATTCTTAGAATTCCCTGCTGAATTTTTTAAGCATTTTTAATCTGGAAAAAACCCAGTTTTTGAAAAACGACCAGAGAGCATGTTTCGGGTTAGGGTTTTGGTTCGATCGGACTTCAAACTCTGTCTACGCATCGCCTAAGGCTCTAGCTAGGCTCTGATACCACTGAAGGGTTCCTAGGCACACTAATGAGGTCTCACAAGGCATCAAACATAGCTAATTCAAATTTTACATGTGCCTACAAACCCTAATACGGATCGTTAACTAGATTTATAGGCTATGCGATGCAAGTTAACGACTTTAACATAAAGGAAAGAAGCTACAACCTTTGTAGATCCGGTCCTCCACCTCCTAGGCTCCGTGATGACGTCCCTCCGTTGTCCAAATTGAATCCATGACTCTAGCATCGGCTTCATCGGAGAAAAGGGCGGACTTGGTCGTCGGTTCAATGCCAAAGATGGTCTACGTCGAGGCATCACAAGATCAAGCTCCAACTTCACCAAGCCTTGAAAACTTATGAAGGAAACACCCTATACTACTTGGCAAGAGGTAGAGGATGAAGAAATAGGAGGTGGGTTTACTTTAGAATTGGATTTCTCACTCATTAGTTCAAGTTGCCATTGATGGAGCAAGCTTTCTTCATGTTGATGATCAAGAAGAAGAAGAAGGAATATTATGATAAGTATTTGTAAAAAGAAAAACAAATGAATACTTATCATTTGGCAACCTTAGTTAGGTGTAGAGAATAGACTATGGTTAATTTGAATGGTTAGGGTTAAGGAAGAGACAAGAATAGTGGACTTGTTCAAAGCTTCAAGAAGCTTCAAAGAAAAACAAAACTAGCAACCATTCTTTTCTCTTTATCTTTTCTAAATGAAATCAATAAATAGATAAATGAATAAGTAAAAGAAATGAAACCCTAACCACTAACTAACCATGTTTTAATTCTTTACACAAAACCAAGCTAGAATGTATTATCAAACATGATACAATCATGTGCACAAAAAATATATCACATATACAATGTGCATTTCAAGTGAGTAAATCCATTTAAAGTGAACCAATACTAGTTAATGCAAAGTAATATATCAAATATATAATTATACATTAAATCATTAAATCAACACTTGATTCAATGATCCGGTCATGTCGCATGTAACCGGCTAGTATCCAATGTATCGGCTTATCGAATCAATCCTTGATTCGATAAATAGGTTATATCGCATACAACCATTCGACACATTCATCGCAAGAATAAAATACGGTATCATTTACACGCATTATTCTCGGTCCCGTACATATCTCATATGTGCTCCTATTTCGTTTCGCTTGAGCCAGGAAACCTCTGTGTAGGACTCTAAAGACTCGTCAATACGCCGGCAGCAGATGATGATCATATCAAACACCCACAAGCCGCAAGCGGTCTGCTAAACGTAACGGCCACCCGGGTATTGAGCGATCAGAAGATCGACGAGCAAGCCCGCTCACACTCCTGTGAATCCAACCAGTAACACTTACCGTACAGTCCGGTCTGTTCGTCTGATATGTCGCATATCTCGCCTAGGGGTGGTAAACGTCAGACCCCAGTAGCTCGATAAGTCATGCCGACGTGAGGTCCATAACTATCGTGAAACTACTGATAACTCTTACCAGTATATCACTGCAATCCTGGCCAGGGATTTCCTATTATGGCCAGTCGTGCATTGCGCAACATCAACCCCCAATACCGGGAGAGACGAATCCCCTCCTATCGCTCATTGCCTCCATGTGAATCGGGACTGTACCCAAAAACCACCTGTTTGCATGACTCAGTAGAGCCGTGGTAGGGTGGAAATCAAAGCACAGTGGGAGACACACAAGACTCTATGACGATCTCGGGTCAACAGACTAAGCTGCACCAGTGTCACCAGAGAACTGCCATCTGACGTGAGGTATAATACCATCTGGGAGTTCTCGGCGAGTCCGTTCAGTATACCCAGTCTTCACTGAGCACCCGCATACCATCTCCGATGTCAAACACCAATGGATATGGGATCATCCATCGCCCATCGCATGGGTCGAGAAGATATACGCTAGTCTACTCTGGAATATCGATGCCCCGTCTCGATATTCCCTCGACTAAGAACATTGAAGGATGTACTCATGGACTATCCAGGCCCCACTAGTATGATCTGCATCACAGTCCTGGAAGTCGAGTACACATCCTAAGGGCTTTATCAACATGTAACAGAGAGACAGAAAGTATACACGTTAAGATAAAGAGCAACCAGATAGCGTACTATCATGTCGAGCAAGAAAGTCCTACCTATATATGTCCCAGCATCCACTACAATATACATCCAATGTACAGTAATGGCCTCTAGGGCATACATATAACTAACAATTACAACCATTGTAGTCCGCTCCTTAGCTTCATAAGCTCCGAGTAGAAGTCCCTTCACCGCGATCCATGATCTCCCGGACTCAAGAGAGGCTTCACAAACCGAACGATCCATGCTTGCATGTAGTCTTCATATTCGAAGATGATCCACCTTGAAATCTCTTTAACTCAAGCCCTCACTCACTAATGAGGTGAACACCCTAATCTAATTAGCAAGATTAGATGAGAATGATGAAATAGGATTTATGCTCTCTTTTATTATCAAATTCACACACTCATTCTGTAACATCTCAAAAAAAAAAATAATAATAATAAAATATTATTTTTGGGAATTTTTATAATTTAATATTAATATTTATTGAATATTTTAATATTTTAGTATTATTAAATACAAATAAATGGTAAAAATTTTAGAAAAATTATGGAAAATTCTAAAATAGGGTATTTTGTGGAATTATGTCATTTTAAAGTTTTTATGATTAATTATATGCTAATTTAGTGCTAATCGCGATTAAAAATCGCTAATTGGAATTTTGGCTTTTTTGTGCAAAAATGTGCACATATCATTTTTCACACTTGTTACACTTGTGTTACTTTTCTATTGCCATGGTTGTTCTTTTGGGTTCACTATTTGAGTGAGAAGAAAAGAAAACGGAAAAGGAAATGGAATGATAATGAGAGAGAGAGAGGGTAGGTATAGGTCAACTTTTCTCTTTTGAAGCCATGCTCCCATCATTTCTTCACTCTCATTTCTCTCTCCCCTCTCATGAGAGCTGCTGCTGCTCCTGCTCCTCTTCTCACTTCCCTCCTCTTCAATCCCCCAAAACATGCTGAATCCAACCCCGAAACCCCATTTCCTCTTCACAAAACATGCTCACAAGCTCGAGAGGATCGCTTTGGACTAAGAAAGGGCTGATCTTGAGGCCTTTGCGCAACTCAAGAAAATTCTTGAGTTACCAAAGAAGCTAATTTCTGCACCTATTAGAGTAGTATTTCATTTCCTTGTGCATCAATTCTAGTTTCATATCGATATTGTGTCGTTTTATGGACTTTGGAGAATTCAAGTTAGAGTTATGGGAAGATTTGTGTGTAATGTGAAATTGAGCTCAGTTGAGATTATATGAACACCCTAGTGCTGGAATTTAGACCCAAACCTGAGACTTAAGACCCGGATTACGGATTTAGAAATCGATATCGGGAAAAACTGTAAATCTGTGAGGGATATATTGAATCTGCTATCACCCGAGACATCCTAAATTAAAATTGATTGGACAGTGAGATGTGCAGGTACCCTAGAACCACCATACAAAGCCCTAGCCCCTACCACTTATACCCGGCCGTAGATTTATCCATTCAGGCCGCAATTTGCGTCCAGACCATGGTGGATTTGCCTCGTTTTGGTTTTGGTGTTCCCTTATCTGTAGATTAGGCCCCTGGTATATATAGATTTGTCCAATTTGACCTAGGGTGAAATCAGGAGCATATTTCCTTAGTTACTGTTTCGGATTCGCGTTTCCGTATTCCGTATTTTGATTCGGATATTTGTATTTTGTTTTACCTCGACTATTTGGCGTTTATACGACGATATCGAGGGTTGATTGATGGTGTTGAAGGCGTGCTCATAGGTTCTAACCTATAGGCCCCTTATCGTATCGTTTTGGGTTTCATGTGCCGTTTTAGATCTGCTAGGGTTTTAATACGCATTTGCGATACGTTAATGTGTAGGTACCCCATGAAGACTTCGGTACGACAAGAAGGCGCGTGGCGACGTCGACAAATGAAGACGCAAAGTGAGTAGATTATATCGACAGGGGAAAGTCGGGTGGATGGCGTATAGCACCCCCGCAGTCCGTAGTTGATAGATTATATATATTATATATGATAGTTATAGTATGACATGGTTATTTTGTTAGGGGTATTATGGATAGTTTAGGGTTAGAAGTTAACTAGTGTAGTTCATAATCGCGGACCCTAGAATAGATTTACACCTACACGTACACCCTTGCATATTCATTATACTTGCACTGTGTTTGATGATATTGGACGACATTGGAGATGAGTCGATGATATTGGGCATTGTGCTGCGAGATCGGTGATTTGATATGATTCGTATTTGGGATACGACATGTGTTTCTTGCGGGCTTTGGATGTGTGTTTACCCCGCATTCATACTTTATAGATGGTATCGATTTGTACTAGACTTAGATCAGTACCCCAGATTACGTGATATGATGATAATGATACCTGATATTTGATGAGAGGAATGTGATATTTACCCGCACCCATCTATTGGGATGCCGTACGACGATTTACTGTACGAGCTTTATATTGATGATAGATCCGCACTCATGACTTGAGAATGTCATATGATATACTGTATCGTACGCGATACTACTGAGGCGGGACCACCGGCTACTATAAATATATATCGACTCAGATTTAGGTGGTTTCCATACCCCTCCCGATTGACCTGATACTTAGATCAGCAGTTTGCATAGTAGAGGTTAGGCTAGACCCAAGTCATACCTATTTCAAAAACTATGAATCAGGAATATCATAAAGACAAATAAAGGGATTCTACGGATACTTTAAAAAGGTGTAACTTTTCTTAAAAACACCGTTTCCCTTATTTTACTAAAAACCCTGATTCGTCTTACTTCAAATGGCATAATCGCATGACATATACATATTGATGTAGACACTTCACTATTGCGTTGTTTTATTTGATTCCGCATTTTCGGTACTATTCGCCTTGCATATCATGGGTTATTGCTATATTATCATCATGCTGTTAGGACACCAGCACCATTATCGATGATGCGTATGTTCCACGTACACTTGCTTGCCGGCTCACACACTTCATCATCGATAATTGCCATGTCACTACACTGTAGTACTGTTGCATTCAGGATACGACCATTGCATGGCATACTTGTATACATACTCATTGTACACTTATATTTGTACACATACTTGTTTGCACATACACAGATGATATTTCTAGATTTGGGAACCGCAAGATACTCTTTAAAACTGATTCATTTTAAAAGAGCGGCTTCCCCAATATGTGCATATCACTATTCCTTGTTGCATGATATATCGATATGCTTACATTCTTTTATATGTCGCATATATCATGTTTTCTGATTATACGCATTGAGATGTGTTGTTTCCATGATATTTCTGGATTTGGGAACCGTGGCTATTTCAACTGAGAATATGTATTGTCTTTAAAAACCCGGTTTCCCTTAATATGATATTTCAGTGCGTCCACCATGTGTTTTCTCGGTTCTGAGAGTGGCATATGAAACCCGATTCGAGGAGCGGTAGGCACCGTCTGCGGGTACATGGTGGACCCGGTAAGGTACCCCGGGGCAAGAAGACTCGTATATGTTAGACGGTGAGCCTGGCAGGGGAGCACTACCTACCGGTGATAGTATTTGGACTCGGCGGTTATCGTGGGGATACCGACCGGAGTATGTACGTATGGATACGTCGAAATTCGAGGGTCGAAGCTGGGAACTCGGGTTTTCGAGATAGCGTATGATACGTACCTATCAGGGCAAGTCTTGGTGACAGCGCCTGATAGACGAGGATTTACGTGCCGATTCTAGGCACAAGTTTCATGATGTTTTCGAGTGTCGATGCTAGGCACTCAGGTTCCATAATTTGATTATATCCTCATATTTCCATGCATATGCTTTACGATATTTGCATGCATGATGCTTATTGTCATTGGGTGACAGGTGGACGGGATCCACATACATACAGACTTTTATTACATTGATCTTACTTCATTTGTATATATAACAGGGTATGAGGGCGTTGTTATATATACCCTTACACCAATATTAGTGGACTGGGACGCTAATATATGTGTATTGATATTCATTTTTGATACTTCATCATATTTACTTCATGCAGACATCCCCTATACTTATGACATATTATTACCTGAGTACTTGGCACTACATATATGTTTAGATGTTACATTGCCACCTTGTCATGCTTCAGACTTACTCTTGAGGATTATATTATATACTGATTGTTTTGACCTAGGATTATGTCTTGCATTCGGTTTCTGCTTGTAGATGTTTTCTATTCACGAGTTGGCAACTCACCCCCGTTGTGCCACAGTTCTTGCAGGTTTGCCGTACAGGTTCCATTACGGCATTTCTGGCACACTGCTTCTTTTGCGGGTGATTTGCTTTGGTAGGTGGGTTCTTTTGCATCAAGAACCACGATCGTACTTGTATTATTCATTGTATCTAGAATTCCATCAACCAAAACTTGTATATTGTTTCAGACTTAGACACTAGTGTGTATTATTCGACCTTAGAGTCGCGCTTAGTAGTATTGCGGTTTTCATGTTGCTATGAGTTTTCTTTGAGTTTTGATCCTCGCCTTTCGGCGTTGTATATTATATTGTTGCGTGGTTGTGACCGTCAATTGACGAAGAGCTAGCTCCCGCTCGGGGATGCCTTTTATCACTGCATATATATATATATATATATATATATATATATATATATATATATATATATATTGTTCTTGTTGTATCCCGTTCGGGGCCAGTTTTTACAAAAGAAACTCTGCCGAAATTTTTAGAAAGGACTTTACATATTTTAAATGCATATTCGGCTTAGTTATTTAAAAACCTTGACTTCAAACATGTTTTTTCTTCACTTCTTTAAACCAGTTTTCTTATTTACTCTTAAAATGGTTTTAGATTTCTGGGCTTTTGGCTTACTTGGATCAGATGGAGTCCTATAGACTTCATATGGTTCAGGTGCCAGTCGCGTGCTCTTTTCGGGTCGTGACAAAGTTGGTATCAGATTGCTAGGTTAACCTTGGTTCAAGTCTAAGTTTGACTATGTGGAGCCTAGGGCGTCTATATATATATATATATATATATATATATATATATATATATATATATATATATATACGGAACTTAGGCTTGACCTTACGGAACTTAGACTTAGTCGAGGGAGTATTAGACCCGAACTTTCTTCGTGTAGGATGACCCTTGGTTGATGGAGTAGGTGACTGCAGTAGAGTGACGTACCGTGGGTATGTTCCGCGGCATACTTACGACACGCCACTCCGCTTAAGGAGCCTTAGGATGTACATTTCCTTGCACAGTATTATATTCATTCCTGATCTATCTTCATCGATACTGGTTGTGATTTTGCTGCTACGATCACACGGGCAGAGAGAGCTACGGCTAGAGTTGCGTCAGCATGAGCTCGTCATGGACGAGGACTGACCAGGGCGTCATTCCAGAGACTTACGATTGCATTGAGAGGCGTCGTCTTATTGTGTTTTCATGCCATGAGTGTATGATGGGTCACCTTTACGAGATCTCTCGGACGTGCCGTTTGGTACCAGAGGATCAGGCTACTGCTACAGGCCAGCAAGGACGAGATGACCATTGATATGTCGCTTACTCAGGTTGATTGAGGCACTGTTCAGCGTGCAGACGAGCGAGCTGGTTATTGCTGCGAACGATGAGATATCGCCCCAGATGATGGAGCTATTGCAGTACGAGATTGTACTTGGAGATATGATGGAAGGTCGCTAGTCACTTGAGGATAGATGACTAGGACATGTGGTTCGTTCGCTTGCCGATGCGAGGTCATCAGATAGATTGCTTCCAGCTAGAGACGACTTCACGCGGAGACGTTGGAAGTCGACAGAGACGATCGAATGTCAGGAGCCCATTTTCCAAGTTTAGAGTATACGGAAAGACATGCAGGCGATTCTATGGACCCTCTAGAAGAATGAAACCCTAACTCGACTTAATGACCGTGTGAAAGCCTTTGAACCTTAGGGTTTGCGGCAGTTCCGCGGCGCCATTAGTGAGGCTTGGGTTTGCCCTTCTACGGCTGGACCACCGACGCTGTGGCATGTATTCGATATTATTAAACTGTACTCAAGATGTTGATCTCTTGGGGGATTATGAGGTTCTGACGAGTCGATCGAATGTTTTGACATCATTCGGATATCATGTGATGGGACACACTGCTTGGGAGACTCCAGATGTGAGCATAGCCGTTGGATCGCAGTCCGTGCAGCCACGATGAGACGAGTCCAAATCAGTCGACATTGAAGCAGAGTGAAGTAAAGAGTTCGCAAGAGATTTCGACGAGATGACGTCCCACTCCGCTGACATCAGAGATGCGATACGCACGCAGAGGCAATGTATATGGATATACCTTCCAGGAGGAGTCGCGAGGGGTATGCTACCATTCTGGAACAAGAAACGGATATAGAAAAGATAATAACTTCCGGGAAATTCGGCAGAAATGAGATTTGAGAGAGACCTCGACAGGACCTTTCTTGAATGTTCTACGAGAAGACCTGGACCCAGGAGTGGTTATATTGCGCACACCCAGTAGGCCAAAGTTTGGCATCGTCGACGAGATAGTTGACCAGGTTCGGATAAAGGACCTAACCCAGTTGGGTTGTGAGTTGATCGAGGACGGACGAGTATTGAGTTTTCCTCCGTTGGTTGGGACGCGTTTGTTCACACCATAATATTGCATTATTATATTCCCCATTCTTATATATTTTACAAATAAACGGGTGCTTTTGACACATGTCTGCTACATGTTACAGGTTACAGGTTCTTGGACAGAAAACAGTGAAAATAATGAAAAGACAATGCAAAAGTGGATTTTGATCAACAAACAGAAGACTCTTGATCAAGCCGACATAAGGAACAATTCATAAAGCAAGATTCAAGACATCGACTCAAAGCGAAGGATTAAAGTTCACTACAAGTATTCACTGGAAGATCTGGAGAAGAACCAGAAGCTAAATTGAGAAAAGATATAAAGAAATAAGAAGATAAAAAGTACTAGAGCCAGCCCTAAAAATCCAGAGAGCCAATTTTACTGTTTGGCCGCGGAACCGCGGCCAAACCACGCCTCGGGCCGCGGTTCCGCGGCAGTTTA
The DNA here is from genome assembly GCA_030015575.1 of Agapanthus africanus. Taxonomy (NCBI): domain Eukaryota; kingdom Viridiplantae; phylum Streptophyta; class Magnoliopsida; order Asparagales; family Amaryllidaceae; genus Agapanthus; species Agapanthus africanus. Next base: position 335,643,823 of record JASDDO010000029.1, on the reverse strand, counting down.
AAGGATTTAAAAAGTAATTTTTTTAGAAAAATAAAGGGGCGGCGTTGACTGGTCTTCATAAGGGTATTTTTGTAATTTCAGACATGCGAAACAAATGTAACCGTAGGGTTTCCTATTCTTTATAAATAGGAACTCTAATCATTGTAACTCTTCATGCCTCCCTTTAATGAATAAAATTTAGAAATCTTTTGGAGAGCATCGGTGCCTCTCTTTAATTCAGAAATTCAGATCTGACAACCCTGCGTTGATGTTTGGAGAGAGCCATCTGTAAGTAATTTAATTTCTTGCTCTAGTGTAGATTTCAATTCCTTGCCCTAGGTAGATTTAATTTCATGCCCTAGGAACTTGTTTGGAGTTAGCTTTGGGGAAGGATTTTGAGAGATGAGATCTCTCATCCCTTTCTTACCCACCAAACATTTACAATAGGACTCCATGCATACATGCACATACCGCTCCCTACAGCACCCTATCCCTCGAGGTAGCGGTGATACCGTAGTATAAAGGCCCGGGTGTGATGTTTTCCATGGAGGTTAGGGTAAGGATCTCTAAAGGAAGGACAAGAACCTAGAGGAAGGAACACCTTCCCGAACGGATTTAATCCACTTTATTGATAATTACCATAACTCCTCATAGATCTTCATTCGGGTATTGAAAACGGTGAGATTTAATTACATTTCCAAATCATCCCTAAACCTAGCCCTAGCAAGAGTAGATCTAGATAATTGCCCTAGGTTAATTAGATTTTTAGATTTAATAATTAATCCGAACACCCTTCGGAATTAACTCGTAAGCACGAATCAGAAACTCACAAAATCCCTGTGGACCGACCCGTACTCACCGGCTAGCTGCAAAGCGACGCCGTTCTTGATTGCGGTTACAAATATTTTTGATCTATCTTTTAGAAAGCGCAAGCACGCTAAATCACTCAATCAGCGTTCCCGAGGACCTGTTCGGCCAGACATCTTCTACGGAATGATGAAGCTACAGAGTACGCGATTTCGAGTCCGTGCGATAGACTTCGGATTGACCGTGGCCGAGAACAGGGCGGTGCGTAGATAGCATGACGTGACGTCATAGTGGACGACGATAAAGACAAGTGGAACCAGAGGTGCATGTGCGACGCTGACGAGCTGTCATTACTTTCCGTCGAGGCTAGAGACCTGATATGCTTACAGAGGTATTGGGATACGACCAGTTTCCGAGGAAATATGTGCGGAACACGTAGATTTCCAGAACACGAGAACAGATTATGCAAGAGTGCCAGCCTCCATACAGATCGGCATAAGCAAGATCGGAAGAGACCTTGAGTAGGATTTCTTCCAGGACACTACTGCAATGATATTTGTACCTAGGCTCAGGTGTGTCACGTGCATTCAGAGAGCCAGAGGCCAACGCCAGTGATATGCTGCTTTACGAGTGGTCGTGATGATTGACCGAAAGATGATCAGAGAAGTGCCAGAACGGAATCGTCCCCGTTAGCACACCTGACAGGGCAGATGAGCCGATGGATCGTGAGATTGGTAATCCACAGAGCAGATAAAGACCCAGAGACAGAGGACGCCAGACCGTGAGCAAGAGGCAAGTAGATACCTTGCGCTGCTAGCATTGGATGCACCGACACCTTCTTGACTTGAAGGAGGATATACCGATGACGGTATTTATGATTTGTGATTCTGTGATTCGATTATCATGTATCCGTCATCTTGGATTTCGGTATTTTGGGCGTTCTGTTTGCATGATTTAGTCTTGATGACTGAGTTTTATGATATTTGTTTTCTTGCACCCATTGGATATTTATATTTTGCGCATAGTTATTACATTTGAGATATTGATTGTGATTTCATGCCTATTTTATGCCAGTGATGTGATTTGCGTTTCCATCATAGTTTTCATGCACCTTTAGTATTTTGATATACGATTCTGGTGCACGCCAGATGCACTGAATCGGGATTCTTCGTGCATGTCAAATGCACCTGATATTGCTGTCAAGCACACACGTTGCCTACGACAAATGTTTCGTGCACACCCGTTGCACCTTGATGTTGTTTCTATGGCACATTCATGGATTTTGATTTCCGTGCGCACCAGATGCACCGGATATTCATATATACATTTTGAGATTTATTCCTTATGGAGCATTACGTTTTATGATAATTGCTATGTGTTTCATACTGAGCGGGACTAGTCAGAGGACAGTACCCGCATACTTTTGCATGTATTTACTTTAGCTATTTACACATACAGATTTCATATATACATGTATAATTTTGATATACCATATTTGTTTGTTTTGAATTTGACATTGTCTTTATCACGACTCCGATGATTGCGAGATGCTTGACGGAGTTTTGATTTTGAGTTATCTGCTCATTACTTATGCGCATGCATTGCGCTAAGATGCGTTTTATATATTGATGGTTTCGGAGCCCCGACGACTTGGACATTTTGTTTTTTTTTGAAATGTTTTAGAATTTGGGGGTTTAAATTTAAATTCGGGGACCGAATTTTTTTAAGGAGGGAAGATTGTAACATCTCAAAAAAATAATAATAATAAAATATTATTTTTGGGAATTTTTATAATTTAATATTAATATTTATTGAATATTTTAATATTTTAGTATTATTAAATACAAATAAATGGTAAAAATTTCAGAAAAATTATGGAAAATTCTAAAATAGGGTATTTTGTGGAATTATGTCATTTTAAAGTTTTTATGATTAATTATATGCTAATTTAGTGCTAATCGCGATTAAAAATCGCTAATTGGATTTTTGGCTTTTTTGTGCAAAAATGTGGACATATCATTTTCCACACTTGTTACACTTGTGTTACTTTTCTATTGCCATGGTTGTTCTTTTGGGTTCACTATTTGAGTGAGAAGAAAAGAAAACGGAAAAGGAAATGGAATGATGATGAGAGAGAGAGAGGGTAGGTATAGGTCAACTTTTCTCTTTTGAAGCCATGCTCCCATCATTTCTTCACTCTCATTTCTCTCTCCCCTCTCATGAGAGCTGCTGCTGCTCCTGCTCCTCTTCTCACTTCCCTCCTCTTCAATCCCCCAAAACATCTTGAATCCAACCCCGAAACCCCATTTCCTCTTCACAAAACATGCTCACAAGCTCGAGAGGATCGCTTTGGACTAAGAAAGGGCTGATCTTGAGGCCTTTAGGCAACTTAAGAAAATTCTTGAGTTGCCAAAGGAGGTAATTTCTGCACCTATTAGAGTAGTATTTCATTTCCTTGTGCATCAATTCTAGTTTCATATCGATATTGTGTCGTTTTGTGGACTTTGGAGAATTCAAGTTAGGGTTATGGGAAGATTTGTGTGTAATGTGAAATTGAGCTCAGTTGAGATTATATGAACACCCTAGTGCTGGAATTTAGACCCAAACCTGAGACTTAAGACCCGGATTACGGATTTAGAAATCGATATCGGGAAAAACTGTAAATCTGTGAGGGATATATTGAATCTGCTATCACCCGAGACATCCTAAATTAAAATTGATTGGACAGTGAGATGTGCAGGTACCCTAGAACCACCATACAAAGCCCTAGCCCCTACCACCTATACCCGGCCACAGATTTATCCATTCTGGCCGCAATTTGCAGCCAGACCATGGTGGATTTGTCTCGTTTTGGTTTTGGTGTTCCCTTATCTGTAGATTAGGCCCTTGGTATATATAGATTTGTTCAATCTGACCTAGGGTGAAATCAGGAGCATATTTCCTTAGTTACTATTTCGGATTCGCGTTTCCGTATTCCGTATTTTGATTCGGATATTTGTATTTTGTTTTACCTCGACTATTTGGTTTTTATACGACGATATCGAGGATTGATTGATGGTGTTGAAGGCGTGCTCATAGGTTCTAAGCTATAGGCCCCTTATCGTATCGTTTTAGGTTTCGTGTGCTGTTTTAGATCTGCTTGGGTTTTAATACGCATTTGCGATACGTTAATGTGTAGGTACCCCATGAAGACTTCGGGACGACAAGAAGGCGCGTGGCGACGTCGACAAATGAAGACGCAAAGTGAGAAGATTATATCTAAAGGGGGAAGTCGGGTGGATGGCGTATAGCACCCCCGCAGTCCGTAGTTGATAGATTATATATATTATATATGATAGTTATAGTATGACATGGTTATTTTGTTAGGGGTATTATGGATAGTTTAGGGTTAGAAGTTAACTAGTGCAGTTCATAGTCGCGGACCCTAGAATAGATTTACACCTACACGTACACCCTTGCATATTCATTATACCTGCACTGTGTTTGATGATATTGGACGACATTGGAGATGAGTCGATGATATTGGGCATTGTGCTGCGAGATCGGTGATTTGATATGATTCGTATTTGGGATACGACATGTGTTTCTTGCGGGCTTTGGATGTGTGTTTACCCCGCATTCATACTTTATAGATGGTATCGATTTGTACTAGACTTGGATCAGTACCCCAGATTACGTGATATGATGATAATGATACCTGATATTTGATGAGAGGAATGTGATGTTTACCCGTACCCAGCTATTGGGATGCCGTACGACGATTTACTGTACGAGCTTTATATTGATGATAGATCCGCACTCATGACTTGAGGATGTCATATGATATACTGTATCATACGCGATACTACTGTGGCAGGATCACCGGCTACTATATATATATCGACTCAGATTTAGGTGGTTTCCATACCCCTCCCGATTGACCTGATACTTAGATCAGTAGTTTGCATAGTAGAGGTTAGGCTAGACCTGAGTCATACCTATTTCAAAAACTACGAATCAGGAATATCATAAAGACAAATAAAGGGATTCTACGGATACTTTAAAAAGGTGTATCTTTTCTTAAAAACACCGTAACCCTTATTTTACTAAAAACCCTGATTCGTCTTACTTCAAATGGCATAATCGCATGACATATACATATTGATGTAGACACTTCACTATTGCGTTTTTTTATTTGATTCCGCATTTTCGGTACTATTCGCAATGCATATCATGGGTTATTGCTATATTATCATCATGCTGTTAGGACACCAGCACCATTATCGATGATGCGTATGTTCCACGTACACTTGCTTGCCGGCTCACACACTTCATCATCGATAATTGCCATGTCACTACACTGTAGTACTGTTGCATTCAGGATACGACCATTGCATGGCATACTTGTATACATACTCATTGTACACTTATATTTGTACACATACTTGTTTGCACATACACAGATGATATTTCTAGATTTGGGAACCGCAAGATACTCTTTAAAACTGATTCATTTTAAAAGAGCGGCTTCCCCAATATGTGCATATCACTATTCCTTGTTGCATGATATATCGATATGCTTACATTCTTTTATATGTCGCATATATCATGTTTTCTGATTATACGCATTGAGATGTGTTGTTTCCATGATATTTCTGGATTTGGGAACCGTGGCTTTTTCAACTGAGAATATGTATTGTCTTTAAAAACCCGGTTTCCCTTGATATGATATTTCAGTGCGTCCACCATGTGTTTTCTCAGTTCTGAGAGTGGCATATGAAACCCGATTCGAGGAGCGGTAGGCACCGTCTGCGGGTACATGGTGGACCCGGTATGGTACCCCAGGGCAAGAAGACTCGTATATGTTAGATGGTGAGCCTGGCAGGGGAGCACTACCTACCGGTGATAGTATTTGGACTCGGCGGTTATTGTGGGGATACCGACCGGAGTATGTACGTATGGATACGTCGAAATTCGAGGGTCGAAGCTGGGCACTCGGGTTTTCGAGATAGCGTATGATACGTAACTATCAGGGCCAGTCTTGGTGACAGCGCCTGATAGACGAAGATTTACGTGCCGATGCTAGGCACAGGTTTCATGATGTTTTCGAGTGTCGATGTTTAACCCTAATCCAAACCCTAATCATGTTTAAACTCCTCTAAACATGTTGCATTAATAATTATAATATGTTACAATATTATATATCACATATACAATATTTATTGTAACAAAATAAAATAATACATTTAACATATATCGCATATATATCAATGTATTACCCGAGTGAGAAAAAGAATCTTTTAGTGAGCAAATATTAGTTAATGCAATTTAATATATCAAATATATTATTATACATTAAATTATCGAATCAACACTTGATCCGACAATCCGGCTATATCGCATATAACCGACTAATATTTATCCGTACCGATTCATCGAATCAACACTTGATCCGATGACCCGGCTGATATCAAATATCGCGAGAATAGAATACGGTATCACATATCGCATTATCCTCGGTCCCGCACATATCACATATGTGCCCCTACTCCGTTTTGCCTGAGTCAAGAAACCTCTGTGTAGGACTCTAAAGAATCGTCAATACGCCGGCAGTAGGTGATGATCATATCAAACACCCACAAGCTGCAAGCGGTCAGCTAAACGTAACAGCTACCCAGGTATTGAGCGCTCAGAAGATCAACAAGCAAGCCTGTACATTCTCCTGTGAATCCAAACAGTAACACTCCCGTACAGTCCGGTCTCGTCGTCTGATATGTCGCATATCTCGCCTAGGGGTGGTAAACGTCAGACCCCCAGTAGCTCGATAAGTCGTGTCGATATGAGGTCTATAACAGTTCGAGAAACTACCGATAACACTTACCAGTAAATCTCAGCAACCCTGGCCAGGGATTTCCGGTTATAGCCAATCGAACACAGCACAACATCAACTCCCTATACCGGGAGAGACGAATCCCCTCCTATCGCTCATTGCCTCCATGTGATTCGGGACTGTACCCAAAAGCCACCTTTTTGCACGCCCTCTTGGACGTGGTATGATGGAAATCAAAGCACAGTGGGAACCACACAAGACTCTATGACGATCTCGGGTCAACAGACTACTCTGTACCAGTGTCACCGGAGAACTGCCATCTGACGTATGGTATAATACCATCTGGGAGTTCTCGGCGAGTCCGTCCAGTGTACCCAGTCTCCACTGAGCACCCGTACACTATCCTTGATGTCAAACACCGATGGATATGGGATCATCCATCGCCCATCATATGGGTCAAGATGCGTATACGCTAGTCTACTCTGGTGCATCGATGCCCTGTCTCGATACACCCTCGACTAGGAACAGTTATAGGATGTACCCGTCGACTACCGTGGCCCCACTAGTATGATCTCATCATAGTCCCAGTAGTCGAGTACATATCCTAAGGGCTTTATCAATATGTAATATAGAGACAATCAGAGTACATGTTAAGATAAAGTACAACCAGATACCATACTATCATGTCGAGCAAGAAAGTCCTCCCTATATATGTCCAAGCATCCATTACAATATACATCGTATGTACAGTAATGGCCTCTAGGGCATACATATAACTAACAATCTCCCTCTTGCACTAGGGCCATCTGTTATGGTATCGCATACCCAACAATTAGCTGCGGTTGAAGTATCTCATACTCAACCATCCCGTAAAAGTCTCTACTGGGAAAATGGCCTTTGTGAGTGGATCCGTGCTGTTATCCTCTGTATCTACTGTCCTAACCTCGATCTCCCTGGAGATCAACCATCTCCATGATCAGGTGATACTGCCTAAGAATTATATCTGGATTTCTGATGGGACAGTAGTTCCTTGGCTAAAGCCACAATTCCATTGTCACACAATGGTAGGAACGAAGTTCATCTCATGAACTTATATATATCCAGACTGTCTCTTTGGTAGAATCCTTGGTAACGATGTATCTTGCCTTTAATCGTCTAGTAGGTCACGGTATCTAGCTTGGAACTCTTCCAACATACCGTCCCTCTACTGAGGGTATAGACAATGCCTGCGACTGACATTCAGTCGTCCTTATCAGCCTGGAACCTTTCCAGTGATTCTCCCCAGGATCGATTGATACCATCTCACTACAACTAGTGAGTGTCCTAACATCCAATTAGATCAATCTCATAGATCCAAAACCCAGGATTTAGGAGGTATCACTTTGATCCTATATGGAGAATCCTTGTGATAAGCGGAGATTGACCGAGCGTAACATAGGAAACTCCTTCCCTATCAAGAGTATGTCATCCACGTACTCTACGAGGATCACCACCATACTCTCTACTACCTTTTTGTATATACAAGGTTCATCTACCATTTTGATGAAGTCAAACTCTTTGACTACCACATCAAAACAGATGTTCCAACTCCGCGATGCCTGTTTTATCATATAAAACATCTTGCACACGTTTCCGCTGCTCCCACTGTCTACGAAGCCCTCTGGCTGTGTACTTATAGACGTTCTCTTCTAAAACATCACTTAGAAAAGCAGTCATGACACCCAACCACCAGATATCGTAGTCATGGTATGTAGCCGTGGCAAGTAGGATCTGGATGGACTTAAGCATAGATCCTTAGAAAAGGTTTCAACATAATCCATACCTGGTCTATGATGCAAACCTTTAACAAGTCTAGCTTTGAAAGTCTCAACTTTTCCATGTACACCAAGTAATCTTCTCAAGATATACTTGTTAGTTATATGTATGCCCTAGAGGCCATTACTGTACATTGGATGTATATTGTAGTGGAAGCTGGGACATATATAGGTAGGACTTTCTTGCTCGACATGATAGTATGCTATCTGGTTGCTCTTTATCTTAACGTGTATACTTTCTGTCTCTCTGTTACATGTTGATAAAGCCCTTAGGATGTGTACTCGACTTCCAGGACTATGATGTAGATCATACTAGTGGGGCTTGGGTAGTCCATGAGTACATCCTTGAAATGTTCCTAGTCGAGGGAATATCGAGACGGGGCATCGATATTCCAGAGTAGACTAGCGCATATCTTCTCGACCCATGCGATAGGCGATGGATGATCCCATATCCATTGGTGTTTGACATCGAAGATGGTATGCGGGTGCTCAGTGGAGACTGGGTACACTGAACGGACTCGCCGAGAACTCCCAGATGGTATTATACCTCACGTCAGATGGCAGTTCTCTGGTGACACTGGTACAGCTTAGTCTGTTGACCCGAGATCGTCATAGAGTCTTGTGTGTCTCCCACTGTGCTTTGATTTCCACCCTACCACGGCTATACTGAGTTGTGCAAACAGGTGGTTTTTGGGTACAGTCCCGATTCACATGGAGGCAATGCGCGATAGGAGGGGATTCGTCTCTCCCGGTATTGGGGGTTGATGTTGTGCTATGCTCGACTGGCCATAACAGGAAATCCCTGGCCAGGGTTGCAGTGATATACTGGTAAGAGTTATCAGTAGTTTCACGAATGTTATGGACCTCAAGTCGGCATGACTTATCGAGCTACTGGGGTCTGATGTTTACCACCCCTAGGCGAGATATGCGACATATCAGACGAACAGACCGGACTGTACGGTAAGTGTTACTGGTTGGATTCGCAGGAGTGTGAGCGGGCTTGCTCGTCGATCTTCTGATCGCTCAATACCCGGGTGGCCGTTACGTTTAGCAGACCGCTTGCGGCTTGTGGATGCTTGATATGATCATCATCTGCTGCCGGCGTATTGACGAGTCTTTAGAGTCCTACACAGAGGTTTCCTGGCTCCAGAGAAACGAAATAGGAGCGCATATGAGATATGTGCGGGACCGAGAATAATTCGAGTATGTGATACCGTATTCCATTCTCGCGATCAATGTATCGATTGGTTATATGCGATATAACCTAGTTATCGAATCAAGGATTGATTCGATAAGCCGATACATATGATACTAGTCGGTTATATCCGATATGACCGGATCGTTAAATCAAGTGTTGATTTAATGATTTAGTGCATATTTATATATTTGATATATTACTTTGCGTTAACTAGTATTGGTTCACTTTAAATGGATTTTCTCACTTGAATTGTGCAAGTTGTATATGTGATATACATTTGTGCACATGATTGTATCATGTTTGATGATACATGTTTACTTGGTTAAGTGTAAAGAATTGACCATGGTTATAAGTTTATGATTAGGGTTTTCTTTATTCTTATTTATTTATTTATTTATTTTGGAAAAAGATGAGAAAAGAATGGTTGCTATTTTTGTTTGCTAGTTGAAGATTCTTGAAGCTTTGAATTAGTCCACCATCCTTGTCTTATACTTAACCCTAACCATTCTAGTTAACCATGGTCCATTCTCTACAATTAACCAAGGGTTAATTCATGATAAGTATTTGTTTTATTTATCTAATAATTCAAGACTTATCATAACTTCTTCTTCTTCTTCATTTTCTTCTTCTATGAAGAAAGCTTGCTACTCCAATGGCAAGTGATGAAAACTAGTGAGAAATCCAAAACTAAAGTCTACCCACTTCCTATTTCTTCATCCTCTACCTCTTGCCAAGTAGTATAGGGTGTTTCCTTCACAAGTTTTCTTGACTTGGTGAAGTTGGAGCTTGATCTAGCGATGCTTCGACGTAGATCATCTTCGGCATGGACATCGACGACCTAGCTCGCCTATTCTCCGATGAAGCCGACGCTAGAGCCCGGAATTTGTTTTGGACAGCGAGAGGACTTCATTGCGGAGCTATGGAGGTGGAGCACCGGATCTACAAAGGTTGTATTTCCGTATTCTCTTAGTAAAGTAGTTTACTAGTTGCTTTTTCGCCTATATATCTAGTTAACGATCCGTATTAGGTTTTCTCAGCACATGTAAAATTTCAATTGGGCATGTTTGATCACTTATGAAACTTCATTAGTGTGCCTAGGAACCCTATAGTGGTATCAGAGCCTAGCTAGAGCCTTAGGCGAAGTCCCGACGGAGTTAGAAGTCCGATCGACCCAAAACCCCGACTTTGAAATGCTCTCTGGACTTTTTTGTAAAATGTGGATTTTTGAGAATTAAAAATATGCAGAAAAATCAGCAGGAAATTCTAAGAATTACGGTGCAAAAAGTAACTAATGATCCCTCAAATGTGCGGCGGAACCGCGGTATTAGCATGCTAATGCGGCGGTTCCGCGGCCGTTTTGTCTTATTAGGCATTCAATTTTGCACAGTAATTCCTATTTTGTAGTGCTGGTTTTCCTGGGAATTTTTTTTTATCTGAAATCAAGAGTTGAGTTTTTTGGGTTGTATTAAGAGTTCGTACATTCGATCGGATTGTCTAATTTTGTCTATGTGTTTTTCGGATATTTTAGAATATGTTAAAAATTTCGACCGGACATAAATACCCACTTTTTTCCCTGCCGGAAAATTTCCAAGTGTTGGATTTTTCCGTGGTTTAAGGACGTTCTGAGTAGTGCAGGTAACGCGATGGTCCCTCTAGAAGACAACAAACCTTAACTCGATTATGTGACCGTCTTGAACTGCCCTTTGAACCTTAGGGTTTGGGGCAGTACGGCGTGCCACATGTGAGGCGTTGGCTTGACCCTTCTACGGCTGGACCGTTGGTACTGAGGCATGAAGTGAATGTCGTTGAACTTATTTCATTCGGTTGATCGGGAAAACTTGGGTGTTCGATTGTTCTATCGAAAAGTTTAACATTTTCTATCTTATCCGGAATGTGATACAATAATTGGAATTCACAATAAGTTATGAGATAACTGAATGAATGTTATAAACATAGCACTTTAGTCTCACTTGATCGGTTGCCACAGAATTTTGATGTGATCAAAAGTCCGTTGCAATCACGTTGTGAACGCGGATACTCGCCGGTAAACTTAATAGACAGCCTCACTCCATAGCCCCGACCAAGTGACTGCAGGAGAACCCCGTCGCCGAAAGCATCCGTTCGGGTGCTCGCGGCAGCGGTGTTCCTCCTTGGTGCACTTCGTCGACGGCATCGGGGGTGCGGCCGCCTACTAAAGTTTGCGACGAGCATTCGATCAGGATGTCGGGAATCTTGTTGAATTGCCCGACTTGATATTGAAATGAGTTTTCGATAATGAGACTAAAATGCGGGGTTTATAATTGTTAGGCATGCGATGTCTAAGTATTTCATTTGGTCAGGCATGCGATGTCTGAGGAGGTTGCGGATTCCAACTATTGTAGTTTTACATTTTCTTTTCTGTGACCGTAAGTGTAATATGTGATATCCCCGGTTTCGTTGCTATATGTCAACGACAATTGGGATGCGCATATTTACTTACGTTGATGACATCTGATGTTATGTGTTGCTGGATATGTTATATTGGATCGTCATGTTTGAATAGCCGGGGGGGTTTTATGTGAGATGAGTGTTTTTCATTTTCATTCATGTAAAAACTTGTATGTAATATTCTTTTATTGGGGCACTTCCAGGTTGCGGATGTTGTCACCGTTGATGTATATTATTTACTTTTCTGCACTAGGATAGACCCAAGGAGGGGAGCATAAGTAATCGGGTTCTGGGGTCCAGTGGGAGACCAACTCGAGGAGTCGAGTCCGGGTCTCCTAACCCTAGAATTGGTAGGGTTACTTGCCGCTCTCGTAGGGGTCTAGGGGTGTGGGATTGGCTATTCATCACGACCGTGGAATCCGTGTTTTATACTGGCTCGTATTGAAAACACGGGCGTCCTAGTATATCCAATATTTCATATGATTCTTTCTGCTGCATTATCTGTGATGTGATCATGCGATGTTCTGTGCTCTGTTCAGACAGATATAGTATATAGTATATGTTAGTTATATGTATGCCCTAGAGGCCATTACTATACATAGGATGTATATTGTAGTGGATGCTGGGACATATATAGGGAGGACTTTCTTGCTCGACATGATAGTATGCTATCTGGTTGAACTTTACCTTAACGTGTATACTGTTTGTCTCTCTGTTACATGTTGGTAAAGCCCTTAGGATGTGTGCTTGACTACCTGGACTATGATGCGGATCATACTAGTGGGGACATGGTAGTCCATAAGTACATTCTTCAAAGTCCCTAGTCGTGGGTGTATCGAGACGGGGCATCGATATACCAGAGTAGACTAGCGTGTACCTTCTCGACCCATACAGATGGGCGATGGATGATCCCATATCCATTGGTGTTTGACATCAGAGATGATATACGGGTGCTCAGTAGAGACTGGGTACACTGGACGGACTCGCCGAGAACTCCCAGATGGTATTATACCTCACGTCAGATGGCAGTTCTCTGGTGACACTGGTACAGAGTAGTCTGTTGACCCGAGATCGTCATAGAGTCTTGTGTGGTTCCCACTGTGCTTTGATTTCCATCTTACCACGTCCAAGAGGGCGTGCAAAACGGTGGTTTTTGGGTACAGTCCCGAGTCACATGGAGGCAATGAGCGATAGGAGGGGATTCGTCTCTCCCGGTATAGGGGGTTGATGTTGCGCTGTGTTCGATTGGCTATAACAGGAAATCCCTGGCCAGGGTTGCTGAGATTTACTGGTAAGTGTTACCAGTAGTTTCTTGAATAGTTATAGACCTCATATCGACACGAATTATCGAGCTATTGGGGTCTGACGTTAACCACCCCTAGGCGAGATATGCGACATATCAGACGATCAGACCGGACTGTACGGTAGTGTTACTGGTTGGATTCACTGGAGTGTGAGCGGGCTTGCTCGTCGATCTTCAGATCGCTCAATACCCGGGTGGCCGTTACGTTTAGCAGACCGCTTGCGGCTTGTGGATGTTTGATATGATCATCATCTGCTGCCGGCGTATTGACGAGTCTTTAGAGTCCTACACAGAGGTTTCCTAGCTCAAGCGAAACGAAATAGGAGCGCATATGAGATATGTGCGGGACCGAGAATAATGCGTGTATGTGATACCGTATTTCATTCTCGCGATGAATGTATCGATTAGGTTATATGCGATATACCCTAGTTATCGAATCAAGGGTTGATTCGATAAACCGATGCATTGCATACTAGTCGGTTATATACGATATGACCGGATCGTTAAATCAAGTGTTGATTTAATGATTTGATGCATAATTATATATTTGATATATTACTTTGCATTAACTCGTATCGGTTCACTTTAAATGGATTTTCTCACTCGGGTGTGCGCATTATATGATTTTGTGCACTAGCTTGTATCATGTTTGATGATACATGCTTTTTGGTTAAGTGTAAAGTGTTAAACCTTGGTTAATGAATAGGTTAGGGTTTATTATTTGTTATTCATTTATCTTATTTAATTATCCATTTATTTATGATAAATGAATAAAAGAAAATGAAATGAAATGGTTGCTAATTTTGGATTCTAGTTGAAGCTTCTTGATCTTTTGACTAAGTGACCATTTTGTCTCTAGCTTGACCCAAACCATTCCTTTAACCATGATTAGCTCTCTACACTTTACCATGGTTCACTTATGATAAGAATGGATTATTCTTTTCATTTTAAACAATTCTTATCATAATAATTATCATCTTCTTGCTTTCTTCTTCTTCTTCCTTCAAGTGAACAAAAGCTTGTTCATCAATGGTGATTGATGATAAAGAGTGAGAAATCCAATTCTAAAGTCTACCCACTTCCTATTTCTTCATCCTCTACCTCTTGCCAAGTAGTAGAGTGTGTTTCCTTCACAAGTTTTTAGGGCTTGGTGAAGGTGCAGCTTGATTTAGCGATGCCTCGACGTAGATCATCTTCGGCATGGACATCGACGACCTAGCTCGCTTATTCTCCGACGAAGCCGACGCTAAAGCCCGGATTTGATTTGGACAGCGGAGAGGACTTCGTTGCGGAGCTATGGAGGTGGAGCACCGGATCTATAAAGGTTGTATTTCCGTATTCCCTTAGTTAAGTGTTAATTAGTTATCTTTTCGCCTAGTTTTCTAGCAAACGATCCGTAGTCGGGTTTCTCGGCACCGTTAAAGATTTAATTTGGCATGATCGATGCCTTTTGAGACCTCATTAGGGTGCCTAGGAACCCTACAGTGGTATCAGAGCAGGAAATTGGGGATTACCAGAATTCCCGTGCCGCCCAAACGAAGAGAGTGCATGTTGATGCATCATCTTCGGGTGTGTTCGTTACAAAGAACTGTTTCTCTGTATTCTCTACGTCCTGGGTATGTGATACCAGATCAGGATCCCAGATATGTAATCTGTTACATAGGGCTACAGATAGGTAGAGAACTGAGAACGGGTGATAAGTTTCATGAGGCAGAAAACGGGGCAAGAGTTGCAGCCAAGTCTGTTGGTCACTGTCACCCTGTATACCAATACATTGATTCTGAACGAATGTTATTAGATACCGAACCTGATATACAAAATCATATCTGTCTCTTTATTAGTAAAGAAACGATAAAATTTTGTATTGTTGGATAAAGAAACGAGCAAGCCCGCTCACACTCCAGTGAATCCGACCAGTAACACTACCGTACAGTCCGGTCTGATCGTCTGATATGTCGCATATAACGCCTAGGGGTGGTAAACGTCAGACCCCAATAGCTCAATAAGTCGTGTCGATATGAGGTCTATAACTGTTCGAGAAACTACTGGTAACACTTACCAGTAAATCTCAGCAACCCTGGCCAGGGATTTCCTGTTATAGCCAATCGAACACAGCGCAACATCAACCCCCTATACCGGGAGAGACGAATCCCCTCCTATCGCTCATTGCCTCCATGTGACTCGGGACTGTACCCAAAAACCACCGTTTTGCACACCCTCTTGGACGTGGTAAGATGGAAATCAAAGCACAGTGGGAACCACACAAGACTCTATGACGATCTCGGGTCAACAGACTACTCTGTACCAGTGTCACCAGAGAACTGCCATCTGACGTGAGGTATAATACCATCTGGGAGTTCTCGGCGAGTCCGTCCAGTGTACCCAGTCTCTACTGAGCACCCGTATATCATCCCTGATGTCAAACACCAATGGATAAAGGCACGATACATCGCTACTTAAGATGCTACCAAAGAGGCTGTTTGGGTGTATATTAGTTCATGAGATGAACTATGTTCCTACCATTGTGAGACAATGGAGTTGTGGCTTATGCCAAGGAACGCCGGTCCCATCAGTGATCCAGACATATTCTAAGGCAGTGTCACTTGATCATGGAGATGGTTGATCTCCAGGGAGATCGAGGTTAGGAGAGTAGACTCAGAGGACAACACAGCGGATCCACTCACAAAGGCCTGTTCCCAGAGAGAGACTTTTATGGGATGGTTGAGTATGAGATACTGCAACCACTGCTACAGATGGCCTTAGTGAGTGGGAGATTGTTAGTTATATGTATGCCCTAGAGGCCATTACTGTACATAGGATGTATATTGTAGTGGATGCTGGGACATATATAGGGAGGACTTTCTTGCTCGACATGATAGTATGCTATCTGGTTACTCTTTACCTTAACGTGTATGCTGATTGTCTCTCTGTTACATGTTGGTAAAGCCCTTAGGATCTGTACTTGACTACCTGGACTATGATGCGGATCATACTAGTGGGGACATGGTAGTCCATAAGTACATCCTTCAAAGTCCCTAGTCGTGGGTGTATCGAGACGGGGCATCGATATACCAGAGTAGACTAGCGTATACCTTCTCGACCCATACAGATGGGCGATGGATGATCCCATATCCATTGGTGTTTGACATCAGGGATGATATACGGATGCTCAGTAGAGACTGGGTACACTGGACGGACTCGCCGAGAACTCCCAGATGGTATTATACCTCACGTCAGATGGCAGTTCTCTGGTGACACTGGTACAGAGTAGTCTGTTGACCCGAGATCGTCATAGAGTCTTATGTGGTTCCCACTGTGCTTTGATTTCCATCTTACCACGTCCAAGAGGGCGTGCAAAACGGTGGTTTTTGGGTACAGTCCCGAGTCACATGGAGGCAATGAGCGATAGGAGGGGATTCGTCTCTCCCGGTATAGGGGGTTGATGTTGCGCTGTGTTCGATTGGCTATAACAGGAAATCCCTGGCCAGGGTTGCTGAGATTTACTGGTAAGTGTTACCAGTAGTTTCTCGAACAGTTATAGATCTCATATCGACACGACTTATTGAGCTATTGGGGTCTGACGTTTACCACCCCTAGGCGTTATATGCGACATATCAGACGATCAGACCGGACTGTACGGTAGTGTTACTGGTCGGATTCACTGGAGTGTGAGCGAGCTTGCTCGTCGATCTTCAGATCGCTCAATACCCGGGTGGCCGTTACGTTTAGCAGACCGCTTGCGGCTTGTGGGTGTTTGATATGATCATCATCCGCTGCCGGCGTATTGACGAGTCTTTAGAGTCCTACACAGAGGTTTCCTGGCTCAAGCGAAACGAAATAGGAGCGCATATGAGATATGTGCGGGACCGAGAATAATGCGAGTATGTGATACCGTATTCCATTCTCGCGATGAATGTATCGAATGGTTGTATGCGATATAACCTAGTTATCGATTCAAGCGTTGATTCGATAAGCCGATACATTGAATACTAGTCGGTTGTGTACGACATGACCGGATCATTGAATCAAGTGTTGATTTAATGATTTAATGTATAATTATATATTTGATATATTACTTTGCATTAACTAGTATTGGTTCACTTTAAATGGATTTTCTCACTCGGGTGTGCGCATTACATATGCGATATGATTTTGTGCATTTGATTGTATCATGTTTGATGATACATGATTACTTGGTTAAGTGCAAAGAATTAAACCATGGTTAAAAGAATGGTTAGGGTTTCATTTCCTTTATTTATTCATTTATTTATTTGTTTATTCATTTTGGAAAAGAGGAGAAAAGAATGGTGGCTTATTTTGGAGTTTAGTTGAAGCTTCATGAATCTTTGATCAAGTCAACCATTCTTATCTCATCCTTAACCCTAACCATTCCCACTAACCATGATTCATTCTCTACACTTAACTCTAGTTAACATTATGATAAGTTTTGATTTTTCTATTGTTCTTAATTAACTTATCATAACTATTTTCCTTCTTCTTCTTCATTTTTCTTCAAGTGAAGAAAACCAAGGTCCATCAATAGTGATTGTTGGAAAAGAGTGAGAAATCCAAAACTAAAGTCTACCCACTTCCTATTTCTTCATCCTCTACCTCTTGCCAAGTAGTAGAGTGTGTTTACTTCACAAGTTTCTTGACTTGGTGAAGTTGTGAGCTTGATCTAGCGATGCCTCGACGTAGATCATCTTCGGCATGGACATCGACGACCTAGCTCCCTTTTTCTCCGACGAAGTCGACTCTAGAGCCCGGATTTGATTTGGACAGCGGAGAGGACCTCGTTGCGGAGCCGTGGAGGTGGAGCACCGGATCTACAAAGGTTGTATTTCCGTATCTTTTAGTTAAGTGTTAACTAGTTAGCTTTTTCGCCTAGAAATCTAGCAAACGATCCGTAGTCGGGTCTCTCGGCACCTGTAAAATTTTAATATGGCATGTTCGATGCCTTGTGAGACCTCCTTGGGGTGCCTAGGAACCCTACAGTGTATACCGCTATGCAAAGCAAGAACTGTAGCTACCTGTTTTATTTTGAAATTCGATTCTACAACATCTTAGGTTTCTTTTATTTCATTAATCACATTAATGAAGTCCCATCATTTAAGTACCTAATCATCACAGATAAATACGACGTACACTTATGCCATCCGCATTCGCCTCGATGTCCCCTCGTGCACCGTTAGGTTAGGTAACTAACGGCAGAGCAGGGCAGGGCTAGCGCGGGTGTAAAACATAAGTAACGCCTATATAATATATCATATATACTATATACTGTATCTATCACAGAACATCACATGATCACATCACAGATATCGCAGCAGAAGAAACATATGAAATATTGGATATACTAGGACGTCCGTGTTTTGAATACGAGCCAGTATAAAACACGGATTCCACGGTCGTGATGAATAGCCAAACCCACACCCCTAGACCCCTACGAGAGCGGCAAGCAACCCTACCAATTCTGGAGTTAGGAGACCCGGACTCGACTCCTCGAGTTGGTCTCCCACTGGACTCCAGAACCCGGTTACTTGTGCCCTCCTCCTTGGGTCTATCCTAGTGCGGAAAAGTAAATAATATACAAAAGGTGACTACTTCCGCAACCTGGAAGCGCCCCAATAAAAGAATATTACATACAAGTTTTTACATGAATGAAAATGAAAAACACTCATCTCACATAAAAAACCCCCGGCTATTCAAACACGACGATCCAATATAACATATCCAGCAACACATAACATCACATGTCATTAACGTAAGTAAATATGCGCATCCCAATTGTCGTTGACATATAGCAACGAAACCGGCGATATCACATATTACACTTACGGTCACAGAAAAGAAAGTGTAAAACTACAACAGTTGGAATCCGCAACCACCTCAGACATCACATGCCTAACAATTATTAACACCGCATTTTAGTCTCAAAATCGAAAACACTTTTCAATACCAAGTCAGGCAATTCAACAAGATTCCCGACATCCTGATCGAATGCTCGTCGCAAACTTCAGTAGGCGGCCGCACCCCCGATACCGTCGACGAAGTGCACCAAGGCGGAACACCGCTGCCGCGAGCACCCGGACGGATGCTTTCGGCAATGGGGTTCTCCTACAGTCACTTGGTCGGGGCTATGGGGTGTAGCTGTCTATTAAGTTTATCCGGCGAGTATCCGCGTACGCTACGTGATTGCGACGGACTTTTGATCACATCAAAATTCCGTGGCAACCGATCAAGTGAGACTAAACTGCTATGTTTATAACATTCATTCAGTTATCACATAACTTTTGCGAATTCCAATTATTGTATCCCATCCCAGATAAATAGAAAATGTTAAACTTTCCGATCGAACAATCGAACACCCAAGTGTATATATGATATATTATATAGACGTTGCTTATGTTTTACACCCGCGCTAGCCCTGCCTCGCTCTGGCGTTAGTTACCTAACCTAACGGTGCAGACGGGACATCGAGGCGAATGCGGATGGCATAAGCGTACGTTATATTTATCTGTGATGTTTAGATGGAATTAAATGATGGGATATTCATTAATGAAATTAATGAAAGAAAATAAACCTAATTGATGTTGTGGAATCGAATTTCAAAATAAAACAGGTAGCTACAGTTCTTGCTTTGCATCGCGGTGTTCATTGTAGAACATCCTGCACCTTATTCGATGAGGAAAGGACCGAGATCCCTTCACCGGGAGTGACTCCTTTAGCAATAACTGGCAGATGCTACAACCCTCGGTTTGTCTTTGATCGCTTCTATAGTTTCCGCTTTGCACAGTGATATATATGATATATCCCGCACCTCATTCGACGAGGAAAGGGCCGACGATCCCTTCACCGGGAGTGACCCCTTTAGCAAAACTAGAAAAGCCTCGAAAACATTCCATTTAAAAACCATTTGATTCCGCAACGAGATCAAGTTCAAAGCGTTAAAGGTTTTCACAAAAAACCATTCGCAACCCTCCGTCATTTTAGAAAGTAGAGTACTTAGTATTCGTGCTGTGTTTGTTGACCATAGTCAAGGCACAGTGTACGGTAGCTAAGTGATGTCTTCCTACACCGCATATGATGCGATTAGTTAGGACAGTCGCGTGACTTTGTTGACCTTAGTTAAGGGTCATGTGGGTGGGTCTAATTAATCACGAAATGACGGGTAGAACTTGACTAGTACTTATGATTTGTTGACCATAGTTAAGGTCATAGGTGCTAGGGGTAAAAACCTTTATCGGGAGTTTCAAGTGTTGAAATTTGCAATGAGATTGCATACCTTCTATATGATAGTTGGATCCCGATACCCACTGCGAGTAATTGTTACTCCTGGGAGAGTTTTGCACTTTACAATTAGCCGATCAAGTAGGTGTCTAGAAAGGTGTCAACGGGGTTACGCCTCTGGGAAACCGAGGTTTACTGTAATTAGGTCCGTGCGAAAGCACGGGGAACCTCCCTCAAAGTACCGACACTGGCCTGGCTGAAAGATTGGCGAACTTGTAGAGTGTAATTAATCCCGGCTAGTCTTTCCTTTTAGGG
The DNA here is from genome assembly GCA_030015575.1 of Agapanthus africanus. NCBI lineage: Eukaryota > Viridiplantae > Streptophyta > Magnoliopsida > Asparagales > Amaryllidaceae > Agapanthus > Agapanthus africanus. The sequence goes on along the minus strand of JASDDO010000029.1, from coordinate 335,622,941 downwards.
TTTGAAGGAAGATTTGATAAAAACAGTGGGAGCCATCCTGATTAGATAAAATACATAACCAATCTAATCTTGCAAGAGCGCACGCTGAGTGTTTTCTTCTCTCTCTCTCCTGGTAGCGACCATATCACGCCTTAATCAAGATAATAATACGGATGTATTGACCGAACCCGCTTGTTATACTGAGCTGGGGAACGTTGGTCCCGCTCCAACTTATAATTGTTATAAGACAGAGCAGGAAATTGGGGAATACCAGATTTCCCATGCCGCCCAAACGAAGAAAGTGCATATGATGCATCTCCTTCGGGTGTGTTCATTACAAAGAACTGTTTCTCAGTATCCTCTGCATCCTGGGTATATGATACCGGATCAGGATCCCAGATATGTAATCTGTTACATAGGGCTACAAAAAGGTAGAAAAACTGAGAACGGGTGATAAGTTTCATGAGACAGAAAACGGGGCAAGTGTTGCAGCCAAGTCTGTTGGTCACTGTCATCCTGTATTACCAATACATTGATTCTGAACAAATGCTATTAGATACCGAACCTGATATACAAAATCATATCAGTCTCTTTATTAGTAAAGAAATGATAAAATTTTGTATTGTTGGATAATGTTTTAAACATTTCCTATATCAAAAGTTGATCGGTTCAGGCACGTTATTTAAAAGTATTGACGTTCTAAATCAAACTACAGTTCCTTGTATACAGAACACACACAAGAGGAAGAGTTCAGAAATGAACGAATTCTTCTTGAGGCATTGTAGACTAGGTCATATCAATGCGACCCGACTGGCTGAAGTTACATTTAGATGCATATTTAAATCAGTTTGAATTTACATCTTGTGAAACTTGCCAGTCATGTCATAAAGATAAGATGACCATAGCTCTGTTTATTGGAAACAGAGGAAGAGTTAGTAAACTCTTGGGACTGATACATAATGATGTATGTAAGGTCTCCTGTCTACACATGTCAGGACTGGTTCTTTATACTTCATTATATTCTCTGATAATCTCTCAAGATTCAGTCATATGTTCCTGTTGAAACATAAGTCCGAACCTTTTGAGGTATTCACAGAATATAAGTTAGAAGTAGAGAACCAACAACCGGGTATAAGTATTATGTCTTTTGATGAGATCAAGGAGGAGAATACTTGTGCATGGAATTCCTGGATTATTCTAAAGGAGAATGAGATTCTCTCTCAGCATTACTCCTCCAAATAACCATAGCACATTGGTGTATCGGGGCGGAGCAATCACACCCTATATGATAAGGTGTGCTCTATGATGAGTACTGCTGAGTTACCTGTTTCATTTTTGGGAGTTATGCGCTTGAGAAGCTGCATACCTATTGAATAGGGTTCGAATCAAATCACTGCCTACCACTCCATATGAGATATGGTGTGGGAAGATCCTATCTCTTAAGTAAGTTAAGATTTGGGATTGTCCGGCCTATGTTAAAAGCAAAATCCGGACAAGATCGAGGCAAGGTCTGTAATGTAGAACTGGAAAGGTTCCAGCTATACAAACTACAGCAGATGATTTGACAGAACCAAAGGATTCTATAGTCCCCGACGAACCTCAGCCTCTCCGCCGATCTGGTAGGGTTCCTCGCCTGCCTGAAAGATACCTCGGTTTCTCGATGACAGTGGGAGCAAGGATTGCATCATGAGATGATGACCCAACTAGATTCGAGCAGGCCATCAAGAGTAGGGACTCTGTAAGAATGGCTGGATGCTTAGCAATCTGAGATGGAATCCATATACACCAACAAAGTATGGACTTTGTTTGCGATATCTGAAGGGTTAAATCCCCATCAGGAGCAAGTATATCTTGAGAAGATTACTTGGTGTAGATGGACAAGTTGAGACTTTCAAAGCTAGACTTGTTAAAGATTTTCGTCATCGACCAGGCACGGATAATGATGAAACCTTTTCCAGGGACTATGCTTAAGTCCATCCAGATCCTACTTGCCACGGCTACATACCATGACTACGATATCTGGTGGTTGGGTGCCATGACAACTTTTCTAAATAATGATTTAGAAGAGAACGTCTATAAGTACACAGCCAGAGGGCCTCGTAGACAGTGGGAGCAGCGGAAACGTATGCAAGATGCTTTATAGGATAAAGCAGGCATCGCGAAGTTGGAACATCTGTTTTGATGGATTAGTCAAAGAAGTTGACATCATCAAAATGGTAGATGAACCTTGTATAAACAAAAAGGTAGTAGGGAGTATGGTGACGATCCTCGTAGAGTACGTGGGTGACATACTCTTGTTAGGGAAGGATTTTCCTATGCTACGCTCGATCAATCTCCGCTTATCACAAAGATTTTCTATATAGGATCAAAATGATACCTACTAAATCCTAAGCTTTGGATCTATGAGATAGATCTAATTGGATGTTGGGATACTCACTAGTTGTAGTGAGATGGTATCAATCGATCCTGGGGAGAATCACTGGAAGAGTTCCAGGGTGATAAAGACGACTGAATGTCAGTCACAGGCATTGTCTTTACCCTCAGTAAAGGAACGGTATGTTGGAAGAGTTCCAAGCTAGATACCGTGGCAAACTAGAAGATAAAGGCTGGTAACATCGCTATTAAAGATACTACCAAAGAGGCAGTTTGGGTGTATATTGGTTCATAGGATGAACTAGGTTCCTACCATTGTGTGACAATGGAACTGTGGCTTTTGCCCTGGAACCCTGGTCCCATCAGTGACCCAGACATATTCTGAGGCAGCATCACCTGATCATGGAGATAGCTGATCTCCAGGGTGATCGAGGTTAGGAGAATAGACTCAGAGGACAACACGGCGGATCCACTCACGAAGGCCTTTTCCCAAAGAGAGACTTTTAGGGGATGGTTGAGTATGCGATACTGCAACCACTGCTACAGATGGCCCTAGTGCAAGTGGGAGATTGTTAGTTATATGTATGCCCTAGAGGCCATTACTGTACATTGGATGTATATTGTAGTGGAAGCTGGGACATATATAGGTAGGACTTTCTTGCTCGACATGATAGTACGCTATCTGGTTGCTCTTTATCTTAACGTGTATACTTTCTGTCTCTCTGTTACATGTTGATAAAGCCCTTAGGATGTGTACTCGACTTCCAGGACTATGATGTAGATCATACTAGTGGGGCCTGGGTAGTCCATGAGTACATCCTTGAAATGTTCCTAGTCGAGGGAATATCGAGACGGGGCATCGATATTCCAGAGTAGACTAGCGCATATCTTCTCGACCCATGCGATGGGCGATGGATGATCCCATATCCATTGGTGTTTGACATCGAAGATGGTATGCGGGTGCTCAGTGGAGACTGGGTACACTGAACGGACTCGCCGAGAACTCCCAGATGGTATTATACCTCACGTCAGATGGCAGTTCTCTGGTGACACTGGTACAGCTTAGTCTGTTGACCCGAGATCGTCATAGAGTCTTGTGTGTCTCCCACTGTGCTTTGATTTCCACCCTACCACGGCTCTACTGAGTTGTGCAAACAGGTGGTTTTTGGGTACAGTCCTGATTCACATGGAGGCAATGAGCGATAGGAGGGGATTCGTCTCTCCCGGTATTGGGGGTTGATGTTGTGCTATGCTCGACTGGCCATAACAGGAAATCCCTGGCCAGGGTTGTAGTGATATACTGGTAAGAGTTATCAGTAGTTTCACGAATGTTATGGACCTCAAGTCGGCATGACTTATCGAGCTACTGGGGTCTGACGTTTACCACCCCTAGGCGAGATATGCGACATATCAGACGAACAGACCGGACTGTACGGTAAGTGTTACTGGTTGGATTCGCAGGAGTGTGAGCGGGCTTGCTCGTCGATCTTCTGATCGCTCAATACCCGGGTGGCCGTTACGTTTAGCAGACCGCTTGCGGCTTGTGGATGCTTGATATGATCATCATCTGCTGCCGGCGTATTGACGAGTCTTTAGAGTCCTACACAGAGGTTTCCTGGCTCAAGCGAAACGAAATAGGAGCGCATATGAGATATGTGCGGGACCGAGAATAATTCGAGTATGTGATACCGTATTCCATTCTCGCGATCAATGTATCGATTGGTTATATGCGATATAACCTAGTTATCGAATCAAGGATTGATTCGATAAGCCGATACATATGATACTAGTCGGTTATATCCGATATGACCGGATCGTTAAATCAAGTGTTGATTTAATGATTTAGTGCATATTTATATATTTGATATATTACTTTGCGTTAACTAGTATTGGTTCACTTTAAATGGATTTTCTCACTTGAATTTTGCAAGTTGTATATGTGATATACATTTGTGCACATGATTGTATCATGTTTGATGATACATGTTTACTTGGTTAAGTGTAAAGAATTGACCATGGTTATAAGTTTATGATTAGGGTTTTCTTTATTCTTATTTATTTATTTATTTATTTTGGAAAAAGATGAGAAAAGAATGGTTGCTATTTTTGTTTGCTAGTTGAAGATTCTTGAAGCTTTGAATTAGTCCACCATCCTTGTCTTATACTTAACCCTAACCATTCTAGTTAACCATGGTCCATTCTCTACAATTAACCAAGGGTTAATTCATGATAAGTATTTGTTTTATTTATCTAATAATTCAAGACTTATCATAACTTCTTCTTCTTCATCTTCTTCTTCTATGAAGAAAGCTTGCTACTCCAATGGCAAGTGATGAAAACTAGTGAGAAATCCAAAACTAAAGTCTACCCACTTCCTATTTCTTCATCCTCTACCTCTTGCCAAGTAGTATAGGGTGTTTCCTTCACAAGTTTTCTTGACTTGGTGAAGTTGGAGCTTGATCTAGCGATGCTTCGACGTAGATCATCTTCGGCATGGACATCGACGACCTAGCTCGCCTATTCTCCGATGAAGCCGACGCTAGAGCCCGGAATTTGTTTTGGACAGCGAGAGGACTTCATTGCGGAGCTATGGAGGTGGAGCACCGGATCTACAAAGGTTGTATTTCCGTATTCTCTTAGTAAAGTAGTTTACTAGTTTCTTTTTCGCCTATATATCTAGTTAACGATCCGTATTAGGTTTTCTCGGCACATGTAAAATTTCAATTGGGCATGTTTGATCACTTGTGAAACTTCATTAGTGTGCCTAGGAACCCTACAATACTTGCTCCTGATGGGGATTTAACCCTTCAGATAAAGCAACCAAAGTCCATACTTTGTTGGTGTATAAGGATTCCATCTCAGATCGATAAGCACCCAGCCATTCTTACAGAGTCCCACTCCTGATGGCCAGCTCGAAACCAGTTGGGTCATCATCTCATGATGCAATCCTCGCTCCCACTGTCATAGAGAAACCGAAGTATCTCTCAGGTGGGTGAGGAACCCTACTAGATCGGCGGAGAGGCTGAGGTTCATTGGTAACTATTGAATCTTTTAGTTTTATCAAATCATCTGCTGTAGTTTGTACAGCTGGAACATTTCCAGTTCTACGTAACAGAACTTGCCTCGAGCTTGTCCGGATTTTGCTTTTTAGACATAGGCCGGACAACCCCAAATCTTAACAAACTTAAGATATGGGCTCTTCCCTTTCCATATCACATATGAAGTGGTAGGCAACTAATTTGATTTGAACCCTATTCAATAGGTATGCAGCTTCTCAAGCGCATAACACCCAAAAGGAAATAGGAAACTCAGTAGTACTCATCATAGAGCACACCATATCAAATAGGGTGCTATTGCTCCGCCCCGATACACCAACGTACTGTGGTGTATACGGAGGAGTAATGCTGAGAGAGAATCTCATTCTCCTTTAGAATAGTCCAGGAATTCCGTGCTCAAGTATTCTCCTCCTTGATCTTATCAAAGGACATAATACTTATACCCGTATTTTGGTTCTCTACTTCTAACTTATATTCTGTGAATATCTTAAAAGCTTCGGACTTGTGTTTCAGCAGGAACATATGTCTGAATCTTGAGAGATTGTCAGAGAATGTAAAGAAGTACAAAAAACCGATCTTGGCATATGTAGACAGGGGACTTTCATACATCAGCATGTATCAATCCCAAAAGTTCACTAACTCTTTCTCTGTTTCCAACAAACAGAGCTGTGGTCATCTTATCTTTGTGACATGACTGGCAAGTATCACAAGATGTAAATTCAAACTAATTTAAATATGCATCTAAATGTAACTTCAGCCAGTCGGATCGCATTGATATGACCTATTCTACAATGCCTCAAGAAGGATTCGTTCATATCTGAACTCTTCCTCTTGTGTGTGTTCTGTATACTAAGAACTGTAGTTTGATTTAGAACGTCAATGATTTTAGATAACGTGTCTGAACCGATCAACTCTTGATATAGGAAATGTTCAAAACATTATCCAGCAATACAAAATTATATCCTTTCTTTACTAATAAAGAGACTGATATGATTTTGTATATCAGGTTCGGTATCTAATAACATTTGTTCAGAATCAATGTATTCAGGTAATACAGGGTGAGAGTGACCAACAGACTTGGCTGCAACACTTGCACCATTTTCTGTCTCATGAAACTTATCACCCGTTCTCAGTTCTCTACCTGTCTGTAGCCCATGTAACAGATTACATATGCGGGATCCTGATCCGGTATCACATACCCAGGACGTAAAGGATACTGAGAAACAGTTCTCTGTAATGAACACACCCGAAGATGATGCATCAGTATGCACTTTCTTCGTTTGGGCGGCACGGGAAATCTGGTATTCCCCAATTTCCTGCTCTTTCTTATAACAATTATAAGTTGGAGCGGGACCAACGTTCCCCAGCTCAGTATAACAAGCGGGTTCGGTCAATATATCTGTTTTATTATCTTGATTAAGGCGTGATATGGTCGCTACCTGGAGAGAGAGAGAAGAAAACACTCAGCGTATGCTCTTGCAAGATTAGATTGGTTATCTAATATATCTAATCAGGATGTCTCCCACTGTTTTAATCAAATCTTCCTTCAAACCCTAAAAGGAAAGACTAGCCGGGATTAATTACACGCTACAAGTTCGCCAATCTTTCAGCCAGGCCAGTATCGGTACTTTGAGGGAGGTCCCCCGTGCTTTCGCACGAACCTAATTAATGTAAACCTCGTTTTCCCAGAGGCGTTACCCCGTTAACACCTTTCTAGACACCTACTTGATCGGCTAATTGTAATGTGTAAAACTCTCCCAGGAGTAACTCTTACTTGCAGCGGGTATCGGGATCCAACTATCTCATAGAAGGTATGCAATCTCATTGCAAATTTCAACACTTGAAATTCCCAATAATATTTTACCCCTAGCGTGCTATGACCTTGACGCATGCCAAACAACCCATAGTCCGCTAGTCAAGTTCAACCCGTACATTTCTTGATTGAATTAAACCCACCCGCACGACCCTTGACGCATGCCAAACAACACCGTACGAATACCCTAATCCAATCGCATCGTATGCTAGCAGATAAGCACTAGTTAGCTACAGTACACTACGCCTTGACGCATGCCAAACTACCGCAACACGAATACTAACTAGTACTTATCTGAAATGACGGAGGGCTACGACAGGTTTTTTTTAAGAAAACCCTTTGCGTAATGAACTTGATATCGTTGTAGAATCGAGTGATTTTAAATGGAGTGTTTTTTAGGCTTTTCTAGTTTTGCTAAAGGGGTCACTCCCGGTGAAGGGATTGTCGGCCCTTTCCTCATCGAATAAGGTGCAGGATATATCATATATACCGCTGTGCAAAGCAAGAACTATAGAAGCAATCAAAAGACAAACCGAGTTTATAGCATCTGCCAGTTATTGCTAAAGGAGTCACTCCCGGTGAAGGGATCTCGGTCCTTTCCTTATCGAATAAGGTGCTGGATGTTCTACAAGGAACTCCGCTATGCAAAGCAAGAACTAGAGCTACCAGTTTTTATAAACAAGTTTCTACAACATCTTAGATTTCTTTTATTTCATTAATCTCATTAATGAAGTCCCATTTTATTATGCTTCACAAGCATCCCCTTTTGAAACGAAATCTGCAATATAACATATATCTCATATATATAATATAAACATTCGTCTCAGACGGTAATATGATCTCATCACAGAACATTGCAGCAGAAGAAACATATATGAAATATTGGATATACTAGGACGTCCGTGTTTTCAATACGAGCCTGTATAAAACACGGATTCCACGGTCGCGATGAATAGCCAAACCCACATCCCTAGACCCCTACGAGAGCGGCAAGCAACACTGCCAATTCTAGGGTTAGGAGACCCGGTCTCGACTCCTCGAGATGGTCTCCCAATGGACCCTAGAACCCGGTTACTTGTGCTCCCCGCCTTGGGTCTACCTAATGCGGAAAAGTAAATAATATACAACGGTGACATCTTCCGCTACCTGGAAGTGCCCCAATAAAAGAATATTACATACAAAGAGAATTTTACATGAATGAAAAAGAAAAACTCTCATCTCACATAAAACCCCCGGCTATTCAAAACGCGACGATCCAATATAACATATCACAGCAACACATAATATCTCATATCATCAACGTAAGCAAGTATGCGTATCCCGATTGTCGTTGATGTATAGCAACGAAGCCGGCGATACACCACATACTACGCTTACGGTCACAGAAAAGAAAGTGTAAAACTACAACAGTTGGAATCCGCAACTTCCTTAGACATCGCATGCCTAACCAAATGAATTCCTTAGACATCACATGCCTAACAATTATAAACCCCGCATTTTAGTCTCATTTATCGAAAACTCTTTTCAATATCAAGTCGGGCAATTCAACAAGATTCCCGACGTCCTGATCGAATGCTCGTCGCAAACTTTAGTAGACGGCTGCACCCCTGGATGCCGTCGACGAAGTACACTAAGGCGGAACACCGCTACCGCGAGCACCCGAATGGATGCTTTCGGCGACGGGGTTCTCCTACAGTCACTTGGTCGGGGCTAAAAGGTGTAGCTGTCTATTAAGTTTTCCCGGCGAGTATCCGCGTACGCTACGTGATTGCGACGGACTTTTGATCACATCAAAATTCCGTGGCAACCGATCATCTGAGACTAAACTGCTATGTTTATAATATTCAAATTAGTTATCTCATAACTACCTGTGGATTCCAAATATTGTATCACATTCCAGATAAATAGAAAAAGTTAAACTTTCCGATCGAATCATCAAACACCCAAGATTTCCCCAATGTATCTCAACACTTGAAATCAGTTTAAAAACATCCATTACATGCCACAGTAGCAATGGTCCAGCCGTAGAAGGGTCAAGCCAACGCCTCACATGTGGCACGCCGTACTGCCCCAAACCCTAAGGTTCAAAAGGCAGTTCAAGACGGTCACATAATCGAGTTAAGGTTTGTTGTCTTCTAGAGGGTCCACCGCGTTACTTGCACGACTTAGAATGTTCTTAAACACGAGGAAAAATCCAACTTTTGAAAAAATTTCCGACAGGGGAAAAAGTGAGTTATTGATATCCGTTCGAACTTTTTAACAGTTTCTAAAAATTATCCGGACAAAACTAAACAAAGTTAAAATATCCAATCGAATTTTTATGTCCCCAATACAACCCAGATAATTCAACAGTTGAATAAAAAAAAATAAAATTTCCAGAAGACTCAGCACTTGAAGACAAGAATTACTGTGCAAGCCACGTGGTGTAACTCACCAAAGTGGCCGCGGAACCGCCGCGAAACCCAGGGTTGGGCCGCGGTTCCGCGCCTCCTTTGTCGAGTTAGCACCACGTGCTTCACAGTATCTCATACAATTCCCTGCTGAATTTTTTGGCAATTTTTAATTCGCAAAAATCCAAACTTTCAGAAAATTTCCAGAGAAGGGGTTTGTTCGGGTTTTCCGGGTTCGATCGGACTTCAAACTTCGTCTAGACTTTGCCTAAAGCTCTAGCTTGGCTCTGATACCACTGTAGGGTTGCTAGACACGCGCACAAGGGTCTACGAGGCATCAACCATGCCCGAATTAAAATTTAGCCGTGCCGAACAACCCGAATACGGATCTTTAAACTAGAGATTAGGCGAAAACTAACATGTTAACATCTTTAACACTAAGTGAGAGGGATTACAACCTTTGTAGATCCGGTCCTTCACTTCATATGCTCCGAGTTGTGGTCCCTTCGCTGCGATCATCGGGTTCCGGACTCTCGAGAAGTTCCACGAAGAGAAAGATGCAACCTTTGCTTCCGATCTTCGATACTAAGATGATCTACCTTGAAGTTTCGTTAACACAAGCTAACACTCATGAAATGATGTGAACACCCTCATCTAAATGGCAAGGGAAGATGAGGATGATGAAGTAGGATTTTTGCTCTCTTTATTTATCTTTTTCTCATATTTATTCATCACTTTTGAAAAACTAGTAAAGCTTTTTCATGAAGAGAATGAAGGAAGAAGATGAACAATAATAGTTGTGATGAATAATAAAAGTTATCATAATTATTTATGCAACCATGGTTGTAGTAACCATTGTAGAGAGTTTACTAGGGTTAGGGTTTGGGTTAGGTCAAAGGGTGAGTCACTTATAAATATCTATCATAATATCTTAACAAAGACAAAGTAAAGCTTCTAGAATCAACTAGAAGGTTTAACCCTAATCCAAACCCTAATCATGTTTAAACTCCTCTAAACATGTTGCATTAATAATTATAATATGTTACAATATTATATATCACATATACAATATTTATTGTAACAAAATAAAATAATACATTTAACATATATCGCATATATATCAATGTATTACCCGAGTGAGAAAAAGAATCTTTTAGTGAGCAAATATTAGTTAATGCAATTTAATATATCAAATATATTATTATACATTAAATTATCGAATCAACACTTGATCCGACAATCCGGCTATATCGCATATAACCGACTAATATTTATTCGTACCGATTCATCGAATCAACACTTGATCCGATGACCCGGCTGATATCAAATATCGCGAGAATAGAATACGGTATCACATATCGCATTATCCTCGGTCCCGCACATATCACATATGTGCCCCTACTCCGTTTTGCCTGAGTCAAGAAACCTTTGTGTAGGACTCTAAAGAATCGTCAATACGCCGGCAGTAGGTGATGATCATATCAAACACCCATAAGCTGCAAGCGGTCAGCTAAACGTAACAGCTACCCAGGTATTGAGCGCTCAGAAGATCAACAAGCAAGCCTGTACATTCTCCTGTGAATCCAAACATTAACACTCCCGTACAGTCCGGTCTCGTCGTCTGATATGTCGCATATCTCGCCTAGGGGTGGTAAACGTCAGACCCCCAGTAGCTCGATAAGTCGTGTCGAGATGAGGTCTATAACAGTTCGAGAAACTACCGATAACACTTACCAGTAAATCTCAGCAACCCTGGCCAGGGATTTCCGGTTATAGCCAATCGAACACAGCACAACATCAACTCCCTATACCGGGAGAGACGAATCCCCTCCTATCGCTCATTGCCTCCATGTGATTCGGGACTGTACCCAAAAGCCACCTTTTTGCACGCCCTCTTGGACATGGTATGATGGAAATCAAAGCACAGTGGGAACCACACAAGACTCTATGACGATCTCGGGTCAACAGACTACTCTGTACCAGTGTCACCGGAGAACTGCCATCTGACGTATGGTATAATACCATCTGGGAGTTCTCGGCGAGTCCGTCCAGTGTACCCAGTCTCCACTGAGCACCCGTACACCATCCTTGATGTCAAACACCGATGGATATGGGATCATCCATCGCCCATCATATGGGTCAAGATGCGTATACGCTAGTCTACTCTGGTGCATTGATGCCCTGTCTCGATACACCCTCGCCTAGGAACAGTTATAGGATGTACTCGTCGACTACCGTGGCCCCACTAGTATGATCTCATCATAGTCCCAGTAGTCGAGTACATATCCTAAGGGCTTTATCAACATGTAACATAGAGACAATCATAGTACATGTTAAGATAAAGTACAACCAGATAGCATACTATCATGTCGAGCAAGAAAGTCCTCCCTATATATGTCCAAGCATCCATTACAATATACATCGTATGTACAGTAATGGCCTCTAGGGCATACATATAACTAACAATATTATTACCTGAGTACCTGGCACTACGTACATGTTTAGATGTTACATTGCCACCTTGTCATGCTTCAGACTTACTCTTGAGGATTATATTATATACTGATTGTTTTGACCTAGGATTATGTCTTGCATTCGGTTTCTGCTTGTAGATGTTTTCTATTCACGAGTTGGCAACTCACCCCCGTTATGCCACAGTTCTTGCCGGTTTGCCGTACAGGTTCCATTGCGGCATTTCTGGCACACTGCTTCTTTTGCTGGTGATTTGCTTTGGTAGGTGGGTTCTTTTGCATCAAGAACCACCATCGTACTTGTATTATTCATTGTATCTAGAATTCCATCAACCAAAACTTGTATATTGTTTCATACTTAGACACTAGTGTGTATTATTCGACCTTAGAGTCGCGCTTAGTAGTATGGCGGTTTTCATGTTGCTATGAGTTTTCTTTGAGTTTTGATCCTCGCCTTTCGGCGTTGTATATTATATTGTTGCGTGGTTGTGACCGTCAATTGACGAAGAGCTAGCTCCCGCTCGGGGATGCCTTTTATCACTGCATATATATATATTGTTCTTGTTGTATCCCGTTCGGGGCCAGTTTTTACAAAAGAAACTCTGCCGAAATTTTTAGAAAGGACTTTACATTTTTTTAATGCATATTCGGCTTAGTTATTTAAAAACCTTGACTTCAAACATGTTTTTTCTTCACTTCTTTAAACCAGCTTTCTTATTTACTCTTAAAATGGTTTTAGATTTCTGGGCTTTTGGCTTACTTGGATCAGATGGAGTCCTATAGACTTCATATGGTTCAGGTGCCAGTCACGTGCTCTTTTCGGGTCGTGACACATTCATCACAAAATAAAAACCTGGAAAGCTTTTGTGAGCTTAAGGAAGAAGAAGAAGAAAATGAATATCCTTTTGTGATGAATAATGAATAATCACTTATGGTTACAAATACAACTCTTGAGTTAAGCATGAGTGGCTTAACTTATGTAGAGATTTAACCTAGGGTAAAGGGTTTGGGTTGGGTTAGAAATATCTAGCAACATATCAACCATAATATCTTTACTAGAAACAAAGTAAAACCTTCTAGAAGCATCATGAAAGAGCTAACCCAAATCAAACCCGAATCATGTTTAATCTCCACTAATCATGTTGCATTAGTAATCATAACATGTTATAATATTATATATCACATATATAATATATATATTTATAACAAAAGAAAATAATACAATTAACATATATCGCATATATATCAATGTATTATCCGGTGAGAAAGTGAAATAATAAAGCGAGCCAATATTAGATAATGTAATGCAATATATCACATATATAATTATACATTAACTTATCGAATCAACACTTGATCCGACAATCCGGCTATATCGCATATAACCGACTAATATATCATGTACCGATTCATCGAATCAACACTTGATCCGATGACCCGGCTCATATCAAAATATCGCGAGAATATAATACGGTATCTCATATCGCATTATCCTCGTTCATGCACATATCACATAGCGCCCCTACTCCGTTTTGCCTGAGTCAAGAAACCTCTGTGTAGGACTCTAAAGAATCATCAATACACCGGCTGTAGGTGATGATCATATCAAACACCCACAAGCTGCAAGCGGTCAGTTAAACGTAACAGCCACCCAGGTATTGAGCGATCAGAAGATCAACAAGCAAGCCTGTACATTCTCCTGTGAATCCAATCGGTAACACTCCCGTACAGGCCGGTCTCTTCGTCTGATATGTCGCATATCTAGTCTAGGGGTGGTATACGTCAGACCCCAGTAATCGATAAGTCGTGTCGATGTGAGGCTCATAACAGGTCGAGAACCTACTGATAACACTTACCAGTGGTACTCAATATCCGCCCTGGCCAGGGACTTCCGGTTATAATTAATCGAACACAGCACAACATCAACTCCTTATACCGGGAGAGACGAATCCCCTCCTATCGCTCATTGCCTCCATGTGATTCGGGACTGTACCCAAAAGCCACCGTTTTGCACGCCCTCTTGGACGTGGTAAGGTGAAAATCAAAGCACAGTGGGAATCACACAAGACTCTATGACGATCTCGTGTCTACAGACTAACCTGTACCAGTGTCACCGGAGAACTGACATCTGACGTGAGGTATAATACCATCTGGGAGTTCTCGGCGAGTCTGTCTAGTGTATCCAGTCTCCACTGAGCATCCTTACACCATCCTTGATGTCAAACACCGATGGATATGGGATTATCCATCGCCCATCATATGGGTCAAGATGTGTATACGCTAGTCTACTCTGGTGTATCGATGCCCTGTCTCGACACACCCTCGACTAGGAACAGTTATAGGATATACTCATCGACTACCGTGGCCCCACTAGTATGATCTCATCATAGTCTCAGTAGTCGAGTACATATCCTAAGGGCTTTATCAACATGTGAGAGTAAGACAGTAAACTAATATAAGTCAACATGTTAAGATAAAGTGAAACCAAATAGCATACTATCATGACGAGCAAGAAAGTCCTCTCTATATATATCTAAGCATCCATTATAATATACATCATATATACAACAATGGCCTCTAGGGCATATACATAACTAACATGTATGCCTTAGAGGCCATTACTGTACATGATATGTATATTGTAGTGGATGCCTAGATATATATAGGGAGGACTTTCTTGCTCGACACGATAGTATGCTATCTGGTTACTCTTTATCTTAGCATGTACACTGATTGTCTCTCTGTTGTTGGTAAAGCCCTTAGCATGTGTACTTGACTACCTAGATTATGATGCGGATCATACTAGTGGGACAATGGTAGTCTGAGAGTACATCCTTTAATGTCCCTAGTCATGGATCTATCGAGACGGGGCATCGATATACTAGAGTAGACTAGCGTGTAGCTTCTCGACCCATGTAGATGGGCGATGGATGATCCCATATCCAATGGTTTTTGACATCAGAGATGGTATACGGGTGCTCAGTGGAGACTGGGTACACTGGACGGACTCGCCGAGAACTCCCAGATGGTATTATACCTCACGTAAGATGGCAGTTCTCTGGTGATACTGTAAGTCCACGTTGCCCACCCCGGTACTTAAGGGGAGGCGGAAAAACGGAATAAAAATCTGATTTTTATCAACTTAGGCAACATGGACTAGACAAAGAAGGATCTTTGCTAAACAAAAACAAGCTAAAGCTAACTAGAAACTAGCTAAGTGTTAGAAAGGTTATACCTAGGGCTTTATGTCCTTCTCTCCTTGCTCCTTGGAGTAGTAGAAAGAGGTCACCTTTGTCGTCTTCTCACGTCGAAGAAAGATCCACCCGAAAGCCTCAACCTTTGGCTTCAACTCCAACCTAGAAGTAACTAGGGTGTAAGAAGTGCTAATCCTTAAACCCTAGATGAGAGTAGAGATTATCAAGAAGGGGTTTTTCTCAAGCTCAAGTGTTTCTCAACACATGAGAGGGGAGAGCTTGAGGGAGAGGAAGAACAAGAGAGAGAAAGAAAAATAATAGAATTAGAGAAAATATGAAGCATTCTCTCATATATGTGTGAATTATTGTAATTAGATAATTAGCTAGATAATTGTCATGGTTAATCAAGACATGACCATTATCATTTCATTTTTAAAGCAAATTGCGAGGATCAAAGAGCATCTTCCAAATGAAATGATGATGGTCAAAGTGTCAACCTAGATCAACAAGTCAAGGAGGTCAAATGGTCAACAACCATAACCATGCACAATTATATTAAACTAATATCAAT
This sequence comes from Agapanthus africanus, assembly GCA_030015575.1. Classification (NCBI taxonomy): domain Eukaryota; kingdom Viridiplantae; phylum Streptophyta; class Magnoliopsida; order Asparagales; family Amaryllidaceae; genus Agapanthus; species Agapanthus africanus. The sequence goes on along the minus strand of JASDDO010000029.1, from coordinate 335,607,094 downwards.
TAACCATAATACACACATAAGTATTAGGGTTAATAAAATGACAATAGTCATTAACCCTAATCAAAGTCCTCTCCCTCTGTCTCAAGTAACTGTGCATACGCACCCGTATTCGTGATCCGAGGAACACGAATACAATGAGATAAAACCAATCCCAAATCATATACTAGGATCCGGCTTAAACCAAAGCCCGCTAGTATAAGCTGTCCGGACAGCAAACGTGCATAAGTGCGCGGATGTGAACGAACCCTGTCGCAAAACCATGCGACCTCTACTCATTTTGCCTAAAGGCGAATAGCTCTCTGTGTGGGACTCTAAAGACTCGACACTACGCTGGCAGTGGGTTTAACCACAGACCACAAGCGGCACTAGCTGTACGTAACGGTCCCTAGGTAGATGTCGATAAGAAGACTGACGAGGTGAACCCTATCTGAACTCCTACTGAGCCTGTATGTGACAGTCTCCGTACAGTCCGGTCCGTTCGTCTGATACATCGCATGGCGGGCCTAGGGGGCGGTGAACGTTAGTCCCCTAATAGCGGTACAAATCGTGTCGGAGTGTAGCCCAGAACACCCTGAGATAACACTGGAAACCTACCAGTATATCTCGCTTGCCCTGGCCAGGGACTACTCGTGTAATGGCTCTCCTGGACACAGCGCGATGTCAACCCCCAATACCGGGAAAGACGAATCCTGTCTAACCGTCACTGCCTCCAAGTGCTTCGGGACTGCACCCAAAAACTACCTGTTTGCACGACTCCTTTGAGCCGTGGTAGGGTAGCAATCAAAGTGCAGTGGGAACACACTCGAGGCGAAGTGACAGTGTCAAGTCAACGGACTAAGCTGTACTCATGTCACCTGGGAACTGATAACTGACGATAGGTATAATACCAACCAACAGTTCCCGACGAGTCCTGTCCAGTGTACTCGTAACCTAACGACCACCCGCATACTATCTCAAGTACGACGTACTGACGGCTGTGGGACAGACCGTCTCCCACGCTGGGATGAGAAGTGCATACACTAGTCTACTCCGGAGTATCGATGCCCTGTCTCGATAGTCCAACGACTAGGGACCTGTATAAGGATGTGCTTATAGATCATCCAGCTCCCACGAGTGTGAGCGCCATCACAACGCTGGTAATCAAGCAAAGATCCTAAGGGCTCTACTAATATGTATATCAGCGATATGCTAAAAGAAATACATGCACATATTAAAGTAGAGACAAACCAAATAGCATACTACCATTTCGAGCAAGATTGTATATACAACTGTGAATATCCCAAGCTTCCATCAAGTAATATACAAGCTAGTATGATACAGTAATGGCCTCTAGGGCATATACACTAACAATCTCCCACTTGCACTAAGGCCATGTACTGGCGTATCGAAGACCTATCATCTCGATCAGCCGCTCGAACTGAGTCTGGGGCAAGGCCTTGGTGAATGGATCTGCTGTGTTATTTTCTGAAGCAACCCTCCGAACCTCGATCTCCTGGCGATCCACGACCTCCCTGATCAGGTGATACCGCCTCAAGATGTGTCTGGATTTCTGATAGGACCTGGGTTCCTTCGCTAAAGCTATAGCCCCGTTGTTGTCGCAATACAGAGGTATTGGGTCAACAATGGACGGAACCACCTGAATTTCTCTCAAGAACTTCCTCATCCAGACAGCTTCTTTTGCGGCATCAGATGCAGCGATGTATTCCGCTTCCATAGTCGAGTCAGCAACGGTTTCCTGTTTGGAGCTCTTCCAACACACCGCCCCTCCATTGAGGGTAAAGACAAAACCCGACATGGACTTGGAATCATCCTTGTCACTCTGGAAGCTGGAGTCAGCAAAGGCCTCAATCTGGAGGTCTTTTCCGCCATACACCAAGAACATCTCCTTAGTCCTTCTCAGGTACTTGAGAATGTTCTTTACTGCTATCCAATGTTTCTCCCCAGGGTTTAACTAATACCTGCTTACCACACTCAGTGCATAAGCCACATCCGGTCTGGTACACAACATCGCATACATTATAGAGCCTACCGCAGAAGCGTAGGGTATAATAGACATGCGATCCCTCTCCAAATCAGTCTTGGGAGATATCTCTTTGGAGAGGGTGATCCCGTGACAAGCCGGTAGATTACCGCGCTTGGAATCTTCCATACTGAATCTCTTCAGTATGATGTCGATGTACCTTGACTGCGAAAGTCCTAATATCCTCTTGGATCTGTCATGGTAGATCCGGATACCCAGAATGTATGAGGCATCACCCAGGTCTTTCATGGAGAACCTGTGTGACAAGAACCCCTTAATAGATTGTAGCATAGGAATATCATTTCCTATTAAGAGAATGTCATCCACGTATAAAACGAGGAATACTACAGTTCTCGCTACAAATCTACAATAGATGCATGGTTCATCTGGATTTTTGATAAAGCCAAATTCCTTGACCGTCTCATCAAAACAGATGTTCCAACTCCGCGATGCCTGCTTTAGTCCATAAATGGACTTAAGCAACTTGCACACCTTTCCGCTGCTCCCACTCTGAATGAAACCCTCTGGCTGTTCCATATGGACACACTCCTCTAAATGTCCATTTAGAAAAGCTGTCTTTACGTCCATCTGCCAAATCTCATAATCGTGGAAGGCAGCAATGGCAAGAAGGATCCGAATGGATTTCAGCATAGCTACTGGAGAAAAGGTTTCGTCATAGTCCAAACCAGGTCGCTGACAAAAACCCTTTGCTACCAGTCTAGCTTTATAGGTCTCAACCTGTCCATCTACACCAATCTTCCTTTTGAAGATCCACTTGCATCCTACGGGTTTTACCCCATCTGGAGCAATGTCCAACGTCCATACTTTGTTGGTGTACATGGACTCCATTTCGGTCCGCATTGCATCCAGCCATTTTACCGAGTCGACGCTCTGAATGGCTTGCTGGAAGCTAGTAGGCTCATTAAAATCTATGATGCAATCTTCTCTATCCCCGTCAATGAGAAAACCGTAGTATCCTTCGGGCGGATGAGACTGCCTACTACTCCTGCGGAGTGGCGTGGGAATGTCCTGATCTTTCGAACCCTCTGGTTCTACTAAGCTTTCAGTAATAGCTCGTGGTTCTGGAATTTCTTCCAGTTCTATTGCGCTCCCACTTATTTCTTTTTCTAAGAACTGATGTTCCAGAAAATGGGCATTACGAGAAACAAGGACTTTTTGTTCCTCTGCGTAATAGAAAAGATACCCCTGGAGTTCTTTGGGTATCCCACAAACTTGCACAGTACTGAGCGTGCATCGAGTTTGTCTGCATGCTGCTTTTTGACATAAGCTGGACATCCCCAAATCTTCATGTATTGAAGATAGGGTTTCTTCCCACTCCATAACTCATATGGTGTGGTAGGCACAGTCTTAGTGGGAACTCGGTTCAAAAGGTATGCAGCTGTTTCTAGCGCATATCCCCAGAACGATCGCGGCAACTCAGCGTTACTCATCATAGACCGTACCATATCCAATAGGGTTCGGTTCCGTCTCTCCGATACACCGTTATGTTGCGGAGTGTATGGAGGAGTAAGCTGAGAGAGAATTCCATTCTCTTTTACGTAACCCAGAAACTCGGCACTCAAGTATTCACCACCTCGATCAGATCTCAGTGCCTTGATACTTTTGCCTGTTTGTTTTTCTACTTCATTCTTATATTCCTGGAACTTTTCAAAAGCTTCGGATTTATGCTTCATCAAGAAGACATGTCCGAACCTTGAGAAATCATCCGTAAAAGTAATGAAGTAAGAATAACCGCTTCGCGCATGTGTAGACATTGGACCGCACACGTCGCTGTGTACGAGTCCCAAGAGCTCGCTCGCTCTTACTCCGTGTCCAGTAAACGGAGTCTTTGTCATCTTTCCTTTGAGACAGGATTGACAAGTTGCATACGATTGATATTCGAACGGATCCAAATATCCTTTTGCATGTAACTTAGTCAACCTTCTCTCATTGATGTGACCCAGTCTACAATGCCATAAGAAAGTTTTATTGATTTCTGGAGACTTTCTTTTGTGTGTATTCTGGACATTGAAAATCTGTGATTGGTTTAATACGTATATACCGTTGTTCAATGTACCTGACCCAATCAAAACTTGATTAAGGTGAATGTTCACTACATTACTTACAAATGCAAATTCATAACCTTCTTTAGATAATAAAGATACAGAAATGATATTACAGGTTGCATTTGGTACATAATAACAACTACGAAAAACCAAAAAGTGTCCATCCGACAATCCCAGGTGATAGTCCCCCACGGCCTCAGCATCCAGCTAGCACCGTTTGCAACTCTGAGGGTCATGTCACCTGCCTTCAAAACTCTACGCTTTCTCAACGCCTGCAAAGAATTACAGATATGAGATCCTGATCCGGTATCCAATATCCAGGATGTAGAGTTTATTGATAGACAGTTTTCAATAACATACACACCTGAAGCTGAAGCCGCAACTCGCTTCAAATCCTGTGTTCTGGCCATCCAAGCCTTGCAATCCTGTTTCCAGTGACCACTTTTGTGACAATAGAAGCATTCTTCCTTCCCCACCAGCTTTCCCGCTACCTTTGTTGCTTTTCCTTTTCCCTTCGTATCCACTTTACTGACACCGCCTCTTGGTTTGGCGGGGGCTTTCTTCTTCTTACCCTTGGCTTTCGCCCTGGATCTAGAAGAGGAAGATCCTCCTACAAACAAAGTGGATGTCTCCCTACTTTTCTGTAGGGTGCCCTCTGCACTCCTCAACATGTTGAGGAGCTCTGAAAGTTCAACTTCCTTTTCCTGTAAGTTGAAGTTCAGGATGAACTGGGCGTAAGTGGAAGGAAGGGACTGGAGAATCAAGTCCGTATAGAGCTAATTCTCTAACGTGGTCCCAAGTTCTGCGAGCTCCTCTATGTAGCCAATCATCTTAAGCACGTGTTCCGCTACCGATGATCCGACGGCCAACCTTGCCGAAAACAACTTTTTCGACACTTCGTATCTGGCGATACGAGACTGCTCTCCATACAGTTCTTTTGTATGAAGAAATATGGACTCTAGGTCCATATTCTCGTGCCTCCTCTGATGTTCGTTGTCCATCGAGGCAAGTACGAGGCATTTGGCCTTCGCGCAATCTATTTCCCATGTCTTACGAATTTCCCTATCCGCGACACTGGTTTTGGGACCTGGGACAGGGGGAGCTTTGGTGGTAAGGAGATACCCCAGCTTGTCGTAAGTGATTGCCATCTTGACATTCCTGAGCCAATCTTTGTAGTTTGGCCCTGTCAATATGTTTTTATCTAGTAATAACTTAAGTCCGGTCATGTTGAATGGTCGCTGCAATTAGGAGAGAGAAAAGAAACACTTTAGCATGATGCTCTTGCAAGTTTAGAGTGGTTTTTAGTTTGTCTAAACAGGATGGCTCCCACTGTCTCTCGAATCCCTTCTCAAACCGTAAAGAAAGGATTAGTCAGGATTATCATTTCATTTTTAAAGCAAATTGCGAGGATCAAAGAGCATCTTCCAAATGAAATGATGATGGTCGAAGTGTCAACCTAGGTCAACAAGTCAAGGAGGTCAAATGGTCAACAACCATAACCATGCACAATTATATTAAACTAATATCAATTAACCATAATACACACATAAGCATTAGGGTTAATAAAATGACAATAGTCATTAACCCTAATCAAAGTCCTCTCCCTCTGTCTCAAGTAACTGTGCATACGCACCCGTATTCGTGATCCGAGGAACACGAATACAATGAGATAAAACCAATCCCAAATCATATGCTAGGATCCGGCTTAAACCAAAGCCTGCTAGTATAAGCTGTCCGGACAGCAAACGTGCAAAAGTGCGCAGATGTGAACGATCCCTGTCGCAAAACCATGCGACCTCTACTCATTTTGCCTAAAGGCGAATAGCTCTCTGTGTGGGACTCTAAAGACTCGACACTACGCTGGCAGTGGGTTTAACCACAGACCGCAAGCGGCACTAGCTGTACGTAACGGTCCCCAGGTAGATGTCAATAAGAAGACTGACGAGGTGAACCCCATCTGAACTCCTACTGAGCCTGTATGTGACAGTCTCCGTACAGTCCGGTCCGTTCGTCTGATACATCGCATGGCAGGCCTAGGGGGGCGATGAACGTCAGTCCCCTAATAGCGGTACAAGTCATGTCGGAGTGTAGCCCAGAACACCCTGAGATAACACTGGAAACCTACCAGTATATCTCGCTTGCCCTGACCAGGGACTACTCGTGTAATGGCTCTCCTGGACACAGCGCGATGTCAACCCCCAATACCGGGAGAGACGAATCCTGTATAACCGTCACTGCCTCCAAGTGCTTCGGGACTGCACCCAAAAACTACCTGTTTGCACGACTCCTTTGAGCCGTGGTAGGGTAGCAATCAAAGTGCAGTGGGAACACACTCGAGGCGAAGTGACAGTGTCAAGTCAGCGGACTAAGCTGTACTCATGTCACCTGGGAACTGATAACTGACGATAGGTATAATACCAACCAACAGTTCTCGACGAGTCATGTCCAGTGTACTCATAACCTAACGAGCACCCGCATAATATCTCAAGTACGACGTACTGACGGCTGTGGGACAGACCGTCTCCCACGCTGGGATGAGAAGCGCATACGCTAGTCTACTCCGGAGTATCGATGCCCTGTCTCGATAGTCCAATGACTAGGGACCTGTATAAGGATGTGCTTATAGATCACCCAGCTCCCACGAGTGTGAGCGCCATCACAACGCTGGTAATCAAGCAAAGATCCTAAGGGCTCTACTAATATGTATATCAGCGATATGCTAAAAGAAACACATGCACATATTAAAGCAGAGTCAAACCAAGTAGCATACTACCATTTTGAGCAAGATTGTATATACAACTGTGAATATCCCAAGCTTCCATCAAGTAATATACAAGCTAGTATGATACAGTAATGGCCTCTAGGGCATATACACTAACAGACACTAGTACAGGTTAGTCTGTCGACCCGAGATCATCATAGAGTCTTGTGTGATTCCCACTGTGCTTTGATTTCCACTTTACCACGTTCATGAGAATGTGCAAAACGGTGGTTTTTGGGTACAGTCCCGAGTCACATGGAGGCAATGAGCGATAGGAGGGGATTCGTCTCTCCCGGTATTGGGGGTTGATGTTGCGCTGTACTCGATTGGCTATAACAGGAAGTCCCTGGCCAAGGATTCTTTAGAGATTTACTGGTAAGTGTTACCAGTAGTTTCCTGACCCGTTATGAGCCTCATATCGGCACGACTTATCGAGTTACTAGGGTCTGACGTTTACCACCCCTAGACGAGATATGCGACATATCAGACGAAGAGACCGGACTGTACGGTAGTGTTACTGATTGGATTCACAGGAGTATGAGCAGGCTTGCTTGTTGATCTTCTGATCGCTCAATACCCGGGTGGCCGTTACGTTTAGCAGACCGCTTGCGGCTTGTGGGTGTTTGATATGATCATCACCTACTGCCGGCATATTGACGAGTCTTTAGAGTCCTACACAGAGGTTTCCTGGTTCATGCGAAACGGAGTAGGAGCACATATGTGATATGTGCGGGACCGAGATTGATGCACGTATGTGATACCGCATTCTATTCTCGCGATTCATGACATCGGTCGGTTATATGAGATATAGCCGGATTATCGGATCAAGTGTTGATTCGATAAGTTGTTGCTTTTGATATTAGTCGGTTATATGTGATATAGCAGGATTATTAAATCAAGTGTTGATTTAATAATTTAATGTATAATTGTATATTAGATATACTAGATTATATTATAACTAATATTAGCTCACTTATGATTTCTTTTCTCACATGTGTGCATTAGTGTATATGTGATATATATTAATGTACAACTTTTGTGTCATGGTTGTTGATACACACTACATGGGTGTATGAGACTTACACCATACTAATTATAATGTAGGGTTTAAATATTTAAAGTAAATCTAAATTAGTGGTTAATTGGTCACATGCATGAAGCTTTGAGAAGCATGTGGATGCATTGACTTGGTCCACTAATTTTGTTTTACTAAAGATATTTATTAACCTAACCATTATAATTTAGCCATGGTTTATTCTCTACATGAGTTAGTGTATGACACTAACTCACCCATGGTTGCTATTCTTACCTCATGAGTTCATTCTCTCATCTTCTTCACTTGAGCTTCTTCTTCCTCATGAGAAAAGCTTACTAGCTTTTCTCAAGGTGAGAAAATATTGTGAGAAAAATAAATCTAAAGAGAGCCCACTTCCTATTTCATCATCCTCTACTACTTTCCATTTAGTTTAGGGTGTTTGCTTCACTAATTTCATAATTAGTGAAGAGGTAGCATGAGCTTGAGTCTCCTCGACGTAGATTATCTTCGGCCTCGAAGACTTCGAGCAAGCTTGTTCATTTCTCCGGGAGAACCTATAGTAGAGTTCGGGAGATCGATACTCGCAGCGAAGGGACTACTACACGGAGCTTTAGAAGTTAAGGACCGGTCTACAAAGGTTGTAATCATCATTCACTTAGAAGTAAAGCTATTTACTTTCTAGTTTATCTCATAAAACTCTAGTTAGATCCTATGTTAGGGTTGTTTGGCACACTAATTTTTAAATACGGCATATTAGATGCCTTGTGAAACCTTGTGGTTATGCCTAATAACCCTACAGTGGTATCAGAGCCTAGCTAAAGAATTAGGCATTTTCTAGACGAAATTAGAATTCCGATCGAACACCGAAAACCCGAAATAGACCCCCTCTATCCGCGGCCAAAACATGGTTTTGGCGGCGAATCCGCGGCGCCACTTGAGAGGCTTGGGTTGGGCCCTTTAGCTGTTGGTCCGTAGGTACTGGGGCATGCTTCTGGGTATTTTTTAATATTGCTCAAGTGTTGAGCTTTCTGGAAAATTTTGGGAATTCGTTGATTCGATCGAAATATTTAACGTCGCCTAGCTTTCTGTGATTGTGATATAATACTTGGAATTCACAGTATTTGAATTTTATAAATCTAGCAATTTAGTCTCATTTGATCGGTTGCCACGGAATTTTGATGTTGATCAAAAGTCCATCGCAATTACGTAGTGTACGCGGATACTCGCCGGGTAACCTTACTAGATAGCCATACCCCATAGCCACGACCAAGTGACTGTAGGAGAACCCCGTCGCCAAAAGCATCCGTTCGGGTGCTCACGGCAGCGGTGTTCTGCCTTAGTGCACTTCGTCGACGGCATCGGGGGATGCGGCCGTCTAATAAGGTTTCCGACGAGCATTCGATGATGTTATCAGGAATCTTTTTGAATTACTCGACAAGCTATTGGAAAGTGTTTTCAATATCGAGACTAAAATGCGGGGTTTATAATTGTTAGGCATGTGATGTCTAAGGAATTCAAATGGTTAGGCATGAAATCCAAAGTATGTGATACATTGGGTTTATGATGTCTAAGATGGTTGCGGATTCCAATTGTTGTAGTTTTTCACTTTCTTTTCTGCGACCGTAAGTGTAATATGTGGTGTATCGCCGGTTTCGTTGCTATATGTCAACGACAATTGGGATACGCATATTTACTTACGTTGATGACATGTGATGTTATGTGTTGCTGGGATATGTTATATTGGATCGTCGTGTTTGAATAGCCGGGGGTTTATGTGAGATGAGAGTTTTTATTTTCATTCATGTTAAATTCAATGTATGTAATATTCTTTTATTGGGGCACTTCCGGGTTGAGGATGATGTCACCATTGTTGTATATTATTTACTTTTCCGTATTAGGATAGACCCAAGGAGGGGAGCATAAGTAACCGGGTTCTAGACTCCAGTGGGAGACCATCTCGAGGCGTCGAGTCCGGGTCTCCTAACTCTAGAATTGGTAGGGTTGCTTGCCGCTCTCGTAGAGGTCTAGGGATGTGGATTTGGCTATTCATCACGACCGTGGAATCCATGTTTTATACAGGCTTAATATAAAACCTGGAAATCCTAGTATATCCAATATTTCATATGTTGTTTTCTGCTGCGATATCTGTGATGTGATCATTTGATATGTTGAGATAGATACTGTATATAGTATATATGGTATATTATATAGACGTTGTTTATGTTTTACACCCGCGCTAGCCCCTGCCCTGCTCTGCCATTAGTTACCTAACCTAACGGGGCATCGAGGCGAATGCGGATGGCATAAGCGTACGTTGTATTTATCTGTGATGTTTAGGTAAATTTAAATGATGGGACTTCATTAATGAGATTAATGAAAGAAAATAAACCTAATGAAGTTGTGGAATCGAATTTTCAAAAACAGGTAGCTCTAGTTGTTGTTTTGCATAGCGGTATTCCTTGTAGAAATCCAGCACCTTATTCGATAAGGAAAGAGCCGAGATCCCTTCACCGGGAGTGACCTCTTTAGCAAAAGCTAGCAGATACTACAACACTCGGTTTGTTTTTTATTGCTTCTATAGTTCTTGCTTTGCATAGTACTATTTGTGAAATATCCTGTACCTTATTTGATAAGGAAAGAGCCGATGATCCCTTCACCGGGAGTGACCTCTTTAGTGAAACTAGCAAAAGCCTCAAAAACACTCCATTTTTAAATTATTTGATTCTACAACGATATCAAGTTCATTATGCAAGAGGTTTTCTTAAAAACGTTTTTATTAAATCTTGCATGAAATTCGTTACCTTGAGCGTTGTACTATTTTTGCGTATTGATTTCCGCCGTTTGGCATTGTTTGCTCCCAACTAGGGATGCAATTTAATTACGCAATTTAATTACACAATTTAAATTGGATTTCTGTTAATAATTAAAAAGAGAGGTACTGTCGAAAGTTTAACATCAGTTGTTACATTTCCATTATTTAAAAACCTTTTGACATTGTACTTCATTCTTTTACTTAAAAACTAAGTTTTTCTAAAATTCCGCAAAAAGGATTTTGATCTTAGTTTTTGGCTTACTCAGATTGTGTCGACATCTTTAGATATCATGCAATCTAAGTGCCGGTCACATTCAAATTTTAGGTCGTGACAAAGTTGGTATCAGAGCTTACGGAACCAAGTAGTGGATTGAATATAGTAGGCTTTAATTTCGTTAGGTAGGTTCCCGTGGTTGATGGAGTAGGTGATTTAGGATGAGTAGAGTATCGTACATATGTTCCGCGGCATATTTACGCTACGATACTCAGCCTAAGTGACCCTAGGACATATTTGTTCGTACTTCCTTTCTTGATTCCCTGTATCCTGTGATTCAATTACAATGTCCTTATCAATCATGTTTCTTACTCTAGTCACTAAGTCATCAATGACTACGAGGACTCATGGGGTCGCTGTTAGAGACGAGATTGGAGCGGGCTCGTCTGAGACAAGGATAGACTAAGGCAGTGCGCTTATCTTTCATGAACAGATTGATCCACCCTCTATTGATTGTATAGCTAGGATGGAGGCGAGTGTTCAGGAGATGCGCCAAATGATCAGATCCTTGATAGAGATTAGTCGAGCACGGAAATCGGCCATTAGTCCACGTACGGTTGTTCAGAGACCAAGGCGAATTCGTACTAACACATCAGCTCCTAGACATGTTCGTAGAGGCCATGGCGGATTCTTTGTGGATCAGTTATGTCACTTATACCCATATGTTCAGCAGCCCGTACAAAGATATTTCAGGTGTGGGTGTCCATATCACTTTATTCGGAATTGTCCCGTGATGCGACAGGGTGATGCATCGGTCTCACATCTGACTTCACCACCTTCACCACCTCCTCCGAGCACATTACCTCCTACACCTGTTGTTATTCCACGCTAGATCAACGCCCATAGAGGCCGTGGTCAAGACGGTCGTAATTCGAGAGGACGAGGAGGCAGAGGCAGACGACAGTTGGTCGCTGGAAGAGGGCATGCTTTAACTTTTGTGTTGACTCCTCGGAACACACAGGCGTCAAACGTTGTCGTAACAGGTATTCTTTCAGTATGTTCCTTAAATGCACATATTTTAGTTATTCCCGGTTCTACGCATTCTTACCTATCTGTACACTTGCACTTTCTCTGGGGAGAGAGTCGTCGTTGCTAGAGTTACCGCTAGTTGTGATTACTCCTGTAGGAGATTCTTTTGTAGCTAGACACGTATTCATGTCTTGTTCAGTACGTGTCGGTGATAGGGATTCATTAGTGGATTTGATTCTCCTAGATATGTTAGATTTTGATATACTTCTTGGTACGGATTGGTCGGCCGCTTGTCATATAGATTGTGGGGGGAAGGCGGTCAGATTCTGTTTTCTGGGCGAACCGATTTTGTTGTGCAAGGAGACTGTAATTTAACTCCTGCCAACATGATTTCTGCTCTTTGTGCGGGACGGCTCTTGAAGAAGGGTTGTCATGGGTTCTTAGCGTTTATTCAAGACGTGGGAACCGCTGAAGTCCTGTTGGACCAGGTTCTGATTGCACGAGAATTTCCGGATGTGTTTCCTGCTGAATTTCCAGGATTACCGCGTGATCGCGATATCGAATTTTGCATTGACTTGATTCCGGGTACGAGGTCTATTTCAATATCACCTTATCGGATGGCCCCGACGGATTTGAAAGAACTCAAGTGTCAGTTGCAAGAGTTGTTGGATAAAGAACTTGTTCGTCCAAATGTATCACCGTGGGGAGCTCCTGTATTATTTGTTAAGAAGACGGACGGTAGCATGAGACAGTGCACCGACTACAGGCAGCTGAATCGAGTTACTGTGCGAAATAGGTATCTGCTACCTCGTATCGATGACTTGTTCGATCAGCTGTAGGGAGCTAGCTACTTTTCGAAGATTGATTGCGGTCAGGGTATCACCAGTTGAGAGTTTGGAAGGATGATATTCCGAAGACTACTTTTCGCACATGATATGGTCATTACGAGTTTCTGGTACTGTCGTTCGGACTCACCAATGCCCCAGCAGCTTTCATGGATATGATGAACCGCATTTTTAGGCCATTCCTTGATCAGATTATTATTGTATTCATTGTTGATATTCTTGTTTATTCCCGAAGTCGGGAGGAGCACGAGCAGCATTTGCGTATCACCTTGCAGACCTTGAAGGAACATCAGCTGTTTGCTAAATTTTCCAAGTGTGCTTTCTGGCTGGATAGTGTAGACCAAAGAAGATCGAAGCAGTACAGCACTGGCCCAGAACTTTGTTAGTTATTGAGATTTGAAGTTTCTTGGGTCTGGCCGATTATTACCGACGCTTTGTGCAGGATTTTTCTCGGATCGCTGCACCGCTGATCGGATTGAGTAGAAAGGAAGTTCCATTTCTTTGAACAGATACTTATGAGCAGAGTTTCCAGCAGTGGAAGATTCGCTTGACGACTACGCTAATCTTATCTTTACCTTCTGGGGCATGTGGTTTTATGGTTTATTGTAACGCCTCTCGAGTGGGTTTAGGCTGTGTGTTAATGCAGCATGGCAGGGTTATCGCGTATGCTTCTCGGCAGTTGAAGAAGCATGAGCAGGACTATCCTACTCATGATTTAGAAATGGCTGCGGTGATTGTTACACTCAAGATCTGGAGACATTACTTGTACGGTGAGTCGTGCCAGATATTTACAGATCACAAGAGCTTGAAGTATATTTTTCAGCAGCGGGATCTGAATCTAAGGCAGCGGCGGTGGATGGAACTGATGAAGGATTACGATTGCGAGATTCTATATCATCCAGACAAAGCGAATGTGGTAGCAGATGCTTTGAGTCGGAGGCCTGGAAGCAGCTTATCTCATTTGCGCACCTTGCAGAGACAGTCTTCTGCAGACTGGCAGATTCTATGTGATAGCTGTATACGGTTTGAGTTCACATTGACAGGGGGACAGTTAGCACATGTTTGTACCTGTCCTCAGTTATTGGATCGTATTCGAGAGACACAGCCCATGGATGCTCACTTATCGATGATCATGGATCAGGTTAGGCAGGGTGGAGAATCTGAGTTCGTGATAGATGACCGTGGAGTATTACGATTTGGGACTCATCTTTGTGTGCCGGACTCGGAGGGACTGAGATGCGAGATCTTAGAGGAAGCCCATCGATCAGCATATAGTATTCATCCTGCTTCCACCAAGATGTATCATGACTTGAAAGAGGTCTATTGGTGGGAAGGAATAAAGAGAGATGTCGTGGAGTTTGTTTTGAGATACTTGACTTGTCAGCAAGTCAAGGCCGAGCACCAGAGGCCGGCAGGAGAGTTGCAACCCTTGCCCATTACAGAATGGAAATGGGAGCAGATTTCCATGGATTTCATTGTGGGTCTACCCAGGACTAGTAGAGGGTATGATTCCATCTGGGTGATTGTAGATAGATTGACAAAGACAGCTCACTTTCTTCCGGTGAAGACAACGTTTGGGTATGCGCAGTATACTCAGATCTATATCGACGAGATTGTATGATTGCATGGAGTTCCAACGTGCATAGTGTCCGACAGGGGTACACAGTTTACCAGCCATCTATGGCAGAAACTTCAAGAGGCTCTAGGTACACGATTGAGTTTTAGTACACCTTTTCACCCGCAGACAGATAGTCAGTCAGAGCGGATCATACAGACTCTAGAGGATATGCTTCGAGCCTGCAGTCTTGATTTCGGTGGTAGCTAGGATCGTCACCTACCTTTGATAAAATTATCTTACAACAACAGTTTTCAGGAGACGATCCAAATGGCACCCTTTGAAGTTTTGTACGGGAGGAAATGTCGATCACCCGTTTGCTGGACAGAACTCAGCGAGAGTAGCATTTTGGGACCACAGATAGTACAGGAGACTACGGAAAAGATCCAGTTGATACGGGACAGAATAAGAGCGGCCCAGTGCATACAGAAATTATATGCCGATCGACACCGTCGTAGACTCGAGTTTAATATGGGAGATCATGTGTTCCTTCGTATATCTCTGATGAAGGGTGTGATGCGTTTCGGGAAAAAGAGGAAGCTCGGTCCCAGATATGTCGGACCCTACGAGATTCTGGAGAGAGTGGGTGTTGTGGCTTATCGTTTAGTGCTTCCACCGAGTTTTCCCGATATGCATTCGGTGTTTCATGTGTCTATGCTTCGCAAGTATCTTCACGATCCCTCTCACGCAATCCAACATCAGACCTTACAGCTTGAGCAGGATTTATCCTACACAGTGCAGCCAGTAGCCATTCTAGACTGGCAGGCAAAGAAACTGAGGTCAAGGGTATTTCCATCTGTAAAGGTTCTTTGGCGAGGAACGAATCGCGAGGAGGTCACTTGGGAGACCGAGGATGCGATGCGGAAGAAATTTCCATATCTTTTTGAAGGTACGTATAGTTAAGTTTTAAATTCGGGGACCGAATTTTCTTAAGTGGCGAATATTGTAACATTTTGAAAATTTTACAAAATAAATAAATTTAATTAATTAAATAATAAAATGTTAATTAAAAAAGTTGTTAAAACCAAATAGGACATTTTCATGAGTAGTGTGTGAAACTAAGTAAAGTTAAATTTTAGTTTGTAACATTAGTAAATTACAACAGTTTTAGTGTGAAATTTAGCTTCATTGTAATAAAAATGGTGTTATATAATAACATATGTAATGAAGGGTTTTCGTGTAAAGTTTAGGTAATTGTGAAAATTTGGAAATGTTGAGGGTGTAAGTGTAAAAGGGATAGAAAAGGGTTAAGATTCAGAAATTCCTCAGGACATCACAACATATGAGTGATAATACATAGACACCTCCTTCTTGCATGCACACCTCATGCACACCACCTTAACCTTGCATGAATTCACCACAACTCCTTTGGTGACAGCTCCTCCTACAACCCTCACTCATTTTCCTTTATCCTATATCAATTCTTCAGTTCACTTAACATTTTAAATCCAGAAATTTATAAAGGAAAGAAAAAGGAAACCATTTAGAACTCACAAAAGAAAATAGAAAAAGGGAGAAGAGAAGAAGAACTAGTGCTAAGGATTTCCACCATCAAGTTAGGAGCTAAGGACTTGGGTATCTTGGAGGAAGCCTTTCAATCATCTTCTGTAGGTATAATCTTTAAACACTATAGGAATCTAGTTCTGTAAATTTAAATTGTAGGAATTAGATATTAGAAAATTGGTATTTTTGGGAAACATAGGCTCTGTGAAGATCTGCTACAACCTAGATGATAACTAACTTAACAAAACAGTGCCTTAATATTACATATTGGACCTAGAATAAACCCTAGGAGTACAAACCCATTTGATCGGATTTTGGCCCGCGAAGAATAGGGAAAATCCGGCATCGCCGGATTTCTTGTGGAATTGGGTATTGTGGGTTTTAGGGTAGGTCTCTGTATAGATGTTAGGATATTTGGTATTGTTTGTTTAAGTTAAATTTTCAGTATGGGAAATCTGGGAGTTAATATCTGAAATAGGGTTAAAACGTTTAAAACATGACACGGACGTTTCGTAAAGCGATTCTGTTTTCTGTTACGAACAGCGATCAAATTAAAGTTCAGTTAGTATAAGTGTTAGATAGTTTAAAATAGTCGTACGTAGTATAGTTAGTAGGTAAAACTCGTATTATCATATTTCGCCGTATCATAGTTTAGCCGTTTCTTATAAGAATTAATATCGATGTTAGATTTGAGTACGGGAACTTCGGAGGCCCCAAGGAAAGGAAAGGAATTGATGATCTGAGTTGATTCGACGTATACCGGTGAGTAGACTAAATATCTACCGGGTTTTTTGTATGGATGGCGTGATACGCCCGTGGTTTAAGTTAAATTACAATCGTTCCTTCGTTTATAAAGTTTTATCGTACGCATTCATATATATAAATATTATCATGTTAATAATTGTTAGAACACTGCACAAATTATCGATGAGTTATGCTGCACATGCACATATCTACATGTTACAATACACCTCGTCGATATTAACATGTCACATATACACTTAGTACTTATTGTGCTAAATATGATTCCCATCATACCTTAAATATCAAGAATGGTAGTTATTTTCCATAAATATTATGATGTTTTATATCCAAGTATTTGTAGTTCTGATATAAGATGCATTGGATTACTACTGATTTTGGTTTTGAGTTTTATACACTATTGAAAGGATTCAATGATTTTCGTGATTGATGTGACATGTCCACCATGAAATGTCATTTTTTGATTTGGTTTTGTTCCGAACCGGGTGGGGTAGCAATACGGTTGCGGAATTTCTTACGTATATCCGGGCTGAGTGGGGTAACTATACAGCTGGATTCAGGGTGGACCCGGTGAGGCCGAGGAGCAGGAGAGCCGCATTATAGACGGGGAGCCTAACGAGGATACTCGATACCGGAATCATTGGTAAACACGGCAGATATCTAGGTGATACCGACCGGTGTTATTGATTGACAGGATCGTTCGGGGAACGATGCGTGATGAAACACCGAAGATTTGTGTCGATGTTGGACACGGGAAGAAAATGAACCTTATTTGGAAAATAATTGATGAGATTTCAGTTTTGATTTATACATTGAGTAGTACATATTCATGCTTCCACCTATTATTATGCATCACATTCATCATTGTTGATATTAGTTCTTATTCAACATACTTACAATATTAACCGATATATGTTAGTTTTATTCACTGAGTTGGCAACTCACCCCCGTTGTGCCATAGTTCCTTGCAAGAGTCGTGTGGATTCGTAGCAGCAGTGCGGATCCACTTATCAGCTTTTGTCGCTCCTTTTTATTAGGTGGGTTATATCTGTAGTAACCTCCTATTTTGGATCTAGTATTACTCCATCAAACCATGTATCTTGACTTAGAACAAAATATGTTGTATATTATTTAAACTGAGTGATATCGCTAGTTATGTTAACTTATGTTTTTTATTAAATCTTGCATGAAATTCGTCACCTTGAGTGTTGTACTATTTTTGCGTATTGATTTCCGCCATTTGGCATTGTTTGCTCCCAACTAGGGATGCAATTTAATTACAAAATTTAAATTGGATTTCTGTTAATAATTAAAAAGAGAGGTACTGTCGAAAGTTTAATATCAGTTGTTACATTTCCATTATTTAAAAACCTTTCGACATTGTACTTCATTCTTTTACTTAAAAACTAAATTTTTCTAAAATTCTGCAAAAATGGTTTTGATCTTGGTTTTTGGCTTACTCAGATTGTGTCAACATCTTTAGATATCATACAATCTAAGTGCCGGTTGTTGGGGTCGAAAATTGCACCCCGGTTGACCAAGTCAAAGTCAAAGTCAACCCCAAGCTAAGTGGGCCCAAGCCCGAATCAAGTGGGCCCATACCCAGGTCGAGTCCGAACATGAAGCGGCCGGCCCTCCTCTACGCCCAAAATGAAATCATGTAACAAATAATTTTTATGTAATTTTTTATGCATGAATGGACATAGAGCCAAATTTTTGCAAAGCCCATGTCTTATGTGCAAAAAGAAATTGCACATGAGCCATGGGATGGGCAAAATGCCATTTTTGTAAAGCGCAATGGGCTATATGTAAAGTGTATGGCCTATAAAGGCCAAGATAATGAAAATATCACCACAACCTTTTCTCTCTCCAAAAGAATCAAGATCTGTGATCTTCTCTTTCCTCAAGGTTCTAAAAACCTTCTTCTCTTTTTGAATTAAATCAAGAGTTTTACTCTTCCTTTTCCAAAACTAATAGTTTTTTACCACGAAACCCACAAAGGGGAACTCAGATCTCCCATCAGATCTTAAAAATAAGAGATTTTTAAAATCTCATACTTCTTGTTCTTCAAGATCCAGCCAAAAGTGGAGGAAGAAGGAGACCCAGCTCCTAAAACTCCCACTTTGGAAAGATCCAGAGCTCAAGGGAGAAGCCCGTTTCAGCACCTCCAAAAACATTTTAGGAGTTTAACTCCACTCTAAATTCTCTTTCGGGAGTTTAAATCCCATTTCTGGGGCTAAAAGCCCCTTTTCCTCGCCGGCGCCCAAGCGCCCGAGCGCCTAGCGCCCCAAGCGCTCAAGCGCCCAGCGCCCACATGCCGGGCACGTGGTGCGCTAGCGCTCGAGCGTCCAGTGCCCAGTGCCCACGTGTCGGACACGTGGCGCTCGAGCGCACAGCGCTCAAGCGCCCAGCGCTCGCGTGCTAGGCACGTGAGGCGCTGGCCCTACGCGTCCTTTGGGCACTTTTCCCCTTTTTATATAAATGTATATATACATATACACACACACACATACACTCCATACTAAAAAAACCTCCCCCGTTAGAAAAAATTTCTAACGGGCGCTGCCCCGCATCCCTCAAGGGGGCTGCTAACCCCCTTGACCCCCAGCCCGCTATCTGGGTAGCGGGACCCCCATAAAAACTCTGCGGGGCCCCCGATATATCAAAAACCCCTCCAAAACACACGTACACTGCACATTGAGTTCGCATGACCAGTTTAACTCGTCAATCGGGGCGCGGGGTAATTAACGGCAGCTTAGTCCGCGGCTGCCGGAAATTCGGATCCCCACAATCAATAAACCCCGGCCTACCCTAGGCAGGGGGAATCTGTAGTACGCCTGACAAGTGCGCGCGTATTCCCATCTCAATGGGGTGACGAAAAATACCCTACAGATTTTGGCACGCCCGGTGGGACTTTGCTCTCCTCCCATATTTCGGGTTAAACGTTCATGCGAACTCAATCACTATACATGTTTATATTTATACTAAAATAATGCTCTTTCATGCAGCTTTCAAGCAACCAACTTTCAATGACAATGTCTTCAAGGACGATCTCAGCTCTCAGCATGGCTCACATCTCCTATACGATGAAGTTGGACGCCAGGACAGTCCTCCCGGCTAGTCTAGGGCAACAATGGGAAGAGCCTCCGCTACCATTTGGCTCTATTATGTTCGTGTCGGCTAACGCCGTCCCAGCTCCTCAAGCTCCGGTAACAGATAAACCGGTCTCGAAAGGCAAGAGGCCAAATGTGGTGGTCTCGAAGGCGCCCCAACTCAAACGCAAGTCGGTGTTTGAACGAATTTCCTTAGCCTCAGCTGGGGGCAAGGCCATCAACACCAACAAAGCAACAAGGCATCTCGGGCAAGCTCCAGCGGCGCCCCTAACAACTGCTCGGTTGGGTATTTTCTCTAAGCTCCCCATCACTCGGCCTATGGCGGCTTCCCGAAGAGCAGAAGCCTGCCAGGCGCTCAAGGCAGAGAAGCTGAGGCAGAAGCGGCTCAGATACAGAGCCAACAAAAGAGCTAGGGCTCCGACCATGTTAAAACTTATGAATTTCCAAAGCCCGAACCGCTCTGCGAAACCAGCTGCCAGTGATGAAAGGATGGCTGAATGTGTTATCCACACAGTCTACATGGTAGGTGCGCGTCCCAGTGACAACCTTCGCAGCAAGGATAGGGCCACCACATCTTAAATCCAATCTAGTTTGAATGTGGCTGTCACTTCCCAAGACCAGCATCTTCCTGAAAGTAATGAAAATGCTCCAAGTGAAGCTGATAAGCAGAGAGATCCCTCAGTTCATGAGGAGTCGGGCTCGGAAAGCGAAGATGAGCCAACTTTCCATCCTAAGACCGCAGAGCAGCAACTTCTCCAGGAGCTCCAAAAGCAGCTCAGAAACAAAGACAAGGAGATGACCAAGCTCTACTCAAAAATTTACGACTTGACAAATGTCGTCTTACAGCTCACGGCCCAACTTGCCTCTCAGCCACCCAATCAAGCGCATGGTTCTACTCATGGGCCGGGAAACGGTGTCCCGAGACAGCCGACGTCTATTCCCTTAAATCCAAAGGTGGGTAGACCGCATAAAGGCCAGTCGCATCCTATCTCGGGAAATGTCTTGGCGACCGATGACAGCAACCCGCTAACTCAAGATCAAATCATGGATTTGGTTGCCAACAAAGCCAAATCATTGGTAGCCAAAGTCGGAGAGCAAAAAGATGCAAGCAGTAGCGGGAGACCATATCCTGCTCGGTATGATCTTGTGGAGTTTCCCACTAGCTATGTCGTCCCCAAATTTGAAACGTTCGATGGGACGGGAAATGCGAACCAGGACATTGCCCAATTTAAAGCATCATGCGCAAATACTGGGGGCAATGATGCACTCCTTCTCCGTCAGTTTGTTAATAGCTTGACGGATGTTGCTTTTGATTGGTACGTAAGCATACCAGATGACTCGATCACGACGTTCGCTCAAATAGAATCCATGTTCAAGAAAAGGTTCATGAGTGTCAGCGATAAAATCACCATTATCGACCTCGTAAGGACAGAGCCAAAGAACAACGAAAGCAACATGGATTTTATAGTCCGATGGCGCAATCTCTCTGTCAAGTGCGAACCGCCGTTGGAGCAAGACCAATCCGTCAGTCTTCTTATAGAAAATCTGAAGGACTGGATGAAACCTTTCCTGTGCACCGCAGGCCTTAAAACATTCCAAGAGCTGACCAAAAAGGTCCAAACGTTGGAACGCTCAAAGCCCGAGTCCACTCAGGATCTTCAGTTCACAAACAGACCGAAACCTTAGAGGGACGACAACCGAAAAGGCGGAAGTTCTAACAACACCGATTCTCTAAATAAGCAGAGAGCGGGCGGAGAAAAAACTAATAAATCTCGAGAGCCAACTTTGGAGGAAAGAAGAAATAAGGTCTACTCATTCCGAAGGGACAAGGTCCACAAAATTTTTAAAGATGCTCTGAAGAATGGTCTGCGGCTACCAGAACCAAAAAGGCTAAGTGAAGCGAATAGGACTGATCATCCTAACTTTTGCCCATACCACCGAGTGCTGGGACACACTATTGAAGACTGTTACATCTTCAAGGATTGGGTCGAGAAACAATACAAGGCGGGAGAAATATCATTGTCCCCTGACGTGTTAACAAATGATCAAGCTGCGACCGCCAATTTCATACAAACGGAGACCGAAGTCCTTCAGGGACCTGATTCTCTTAGACATGTGCCTTTCCCTAAAAAGAGCGGACCAAGGCAACAAGCTAAGAGCCAAGCGAGCAACATTGCCAATGAAGCAGCAATAGATGGGTACACAACCCATACGGTCTATATGATGGAGCTCAGAGGAACAAGTCCTCCTACGCCTTATAACCATGACAAGGACGCGGTTGTTGCCATCCAACATCGGCGCGATCCAAATGATGAAGAGCTCGCTCAGGCCATTGAGCCAAAGGAACCCGTGGTTCATGCTGAATTAAGTTCAGGCGGTAGGGATGACCCCGTTGTCATACCCGGAACTATAGAACAAGCATTATTCCAATGGCTTCAAAGGCAACTTCAGGACAGGGATGAGAAGATGGCCAAGGTCCATTCTAAAGTCGACGAGCTGGAAAATGTCGTGGCGGATCTCACGACCCAAGTCGCCCGATTGCAATTACAGAAAAATCAAATTTTGGTTCGTGAGCTGGGGATTGATATCCGGAAGCAGCCGATCGATGCTCCCTCCAGCCCGAGAGCGGAACACCTTTGTGAAAAACGGACGCGATCAACCTCCAGTCCCTCCGATACGTACACTGAACGTGGTAAGCGGATAGTAGGCGAACCAAAGACTGATCGTCCTCAGGGTCCAGCATCAGTAAGGGCACCTACTTTAATGGAGAGAAAGAAGAAAGTATACTCCTTCAGGAGGGATAAAGTCCATGAAATATTCATGCATGCCTTGAACAACGGTCTTCAACTACCTATTCCAAAGAGGCCACATGAGATGAACATGACCGGTAATCCTAAATACTGCCCATATCATAGAATGGTGAGTCATACCATTGAAGACTGCTACGTTTTTAAAGATTGGGTGGAGAACCAATACAAACTCGGGAAAGCCTCGCAGTCGTCAGATGTACCGACAAGCCACAGAGCTACGGTCATCAACACAGCCCTGCCAAGATCAAAGTTCGAGGAGCTGGGATAAGCAAACCAATTACCACCATGTCGTTAAACTGGGAACAATCGACCTCTAAGTCGTTAAACTGGGAATGTAAAAATATGTAAATAAAAAAAATAATAAAAAGCCGAAATGATAGGGCAACTCGCAATAAAAATCAGCGAGTAAAAATAAAGATGAAAATAAATAGCCAAAATGATGGGGCAACCGCGAATAAATAGCCGAAATGATAGGGCAATCGCGACCTTCGCGATAAGAAAAGCTGAAATGATAGAGCAATCGTGGTGATTAAAAAAAACGGCGAATGATGAGTCGCTCCTGGTACTATATTCCAGTGCACGATGCAGACGCCAACCAAATTCCAAATCCCATACCCCAATGGCGAATGATGAGTCACTCCTGGTACCATATTCTAGTGCAGCGATGCAGATGCCAACCAAATTCCAAATCCCATACCCCAATGGCGAATGATGAGTCGCTCCTGGTACCATATTCCAGTGCAGCGATGCAGACGCCAACCAAATTCCAAATCCCATACCCCAATGGAGAATGATGAGTCACTCCTGGTACCATATTCCAATGCAGCGATGCAGACGCCAACCAAATTCCGAACCCCATACCCCAAGTGGCGAATGATGAGTCGCTCCTGGTACCATATTCCAGTGCAGCGATGCAGACGCCAACCAAATTCCAAATCCCATACCCCAACGGCGAATAATGAGTCGCTCCTGGTACCATATTCCTGTGCAGCGATGCAGACGCCAACAAAGTCCCGAAATTCTTCCGGCCCTACGGTCTGGATCATACATCCTGCAAAACCGTATACAATCCACGGGCCTAAAACAATCCCAATCTCTCCTAAGTCCTACCGGTGAGGCCACATTCAAAGTCCCACTAAAAATAAAAAAAATTTAAAAAAAATGGTATGTCGACAAGAAAAATTGGCACGGATGAAAACCCGAAAGGGCTCCGTGAGTAAAACTAGCAGGACTGACGGCGAGTTTGTGAAAACTCGAAAGGGCGCAAACTTGTAAAAAAGAGATGAAATGCACTCGCAAAATCCTCTCAACTTTGTGAGGAGAAAATTCCCGCGTGAGATCCTTACGACTCACAAAGGAGCAACACACTAAGGAGTCCCCACGACTCCTAAGGAGAAAATACACCTACGAGATCCTTTCGACTCATAGGGAGAAAATGCTTTTATGGGACCCTTACGACCCATAAAATTGAAAAGCCTTAGGTGATAGGGATCTAAACCTGCCTCCTAAGCCATAAATTCCCAAATCCTCTCGGGGCAAATGATGAATTGCTCCTGGCATTATTCTAGTGCAGCAATGCAGATGCCAAACAAAAACCGAAATCCTCAAATCCACTAATGGCAAATGATGATTCGCTCCCGGTACCATATTCCAGTATAGCGATGCTGATGTCAACCCAAATCAAATCAAACCAACCAATTCCAACAGCGACACCCCGTAACGGGGAAACGTCAAGCAGACACTCTGTGCCGGGGGCACGTCGACTACAGACACTCCGTGCTGGGGACACGTCGACCAGCGACACTCCGTAACGAGGAAACGACAAGCAGACACTCCGTGCCGGGGACACGTCGACCAGCGACTGTTCCCCGCCGAAAATCGGAGACACGACCACGCGGGTCCGTCTTGCCTGAATTTCGGGGCAGATGCTAATTGGTGCTATCCGTCCACCTCTCCGAACATATTAAGTTGATTTATGACACCATGTATCGAAGGTTTAAATAGATGCGGCCGATATAGCAGACTTCGTCAGATTCCCCCTCGTTGAGGGGTTTTTGATTGTGGGGAAGCTCTTCCCTGCAGGCGCAAGCCCCTACAATTAATTACGCTACCGCATCGCGGGAACCACATTCTCCTTCTCCAGATGTCCACTTCGTGTTGTGGGTGTTTGTTTTGCTTTTGGTTGCCCGTGGATTGTATACGGAGACTAATTTATGTTGTCACCCGTAGGGCGTGGATTAGTCCAAATCCGTATCTTCTTAGATTTGGGTTTGCGGTTGGGTTTAAGGATACGTTAACCTCATTTGGGACTAAGATCAACTTAAACGTATGTTAAGGATACGTTAGTCTAATTTTTAGACTAAGATCAACTTAACAGGAGCATTTAGATCCAACAAAAGAGCATTTAAACTCTATTGTTTAGTTTAGGGACATTACAGTCGATTAGTTTAGGGACATTACGGTCCAGCGTTAGTTTAAGGACATCTCGGTCCAAGGTTAAGGACATCATAGTCCGTGAGTTTAAAGACATCACAGTCAAGGTTAAGGACATCATAGTCCGTGAGTTTAAAGACCTCACAGTCAAGGTTAAGGACATCATAGTCCGTAAGTTTAAAGACCTCACAGTCAAGGTTAAGGACGTCATAGTCCATGGGCTTAAGGACCCTACAGTCTATGAAATGTATGGTTGTCGGGACACGTCACCTCTCTGAAGACGTTGAAGGATTACAACGACAAATATCAGAGGAGTTCAGAGATGTACCCTTAAACCGATGTAGGTTGAGAGACCTGTAGTCCAATTGGGACTAAGATCTGTGATTTATGAGCATTTGAACTCAATTAATCTGAATTGAGGACTTATGGCCAATTTGGGCTAAGTCCATTCAATTACAATGTTCAACATTTGTTTTTGGAGTTGTTAGATGTTTGTTTGAGTCCAATCCCTTTAAAAATGCTAAGCATTGGTTTAGTCTCTGACAATGTTTTGTCTTTAATTGAATGTTGTACATTTATCATAACCCCAGGCTTACTCAAAGAACATTTTATGTTCTATCCAAGCATACATAAAAGTATGTGGTGCACTTGGCACTAGCGCCAGATATGAAGCGCTAATGCACTTGGTGCTTTGCGCTAAATGAAGATCGCTGATGCGCTTAGCGCTAGATGTGGAGCGCTGATGCGCTTTTAGTTGAAGCGTTGAGGCATTTGGCGTTGGTACCATATAATGAGCACAGAGCGCTTTTAGTAATGCAGCGCACACGTGAGAAGCACGTGGCGCACTTAGCGCTGAGCGCTAGCCAATGAGCGCAGTGCGCTGTGTTTGGAGCGCTATGGCACTGTAGCGCTTTGCACTAGGTGAAGAGCACTAAGGCACTTTTGAATTAGGAGCGCTAAGGCTCTTATTAGATTAGGAGCGCTAAGGCTCTTCTTATGTCAACTTTGTGCTCTGCAGATTATCTGTTCTTTGATAAGAGACTTGTCTAAAGATTCTAAGAACAAAATTCTTAGTTCATAGAAGATATTTCAATCTCATTTTTGATGAAAGGCTTTGCCTCTGTGGATCTGTGATCCTAAGAGAATTGAATAATTCTCCCCCCTTTATAATGAGATGTTCATAATCACTTTTGTGAAAGACAACTTTGTCTGATCTATGATCTGTGAAAGAAGTAAGTACTTCTGTTTATATTGAGACGATTTCGTCTGTATATTCTTTTTACCTTGAAAAAGAATTGTCTTCTTTTGCCGAGAGCTTCTTCTTCTTCTTGAGATTTTCTTAAAGTTTATGGGGGGTTCCTCCTTTTTTGTATCTCTGAGACTTGAAGTCTAGGGGAATTTTTATAGGGTAGGCTGATTTGTTAAATCAGTTAAAGAGATCTTTCTCTGATTGATTTGAGGATGTTTCCCCACCATTGGATCTTTGATCCTAGGGCTTCTGTTTTACAGAAGGCAATCTTCTTGTTTTTAACAAGATTGATGAATCTTTCCATACAGAATTTATTCTGTCTTTTGGTAATTTTTATTTACCATTGGATCATTGATCCAATGGTGCTCTGATTTACAGAGCACAATCTTGTTATTTGGAAAGATTTTGAGGAATCTTTTCTTAACAGAATTTAATTTTGATTAATTAATGATTTATCATTATTATTAGATTTTTGATCTAACGGTGGGGAGTTTTTAATTCCAGCGCTAGCGCACCCGTGCTTTGCACGTGGTGCGCTGCTTGAAGAGCAGCGCACATTGCGCTAGCGTACCCATGTTTGACATGTGGTGCGCTGCTTAGAGCGCAGCGCACCCAGAGCTAGCGCCCACATACTTTGCACGTGGTGCGCTGCTTAGGGCGTAGCGCACTTGGCGCTGCATCTGAAGCGTTGCTTCATTTCAAAATTTGAATTTTAAACAGAGCTTTGCTCTGATTGGGGGAAACAAATGCCCCCCCACCGTTGCGCTCACGTGGCCCACACGTGAGTGCAGCGGTGGCAGCATCTGCGCCCTCGGATCAGCTGAGAAGTTGAAACAGCACTCAGTGCCTATAAATAGGACCTTTGGTCCTTAGGATGATTTCTATTCATCTTCTTCCTTGTTTTCTGAGAATTCTTATTCTCCCACAGAGCATACCTCTTCATCTTAAGAAATTTCAAGACTCAAAACTCTGCCAAAATTTAGGTAAAGATTAAATCTTTTAAAGTTCTAGGGTTTTACCCATTAACAGAGCCTTGCTCTTCATAGATCTTTGATCTAAAGAAAACCCTTTTAGGGCTTCATTAACAGAGCTTTGCTCTCTTGGAATCATAGATCTAAAGAGATCTTTTTCAAGGTTTTTTTTAACCCATTAACAGAGCTTTGCTCTATTCAAATCATGTAGATTTATTAATCTCTTTTGAAGAACTCTTAAGAGTTTGTTTATGGATCTTGAATATCTCAGAAATTTTTAATTCATATATAAAAAATTAATTTCAATTCTTCTAATGCATTGTTCCATCGTTTTTTCCAGAGCAAGGCTCTTAGGATTTTCTTGAGGAATTTTATTCTTTCATGATTAGAGTTTGACAAGTGTCACTCTGTCACAGAGCACTGCTCTCAAAGGGAGATTTACTCCTCTGCCCGAGGGATTTCTCATCTAATGAGAATTTCTTGAGGATTTCCTCATTTAATGACAGTCTCATCAAATGATGAGGCCGTTTTATTAATGATGAACTGTCATCTAGATTTTGTGGGTCCCCCTTTGGTCCCCTTTTTACTGCATTGCAGTGCAGTACGAATTTTAAAGTACCAAGTGTCAGAGTTTAAATTATAGCACCGAAGGTTGACTTTTGTTCTTTTTCGCTCAGGTGACATGTCTTTCGACACTTCTTTTCTGTTCATCCGCTCAGAAGGCGGATTTCCTGAGGCGCCCGTAGACCGAGAGGTTCTTGCGCTGATCAAAGACCATGACCCGGAATACAAGAATCTTCACCTATGGGGTAGATGGTATGATCAAATTATCAGGGGCCGCCGGAGCTTTTCTTGTGCGACATCCTCGGAGCCTATCTCTGCGATCCCTTATGCAGATGCACCCCCGATCAATTATACTGTAGAGGAGGTAAATTGGACTTCAGAAGGTCTCCTTCGGCCTTCTATTGCCGCAGTACCCGTGCAGCCGCCGGTGGCTTTGGACACCCTAGGGCGGCGCATATGTCAGGGCGAGTCGCGCCCTTGGGGACAGCCCTACAACATCGGACTAACTCCCCATCATCCGGCCGGATACTTGCAGTGGGTCCGATATATCTTATCGACAAAGAAATCGCAGCTGCTGAAGCTTGGCTTATACCCTACGATCTACGCTTCCTTGTTCCAGTATTCTACACCCCCTCCACATGGTGGATCAAGGCATTTTTAGAGCAGTGGAACATTCCGACCCATACCTTCCTCCTATTGGATAGAGAGATCTCCATTTCCTTGGAGGAATTTGCCGAGATTTCTGGTTTACCAGTTAGGGGGGAGCACTACGAGGAGCTACTTCCTCCGGATAAGTATGTTTTTGCCACCAAATCAGTGGTAATGGGTCTTACCCCAGAGAACGCCATTCAGCACCAGTTCCCATGTCTGATAAAGGTGTTGAACTTGTATGAGAGAATCTTTCTTGAATCCGGAGGCTGGGGGTCAGCTTTGCGGACTTCATTGCCCGTTTTCTTCGCCCAGAAATTTTGTCGCGACAAGGTGAAAAGTTTGCTAAACTTGATGATCCTTTCAGGTTTGGCTTGGATCGTCGGCCAATATTGGAAGCCGATCAAAAGAATTTCTTTCTTCTCGACGTCGCGATCGTCCCCCTGTCAGAAATCGCCGCTCCGGGCATTGATGAGGAAGCGTTCTTTCTCATGTTCCTCAGGTTATGGTTAAGCTGGTTCGCGCTTCCTATGCACCCCATTACATGAGGCCTTCTGTCTTCTACCCTGCGCATCGCATGGTTGCCGGAATATAAGTGGCCATCGGAATCGCCGGGTTAGCCTACCTATATTACGGCCTCAGCTTGGCAGGGGATACCACTGAACCAGGGGTGCATCCTGCCAACTTCTCAATGCATTACTTCACTTCATGGCTAGAGTTGCACGTGCTTGGGGTCTTCGGTATCCACAAAAGATCTTCTTTTTACGACAGATGCAGGTTCCCTCGAATAATGCGGCTGGTTGACGCCTCCATCGTAAGTCCGTCACCGCGGGAAGCTAGGGGTTTGCTCCTTCATCCGCGCACAGTTGGAGATGGTATGTCTTTCACCGACAAAGTCTTGACCGTCGGCCAGGAAACTTCAAAAAGCGGTGCTGCCATTGCAAGACAACTTTAAAGACGGGGCCTCTGTGTTGAAAGCTCGGGAGATTCTTCATCTGTACTCCATCAGGCCGGGCTTTCTCGTATTCAGGAAAAATGATGCGGCGTTATTCATGAGATATAACCCGCGTCGTTTCACCCAGCAGCTGAGTTACAATCAGGGCGTTCCACTTGAGGCTTTCTTGGCAGAACCTGCTTCTACCGAAGAGGGAATGCGGAGCGCACTGCATCATTTCATGCGCTTGAACACAGGGTCCAACTTCTTTATCAGCAAACCGAGCTATGTCCCGAAGGCCCTTAGTGTGTACGTGGCGTGGTATCAGCATTCAATGGGCGCCGTCATCAGGGAGGAGAAGCGACTGCTGCTCGATCGCAAAGGTGCACCCCCTGCTGGTGATCGAAACGTCCCTCTGAAGCGACGGACTATTGTCCCACCTCCCTTAAGAGAAGCTGCCGTGATCGAAGTCCCGCACGACAAGCCCGAGCTACCGATACCCCGGACTCCTGTAGAAACGGCGACTGTAGCTTCCCCCGATTCTGGCGTGGGTTCAGATATCGGGACTCGTCTTCCTAAAGTGCCTACCAAGCGTAAGCTTGTGCTAGCTGCGACCGGAGCTCACTCGCAGAAGAGGAAGAAGAAGTCGATCCTCTCTGCCGACGTTGTATTTGGTCAGGAGCCTCATGCTCCGTATACTGAGGGCTTGGGCGAATATGGGACCAATGAGGGTCTATTCGTAGAGCCGGATGATACCAACCTTGAGGCTGCTATTGTAGCTTCCAAGCGACTAGCCAGCTACAAAGTGGGATTAGACATCCTCGCGCGATCGAGTAAACATCAGCCGTACCTTTTGTCATTGCATCATATTTTTATCATTATGTTTTGACTGACACTTTTCCTTCTTTAACATGCATTTCCACCGAAGAAGCTCTCGTAGCTTCTCTCAAGACTTTTGAGGAAGAGGAAAGACTTCGAGCATCCTTAGGCATCGGTACATTTCGGTTCACCGCGTCTCCGCTCCCGTTTTATATGGGTAATCTGACCCCTCCTTTTCATCTTATTACAGGAACTAACTCTACTCAGGTTATTCCTGGCGTGGCACCGACTTCGCAGGGTGGTGTGGAGACGTTTCCCGGGTCGGCTATCGAAGTCTCAGTTCCGCCGGTATTGCCGAAAGAAGCTTCACTTAAGCAATCGATGACGGATGCCACAACGGCTCCAGAGGTAATACTTGGCGCGGACGATGACGTCCCATTGACGGAGGTTTTTAGAAGATCCGCTCTCACGACCCGAGCAGAAAGGAAGCGTAGAGTGCGCGCAGCAAGGGAGCGTAACACTGCCTTGGCCATGGGTGCAGGTTCGAGCACTGCTACCCCTGCCCCTACTCCTTCAGAGGATGCTTCGGCTGCCTTGTCTACTGCCCACAGACAGGCAGCACGTGCGGCTCGGGAGGCAATCGAAAAACCGACCCAAGGTAACGTGACATTGGGTTATTTTGTTAAAGTTTTAATTTTCAGGTTCTTATATATCCTATCTTGCAGGGCCGATTCTTGCTGAGGAAGTGGTGGGTGACGTGGTGGCAACTACTGAGCCTGAGGTAGCGGTAGGTGAGACGGCTACAATCGCCGAGCCCGAGGTAGCGGTAGGTGAGATGGCTACAACCGCTGAGCCCGAGGTAGCCACTCTTTCTCAAGAGTCGAGCACTGCTTCAATCGTCACTCTTTCCCCTTGCAGGTCCTTGCCGTCGCCGGGCGTTGCGAGTGTCACGACGATTCTCGTAGAGTCGGGGGATGAGGCTACGGGTGGCGAGACCGTTCCGATGGAGGTGGGTGAAGCATTCGCTGCATCCAGTAACGCCCTTGTCGCGGTCTCGACCGGCGACTCACCAGGTAGATTTTAGGTCATTACTCTCCCCTTTATTCTGCAATCCCTTTCAATTTCCTTTTGATAGCGTTTCTCTTATTTTTAATGCAGGTGTGATGAGCATTGGGTTTGTGCCACCCGAGGAAGCATCTCCAGTTGCTGCTTTGACGGTGACCGCTCCTCTACCTTCTCTCATACCATCTCAAATGCTGGAAAGTGCGGATTTATAACGCATCAGCTTCATTGTAGGCAGTATACTTTATGTACTGACATTGCATTATTATATCTTTGCAGGAGTCCTTTTTGATCACCTGTATCAGGTGCTACACCCACACTTCTCCTTTCAGTCAAAGATTGCCTCTTCTAGCGGAGCTGGTGAGTACAGCCTTTAGTTAACGTCTCTTCTTTTCCTTTTACGGGCAGTCAAATCGTTTCTAATTCTTCTTTGTTTTAATTACAGCCCTACGGATCGAAGGAGGAGACGAAAGAACAATTCCACCATTGGTACTCCCGGTCTTGCCACCTGCTGCAGTCGGTATAGTAAACTCCGTTGTTCATGAACCTCCTTTATTTCTTGAACCGTTATTTGAATGTGATTTTCTTTGTAGCTGTGACACCGACTTCAACTCCGTTTGAGTCTCAAGTCATAATGCCAGCAGGCCCCTTCTCTCGACGCCCCTCTTCCAAAGGTGCTGTGAATAGCCTGCGCACGTTGATCGATCATCTCGAGGAGCTTGATGCAGAGACTCTTGCCCTTGCTACAGATTTCGCTGCTGAGGTTAATCCTATGCTGGCGACGCTCGTGCACTTTCATAATGAAGGCGTCGTGGAGTCCTGGGTTAATCATTGCAGAAAAATCGAGGCCTGTCTGCATGAACTTGAGTTTAGACGTCCTGCCCCTGAGGTCTTGGCTGTAAACTCCCAGCGGGCTGCATGGGTCGAGGAGAGCAACCCTTACTTCCGCCATCTTGAACAAAAAGCGGCTTTGAGGCGTAAGGAGCGCGAGGAGATTTTAAGCGAATCTGCTCATTTGCATGCTCAAGTTGATGCAAACGCTGCACAGCTGAATGTCATCTTTGAAAGCCTTCTACGATGTATTTCTGACGGGTAACGCTGAGGCAGAAATTCGACCTCATTGAACGAGATGCACAAGGTCGTGAGGTAGCTCAGCGGGTCATTGCCGAGCAACTTTCATCTTATCTGCAGCAACGAGCTCAGGTTGAAGCAGAGTTGGCCGCGGCAGCTGACCATGAAAAGGGGCTGAGGGAAGTGCGCGAGGGGCTAATTGGTCTATTGAAAACGCTTCCCTCTCAATAATTGTTTTTGTACCATTTGGAATTTTGAATAAAATGTATCCTTTTTTTTTTATTCTTTCATAAGATGTATTTTGTATCCAATTGAATTTATGAATAAAAGATACATTTCTTTCGCAATATCTTGTGTCATCTCTTTGCTTTCTTCTTTTCTTTGTTATCAGCATGTCACCTTAGTAAG
Source organism: Agapanthus africanus (assembly GCA_030015575.1). NCBI lineage: Eukaryota > Viridiplantae > Streptophyta > Magnoliopsida > Asparagales > Amaryllidaceae > Agapanthus > Agapanthus africanus. Next base: position 335,574,349 of record JASDDO010000029.1, on the reverse strand, counting down.
CATAGCCTGCAGATGATAGAGAGAGCATTCCATTTTGAATTTTTCGAGAGGTAGTGATGGCTTAGAAAGCAGGTTCAGATCTGCTGCCTAAGACTTTTCAATTTCATGAGCCGTGAGGGTCTCATAAAGACTTTTCTCCCTACGAGTCGAGAGGATCTCGTAGGTGTATTTTCTCCTTAGGAATCGTGAGGATTCCTAAGTGCGTTTTCTCTTATAAGTCGTAAGGATTTTACAAGAGAGTTTTCTTCCCTACGGGTCGAGAGGACCTATAAGTGATTGATGGTGTTGCCATTATCCTCACTTCGCGGAGTCAGGAGTTGCTCTGCGCATTTCCCATGGGGTCAAAATTGACTTTAACCATGTTCCACGGAACCAGGATTTGCTCTGGACGCTTCCCACGGGGTCAGGATTGACATAGCCGTGTTCTGCAAGGACCAGGATCCGCTCTGGACGTTTCCCACGGGTCAGGATTGACATAGGCCGTGTTCCACGTGACCAGGAATTTTGCTCTGGATGCTTCCCACGGGGTCTGACTGACATAGCCGTGTTCTGCGAGGACTAGGCTCCGCTCTGGACGTTTCCCACGGGGTCAGGATTGACATAAGCCGCGTTCCACGTGACCAGGAATTTGCTCTGGATGCTTCCCACGGGGTCTGATTGACATAGCCGTGTTCTGTGAGGACCAGGCTCCGCTCTGGACGTTTCCCATGGGGTCAGGATTGACATAAGCCACATTCCACGTGACCAGGAATTTGCTCTGGATGCTTCCCACAGGGTCTGATTGACATAGCCGTGTTCTGCGAGGACCAGGATCCGCTCTGGACGTTTCCCACGGTGTCAGGATTGACATAAGCCGTGTTCTACGTGACCAGGAATTTGCTCTGGATGCTTCCCACGGGGTCTGATTGACATAGCCGTGTTCTGCGAGGACCAGGCTCCGCTCTGGACGTTTCCCACGGGGTCAGGATTGACATAAGCCGCGTTCCACGAAACCAGGAATTTGCTCTGGATGCTTTCCACGGGGTCTGATTGACATAGCCATGTTCTGTGAGGACCAGGCTCCACTCTGGACGTTTCCTACGGGGTCAGGATTGACATAGGCCGTGTTCCATATGATTAGGAATTTGCTCTGGATGCTTTCCACGGGGTCTGATTGACATAGCCATGTTCTGTGAGGACCAGGCTCCACTCTGGACGTTTCCTACGGGGTCAGGATTGACATAGGCCGTGTTCCATATGATTAGGAATTTGCTCTGGATGCTTCCCACAGGGTCGGTTTGACATAGCCGTGTTCTGGGAGGACCAGGATCCGCTCTGGACGTTTCCCACGGGGTCAGGATTGACATAGGCCGTGTTCCACGTGACCAGGAATTTTGCTCTGGATGCTTCCTACGGGGTCTGATTAACATAGCCGTGTTCTGCAAGGACCAAGCTTCGCTCTGGACATTTCCCACGGGGTCAGGATTGACATAAGCCGTGTTCCACGTAACCAGGAATTTGCTCTGGATGCTTCCCACGGGGTCTGATTGACATAGCCGTGTTTTACGAGGACCAGGCTCCGCTCTGGATGCTTCCCATAGGGTCAGGATTGACATAGGCCGTGTTCAGCGAAACCAGGAAGGGTAGACTTTATCCGCATTTCACGGAGTCGAGCTTTGACTCTCGGTCATCTGTGCATCGCCGAGTCATGGAACTGGGAATTGCCGCGGTTCCACTTTACTTGATGTTGCGTCTGTTATAATGAGACGAATGTTGAGATGATCTCCAGGCTGTCTGTGAACCTTGAGATTTGGCTTCCTCTTCTGATGGAGCCTGGGGAGGGAAGGTGTGATTCCTTCTTCGTTTGCACCCCTGAATTGTATACAGGGATCGATGTGATCTCACCTGTAGGGCAAAAAGTTTCATTTTATATATTTTTCTTTCCGCGATGCTCTATCATTTCAGCTTTTTATATCGCAAAAATCGCAATTGCCCAATCATTTCGGCTATTTGTTTTATTTTTACTCGCTGCTTTTTATTGCGAGTTGCCCAATCATTTCGGCTATTTTTGTATGCATACATTTTTACTTGCTGATTTTGTCTGCAAGTTGCCCCATCATTTCGGCTATTTCGTATGCATGCGTAGCTCGCTGGCTTTTTGCCACGAGTTTTGGGATTTAACACCGATTTCGACATCAATATCGCTGCAACTGGGATATTGCCAGGAGCGAATCATCATTTGCCTCTGTCGACGTCGAACAAAGGTGGCTTAGCAAACAGGGTTAGGATCCTGTCGACTAAGGCTTTTAACTTTACGAACCGTAAGGGTCTCATAAAGGTATTTCTCCCTACGAGTCGTGAGGATCTCGTAAGTGCGTTTTCTCCTTAGGGATCGTGAGGATTCCTAAGTGTATGGTCTCTTATAAGTCGTAAGGATCTTGCAAGAGTATTTTCTCCTTCTAAGTCGAGAGGACTTACAAGGGCTGTTCACAGTGTAGACATATCCCTAGTCGTGGGTAGGATTTTGTTAGGGAAATGTTTATTCGCGCCCGTGGATTGTATACAAGGGTCAGCATTGAACCGCTTGTAGGGCAGCATTGGAGGTTGTGGTGGCCGCTTAAGAATAGGTTCAGATCCTTGTAGCTTAAGACTTTTGAATCTTATGAGCCATGAGGGTCTCATAAGAGGGATCTCCTTATGAGTCGTGAGGATCTCGTAAGTGTAGTTTCTCCTTAGGAATCGTGGGGATCCCTAAGTGTGTTGCTCTCTTGTGAGTCGTAAGGATCTTACGCAGGTGGTTTCTTCTTACAAGGTCGAGAGGACCTTGTAAGTGTCTTTTAACGAGATTGCGCCCTTTCGGGTTTTTACAAAACTCACCGGTAGCCCTGCTGTTTTTACTTACGGAGCCCTTTCGGGTTTTCATCCGTGCCCATTTTGCTTATGGACATACCGTTTTCTTCTTCTTCTTTTCTTATATATATATATATATATATATATATATATATATTATATTTTTTTGTGTCAGCCTTAGAATGCTGCGGTCCGTGGTAGTTTATCGACGTCTCGGTCAACAGCCAGTTTTAAGACATAGTGGTCCATTGTTAGTTTAAGGACGTTTCGGTCCAACGTTAGTTTTAGGACATAGAGGTCCATTGTTAGTTTAAGGACGTTTCGGTCCGTTTTTAGTTTTAGGACATTTCGGTCCGTTGTTAGTTTTAGGACATTTCGGTCCGACGAAAAGGAAGCCGGCTACTACTTACAGAGTTTAGGCTTAGGAAGATAGCGAGCGGACATAGGCGTCGTCATCTATCGTTGACCTAGGCCGTGACTCGTCAAGCGTGGTATTTCTTTAGGAAGCGACCGTTTATTGGCCTGAAAGGTCTTTCACCATGCATGTCCATGAGTAGATATGCTCCATCCTGGTATACTTTGTCTATGATATACGGGCCTTCATAGTTCGGCTCGAACTTCCCCCGCTTGGCACGATTAGGGATCATAGGTCTTTTAGCCACTAGCATGAGTTCGCCTTGGCGGAATGTTATCGGCCTAGTCAATCTCTCATATGAGCGCGTCATCTTTGCTTTATAAGTCTCCAGATTTTGCTGCGCCATGAGCCTGGTTTCATCAAGGGCATCGAGCTCCTCAAGCCGAATGTGGGCATTTTCTTCATCTGTTAGCTCGTAATGAACTACCACTCACAGAGAGGGTGGCTCTATCTCGAGGGGGAGTACCGCTTCCGTACCGAATACCAACGCGTACGGCATTGTGTTCGTGGCTGTTTTGAACGTAGTTCGATACGCCCAGAGAGATTCATGCAGTCTCTCATGCCAGTCCTTATTTCGAGACACCGCCTTTTCACGATCTTCGTCAAGGTCTTATTGAAAGCCTCAACTAGACCGTTAGCTCAAGGATTATAGAGTGAAGAGTATCTCCAGTCTATGTTATGCTATTGTGCGAAGCGGCTGATCTTGTGGTTTCTGTAGACTGACCCGTTATCGGAGATGATCCGTCGCGGAGTTCCAAACCGATAAATGACGTGCGTCTTGAAGAAATAGAGGATATTCTCCGTCTTCACTTCCCTCAGTGGTACTGCTTCTGCCCATTTGGAGAAGTAATCAGTTGTCGCCAAGATGAAACGATGTCCTCTGGACGATGTCGGTTCGATGGGGCCAATTATGTCAGTCCCCCACATTTCGAACGGCCAGCTAGCCACCGTCGGGTGTAGCGGATTTGGATGTTGATGGATAAAGTCCCCATGAATCTGGCACGAGTGGCACTGCTTCGCGTATTCAAGGCAGTCTTGGATCATCGTGGGCCAATAGTAGCCCATCCTTTTGATCTTCAGCTTCATCTTCGGGCCGGCTTGGTGAGAACCGCAGAGCCCATCGTGAGTTTCTTGGACGACTTTCTTTGCCTCTTCAGGTCCTAGGCATCTTGGCCACAGAGAATCAAATGATCTCTTATACAGAGTATCATTGACGAAGGCAAAAGATAGAGCTCTCTTCATAAGCTGATATTTTGAAGACGCATCTTCAGGTGTTCGACGGGATTTGAAGTAGTCTATAAAAACTTCTCTCCAATTCTTAGTCTTTTCCTGATCTTTTATTTGTAGGGCCGTTTGCTCGGTCGCTTCCTTTTCTTCGGACGACTCCGGAGATATTTCTGTCGGTGCAAGTGTTAGTTGTATGTATGCCCTAGAGGCCAGTATTGTACAGATTATGTATATTATATTGGATGCTTGGACATATATAGAGATGACTTTCTTGCTCGACATGATAGTATGCTATCTGGTTGCCTTTTATCTTAACATGTACACTAGTCTCTTTATACTGTCTTATAGTTACATGTTGGTAAAGCCCTTAGGATGTGTACTTGACTACCTGGACTATGATGCAGATCATACTAGTGGGGACATGGTAGTCCATAAGTACCTCCTTCAAGGTCCCTAGTCGTGGGTGTATCGAGACGGGGCATCGATATGCCAGTGTAGACTAGCGTATACCTTCTCGACCCATGTGATGGGCGATGGATGATCCCATATCCATTGGTGTTTGACATCAGAGATGGTTTACGGGTGCTCAGTGGAGACTGGGTACACTGGACGGACTCGCCGAGAACTCCCAGATGGTATTATACCTCACGTCAGATGGCAGTTCTCAGGTGACACTTGTACAGGTTAGTCTGTAGACCCGAGATCGTCATAGAGTCTTGTGTGATTCCCACTGTGCTTTGATCTCCACCTTACCACGTCCATGAGGGCGTGCAAAACGGTGGTCTTTGGGTACAGTCCCGAGTCACATGGAGGCAATGAGCGATAGGAGGGGTTTCGTCTCTCCCGGTATTGGGAGTTGATGTTGCGCTGTGCTCGATTGGCCGTAACAGGGAAGTCCCTGGCCAGGGCTGATCAGAGATTTGCTGGTAAGTGTTACCAGTAGTTTCTCGACCCGTTACGAGCCTCACATCGGCACGACTTATCGGGTTATTGGGGTCTGACGTATACCACCCCTAGACTTGATATGCGACGTATCAGACGAAGAGACTTGACTGTATGGTAAGTGTTACTGGTCGGATTCGCAGGAGTGTGAGCGGACTAGCTCGTTGATCTTCTGATCGCTCAATACCCGGGTGGCCGTTACGTTTAGCAGACCGCTTGCGGCTTGTGGGTGCTTGATATGATCATCATCTGCTACCGGCGTATTGACGAGTCTTTAGAGTCCTACACAGAGGTTTCCTGGCTCAAGCGAAACGAAATAGGAGCGCATATGAGATATGTGCAGGACCGAGAATAATGCGTGTATGTGATACCGCATTTCATTCTCGCGATGTATGTTTCGATTGGTTATATTCGATATGACCTAGTTATCGAATCATTGATTCGATAAATCGATACATTAGATTCTAGTCGGTTATGTGCGACATGACCGGATCATTGAATCAAATGTTGATTTAATGATTTAATGCATAATTATATATTTGATATATTGCATTGCATTAACTAGTATTGGTTCACTTTAAACGGATTTTTCTCACATGATGCACATTGTATATGTGATATGCTTTCGTGCACATTTCTGTATCATGTTTGATGATACTTGATCATTTAGTTAAGTGTATAAAATTAATCCATGGTTAATATGATAATTAGGGTTTTGCATTTTCATTCATTTATTTATTTATTTATTTATTTATTTATTTATTTAAAATGATATATGATAAGAATGGTGGCTAAGTTTGTTTTATATTGAAGCTTCATGAAGCTTTGACTTTGCTAACCATCCTTATCTTCATGCTTAACCCTAACCCATCAAAGTGACCATGGTTAATTCTCTACACTTAACCCTAGTTCAAGTTATGATAAGTATTTGATTTAAAATTTATTTTTATCACAAGACTTATCATAATCTTTTCTTGAGCTCATCTTCTTCTTCTTCTTTAAGCTTGCTACAAAAATGGCAAGTTGAGATCTAGTGAGTTAAATCCAAATCTAAAGTGAACCCACCTCCTATTTCTTCACCCTCTACCTCTTGCCAAGTTGTTTTGGGTGTTTACTTCACAAGTTTCACAAGTTTGTGAAGTCGGATCTTGAGTTTGTGCAACCTCGACGTAGATCGTCTTTGACACAAAGCCGACGACCTATTCCGCTTGCTTTCCCGATGAAGCCGATGATCGAGTCGAGGATTCATGATGGACAGCGAGGACATGACGTTGCGGAGCCGTGGAGGTGGATATCCGGATCTACAAAGGTTGTAATTTCCGTATCCTAGTAGTTAAGCGTTAACTAGTTTTCTATTTCGCCTAAACATCTAGTCTAAGATCCGTAGTCTAGGGTTTCTCGGCACCAAAAATTTTAATTTGGCATGTTCGATGCCTTGAGAGAACCCACTAGGGTGCCTAGGAACCTTTCACTGGTATCAGAGCCTAGCTAGAGCCTTAGGCGAAGTCCCGACGACGTTTGAAACCCGATCGAACCGAAATCCAAAACCTAAAAATGCTCTCTGGACTTTTTCTAAAAATTCGGATTTTTGTCAATTAAAAATATGTAGAAAATCAAGCAGGGTGTTATTAGAATTACTGTGAAATACGAGGGGGTAATTCAACTTTTCCACCGCGGAAGGGCGGCACATGCTAGGCATGTGCGGCGCTTCCGCGGCCGTACTGTTCCCTTTCATAATTATTTCTGCACAGTAACTCTTGTAATATAATGCTATGTTTTCTGGGATATTTTTATTGTGACTTTACAGAAGAGTATTTTAGGGTACTATTGGGAATCGGTATTTCGATCGGATTATCAAATTTCGTCTTTTGTATTTTTCCAGATAACTGTAGAATATGTTAAAGAGTTCGACCGGATATAAATACCCAGGTTTTCCCCTGCCGAAAAATTCCAAGTGTTGGACTTTTCTGTGGTTAAAAGACGTTCGAAGTAGTGCAAGTAACGCGATGGTCCCTCTAGAAGACACAAACCTTAACTCGATTATGTGACCGTCTTGAACTGCCCTTTGAACCTTCGGGTTTGGGGCAGTACGGCGTGCCACATGTGAGGCGTTGGCTTGACCCTTCTACGGCTGGACCGTCGGTACTGAGGTATGAAGTGAATGTCTTTGAGCCTATCTCATGTGTTGATCGGTGTCGGGAAAACTTGGGTGTTCGAATGTTCGATCGGAAAGTTTGATATATTCTATTTATCCGGAATTGGATACAATAATTGGAATTCACAAACAGTTATGAGATAACTGGATGATTGTTATAAATCTACTAGTTTAGTCCCATATGATATTGAAAAGAGTTTTCGATAATGAGACTAAAATGCGGGATTTATATCTGTTAGGCATACGATGTCTAAAGTAGTTGCGGATTCCAATTGTTGTAGTTTTACACTTTCTTTTCTGTGACCGTAAGTGTAGTATGTTCATATCGCCGGTTTCGTTGCTATACATCAACGACAATTGGGGTATGCATACTTACTTACGTTGATGACATGTGATGTTATGTGTTGCTGGATATGTTATATTGGATCGTCGTATTCGAATAGCCGGGGGTTTTTATGTGAGATGAGTGTTTTTCATTTTCATTCATGTAAAAACTTGTATGTAATATTCTTTTATTCGGGGCACTTCCAGGATGCGGGAGTTGTCACCCTTTGTATATTATTTACTTTTCTGCACTAGGATAGACCCAAGGAGGGGAGCACAAGTAACCGGGTTCTGGGGTCCAGTGGGAGACCAACTCGAGGTGTCGAGTCCGGGTCTCCTAACCCTAGAATTGGCAGGGTTGCTTGCCGCTCTCGTAGGGGTCTAGGGGTGTGGGATTGGCTATTCATCACGACCGTGGAATCCGTGTTTTATACTGGCTCGTATTGAAAACACGGACGTCCTAGTATATCCAATATTTCATATGTTTATTCTGCTGCGATATCTGTGATGTGATTCTGTGATGGATATAGTATATAGTATATATGATATATTATATAGACGTTACTTATGTTTTACACCCGCGCTAGCCCTGCCCTGCTCTGTCGTTAGTTACCTAACCTAACGGTGCACGAGGGGACATCGAGGCGAATGCGGATGGCATAAGCGTACGTCATATCTATCTGTGATGTTTAGGTACTTAAATGATGGGACTTCATTAATGTGATTAATGAAAGAAAAGAAACCTAAGATGTTGTAGAATCAGATTTTAAACAAAACAGGTAGCTACAGTTCCTGCTTTGCACAGCGGTATATATGATATACCCCGCACCTTATTCGATGAGGAAAGGACCGAGATCCCTTCACCGGGAGTGACTCCTTTAGCAATAACTGGCAAATGCTACACATTCGGTTTGCTTTTGACTGCTTTTGGGTTTTTGCTTTGCACAGCGATATATATGATATATCCCGCACCTCATTCGACGAGGAAAGGACCGAGATCCCTTCACCGGGAGTGACTCCTTTAGCAAAACTATAAAAGCCTCAAAATCACTCCATTTCAAAACATCATTTGATTCTACAACGATATCAAGTTCATTACGCTCATGGTTTTTATGAAAAACCTGCGTAGCCCTCCGTCATTTCAGATAAAGACTATTTAGTATTCGTGCTGCGTTTGTTGACCTCTGTCAAGGCGTAGTGTGCGGTAGCTAACTAGTATTTGTCTGCTTATGCATATGATGCAGATTGGATTAGGGTAGTCGTACGACCTTGTTGACCTCTGTCAAGGGTCGTGCGGGTGGGTTTGATTCAATCAAGAAATGACGGGTTGAACTTGACTAGTGCACTATGATTTGTTGACCTCTGTCAAGGTCATGGTACACCAGGGGAAAAAATATTATCGGGAATTTCAAGTGTTGAAATTTGCAATGAGATTGCATACCTTCTATGAGATAGTTGGATCCCGATACCCACTGCGAGTAAGAGTTACTCCTGGGAGAGTTTTACACAGTGCAATTAGCCGATCAAGTAGGTGTCTAGAAAGGTGTTAACGAGGTTACGCCTCTGGGAAAACGAGGTTTACATTAATTAGGTTCGTGCGAAAGCACGGGGGACCTCCTTCAAAGTACCGACACTGGCCTGGCTGAAAGATTGGCGAACTTGTAGTGTGTAATTAATCCCGGCTAGTCTTTCCTTTTAGGGTTTGGAGGAAGATTTGATAAAAAGCAGTGGGAGCCATCCTGATTAGATAAGATAATAACCAATCTGATCTTGCACGAGCATACGCTAAAGTGTTTTCTTCTCTCTCTCTCCAGGTAGCGACCATTTCATGCCTTAATCAAGAGAATAATATGGATGTATTGACCGAACCCGCATGTTATACTGTGCTGGGTAACGTTGGTTCCGTTCTTTCTTATAAGAGTTATAGGAATGAACATGAAATAGGGGAATACCAGGATTCCCATGCCACCCGAATGAAGAAAGTACATGTTGATGCATTTTCTTCGGGTGTGTTCGTTACTGAGAACTGTTTCTCCATTTGCTCTACGTCCTGGGTATTGGATACCGGGTCAGGATCCCATATATGTAATCAGTTACATGGGCTTAGGAAAGGTAGAGAACTTGGAGAAGGTGATAAAGACATTAGAGTTGGAAATGGTGCAATTGTTGCAGCTAAGACTGTCGGGGAATATCACCTTGTATTACCAACTGGTAATACATTGGTTCTGAACGAATGCTATTACATGCCGAACCTGATATGCAACATTATATCGGTTTCTTTGCTAAGTAAAGAAGGATATAATTTTGTATTACAGGACAGTGTTATGAACATTTTCCTTAACCAAAAGTTGGTTGGATCAGGCACGTTATGCAATGGCATTTATGTTCTAAATCAATCAACAGTTCTGAGCATAACAAACACACACAAGAGGAAGAGTTCTGAACTCAACGAATCCTTCTTGTGGCATTGTAGACTGGGTCACATCAATGCGACACGACTAGCTAAGTTGCATAAGGATGGATATTTAAATCCGTTTGAATTTTCATCCTATGACACTTGCCAGTCATGTCTCAAAGGCAAGATGACCAAGACTCCGTTTACGGGACACGGAGAAAGAGTTACCGAACTCTTAGGACTGATACATAGTGATGTATGCGGTCCTATGTCTACACATGCCAGGGATGGTTCTTCGTACTTCATTACATTCACTGACGATCTCTCAAGATACGGACATGTGTACTTGATAAGACACAAGTCTGAAGCTTTTGAGAAATTCAGAGAATATAAACAAGAAGTCGAGAAACAAACCGGAAAAAGTATTAAAATCCTTCGATCTGATCGAGGAGGTGAATACTTGAGCAATGAATTCCTGGACTTCCTAAAAGAGAATGGGATTCTCTCTCAGCTTACTCCTCCTTATACACCACAGCACAACGGTGTATCGGAACGGAGGAATCGCACCCTATTAGATATGGTGCGCTCTATGATGAGTACAGCTGAGTTACCTATTTCCTTCTGGGGGTATGCGCTTGAAGCAGCGGCATACCTATTGAATCAAGTTCCAACTAAATCTGTACCTACCACACCATATGAGATATGGAGTGGGAAGAGACCATGTCTTAAACGAGTTAAGATATGGGGTTGTCTGGCCTATGTCAAAAGGCAAAATCCAGATAAACTCGAGGCACGGTCAGTTCTATGCAAGTTTGTGGGATATCCTAAACATTCAAATGGATATCTCTTCTACCACAGTGAACAACAAAAAGTGTTTATTGCTCAACATGCCACCTTTTTAGAAAAGGAATTTCTTGCAAAAGAGATTAGTGGCTCTGAGGTAGAACTGGAAGAAGTTCCAGAAACACAAACTATAACTGAAGATTTAGTGGAACAAGAAGATTCGGTAGTACCCGATGAACCTCAGCCTCTCCGCCGATCTAGTAGGGTTCCTCGCCAACCTGAGAGATACTACGGTTTTCTCATGGACGGTGGGAGCGAGGATTGCATCATGGAGGATGATAACCCAACTAGCTTCGAGCAGGCCATCATGAGTAGGGACTCAGTGAAATGGCTGGATGCTATGCGGTCCGAGATGGAATCCATGTACACCAACAAAGTATGGACTTTGGAAGTTGCTCCTGAAGGGGTAAAACCCATTGGGAGCAAGTGGATCTTCAAGAAGAAACTTGGTGTAGATGGGAAAGTGGAGACTTTCAAAGCTAGACTTGTAGCGAAGGGTTTTCGTCAAAGACCAGGTGTGGACTATGACGAGACCTTTTCTCCAGTGGCTATGCTTAAATCCATCCGAATCATGCTTGCCATTGCTGCCTTTCATGACTACGAAATCTGGCAAATGGATGTTAAGACCGCCTTTCTAAATGGTGATTTAGAAGAGTGCGTATACATGACTCAGCCAGAGGGCTTCGTAGACAGTGGGAGCAGCGGGAAGGTGTGCAAGCTGCTTAAATCCATTTATGGATTAAAGCAAGCATCGCGGAGTTGGAACATCTGCTTTGACGTCGTTATCAAAGAGTTTGATTTCGTCAAAAATCCAGATGAACCTTGTATCTACAAGAAGGTGGCAGAGAGTAAGGTTGTCTTCCTCGTATTGTACGTGGACGACATACTCTTGATAGGAAATGATATTCCTATGCTGCAATCGGTCAAGCTCTTCTTATCACAAAGATTCTCAATGAAAGATCTTGGTGATGCCTCCTGCATATTGGGAATTAGGATCTATAGAGATAGATCCAAACGGATTTTGGGATTGTCCCAATCCAGGTACATTGACACCATACTAAAGAGGTTTAGTATGGAAGAGTCCAAGCGTGGGAACATGCCCACGATCTCTGGAGTCACTCTCTCCAAAGAGATGTCTCCCAAGACTGATTTGGAGAGAGCTCGCATGCAAGGGATACCCTATGCTTCGGCAGTAGGCTCTATCATGTATGCGATGCTATGTACCAGACCCGATGTAGCATACTCACTAAGTGTAGTGAGCAGGTATCAAGCTGATCCTGGAGAGAGTCACTGGACAGCTGTGAAGAGCATTCTCAAGTACTTGCGAAGGACTAGAGATATGTTCTTGGTGTATGGTAACGGAGAACTCCAAGTGGAGTCCTTTACCGATTCGAGCTTCCAGAGTGATAAGGACGACTCTAAGTCGCAGTCGGGCTTTGTCTTTACCCTTTACGGAGGGGCGGTTAGCTGGAAGAGTTCCAAGCAGGAAACCGTGGCAGACTCGACGATGGAGGCTGAATACATCGCTGCCAACGATGCTGCTAAAGAAGCTGTCTGGATCAAGAAGTTCATTTCTGAACTTGGAGTGGTTCCATCCATTGAGTATCCAATACCTTTGTATTGCGATAACAATGGAGCGGTGGCTTTGGCCAAGGAACCCAGGTCCCATCAGCGGTCCAGGCATATTCTGAGGCGGTATCACCTGATCCGGGAGATAGTTGATCGCCGGGAGATCGAGGTCAGGAGGGTTGACACGAAGAACAACACGGCGGATCCACTCACGAAGGCCATTCCCCAGATACAGTTTGAGAGACTCTTTGGGATGCTCGGTATGAGATACTACAGCAGCTGGCCCTAGTGCAAGTGGGAGATTGTTAGTTGTATGTATGCCCTAGAGGCCAGTATTGTACAGATTATGTATATTATATTGGATGCTTGGACATATATAGAGATGACTTTCTTGCTCGACATGATAGTATGCTATCTGGTTGCCTTTTATCTTAACATGTACACTAGTCTCTTTATACTGTCTTATAGTTACATGTTGGTAAAGCCCTTAGGATGTGTACTTGACTACCTGGACTATGATGCAGATCATACTAGTGGGGACATGGTAGTCCATAAGTACCTCCTTCAAGGTCCCTAGTCGTGGGTGTATCGAGACGGGGCATCGATATGCCAGTGTAGACTAGCGTATATGCTTCTCGACCCATGTGATGGGCGATGGATGATCCCATATCCATTGGTGTTTGACATCAGAGATGGTTTACGGGTGCTCAGTGGAGACTGGGTACACTGGACGGACTCGCCGAGAACTCCCAGATGGTATTATACCTCACGTCAGATGGCAGTTCTCAGGTGACACTTGTACAGGTTAGTCTGTAGACCCGAGATCGTCATAGAGTCTTGTGTGATTCCCACTGTGCTTTGATCTCCACCTTACCACGTCCATGAGGGCGTGCAAAACGGTGGTCTTTGGGTACAGTCCCGAGTCACATGGAGGCAATGAGCGATAGGAGGGGTTTCGTCTCTCCCAGTATTGGGAGTTGATGTTGCGCTGTGCTCGATTGGCCGTAACAGGGAAGTCCCTGGCCAGGGCTGATCAGAGATTTGCTGGTAAGTGTTACCAGTAGTTTCTCGACCCGTTACGAGCCTCACATCGGCACGACTTATCGGGTTATTGGGGTCTGACGTATACCACCCCTAGACTTGATATGCGACGTATCAGACGAAGAGACTTGACTGTATGGTAAGTGTTACTGGTCGGATTCGCAGGAGTGTGAGCGGACTAGCTCGTTGATCTTCTGATCGCTCAATACCCGGGTGGCCGTTACGTTTAGCAGACCGCTTGCGGCTTGTGGGTGCTTGATATGATCATCATCTGCTACCGGCGTATTGACGAGTCTTTAGAGTCCTACACAGAGGTTTCCTGGCTCAAGCGAAACGAAATAGGAGCGCATATGAGATATGTGCAGGACCGAGAATAATGCGTGTATGTGATACCGCATTTCATTCTCGCGATGTATGTTTCGATTGGTTATATTCGATATGACCTAGTTATCGAATCATTGATTCGATAAATCGATACATTAGATTCTAGTCGGTTATGTGCGACATGACCGGATCATTGAATCAAATGTTGATTTAATGATTTAATGCATAATTATATATTTGATATATTGCATTGCATTAACTAGTATTGGTTCACTTTAAACGGATTTTTCTCACTTGATGCACATTGTATATGTGATATGCTTTCGTGCACATTTCTGTATCATGTTTGATGATACTTGATCATTTAGTTAAGTGTATAAAATTAATCCATGGTTAATATGATAATTAGGGTTTTGCATTTTCATTTATTTATTTATTTATTTAAAATGATATATGATAAGAATGGTGGCTAAGTTTGTTTTATATTGAAGCTTCATGAAGCTTTGACTTTGCTAACCATCCTTATCTTCATGCTTAACCCTAACCCATCAAAGTGACCATGGTTAATTATCTACACTTAACCCTAGTTCAAGTTATGATAAGTATTTGATTTAAAATTTATTTTTATCACAAGACTTATCATAATCTTTTCTTGAGCTCATCTTCTTCTTCTTCTTTAAGCTTGCTACAAAAATGGCAAGTTGAGATCTAGTGAGTTAAATCCAAATCTAAAGTGAACCCACCTCCTATTTCTTCACCCTCTACCTCTTGCCAAGTTGTTTTGGGTGTTTACTTCACAAGTTTCACAAGTTTATGAAGTCGGATCTTGAGTTTGTGCAACCTCGACGTAGATCGTCTTTGACACAAAGCCGACGACCTATTCCGCTTGCTTTCCCGATGAAGCCGATGATCGAGTCGAGGATTCATGATGGACAGCGAGGACATGACGTTGCGGAGCCGTGGAGGTGGATATCCGGATCTACAAAGGTTGTAATTTCCGTATCCTAGTAGTTAAGCGTTAACTAGTTTTCTATTTCGCCTAAACATCTAGTCTAAGATCCGTAGTCTAGGGTTTCTCGGCACCAAAAATTTTAATTTGGCATGTTCGATGCCTTGAGAGAACCCACTAGGGTGCCTAGGAACCTTTCAGCAAGAACCCGACGGCTTTGCACAACGATCCTCACGTCATCGAGGTTTTCGTCAGCCAGTTCTTTAGCAAGCTTGGCTAATGCATCTGCCTTGCTATTTTCCACACGCGGTATGCTTTCCAAGGTGTAGGAAGGAATTTGAGTCAGCAGTTACTGTACCCTCTCGCCGTATTTCACCAGTTCTGGCTTGCACGTTTGATAGTCGCCGTTTACTTGACTAACGACCAGTTGGGAGTCTCCGTATATGAGGAGGTTTTCAATTCCCATGTTGATAGCGATCTCGAGACCTGCTATCAAAGCTTCGTACTCGGCTTCATTATTCGTCCTCGGCTCTGTTTAGGAGAAGGCAAAGTGCATTATCCCTCTTTGTGGAGTCACGAAGATGAGGCATACCCCTGATTTGATTATGGGAGTGCTTTGTTTGCGCTTCTTCATGGAAGATGCTCCATCGAAGTATAGTTCCCATTGGGTATCCTTCTCTCTTCTCTCCTCGTTGATCATGTCAAACGTGTGTTCGTCTGGCAATTCGCAGTTCAAGGGAGAGTCGGCAGGTATCGGATGCTCAGCGAGGAAGTTGGCGATAGCTTGGCCCTTCACTGCCTTAAGAGGCCGATAAGTTATCGAGCACTCCATCAAGAGCAGGGCCCATTTTGCGAGCCGCCCCGTTAATATAGGCTTTGACATCAAATATTTAAGAAGATCCACCTTTGATATGAAATGGACCTCATGTGCCAACGCATAGTGTCTGAGCTTCGTTATTGCGAAGATCAACGCCAGGAACTGTTTTTCAATGGGAGAGTAATTGCTTTCTGCCCCCAGGAGAACTCGACTCAAGTAGTAAAGGGCTTTCTCCTTCCCTTGGTCGTTCTCTTGTGCCCACAGCACGCCTAAAGAACCTTCAAGGGCTGTTGTGTACAGGACGAGAGGTTTTCCTTTAACGGGAGCGGCCAGTACTGGCGGATTCTGCAGGTATTGCTTGATTTCGTCCAGCACGCTTTGGCATTTATGATCCCAGACGAAAGGAGTCCCTTTCTTCATTAAGTGACTGTAAGGGCGGCACTTGCCTGAGAGATTGGCTATAAATCGCCGGATATACGTGAGCTTCCCTTGGAGAGACCGCAGTTGCTTGAGAGTCCTTAGCGGAGGCATTTCCATGATCGCCTTGATCTTCAACGGGTCTATCTCGATGCCTCGGTGTCGGACGACGAAACCTAGGAACTTGCCCGAGGAAACTCCAAACGCGCATTTGAGAGGGTTCATCTTCAAGTTGTATTGCCGAAGGCGTTGAAATACGATCTTCAGATGCTCTAAATGTTCCTCGTATGATTTGCTTTTAACTACGAGGTCGTCGATATAACATTCGATGATTTCATGTATGAGGTCATCGAAGATCTTCATCATGGCCCTCTGATAGGTGGCACCGGTGTTCTTTAGATCGAAGGGCATCACCTTGTAGCAGAATATGCCCAAAGGGGTCCGGAAAGCGGTGTGCTTCTGGTCCTCGGGATGCATCTTTATCTGATTGTATCCTGATGATTTTTCTATGAAGGAGAAAACTTCGTGAGTGGACGCATTATCTATCATCAGCTCAGTGACTGGTACTGGGAAGTCGTCCTTCAGGCAGGCTTTGTTAAGATCTCGAAAGTCCACACATATGCGTACCATCCCATTTTTCTTCATCACTGGGACGATGTTGGCGATCCAGTCAGGATATTGAACCTCTTGGATGAAGCCGGAGTCGATTAGCTTCTTGACTTTGGCATTGATGCTCATCTCAAGCTCGAACCGCATTCTTCTCGGTGCTTGCTTGATCGGCTTGACGTCCGGGGATATTGCTAATTTGTGTACAGCAATCTTTGGATCTAGCCCTGGCATCTCGGAATAGTTCCATGCGAAGCAATCTCTGTGATACATGAGCACGTCCTTTAGCGTAGCCACCCTTTCATCAAACAACAGCTCACTGACGAATGTCGGCCGCGGGTCACTTGCCGTCCCCAAATCAATTTTCTTGAGGTTATCTGCAGTAGTATGTATCCCATTTTCCAGCTCTTTTGGCGCTGGTGGAAATTCTGAGATCACCTCGCCATCATCGTTTTCGAAGCACCAGGGAGGTCATCCATATTCTCGGATCCTTCTTCTGACAGCGTTATCACGTGACAGGTGCGAGATCGCTTCCAAGACTGATGTTGATCCGGCTCTACTCTCGTGGCTTTCGGTTCATGTTTCTGTGGCAGGGTTACCCTCCAACTGCTGGATAAAGCGAACTTGCCTTACTGATACTGGTCTTCTACCAAGTCTTTGAATATGAAGCAGTCTTCGAGAGGATGTCCTATTGCTCGGTGATAAGAGCAATAATCCGGGTGAGAGACCTCGCCTGCTTTCTCGGGGTGCTTGGACTCCGGGAGGGTAATCATTTGATATTTTATGGCAAGATCAAGTATCTTCCTTGTCTTGTCTTGGGAAAAAGAATACTCTCGACTCATCTTCTTTATAAGAGACGAATCCGGATTGCTTGATTCCTGATCGCGTGGCTTCTTGGTCCCGCTTTGTCGTTGTCGAATGCCTTTCCCGCTCTTGGGTTTATTTCTGCCTCTGCGTCGGGCTTTTTGTATAACGGGTTGACAAGGAGGAGCGTTTTCATTTTTTGCAGCCTGTTGAAGGAGACGTTGCGTTCTGGCTTTCTCGTAGATGGCCATTTCGCGATTATGGTCGTCTCGAACCTTTTGACCCGCTTCCCTTATAAGCTTGTCCATTTGTTCTTCGAACGACGGGCTTGGTAGTTTCACGACGGAAGCTCGTTTTGGTTCAGGGTTAGCATCTTCCCACAGAGCATCTCCTTCTTCATCGAAGTCATGTATGATGTAGCAGCCACGGAATCGCTCTCGTTCCTTGGATTGAACATACCCAAGCTCGACTGTTTCCATTCTCCTATTGGGCAACTTCCGCTGAGTTCCGGGGACGTTCCAGATCCTGTTACAGAACTGTGCTTATCGAGCAGTTTGCTTGAAGGGTATGCCTTGATGCCTCAACAGCCTTTTTAATCCTTCTGTGTAATATCTGGGCAAACGGATGGGCTGGAGTCTATCAAATGTAGAATCAGCTCCATGCCAGATTTCTTTCTCCACTTTGGTTTCCCCGGATCGGTAGAATAGGATCGCCTTTTCACCCTTTCACCTGGGAGGGACATAGAATGTCTGCAGTTCCTGCACACTATAGGCATTAAGTGCATCGAGCTCTTTGTAATGCTCCCGCGGAACCATGGTGATTTGAAAACTCCGATCATTATCAGCAAAGGCTTGAATTGATGGCCGAACAGAAAATACGGTATTGACTTCATCCTCCGAGTCGCTGCCGAAGATCAACATAAGAGTGGACGCTCCCGGCTTGTTGCACTAAGGCGGATCTGAATAAACTATTTCTTCTTCCTCCTCGGTATCACTCCCGAAGACCGGAATAGTGGTGATAGCTTTGTTCCTGTCCTCCGGTTTGCGACATCTTTCTATGTCTTCGAAATCAGGCAGGAAGTATTTGGCATCCTCATATTTGCAGACTTCATTCACGGAGAATGGGTTTAGTTCTCCTGACACAGTGTACTCGAGACCATCCTTGAAATACTTCATACACTGATATTGTGTAGAAGGGGTGATGTTGTACTCGTGTAACCAAGGCCGACAGAGCAAAGCGTTATAGCAGGTCTTAGCGTCAATGACGTGGAATTTAATGTCAGTGACTAGCAGCCCAAAGCGCAGCGTCAGTATCACAGAGCCGAGCTTCCGTGACGACTGGGAGTCAAAACTGGAGATGGTGATTTTATCACGAGCGAGATGCTGAACGCTCATGCAGATTTCCTTCAACACTCTTACGTTGAGGAGATTGACGGAAGACCCATTGTCAAGCAGGATTTTGCCTATCTTGATGTCATGACAGTATCCGGAGACATAAAGGGGACGGTTATGTTCGCATGTCCCAAGGAGGAGATCTTCATCGCCGAAGGTGATATCGGCTATGTGCACTTCTCCCAGCTCATCCTTCATCTTTTCTTCGGCGAGGAAAGCTTGGAATTGCTCGGGCTCTTGCAGTGCCTTGATCAGAGAATCTCTCGCCTCTTTGGATAGCAGAAGGGCGTCGAGAATGCTTAGCTGTGAAGGTAGCTTTCTCAAGTGCGCCAGAATGTTATAGTCCACCTTACTTTTCTTTGGCGGGTCTTTGGCTGTCATCTCTTCGATGGCTTGGTCATCAAGGATGATATCTTCAGGGACATTTTCTTTCCCCTTATCTTTTCTATTTGACCCACTGTTCGAGGACCCAAGATTCTTTTCGGACAGCGTACGATTGCGCAGCTGAATATTTTCACAGGTCTTCGGTTCTTCCTCTTTTCCTGAGGTGGATTCTTTAAAGAGAGGGCCAAGAGTCATTTCTTCGTCAGAGTCGCTCCCGAAGGTGAGAACTTGCGATTCCCCAGCGTCGACCATATGACAGTTGCCGGTAGTTCTTTTACGCTCCTCGGTCGTATTTCTTTGCTCCCGACGATTTTTGCGTTTCATCCGCTTGAAATGTTGCCGGTGAGCAACATATCCCTGCCACCATCTTTTAAAAGCGTCGCATTCCTCGGTGGGGTGCGCAATCTTTCGATGATATAAGCAGTAGCTAGGATGTATTTCCGCTTCGCCAAGAATGTTTCCTTCGGAAGGTGGCAGCTTCATTCCCATTGATATGGCTTTGGCGAACCTCTTCATCGTCTTGAACTTGCTTTTATTTGCGGCGGATGTACTTTGATCTGGCGGGAGCGTTTCAACCCTTTCGTCCAGTTTTCGGCGTTTGGCTTTTCCAAATATGGCCATCTCACGCTCTCGAGCAGCTTTGCTTTTAAGAAGAGCTTCATCCAGGAATGCATCAATCTCTTCGTCTGATGGCCTTAGAAGTTCCGGCTTAGGATCTGTCCCCAGTTTCTTTGTGTAAGGAGCTTCTTCATCGTCTATCGACGAGTGAGAGATCACATGGCAACTTGCCACATAATCTTCAGATTCATCCGACGAGTTTTCTCCATTGTCATCATCTCCGTCCTTAAGGACGTGGCCGAGAAATTCTTAGAGTGTGATTGGAGTTCGCGCTTTTTGATTATATTCTTCCAACGCATCAATCTGTTTTTGCAGGTCCGTGCGCTTGTCACCAGGCTTCACGGGGGATTTTTGGTCTTCTTCTTCTTCTTCGAATACTTTGACGGCTGGGTGTGAGTGCTTTGGCTATCACCACCAATCTTTGGAGTTGGGCGTGGTTTCAGCATTCTCTCGATGATCTCGGGTTCCAGTGGATTTTTCCACCTGATTGCCGGGCATGTTTGGAGATCCTTCAGCATTCTTTTCGTCTTGGCTAAAAGAGCGACCTCCCATCGAGCTTCTTCTACGAAAGAACACGATGCCCCCGGTGTGTCCGTCTTCTTGGGAGCGTGTGGCTGTGGTGGGTTCACTTTCCAATTCTCAGACAGGGAAAATTTGCCCTGTTGATACTGGTCTTCAATCCAGCCCTTGAAGACGAAGCAATCATCAATTGGATGGCTTACCGTTTGATGGTAGGGGCAATAATTGGGACTATTAGCCTCGCTGGGTTGCAACGGTCGTTTTGGATTCGGCAGATTGATGAGCCTGTTGCGCACCGCTAGCTCGAACAATCTCTTCGTTTTGTCCCGGGGAAACGAATAAGGGCGCTTCATCTTCTCATTATAGAATTGCCGCCTCTCATCTAGGAGATCGGTTAGTTTTGGGCCACTGGGCTGCTGTTGAGTATTCGCGACGAAGGTCACTTTCCCTTTACCCTTTTCGTTCTGCGGCTCCGGCTTTGAAGGAGACGGTCTATGACCCATCTGGTCCATTTAGGCCAGTTTGTCGATCAAGGCCTGGAACGTGGTCAGCTTGAAGAACATCATGAATGGGGAAATACTTGCCTGAGGGTCTAGAGTGCCCACGAACATGCCCACTGCCGGCGCTTCCTCGATGCGTTGCTCACATTTTGACCATAAATTTCGCCACCGTATTGCGTATTGAACCCATGTCTCACCAGGTTTCACTTTGGCATTGATCAATGCCGTTATTGGGGTGCGTTCACTAGTACTCGTGAAACGCTGGGTGAATAGTAGCTCCATTTCTGCAAAAGTTTTGACGGAGTCGTTCGGGAGCTCAAAGTACCATTCGAATGCCGTCTCCGACAAGCTACCAACAAACTGGCGGAGTAGAAGTTTATCATCACCCCCGGTGTTGCCGTACAAGGCTCTGAATTGAGAGACATGTTGATGTGGATTCCCCATCCCTTTATATACATGAAATTTAGGGATCGTATATCCCGGCGGGTACCTTATTTGGTCATACCATCCTGGATAAGGTCGCCCAGTCTTAACAATTTTTCCAGCCGCTCCGTTTGCCTGGTGAGCTCGTATTTGCTGAGCAATGTAATCATCCAGAGCGGCCTTGGAGATGGTCTCCTCTTTGGCTGCTGAAAGAGCCTGAGGAGGATTCGATGTTTCCTCTCTATTGTCTTCAATAATGATCGGGGGGTCTTCAACTGGAGGTTCCGGCTGTAACATCATCCCAGCCATGTCTTGGAACAAAAGAGCCATTCGCTTTATATTGGCTGCCTGCTCCGCAGCCTCTTTTTCTTTCCTCTCGAGTATTCTTCGGAGGAACTCGGTATCAGTTTCTTGTTCCCGACGCTGCTCCAAAGTCTCTGGATTTTCTTTTGGCCCAGTGAATGCGGCCATTGCAGTCAGTATCTCCTGAAGTTTCTGCTGCTGTTGTTCCTGAGCCTTCGTTATTGATCGGGTAAGCAGTCGATGACCCGTAGAAGCACGGCTTTCTTCTTTTCCGGAAGCCATATAAACCGTATGTATCACCATGCCCTCGGACTTAGGGCATTTATATTCAACATCCTTGCGGTTTGCCGCGTTCACAGAGGCTTTCTCTGGCCTCCCTCTCTTGTGAGTAGTTGAAGTCGAGGGGGCCGTTGCAGCGGGAACCCAGACGGCTGTCGTCTTTTGTGGCTTGACAGGATGGTTTTCTCCTTGTCGAGCTTTAAGCTTCTTTGATCGGCGAGACTAGTCCTGGTCAATCACCGATTCCTGGACCTGTCGCCAGATTTTATAAATTTTGGAGGACAGCCGCTGAGGGGACTGCTCCGGCTTCTTTTCTGTAGTAATCTCCATAGGTGTAGGAGATCTCTTCAGCACGGCAGTCGGAGAGTTCTTGCAAACCCTCCTAAGCGGTTCAAAGTTGTTCCCAGTTAGAACAGCAGCATTGATTTCGACCATAAGAGTTGGCGGAGTTAGTCCAGAAGGAGAGCTGCCCCCAGCCTTCCTTACTCGGCGCCAGTGACGACGGCGAGCATGTCATGCGGATGGAGTTGGTTCAGCTATGGAGATGGCTTCGTCATGCCCCCTATCTTGACGGAGGGTTGTCGCCGGTGCCAGCCTTTTGAAGACTGACGTTCGCTGAGAAGTAATGTCCAACCTATCGAATACAGACCTCTGGGCAGAGATGACTTCTCCTGGAGCGGGAGCCGGAGTGGCCAGCCTTGTGAAAACTGACTTCTTGTCAGGAGAAGCCTTTCCAATGATTTCGTCCGCTTGAGCCGGGTTGGCTATCCGCTTTGGGATGGCTGCTTCAGGTATTGCAGGCTTGTTGGCGTTCTGGCCCAGTCTGCTGAAAACTGAGGCATTGGAGCTGGACGACCCGTTGAGAGGGGCCGCAGTAGTTGTAAGCTTATCAAAGAACGACTTCTTCTGAGCTTCTTGTGTTGGTACAGGAGCGCTGAAGCTCGTTGGCGGGAGCATGGTCCCGAAGAACAATCCAGTGGTGGCCTGAGTGACCTGTTCCATCAGCATAGCGAAGATGGAGGCCGCTTGGGCCCATAAGTCACTCCTCCGGACAGGATGGAGCGAGAGTTGCAGTTGCAGCTGGAGCATTTTGTGCAGGTAGAAGCCATTGATCTTTCGTTTTCTGCAAGGAGCAAGACACCAAATCTTAGTACCTCGAATCCAACGGCAACCATATCAAACCGCGATTCGTTCGTGAACACGACACACGAAGTGTGGAGTGGAAAGAGGAAAAGGTCCCACCGGGCGTGCCAGAATCTGTTCCCTGCCGAAAATTGGAGACACGACCGCGTGAGTCCGTCTTGCCTGAATTTCGGGACAGTTGCTAATTGGTGCTATCCGTCCACCTCTCCGAAGATGTCAAGTTGATTTATGACACCATGTATTGAAGGTTTAAATGGATGCGGCCGATATAGTAGACTTCGTCAGATTCCGCTTCGTTGAGGGGTTTTTAATTGTGGGGACGCTCTTCCCTGTAGGCGCAAGCCCCTGCAGTTAATTACGCTACCGCATCGCGGTAACCACTTTCTCCTTCTCCAGATGGTCACTTCGTGTCGTGCGTGTTTGTTTTGCTTTTGGTTTCCCGTGGATTGTATACGGAGACTAATTTATGTTGTCACCCGTAGGGCGTGGATTAGTCCAAATCCGTATCTTCTTAGATTTGGGTTTGGGGGTTGGGTTTAAGGATACGTTAGCCTCATTTGGGACTAAGATCAACTTAAATGTATGTTAAGGATACGTTAGTCTAATTTTTAGACTAAGATCAACTTAACAGGATCATTTAGATCCAACAAAATAGCATTTGAACTCTATTGTTTTGTTTAGGGACATTGCGGTCGATTAGTTTAGGGACATTACGGTCCAGCGTTAGTTTAAGGACATCTCAGTCCAAGGTTAAGGACATCATAGTCCGTGAATTTAAAGACATCACAGTCAAGGTTAAGGACATCATAGTCCGTGAGTTTAAAGACCTCACAGTCAAGGTTAAGGACATCATAGTCCGTGAGTTTAAAGACCTCACAGTCAAGGTTAAGGACGTCATATTCCATGGGCTTAAGGACCCCATAGTCCATGAAATGTATGGTTTTCGAGACCTGTCACCTCTCTGAAGACGTTGAAGGATTACAACGACAAATATCAGAGGAGTTCAGAGATGTACCCTTAAACCGATGTTGGTTGAGAGACCTGTAGTCCAATTGGGACTAAGATCTGTGATTTATGAGCATATGAACTCAATTAATCTGAATTGAGGACTTATGGCCAATCTGGGCTAAGTCCATTCAATTACAATGTTCAACATTTGTTTTTGGAGTTGTTAAAAGTTTGTTTGAGCCCAATCCCTTCAAAAATGCTAAGCATTGGTTTAGTCTCCGACAATGTTTTGTCTTTAATTGAATGATGTGCATTTATCATAACCCCAGGCTTACTCAAAGAACATTTTATGATCTGTCCAAGCGCACATAAAAGTATGTGGTGCACTTGGCACTAGCGCCAGATATGAAGCGCTAATGCACTTGGCGCTTTAAGCTAAATGAAGAGCGCTGATGCGCTTAGCGCTAGATGTGGAGCGCTGATGCGCTTTTTGTTGAAGTGTTGAGGCGTTTGGCGCTGGTGCCATATAATGAGCGCAGAGCGTTTTTAGTAATGCAGCGCACACGTGAGGAGCACGTGGCGCACTTAGCGCTGAGCGCTAGCCAATGAGTGCAGTGCGCTGTGTTTGGAGCGCTATGGCACTGCAGCGCTTTGCGCTAGGTGAAGAGCACTAAGGCACTTTTGAATTAGGAGCGCTAAGGCTCTTATTAGATTAGGAGCGCTAAGGCTCTTCTTATGTCAACTTTGTGCTCTGCAGATTATCTGTTCTTTGATAAGAGACTTTGTCTCAAGATTCTAAGAACAAAGTTCTTAGTTCATAGGAGATATTTCAATCTCTTTTTTGATGAAAGGCTTTGCCTCTGTGGATCTGTGATCCTAAGAGAATTGAATAATTCTCCTCCCCCCCCCTTTATAATGAGATGTTCATAATCTTTTTTGTGAAAGACAACTTTGTCTTATAGATCTATGATCTGTGAAAGAAGTAAGTACTTTTGTTTATATTGAGACGATTTCGTCTGTATATTCTTTTTACCTTGAAAAAGAATTGTCTTCTTTTGCCGAGAGCTTCTTCTTCTTCTTGAGATTTTCTCAAAATTTATGGGGGGTTCCTCCTTCTTCGTATCTCTGAGACTTGAAGTCTACGGGCCTTTTTATAGGGTAGGTTGATTTGTTGAATCGGTTAAAGAGATCTTTCTCTGATTGATTTGGGGATGTTTCCCCACCATTGGATCTTTGATCCTAGGGCTTCTGTTTTACAGAAGGCAATCTTCTTGTTTTTAACAAGATTGATGAATCTTTCCATACAGAATTTATTCTGTCTTTTGGTAATTTTTATTTACCATTAGATCATTGATCCAACGGTGCTCTGATTTACAGAGCACAATCTTGTTATTTTGAAATATTTTTAGGAATCTTTTCTTAACAGAATTTAATTCTGATTAATTAATGATTTATCATTATTATTAGATCTTTGATCTAACACTGGGGAGTTTTTAATTCCAGCGCTAGCGCACCCGTGCTTTGCACGTGGTGCGCTGCTTGAAGGGTAGCGCACATTACGCTAGCGCACCCGTGTTTGACACGTGGTGCGCTGCTTAGAGTGCAGCACACCCAGTGCTAGCGCCTACGTGCTTTGCACGTGGTGCCTTGCTTAGGGCGTAGCGCACTTAGCGCTGCATCTGAAGCGTTGCTTCATTTAAAATTTTGAATTTTAAATAGAGCTTTGCTCTGATTGAGGGAAACAGCGACACTCTACATCAGGGAAACGTCCAACAACAACGCTCCGTAATGGGGAAACATCAAGCAGACACTCCATGCCGGGGACACGTCGACCAGCGACACTCTGCATCGGGGAAACATCCAACAATGACACTTCGTAATGGGGAAACGTCAAGCAGACACTCCGTCTCGGGGATACGTCAACCAGCCGATACTCCGCCTCGGGGAAACATCGACCAGCGACACTCCGTCTCGGGGATACGTCAACCAGCCGACACTCAGTAACGGGGAAACGTCAAGCAGACACTCCGTTCCGGGGACACGTCGACCAGCAATACTCTGCATCGGGGAAACGTCCAACATAGACACTCCATGCCGAGGAAACGTCGACCAGCGACACTCCGCATCGGGGAAACGTCGACAACGATACTCCGCCTCGGGGAAACGTCGACCAGCGACACTCCATCTCGGGGATACGTCAACCAGCCGACACCCCGTAATGGGGAAACGTCAAGCAGACACTCCGTTCCGGGGACATGTCGACCAGCGACACTCCGTAACGGGGAAACGTCCAACAACGACATTCCGTCTCGTGGATACGTCAACCAGTCGACACTCCGCCTCGGGGAAACATCAAGAAGACACTCCGCTTCGGAGGCACGTCGACAACAGACACTCCGTGTAACATTTTAAAAATAATTAAATAATTAATTAAATAAATAAAATCGTTTAAGTGAATTTTATAATTTTCGGTAAAGTAAAACGTAGTTTTCATAAAACTAAACCGTAATTATTTTTCGCTATAAATTTAAAAATACCTATTTTAATTATGTTATTACTAGTAAATGGTGTTTATTTAGCCACTTATAAATTTTTAGTTTAATTAAATATTTTTCTTAAATTAATTATTTTAAATATTAACATAAGCTTTATTTTTACACTAAATTAGTGTAAGTTACAAATTTGAATGGGTTAAATTTGAAAAAATGAACCATTGCATCTTAGAATCAAGTGTGTTTCATGCAAAACTTATTTTCAAAATTTTACAATGGTTCTAGACCATTCTAGGTCAAATGGAGTGAAGAAAATAAAGAATTTTTAAAAAAATTCATGAAAAGACTTAATTGTGTGATATTTTTGTGAAACCTTCTACACTTTTCTTCACCTTTTCTCACTCTCCTCTCTTTTCCTCACCTCATGGCCGGCCTCACCTCCATGGGCAGCCCCAAAAATTTCCCCCCATCATTTTTGCATTAAAAATCATCAAAATTCAATAAAAAAATCCACAAAATCCTAATAAATTCCTACCCTCTATTCTTTGCTCATCTTTACATGGATTTTGGAGATGGAAAGCATTCATTTTGGAGGCTTATTTTCATGTTTGGATCTCATGTTGTGGAGGTATAAATCTTTTTCTTTTGATTTATTGTTATTAGATGTTTCATTTAAGCATAATTAGATTTAATAAATAATTTCTATTTACAAGTTTTAAAATTCAAGTTAGGGTTTATAAAATTAAGTTATGGTTTTTATTAATTAATTAGGATTATAATAACTAGTTTAACATTTTTAGAAGTGGAAAATCTTGTATGGATGATATATTGTAAATTGTTTATCCAAAATTATTTAAA
Source organism: Agapanthus africanus (assembly GCA_030015575.1). Lineage (NCBI taxonomy): Eukaryota > Viridiplantae > Streptophyta > Magnoliopsida > Asparagales > Amaryllidaceae > Agapanthus > Agapanthus africanus. The sequence continues at coordinate 335,546,834 of JASDDO010000029.1, read as the reverse complement.
TTAATCCATTTTGCAAACTAGCTTTCTATATATTGTATATATTGGTGAGATAAAATTCCAATTAATGTTTGTAACACTAGATTGTAGTTTTAATGAGAATATTAACTTGTTGGTGGAATGAAAAACTTAAATTGGTTAGTAGTTTCTATTGATAATTGAAAAATACTAATAAAAATGCGATTTTGCTAACTAGATTTTGGAAATTCTTAAATAAATGAAATTTAAAATATAATTTATGGTTTTATTATATCATTATCATCATGAATTGTAGTTTAATGCATTAATTCATGCAAAATCATGTTTAGTAGTGATATTGTGAAATTTTGCTTAAAAGTATCGAAATCGGGCAAGTTTGCAAACTAGAATTTTCAAACTAATGTAAAGTAGGATGTTAAAAATATGGTAATGGTTTCTATAATCTAGTTAGATTATTTAATGAATATTATGACCATTAGTTTCTTTTAAACATCGAGTTTTGAAGTAAAACGGTAAATTGGCGTTTTCGGGTTTTTTGAAATCGGACGATTTGATCGATTATTAGGGTTTCGATGAATTAAATCATGTTTTGTATTATAAGTGATGTGTTTTAAAACTATGAGTTGTTTGTTGATGTTTATCTCGATCAATCGGCGTTTGTACGCCGATATCGAGCGATATTTGGTTCTTTTGCATGAGCGGGACTTAGGTTTTAACCTATACGCGTTTCGTGCGTCGTTTTAATGTTGTTCGTGATCCAGTTTAAGATATTATATGTGTTTACGTATAGGTACCCCTCACGTGGACTGCGGGCGATGAAGAAGAGGATGGCGACATCATTTTCGGCAGACAAGGACCAGGTGAGTAGAGGTATATCTACGGGGGAAAGTCGGGTGGATGGCGTTTAGCACCCCCGCAAGCGTAGAATAGGAATAAGTACTTATTGTCATTAGGAAGCCAGACGTGACCTTAGAATTTCGGTGAGTAGGACCCTACTAGTGACCCTAGGTGGGACTTGATTGATTTAGAAAGACCATACCAGAGAATGAATACTTTAGAAGAGATTCGTAGGTTTTAGGTAGATACACACACGCACACACTGAGACTCGACGTGGTGTATACGTGTATGTGTATATATATATATAGGACTAGGTGTAGGTATATATATATATATACACAATACGTATATGTGATATAAGGATGTGATATGATACACGGGAATGAAACAATATAACTGGGCTGATGCCGTGGTTCTTGGCTATACAGTCGTGTTTTGATGTTAGCGGATCATTAGAAAATGAGATAATGGATTTGTATACATGAACAATAATAAAGGGTGGTGACGATAATGAAGTACATAGGACTCTAAAATAGAACCCGGACCGTAACCTGTGCCTGAAATTCCGATATGATATCATATAGGTGTGACTTGATTACGACATCATATAGGTGTGACTTGATTTCGACATGATATATGTGTAACTTGATTATGATATCATATAGGTGTGACTTAATTTCGACATGATATATGTGTAACTTGATTACGATATCATATAGGTGTGACTTGATTACGACATCATATAGGTGTGACTTGATTTCGACATGATATATGTGTAACTTGATTACGATATTATATAGGTGTGACTTGATTACAATATGATCTAAGTGTGACTTAATAACAATATGATACATATACATGATATTTCTGAGGATAAATTAACGATGTATATTTATACTGGCAATGATATATGATGTATGCGATTACAGTATAGCATCTTGATCTTGACATGTGTTGATGATGATATTATACGAATGATGAGACACGTAGGAGATACTTGACCCGTACCCCGATATTGGGATGCCGTACGATAGATTTTACCGTACGAGGCGTAGATATGATGATTGATCCGTACTCTTGATTCGAGGAAGCCGTACTACGTACGTGACGCTATTGAGGCTGGATCGCCGACTATTAGAGATATAGATTCAGACCTTAGATGGACTCTTATTTCTTATTGACTAGTTTCTTAGATTTAGTTCCTTAGGAGGTTAGATGGACACTAATTTAGACTCGAGTCATATAGTTGTAGTCATATAGTTGCCGTCGGGACTTCGCCTAAGGCTCTAGCTAGGCTCTGATGCATCATGTAGGGTTCCTAGGCACTCTAAAGGAGTCTCACAAGTGATCAAACTTGCACAAATCAAATTTTACGGGTGTCTACAAACCCTAATACGGATCGTTAACTAGATATATATAGGCGAAACAAGCAAGTAAACGGAAATGTATCTAAAGGAAAGGGGTTACAACCTTTGTAGATCTGGTCCTCCACATCCTAGACTCCGTGATGAGGTCCCTCCGCTGTCCAAATCAAAACCATGACTCTAGCATCGGCTTCATCGGAGAAATGGGTGGGCTTGATCGTCGGTTCGATGCCGAAGATGATCTACGTCGAGGCATCGCTAGAACAAGCTCCAACTTCACCAAGCCTTGAAAACTTGTGAAGGAAACACCCTATACAACTTGGCAAGAGGTAAAGGATGAAGAAATAGGAAGTGGGTAGACTTTAGTTTTGGATTTACTACACTTTTTCATCAATCACCATTGATGTAGCTAGCTTTCTTCTCATGTTGAAGAAGAAGAAGATGAAGAAAAAGAATATGATAAGTTAATTAATCTTGAAAAGAAAATCAATACTTATCATATAATGAACCTTAGTTAGGTGTAGAGAATTGACTAAGGTTAGTTTGAAGGGTTAGGGTTAAGAAAGAAGACAAAATGGTCACTTAGTCAAAGTTTCAAGAAACTTCAACTACAAACAAAATAAGCCACCATTTCATTTTCTTTTTCATTTTCTTTTTCCAAAAATAAACAAAAAGAATAAATAAAAGAATAAGTAAATAAAATGAAACCCTAACCATTCATATAACCATGGTCAATTCTTTACACAAACCCAAGCTTGCATGTATCATCAAACATGATACAATCTTGTGCATAAAAGTATATCACATATACAACTTGCACAATCCAAGTGAGAAAATCCATTTAAAGTGAACCAATACCAGTTAATGCAAAGTAATATATCAAATATATAATTATACATTAAATCATTAAATCAACACTTGATTCAATGATCCGGTCATATCGCATATAACCGGCTAGTATCCAATGTATCGGCTTATCGAATCAATCCTTGATTCGATAACTAGATTATATCGCATACAACCATTCGACACATTCATCGCGAGAATGAAATACGGTATCACATACACGCATTATTCTCGGTCCCGCACATATCTCATATGCGCTTCTATTTCGTTTCGCTTGAGCCAGGAAACCTCTGTGTAGGACTCTAAAGACTCGTCAATACGCCGGTAGCGGATGATGATCATATCAAGCACCCACAAGCCGCAAGCGGTCTGCTAAACGTAACGGCCACCCGGGTATTGAGCGATCAGAAGATCGACGAGCAAGCCCGCTCACACTCCTGTGAATCCAACCAGTAACACTTACCGTACAGTCCGGTCTGTTCGTCTGATATGTCGCATATCTCGCCTAGGGGTGGTAAACGTCAGACCCCAATAGCTCGATAAGTCATGCCGACGTAGGGTCCATAACATTCGTAAAGCTACTGATAACTCTTACCAGTATATCACTGCAACCCTGGCCAGGGATTTCCTATTATGGCCAGTCGAGCATTGCGCAACATCAACCCCCAATACCGGGAGAGACGAATCCCCTCCTATCGCTCATTGCCTCCATGTGAATCGGGACTGTACCCAAAAACCACCTGTTTGCACAACTCAGTAGAGCCGTGGTAGGGTGGAAATCAAAGCACAGTGGGAGACACACAAGCCTCTATGACGATCTCGGGTCAACAGACTAAGCTGTACCAGTGTCACCAGAGAACTGCCATCTGACGTGAGGTATAATACCATCTGGTAGTTCTCGGCGAGTCCGTTCAGTGTACCCAGTCTCCACTGAGCACCCGCATACCATCTCCGATGTCAAACACCAATGGATATGGGATCATCCATCGCCCATCGCATGGGTCGAGAAGATATACGCTAGTCTACTCTGGAATATCGATGCCCCGTCTCGATATTCCCTCGACTAGGAACAATGAAGGATGTACTCATTGACTACCCAGGCCCTACTAGTATGATCTGCATCACAGTCCTGGAAGTCGGGTACACATCCTAAGGGCTTTATCAACATGTAATCAGAGAGACAGAAAGTATACATGTTAAGATAAAGAGCAACCAGATAGCGTACTATCATGTCGAGCAAGAAAGTCCTATCTATATATGTCCCAGCATCCACTACAATATACATCCAATGTACAGTAATGGCCTCTAGGGCATACATATAACTAACAATCTCCCACTTGCACTAGGGCCATCTGTAGCAGTGGTCGCAGTATCTAATACTCAATCATCCCATATGAGTCGCTCTCTGGGAAAAGGCCTTCGTGAGTGGATCCGCCGTGTTGTCCTCCGAGTCTTCTCTCCTAACCTCGATCACCCTGGAGATCAACTATCTCCATGATCAGGTGATGCTGCCTTAGATTATGTCTGGGTCACTGATGGGACCAGGGTTCCAGGGCCAAAGCCACAGTTCCATTGTCACACAATGGTAGGAACCTAGTTCATCCTATGAACCAATATACACCCAAACTGCCTCTTTGGTAGTATCTTTTATAGCGATGTTACCAGCCTTTATCGTCTAGTTTGCCACGGTATCGATCTTGGAACTCTTCCAACATACCGTCCCTTTACTGAGGGTAAAGACAGTGCCTGTGACTGACATTCAGTCGTCTTTATCACCCTGGAACACTTCCAGTGATTCTCCCCAGGATCGATTGATACAATCTCACTATACCTAGTGAGAACCCTAATATCCCTTTAGATCTATCTCATAGGTCCAAATCTCAGGATTTAGGAGGTATCATCTTTATCCTATTTAGAGAATCTTTGTGATAATAGGAGATTGACCGATCGTAGTATAGGAAACTCTTTTCCTATCAAGAGTATGTTTTCTACGTACAATACGAAGATGACCACCTTACTCTCTACTACCCTTTTGTATATACAAGGTTCGTCTACCATTTTGATGAAGTCAAACACTTTGACTATCACATCAAAACAGACGTTCCAACTCCGCGATGCCTGCTTCATTATGTAAAGCAACTTGCACACGTTTCCGCTGCTCCCACTGTTTACGAAGACCTCTGGCTGTGTTCTTATAGACGTTCTCTTCTAAATCAGTATTTAGAAAAGCAGTCATGGCACCCAACCGCCAGATATCGTAGTCATGGTATGTAGCCGTGGTAAGTAGGATCTGGATAGACTTAAGCATAGTTACTGGAAAAAGGTTTCATCATTATCCACGCCTGGTCGATGACGAAAACCTTTAACAAGCCTAGCTTTGAAAGTCTCAACTTTTCCATCTACACCAAGTTATCTTCTCAAGATATACTTGCTCCTGATGGGGATTTAACCCTTCAGTTATAGCAACCAAAGTCCATACTTTGTTGGTGTATAAGGATTCCATCTCAGATCACTAAGCATCCAGCCATTCTTACAGAGTCCCTACTCTCGATGGCCTGCTCGAAACTGGTTGGGTCATCATCTCATGATGCAATCCTTGCTCCCACTGTCATCGAGAAACCGAGGTATCTCTCAGGCGGATGAGGAACCCTACTAGATCGGCGGAGAGGCTGAGGTTCGTCGGGAACTATAGAATCTTATGGTTCTGTCAAATCATCAACTGCAGTTTTGTATAGCTGGAACCTTTCCAGTTCTACAGAACTGATCCTGCCTCGATCTTGTCCGGATTTTGCTTTAAACATAGGCCGGACAACCCCAAATCTTAACTCGCTTAAGAGATGGGTTCTTCCCATACCATATCTCATATGGAGTGGTAGGCACTGATTTGATTCAAACCTAATTCAATAGGTATGCAGCTTCTCAAGTGCATAACCCCAAAAGGAAATAAGTAACTCAGCAGTACTCATCATAGAGCACACCTTATCATATAGGGTGTGATTGCTCCGCCCCGATATACCATCGTGCCATGGTGTATACGGAGGAGTAATGCTGAGAGAGAATCTCATTCTCCTTTAGAATGGTCCAGGAATGCCATGCACAAGTATTCTCCTCCCTGATCTTATCATAGGACATAATACTTATACCCGTATTTTGGTTTTCTACTTCTAACTTATATTCTGTGAATACCTCAAAAGCTTCAGACTTATATTTCAACAGGAACATATGACTGAATCTTGAGAGATTATCAGAGAATATAATGAAGTATAAAGAACCAGTCCTGGCATGTGTAGACAGGAGACCTTACATACATCATCATGTATCAGTCCCAAGAGTTTATTAACTCTTTCTCTGCTTCCAGTAAACAGAGCTGGTGTCATTATATCTTTGTGACATGACTGGCAAGTTTCACAAGATGTAAATTCAAACTGATTTAAATATGCATCTAAAATGTAACTTCAGCCAGTCGGGTCGCATTGATATGACCTGGTCTATAATGCCTCAAGAACGAATCGTTCATTTCGGAACTCTTCCTCTTGTGTGTGTTCTGTATACAAGGAACTATAGTTTGATTTAGAACGTCAATGCTTTTAGATAACGTGCCTGAACCGATCAACTTTTGATATAGGAAATGTTCAAAACATTATCCAACAATACAAAATTATATCATTTCTTTACTAATAAAGAGACTGATATAATTTTGTATATCAGGTTCGGTATCTAATAGCATTTGTTCAGAATCAATGTATTCGTAATACAGGGTGACAGTGACCAACAGACTTGGCTGCAACACTTGCCCCGGTTTCTGTCTCATGAAACTTATCACCCGTTCTCAGTTTTTCTACCTTTTTGTAGCCCTATGTAACAGATTACATATCTGGGATCCTGATCCGGTATCATATACCCAGGATGCAGAGGATACTGAGAAACAGTTCTTTATAATGAACACACCCGAAGGAGATGCATCATATGCACTTTCTTCGTTTGGGCGGCATAGGAATTCTGGTATTCCCCAATTTCCTGCTCTGTCTTATAACAATTATAAGTTGGAGCGGGACCAACGTTCCCCAGCTCAGTATAACAAGCGGGTTCGGTCAATACATCCATTTTATTATCTTGATTAAGGCGTGATATGGTCGCTACCAGGAGAGAGAGAGAAGAAAACACTCAGCGTGCGCTCTTGCAAGATTAGATTGGTTATGTATTTTATCTAATCAGGATGGCTCCCAGTGTTTTTATCAAATCTTCCTTCAAACCCTAAAAGGAAAGACTAGCCGGGATTAATTACACTCTACAAGTTCGCCAATCTTTCAGCCAGGCCAGTGTCGGTACTTTGAGGGAGGTTCCCCGTGCTTTCGCACGGACCTAATTACAGTAAACCTCGTTTTCCCAGAGGCGTAACCCCGTTGACACTTTTCTAGACACCTACTTGATCGGCTAATTGTAAAGTGCAAAATTCTCCCAGGAGTAACAATTACTCGCAGTGGGTATCGGGATCCAACTATCATATAGAAGGTATGCAATCTTATTGCAAATTTCAACACTTGAAACTTCCGATAAAGGTTTTTACCCCTAGCACCTATGACCTTAACTATGGTCAACAAATCATAAGTACTAGTCAAGTTCTACCCGTCATTTCGTGATTAATTAGACCCACCCACATGACCCTTAACTAAGGTCAACAAAGTCACGCGACTGTCCTAACTAATCGCATCATATGCGGTGTAGGAAGACATCACTTAGCTACCGTACACTGTGCCTTGACTATGGTCAACAAACACAGCACGAATACTAAGTACTCTACTTCCTAAAATGACAGAGGGTTGCGGCTGGTTTTTGTGAAAACCTTTAACGCTTTGAACTTGATCTCGTTGCGGAATCAAATGGTTTTTAAATGGAATGTTTTTGAAGCTTTTCTAGTTTTGCTAAAGGGGTCACTCCCGGTGAAGGGATCGTCGGCCCTTTCCTCGTCGAATGAGGTGCGGGATATATCATATATATCACTGTGCAAAGCGGAAACTATAGAAGCGATCAAAGACAAACCGAGGGTTGTAGCATCTGCCAGTTATTGCTAAAGGAGTCACTCCCGGTGAAGGGATCTCGGTCCTTTCCTCATCGAATAAGGTGCAGGATGTTCTACAAGGAACACCGCAATGCAAAGCAAGAACTGTAGCTACCTGTTTTTATTTTGAAATTTGATTCCACAACATCAATTAGGTTTATTTTCTTTCATTAATCTCATTAATGAATATCCCATCATTTAAGTCCACCTAATCATCACAGATAAATATAACGTACGCTTATGCCATCCGCATTCGCCTCGATGTCCCGTCTGCACCGTTAGGTTAGGTAACTAACGGCAGAGCGGGGCAGGGCTAGCGCGGGTGTAAAACATAAGCAACGTCTATATAATATATCATATATACTATATACTACATCTATCTGAACAGAGCACAGAACATCGCATGATCACATCACAGATAACGCAGCAGAAAGAATCATATGAAATATTGGATATACTAGGACGTCCGTGTTTTCAATACGAGCCAGTATAAAACACGGATTCCACGGTCGTGATGAATAGCCAATCCCACACCCCTAGACCCCTACGAGAGCGGCAAGCAACCCTACCAATTCTAGGGTTAGGAGACCCGGACTCGACTCCTCGAGATGGTCTCCCACTGGACCCTAGAACCCGGTTACTTGTGCTCCCCTCCTTGGGTCTATCCTAGTGCAGAAAAGTAAATAATATACAAATGGTGACAACATCCGCAACCTGGAAGTGCCCCAATAAAAGAATATTACATACAAGTTTTAACATGAATGAAAATGAAAAACACTCATCTCACATAAAAAACCCCCGGCTATTCAAACATGACGATCCAATATAACATATCCAGCAACACATAACATCACATGTCATCAACGTAAGTAAATATGTGCATCCCAATTGTCGTTGACATATAGCAACGAAACCGGCGATATCACATATTACACTTACGGTCACAGAAAAGAAAGTGTAAAACTACAACAGTTGGAATCCGCAACCACCTCAGACATCGCATGCCTGACCAAATGAATTCTTTAGACATCGCATGCCTAACAATTATAAACCCCGCATTTTAGTCTCATTATCGAAAACACTTTTCAATATCAAGTCGGGCAATTCAACAAGATTCCCGAAAAACTGATCGAATGCTCGTCGCAAACTTTAGTAGGCGGCCGCACCCCCCGACGCCGTCGACGAAGTGCACCAAGGCGGAACACCGCTACCGGGAGCACCCGAACGGATGCTTTCGGTGACGGGGTTCTCTTACAGTCACTTGGTCGGGGCTATGGGGTGAGGCTGTCTATTAAGTTTACCCGGCGAGTATCCGCGTACGCTACGTGATTGCGACGGACTTTTGATCACATCAAAACTCCGTGGCAACCGATCAAGTGAGACTAAACTGCTACGTTTATAATATTCATTCCGTTATCTCATAACAATTTGTGAATTCCAATTATTGTATCACATTCCGGATAAGATAGAAAATGTTAAACTTTTCGATAGAACAATCGAACACCCAAGTTTTCCCGATCAACCGAATGAAATAAGTTCAAAGACATTCACTTCATGCCTCAGTACCAACGGTCCAGCCGTAGAAGGGTCAAGCCAACGCCTCACATGTGGCAAGCCGTACTGCCCCAAACCCGAAGGTTCAAAGGGCAGTTCAAGACGGTCACATAATCGAGTTAAGGTTTGTTGTCTTCTAGAGGGTCCATCGCGTTACTTGCACTACTTAGAACGTCGTTAAACTACGGAAAAATCCAACAATTGGAAATTTCCCGGCAGGGGAAAAAGTGGGTATTTATATCCGATCGAACTTTTTAACATATTCTAAAAATACCCGGAAAAGCACACCGACAAAATTAGACAGTCCGATCGAATACACCGAGTCCCCAATACAACTCAGAAAATACAACTCTGGAATAAAATATTAAAAATCCCCAGGAAAACCAGCACAGACAACTAAGAATTACTGTGCAAAATAGGATGCACAAAAAGACAAAATGGCCGCGGATCAGCCGCATGAGCATGCTCATGCCGCGGATCCGCGGCTCCTTTATGGAATCAGGCGCTCGAATTTTACAGTAACCCTTGTATCTTCCTGCTGATATTTCTGAATATTTTTAATCTACAAAAAACCACATTTTACAGAAAAGTCCAGAGAGCATTTTTCAAGTCGGGTTTTGGGTCGATCGGACTTCTGATTCCGTCGGGACTTCGCCTAAGGCTCTAGCTAGGCTCTGATACCACTGTAGGGTTCCTAGGCACTCTAATGGAGTCTCACAAGTGATCAAACATGCACAAATCAAATTTTACGGGTGCCTACAAACCCTAATACGGATCGTTAACTAGATATATATAGGCGAAACAAGCAAGTAAACGGAAATGTATCTAAAGGAAAGGGGCTACAACCTTTGTAGATCTGGTCCTCCACATCCTAGACTCCGTGATGAGGTCCCTCCGCTGTCCAAATCAAAACCATGACTCTAGCATCGGCTTCATCGGAGAAATGGGCGGGCTTGATCGTCGGTTCGATGCCGAAGATGATCTACGTCGAGGCATCGCTAGAACAAGCTCCAACTTCACCAAGCCTTGAAAACTTGTGAAGGAAACACCCTATACAACTTGGCAAGAGGTAGAGGATGAAGAAATAGGAAGTGGGTAGACTTTAGTTTTGGATTTCCTACACTTTTTCATCAATCACCATTGATGTAGCTAGCTTTCTTCTCATGTTGAAGAAGACGAAGATGAAGAAAAAGAATATGATAAGTTAATTAATCTTGAAAAGAAAATCAATACTTATCATATAATGAACCTTAGTTAGGTGAAGAGAATTGACTAAGGTTAGTTTGAAGGGTTAGGGTTAAGAAAGAAGACAAAATGGTCACTTAGTCAAAGTTTCAAGAAACTTCAACTACAAACAAAATAAGCCACCATTTCATTTTCTTTTTCATTTTATTTTTCCAAAAATAAACAAAAAGAATAAATAAAAGAATAAGTAAATAAAATGAAACCCTAACCATTCATATAACCATGGTCAATTCTTTACACAAACCCAAGCTTGCATGTATCATCAAACATGATACAATCTTGTGCATAAAAGTATATCACATATACAACTTGCACAATCCAAGTGAGAAAATCCATTTAAAGTGAACCAATACCATTTAATGCAAAGTAATATATCAAATATATAATTATACATTAAATCATTAAATCAACACTTGATTCAATGATCCGGTCATATCGCATATAACCGGCTAGTATCCAATGTATCGGCTTATCGAATCAGTCCTTGATTCGATAACTAGGTTATATCGCATACAACCATTCGACACATTCATCGCGAGAATGAAATACGGTATCACATACACGCATTATTCTCGGTCCCGCACATATCTCATATGCGCTCCTATTTCGTTTCGCTTGAGCCAGGAAATATCTGTGTAGGACTCTAAAGACTCGTCAATACGCCGGTAGCGGATGATGATCATATCAAGCACCCACAAGCCGCAAGCGGTCTGCTAAACGTAACGGCCACCCGGGTATTGAGCGATCAGAAGATCGACGAGCAAGCCCGCTCACACTCCTGTGAATCCAACCAGTAACACTTACCGTACAGTCCGGTCTGTTCGTCTGATATGTCGCATATCTCGCTTAGGGGTGGTAAACGTCAGACCCCAATAGCTCGATAAGTCATGCCGACGTAGGGTCCATAACATTCGTGAAGCTACTGATAACTCTTACCAGTATATCACTGCAACCCTGGCCAGGGATTTCCTGTTATGGCCAGTCGAGCATTGCGCAACATCAACCCCCAATACCGGGAGAAACGAATCCCCTCCTATCGCTCATTGCCTCCATGTGAATCGGGACTGTACCCAAAAACCACCTGTTTGCACAACTCAGTAGAGCCGTGGTAGGGTGGAAATCAAAGCACAGTGGGAGACACACAAGACTCTATGACGATCTCGGGTCAACAGACTAAGCTGTACCAGTGTCACCAGAGAACTGCCATCTGACGTGAGGTATAATACCATCTGGGAGTTCTCGGCGAGTCCGTTCAGTGTACCCAGTCTCCACTGAGCACCCGCATACCATCTCCGATGTCAAACACCAATGGATATGGGATCATCCATCGCCCATCGCATGGGTCGAGAAGATATACGCTAGTCTACTCTGGAATATCGATGCCCCGTCTCGATATTCCCTCGACTAGGAACAATGAAGGATGTACTCATTGACTACCCAGGCCCCACTAGTATGATCTGCATCACAGTCCTGTATGTCGGGTACACATCCTAAGGGCTTTATCAACATGTAATCAGAGAGACAGAAAGTATACATGTTAAGATAAAGAGCAACCAGATAGCGTACTATCATGTCGAGCAAGAAAGTCCTATCTATATATGTCCCAGCATCCACTACAATATACATCCAATGTACAGTAATGGTCTCTAGGGCATACATATAACTAACACATCACACGGCGATTTTCAAAAAGTGGTTCTTGCATGCTTCTTTATCCAGATGTTTAGACGATTTTACTATGATGCGCACTATAGATAAGTTGTAGTTTTGATGTATATTATATTGGTTTTCATATTGGGTTTTGATATTTTATTCTCTCCATAACTCCGATGATTGCGTTATGCTTGACGGAGTTGATTTTAGTTTTGTGTTGATGATTTCGGAGCCCCGACGATTTGAGTGTTTTGGCTGAATGTTTTAGTATTTGGGGGGAGTTTTAATTTAAATTCGGGGACCGGATTTCTTAAAGGAGGGAAGATTGTAACATTTTAAAAATAATTAAATAATTAATTAAATAAATAAAATCATTTAAGTGAATTTTATAATTTTCGGTAAAGTAAAACATAGTTTTCATAAAACTAAACCGTAATTATTTTTCACTATAAATTTAAAAATACCTATTTTAATTATGTTATTACTAGTAAATGGTGTTTATTTAGCCACTTATAAATTTTTAGTTTAATTAAATATTTTTCTTAAATTAATTATTTTAAATATTAACATAAGTTTTATTTTTACACTAAATTAGTGTAAGTTACAAATTTGAATGGGTTAAATTTGCAAAAATGAACCATTGCATCTTAGAATCAAGTGTGTTTCATGTAAAACTTATTTTCAAAATTTTACAATGGTTCTAGACCATTCTAGGTCAAATGGAGTGAAGAAAATAAAGAATTTTTAAATAAATTCATGAAAAGACTTAATTGTGTGATATTTTTGTGAAACCTTCTATACTTTTCTTCACCTTTTCTCACTCTCCTATCTTTTCCTCACCTCATAGCCGGCCTCACCTCCATGGGCAGCCCCAAAATTTTCCCCTCATCATTTTTGCATTAAAAATCATCAAAATTCATCAAAAATTCAATAAAAAATCCACAAAATCCTAATAAATTCCTACCCTCTATTCTTTGCTCATCTTTACATGGATTTTGGAGATGGAAAGCATTCATTTTGGAGGCTTATTTTCATGTTTGGATATCTTGTTGTGGAGGTATAAATCTTCTTTTGATTTATTGTTATTAGATGTTTCATTTAAGCATAATTAGATTTAATAAATAATTTCTATCTACAAGTTTTAAAATTCAAGTTAGGGTTTATAAAATTAAGTTATGGTTTTTATTAATTAAGTAGGGTTATAATAACTAGTTTAACATTTTTAGAAGTGGAAAATCTTGTATGGATGATATATTGTAAATTGTTTATCCAAAATTGTTTAAATTAATCCATTTTGCAAACTAGATTTCTATATATTGTATACATCGGTGAGATAAAATTCCAATTAATGTTTGTAACACTAGATTATGGTTTTAATGAGGATATTAACTTGTTGGTGGAATGAAAAACTTAAATTGGTTAGTAGTTTCTATTGATAATTGAAAAATACAAATAAAAATGCGATTTTGCTAACTAGATTTTGGAAATTCTTAAATAAATGAAATTTAAAATATAATTTATGGTTTCATTATATCATTATCATCATGAATTTTAGTTTAATGCATTAATTCATGCAAAATCATGTTTAGTTATGATATTGTGAAATTTTGCTTAAAAGTATCGAAATCGGGCAAATTTGCAAACTAGAATTTTCAAACTAATGTAAAGTAGGATGTTAAAAATATCGTAATGGTTTCTATAATCTAGTTAGGTTATTTAATGAATATTATGACCATTAGTTTCTTTTAAACATCGAGTTTTGAAGTAAAACGGTAAATTGGCGTTTTCGAGTTTTTCGAAATCGGACGATTTGATCGATTTTTAGGGTTTCGATGAATTAAATCATGTTTTGTATTATAAGTGATGAGTTTTAAAACTATGACTTGTTTGTTGATGTTTATCTCGATCAATCGGCGTTTGTACGCCGATATCGAGCGATATTTGGTTCTTTTGCATGAACGAGACATAGGTTTTAACCTATGCGCGTTTCGTGCGTCGTTTTGATATTGTTCGTGATCCAGTTTACGATATTATATGTGTTTGCGTATAGGTACCCCTCACGTGGACTGCGGGCGATGAAGAAGAGGATGGCGACATCGTTTTCGGCAGACAAGGACCAGGTGAGTAGAGGTATATCTACGGGGGGAAGTCGGGTGGATGGCGTTTAGCACCCCCGCAAGCGTAGAATAGGAATAAGTACTTATTGTCATTAAAAAGCCAGACGTGACCTTAGAATTTCGGTGAGTAGGACCCTAGTAGTGACCCTAGGTGGGACTTGACTGATTTAGAAAGACCATACCAGAGGATGAATACTTTGGAAGAGATTCGTAGATTTTAGGTAGATACACACACGCACACACTGAGACTCGACGTGGTGTATACGTGTATGTGTATATATATATATAGGACTAGGTGTAGGTATATATATATACACAATACGTATGTGTGATATAAGGATGTGATATGATATACGGGAATGAAACAATATAACTGGGCTGATGCCGTGATTCTTGGCTATACAGTCGTGTTTTGATGTTAGCGGATCATTAGAAAATGAGATAATGGATTTGTATACATGAACAATAATAAAGGGTGGTGACGATAATGAAGTACATGGGACTCTAAAATAGAACCCGGACCGTAACCTGTGCCTGAAATTCCGATATGATATCATATAGGTGTGACTTGATTACGACATTATATAGGTGTGACTTGATTTTGACAAGATATATGTATAACTTGATTACGATATCATATAGGTGTGACTTGATTTCGACATGATATATGTGTAACTTAATTACGATATCATATAGGTGTGACTTGATTACGACATCATATAGGTGTGACTTGATTTCGATATGATATATGTGTAACTTGATTACGATATCATATAGGTGTGACTTGATTACGATATGATCTAAGTGTGACTTAATCACAATATGATACATATACATGATATTTCTGAGGATAAATTAACGATGTATATTTATACTGGCAATGATATATGATATATGCGATTACAGTATAGCACCTTGATCTTGACATGTGTTGATGATGATATTATACGAATGATGAGACACGTAGGAGATACTTGACCCGTACCCCGATATTGGGATGCCGTACGATGGATTTTACCGTACGAGGCGTAAATATGATGATTGATCCGCACTCTTGATTCGAGGAAGCCGTACTACGTACGTGACGCTGTTGAGGATGGATCGCCGACTATTAGAGATATGGATTCAGACCTTAGATGGACTCTTATTTCTTATTGACTAGTTTCTTAGGTTTAGTTCCTTAGGAGGTTAGATGGACACTAGTTTAGACTCGAGTCATATAGTTGTAGTTATACTTGTATATCACAGATGAGTGGTTATTACACATCCGTCTTTACATTCATACCGTAATCATAATGTTGCATGTTCATACATATGTTTCTATAATTAGTATAAAACTCTGCCTGTTAGGACACCAGCACCATTACCGATGATGCGCATATTCCACGCACACTTATTTGCCGGCTCACACACATCATCATCGGTAATTGCTATGTCACGTACACTTTAGATCATATTATCTTTTATTGATAGAATCGGCTAACAGCTAGATCGATATAATATTGTGATTGCTCTTTGGTGTCAGTATAGACATGGTATTTATTACTTAGACATTTCATGCATTCGCATTTTCATGTTATCATGCAGTATTATGGGGAATATGCTGACACTTATCATATACTTACTCATGATTTGGGATTTTGGATTTCTATGAGATTTCTGGATTTTTAGGGAAAACCGCAAGAATATATAAAAACTTCTCTCTCTCTCCTCCTCTCTTTTTAAAAACATAAGATGCGGTTTTCTCATGATGTATGTGTCGTCCACCATGAGATTTCATGTTTTCTGTTGGATTTCGAGACCCGATTCGAGGAGTGGATGAACCGTCTCGGGTACATGGTGGGCCCGGTATGGTACCCCGGGGCAAGAAGATCGAGTTGTAGACGATGAGCCTGGCAGGGGAAGACTACCTACCGGTGATGTCTGGCGCGACGGATATCCGAAGGATACCGACCGTTGTCGTGAGATTTGATGATATGGGCCGATCCGGACTGACGGAGCCCGAGATATTGAGACTATGAGACATTGAGATTATGAGGTATTGAGACTTGAGATTTACATGTTTTGTGTCGATGCTTGACACGGATTTCCATGGATTTCATCGATGATATTTCAGATTTCTATACACATTTTACCATGATAAAAGCTAAAGATTTCTTATACAGATATATCTAGATTTCAGGATTGGTTATTTTACATTCATGGTGCATGCATACTCATTCACGTGACATAGTTCTATATGAGGCACTGATACGAGCACGGAGCATTTGCACTTACACGTAGTTTATTATCCTGTCTTTACTTGATGACTAGTAGTATATTAGTATATTATTATGACCTAGGACAGCGTCGTGCATTCGATTTCTTTTCGCAGATATCTTCTACTCACGAGTTGGCAACTCACCCCCATTGTGCCAAATTTTATTACAGGTTGATGTATAGGGTTCCTTGGCAGTTTGCTGGCACATCATTTCATTCCGGATGATTTGCACGGTAGGTTGGTTCATTTGTATCTGGACCGCCGTTGTATTTTATTATTTCATTTGTATCTAGTAAGCTCCATCAACCAAACTTGTATTACTTGATAGTTTACTGGATCAGTTGTTTATTTCGACCTTAGAGTCGGGCTTGTATTATTATGATATCTGGTGGTTTTGTTTTCTTTTGAGTTTTGAACCTCGCCCTTTGGCGTTGTATACTATTGTGCATTGATGTGGTTGTTTCCGCCTTTTGGCGTAGAGCTAGCTCCCGTTTGGGGATGCTTTTTATTGTTTGTATATATATTATTCTTGTTTGTACTCGTTTGGGGCCAGTTTTTACAAAGGAGACTCTGCCGAAATTTTTGAGAAAATTGGATGTTGCTTTTAAACTTGTTTTCTACATGTTTTCCTTTACTTCTTCTTCTTTTTATGGTTTAGATTTCTGGGCTTCGGCTTACTTAGGTTACGTTGCGCCTCTAGACGCTTCGTAATCTAAGTGCCGGTCACGTTCCGTACTTTCGGGTCGTGACACTCCGCCTCGGGGAAACGTCGACCAGCGATACTCCGTGCCGGGGGCACGTCTACTAAATCTCTCCGGGCCAGGGAAACGTCTACCACGGACACTCCGTCTCGAAGACGCGTTAAGCGTCGACCGTCCATGTCATAAAATGGGCAGTGCATCCCAAAAAGTGGGAACCAAAGCAAGTCGCCTCCACGTGAAAGAAGATCCGTCAATTTCATGCACACGACCCACATATGTGGTGTGCATTTATTGATGGGGGGCACTTTGTTGGGGTTGAAAATTGCATCCCGGTTGACCAAGTCAAAGTCAAGGTCAACCCCAAGCCAAGTGGGCCCAAGCCCGAATCAAGTGGGCCCATGCCCAGGTCGAGTCCGAACATGAAGCGGCCGGCCCTCTTCCACGCCCAAAATGAAATCATGTAACAAATAATTTTTATGTAATTTTCTATGCATGAATGGGCATAGAGCCAAAATTTTGTAAAGCCCATGGCTTATGTGCAAAAAGAAATGACACATAAGCCATGGGATGGGCAAAATGCCATTTTTGTAAAGCCCAAGGGGCTATATGTAAAGTGTATGGCCTATAAAGGCCAAGATAATAAAAATATCACCACAACCTTTTCTCTCTCCAAAAGAATCAAGATCTGTGATCTTCTCCTTCCTCAAGGTTCTAAAAACTTTCTTCTCTTTTTGAATTAAATCAAGAGTTTTACTCTTCCTTTTCCAAAACTAAATAGTTTTTTACAACGAAACCTACAAAGGGGAACTCAGATCTCCCATCAGATCTTAAAAATAAGAGATTTTTAAAATCTCATACTTCTTGTTCTTCAAGATCCAGCCAAAAGAGGAGGATGAAGGAGACCCATCTCGTAAAAATCCCACTTTGGGAAGATCCAGAGCTTAAGGGAGAAGCTCGTTTCAGTATCTCCAAAAACATCTTAGGAGTTTAACTCCACTCTAAATTCTCTTTCGGGAGTTTAAATCCCATTTCTGGGGCTAAAAGTCTGTTTTCCTCGCCGGCGCCCAAGCGTCCGAGGGCCTAGCACCCTAAGCGCCCAGCGCCTACGTGTCGGGCACGTGGTGTGCTAGCGCTCGAGCGCCTTGCGCTCAAGCGCCCAGCTCCCACGTGCCGGGCACGTGGTGCGCTAGCGCTCGAGCGCCTTGCGCTCAAGTGTCTAGCGCTCAAGCGCCCAGCGCCCACGTGTCGGACACGTGGAGCGCACAGCGCTCGAGCGCCCAGCACTCAAGTGCTAGGCATGTGAGGCGCTGGCCCCACGCGTCCTTTGGGCGCTTTTCCCCTTTATATATATATGTATATATACACATACACACACATACTCCACACTAAAAACACCTCCCCCGTTAGAAAAAATTTCTAACGGGGCGCTGCCCGCACCCCGCAAGGAGGCTGCTAGCCCCTTGACCCTCAACCCGCTATCCGGGTAACGGGACCCCCGTAAAAACTCTGAGGGGCCCCCGATATATCCAAAAACACACGTACACTGCACATTGAGTTCGCATGACCAGTTTAACCCGTCAATCGGAGGTTCTCTCGCTCCAAAGGCGCGGGATAATTAACGGCAGCTTAGCCCGCGGTTGCCGGAGATTCGGATCACCACAATCAATAAACCCCGGCCTACTCTACGCAGGGGGAATCTGTAGTACGCCTGACAAGCGCGCGTATTCCCATCTCAATGGGGTGACGAAAAACACCCTACACCGGTCACATCCAAACTTTGGGTCGCGACAACTGAGTGGGTAGGAGAAAATTATAGGATTATAGAGTCTTGGAGTTATAAGGTTTGGAATACGGATAGAGATAAAAATCATAATGGAGTAGGCGTAATCATAGATAGACGGTTGCTTGAGAATATAGTTGAGATTATGAGAAAAGGTGATAAGATTTTACCGGTTAAGATTATTCTGGGTAGGAAGTGTAAGTCTACGGTAGCGCCCCGGCCGTCTGTCCGATGCCAAAATGCGGAAACGAAAACTTTTTCAAAACTTGAAACCGGCGCTATCGCGGACTTTAATCCCAGATCGAACCATTAACCTATAACTAGCAAACTAGAGAAGGGTTAGAAAAGATATACCAATCGATCCGTGTCCTTCGGTCTTTAGCCACCATCCCTAGCTCCTCGCGGCATCTCCGATCTCCGGTCTACTCGTCGGAAGGGCACCACATCATCGAGTCTTTTTACGGGCTCCCGCTTTATCCGAAGCAACTTAGACACGAACTTTGCCAGCCGACGTGTCCAAGGTGAAGTAAAGAATGTGTGTGATCACTTTGTCTCTTGCATCCATTGATTCTCAACGCATGAGAGTGTATGGATGGAGGTTGAAGATGAAGCCATTTGTGGAAATGGTGAGCTAGAGGAAGAAGAAGAAGAAGAAGCATTTTTCTTTCTTGTGTTGAATTATTGTGAGAGCACTAGAATGAAACTCAAGAGCAAACCCAAAGAGATATGGTTGCCCTTTCTCTCTCCATCCATCAATTCAACACACTAATCAATCACTAAACATGACATGGTTCAAAGAATAAGACCATGAGTCACCACTCTTGTCCATGTCATAATTAATGCACCTCATCATGAATTAAGCTCACTATTTCCACCAAAGTAAACATTAACCCAAATGTTTACAACAATAAAAAGATACGGTAACATCTAAAGTAAACTCGTGACGGATCACAAGGATACCCCTCACCTGTATATACATACCTGCATTCGCATTCCGACTGAATGCGAATGCGATGAGACCAAAGTAATCCAACAAATCTAATACTAGGATCCGGCTTAAACCAAAGCCCACTAGTATGATCCGCCCGATCATGATCCGTGCACTACTGCACATATATGATCGAACCCTGCCATATATCATACGGCCTCTACAACGTTTCGCCCGAAACTTGAGAAACTGTCTGTGGGGGACTCTAAAGACTCGTCAATACTTTAGCTGTGGATTTAACCACTAGCACGACAGTGGTACTAGCCGTACGTAACGGGCTACCAGGTATTGACCAAAAGGGAGGTCGATGAGCGAACTCATCCTGACACCCTACTGAGCCTGTCAGCGACAATATCCGTACAGTCCGGTCCGTTCGTCTATGAGCATCGCATGTCGGGCCTAGGGGGTTGGTAAAAGTCAGACCCCCAAAAGCGGTACAAGTCGTGTCGGAGTGTAGCCCAGAACACCCTGAGATACTACTGGAATACCTACCAGTAAATCTCCTGCCTTGGCCAAGGACTTCGTGTAATGGCTCTCCTAGACACAGCGCGATCTCACCCCCAATAGCGGGAGAGACGAAACCCCTGCCGATACGCTCACTGCCTCCATGTGGCTCGGGGCTGTACCCAACTAAAACCTGTTTGCATGACTCCTTTGAGCCGTGGTAGGGTAGTAATCAAAGCACAGTGGGAACTTACACGAGACAAATGACGATCTCAGGTCGATGAACTAACCTGTACACATGTCACCAGGGAACTGCTATCTGACGTCAGGTATAATACCAACTAGTATGTTCCCGGCGAGTCATGTCCGGTGTACTCATAACCCAATGAGCACCTGTATATATCTTAGGTGAACCAACTGACACCAATGGCTTGTGAGACCAACCACCGCCCCTCGTCGGGGTCTCGACTGTATACACCAGTCTACTAATAGAGTATCAATGCCCAGTCTCGAAACTCCAACGACTAGGGACCACTGGACAACATACAATACTCTGTATAAGTCCCCTGAGTCTAATAACTCATTCCCTGTGTGTCGTAGGTTAAAAACTGTACTTATGGTTAAGAAGAATTACACCGCTGTTTAATGCTCCTTACCTAACCATCCAGTGATATAGGTAAATGTCATAGACATAATTTCAAAAAGTTATATCTCACTTTTTAAAAATAAACGTACAGATATATCAATTTAAAATTTGTGCATAACAACGGATATTCAAAACCAAATATTTGCTGTTCGGCAAACAACCCAGGCGATTTCCTTAAATATCACCAATTACAACGAATCCCGATATAATAAGGATGATCACCCAATTCCCAATAACTTAATCTCACTCATCATCTGTAAAACCATACAGATGTGAGAATCAAACCTGGTAAATACATACCCTGGAGCAAGGACTAATTGGGAAATCAATTTTCTTTTAACAATACACAGTGAAACTGAAACATGTAAATGTTTCGAAGGGGTATTCGGGTATTCTTAGTAATGCCTCTTCCATTATCAGATTCACAACTGTAACCGTATATTTCTTTGCCATCTCTCCAAATCCCTTTATATGTCTTTAGTCATTACCTTCTGTACACCCCTTTAGACTAAATGGTTTTCTTCCCTCCCTACGTTTCGGCACCAGCCTATGGTTTGGAAGAAGACTATCAAATAAGTATAATAGGTGTACTCTCCTAATCCTAGGAGTACTCGTAACCCGAGAGAAGGTAAAGATAAAAGACAACTGAATAAAACCTTATTCCTATTTCTCCTGAACCAGAATCCATCCCCGAACTGGAACAAGTTCCTTCGAGTTCGTATATAACTATACGATGGAGTATCCAAATAACTGTGGATCTTCGTAGTGATACGGAGTGTCCTAGAGAAATAAAAAGGTGAAGTAGGAGTGGCGATGAAATACTTGGTTTGGTCATGAATAGCAGTCGCAATTTACTTTGCCCTCTTACTAATCCCTTTATTTGTCTTTACTTAATACCTTCTGTACACCTTTTAGGCTAAATGGTTTTCTTCATTCCCTACCGTTCGGCACCTGCCTATGGTTTGGATGAAGACTATCCAATTAGCGTAACAGGTGTACCGTCCTAATCCAAGGAGCACTCGCAACCTGAGAGAAGGTAAAAGGAAAAGACAACTGAATAGTCCTATTCATTTTCTCCAGAACCGGAAACCATCCTCGAATCTGGAACAAATTCCTTCGAGTTCGTATATAACCATACGATGGTTTTATCCAATGGAAGTGGATGTTCGCAGTAATACAGGGTGTTCTGGAGAAAAGGGTAAAAGTAGGAGTGGCAATGAGGTATGCAACTCTGACAATCCAAAAGCCAGTGTTTTAAGAAAGTTCGGTCAACTTGGTCACTGAGTCATAGTCAAGGGTCGGGTCATGGTCGCTGCCAAAGAGAGAGAGAAAAGAAACACTCGGCGTACACTCTAACCTAGATCGGAATGGTTATCAATTTATCTAATCAGGAAACCTCCCACTATAACCTCAAATTCTCCTCCAAACCTGAAAGAAGAATTAGTCGGGATCACCCGAGGAGTAAACCAACTCATCAGTGGGAATCGGGATCCAACTATCATCGCATGATAATGTGATGGAATCCACTCACGTTATCACACTCCAGAAGGTATGCGCATGCTTGGCAAGTTTCAGTTTCTTTAGAAACTCCCGATGTGATTTTTACCCCATGCTCTTATGACCTTGACTTTGGCCAACAAATCATAAGTCACATGTCAAGTTCTACCCGTCATTATCCAGGTTAATTTGAACCCATGTGTACCTACCCTTGACTTTGGCCAACAAAGCAGTACGACTGTCCCAAACCAACGCATCTATTTATGCAGCAGAAAGATAACAAATAGCCACCATACACTATGCCTTGACTTTGGCCAACAAACATAGCATGAATACTAAGTGCTACCCGTTTGAAATGACGGAGGGCTACGAATGGTTTTTGGCGAAAAACCTTTAACGTAATGAACTTGATATCGTTGAAGGAACCGGATAGCTTTTTATAAAAATATAGTGGCGAAAACCTTCGCTAAAGAGGTCACTCCCGGTGAAGGGATCTCGGCTCTTTCCCCATAGAATGAGATGCAGGATATTCCAACTGAATACCACGATGCAAATAAAAAAGGCAATCGGCTATAGTGAAGTTATTACCCTGACGCAAAATTCTGCCCAAGGGGTCACTCCCGGTGAAAGGATCTCGGCCCTTGCCTCGTCGACTGAGGTGCTGGATATTCCTAAACCGAATACCACTGTGCAAAACAAAAGAAAACGTCCTTGCAATAACAGCTTTTTGAAAAAATGTTCCAACAACATCAGAATAGGTTTGTTTAGCTTGCATTGATCCGAATCAATGCAGTCCCATCAATTGATCACACCACAAAAGAACGAAAATATGATGTACGTATATGCCATCCGCATTCGCCACTGGGTCCCGTCATCACCCGTTAGGTTACTTAATTAACGACAGAGCGGGGACTGGACTAGCGCGGGTGTAAAACATATATAACATCTACTAGTATATATATCAATATATAATATTCGCTCATGGCGTGAAAAAAAATGCAACATCACAGAAATGTAATAAGCATCACAGAACAATACAGATAATCTGGGATCCCCGGGTTTCATAGAGCCGCTACTGAAACCCGACGTTCTACTGGTCGTGTGGATAGCCTGTGCAATGAAATCCTAGACCCCTACGGGCGCGGCAAGTTACCCGCCAAAACCTGAAGTGAGGCAACCCCCTTCACCAAAGTGAATGGACCACCCAGCACTTCACGGAATCCAGTAACTTGAGCACCCCTCCTTGGGTCAACCTATACCCCTTACAAGTGCAGCGAATAGCCCACCAATTCTAGAGTGAAGCCCCCTCCGTCTCAAAACCATAAGATGCGAGCCCATTGCCCTCTAGAACCCGGCTATCCGTGCACCCCACCGCGGGGTAATCCTAGTACAGAAAGTAAAATATATACAACGGGTATATCGACCTCAGCCCGGTCGTGCCCCAAAAGAATAATATACAAACAGGCAGTGACGGCAGTCCACATGTCGGACGCTCGCCCCGCAATATCAAATGTACAAATACAACCAAACTGTACTACCATTGCATCCAGGCTATCCACCACGAAAAATCCGCAATATCACAGCACAACACAGAACATCAACGTGAATGTCACGTTCGCAAATCCGTCTAAAATGGCTATAGCAATTAGACAAGATTTACCGATCAAATGACATTCACGGTCACAGATATAATGTAAGTACTGTAAACTAACATATTTAAATTTTCGATCGATAAAATTTCCCGAAGTGGGCCCCAAGTACAATTCCCAGTACTCAAAATAATCTGGGCCAAAACAAAAAATACCAGAAACCTCAATTCCAAGTCAGAGATCACTGTAGAAAAATTGGTGGACTGATGCTACAGTAGTGCGGCGGAACCGCGACCAAAACAAGGGTAATGCCGCGGTTCCGCGGCGCTATGGTGAGATCAGTGTACCAAATTTTCTCAGATTTCTTAAAAAAGCCTGCCTGATTTTCTGCAACACTCAAAAAAAATTTTAGACCACAAAAAAAATTCGACAGAAACTTCGTTTTTGAAATTGCTGTTTCGGAATTTTGTTCGATCGAAGTTCTAAACACGTTAGAGCAAGCTAGTAAAGGTTAATGGTGTGTCTCTGATACCATGTAAGTCTACGGTAGCGCCCCGGCCATCTGTCGAGGCCAAAATGCGGAAACGAAAACTTTTTCAAAACTTGAAACCGGCGCTATCGCAGACTTTAATCCCGGATCGAACCATTAACCTATAACTAGCAAACTAGAGAAGGGTTAGAAAAGATATACCGATCGATCCGTGTCCTTCGGTCTTTAGCCACCATCCCTAGCTCCTCGCGGCATCTCCGATCTCCGGTCTACTCGTCGGAAGGGCACCACATCATCGAGTCTTTTTACGGGCTCCCGCTTTATCCGAAGCAACTTAGACACGAACTTTGCCAGCCGACGTGTCCAAGGTGAAGTAAAGAATGTGTGTGATCACTTTGTCTCTTGCATCCATTGATTCTCAACGCATGAGAGTGTATGGATGGAGGTTGAAGATGAAGCCATTTGTGGAAATGGTGAGCTAGAGGAAGAAGAAGCATTTTTCTTTCTTGTGTTGAATTATTGTGAGAGCACTAGAATGAAACTCAAGAGCCAACCCAAAGAGATATGGCTGCCATTTCTCTCTCCATCCATCAATTCAACACACTAATCAATCACTAAACATGACATGGTTCAAAGAATAAGACCATGAGTCACCACCCTTGTCCATGTCATAATTAATGCACCTCATCATGAATTAAGCTCACTATTTCCACCAAAGTAAACATTAACCCAAATGTTTACAACAATAAAAAGATACGGCAACATCTAAAGTAAACTCGTGACGGATCACAAGGATACCTCTCACCTGTATATACATACCTGCATTCGCATTCTGACTGAATGCGAATGCGATGAGACTAAAGTAATCCAACAAATCTAATACTAGGATCCGGCTTAAACCAAAGCCCACTAGTATGATCCGCCCGATCATGATCCGTGCACTACTGCACGTATATGATCGAACCCTGCCATATATCATACGGCCTCTACAACGTTTCGCCCGAAACTTGAGAAACTGTCTGTGGGGGACTCTAAAGACTCGTCAATACTTTGGCTGTAGATTTAACCATTAGCACGTCAGTGGTACTATCCGTACGTAACGGGCTACCGGGTATTGACCAAAAGGGAGGTCGATGAGCGAACTCATCCTGACATCCTACTGAGCCTGTCAGCGACAATATCCGTACAGTCCGGTCCGTTCGTCTATGAGCATTGCATGTCGGGCCTAGGGGGTTGGTAAAAGTCAGACCCCCAAAAGCGGTACAAGTCGTGTCGGAGTGTAGCCCAAAACACCCTGAGATACTACTAGAATACCTACCAGTAAATCTCCTTCCTTGGCCAAGGATTTCATGTAATGGCTCTCCTAGACACAGCGCGATCTCACCCTAATACCGGGAGAGACGAAACCCCTGCCGATCCGCTCACTGCCTCCATGTGGCTCGGGACTGTACCCAACTAAAACCTGTTTGTACGACTCCTTTGAGCCATGGTAGGGTAGTAATCAAAGCACAGTGGGAACTCACACGAGACAAATGACGATCTCAGGTCGATGAACTAACTTGTACACATGTCACCAGGAAACTGCTATCTGACGTCAGGTATAATACCAACTAGCATGTTCCCGGCGAGTCCTATCCGGTGTACTCATAACCCAATGAGCACCTGTATACATCTTAGGTGACCAACTGACACCAATGGCTTGTGAGACCAGCCATCGCCCCTCGTCGGGGTCTCGACTGTATACACTAGTCTACTAATGGAGTATCGATGCCCAGTCTCGAAAACTCCCTCGACTAGGGACCTTTTAAGGATGTGCTTATAGACCCCAGCTCCCACTTATATGATCGTCATCATACTGCTGGCCGTCAAGCAAGAATCCTAAGGGCTCTATCAACGTGTAATAGTGACCTGTAAGGTCACCTAAAGCATGTACACGATGATAAAGATAAACCAGATAGCATACTATCATCTTGAGTAAGACTGTCCTACCGATATAGGTCCTCCCTCAATCATTGCAATCGCGCGCCTGCGATCCAATAATTGACTTTGAGGGCACTATATCCAACAGGAAGATCCTTAATATTATTAGTGTTTATGCACCACAGATAGATATTGATGATGCTGGTAAGCGTCTATTCTGAGAGAATTTAAACGAGATAGTGCAAAAGATACCTAGTGGAGAGAAGTTATTTATTGGTGATGATCTCAATGGACATGTGGGTACTATTCGTGGTGGGTTTCATACTATCTATGGAGGTTTTGGTTTTGGACAAAGGATGAAGAAAGTAGCTTCATTCTAGATTTTGCCTTATCTTATGTCTTGATCATAGTAAACACCTGGTTTAGGAAAAGAGAGTTTCACCTTATCACCTTTAGGAGCGGATCGAGTGCAAGTCAAATAGGCTTTTTTCTGACGAGAAAGATAGATAGAGGTTGTTGCATCGACTGTAAGGCTAGGTAAGAGTATAACCACTTAACACAGACTTTTAGTTCTACATTTTCGATTTAGAAAAGGACATAGAAAGATTATACATAAGGTAAAGCCAAAAATTAAGTGGTGGCGACCGAATAAAGGTAACCTAAAAATCTTTTATATATTAGTTCAAGAGACGGATTGGCAGTCTAAAAATGATTCAGACACAACATGGAACAAGATGGCTAGTTGTATCAAGAGAATGGTTAGACATCTACTTGGTGAGTCGAGGGGTAGTGCTTCACCATTTAAGTACACATCATAGTGGAACGAAGAAATAAAAGATGTTATAAAATCAAGAAGGATTCTTCAGAGATGTGGAAAGATTTGAGAAATATAAAATGATTAAAAAGAAAGTTAAGAAAGCTGTTTAGAAAGTTAAAACTAAGGTCTATAAGAAGGTGTACAAGAAGTTGGATACTAAAGAGGCTAAAAATGATATATACAGGATTGCTCAGATGCAAAAAAGGAAGAACAGAGATTATGTGCGGTGAAATGTGTCAAGGATGAAAATTAGAAAGTTTTAGTTCGAGATGAGAATATCAAGAAAATGTGGAGAGATTATTTTGACAAATTGTTCAATGAGAACTTTACTAAGAATTTGGATGGACATGTCATTCAATCTCAAGATATAAACCGTGATTTCATGCGTAAAATAAGAGTACCTGAGATTAAAGAGCTTTTGAAGATGTCGAAAGTAAAAAAAGTGATGACTGCATGTGAGGGTGAGTGTTGAAAGTAAAAATCTAAATGATGGGATTTTAAAGATAGTTCCACATTGGAAATAACAAAAGAAATACATGGATATAGAATATAAGATATAAGATGGGCCAAAACTCAACAAGATTTAAGTCTTATTGTTGGAATCCACTTATCATTAAAAGTCTATGCGTAAAAGCCCATCCCTCCTCCAACTCTTCTCTAACTTTAGAACTCTACTCTATTTTGAAAACTTTCTACATGGTATCAAAACCCGTGTACACTCACAGAGACTGAGGTACTATCGGGAAAACTATAAAAGGTACATGGACATAAAATATAAAATTGGTCACACTTCAACAAGACCCGAGTTTTATTGTTGGAACACATTTATATTAAAAACCCAAGTGTACCTATTAAAAAGCACACTACTCTCTCAACTTTAAATACTCTAAATTTTAACATGGTATCAGAGCCAAAGGTTTGATTCTCTACGTGATAACCATACCAAGAAAAAGTAATGGTTGCATGTAACTCTTCTCGTACTTTACACGTGGCAACCACACCAAAAAAAGTGATGGTTGCATATAACTCTACTCGTACTTTCCATGTGACAATCACACCAAGAAAAAATGATGGTTGCACGTGAGGGGGAGTGTTGAAAATAAAAAACCAAATGATGGAATTTTAAAGATAGTCCCATATTGGAAACAATAATAGAAACACATGGATATAAGATATAAGATATGCCAAAGCTCAACAAGACTTAAGTCTTATTGTTGGAACTCACTTATCATTAAAAGCCCATGTGTAAAAACCCATCACTCTTCCAACTCTTCTTTAACTTTAAACTCTACTTTACTTTAAAAATACTATAACAGAAGAGAATGAAATCAAGAAAAATGGTTGGTCAAGATGAGATTCCTATTGAGATTTGGAGATGCTTAGGAGAGATAGACGTTAAATAGCTGACAGATCTGTTTAATAAGATTTGACATACCAAAAAGATACCAAATGAGTGAGGGAAAAGTACCCTTGTGCCTATTTACAAGAATAAGGATGACATTCAAAGTTTCTCAAACTACCGTGGAATAAAACTTATGTGTCACACCATGAAGTTTTGGGAGAGAGCGATTGAACACGGGCTAAGAAAGGATTTTAAGATAATAGAGAACCAATTTGGGTCCATACCTGGATGATCGACAACGGAGGCTATTCATTTGCTTCATCAACTTGTAGAGCGTTTTCGAGAGAAGAGAAGAGATTTGCATATGATATTTATTGACTTAGAGAACACGTACGAAAAACTACCTAGAGAGGTATTATGGAGGACAATGATTAAAAAGGGGGTTCCAGTCAAGTATATTAACATAATCAAGGACATGTACGATGAAGTAGTGGCAAATATCAGAACTTGCGGCGGCCTAACAAGTGATTTTCCGATTACAATTGGCTTATATCAAAGATCTGCATTAAGTCCATTCCTGTTTACCATCTTGATGGATGAGCTTACTAGAACTATCCAAAATGAGATATCTTAGTGTATGCTATTCTGTAACGACCCTGAATTTTCTGTACAAAATTTTTCTTCTTAAAGTACAGAAAGGAGTTTCTTTGCCTAAGCACAATTTAAAAGTTATTCTTGTTTAAGAACAGTAAGAAAGAACTTATAGCTCATTGGTAAAGCCTTGCACTACTATGACATAGCCCCTGTGTTCAAATCCCATCAGCCACATATTATTTTTCCTGATTTTTCTTTTAAACTTTTTGGAAGCCCAAAAGTTTACACGTGTACTGCACACAAAATTGAACTGTCGGGAAAAACAAACATGCATAAAATGTTGTGTACACATAGAGAAACATGTGGCAAGCATCCAATCCCCCAACTCCATAGAATGGCCGGCGAGATCGAGCCTTGGACCGACGACGGCGGGTGATCCGTAGGGATTAGCCCCCATGTTTTGCACATAAAACCTTTGGCCTACCCCCATTATCCCTGTTTGTTTACTTTGAATTAAAACAGAGAATTCAATTTCACCTTGAAATCCATTTTTAATGCATTTTAATTCATTCTTCAATTCTAAAACCCTAATTCCACACTATAAATACAACCCCATACCCTAGCCCCTCCTCATTCTGAAATCCCTACCCAAAATTATCAAATTTTCTAAGTACAAATGGAGTCGAAGTGGAGTTAGCCCAATGTCAACTTCCGGCGACCCCACGACACCACGAAGGCTACCACCTTTTTTCTATCTCTCCTCACTCTTTTTAGCTAGTAAGTCCTACCCCCTTCTTCTCTTTCTACATAAAGTCACTTTTTATAAAATATGTCGAAAGTGGAGTTAACACCGACATCTTCTTTAAAAACCTCATAAATTCCACTCTTCTTATATTTTCTTCATGTATATTCCTACACCATACTTATTAATCATGAAAACTAATAATTAAAAACAATCTTCACCTTAAAACGTCATGTTATATAACTTAAACCTAGCTTTTACATGAAAATACCATGAACTTCATATATTCATCTTTTAGTTCTTTTGATAACTATTACTTATAGAAAACTTCACGGGATAATGACCTACCCCTCACATACACACATATTGACATAGCACGGTACTCTTGGAAACCTATTTTTTGTAGCGATTACAACATTTCATCAAAATACCATAAACTATAAAAATCGGATTTTCTTTGAATTGTATTATCTAAATTCTTTGCGATTATACCTCTACAACCCTTTTTAGGGGACCAGCTATTGGATGGTGCGGATTATCGCACATTCTTAGGCTAGTAGAGTGAGATGCAGACCTCCTCGCGGAGCATTCGGTCTTAAAAGATTTTAATACGATTTTTAAGAAAAACGACATTTTCTATTTAATAATAAAATTAATTTTTTATAAATATATAAATATTATCAAACCACAT
Source organism: Agapanthus africanus (assembly GCA_030015575.1). Lineage (NCBI taxonomy): Eukaryota > Viridiplantae > Streptophyta > Magnoliopsida > Asparagales > Amaryllidaceae > Agapanthus > Agapanthus africanus. Next base: position 335,515,681 of record JASDDO010000029.1, on the reverse strand, counting down.
ATTTTCAAGATATAATAAAATTCCATGTTTTCTAAAAAGATAAAAGAATGACAAGTTTCACCAAAATACTCTTAAGTTATCCAAAAGACAAATTTTACACTTAAATACCATGAACTATTTAAGCTAAATTAATATTCACTAAAATAGCTCAAATCTTAAAAGTTACATCCATGAAACCCTAAATACGATAAATAAATACTCAAGATTTATTTTTAAAATATATAAAATATTTTTCATAACCCCCCCTCGAGTTATATAAATTACATTTAAAGACTTTAGTAAATATGGGTTTAAGCGGGATCAATTCTCTTGAGCCTCAGGGAGCCGGAGAAAGTGAATACTTGCCTATTTAAGGTAGAAAAACTTAACGGTGTTATCAATAGTAATTGTCTTGGAAAAAGACACAAATTTGCCGTCCATGTGCAGCAGTTACCGATAACTCCTAAACCTAATTCAGGATCCAAATCAGTTCTAAGTGTCTGATTCAAGTCTGGGTCCAAATCAATCTGATTCTAATCCAAATCAGAATCCAATTCAATATGAATTCAATATATTTGACATGAATACTTGAACCTGAATCTGAATACCAGAACAAGATCAACATGCAAACATGACTTGACTTGACCGAACCATGGCTACATCTTGACTTGGTTACATGCCTACTTGATACATCCTGAAACTGTTTACATGAACAACTTATATTCATGGTCTCGGTAAGTCTGATAACTATAATTTATACAATATACATTACGGGGTTTAACGGAGTAGACTGGTACGGAATGTATTAGAAGTGGAACGAGATGGTTACTAAAAGACACCTATCTGAACATCCGTGTCGTTGTCCCGTGGGTTTTGATGGAGCCTTGTACTACCGATTACCATAGTCCACGGAGCAAGTTGGACTCATCTCGTATGCACTAATACATTCTGTACCAAGTTACAAACAACTACGTTAGTATAACAAACATATATTTATACCAATTACCAGTTATGTTCCCTTTATTTAAACTATTCCTACTTTTGGAACTTACCGAGCGCTAGTTCGCTGACGACATTCTTTCTATTTCTTTTTTTGGAATGTTCGTCAGGAGTACCGAACCCTCAGGAGACCGAGCCCAGCCAGGACGACTTGGACCAGTTCATAGAGCTGCCAGACTTCTAGATTTTACTTATACTTATTTCAGTTTGTATGCCACTGTTTAGACACTTCTTTTATCATTGTACATTTTCTTTTCAAATCAGTTGTAATGTAAAGAAAGAATGTTAATAAAAGTTGTTGTTTAATTATTACATCTCTTGTTATTCTTGTGTATTTATTTATATTGCTTATTTACACTTAACGTATTTATTTCTGAATAAATACGTTGCGGCCCGTCACGTCTACTTCCCCGTACACTAGGAAGCGGGGCGTGATTGATGATATGGTCTAGTAAATAAGACGAAAGCAGGGGTTCATGCCAAATTGGAGTTATAAAGGAAAACGTTGGAATCTCCAGGGTTCAGATTAAGCAGGTCCAAGACAACATATATGTATTGCAAATTTAGCAAATTGATAAGTCGAGACCACAGTGGTATAATACTGGATGGACAAGAGATATCATCGAGCGATCAGTTTAGATATCTAGGTTCCATCATCCAAAAAATGAGGAGATCGATAGAGATGTCAATCAAAATATCCAAGCTGGTTGGTTGAAATGAAGAAGTGCAACATAGATTTTGTGCGATCGTAACTTTTCATTAAGATTGAAAGAAAAATTTTATCGGAGCGCTATTCAGCCTGCCTTATTATATGGTACAGAATACTAAGCTCCTAAGAAGTATCATACACAGAAGATACATGTGGCGGAGATGCGCATGCTTCGTTGGATGTATGGTAACACTAGAAAAGATAAGGTGCAAAATGAGAATATTTGTGCAAAAGTTGATGTAGCACCTGTGGAGGAGAAGATGCGGGAAAACCGGCTAAGATGGTTTGGTCATGTGCAACACAGACCTATGGAATCACTGGTTTGACGAATGGATACTTTCTATATAGACAATGTTAAAAGGGCGAAAGGAAGACCAAAGAAAATATGGATGGAGGTGATACGAAAAGATATGGTTGTCAAATTCCTCAATGAAAATATATTATTCGATAGGAGTGAGTGGAGACGGAGGATCCATGTGCTGGACCTGGCGTGATTCTCATATTGGTTTATGTAGCTTACCCCATATGCTTGGAATAAAAGGCTCAGATGTTGTTGTTTATCATCGTTTAAATTTACAGTTAGTAGGCACATGGCACCCTTATCGATACATGAGCCAGCATGTATGACTCCCTAAAGTAGATTATTAGCATCAATGCCCTTAAGATTGTCATCTATGGTCTCAAAAAATTAAAGTCGATGTGGCAGCAGATAAATTTAGGGGTGGTGGGTTCTAATAAGTTAGTTGATGTGTTTATAAATGGAGATTAATGGAGGAAAGAGGCCATAGTGTAGGGTTCCTAGGCACACTAATGAGGGCTCACAAGGCATCAACCATGCCAATTTCAAAAATTACAAGTGCCGAGAAACCCTAATACGGATCGTTAACTAGATATGTAGGCGACAAAAGAAACTAGTTAACAACTTAACAACAAGAACGGAAATACAACCTTTGTAGATCCGGTCCACCACCTCCATAGCTCCGCAATGAAGTCTCCTCACTGTCCAAATCGAATCCCGGGCTCTAGCGTCGGCTTCATCGGAGAAATGGGCGGGCTAGGTCATCGACTACGATGCCGAAGATGATCTACGTCGAGGCATCACTAGATCAAGCTCCCACTTCACCAAGTCATGAAACTTGTGAAGAAAACACCCTATACTACTTGGCAAGAGGTAGAGGATGAAGAAATAGGAAGTGGGTTCACTTTAGAATTGGATTTCTCACTCTTTTCATCAAATCACCATTGATGGAATCAAGCTTCTTCAAGTGAAGAAGAAGAAGAAGAAGAAGATAAATATTATGATAAGTTTTTTTTTCAAAAAGAAAATAAAATTTATACTTATCATAATCCAACCATGGTCAAGTGTAGAGAATGAACTAGGGTTATGTGGAATGGTTAGGGTTAAACATGAGACAAAATGGTCACTTAGTAAAAGCTTCATGAAGCTTCAAAATCAAACAAAATAAGCCACCATTTTCTTTCATTATCTTTTCCATAAAGAAATAAATAAATAAATGAATAAATAAATAAAAGGAAAACCCTAACCATTACACAACCATGGTTTAATCTTGACACATGCTCAAGTAAGCATGTATCATCAAACATGATACAATCAAGTGCACAAAAGTATATCACATATACAACTTGTGAACTTCAAGTGAGAAAATCCATTTAAAGTGAACCAATACTAGTTAATGCAAAGTAATATATCAAATATATAATTATGCATTAAATCATTAAATCAACACTTGATTCAATGATCCGATCATGTCGCACACAACCGACTAGTATACAATGTATCGTTTTATCGAATCAATCCTTGATTCGATAACTAGGTTATATCGCATACAACCATTCGACACATTCATCGCGAGAATGGAATACGGTATCACATACACACATTATTCTCGGTCCCGCACATATCTCATATGCGCTCCTATTTCGTTTCTCTTGAGCCAGGAAACCTCTGTGTAGGACTCTAAAGACTCGTCAATACGCCGGCAACAGGTGATGATCATATCAAACACCCACAAGCCGCAAGCGGTCTGCTAAACGTAACGGCCACCTGGGTATTGAGCGATCAGAAGATCGACGAGCAAGCCCGCTCACACTCCTGTGAATCCAACCAGTAACACTTACCGTACAGTCCGGTCTCGTCGTCTGATATGTCGCATATCTCGCCTAGGGGTGGTAAACGTCAGACCCCAATAGCTTGATAAGTCGTGTCGATATGAGGTCTATAACAGTTCGAGAAACTACTGGTAACACTTACCAGTAAATCTCAGCAACCCTGGCCATGGATTTCCGGTTATAGCCAATCGAACACAGCGCAACATCAACTCCCTATACCGGGAGAGACGAATCCCCTCCTATCGCTCATTGCCTCCATGTGACTCGGGACTGTACCCAAAAACCACCGTTTTGCACGCCTTCTTGGACGTGGTAAGATGGAAATCAAAGCACAGTGGGAACCATACAAGACTCTATGACGATCTCGGGTCAACAGACTACTCTGTACCAGTGTCACCAGAGAACTGCCATCTGACGTAAGGTATAATACCATCTGCGAGTTCTCGGCGAGTCCGTCCAGTGTACCCAGTCTCCACTGAGCACCCGTATATCATCTCTGATGTCAAACACCAATGGATATGGGATCATCCATCGCCCAACTGTATGGGTCGAGAAGGTATACGCTAGTCTACTCTGGTATATCGATGCCCCGTCTCGATATACCCACGACTAGGGACTTTGAAGGATGTACTTATGGACTACCATGTCCCCACTAGTATGATCCGCATCATAGTCCAGGTAGTCAACTACACATCCTAAGGGCTTTACCAACATGTAACAGAGAGACAATCAGTGTACACGTTAAGGTAAAGATCAACCAGATAGCATACTATCATGTCGAGCAAGAAAGTCCTCCCTATATATGTCCAAGCATCCACTACAATATACATCCTATGTATAGTAATGGCCTCTAGGGCATACATATAACTAACAATCTCCCACTTGCACTAGGGCCATCTGATAGCAGTGGTTGTAGTATCTCATACTCAACCATCCCATAAAAGTCTCTCTCTGGGAAAAGGCCTTTGTGAGTGGATCCGCCGTGTTGTCTTCTGAGTCTACTCTCCTGACCTCGATCACCCTGGAGATCAACCATCTCGATGATCAGGTGATACTGCCTTAGAATATGTCTGGATCACTGATGGGACGGGCGTTCCTTGGCACAAGCCACAACTCCATTGTCACACAATGGGAGGAACTAAGTTCATCTCATGAACAAATATACATCCAGACTGCCTCTTTAGTAGCATCTCAAATAGCGATGTATCCAGCCTTTATCGTCTAGTATGCCACGGTATCTAGCTTGGAACTCTTCCAACATACCGTCCCTTTACTGAGGGTAAAGACAATGCCTGTGACTGACATTCAGTCGTCCTTATCACTCTGGAACCCTTCCAGTGATTCTCCCCAGGATCGATTGATACCATCTCACTACAACTAGTGAGAATCCTAACATCCAATTAGATCTATTTCATAGATCCAAAACCCAGGATTTAGGAGGTATCACTTTGATCCTATATGGAGAATCCTTGTGATAAGCGGAGATTGACCGAGCGTAGCATAGGAAACTCCTTCCCTATCAAGAGCATGTCATCCACGTACTCTACGAGGATCATCACCATACTCCCTACTACCTTTTTGTTTATACAAGGTTCATCTACTATTTTGATGATATCAAACTCTTTGACTAACACATCAAAACAGATGTTCCAACTCCGCGATACCTGCTTTATCCTATAAAGCATCTTGTACACGTTTCTGCTGCTCCCACTGTCTACGAAGCCCTCTGGCTGTGTACTTATAGACGTTCTCTTCTAAAACATCATTTAGAAAAGCAGTCATGGCACCCAACCGCCAGATATCGTAGTCATGGTATGTAGCCGTAGCAAGTAAGATCTGGATGGACTTAAGCATAACCACTTGAAAAGGTTTCATCATTATCCGTGCCTGGTCGATGACGAAAAGCTTTAACAAGTCTAGCTTTGAAAGTCTCAACTTTTCCATCTACACCAAGTAATCTTCTCAAGATATACTTGCTCCTGATGGGGATTTAACCCTTCAGATATAGCAACCAAAGTCCATACTTTGTTGGTGTACATGGATTCCATCTCAGATCGCTAAGCATCCAGCCATTCTTACAGAGTCCCACTCCTGATGGCCAGCTCGAAACTAGTTGGGTCATCATCTCATGATGCAATCCTCGCTTCCACTGTCATAGAGTAACCGAAGTATCTCTCAGGTGGGTGAGGAACCCTACTAGATCGGCGGAGAGGCTGAGGTTCGTTGGTAACTATTGAATCCTTTGGTTTTATCAAATCATCTGTTGTAGTTTGTATAGCTGGAACATTTCCAGTTCTACATAACTGACCTTGTCTCGAGCTTGTCCGGATTTTGCTTTTAGACATAGCCCGGACAACCCCAAATCTTAACCAACTTAAGATATGGGCTCTTCCCTTATCATATCACATATGAAATGGTAGGCAACTGATTTGATTTGAACCCTATTCAATAGGTATGCAGCTTCTCAAGTGCATAACTCCCAAAAGGAAATAGGTAACTCAGTAGTACTCATCATAGAGCACACCTTATCATATAGGGTGTGATTGCTCCGCCCCGATACACCAACGTGCTATGGTGTATTCGGAGGAGTAATGCTGAGAGAGAATCTCATTTTCCTTTAGAAAAGTCCAAGAATTCCGTGCTTCAGTCTTCTCCTCCTTGATCTCATCAAAGGACATAATACTTATACCCGTATTGGTTCTCTACTTCTAACTTATATTCTGTGAATATCTCAAAAGGTTCTGACTTGTGTTTCAACAGGAACATATGTCTGAATCTTAAGAGATCATCAGAGAATGTAATGAAGTAGAAAGAACCGGTCTTGGCATATGTAGACAGGGGACCTTTATACATCAACATGTATCATCCCAAGAGTTCACTAACTCTTTCTCTGTTTCCAGTAAACGGAGTTATGGTCATCTTATCTCTGTGACATGACTGGCAAGTTTCATAAGATGTAAATTCAAACTGATTTAAATATGCATCTAGAATGTAACTTCAGCCAGTCGGATCGCATTGATATGACCTAGTCTACAATGCCTCAAGAAGAATTCGTTCATTTCTGAACTCTTCCTCTTATATGTGTTCCGTATACAAAGAACTGTATTTTGATTTAGAACATCAATGCTTTTAGATAACGTGCCTGAACCGATCAACTTTTGATATAGGAAATGTTCAAAACATAATCCAACAATACAAAATTTTATCATTTCTTTACTTATAAAGAGACTGATATGATTTTGTATATCAGGTTCGGTATCTAATAACATTCGTTCAGAATCAATGTATTTGTAATACAGGGTGACAGTGACCAACAGACTTGGCTGCAACACTTGCCCCGTTTTCTACCTCATGAAACTTATCACCCGTTCTCAGTTCTCTACCTTTCTGTAGCCCTATGTAACAGATTACATATCTGGGATCCTGATCCGGTATCATATACCCAGGATGCGGAGGATACTGAGAAACAGTTCTGTATAAAGAACACACCCGAAGATGATGCATCAGCATGCACTCTCTTCGTTTGGGTGGCACGGGAATTCTGGTAATCCCTAATTTCCTGCTCTGTCTTATAACAATTATAAGTTGGAGCGGGAACAACGTTCCCCAGCTCAGTATAACAAGCGGGTTCGGTCAATACATCTGTATTATTATCTTGATTAAGGCGTGATATGGTCGCTACCTAGAGAAAGAGAGAAGAAAACACTCAGCGTGCGCTCTTGCAAGATCAGATTGGTTATTATTTTATCTAATCAGGATGGCTCCCACTGTTTTTATCAAATCTTCCTTCAAACCCTAAAAGGAAAGACTAGCCGGGATTAATTACACACTACAAGTTCGCCAATCTTTCAGCCAGGCCAGTGTCGGTACTTTGAGGGAGGTCCCCCGTGCTTTCGCACGAACCTAATTAATGTAAACCTCGTTTTCCCAGAGGCGTAACCTCGTTAACACCTTTCTAGACACCTACTTGATCGGCTAATTGTAATGTGTAAAACTCTCCCAGGAGTAACTCTTACTCGCAGCGGGTATCGGGATCCAACTATCTCATAGAAGGTATGCAATCTCATTGCAAATTTCAACACTTGAAATTTCCGATAATATTTTACCCCTAGTGTTCTATGACCTTGACGAATGCCAAACAACCCATAGTCCACTAGTCAAGTTCAACCCGTACATTTCTTGATTGAATTAAACCCACCCGCACGACCCTTGACGAATGCCAAACAACGCCGTACGAATACCCTAATCCAATCTGCATCATATGCAAAAGCAGATAAATACTAGTTAGCTACCGTACACTACGCCTTGACGAATGCCAAACTACCGCAGCACAAATACTAACTAGTACTTATCTGAAATGACGGAGGGCTACGACAGGTTTTTCTAAAAACCTATTGCGTAATGAACTTGATATCGTTGTAGAATCAAATGATTTTGAAATGGAGTGCTTTTGAGGCTTTTCTAGTTTTGCTAAAGGAGTCACTCCCGGTGAAGGGATCGTCGGTCCTTTCCTCGTCGAATGAGGTGCGGGATATATCATATATATCACTGTGCAAAGCAGAAACTATAGAAGCAATCAAAAAGACAAACCAAGGGGTGTAGCATCTGCCAGTTATTGCTAAAGGAGTCACTCCCGGTGAAGGGATCTCGGTCCTTTCCTCATTGAATAAGGTGCAGGATATATCATATATACCGCTGTGCAAAACAAGAACTGTAGCTACCTGTTTTATTTTTTTAATTCGATTCTACAACATCTTAGGTTTCTTTTTATTTCATTAATCACATTAATGAAGTCCCATTATTCAAGTACCTAAACATCACAGATAAATACGACGTACACTTATGCCATCCGCATTCGCCTCGATGTCCCCTCGTGCACCGTTAGGTTAGGTAACTAACGGCAGGGCAGGGCAGGGCTAGTGCGGGTGCAAAACATAAGTAACGTCTATATAATATATCATATATACTATATACAGTATCTATCACAGAACATATCACATGATCACATCACAGATATCGCAGCAGAAGAAATATATGAAATATTGGATATACTAGGACGTCCGTGTTTTCAATACGAGCCAGTATAAAACACGGATTCCACGGTCGTGATGAATAGCCAAACCCACACCCCTAGACCCCTACGAGAGCGGCAAGCAACCCTACCAATTCTAGGGTTAGGAGACCCGGACTCGACTCCTCGAGTTGGTCTCCCACTGTACCCCAGAACCCGGTTACTTGTGCCCTCCTCCTTGGGTCTATCCTAGTGCGGAAAAGAAAATAATATACAAAGGGTGACATCTTCCGCAACCTGGAAGTGCCCCAAATAAAAGAATATTACAAACAAGTTTTTACATGAATGAAAATGAAAAACACTCATCTCACATAAAAACCCCCGGCTATTCAAACACGACGATCCAATATAACATATCCAGCAACACATAACATCACATGTCATCAACGTAAGTAAATATGCGCATCCCAATTGTCGTTGACATATAGCAACGAAACCGGCGATATCACATATTACACTTACGGTCAGAGAAAAGAAAGTGAAAAACTACAACAGTTGGAATCCGCAATCTGCATAGACATCGCATGCCTAATCAAATGAATACCTTAGACATCACATGCCTAACAATTATAAACCCCGCATTTTAGTCTCAAAATCGAAAACACTTTTCAATATCAAGTCGGGTAATTCAACAAGATTCCCGACATCCTGATCGAATACTCGTCGCAAACTTCAGTAGGCGGCCGCACCCCCGATACCGTCGACGAAGTGCACCAAGGCGGAACACCGCTACCGTGAGCACCCAAACGGATGCTTTCGGCGACGGGGTTCTTCTACAGTCACTTGGTCGGGGCTATGGGGCGAGGCTGTCTATTAAGTTTACCCGGCGAGTATTCGCGTACGCTACGTGATTGCGACGGACTTTTGATCACATCAAAATTCCGTGGCAACCGATCAAGTGAGACTAAGCTGCTATGTTTATAACATTCATTCAGTTATCTCATAACTACTTGTGAATTCCAATTATTGTACCACATTCCGGGTAAATAGAAAATGTTAAACTTTTCGATCGAACAGTCGAACACCCAAGTTTTCCCGATACAGCTCAACACATGAAATAAGTCTAAAAACATTCAGTTCGTGCCTCAGTACCAACGGTCCAGCCGTAGAAGGGTCAAGCCAACGCCTCACATGTGGCACGCCGTACTGCCCCCAAACTCTAAGGTTCAAAGGGCAGTTCAAGACGGTCACATAATCGAGTTAAGGTCTGTTGTCTTCTAGAGGGACCATCGCGTTACTTGCACTACTTAGAACGTTATTAAACTAAGGAAAAATCCAACACTTGGAAATTTTCCGGCAGGGGAAAAAGTGGGTATCTGTATCCGGTCGAACCTTTTAACATATTCTAAAATTATCCGGAAAAGCACACAGACAAAATTAGACGATCCGATCGAAACGCCGAGTCCCTAATACAATCCAGAAAATTCAACTCTTGAATAAATATTAAAAATATTCCAGAAAATCCAGTACCAGAAAATAGGAATTACTGTGTAAAAATTATTGGGCACTGTGACAATACGGCCGCGGAACCGCCGCAGAATCCTTGCTTCTGCCGCGGTTCCGCCGCACTATTGTTGAATCATGGACACGTGTTGCACAGTAATTCTTAGGATTCCCTGCTGATTTTTCTGCATATTTTTAATATACAAAAATCCACAAATTTGAAAAATGTACAGAGAGCAATATTAGGGTTAGGGTTTCGGTTCGATCGGATTTCTAACTCCGTCTACGCATCGCCTAAGGCTCTAGCTAGGCTCTGATACCACTGTAGGGTTCCTAGGCACACTAATGAGGTCTCACAAGGCATCAACCATGCCAATTTTAAAAATTACAAGTGCCGAGAAACCCTAATACGGATCGTTAACTAGATATGTAGGCGACAAAAGAAACTAGTTAACAACTTAACAACAAGAACGGAAATACAACCTTTGTAGATCCGGTCCACCACCTCCATAGCTCCGCATTGAAGTCTCCTCACTGTCCAAATCGAATCCCGGGCTCTAGCGTCGGCTTCATCGGAGAAATGGGCGGGCTAGGTCATCGACTACGATGCCGAAGATGATCTACGTCGAGGCATCACTAGATCAAGCTCCCACTTCACCAAGTCATGAAACTTGTGAAGAAAACACCCTATACTACTTGGCAAGAGGTAGAGGATGAAGAAATAGGAAGTGGGTTCACTTTAGAATTGGATTTCTCACTCTTTTCATCAAATCACCATTGATGGAATCAAGCTTCTTCAAGTGAAGAAGAAGAAGAAGAAGAAGAAGATAAATATTATGATAAGTTTTTTTTTCAAAAAGAAAATAAAATGTATACTTATCATAATCCAACCATGGTCAAGTATAGAGAATGAACTAGGGTTATGTGGAATGGTTAGGGTTAAACATGAGACAAAATGGTCACTTAGTCAAAGCTTCATGAAGCTTCAAAATCAAACAAAATAAGCCACCATTTTCTTTCATTATCTTTTCCATAAAGAAATAAATAAATAAATAAATGAATAAATAAATAAAAGGAAAACCCTAACCATTACACAACCATGGTTTAATCTTTACACATGCTCAAGTAAGCATGTATCATCAAACATGATACAATCAAGTGCACAAAAGTATATCACATATACAACTTGTGAACTTCAAGTGAGAAAATCAATTTAAAGTGAACCAATACTAGTTAATGCAAAGTAATATATCAAATATATAATTATGCATTAAATCATTAAATCAACACTTGATTCAATGATCCGGTCATGTCGCACACAACCGACTAGTATACAATGTATCGTTTTATCGAATCAATCCTTGATTCGATAACTAGGTTATATCGCATACAACCATTCGACACATTCATCGCGAGAATGGAATAAGGTATCACATACACGCATTATTCTCGGTCCCGTACATATCTCATATGCGCTCCTATTTCGTTTCGCTTGAGCCAGGAAACCTCTGTGTAGGACTCTAAAGACTCGTCAATACGCTGGCAGCAGGTGATGATCATATCAAACACCCACAAGCCGCAAGCGGTCTGCTAAACGTAACGGCCACCCGGGTATTGAGCGATCAGAAGATCAACGAGCAAGCCCGCTCACACTCCTGTGAATCCAACCAGTAACACTTACCGTACAGTCCGTTCTCATCGTCTGATATGTCGCATATCTCGCCTAGGGGTGGTAAACGTCAGACCCCAATAGCTCGATCAGTCGTGTCGATATGAGGTCTATAACAGTTCGAGAAACTACTGGTAACACTTACCAGTAAATCTCAGCAACCCTGGCCAGGGATTTCCGGTTATAGCCAATCGAACACAGCGCAACATCAACTCCCTATACCGAGAGAGACGAATCCCCTCCTATCGCTCATTGCCTCCATGTGACTCGGGACTGTACCCAAAAACCACCGTTTTGCACGCCCTCTTGGACGTGGTAAGATGGAAATCAAAGCACAGTGGGAACCACACAAGACTCTATGACGATCTCGGGTCAACAGACTACTCTGTACCAGTGTCACCAGAGAACTGCCATCTGACGTAAGGTATAATACCATCTGCGAGTTCTCGGCGAGTCCGTCCAGTGTACCCAGTCTCCACTGAGCACCCGTATATCATCTCTGATGTCAAACACCAATGGATATGGGATCATCCATCGCCCATCTGTATGGTCGAGAATGTATACGCTAGTCTACTCTGGTATATCGATGCCCCGTCTCGATATACCCACGACTAGGGACTTTGAAGGATGTACTTATGGACTACCATGTCCCCACTAGTATGATCCGCATCATAGTCCAGGTAGTCAAGTACACATCCTAAGGGCTTTACCAACATGTAACAGAGAGACAATCAGTGTACACGTTAAGGTAAAGATCAACCAGATAGCATACTATCATGTCGAGCAAGAAAGTCCTCCCTATATATGTCCAAGCATCCACTACAATATACATCCTATGTATAGTATGTAAGTCCATGCTACCTCTCCCGGTACTTTCGGGCATGCGGAATTTGATAAAAAACGATTTTTATAGAGGTGGTAACATGGACTTAAAACCCGGATCTTTGTTAAACATCTAACTAACAACCTAACTAGGAGTCGTTAACTACTCGGTTAGGGGGTTTAAACCTTGCTTGTCTTGAACTCCTTCGTCTTCAAACTCCGATGGTGGTCCGGATCGGCTTCTTCCCGTCGTCTCCTTACGCCGAAGATAGATCCACCTGAAAGCTCCAACCTTTGGCTCCTTCTTCGAACTTTGAAGAAACTAGTTCACTCGGTTTGCTAAACCTTGTGAACTAGAGTGAGTAGAGAAGAGTTTGTATGGGATTTTATCTATGGTTCTTGGTTCTCAACTCATGAGACAAGTGAACCATAGAGTCAAGAGAGGGAGCGAGAGGAAGAGGGTGAAAGAAAGAGTATGAGAGCTCAAGAACAAGAGAGAGAATGAGCAAGTGAGAATGAGCCTCTCTTTTGTCTTTCACCCTCTCATAATCCATAACCATCATAACTCATCATATCAATCAAGTATTATGTGATGGTTTAAGCAACCATAGCTATATCATTTCATGCACTCATTTTGCACAAAGGAGCAAGCAAGCAAAAGTCTTTGCCATGAAATGATAGCTATGGTTATCATGATGGTCAACTAGTCAAGCCTAGTCAACCGGTCAACAAAGTCAACAAGTCAACAAAGTCAATCCCTCAACAACCATGTCACCATAATACTTAATTAATATAATTATTAATCACATATCATATTCTCATTAGGGTTGAGCAAAAAGTCAATAGTCAACTGTCAACGGTCAACAACCCTAATAAGAATCATGTGCCTCTGTCTCTCCGTCAACTGTGCATACACACCCGCATCCGCGTTCCGAGGAACACGAATGCAAACTGGATAAATCCAATCCCAAAAGGTACACTAGGATCTGGCTTAAACCAAAGCCCGCTAGTGTAAACTGTCCGGACACTGTACGTGCACAAGTGCACGGATGTGACCGAACCCTGTCGCAAAACCATGCGACCTCTACTCTTTTGCCTAAAGGCGAAAAGCTTTCTGTGTGGGACTCTAAAGACTCGACACTACGCTGGCAGTGGGTTTAACCACAGACCGCAAGCGGCACTAGCTGTGCGTAACGGTCCCCAGGTAGTGCCGACAAGAAGACCGACGAGGCGAAACCCATCTGAACTCCTACCAAGCCTGAATGTGACATTCTCCGTACAGTCCGGTCTGTTCGTCTGATACATCGCATGGCGGGCCTAGGGGGCGGTAAACGTCAGTCCCCCAATAGCGGTACAAGTCGTGTCGGAGTGAAGCCCAAAACACCTTGAGATAACACTGGAAGCCTACCAGTATATCTCGTTTGCCCTGGCCAGGGACTACTCGTGTAATGGCTCTCCTAGACACAGCGCGATGTCAACCCCCAATACCGGGAGAGACGAATCCTGTCTAACCGTCACTGCCTCCAAGTGCTTCGGGACTGCACCCAACCACTACCTGTTTGCACGACTCCTTTGAGCCGTGGTAGGGTAGTGATCAAAGTACAGTGGGAACACACTCGAGGCGAAGTGACAATGTCAAGTCAGCGGACTAAGCTGTACTCATGTCACCTGGGAACTGATAACTGACGATAGGCATAATACCAACTAGTCAGTTCCCGACGAGTCCTATCCAGTGTACTCGTAACCCAACGAGCACCCGCATACTATCTCAAGTACGACGTACTGACGGCTGTGGGACCGACCGTCTTCCACACTGGGATGAGAAGCGCATGCGCTAGTCTACTCCGGAGTATCGATGCCCTGTCTCGATAGTCCTGCGACTAGGGACCTGCATAAGGATGTGCTTATAGATTACCCAGCCCCACTAGTGTGACAGCCATCACAATGCTGGTAATCAAGCAAAGATCCTAAGGGCTCCACTAATGTGCATAAGTGATATACAAAAATAAACACATGTACACATTGAAGCAGAAACAAACCAAGTAGCATACTACTATTTTGAGCAAGATTGTATATACAAGGTGAATATCCCAAGCTTCCATTAAGTAATATACAAACCAATATGATACAGTAATGGCCTCTACGGCATATACACTAACAATCTCCCACTTGCACTAAGGCCATGTACTGGCGTATCGAAGACCTATCATCTCGATCAGCCGCTCGAACTGAGTCTGGGGCAAGGCCTTGGTGAATGGATCTGCAGTGTTATCTTCTGAAGCGACCCTCCGAACCTCGATCTCCTGGCGATCCACGATCTCCCTGATCAAGTGATACCGCCTCAAGATGTGTCTGGATTTCTGATGGGACCTGGGTTCCTTCGCTAAAGCTATAGCCCCGTTGTTGTCACAATACAGAGGTATTGGATCAACAATGGACGGAACCACCTGAAGTTCTTTCAAGAACTTCCTCATCCAGACAGCTTCTTTTGCGGCATCAGATGCAGCGATGTATTCCGCTTCCATCGTCGAGTCTGCAACGGTTTCTTGTTTGGAACTCTTCCAACACACCGCCCCTCCATTGAGGGTAAAGACAAAACCCGACATGGACTTGGAATCATCCTTGTCACTCTGGAAGCTGGAGTCAGCAAAGGCCTCGATCTGGAGGTCTTTTCCGCCATACACCAAGAACATCTCCTTAGTCCTTCTCAGGTACTTGAGAATGTTCTTTACTGCTATCCAGTGTTTCTCCCCAGGGTTTGACTGATACCGGCTTACCACACTCAGTGCATAAGCTACATCCGGTCTGGTACACAACATCGCATACATTATAGAGCCTACCGCAGAAGCGTAGGGTATAATAGACATGCGATCCCTCTCCAAATCAGTCTTGGGAGACATCTCTTTAGAGAGGGTGATCCCGTGACAAGCCGGTAGGTTACCGCGCTTGGAATCTTCCATACTGAATCTCTTCAGTATGGTGTCGATGTACCTGGACTGTGAAAGTCCTAATATCCTCTTGGATCTATCACGATGGATCCGGATCCCCAGGATGTATGAGGCATCACCCATGTCTTTCATGGAGAACCTGTGTGACAAGAACCCCTTGACAGATTGTAGCATAGGAATGTCATTTCCTATTAAGAGAATGTCATCCACGTACAAAACGAGGAATACTACAGTTCTCGCTACAAATCTACTATAGATGCACGGTTCATCTGGATTTTTGATAAAGCCAAATTCCTTGACCGCCTCATCAAAACAGATGTTCCAACTCCGTGATGCCTGCTTTAGTCCATAGATGGACTTAAGCAACTTGCACACCTTTCCGCTGCTCCCACTCTGAATGAAACCCTCTGGTTGGTCCATATAGACACACTCCTCTAGATTTCCATTTAGAAAAGCGGTCTTTACGTCCATTTGCCAGATCTCATAATCGTGGAAGGCAGCAATGGCAAGAAGGATCCGAATGGATTTCAGCATAGCCACTGGAGAAAAGGTTTCGTCATAGTCCAAGCCAGGTCTTTGACGGATACCCTTTGCAACAAGTCTAGCTTTATAGGTCTCAACCTGTCCATCTACACCAATCTTCCTTTTGAAGATCCACTTGCATCCTACGGGTTTTACCCCGTCTGGAGCAATGTCCAACGTCCATACTTTGTTGGTGTACATGGACTCCATTTCGGTCCGCATTGCATCCAGCCATTTTACTGAGTCAACGCTCTGAACGGCCTGCTGGAAGCTAGTAGGCTCATCATAATCTATGATGCAATCCTCTCTATCCCCGTCTATGAGAAAACCGTAGTATCTCTCGGGCGGATGAGACTGCCTATTACTCCTGCGGAGCGGCGTAGGAATGTCCTGTTCTTTTGAACCCTCTGGTTCCACTAAGCTTTCAGTAATAGTCTGTGGTTCTGGAATTTCTTCCAGTTCTATTGTGCTCCCACTTATCTCGGTTTCCAAAAACTCAGTTTCCAAGAAGCGGGCATGCTGAGAAACAAAAACCTTTTGTTCCTCAGCGGAATAGAAAAGATACCCCCTGGAGTTCTTTGGGTATCCCACAAACTTACACTGTACTGAACGTGCCTCGAGCTTGTCCGTATGCTGCTTTTTTACAAAAGCTGGACATCCCCATACCTTAAGATACTTAAGACAGGGTTTCTTCCCAGTCCACATCTGATATGGGGTGGTAGGCACAGTCTTGGTGGGAGCCTTGTTCAAGAGATACGCAGCTGCTTCTAGTGCATATCCCCAGAATGATCGCGGTAACTCAGCGTTACTCATCATGGACCGTACCATATCCAATAGGGTCCGGTTCCGTCTCTCCGATACACCGTTATGTTGCGGAGTGTATGGAGGAGTAAGCTGAGAGAGAATTCCATTCTCTTTTAAGTAATTCAGGAATTCGGCACTCAAGTATTCTCTACCTCGATCCGATCTTAGAATCTTGATACTTTTGCCGGTCTGTTTTTCTACTTCATTCTTATATTCCTGGAACTTTCCAAAGGCTTCGGACTTATGTTTCATTAAGAAGACATAACCGTACCTTGAAAAGTCATCCGTAAAAGTGATGAAGTAAGAATAACCGCTTCGCGCATGCGTAGACATTGGACCGCACACGTCGCTGTGTACGAGTTCCAAGAGCTCGCTCGCTCTTACTCCGTGTCCAGTGAACGGAGTCTTTGTCATCTTTCCTTTGAGACAGGATTGACAAGTGGCATACGATTGATATTCGAACGGATTCAAATATCCTTCTGTTTGTAACTTCGTCAACCTTCTCTCATTGATGTGACCCAGTCTACAATGCCATAAGAAAGTCTGATTTATTTCCGGAGACTTTCTTTTGTGTGTATTCTGGACGTTAAAAATCTGTGGTTGGTTTAATATGTATATACCATTACTCAATGTACCTGACCCAATCAAAACTTGATTAAGGTGAATGTTTACAACATTACTTACAAACGCAAATTCATAACCTTCTTTAGAAACTAAAGATATAGAAATGATATTACAAGTTGCGTTGGGTACAAAAAAGCAATTACGCAAAACCAAAACATGTCCATCTGACATTCCCAGGTGATAGTCCCCCACGGCTTTAGCATCCATGCTAGCTCCGTTCGCAACTCTGAGGGTCATGTCACCTGCCTTCAAAACCCTACGGTTTCTCAACGCCTGCAAAGAATTACAGATATGAGATCCTGATCCGGTATCCAATACCCAGGAAGTAGAGTTTATTGAAAGACAGTTTTCAATAACATACACACCTGAAGCTGAAGCTGCAACCTGCTTCAATTCCTGTGTTCTAGCCTTCCAGGCCCTGCAATCATTCTTCCAGTGTCCTTTCTTATGACAATAGAAGCATTCTTCCTTATCCACAAGCTTCCCCGCTTTCTTTGTTGCTTTTGCTTTTCCCTTCGTATCCACTTTACTAACACCGCCTCTTGGTTTGGCGGGGGCTTTCTTCTTCTTTCCCTTGGCTTTTGCCTTGGACCTAGAAGAAGATGATCCTCCTACAAACAAAGTGGATGTTTCCCTACCTTTCTGTAGGGTGCTCTCTGCGCTCCTCAGCATGTTGAGGAGCTCTGAAAGTTCAACTTCCTTTTCTTGTAAGTTGAAGTTCAGTATAAACTGGGCGTAAGTGGAAGGAAGGGACTGGAGAACTAAGTCCGTATAGAGCTCACTCTCCAATATGGTCCCTAGGTCCGCGAGCTCCTCAATGTAGCTGATCATCTTAAGCACGTGCTCTGCTACTGATGATCCGACGGCCATCCTTGCCGAAAATAACTTTTTCGACGCTTCGTATCTTGCGATACGAGATTGCTCTCCATACAGTTCTTTTGTATGAAGAAATATGGATTCCAAGTCCATATTCTCGTGCCTCCTCTGATGTTCATTGTCCATAGAGGCAAGTACGAGGCACTTGGCCTTCGCGCTATCAATCTCCCAAGTCTTACGGATTTCCTTATCCGCGACGCTGGAAGTGGGACCAGGGACAGGGGGAGCTTTGGTGGTAAGAAGATACCCCAGCTTGTCGTAAGTGATTGCCATCTTGACATTCCTGAGCCAATCTTTGTAGTTTGGCCCTGTCAGTATGTTTTTATCTAGAAGTAACTTAAGTCCAGTCATGTCGAATGGTCGCTGCAATTAGGAGAGAGAGAAGAAACACTCAGCATGATGCTCTTGCAAGTTTAGAGTGGTTTTTAGTTTGTCTAAACAGGATGGCTCCCACTGTTTCTCGAATCCCTCCTCAAACCATAAAGGAAGAATTAGTCGGGATCAATCCCACCGCACAATACTTGCTTAACCATTCAGCCAGGCCAGTGTCGGTACTTCGAGGGAGGTTTTCCAACGCTTTCGCGAAGTTCCTTAATTAAATAACCTCTTTTCCCTGGGGGCATAGCCCCGCTAACACCTTTCTAGGCACCTACTAGGTTTATAGCATTGATTGATTAGTGAGAAATTTCCCGAGGAGTAGCATATACTCACAGTAGGATCGGGATCCAAATATCATCGCGTGACGAAACTGAAGGAATCCTACCAGAATCATCACACTCCAAATGGTATGCAAATCTAGCAAGTTTCAGTACTTATGAAACTCCCGATGTGGATTTTTGCCCCATGCTCTTATGACCTTGACGAAGGTCAACAAATCATAAGTCACATGTCAAGTTCTTCCCGTCATTATCCAGGTTAATTTGAATCCACCCGTATATACCCTTGACGAAGGTCAACAAGGTAATGCGAATGTCCCAAACCAACGCATCTATCTATGCTACATATGAACACCCAACAGCTACCAATCACTATGCCTTGACGAAGGTCAACAAACATAGCTTGAATACTATTGAATATTCATACGAAACGACGGAGGGCTACGAATGGTTTTGGCTAAACCGTGAACGTAGTGAACTTGATATAGTCGATGGAACGAGATAGCTTTTAAAAGGAGTGGCTCAAGCTCCGCATTTAAAAGTTGGTTTTGAAAAGAACCGAGTGGTTTTTCGAAAGTGTTCCAACGACTTTAGCTTGGTTTATTATCTTGCATTAGTTCTTTTAATGCGTGATATTCTTGCATTAGTTCTTTTAATGCGTCCCATCATTTAATCCTACCATTGCAGAAAACAACCAAAATATGACGTACGCTTATGCCATTTGCATTCGCCACGGGGCCCCGTCATTACCCGTTAGGTTACTTAACTAACGACAGAGCGGGGGCTGGGCTAGCGCGGCTGTAAAACATAAGCAACGCCTAAATAATATCATATATAGATATATTGCAATGATAGACATTTCAGATCACAGATGAATACATTGGATATACTAGAAATCCGCAATTCGTACGAGCCTGTAACGAAAAGCAGATTACACGGTCGTGGTGAATAGCCAAAACCCCACCCAAGACCCCTACGGGTGCGGCAAACTACCCGCCAAGTACCCGAAGCGAAGCAACCTCCCTCATCCCCGTGAGTAGGCCACTCGGCACTTCGGCATACCCGGTAGTTTATGCACCCCCTCCATGGGTCTATCCTAGGAGCAAAAACAGTAAAAAGAAATTATACAATGACGGCTACAACCCCGACCCGGTTGTGCGGTCATACAAATAATATTACATCAATTTACAAATTTACATGAATTGAAAGAAAAGAAAAACTCTCGTCTCACAACCCCCGGCTATTCACCCGCGACAATCCAACATATTCATATCCACATTCCAGCAACATTACAGATCACAGACTTGTATAACCCCCACTAATCGACATATAGCGATTAGTAGACGTTCAATACAAATATCACATAACAGAAAAACCCGTCAGCTTAAGTCTTTTAGAAGTTCGATCAAAAAATACGGATTTTCGGGACCCCAAAAATAAAATTTTCGTTCTGGAAAATCTGGGCAGAAAACACATATTCCAAAAATCCCAAAACAACCCCAGAAATACACTGCACCAAAGATGGACCTCGGCCGAGTCAACTCGGCCGCGGAACCGCGGCGGGAGCGTGCTCCCGCCGCGTTTCCGCGGCGCTTTGACTCGATCGTTGGACTAAATTTGGTGGGTGTTCACACAAAAGCCTGAGCCGATTTTTAAGATAAAAATTATCAACTTTTGAACAGAATAAAAATCGGTAGAAACTTGAAATTCTCGGGTTCGTTTTCGTGACTTTTTCTTTGATCGATCTTCTAGTTACTTGCTAACATGTTAGATAGAGTTTAACTAGGCTCTGATACTACTGTAAGTCTATGCTACCTCTCCCGGTACTTTCGGGCATGCGGAATTTGATAAAAAACGATATTTATAGAGGTGGTAACATGGACTTAAAACCCGGATCTTTGTTAAACATCTAACTAACAACCTAACTAGGAGTCGTTAACTACTCGGTTAGGGGGTTTAAACCTTGCTTGTCTTGAACTCCTTCGTCTTCAAACTCCGATGGTGGTCCGGATCGGCTTCTTCCCGTCGTCTCCTTACGCCAAAGATAGATCCACCTGAAAGCTCCAACCTTTGGCTCCTTCTTCGAACTTTGAAGAAACTAGTTCACTCGGTTTGCTAAACCTTGTGAACTAGAGTGAGTAGAGAAGAGTTTGTATGGGATTTTATCTATGGTTCTTGGTTTCTCAACTCATGAGACAAGTGAACCATAGAGTCAAGAGAGGGAGCGAGAGGAAGAGGGTGAAAGAAAGAGTATGAGAGCTCAAGAACAAGAGAGAGAATGAGCAAGTGAGAATGAGCCTCTCTTTTGTCTTTCACCCTCTCATAATCCATAACCATCATAACTCATCATATCAATCAAGTATTATGTGATGGTTTAAGCAACCATAGCTATATCATTTCATGCACTCATTTTGCACAAAGGAGCAAGCAAGCAAAAGTCTTTGCCATGAAATGATAGCTATGGTTATCATGATGGTCAACTAGTCAAGCCTAGTCAACCGGTCAACAAAGTCAACAAGTCAACAAAAGTCAACAAGTCAACAAAGTCAATCCCTCAACAACCATGTCACCATAATACTTAATTAATATAATTGTTAATCACATATCATATTCTCATTAGGGTTGACCAAAAATCCATAGTCAACTGTCAACGGTCAACAACCCTAATGAGAATCCTCTGCCTCTGTCTCTCCGTCAACTGTGCATACACACCCGCATCCGCGTTCCGAGGAACACGAATGCAAACTGGATAAATCCAATCCCAAAAGGTACACTAGGATCTGGCTTAAACCAAAGCCCGCTAGTGTAAACTGTCCGGACACTGTACATGCACAAGTGCACGGATGTGACCGAACCCTGTCGCAAAACCATGCGACCTGTCGCAAAACCATGCGACCTCTACTCTTTTGCCTAAAGGCGAAAAGCTTTCTGTGTGGGACTCTAAAGACTCGACACTACGCTGGCAGTGGGTTTAACCACAGACCGCAAGCGGCACTAGCTGTGCGTAACGGTCCCCAGGTAGTGCCGACAAGAAGACCGACGAGGCGAAACCCATCTGAACTCCTACCGAGCCTGAATGTGACATTCTCCGTACAGTCCGGTCTGTTCGTCTGATACATCGCATGGCGGGCCTAGGGGGCGGTAAACGTCAGTCCCCCAATAGCGGTACAAGTCGTGTCGGAGTGAAGCCCAAAACACCCTGAGATAACACTGGAAGCCTACCAGTATATCTCGTTTGCCCTGGCCAGAGACTACTCGTGTAATGGCTCTCCTAGACACAGCGCGATGTCAACCCCCAATACCGGGAGAGACGAATCCTGTCTAACCGTCACTGCCTCCAAGTGCTTCGGGACTGCACCCAACCACTACCTGTTTGCAAGACTCCTTTGAGCCGTGGTAGGGTAGTGATCAAAGTACAGTGGGAACACACTCGAGGCGAAGTGACAGTGTCAAGTCAGTGGACTAAGCTGTACTCATGTCACCTGGGAACTGATAACTGACGATAGGCATAATACCAACTAGTCAGTTCCCGACGAGTCATGTCCAGTGTACTCGTAACCCAACGAGCACCCGCATACTATCTCAAGTATGACGTACTGACGACTGTGGGACCGACCGTCTCCCACACTGGGATGAGAAGCGCATGCGCTAGTCTACTCCGGAGTATCGATGCCCTGTCTCGATAGTCCTGCGACTAGGGACCTGCATAAGGATGTGCTTATAGATTACCCAGCCCCACTAGTGTGACAGCCATCACAATGCTGGTAATCAAGCAAAGATCCTAAAGGCTCCACTAATGTGCATAAGTGATATACAAAAATAAACACATGTACACATTGAAGCAGAAACAAACCAAGTAGCATACTACTATTTTGAGCAAGATTGTATATACAAGGTGAATATCCCAAGCTTCCATTAAGTAATATACAAACCAGTATGATACAGTAATGGCCTCTAGGGCATATACACTAACATAGTAATGGCCTCTAGGGCATACATATAACTAACACATAGGAGGGGATTTCCTCCTATGGCATGGAAAAGTACAACCTTCATCATTTTTTCCGACGATCGGCACCCATCATCATCATCGTTATCATCTAAGATGTGCGTACACCAAATTTCATGTGATTCTACTGTAGGGATGCTAGGCACACGCACAAGGGTCTACGAGGCATCAACCATGCCCGATTTAAAATTTAGACGTGCCGAACAACCCTTAACAAGATCTTTAAACTAGAGATTAGGCGAAAACAAGCATGTTAAACAGTTTAACACTAAGTGAGAGAGATTACAACCTTTGTAGATCCGGTCCTTCACTTCTTAAGCTCCGTGTTGAGGTCCCTTCGCTGCGATCATCATGTTTCGGACTCTCGAGAGGCTCCACGAAGAGAAAGATGCAAGCTTGCTTCCGATCTTCGATAACAAAGATGATCTACCTTGAAGTTTCATTAACACAAGCTCTCAGTCACTAAATGAAGTGAACACTCTCATCTAAAGGGCAAGGGTAGATGAGGATGATGAAGTATGATTTTTTCTCTCATTTGTTTTCTTATTCTCACTCATTTTTCATCACAAAATTAAAGCAAGAAAGCTTTTCACGAAGAACTCAAGCAAGAAGAAGATGAATAATCATTTTTGATGAATAATGAAATGTTGTTATAATCATTTATGCAACCATGGTTAACTAAACCTTTGTAGAGATTTAACTAGGGCTAGGGTTTGGGTTGAGTTAAAGATGAGTCACTTAAAATATCAACACAAATATCTTTTCCAAAATAAAAATGAAAGCTTCTAGAAACTTCTAGAAAAGCTTAACCCAAATCAAACCCTAACCATGTTTAATCTCCACTAAACATGTTGCATTAATAATTATAACATTTTACAATATTATATATCACATATATAATATTTATTGTAACAAAATAAAATAATATAATTAACATATATCGCATATATATCAATGTATTACCCGAGTGAGAAAAACAATCTTTTAGTGAGCTAATATTAGTTAATGTAATTTAATATATCATATATATTATTATACATTAAATTATCGAATCAACACTTGATCCGACAATCCGGCTATATCGCATATAACCGACTAATATCTCATTTACCGATTCATCGAATCAACACTTGATCCGATGACCCGGCTGATATCAAATATCGCAAGAATATAATACGGTATCTCATATCGCATTATCCTCGGTCCCGCACATAACACATATGTGCCCCTACTCCGTTTTGCCTGAGTCAAGAAACCTCTGTGTAGGACTCTAAAGAATCGTCAATACGCCGGCAGTAGGTGATGATCATATCAAACACCCACAAGCTGCAAGCGGTCAGCTAAACGTAACAGCCACCCAGGTATTGAGCGATCAGAAGATCAACAAGCAATCCTGTACATTCTCCTGCGAATCCAATCAGTAACACTCCCGTACAGTCTGGTCTCGTTGTCTGATATGTCGCATATCTCGCCTAGGGGTGGCAAATGTCAGACCCCAGTAGCTTGATAAGTCGTGTCGATATGAGGTCTATAAAAGTTCGAGAAACTACTAATAACACTTACCAGTAAATCTCAGCAACCCTAGCCAGGGATTTCCGATTATAGCCAATCGAACACAACGCAACATCAACTCCCTATACCGGGAGAGACGAATCCCCTCCTATCGTTCATTGCCTCCATGTGATTCGGGACTGTACCCAAAAGCTACCTTTTTGCATGCCCTCTTGGACGTGGTATGATAGAAATCAAAGCACAGTAGGAATCACACAAGATTCTATGACGATCTCGGGTCAACAGACTACTCTGTACCAGTGTCACCGGAGAACTGCCATCTGACGTGAGATATAATACCATCTGGGAGTTCTCGGCGAGTCCGTCCAGTGTACCCAGTCTCTACTGAGCACCCGTACACCATCCTTGATGTCAAACACCGATGGATATGGGATCATCCATCGCCCATCATATGGGTCAAGATGTGTATACGCTAGTCTACTCTGGTGTATCGATGCCCTGTCTCGATACACCCTCAACTAGGAACAGTTATAGGATGTACTCGCCGACTACCATAGCCCCACTAGTATGATCTCATCATAGTCCCAGTAGTCGAGTACATATCCTAAAGGCTTTATCAACATGTAACATAGAGACAATCAGAGTACATGTTAAGATAAAGTACAACCAGATAGCGTACTATCATGTCGAGCAAGAAAGTCCTTCCTATATATATGTCCAAGCATCCATTACAATATACATCATATGTACAGTAATGGCCTTTAGGGCATACGTATAACTAACAATCTCCCACTTGCACTAGGGCCATCTGTTGTGGTATCACATACCCAACAATTAGCTGCGGTTGAAGTATCTCATACTCAACCATCCCATAAAAGTCTCTACTGGGAAAAAGGGCCTTTGTGAGCGGATCCGCACTGTTGTCCTCTGTGTCTACTCTCCTAATCTCGATCTCCCTGGAGATCAACCATCTCCATGATCAGGTGATACTGCCTAAGAATTATATCTGGATTTCTGATGGGACGGGGGGTTCCTTGGCAAAAGCCACAACTCCATTGTCACACAATGGTAGAAACGGAGTTCATCTCATGAACTTATATATCCAGACTGCCTTTTTGGTAGCATCCTTGGTAATGATGTATCTTGCCTTTAATCGTCTAGTATGTCATGGTATCTAGCTTGGAACTCTTCCAACATACCGTCCCTCCACTGAGGGTAAAGACAATGCCTGCGACTGACATTCAGTCGTCCTTATCACCCTGGAACCCTTTTCAGTTATTCTCCCCAGGATCGATTGATACCATCTCACTACAACTAGTAAGAATCCTAACATCCATTTAGATCTATCTCATAAATATAAAACCTAAGATTTAGGAGGTATCACCTTGATCCTATATGGAGAATCCTTGTGATAAGCGGAGATTGACCGAGCGTAGCATAGGAAACTCCTTCCCTATCAAGAGTATGTCATCCACGTACTCTACGAGGATCATCACCATACTCCCTACTACCTTTTTATATATACAAGGTTCATCTACCATTTTGATGAACTCAAACTCTTTGACTACCACATCAAAACAGACGTTCTAACTCCGCAATGCCTGCTTTATCACATAAAACATCTTGCTCACGTTTCCGCTGCTCCCACTGTCTACGAAGCCCTCTGGCTGTGTACTTATAGACGCTCTCTTCCAAATCATCATTTAGAAAAGCAGTCATGACACCCAACCGCCAGATATCGTAGTCATAGTATGTAGCCGTGGCAAGTAGGATCTGGATGGACTTAAGCATAGCTTTGAAAGTCTCAACTTTTCCATGTATACCAAGTAATCTTCTCAAGATATACTTTCTCCTGATGGGGATTTAACCCTTCAGATAAAGCAACCAAAGTCCATACTTTGTTGGTGTATAAGGATTCCATCTCAGATCGCTGAGCATCCATCCATTCTTACAGAGTCCTACTCCTGATAGCCTGCTCGAAATTAGTTGAGTCATCATCTCATGATGTAATCCTCGCTCCCACTATCATAGAGAAAACCGAAGTATCTCTCAGGTGGGTGAGGAACCCTACTAGATCGGTAGAGAGGCTGAGGTTCGTTGGAATCTATTGAACCCTTTGATTCTACCAAATCATCAGCTGCAGTTTGTATAGCTGGAACTCTTTCCAGTTTTACCTCATGACCACTAATTTCTTCTCAAGAAATTCTCTTTCACAAAGGTGGCATGCTGAGAAACAAAACATCTTTTGTTCTTCGGTTAGGTAGAAGATATTCCCTTGCGAATGCTTGGGATATCCAACAAACTTCTACAGAACTGACTTTGCCTCGAGCTTGTCCGGATTTTGCTTTTTAGACATAGGCCGGACAGCCCCAAATCTTAACAAACTTAAGATATGGGCTCTTCCCTTTCCATATCATCTATGAAGTGGTAGGCAACTGATTTGATTTGAACCCTATTCAATAGGTATGCAGCTTCTCAAGTGCATAACTCCCAAAAGGAAATAGGAAACTCAGTAGTACTCATCATAGAGCGCACCATATCACATAGGGTGCTATTGCTCTGCCCCGATACACCGAGGTGCTGTGGTGTATACAGAGGAGTAATGCTGAGAGAGAATCTCATTCTCCTTTAGAATAGTCCAGGAATCTCGTGCTCAAGTATTCTCCTCCTTGATCTCATCATAGGACATAATACTTATACTCGTTTTTGGTTCTCTACTTCTAACTTATATTCTGTGATTATCTCAAAAGTTTCGGACTTGTGTTTCAACAGGAACATATGTCTGAATCTTGGGAGATCATCAGTGAATTTAATGAAGTACAAAGAACTGGTCCTGGCATGTGTAGACAGGGGACCTTCATACATCAGCATGTATCAATCCCAAGAGTTCACTAACTCTTTCTCTGTTTCCAATAAACGGAGCTATGGTCATCTTATCTTTGTGACATGACTGGCAAGTTTTACAAGATGCAAATCCAAACTAATTTAAATATGCATCTTTATGTAACTTCATCTAGTCAGGTCGCATTGATATGACCTAGTCTACAATACCTCAAGAAGGATTCGTTCATTTCTGAACTCTTCCTCTTGTGTGTGTTCTGTACGTTAAGAACTGTGGTTTGATTTAGAACGTCTATGCTTTTAGATAACGTGCCTGAACCGATCAACTCTTGATATAGGAAATGTTCAAAACATTATCCAACAATACAAAATTGTATCCTTCTTTACTAATAAAGAGATTGATATGATGTTGTATATCAGGTTCGGTATCTAATAGCATTCGTTCAGAATCAATGTATTCTGATAATACAGGGTGATAACGACCAACAGACTTGGTTGCAACACTTGCACCGTTTCTATCTCATGAAGCTTATCACCCGTTCTTAGTCCTCTACCTTTCTGTAACCCATGTAACAGATTACATTTGCGGGATCCTGATCCGGTATCACATACGCAGGACTTAAAAGATATTGAGAAACAGTTCTCTGTAATGAAGACACCCGAAGATGATGCATCAACATGCACTTTCTTCGTTTGGGTGGCACGGGAATTCTGGTAATCCCCAATTTCTTGCTCTGTCCTATAACAATTATAAGTTGGAGCGGGATCAACGTTCCCCAGCTCAGTATAACAAGCGGGTTCGGTTAATACATCCGTATTATTATCTTGATTAAGGCGTGACATGGTCGCTACCTGGAGAGAGAGAGAAGAAAACACTTAGCGTGCGCTTTTACAAGATTAGATTGGTTATCAATTTATCTAATCAGGATGTCTCCCACTGTTTTAGTCAAATCTTCCTTCAAACCCTAAAAGGAAAGACTAACCGGGATTAATTACACCCTACAAGTTCGCCAATCTTTCAGCCAGGCCAGTGCCGGTACTTTGAGAGAGGTTCCCCGTGCTTTCGTACGGACCTAATTAAAATAAACCTCGTTTTCCCACGGGCGTAACCCCGTTGACACCTTTCTAGACACCTACTTGATCGGCTAATTGTAATGTGTAAAACTCTCCCAGGAGTAACTCTTACTCGCAGTGGGTATCGGGATCCAACTATCTCATAGAAGGTATGCAATCTCATTGCAAATTTCAACACTTGAAATTCCCAATAATATTTTACCCCTAGCGTCCTATGACCTTGACGGAGGCCAAACTACCCATAGTCCGCTAGTCAAATTCAACCCGTCATTTCCTGATTGAATTAAACCCACCCACACGACCCTTGACGGAGGCCAAACTACGTCGTACGAATACCCTAATCCAATCGCATCGTATGCTAGCAGATAAGCACTAGTTAGCTACCGTACACTACGCCTTGATGGAGGCCAAACTACCGCAGCACGAATACTAAGTAGTACTTATCTGAAATGACAGAGGGCTACGATGGGTTTTTAAGAAAACCCTTTGCGTAATGAACTTGATATCGTTGTAGAATCGAGTGATTTTAAATGAAATGTTTTTTAGGCCTTTTCTAGTTTTGCTAAAGAGGTCACTCCCGGTGAAGGGATCGTCGGCTCTTTCCTCATCGAATAAGGTGCGGGATATTTCACAAATATCACTGTGCAAAGCAAAAACTATAGAAACAATCAAAAGACAAACCGAGTTTGTAGCATCTGCTAGTTTCACTAAAGAGGTCACTCCCGGTGAAGGGATCTCGGCTCTTTCCTTATCGAATAAGGTACTGGATGTTCTACAAGGAACACCGCTATGCAAAGCAAAAACTAGAGCTACCAGTTTTTAAACAAGTTTCTCCAACATCTTTAGGTTTCTTTTATTTCATCAATCTCATTAATGAAGTCCCATTTTAATATGCTTCACAAGCATCACATTTGAAACGAAATCTGCAATATAACATATATCTCATATATATAATATAAACATTCGTCTCAGGCAGTAATATGATCTCATCACAGAACATTGCAGCAGAAGAACATATATGAAATATTGGATATTCTAGGACGTCCGTGTTTTAATACGAGCCTGTATAAAACACGGATTCCACGGTCGCGATGAATAGCCAAACCCACATCCCTAGACCCCTACGAGAGCGGCAAGCAACACTGCTAATTCTAGGATTAGGAGACCCGGTCTCGACTCCTCGAGATGGTCTCCCACTAGACCCTAGAACCCGGTTACTTGTGCTCCTCGCCTTGGGTCTACCTAATGCGGAAAAGTAAATAATATACAATGGTGACATCATCCTCAGCCCGGAAGTGCCCCAATAAAAGAATATTACATAAAAATGAATTTTACATGAATGAAAAAGAAAAAACCCTCATCTCACATAAAACCCCCGTCTATTCAAACGCGACGATCCAATACAACATATCACAACAACACATAATATCTCATATCATCAACGTAAGCAAGTATACGTATCCCAATTGTCGTTGATGTATAGCAACGAAGCCGGCGATACACCACATACTACGTTTATGGTCACAGAAAAGAAAGTGTAAAACTACAACAGTTGGAATCCGCAACCTCTTTAGATATCTCATGCCTAACCAAATGAATTCCTTAGACATCGCATGCTTAACAATTATAAACCCCGCATTTTAGTCTCATTATCGAAAACTCTTTTCAATATCAAGTCGGGCAATTCAACAAGATTCCCGACATCCTGATCAAATGCTCGTCGCAAACTTTAGTAGACGGCCGCACCCCCGGATGCCGTCGACAAAGTGCACTAAGGCGGAACACCGCTGCCGCGAGCACCTGAACGGATGCTTTTGGCGACGGAGTTCTCCTACAGTCACTTGGTCGGGGCTATGGGGCGTGGCTGTCTGTTAAGTTTACCCGGCGAGTATCCGTGTACGCTACGTGATTGTGACGGACTTTTGATCATATCAAAATTCTGTGGCAACCGATCATCTGAGACTGAACTGCTAGATTTATAATATTCAAATTAGTAATCTCATAACTACTTGTGGATTCCAAATATTGTATCACATTCCAGATAAAAAGACAGTGTTAAACTTTCCGATCGAATAATCAAACACCCAAGATTTCCCAAATAGTTCTCAACACTTCAAATTAGTTTAAAAACATCTATCACATGCCACAGTACCAATGGTCCAGCCGTAGAAGGGTCAAGCCAACGCCTCACATGTGGCACGCCGTACTGCCCCAAACCCTAAGGTTCAGAGGCAGTTCAAGACGGTCACATAATCGAGTTAAGGTTTGTTGTCTTGTAGAGGGTCCACCGCGTTACTTGCACGACTTAGAACGTTCTTAAACTACGGAAAAATCCAACTTTTGAAAAAAAATTCCGACAGGGGAAAAAGTGAGTTATTGATATCCGTTCGAACTTTTTAACAGTTTCTAAAATTATCCGGAAAAAACTTAAACGAAGTTAAATTATCCGATCGAATCAACGAGTCCCCAATATAACCCAGAAAACTCAACACTTGAGTAAATTTAAAAATTCCCAGAAGCATGCAAAAGAACCCAGAAATATTACTGTGAAGCAGTGGGCCCTAATGTCACTACTCCACCGCGGAACCGCGGCCACGTGCTTGCTTTAGCCGCGGTTCCGCGGTCACGTGATCGTATCTCTGGTCTGTACTTCACAGTAATTCCTATATTTCCCTGCATGATTTTCTGGATATTTTTAATATAAAAAAATCAACAGTTTTGAAAAATTTCCAAAAACTAGGTTAAAAGGGGGTTTCAGGGTTCGATCGGACTTTAAACTTCGCCCAGATTTCGCCTAAAGCTCTAGCTTGGCTCTGATACCACTGTAGGGATGCTAGGCACATGCACAAGGGTCTATGAGGCATCAACCATGTCTGATTTAAACTTTAGACATGCCGAACAACCCTTAACAAGATCTTTAAACTAGAGATTAGGCGAAAACAAGCATGTTAAACAGTTTAACACTAAGTGAGAGGGATTACAACCTTTGTAGATCCCGTCCTTCACTTCTTAAGCTCCGTGTTGAGGTCTCTTCGCTGCGATCATCGTGTTCGGGACTCTCGAGAGGCTCCACGAAGAGAAAGATGCAAGCTTGCTTCCGATCTTCGATAACAAAGATGATCTACCTTGAAGTTTCATTAACACAAGCTCTCACTCACTAAATGAAGTGAACACTCTCATCTAAAGGGCAAGGGTAGATGAGGATGATGAAGTAGGATTTTTTCTCTCATTTGTTTTCTTATTCTCACTCATTTTTCATCACAAAATCAAAGCAAGAAAGCTTTTCATGAAGAACTCAAGCAAGAAGAAGATGAATAATCATTTTTGATGAATAATGAAATGTTGTCATAATCATTTATGCAACCATGGTTAACTAAACCTTTGTAGAGATTTAACTAGGGCTAGGGTTTGGGTTGAGTTAAAGATGAGTCACTTAAAATATCAACACAAATATCTTTTCCAAAACAAAAATGAAAGCTTCTAGAAACTTCTAGAAAAGCTTAACCCAAATCAAACCCTAACCATGTTTAATCTCCACTAAACATGTTGCATTAATAATTATAACATGTTACAATATTATATATAACATATATAATATTTATTGTAACAAAATAAAATAATACAATTAACATATATCGCATATATATCAATGTATTACCCGAGTGAGAAAAACAATCTTTTAGTGAGCTAATATTAGTTAATGTAATTTAATATATCATATATATTATTATACATTAAATTATCGAATCAATACTTGATCCGACAATCCGTCTATATCGCATATAACCGACTAATATCTCATTTACCGATTCATCGAATCAACACTTGATCCGATGACCCGGCTGATATCAAATATCGCGAGAATATAATACGGTATCTCATATCGCATTATCCTCGGTCCCGCACATATCACATATGTGCCCCTACTCCGTTTTGCCTGAGTCAAGAAACCTCTGTGTAAGACTCTAAAGAATCATCAATACACCGGCAGTAGGTGATGATCATATCAAACAACCACAAGCTGCAAGCGGTCAGCTAAACTTAACAGCCATCCAGGTATTGAGCGATCAGAAGATCAACAAGCAAGCCTGTACATTCTCCTGCGAATCCAATCAGTAACACTCCCGTACAGTCCGGTCTCGTCGTCTGATATGTCGCATATCTCGCCTAGGGGTGGCAAACGTCAGACCCCAGTAGTGTTGGAGATAGTGCCCTCAAAGTCAATTATGGATCGCAGGTGGGTGATTGCAATGATTGAGGCAGGACCTATACCGATATGATAGTCTTGCTCGAGATGATAGTATGCTATCTGGTTTGTATTTATCATCGTATATATGCTTTAGTTCACTATTGCATGATGATAGAGCCCATAGGATTCATGCTTGACTACCAGCAGTATGATGGCGATCATATACGTGGGAGCTGGGGTCTATAAGCACATCCTTAAAAGTGTCCCTAGTCGTGAGAGTTTCGAGACAGGGCATCGATACTCCAGAGTAGACTAGTGTATACAGTCGAGACCCCGACGAGGGGCGGTGGCCAGTCTCACAAGCCACTGGTGTCAGTTGGATCACCTAAGATGTATACATGTGCTCATTAGGTTATGAGTACACCGGACAGGACTCGCCGGGAATATGCTAGTTGGTATTATACATATCGTCAGATAGCAGTTCCCTGGTGACATGTGTACAGGTTAGTTCATCGACCTGAGATCGTCATTTGTCTCATGTGAGTTCCCACTGTGCTTAGATTACTACCCAACCACGCTCAAAGGAGTTGTGCAAACAGGTTTTAATTGGGTACAGTCCCGAGCCACATTGGAGGCAAGTGAGCGGATCGTCGCGGGTTCGTCTCTCCCGGTATTGGGGGTTGATGTCGCGCAGTGCACGGGTGGCCATCACTTGAAATCCTTGGCCAAGGTAGTGGAGAAATACTGATTTGGATCAGTAGTTTCTCAGGTGGTGATGGGCTTCATACCGACACGAATTATCGCGTTATTAGGGGTCTGACTTTATCCACCCCCCTAGACTCGATATGCGATACTCTTTAGATGAACGGACCGGACTGTATATACATTGTCACTGTCAGGCTCAGTAGGGTTTATAGATGAGTTCGCTCATCAGCTTCCCTTCCAATCAATACATAGGCAAACGTTACGTACAGCTCGTACCTCTGACGTGCTAGAGATTATACCCAGTGCCAGTGTGTTGATGAGTCATTAGAGTCCCCCACAGACACTTTCCCAAGTTCGGACGAAACGTTGTAGAGGCCGTATAGTTTTATGGCAAGGTTCGGAAAATGCACGTGCGTTTTCGCACGTGTCATTTTTCGGGCAGATAATACTGGTCGGTTTTGGTTTAAGCCGGATCCGAGTATTACACTGTGTAGATATAATATCTTTGTCTCAGTTGTATTTGTATTCGGTCGTAATACAAATGCGGGTATATTTATACTGATACGGGGTTATCCTGAAATTCGTTTCAGGATCACTTTTGGAAGTTGCCAGTTTCCAGTTTTCTATCAGCCGTATTTGACAGTCGGTTAAATGCGGATTTATCTTTTCTTTGAATGAGTGTAGAAGTTTCTAGAAGCTTCTAGGAGGTGGTGACTAGATTCATGCATCTTGGTGAGGTGGCTAAGTGCATTTATGGAGCAATTAATGTTGTGATGACTAGGTTAATTATCATTGGTTTGCATTAATTGTGTTCATACTTGGTGTCATGGTGATTCATCATCTCATTTAATCTTGTGGTCACCTCCTAGCTCCTACACTCACCTCCCTCCTCTCCTATAAGTGGCCGGCCACCCCCTTGTGGAATTATGATGGTTGTTAGAAAAAAGAATAAGGTTTTTGGTGCATGGAAATTAGAATAGACAATTCTCATTTCACTCGATCCAAAAGGCAACTTCCATAAACGTTCGTCTATAGCCTTGGACGTAACGAGACAAAGTGTTCTACTCATTCTCTACTTCATCTTGGTCGTCTCTTTTAGCAAACTTGACGACCGAGTTGCCTCGGTTCAGAGGCGGGAGCCCGTTTAAAGATCCGTCGACGTGGTGCCACCTGGACGACGCGACTGGAGTTTCAGGAAATCGGAGCAGCCGCAACAAAGCGTGGGATGATGGTTGAAGACCGAAGGACTCGGATCGTTCGGTATAACATTTCTACCCACTTTGTAGTTTGTTAGTTTAGCTTTAATGGCAGATCCGGGTTACGGTACACGATAGCGCCAGTTTGTAAAAAATTTTTGTTCCGCATTTGGCGTCTGTTAGACGGCCGGGGGCGCTACCGTGGACTTACAGTGGTATCAGAGCTTCACCATTAAGCTATACTAACTTGTGCTAACGCGTTTAAAATATCGATCGAACGGATTTTCAAAAATCACAATTTTCAAGTTCATAGTTTCTGTTGATTTTTAAACCGTTCTAAAAATTATTTTGACCATCACAACGATCCACCAATTCGACCAAACGGCCGCAGATCCGCGGACAAAGCCTACCTTTGACCGCGGAAGCGCGACCGACTTGGTGAATTGGTGGGCCATTTTTCTTCTGGGCTTTCATCTTGGGAAATTGTGGTTTCAGGTACTGTTCTTTTGGGCCCAGTTTTTGTTACTGTACAGCAGATAAATGTGGGGCCCACTTCGGGAAATTTAGTCGATCGAAATTTTAAACTTGTTAGTATGCAGTATTTACATTATATCTCCGACCGGGAATGTCATTTGATCGGTAAACCGCGTCTGATTGCTATAGTTCTTTTAGACGGGTTTGCGAACGTGACATTCGCGTTGATGTTCTGTGTTGTGCTGTATTGTTGCGGATATGTCGTGGTGGATAGCAGGGTGCAATGATAGTGCAGTTTGGATTTATTTGTACATTTGATATTGCGGGGTGAGCGTCCAA
The DNA here is from genome assembly GCA_030015575.1 of Agapanthus africanus. Lineage (NCBI taxonomy): Eukaryota > Viridiplantae > Streptophyta > Magnoliopsida > Asparagales > Amaryllidaceae > Agapanthus > Agapanthus africanus. Next base: position 335,480,090 of record JASDDO010000029.1, on the reverse strand, counting down.
CATGTGGACTGCCGTCACTGCCTGTTTGTATAATATTCTTTTGGGGCACGACCGGGTCGAGGTCGATGTACCTGTTGTACATATTTTTATTTCTGTACTAGGTTTATCCCGCGAAGGAGTGCACGGATAGCCGGGTTCTGGAGGGCAACGGGTCCGTATCTCATGGCTTTGAGAGGCAAAGGAACCTTACTCTATAATTGGCTGACTATTCGCCGCGCTCATAGGGGGTACAGGTTGACCCAAGGAGGGGTGCTCAATTTACTGGATTCCGTGAAGTGCCGGGTGTTCCATTCACTATGCTGTGGGGGACTACCTCGCTTCAGGTTTTGGCGGGTAACTTGCCGCACCCGTAGGGGTCTAGGTTTCATTGCACAGGCTATCCACACGACCAGGGGAACGTCGGGTTTCAGTAGCGGCTCTGTGAAACCAGGGGATCCCAGATTATCTGTATTGTTCTGTGATACTTATTACTTTTCTGTAATGTTGCATATTATCACGCCTGGAGCGATTATTGTATATTGGTATATATACTATTAGATGTTGTATATGTTTTTCACCCACGCTAGTCCAGCCCCCGCTCTGTCGTTAGTTAAGTAACCTAACGGGTGATGACGGGACCCAGTGGCGAATGCGGATGGCATATACGTACATTTTATTTTCGTTCTTTTCTGGTGTGATTAATTGATGGGAATGCTTTGATTCTTATCAATGCAAGTAAAACAAATCTATATTTGATGTTGTTGGAAAAAATTTTAAAAAGTGTTATTACAAAGATGTTTCCTTTTGTTTTGCACATCGATATTCAGTCAGAATATCCTGCACCTCATTCGACGAGGCAAGGGCCGAGATCCCTTCACCGGGAGTGACCCCTTGGGCAGAAGTTTGCGTCAGGGTAATAACTTTACATATAGTCGATTACAAGTTGCTTTGCATCGCGGTGTTCAGTTGGAATATCCTACACCTCATTCCACAAGGAAAGAGCCGAGATCCCTTCACCGGGAGTGACCTCTTTAGCAAAACGTTTTCGTCACTATATTTTTATAAAAGCTATCAGTTTCCTTCAACGAGATCAAGTTCATTACGTTAAAGGTTTTTCGCCAAAAACCAGTCGTAGCCCTCCATCATTTCTTATGGATGGTCAGTAGTATTCAAGCTATGTATTTTGACCAACGCCAAGGCATAGTGTTTGGTAGCTGCTGGGTATTCATCTGTTGCATAGATAGATGAGTTGGTTTGGGACAGTCGTTCTGCCATTTTGGCCAATGTCAAGGGCATGTGCGGGTGGGTTCAAATTGACCTGGACAATGACGGGTAGAACTTGGCATGTGACTTATGATATTTTGACCAACGCCAAGGTCATAAGAGCATGGGGCAAAAATCATATCGGGAGTTTCAAACATAGAGGAAACTTGCCAGGCATGCGCATACCTTCTGGAGTGTGATAACTTGAGTGGCTTCCATCAAGTTATCATGCGATGATAGTTGGATCCTGATTCTCACTGATGAGTTGGTTTACTCTTCGGGTGATCCCGACTAATTCTTCTTTAGGTTTGGAGGAGAATTTGAGATAACAGTGGGAGGTTTCCTGATTAGATAAATTGATAACCATTCTGATCTAGGTTAGAGTGCACGCAGAGTGTTTCTTTTCTCTCTCTCTCTTTGGCAGCGACCTTTGACCGACCCTAGACTATTACTCAGTGACCAAGTTGACCGAACCTTCTTAAAATACTGGCTTTTGGATTGTCTAAGTTGCATAAGTCATTGCCGCTCCTTCTTTTACCCTTTGTATTTCTCAGAACACCCCGTATTACTATGGACATCCACTTCCATTGGATAGATCCATCGTATGGTTATATACGAACTCGAAGGGACTTCTTTGAGGATGGATCCAGGTTCAGGAGAAATAGAATTGGTTTATTCAGCTGTCTTTTATTATCACCTTCTCTCAGGTTGCGAGGGCTCCTTGGTTTAGGAGAGTACACCTATTACGCTTATTGGATAGTCTTATTCCAAACCATAGGCAGGTGCCGAAAGGTAGGGAATGAAGAAAACCAATTAGCCTAAGTAGGGTGTGCAGAAGGTAATATGTAACGACAAGATAAAGGGATTAGAAAGAAGGCAAAGTAAATTGCGACTGTTATCATTCACGACCAAACCGCGTACTTCATCGCCACTCCTATTTTACCTTTAATAGAATAAGGTATTATTCAGCTGTCTTTTATCATCACCTTCTCTCAAGTTACGAGTACTCCTAGGATTAGGAGGGTACACCTATTATACTTACTGGATAGTCTTCTTCCAAACCATAGGCTGGTGCTGAATGGTAGGGAAGGAAGAAAACCATTTAGCCTAACGATGGTGTACAGAAGGTAACGACTAAAGACAAATAAAGCGATTTGGAGAGATGGCAATAAAATATACGGTTATAATCATGAATTGGATTATAGAAGAGGCATTACTAGGAATACCAGGATACCCCTGTGAAACATTTTCATGTTTCAGTTTCACTGCGCATTGTTAAAAGAAAACTGTTTTCCCGATTAGATACTTACTCCAGGGTATGTATTTACCAGGTTTCATTCTCATATCTGTATGGTTTTTACAGATGATGAGTGGGAGTAAGTTATTGGGAATTAGGTGATCATCCTCATTATATCGGAATTCGTTGTAATTGGTGATATTTGAGGAAGTCGCCTGGGTACAGTTTTCAACCTACGATGCACAGGTATTGAGTTATTTGAACTTAGCGGACTTATCCAGAGTATTGTATGTTGTCCAATGTCCGTCAGGACAAAGGGGTAGGTCCTCGTACTATGTTCTGATTACTTGTGACTTCTCTAGTTTTTAGACAAGTGTTTCGTAGAAATACAATGTCTAAGTTTTGAGAAGTTGTGGGTATAAGAATAAAGTAGAGAACCAGGTATCACAAGTATCGGGATTCTTCAAAGAGATCGAAGATGTAGATTCTTGTGATTGGTATTCAGTTGATAGTAATGGTTTTGAGAAACTCGTTTCTCTTTCAGGTTACTCATAATTGGATGGATTCCTAAGTTGAGTAATGCCGATTAGCCTTTCTCCATTAAGTTGATATACACTGGAGACAGCTGCATAATTAGAATCTGGTTCCAATTAAATTAGTGGCTCTGTTTCTATATTGGATATAGAATGGTTCATATCTTAACGATATTAAGGTACGGGGAGTTGTTCAGCTTATGCTTAAAACCAGATACTGGATAACTCAAGGCACGTTTCTGTAATGGCAGTTTGTGGGTTGACCCTGGCTTTGACGAGGGTTGACATTTCTACCATCTGTAAGATCAATAGTGATATCGTTCTTGACTCGCCACAGTTTTATTAAAATGGATTTTTTTTCCAGAAAACAGTAGTGGAAGTATGGTGGAACTGGAAGTGATTCCAGAACCGCAAACGATTACGGAAAATTTAATAGGACCTATATATTCAATTAGCTTAGACATTCCAATAGCCACTCCGCTGACATGGTGGGTAACCTCAGACACCCGAGAGGTACTCCGGTAGCCTCAAGGACGGTGACAGGGAGGTTCTTGTTTATCCAGACTTGACACTACTGTTGTTCCAGACTATGAAACCCGGCAAGATGATTAGTATAGCGTCGTTCTAAACTAGCTTTAGAAGTGTACGTGTATATTATTCTGCCAGAGGGTTGTCGTAGTCAGTGGGAACAACGGAAGCATAGTGGGCAAGTAGCTTATGTCTATTTATAGGCTTGAGCATAGATAGAGGAGATAAGATCATCTAATTTTGATGTGACAGTCATGGCTTTGACTTCATCAGAATAGGGGATGGATCTGTTAAGAAGGTAGTAGGGTGTGATGTCCTGGTATTTGGATCACATACACAGAGTAGGAAGTAAAATTCCTATACTACGATCAGTTGTACTGTGGTTCTCACACAGTTGTTTCTTCACACAGGATATGGATATAATATTGGACATTCTGGTTTCTAGATCTACGGTTTTAGATCTAGATTTGGGTAGTTTCCCAATGTGGGTACTTTGACAGTATTCTAATGGATTTTAGAATAGATGACTCCTGGCATGGTGGTGTACCTACAGGTGATGGAGTCATCCTCTCTAAAGGTGTCTTACAGACTAAAGGGGAGAGGGAAGTGCATGATTGGCAGATCACTTGCTTAGGCAATTGAGTCAATCATGAAATGTCAAGTACCACACCAGATGTTGTTTTTGCACTAGTTGCGATAAGTTTATATTAATCTAATCCTGAAGAAACATAAGGAAGCAGTTTAAGAACATAAGTGCATGTTCTACGGTTTTGATGACAGCAGCCTCCTTCGGGAGACGGTTATCATTCCCGGCTTCAAAGGTGACATGGATGACAGAGTGATTGTCAGAGTTATAGTTTTCCCTCTGACGAGGGACAGTATTATGGACAGTTGGTCCAAGAGAATACTGTGGGAGGCATGGTGCTGGATACTGATTAGGTTCAGTTATCAATACAGTCTAAGAAGTTTGGATTTGGAGTTCATTTATGAACTAGGTCCCATCATATATCCATACATATTCTAAGACAGGTATTACTCGATTCGGGAGATAGTTTTCTCCGCGAACTTGAGATTTAAAGAGATATAGAAAGAAACATCAGGGCGGATCCACTCACTGAGGCTATTTCTCGAACACAAGAGTTTTACAAACTAGCTTTGTGAAACTGATTAGTAGAGAAGTTGGATGTTCGGTATCACACGGGCTGTGAGTATGCGACATCGCAATAATTAGCCTTGAGTGCAAGTGGGAGATTGTTGGAGATAGTGCCCTCAAAGTCAATTATTGGATCGTAGGTGGGTGATTGCAATGATTGAGGCAGGACCTATACCGATATGATAATCTTGCTCGAGATGATAGTATGCTATCTGGTTTGTATTTATCATTGTATATATGCTTTAGTTCACTATTGCATGATGATAGAGCCCATAGGATTCATGCTTGACTACCAGCAGTATGATGGCGATCATATACGTGGGAGCTGGGGTCTATAAGCACATTCTTAAAAGTGTCCCTAGTCATGGGAGTTTCGAGACAGGGTATCGATACTCCAGAGTAGACTAGTGTATACAGTCGAGACTCCGACGAGGGGCGGTGGCCGGTCTCACAAGCCACTGGTGTCAGTTGGATCACCTAAGATGTATACAGGTGCTCATTAGGTTATGAGTACACCGGACAGGACTCGCCGGGAACATACTAGTTGGTATTATACATATCGTCAGATAGCAGTTCCCTGGTGACATGTGTACAGGTTAGTTCATCGACCTGAGATCGTCATTTGTCTCATGTGAGTTCCCACTGTGCTTAGATTACTACCCTACCACGCTCAAAGGAGTTGTGCAAACAGGTTTTAGTTGGGTACAGTCCCGAGCCACATTGGAGGCAAGTGAGCGGATCGTCGCGGGTTCGTCTCTCCCGGTATTGGGGGTTGATGTCGCGCAGTGCACGGGTGGCCATCACTTGAAATCCTTGGCCAAGGTAGTGGAGAATTACTGATTTGGATCAGTAGTTTCTCAGGTGGTGATGGGCTTCATACCGACACGAATTATCGCGTTATTAGGGGTCTGAGTTTATCCACCCTCCTAGACTCGATATGCGATACTTTTTAGACGAACAGACCGGACTGTATATATATTGTCACTGTCAGGCTCATTAGGGTTTATAGATGAGTTCGCTCGTCAGCTTCCCTTCCAATCAATACATAGGCAAACGTTACGTACAGCTCGTATCTCTGACGTGCTAGAGGTTATACCCAGTGTCAGTGTGTTGATGAGTCATTAGAGTCCCCCACAGACACTTTCCCAAGTTCGGGCGAAACGTTGCAGAGGCCGTATAGTTTTATGGCAAGGTTCGGAAAATGCACGTGCGTTTTCACACGTGTCATTTTTCGGGCAGATAATACTGGTCGGCTTTGGTTTAAGCCGGATCCGAGTATTATACTGTGTAGATATAATATCTTTGTCTCAGTTGCATTTGTATTCGGTCGTAATACAAATGCGGGTATGTTTATACTGATACGGGGTTATCCTGAAATTCGTTTCAGGATCACTTTTGGAAGTTGCCAGTTTCCAGTTTTCTATCAGCCGTATTTGACAGTCGGTTAAATGCGGATTTATCTTTTCTTTGGATGAGTGTAGAAGTTTCTAGAAGCTTCTAGGAGGTGGTGACTAGGTTCATGCATCTTGGTGAGGTGGCTAAGTGCATTTATGGAGCAATTAATGTTGTGATGACTAGGTTAATTATCATTGGTTTGCATTAATTGTGTTCATACTTGGTGTCATGGTGATTCATCATTTCATTTAATCTTGTGGTCACCTCCTAACTCCTACACTCACCTCCCTCCTCTCCTATAAGTGGTCGGCCACCCCCTTGTGGAATTATGATGGTTGTTAGAAAAAAGAATAAGGTTTTTAGTGCATGGAAATTAGAATAGACAATTCTCATTTCATTCGATCCAAAAGGCAACTTCCATAAACGTTCGTCCATAGCTTTGGACGTAACGAGACAAAGTGTTCTACTCATTCTCTATTTCAACTTGGTCGTCTCTTTTAGCAAACTTGACGACCGAGTTGCCTCGGTTCAGAGGCGGGAGCCCGTTTAAAGATCCGTCGACGTGGTGCCACCTGGACGACGCGACTGGAGTTTCAGGAGATCGGAGCAGCCGCAACAAAGCGTGGGATGATGGTTGAAGACCGAAGGACTCGGATCGTTCGGTATAACATTTCTACCCACTTTGTAGTTTGTTAGTTTAGCTTTAATGGCAGATCCGGATTACGGTACACGATAGCGCCAGTTTGTAAAAAGTTTTTGTTCCGCATTTAGCGTCTGTTAGACGGCCGGGGCGCTACCGTGGACTTACAAGTAGCTTGATAAGTCGTGTCGATATGAGGTCTATAACAGTTCGAGAAACTACTGATAACACTTACCAGTAAATCTCAGCAACCCTGGCCAGGGATTTCCGGTTATAGCCAATCGAACACAGCGCAACATCAACTCCCTATACCGGGAGAGACGAATCCCCTCCTATCGCTCATTGCCTCCATGTGATTCGGGACTGTACCCAAAAGCTACCTTTTTGCATGCCCTCTTGGACGTGGTATGATGGAAATCAAAGCACAATGGAAATCACACAAGTCTGTATGACGATCTCGGGTCAACAGACTACTCTGTACCAGTGTCACCGGAGAACTGCCATCTGACGTGAGGTATAATACCATATGGGAGTTCTCGGCGAGTCCGTCCAGTGTACCCAGTCTCTACTGAGCACCCATATACCATCCTTGATGTCAAACACCGATGGATATGGGATCATCCATCGCCTATCATATGGGTCAAGATGCGTATACGCTAGTCTACTCTTGTGTATCGATGCTCTGTCTCGATACACCCTCGACTAGGAACAGTTATAGGATGTACTCGCCGACTACCGTGGCCCCACTAGTATGATCTCATCATTGTCCCAGTAGTCGAGTACATATCCTAAGGGCTTTATCAACATGTAACATAGAGACAATCAGAGTACATATTAAGATAAAGTACAACCAGATAGCGTACTATCATGTCGAGTAAGAAAGTCCTCCCTATATATGTCCAAGCATCCATTACAATATACATCATATGTACAGTAATGGCCTCTAGGGCATATATATAACTAACATCCACAACTTTTTCACCGTTGATTTAGTGGGTTCAAAATTAACGGTTTACCGACAATAGAACATTTTACATTGCTAAATCAACGGTGAAAAAGTTGTAGAATCACATGAAATTTGGTGTACCCACATCTTAGATGATAACGATGAAGATGATGGGGACCGATCGTCGAAAAAATTGATGGAGGTTGTATTTTTTCCATGCCATAGGAGGAAATTTCCTCCTATGACCTCTTTTCTCCATTATTCTCTTATAAGTGCTGGACTTGATAAAGCTTGAAGATGTTAAATGCAGCCAACCCTTAAATTTATGTATATTTTCTTATAATCCAACTTGAACTGTACTCCACATCTTTTAAACTTGTTCTAGATGCAATATTAAGCTCTATATACACACACACACTTTCATTTTCAAGCTTCAAACATTTCTGTTATGTGTATGTATGTAGAATACATTGCCGCAGGTGCTTGATGTGCTTGTTCAGTGATGGATTATTTATAGGATTATAATTTCTAAAAGTTTATGATATTTTCACCTAGTATGTTTCGGTATTACGTTATGATTCTACTCTCTGTGCATACACAGATCCGAAATTGCATGTGACTTTTTCCGGAATGGTCATACTTTTTCTAGGTCTGTAACATGTATATTCTGTTCATACACGGCTTTATGGTACTCATTTACTCGAAGTTTTACGAGTAACTGTTTCCCCTTTTCATCCCGCCATTTCTCCTCTAGTGATGCAAAAGGGAGATATTCTTGTAACGCAATGGATCGAAAAGAGAAAAGAGAAGAGAAGAAACCCTTCCGTCCACCAGTCGCATTGCCTCCACGGCTCCGTCATCCTATCGGAGGTGTGTTCTCATTAAGGCTTCCTTTTGTTTCCGGTATACTTCTCTTTATTATGTTCATTACAATGACGGTTTTGAAAACATGATGAAGCGGCCTGCTATTATAATGTGGTATTACATTCTATATGTTCCGTCATTTTAGGAGTTCGGGAGTAGCTATTAGTCAGTCGTCGATAAAACTCATATGGCATTTCACGGTATACGGATCAAAGGTTCATTCATAATGTAGTGCATTGATTTCATTATGTAGCTCCTTTTATTATTTTTATTTGGGTTTTTTACTTGTAACCATTTAAAACATAACAAATTCCTTTCAATCTAAAAAAACTTGGTATTTACCTTTTACATCCGAAAACTAATAAGATACATTATTTTACTCTATTTACGATTTCCATAAACTTTTAATGACATAATATCGTGTTTTTATTTAAAATATCTTAACCTCTCTTCTTACTTAGAAATACGTAATTTATTCTCCAAATTAAAATTAAGGTTTAAGGTTTTGCTGCACCTTTCTCAAAATCGGCCGTGAAATCAAGAGCATTTTCAACATTCTTCTCTAGTTATGAAAAAGTTGAATGTTTCTGCGATCTTACTTGTTATTTTCGGCTAAATGGTAAACGTAAAATCTTTGGAGAAAAATTAAAATTAAAGTTAACGGGATTTTTTTCTGACGGAAATTGTAAGGGGTAAAATGATGTATCTTATAAGTTTTGAAGGTAAAAAGTAAATACCAAGTTCAGGAGAGTTAGAAAGAAATTTGCTATATTTTAGAAGGCCTATAAGTTAAAACCCCTTCTTATTTTTGGTAAAAAAAACTTCTTTAGGCTTTTACGAAGAAGCACCCATCTCGGTCATTTTGGACCAACTGCAATAAATCTCTTGGAAGTGTTGTCTTGTTATACCGGACATCACCATCCAACGTTCCAACATTCGCCAAATAACCAGCTCCAACATTTCCTTCACGAAACATGTTTGATGCTCGAAAAGAGTCGAAAGACCTAGCCCATTCCCACATATCCTCTAGAATCAATTTAGAAATTGCCAGAGGAATGACCCTCGTGATTAATCCATCCAACAACTAATGCAGAACCACCCTCTTACCAAAGTTTGGTGGCCAGAAGGAGATGCTACCTTTTTTTAAATTATTTTTTGATTCTTTATGCTATTTTTTCCTGTTTCATGTCTTCCCTATTTTAAAATTTGAATTCTTATGCTTTTTCTAACCATTATTCCTTCTTTTACTCCTCTGTCTCCTCTTGACACTATTTCCATCCTTCATTTAGCATCTGCCATTCTTTTCAGAGGTTCTTAATTAAACAAATCAAACAGTCATTGTGTTTATGGATCCATGCCTAGACAATTAGTTAGCAGACCGAATATTGGTAAGCTTCTTGCATTCTAGCTAGGCTCAGACTCCGCTTGCATCAGGTTTCGGCCTACTATAAAAAGTGGTGTTAGGGGGACAAATTTCAACGTGCATCATCGGTTTAACTTTTGTTATTACTGAGATATATATTTTTGTACTTATGTAGGACCTTCCACAAAACGAAAAGACCGAAGAAGCACATGGAATTAGAGCGGCTGCTAATTAATGAAGAAGATTATGCCATCAAGAATTTCAGGCCTAATGGGAACGCCGAGAAATCGGCAACATGTGAAACAACTATTTCAACATGTTAGATTTGTGAAGATATTGGATGTGATTGTTCGTTAATGGAGACTGGATTTCTGCTAGCAATGATTGGAAGATATACCAAATTTGTTACACTCTCTCTTGGATCAAATTCTGTAATGGAGCAAGGAATATGAAATTGCATGCGACATTTCTTTTTGCTTTGTTGAAGGGATGTTTGGATTCTAGAAAATGAAATTGCATGCGACATTTCTTTTTGCTTTGTTGAAGGGATGTTTGGATTCTAGAAAATGAAATTGCTTGTAAAAGAAAAAAATAGCTTTTTCCAATGTTTGGTTAGCTATATTTCAATAATTGTTTGCGGCTATAGTTGCAAGATGCAGTACCTCTTTTTGATATTCCTGATAAATAAAGTTGCAAAATTTAATAAAACTTTGGAGCATCTGTTGTGGTCAATTTAGCTGTTGTGGTCAAAATTTGATATTCTTGCAACTTTATGATACATGATTATCACATTTGGTAATGGTCCATATAATTTTACTGAAAATTTGCACCAAGGTGCATTTTTCATTTCTTTTTTTGTGTAAATAATTTTTTGGGGAAATTATACAAATACTTTATAGTTGACGACCCCCATATAGCATTTATATCCTTCTCAAGTTATTTACTAGCAGGAGCATCTTCAACTAGGTGTACGACATAATAAATGACTTGACTAGGTATACATAACCTGCCGGGCTTGAAATCCTACGGCAATCTATCCAAGAGACAAACATCATGGGCCCACTTGTCTGGCACTGGTATCTAGATGTTGTGGGTTCCACCATTTTGTCTCTCGAGTGGATTATGGCAGGAATTCAACCCGGTAGGTAAAGTATTGCTCATACAACTGGCCCTATAAACTATAGCTTGATTCGATTTTGTAGTGCTGTGTACCGGTCAAGTTGGGTGGGTTTTCAAGAAGCCTCGAACCTTAGGTCAGGCTTTTGATAAGCAAGGTGGCAGAAAGCGTGTTAGGGCACACGAGTTAAATTTTTCAACATAATTATAACAAAAAAATTTACCTGATTATAATAAATATACACAAATTATTACTAAAAAGGAAGCAACAACGTAAAACTAAATGTAATGACTTATTAAGAATAAAACTATTGAAAAGTCTCAAATTGATGATAATCACTAAATAGCTAGCATCAAAAATATATAATTGAATTATTATATTTAGATTCCTAAATTGATTGACAGGAATAAAATCTTTAACATATACCTTGAAATCTTCTTACTTAGCAATTATATAGGATGTCTTATTGATGGGCGGGTATGGGTCCTGGTAATGGGCGCATTCGTGTTCCGGGCCCTTCTCTTTTGTCTAGCGGCTATATGGTCATGAAAGAGAAAGAAAATCATAACTTCATGTGATGTATAATACCGTTCCAAAGATGTGCGAAAATTTTCATCTCTTTGTCCCTCGATTTGTATGTCATTTTTCATACTAATACAGGCATTTAAGGTGTGGCCCAAACATAGCCCAGTATACCCATCTCTTCTTGGGCCTAATTCCGGGTCGGGTTCTTCCGATTCCATACCCGTAACCTTGAGGATTTGTGTGTGTGTGTGTGTGTGTAAGCTGCAGAGATTGCCAACCTTTTCATTTCCCCACCTCAATACTCTCGCTCTCTCTCTGAAACTCACAGCTTCGCCCTCTCTCTCTCTCTCTCATGGCGAAAGCTGCGTTATCTCCTCTGGCGCCAAGATTCCATGTCATGTCTTTCTCAATTCGAGCCTCTCAGTCCATGGAACCCAAGAACAGCAACAACAATGGCTACAAAGAGCTCGGTTTGTCTCCTTGTTTTACCCTTTTTCATTTCTTTTTGTTATAAACATTTATTGCTTGTGTTAAGATGAGAAGGGTCTGTTTGGGAAATGAAATTGGACAGTTGAAGAAACTTATTTGATGTTATACTTATGGTTTAGATTAGAAAGTTGGAGTAGAATTTAGATGGAAAGGTTCCGAGATTTGTAAACCCTAACTTTATCCTTATGGAATCTCTCTGGGTATTTTTCTCATACACTTGCATGAACGATGCTTGTTTGTGGTGAAGAAATGACTTTGTTTGTACTTGATGTTGCAACCCAAAAGCACCACTTTGACACTAGTTGTAAATTAAATTGTGAATTAACAAGATACACAAAATCATTGGATTTCATCCAACATTGGTCTCACGTCTGCATCATGAAAGGACATTGGACAACCCTAATTTATTTATATACATGCTAGTTAATCATCTCCATGTATTACAAGTTCAAGGCATGCAACCAACATGAGGGGAGAGGAGACTAACCCAATTTGTTAAGATCCTGTTTGGGAATGGAGTTAAAGTTTAGACGACGAGCTTCATAAAGATATCTAAACATAACTCCAAATTCCTAACCATGCCATGTTTGGCATGGCTTTTAGAGTTAATCCCCCACGCGATGCATGGGATTTTTAGAAAATCATATTAAATTTCACCAAATATCGATCTTAGCATTTTTTAGATAAATATCATAAAAACTAAATACCTAAAACTTTCTTGAATGTAAAAATTGACAAAATCATAGGTTCTTTTGTTTTTATTTTACTTTTTATATGTTTGTAGCTTTGAATTCATATGATGATAAAAGGGGTGGTATTTATTTGCAAAAATTTTAAAACCCAAACTTTTGTAGTATTTATTAACACTATGCTACATTTATGGTATATATTTTCTGCTGGATAAAATAGGGAAATAATTGCTAAATAAAGATTTAAAATAAAATATGTTTGTATAAATATTTGTTTGAAAAATTCAATCATATAAACAATATCAAAATATAAAATAAAGCTATAAATTCAAGCCTGACGAAGGGAGGCACGCAGATAGCTATGCTACCTTAAAAACATATTGCCACTTGTACGGATTATATCAATAAAGGCGTACCCAAGATACAACATTTCTCAGCCCGTCCGATTCTCCCGTTGAGTACAAATCATAAAGGAAACTTTGGTTTTAATCTCGTAGTCTTATAGAGTCCGTGAAAACAAAAATAATGGAAAAAGAATCACCGAAATCGGTGTTAAAATAAAGAAGTATTGGAATATTCAGTGGAGCACTATTATGAGAATAAATTAGCAGAGAGAGAAGTTTGTTTTCTCATTTTTTTTCTCTGTTTTACAGAGAGCATCTTTAAAAAGCATTGAATAGTTGCGATCAAAAGAGTCACGACTTTTTCAATTTAAATCCCTGCATTCCTCGAACAATTAACAGCTAGATTTGTTTGAATCCAAACGAATACTTAAGGCACATGTTAGTGGGCTTTAATGGGCCAAGCTAAATAAACCAACCAATAGACTTAAGAATTGATCTTGTCCCATATTGAATAGGTGTAGGATTTTCATAGGTGTGGTCTTTTACTTTGGTCTCTTTGACCCATCTCATGTGTGTGTGTGTGTGGCTTCATTCACATATGCACATATTTGTATATATAAGAAAACTTATTCTTATATAATATAGTTTTGGATATTTTCTTTAATCCGATTTAATTATCAATCCAATTCACCAGTTCCAAAATAAAACAACATAGATAACTCAAAATTATTTATAGAAATTATAGATTAAATCAAAATAATCTAACATCCCCCCCAAAGGTTCAAAATTATAATATAGTTTTATTTAAAATACAAAATAAGAGGAAAAATCAATAAAGCAACAAAGAAAAACAAAAACAAAAACAAAACGGACACTGAACATATTGTGCATACATGTAGGTGTGCCTAGACTTGAACAAGCATGTTAGTGTTGACTACGCCTGACCGAAGGATGATAGTAGCCATTACTTAGACCTTGAAAACTATTCCTTTTCGCTGGTCGTTTATATGTCACACACACAATATGAGACTAACGAGATCTTCATTTTGCGGGTGTACACTATTAATGGCCATGCACAAGCCTTGATTTTCATAGAGTAACTAGAGATCGGCCTAAATCTCCCAGCTGCGGCTCACTTAGGTGATGTCTCAAAAAGTACCAAGATGTGAGAGATACCTTAACAAAATTATGACTTTGACATTATTAAGAATGTATATCCATCTTAATGTATCGAATAAAGCATATTTCATCATCGGGATAGGTAAAAAAAATCCTTATAAAATTATGTGCTTTTCACGTCACATCAAGAGTTTTGTTTTTTCCATTGAAAACTTCTAACGTGGGATCTTCAGTTAAAGAAGTTGGGTTTCCGCTCTTGATGATAAAGATATAGGCTTAAGCCCCATCCTCCAGATGAATTAATGACCTGATTCTTATTAAGACCTTTGGTCAAATTATCTGCCAAATTTTGTTGCGAGTAAACAAATAATAATGATATAACATTATTATCCTTATGTTACTTTATAGTTGCATATCCCATCTGTAGATGTCTATTCATTTTTATATTGCAACTTTCTTGATTTAATAAATCCAATAAGGATCTGCTATCACAATTTATACTCACGGCAACAATGGGTTTAGGAACACAAGGTAATTGCGAAAATAGATTTTTAATCCATTTCGCTTCTTTACAAACAGTATCTAATGCAATCATTTCAGAATCTAGTGTGCTTCTGGCAATAACTGTTTGTTTGGTTGATCTCTAAGTGACGGCTGCACCGTCAAGTAAAAATACATAGCCATATTATGTGAGTCTGTTACCCAGTTGGCGTCACTATATCTTTCAATTATATTAGGAAAACCAGTATAAAACAAATTGTAATCCAAAGTTTCTTTTAAATATTTGAAACTTCTTTCAAGTGCACACCAATGATCGTTATTTGGATTGCTAATATATCTACTAAGCCTAGACACTGCATATGAAATATCAGGTATAGTGCGGTTAGTGATATAAAGCAACGTGCCAGTAATTTATGCATATTTTAGTTATGATACCGGTTCACCAATATTCTTAGTAAGATGCACATTGGAATCAAAAGGTGTGGACACAGTTTTGACATCAAAATAATTAAACTTTTTAAGCATTTTTTCTATCGCATGCGACAAAATTAATGCGATACCGTTATTGTATCTAATCAATTTCATACCAAGAATAAGATCCGCATTACCTAAATCTTTCATATCAAACTTAGATGATAAATATTGTTTCACATGTTCGATAATATTAAATGAAGTACCAAACAATAATATATTATCCATATAAAGGCATAAAACGACATAATCATTGTCAAATTATTTATAATAAACACATTTATCATATGGATTGATAATGAAACCATAATTTAAAATGACTTTATTAAATTTCATATGCCATTGCTTGGGAGATTGTTTAAGGGCATAAAGAAATTTACTTAATTTACAAACTTTATGTTCTTGGTTTTTAACAACAAAACCTTCTGGCTGCTCCATATAAATTTCTTCTTCCAAATCTCCGTTTAAAAATATGGTTTTAACATCCATTTGATGAATTAATAAATTATGAATAGATGAAAATGCAATTAAAATATGCATAGTAGTAATATAAGCAACATGAGCATAAGTATCGAAGAAATCTATGCTTTTTCTTTGTGTAAAGCCTTAAGCCACTAACCTAGCCTTATATTTTTATATAGACCCATCCGCTCTAAGTTTTCTCTTGAAAATCCATTTACAACTCATAGCCTTACTACCTTGCGGTAAATCGGTAACAATCCAAGTTTTTATTTTGTAAAATCGAATCAATCTCATTTTGAATCGCTTTTTTCCAAAACGGCGCTTCATCATAAGACATAGCATCGGCGTAAATCGTCGGTTCTCTTTTAATCAAGTAAGTGTGCATGTCGTCACCAAAATTCTTCTCTATCCGAACTCTCTTAGACCTTTGAAGTTCGGGTTCGAGTGTAGGTTCTAATAATATACCAGTGTTATTCCGTTCAATAGAATATGAGGATTATCCTAAATCGTTATTCAATATAGATATAGGGTTGCTAACCTTTGTTTTAAATGAAAAATATTTTCAAAAAAGGTTGCATCTATAGATTCAATAATGGTGTTATTTGATATATCGGAGATATCAGATTTCACCACCAAGAACCTATAAGTATTACTACTAAGAGAATATCCAATGAACACCGAATCAAAAGTTTGTGGACCTATTTTCCTCTTTTGAGAACATGGAATTGCAAATTTCGTTAAACAATCCCAAACCTCTAAGTAACTAATATTAGGTGGCTGATTTTTCTAAATTTCATAAGGAGTTTGGTTACCAAGTTTTTGAGGTATTCTATTTAAAATATAATAAGAAGATAAGAAGGTTCCCTCCCACAAATTCTTAGAAACTTCGGAACTCGGTAACATAGAATTTACCATATTTATTAAAGTTCTATTTTTTCTTTCCGCTATGCCATTAGACTGAGGAGAATATGGTTCAGTCACTTCATGTCTAATGCCGTGCTCTACGCAAAATATGGTAATTAGAGGTGTATTCATCCCTACGATCGGATCTAAGAATTTTTATCTTTTTCTCAATTTGATTTTCAACCTTCTTTTTGTAAACTTTAAATTTATCAAAAAACCCATCCTTGGTTTTTATAAGATACACATAACAAAATTTAGAAGTATCATCAATGAAAGTAACAAAGTGCTTATTATCACCTCTAGTTGGAGTACTCGTAGAATCACAAATATTGGAATGTTTAAGTTCTAATAATTGAGTATTTCTATAGACTTTCTTAAAAGGCCTTTTAGTTTACTTGGTATTAACACAAATTTATTATTAAAGTCAATTTTGCACATAGGGATTAGATTAAGTTTCATCATATGCATCAAAGTTTGAAAATTAATATGCCCTATTCTATCATGTCATAAACATGAAGTTTCAACATTTAAAACAAAAGAATTATTACTAGTATGATTTAGACATTATAAGGAATGTCATGCAATTTAAACAAACCATCATATAAATAACCTTTGGCAATGAAATTATTATTTTTAGTAATGACAAATTGGTTACTCTCAAAAAATTATTTGTAACCTATTCTAACAAGCAAAGAAACACTAATTAAGTTTCTTCTAATTTCGGAAACAAATAACACATCTTTTAAGGTAATTGCTTTTCCCGATGATAGTTTTAATGAAATATTTCCAATTCGCCTAATAGATGTTGTCGTTTCTTTTCCTAACATCACTCCTCCACGTTGATCCTTAAAAATAGTAAACCAAGATACATCAAAACACACGTCAACGTTGACGTCGGAATCAAGCTATCAATCAAGAGAGAAAGTGGTAATATTAACCGTGGAATTAGAAACAACTAATAGTTCTTTACTTGAAGCCATAAATAAAATAGAATAACAATATTATAAAAAAATAACAATTCAATATAATAAACAACTATATGGCCGGTCTAATCAATAAGCAATTATTCCTGATACACTAATAGGAAGTAATTGCTAAATAAATATTTAAAATAAAATATGTTTTTATAAATATTTGTTTGAAAAATTCGATCACATAAAACATATCAAAATATAAAATAAAGTTAGAAATTCGAGCCCGGCGAAAGGAGGCACGCAGATAGCGCTGCCCCATGGACATATTGCCACTCCTCGTACGGATTATACCGATAAAAGCATTCCCAAGGTACAACACTCCTCGGTCCATCCGATTCCCTCGTTGAGTACGAATCACAAAGGAAATTTTGGTTTTGATATCGTAGTCTTATAGAGTCTATGAAAACAAAAACAATAGAAAAAGAATCACCGAAATCAGTGTTAAAATGAAGAAGTATTGGAATATTTGGTGGAGCACTATTATGAGAATAAATTAGCAGAGAGAGAAGTTTGTTTTCTCATTTTCTCTGTTTTACAGAGAGCATCTTTAAAAAGCGTTGAATAATTGCGATCAAAAGAGTGACGACCTTTTAGTTTAAATCCCTGCATCCCTTTAACAATTAACGGTTAGATTCGTTTGAATCCAAACGAATACTTAAGACACATGTTAGTGGGCTTTAATGGGCCAAGCTAAATAAACCAATCAATAGACTTAAGAATTGACTATGTTCCATATTGAATAAGTGTAGGATTTTCATAGGGGTGTCGTCTTTTACTTTGGTCTCTTTGACCCATCTTGTAGAATGGCCATATATATACATATGCATGGCTTCTTTCGCATTTACACATATTTGTATATATAAGAAAACTTATTCTTCTATAATATAATTTTGGAACTTTTCTTTAATCCGATTTAATTATCAATCTAATCCACCAGTTCCAAAATAAAACAACAAAAATAACTCAAAATTATTTATAGAAATCATAGATTAAATCGAAATAATCTAACATTTTCTACACCATGAAGAAAAAATGAAAGTTCATGGTATTTATCTGCCATAATTAAATTCATGGTTAATAAATAATGATCCATGGTATTTATTTGAAAGACCTTGAAAGTTCATGTTATTTTATTTGAAAAAGCTTAAAAGTTCATGGTATTTTATTTGAAAAATCTTGAAAGTTCATGGTTAATAAATAATGATCCATTGATTGCCATAATTGTGCTCAAGATTTGGGCACAACCACAAGCTCACCAACATAGCTCAATCTCCACAATACTTGATGTGAAGGGAAAAATGAGCATCCAAAAGTTTTGCCAATAACTAAATTTATATGTTTTCCCAACCACCAAACCATATTCTCCAAAATTTCAATATAGTTCAAATTTGACGCAAGAGAGAATAGTAAAAGTCAAGAGGTAAAATAGGAAATATCAAAGTTTCACACACTCACTCCACTTTCTTATAGTATAAAGATAAAGATAGGAAACTCCGGTTATCTAAACTTTAATGTTGAGAAAACTGGAGTTTACATATCTCCAATCCAACCGAAGTTTTCTAAACTTCAAAACCGTGACGAAAACATCCATTTTGGAGTTTAGATCTAAAAGAACATTTTGGAGTTTGGAAAACTACAAAGCCAAACACCCAACAAAGTTAAGGCCATGTTTGGGTGTGGAGTTAGGAAAAATAGAGTTTAATTTTAAGTGGAGGTAAAGGGGATAGAAAATATAGTTTTCAAGACTGAAACTCCATTTAAAAATAAACTCCAGTTATGTTATAAGATGTGTGTTTGGGAAAATGGAGTTTACAAAACTTAGATCAGATTTGAGTTTAGATCATAACTGCAATTATGTAAACAGTAAACTCCCAAATGAATGCCAAACAGCGCAAAGTTAGCATTTTGGAGTTGAGCTTTGCTAACTTTATGAACCTCCAGTTTAGAAAACTTAACCCTATTCCCAAACAGGGCCTAATTTCTTAAAATGAAGGCAGGGCCTTGCAAACTAGTGTTTGCATAGGCTCTGCCTCCACTTAAAAATAAAATCTAGTTTCCTAACTCCATACCCAAACAAGGCCTAATTGGTGACGTGTAGGTCCCAAATGAGTCAAACTTTATAACTCGGTAAATAATACAAAAGGCACGCATCCATTTGTTAGAAGTGGTCAAGTATTTTTTTCCTTGCACACTACATAAGTTGTTATTCTTACTTTATGAATGTAAATTAACAGACCCAAGCAAATTTCTACACATTCAGGATTAGCAAGTAATCGGCCAGCTGAGCCCTAGATTAGCTTGTGTCAGCGATTACCTGAGCAAGTAATTTTCAATTTGGATAAAGAATTGAATACTAGCATGATATGAAGCAATACTAAGTTCATACTTTGGAGGGATTCATTGAATCCTTTGGTGTGTAATTTACTACCTAAATTATAAAGAAGAATGCAAGATCATCAATTTTTAAGTCATGAATAAGAATGCATTTACCTTAGAAGAGCTTGCTTGATAAGCAAAAATTTGAGCTATGTTTCATGAGGAACATAATTGATCCTTGAAGAATTGGCCTTGTGAAACTCTAAACTGATTATTATGATCACAGTGCCACCCAAATTGGTCAGACCACTTTGTCATGAAGCCTTTCTTCTTGCTGAATTAATCCACAATCCACTTTGGGTCTCGGTTTTTCCTTCCCCTACTCTACGGGTCTCGGTCTTTCCTTCCCCTCCTATCTAGCACATATTCAGATACGGTCCATACGGATACGGGACATGATACGATTCTATGTCCTCGATTATGAATCCGTGCACCATAGTCTCCCTCCCTTTGAATCAAACAGAGAATTCGCAGATATATAATTGTATATTTCAATTCTCTTTGGCTATATTTATCAGCACCATGTAAACTCAGATTCCTTGGCAATGAGATTTCTTTAGTATCATACCATGACCTTTTTGTTGACATATGATGAAAGAATGCGTGCTGTTGAAACTGTTATTTAACTAATCATTTGTAATTTTTTTCTTTCTTGCGGGGTGAGTCTGTTTGTAAAATGCTCATTGTATGTCCTCTTGTGAGAAATTTTGTAATTTTTTTTCATTTCATATATTCAATGAGATGTTTTGGCTATCCATGTTTCTCAACAAAAATAAAATAATATAAAATAAATCCTTATTGATTAATTCGTCTTCCACATTTCCATCCTCAATTCGTAGCACAGAGACATTGAAGTATACAATTTCTTTTGTCACTTGAAATGCATACTTTTTCCATCTTTATTTAACCAGGTTTGTTCTCCCTAAAAAAGAAGATTGAAGATGTAGTTAGTCGTGCTGAAATGACAACACACATAGCATTGGAAGTAGAAGAAGCGAAACGAATCAAGCAGGAAGAAATGCTTTTGGAGTACAATCTTTGGGATGACCTAGCTAGATCAAATGAATCTCTCAATGCCTTAGCTAATGCCGTCAAAGTGGTCAATGAACTTAAAGACCTTCGATTTAAGGTGCTTTGCTAGACAGACTATTATAATGTGAGTTCAGCAATGTAGTTAGCCTTGTCATTTTCTGGAAATTTGTAAATGTCAATTTCCCAGAGTTTAATGTTTTCCTTGTTTTACTCGATCAACACAGCATTTGACAGAACTTTGATAATGGGTCAGTGTATAATTATGGCATTTTCATACTAACTGAAACATCCTTGACCTTAGGCACTGCACAGTTGTCAATTGCTGGTTTCATGTTTGCTTTCAAACCCTTTTTTCTAATATTGCACCCCTAATTCTCCCATATTTTTGATAAATTCCGTTGAGCCGTGGTATATTTATATTTCAGCTGTAATATCTTAACTTACTCCATATTCTGTTTTTAATGCTTTTCCATCCAACAATTAACCAAGTTGCTATAAGCATACGCTTAAGATCTCCATTTGAAGTTAACCATAAGGTGGGATTTGAGACAATTGTTACATTTAAGGTCGAAACATAAAGTAATAAAATTAGAGGGTTATTTAATAGAAAATATACAAGAATTTGGTGCAATATAAGGAAACCCCTAATTTTATTTTACTGTTGGAACTTTGTCAAAGATGTGGCTTATTATTTCCTTAATTCATTTACCTTTTCTAAGATATTTTGAAATGAGGTATGCCAATATATACTTCAGTTTAGAATTTTTTTTGTTTGGAATTACTTATATAGTTATTTGGCCAATTGAGGAATTCTTTCTAATTTTTTGATATCTGTTTCTAATGTATGTAATGGTTTTGCTGTAATTATATATTTGAAGTATCTATTTTATTTACAGGCAGAAGAAGCAAAACTGATTGCCCAATTAGCAGAGATGGACATCATAAATGATCAGCTTTTCAAGCAAGCCTACAAAGCTTCTGTTGATGTTAGCAAGTTTTTGGATCGTTACGAGATGTCCAAACTTCTCAACGGTCCATTTGATAAGGAGGGAGCCTGCTTGATTATCACAGCGGGACCTGAAGGCATCGCTTCTGAGGTTTGAATGTATCTACAAACTAGATTTTACATAGAAACAACTGAATATAGAAGTTTGAGACTTGGTCCTTCAAAAAGTTAGAATAAATAAGGTTTATTTCCTTCGGCAAGAACTTAGAAAATGAACTATATGTGGCATTCAGCTCCAACATGTTTACCGCTTAGAAGCCAAGGCCTCTTAAAAATAATTATTTTACTGAAAATAATAGGCCGTGTTGCATGCTTCTTTTGATATTTAGCGACCTTCGTATTGTCGGTGTCAGATAAGTTTGAAAATTGAGCACATGATTTCTACTACAATTTAATTATTTGTACATTGATTACAATTTGAAATAACCCTATTATCTTCAGTGGAATGTCCGACTTCCAAACCATGGCTCTAAAGTCTAAAGATCATTTGTCTAATCTGATGGCAGGTTACTTATATAACTAGTTTAGTACTAGTAACATAATTGTAGCTATTTTCATAGAAACTTAGCATTAACAGCGTATTTTTCTGCTAAATTCATGCTGCATATTGTGCTTGTTCTTTTGTTAGCTTTTCGACTTATCAAATGCTCAGAAGTAAGCTGGCCTGCTTGTCTCAATTTGCTCTTGATTAAGTTGTCAGAGTAGGTAGAATGTCCTATGACCAAGGCTCAATGATGTGCTATTTCAGTTGCTTGATATTATTGTCATATCATTTGTTATGCAGTAGAAATCGGGTTCCACTCGTTTATGCATCTCATTGTTAGCATTCAGCCGAAAGTGTGTATTCATCTCACTATTAGTATCCATCCAGCGCATGTGATAAGAAAATTTATACCGCCGTAAGGATATAATACGCTATAACTTATTCAGCTTCCAAGGGAAAAAAAATCATTTATTGATTGCATATTATATATTTTTCTCCATATAGTTTTTTGGGAGTCTTCCCCTTTGACAAACGTTTTGAAATCTTCTCCTGTGACACTGGGAGGAAGCAAACCAGTGATTTCGTAAATGGAACCAGTAAACTCTGTACTGTTGTATCAAAGATTTATCGCAGGAGCTATGTTTATTTGGTGAATCTTGAGTCTCCTATCACGATTCGTGACACTGACCATATGTACAGAGCTCATGTTGGAGAGCAATGTTTTACTGCTGGAGCTATGCTTCTTGTGGACGCCGTTGATTGTTGTAATATTGAAATGGTTGAATGCAACTATTAGTAATTTGAATCATGTTTTTTTATCCCCGCTGAAAGTCTAGCATCAACAAGATTGAATAGTTTGTTGCTTGTTAGCTCTTCTATTAACATGATAGTTATTTTTTCTTTATCTCTCCCTGCCATTAATTTTGACATTTTATTCCAGATATGGGCAGAAAATCTTCTGAAAATGTATATGAGATGGTCCAAAAAGCACGGTTATGAGGGGAGGATCATTGAAAAGCATCCTTCCGATGGACGCAGTATCAGGTCAGCAACTTTGGAGTTTGAAAAGCAATATGTTTATGGATACCTCTCTGGAGAAAAAGGTGTACATAAGATGATCCGCAGTTCTCTTGATGGATCTGTTGTTCGTGAGGTAATCAATCTTCTTTTGTTCTAATTTTTTTTTTTAATTCTCAATACGATATTATTTATAACTAAAATAGTTCCTATAGAATCCAACTTCTTGGACTAGGAGGTTTCAGATGATTTGAGAAAGCTACAATTAGGACCCTCAGTTTTTTGTTCATATTGAAAGAAGTACTAATAAAGTGATAAATTAGTTATTGACGAAATGAATGTCAATAACCCTACTGTAGAATGGTAATCGGTACATTGTATACATCTTGATATGCTAATGACTTCCCTCGTCATTTACAGGAAATTCATTTAGGTGTTATTGTGGTAAAATAAACTTTGACACAGACACAGTTACGATCTCATTTGGAGTAAAAACTTCAGATAAAGTCTGAATATTGCATTGGGTTGCTTTTGCATGTCTTCTGGTCTAACAGGCGTCATTTGACAGTCCTTTAACAATGGGATAGAAGAATTACATCTTAACCTTTTCAGTTATCAATAAATTATTCTCATCTCGCAAGTTGCATTATTTATTCGATTCAAAATATCAGTAGGAGATTTGACTGTGTTCTTCTGATAGGCTTGCCAATTTGTGTCAAATTATTTGCCAAGAAACTATGAGAGGGAGGGGGTTGCCTTAAAATCCCTATAATGGGTAGTCAACTTTTCCTTATGGTTTATTGGCTATATTGTTTAAGTTTATGCAATCAAGCTCCAGAATTATCCCCGATTAAGTGTAAGTCCACTATATGTAGAATTATTAGACGGCATTTGTCCTATAAGGATTTGCCTCAATTCTAAGGCACAGATAATGCAGAAGAGCATGATAAAGCGCCTTTGTGTTCTTCTGTTAAATTGTTAAGAAAAAATGGAGCACCTTTCTGTAAATTTTTTATGTACTAAATTGTTGTATCCTTATTAGTTCTCACGGCATGATCAATCCCTGCAGTGAAACTAATTTGATTTTTTATTTATTAATTTTATTGAAGGAAAGTAAGCTTTTTTCTCTGTTAAAACCAAAGGCTAAAAACATTCTTCCAAAACCTTCATATTTTGATTATTTTAAAATTTTAAAAAAATTCCTATTTTGACTTTCTTCTAAGAGTTCCGCTTGTTTTTTAGTTTTGGCAGGTCCACTAACACGAATGTTAACAGACTTGTTCTGCAGGCGTAGATGTGGTCCCACTCTTTCTTGAAAGTCCTCTGGATCTTCATATCGATGACATAGATATCAAGATTTCTTCTCAAACATGCAACAGCAGTGATGATTCTGATTGTGAAACAGAACCAGGAGTCAGCGTTCATCATATCCCCACTGGTGTTACTTTTCGATGCTCAGGTAACTTCTATGCAATAGTCCATGCAGAATATCTCCTTGTAAAGTTTTCCTAGGTCTTAGGTTCATTTATTTCGCCTAGTTGGTGCTTATAATAATTTAATAGGAAAAGGGATTGGGTGCATGGTTTTAAAGTTTATGGAGGTTTGACAAGGATTGCTAGATGAGATCAATGTATAACTTGTTTTCTTCTGAATGTAAGTGCTGGCTAGTTAAAGTGGCCATACGAGGGACCAAAAGGAAATGATGGATTATGCAAGAATGGGAACAAAGAAAATCATAGGCCAAAGTCTCTATGTATCTTTGCTTATAAATTAATGGTTAAAATGCCGGACACCTCCCTTACTTTTGACCGAAAAGCAGGAAACCTCCATAAACTTTAAAACCACGCACTTTACCCCCATAAATTTAACATCATTAGGTTCTTAGGTCCATATTACCCAAAATATTCCTCGCGACTTTCTCCTCCAAATTCTCTCTTTCTTCGCAATAATTTTTTTTCCTCTCAACTTTTTTTAATCATTATTTCTTAAATCTTTGATTCAAAACATCACCTACCTTCTCTCTAATCCTCGAAAGAGTGAGCATGGATTCAAAAGAGTATGAATTTGAAAAAGATGATGAAAAAGAAAAAATAATATTAGGTTAGCCAATTAAATATATTAGAGGGACATTTTTGGCATAAGAAAGTCTTATGGATGAAAAAACTAACAGCGTTAAGGATTTAGGGGTAAAGTGCATGTTTTTCAAGTTTAGGGGAAACATGTTTTTGAGGCAAAAGTGAGGGGGGTTTCCCGCATTTTAGCCTAAATTAATTGTGATGTAAGGTAACATGAAAAATTTAAAAATATGTACATTTCAGAAATTAATTGTAATGTAGGCCAAATGTACAATTTAAAAATATGTACAATTGCCTATAAATTAATCCTAAGGACTAGTTGACATCCTTCATATTAAACTTGAAGTATATGAAGAAGGGTAAGGTGGTAGATTTGTTTATTTATGTTCAAATCTAAAATACATATAAATCAAAGAGCTCAGCAGAACACAACCCTTGCCCCACATGAAATTATATTATAGCTTAAATCTTAAATCTTTATAAGCTTTTTTCTTTAAATTTTAGTAGTCACACAAGAGAAAGCAACCTCCTCACCTCTCTTGCAATTAAACCTATCACAAATTTTGTTTTAACTGTAAGTTGAATAATTTTATTCGACTTCATTGCAGGTGAAAGAAGCCATTTTGCAAACAAGATGAAAGCTCTCGACCGTTTAAAAGCAAAACTTGTCGTGCTCGCGATGGAACAAGAAGTATCAGACATAAACAAAATCAAACTCAATGAAAACCCAATCAATAAATGGAAGCACGAAGTCAGAAGATACATGATTCGGCCGCACAAATTGGTGCAAGATTTAAGAACAGGCATTCACATCCCAAATGTGAATTCGGTATTGAATGGCAATATCGATCCACTAATCCGAGCTCATATCACACTAAGGCATGGAAGAGATGTTGTGAGTTGATACTATATTTGGTTTGTAATAGCTGGAGGGTGTTTTATGTCTCTGTTATTTTGAATGAGACTGTTGTTATGATGTTATAGAAAAGCCACATGATATACAACAACTGAGCCTTTTATCCCAAGCATATGGGGTAGGCTACGTGAACCAACATGAGAATCACGCCGGGTCCAGCATATGAATCCTCCGCATCCACTCACTCCTATCGAACAATATACTTTCATTGAGTCCTTTGGCAACCGTATCGTTTCGTATCACCTCTATCCATGTTTTCTTCGGTCTCCCTTTTGCTCTTTTGCCATTGTCCATATCGAGAGTATCTATTCGTCGAACCGGTGCTTTCATAGGTCTGCGTCGCACATGACCAAACCATCTTAGCCGGTTTTCCCGCAGCTTCTCCTCCATAGGTGCTACACCTAACTTTTGCACGAATAACCTCATTTCGCACCTTATCTTTTCTAGTGTTACCGTACATCCAACAAAGCATACGCATCTCCGCTACGTGCATCTTCTGTGTATGATGCTTCTTAGGAGCCCAGCATTCTGTACCATATAAAAAGGCAGGCCGAATAGCGTTCCGATAAAACTTCCCTTTCAATTTTAACGGAAAGTTACGATCACACAAAATCCCTGTTGCACTCCTCCATTTCATCTAATCAGCTTGGATCCTTTGATTAACATCACTATCGATCTTCCCATTCTTTTGGATGATAGAACCTAGATATCTAAACTGGTCGCTCGGTGATATCTCTTGCCCTTCCAATATTATACCAATATGGTTGACTTTTCTGGTTACTAAATTTGCAATGTATATATGTTGTCTTGGACCTGCTCAATCTGAATCCCTGAGATTCCAATGTTTGCCTCCATAATTCCAATTTGGCATTAACCCCTGCTTTCGTCTCATTTACTAGAACAATATCATCAGCGAATAGCATACACCAAGGTATCTCATTTTAGATAGTTATAGTAAGCTCATCCATCATGATGGTAAACATGAATGGATTTAATGCAGATCTTTGATGCAAATCAATTGTAATCGGAAAATCACTCGTTAAGCCGTCGCAAGTTTTGACATTTGCCACTACTCCATCGTACATATCCTTGATTATGTCAATATACTTGACGGGGACCCCCTTCTTCATCATTGTCCCCCATAATACCTCTTTAGGTACCTTGTCGTACGTTTTTTCTAAATCAATAAATATCATATGCAAATCTCTTCTCCTCTCTCGAAAACGCTCGACAAGTTGACGAAGCAAATGAATAGCCTCTGTCGTCGATCGTCCAGGCATAAACCCAAACTGGTTCTCTGTTATCTTAATATCCTTCCTTAGCCTATGTTCAATTACTCTCTCCCAAAGTTTCATGGTGTGACACATAAGTTTTATTTCACGGTAGTTTGAGCAACTTTGAATGCCACCCTTGTTCTTGTAAATAGGTACAAGGATACTTTTCCTCCATTCACTTGACATCTTTTTGTCTGCCAAATCTTATTAAATAGATCTGTCAGCCTTTTAACGCCTATTTCTCCTAAGTATCTCCAAATCTCGATAGGAATCCCGTCAGGACCAACCACTTTTCTTAAACTCATTTTGTTCAAAACTTCTTTAACCTCAGGTAGTCTTATTTTACGCATGAAATCACGGTTTATATCTTGAGATTGAATGACAAGTCCATCCAAATTCTTAATAAAGCTCTCATTGAACAATTTGTCAAAATAATCTCTCCATCTTTCCTTGATATCCTCATCTCGAAAAACCTTCTGATTTTCATTTTTGACACACTTCACCGCACATAAGTTTCTAATCTTTCTTTCCCGCATCTGAGCAATCCGGTATATATCATTTGCAGCCTCTTTAGTGTCTAATTTCTCGTACACCTCCTTGTAGACCTTAGATTTAGCTTCCCGAACAGCTTTCTTAACTTTCTTTTTAGCCATTTTATACTTCTCAAATCTCTCCACATCTCTACTTTTCTTCAAATCTTTATAAGAATTCCTTTTAATTTTAATAGCAGCCTTTACTTCTTCATTCCACCATGATGTGTTCTTAGATGGTGGAGCACCACCTCTCGACTCACCAAGTAGATCTCTAGCTACCTTCTTGATACAACTAGCCATTTTGTTCCATGTTCTGTCTGAATCATCTTCCGACTGCCAATCCGCCTTTTGGACTACACGATCTATAAAAGCATTTTGGTTACCTTCTTTCAATCGCCATCATTTAATTCTAAGCTTTACCTTACGTCTAATTTTCTTAGGTCCTCTTCTAAATCGAAAATCAACTAAAAGTCTATGTTGAGTGGTTACACTCACCTGGCATTACCTTACAGTCGATACAACAACCTCCATCTATTCTTCTCGTCAGAAAAAAGTCTATTTGATTAGCACTTGATCCGCTCCTAAAAGTGATAAGGCGGGACTCTCTTTTCCTAAACCAGGTGTTTACTAAGATCAAGTCATAAGATAAGGCAAAATCTAGAATCGAGTCACCTACTTCATTCCTTTGTCCAAAACCAAAACCTCCATGGATAGTATCAAACCCAATACGACTAGTACCTACATGTCCATTAAGATCACCACCAATAAATAACTTCTCTCCACTAGGTATACTTTACACTACCTCGTCTAAATCCTCCCAGAATAGACGCTTACTAGCGTTATCAAGACCTATCTGTAGTGCATAAGCACTAATAAAATTAAGGATCTCTCCACCTAGAAAAAGCTTAACCAGTAAAATTCTATCACATTTTCTCCTAATCTCAACTACATTCTCAAGCAACCGTCTATCTATGATTATGTCTATCCCATTACGATTTTTATCTCTACCCGTACAAAGCTTATAACCCCAAGGCTCTATAACTCTACTCTTTTCACCTACCCATTTAGTTTCTTGCAAACACATAATACCAACTCTCCTTCTAATCATCACCTCCACTAATTCTATTAGTCTACCCGTAAGGGAATCTATGTTCCAGGAAGCTAGACGGATCCTATGAAACCCTTGCTTATTTGTCACTATACCCGGGGTCCGATGTAGCATGCCGTTTCTGGACGACGACCCTTACTTATTTGTCACTACATCTGGGGTCCGATATAGCACGCCGTTTCTGGACGACGACCTAGAAGTTTTTGCATACTTAACACTACACTCGGGATCCGATGTAGCGCGTCGCTGAGTAGGGGACGTCCCAACGATATTCTTATTATGGTTCATGTCATAGAATGTGACAGTTTTACGTTTGCTGTCACAAGCCTACCACAACCCTCACCCTTTCTCATCCGGACTTGGGACCGGCAACGGTGGGTTTAAAAGCCACATGATATGTACACAGGATTAAGGTTACAGAAGTTCAAAAGGAAAAAATAAAGCTTTGGTGGGGATTCATGCTTGAGAGTTTGAGAAAGCATTACCAATGACAAAAGGGTTATTTTTCCCCAACATTTTTTCCCCAACTTTTTCGCGTTAAATTTTTTGCACAAGGGCGTGTATGTGCGTTGAATCGAGAAATTAGTAGCCTTATAGAAAAAGTTGTGCTCTCATGATGAAATTGGATTGATTTCAGTACCGGAGAGTCCAGTACTGTAGGATACGCTGTCTTTGTTCTTGAAACGGCCTCCTCGGTACTAGAGAGGCTCCAAATCCTTCTTTGATCCGATATCATATGCCTTTGTTCTTGAAACGGCCTCGGTACTAGGGAGGCTCCAAATCCTTCTTTGATCCGATATCATATGCCTTTTGCCTTTTGACCATGCATCTAGGCAATAAAATATTTATTTTGCGGTATTTAATGATGCCCGGAGAGAATGAAACTCACATGATAGTTGGTACATGTATTATCTACCTTGATAAGTTCCCAAACTATTATAAAATAGTGTTTGAAGTAGCCAAATAAAATATTTTAACTGGTTCAAGACTCTGCTCTCTCTATAGCCGGCTAACCACTTGACTCTAGCACCGGCAGGACGTCCATGGCATTTTCACAGCTTATGCCCAGATTCAGGCAAGTCGACTGTTACTTTCAATAATTCATTAACTAGAGTTAAATCACATTCAGACCTATCAGCATTACTTATATAAACAGAGCAATATTAGTTTCTTTATTATCTCTGCAAGAATCAATCATGGCGTCAGTCATTTATCGTGTGGGCGCCAGCAGACCCACCGTTGGAGAGGACGGTGGCTGTGGTGGGCCCACAGCACTGCATTCCGTACCCGATTGATCTCGCAGTTATAAGTAGCACCTAATCCTGCAAACCGCGACGACGAAACTTTCATTATCAAGAAATTATTACACAAGAAGGTTCAGGCCACTAATAAACTCTCGGGTGCGCAGCACGTGCTTCTGCTGCTGCTCTGACTGGGCTGTGCTTCATCTTGAAAGAATTTTGCAATCAATTCTAACCCATGCATTTTTCCTCATATTTTCAGATTCGCTGTGCACATGGGAAGGAGATGGCTAGTCTTTCTTGGAGGAAAATCAGAGGCAAAAGATCTTTTATTCAGTGCCAAGAAATCTTCGCTCTTCCAATTGAAAACCAAGTTGGATGTTTGCTTGGCTGCAAACACCAAAGAGACAGTTCCTGATTTCAAGATCGAAGGAAGCTTTTTTGAAAGCTCTTGCACCATTTATCTTGGGAACACCAACACCGTTTTAGCACAGGCAAGTAATTAATGCATTTCCCTATATATTTTAAATTTTTTTGAAGGAATTTCCCCCCTATATTTTATTGCTTAAAAATCATCCCAAAGAAAAAAAGTAAAGAAATGTGAGGATATGATTTATCTTCATCTATATTGAAGCTCATAATTAATTCTCCTCCTCCCATTTGGAAAAATTAGGATATACTTGACTAACTCCATTCAATTATAATGAGACTAGGGTTTTGCATGTGCAACTCACATATATATTTTTAGATATTTTGTACAAAAATTATGAACATATATATAGTTTAATCATTTAAAATGGTGGGTCTCCTCCAGTTAGGATATATCGGCGACCTCAGAAGAAGGGGCCCACCGAGGCCGACCAGGCGGTCCGTGTACCCGACCCGCAAGCTCTGACTGGCTCTCCTCAGAGCCCCTTTAAAACTGGCCTTCTCGGTCTCCCAGCTGGTCACGAGCTGCCACCGGTCCAAGACTCCTCGGCTTTCCTGCTCGCTTTCGAGCTCCCCAGCCGAGGCAATCTTCCTCGGTCCCTCCGACCGACCAACTCCACCACTCGCAGGCGTAACCGCCGCTCCGCGAATCTCGCCATACGCAGATTCTCCGCCAGCAGCATCCCACGTTCCACGCCATCACGATCCGTTCTTTACGCAGGCGTGACGTCGGGAGCGTAACTGCCGGCGAGATCTTCGCGCCTGCTGTTGCGTGCTACCGCCACTATATAAACCCCCATCACAAAGGGGTCAAGTAAGCCATTTTTACTCCACTTAGCCGTTACTCTGCTCAGATCTGGTGCTAACTTGATCGTCGAAGGGTTCTCGGTGGTACCAAACCACCCCGGGACTTCTTTGCAGGTACTCGGCGCTAAACCCCTCAAATTACCAATCTCCTCCAAACCCATTGAGACTCACACGCAACAGGAGATCACCTCCAAAATCCACCGGGAGATCGACGTAAGACAACATCTGACGGAGACCCGAAAAGGACTCCATCAGTTGGCGCCGTCTGTGGGAGTCAGACAACTCCACAAGACACAAAGTTGGCCTTCCGATCTCCATCCTCATAGCAACCGATCCCCCTAAAGATCCAAACACCCGCTGTCGCCTCCCCCTCAACGGAGGCGCGGGCGAGCCTTCAACGAATGTCGTCGGCTCCCCCGCTGGCTGCCGCTTCACAAACTCTGGTGGCCGCAGGCCCCTTGATCCGTACCAGTCAATCCTAAAGCCCCGCGTCGGGGAGCCTCGCCTCGAGCCTTGCCGCGTCCCTGTTCCAACCGAGGCGGTGGCGGTCAGCTCGCCTGTTCCCAGGCATGACTGGCATCCCCTCCACCGACGGGGTCGCTCCCGCGAGGCCCGCTAAGGCAGCCCGAAGACCACCCCACCGCAGGGCCCAAAGGACCTCGCCAGAAGACGCCGGGGCCCATCGAGAAATATGGTTATGACGACAGGGGACCGGTCAAGCCTATGCGAGACTCGGCACCCCACGCTGGCAGCAAACGCCGACGGGCGCCCGAGCAAAAGGGCCAGGGGCCACGAGCCTATCACCTTCGGCGACGGGGACCTCCACGGCATATCCGTGCCCCACAACGACCCTCTAGTGATCACGCCCCGGATCCACCGGTACGAGGTCCACCGGATACTTGTCGACTCGGGCAGCTCGGCAGACATCCTCTTCCACGACTGCTTCTTGCGCATGGGGCTTGCCCCGGCGGACCTGAAGCCAACCTCACACGTCCTTTCAGGGTTCACCAACCACTCCATTCCCGCGCAAGGGGTGGTCACCCTGCAGTTCAACATCTGTTAGCACGGCCGCACCCGTATGTTGCCTGTGGACTTCATTGTAGCAAATGTCCCATCTGCCTATAACATCTTCCTCGGCCGCCCAACGCTCAACTCCCTCTAGGCCCAGATATCGACCTACCACCTGGCGATGAAGTTCCCTCTCGATCAGGGCGGAACAGGTCGAGTCTACGGAAACCAGCGGATCGCGTAGGTATGCCTTGCCGAAACATCTTCGTCCGAGCAACCGACTGACGACGCAGAAGGAAATGACAACATCAAGGGTTCTCTGGACACCCGAGACAAACAGAAGGAGGTCCGGGGGACGCCGGTCGAACCACTGATCGAGGTGCCCCTCAACGAAGAGGACAATGAAAAAACCGTCCAGGTCGGATCACTCCTGACAAGGGTCGGCGAGATGACCTGGTCAGCTTCCTCAGAAAGTACTCCGACGTATTCGCCTGGACGCCCGCCGACATGCCCGGGATCGACCTCAAAATCATTTCTCACAAGCTCGGAGTTGATCCTGTGGCCCAACCCGTCAGACAGAAAAAGCAGAGCTTCGCTCCGGTCAAACAGAAGGCTATCGAAGATGAGGTTGATCGACTTCTCGCCGCCAACTTCATCAACGTACCGTACTCGGAGTGGCTGGCAAACGTAGTTTTGGTCAAGAAGTCAAGCGGGAAGTGGCGCATGTGCGTCGACTTCACCGACCTCAATAAGGCCTGCCCCAAGGACAACCATCCACTCCCTCGGATAGATCAGCTCGTCGACAGCTCAGCCGGCCATGAGCTGTTGAGCTTCATGGATGCTTTCTCCGGCTACAACCAGATCCGTATGAATCCGGAAGATGAAGATCTCACCGCATTCACAACGGACCGGGGGGTATATTGCTACAAGGTGATGCCCTTCGGCCTCAAGAACGCCGGGGCCACGTACCAACGGTTGGTCAATCGCATGTTCAAGCCACAGATCGGCAGGAATATGGAGGTCTAAGGTGACGATATGCTCGTCAAATCCGTCTCGACGGCCGACCATGCCAGGGATCTGGGGGAAGCCTTCGAAGTGCTTCGCAAATTCAAGATGAAGCTGAACCCCACCAAGTGCACATTCGGAGTCACCGGGGGAAAGTTCCTCGGGTTCATGGCCACTCACCGTGGAATCGAAGCCAACCCATTGAAAATCGACGCTATCCTCAACATGGCCGCGCCCAAAACCAACGTCGAGATCATGCGGCTCACATGACGAGTCGCCGCTCTGAGCCGCTTCATGTCCAGGTCAGGGGAGAAATGCCTCCCGTTCTTTAAGGCTCTGAGAAAGATCCCGAGGTTCGAGTGGTCAGAGGAGTGCCAAGCCGCCTTCGACCAATTGAAGAAGCACCTCGCGATGCCCCCGCTGCTCACCCGACCCGTTGAAGGAGACGAGCTGTCGCTGTACCTGGCGGTATCCGATCAAGCAGCAGGCTCGGCGCTTGTCTGAGAGGTCGAGGGAGCGTAGAAACCGGTGTACTATGTGAGCCACGTATTTGAGGACGTGGAAACGAGGTACCCAGCCATAGAGAAGATTGTCTTAGCCCTCGTGGTGACCTCAAGGAAGCTGCGGCACTACTTCCAAGCACACACCATCATCGTCCTCACCGAGCGCTCGTTGGGGGCTATCCTTGCGTCACCAGAATCCTCGGGCCGCTTAGAAAAGTGGAGGTGCGAGCTATCCCAGTTTGATGTGAAATATCGCCCGAGGCAGGCTATCAAAGCGCAGGCCCTGGCCGACTTCATCGTTGAATGCACCGTCCCTATCAATAAACCGGAGTCCACGCCGTCCCCCGCGACTCAGTGTCCCATCGCAGGGAGGCATGGCTCGGTTCCTGAGTGGGTCATCTACGTTGACGGATCTTCAACTGAAGTAGGCTGTGGTGCCGGCCTCATTATCCGGGGCCCGAACGAAGCGGAAATGGAGTACTCTCTGAAGCTCGGTTTCAAGGCCTCGAACAACGCGGCAGAGTACGAGGCCCTCCTGGCCGGACTGTGCATGGCCGCCGGGATGGGACTGAAGATAATTCGAATCCGCAGTGACTCGGCCCTTGTTGTCGGACAAGTGACTGGCCGCTTTGAAGCTTGGGAGCCTCTGATGGTGAAATACCTGGGCGAGGTGAGGAAGCTCCGGAGGAACTTTGATGAAGTCCAAGTAGAACAAATATCCAGGAAGCTGAATGCCCAAGACGACGCCTTGAGCAAGCTGGCTTCATCATACTCAGCCAACAATAAGCAGTCCATCCTCTTCGAAACCTTACCTCAGCCCAGTGTGGAAGACGGAGCGGCCACGCTCCTCGTGTATGCGGCGCAAGAAGGCGACCAAGATTGGAGGAAGCCCCTCGTGGAATTCCTGAAGGACGGTACGCTCCTGGAGGACCGGGGGACCTCCCGCCGCCTCCGGGCCAAACCCGCCACTTCATCTGGAGTAATGGAAACTTTTACAAGAAGTCCTTCACTCAGCCCCCGCTCCGATGCGTTGACCCCCACGAAGCCGACTACGTCCTCCGAGAAATCCATGAAGGGGTTGGCGGTGCGCACCAAGGGGCCCGAACCTTGATCCAAAAGGCGTTGCTCCAGGGGTACTACTGGCCCACTATTCATGAGGACGCCCGGAATCTAGTCAGAAGATGCAAGAGTTGCCAGCTCCACGGCAGCATCCTTCGCCTCCCCGCTACCGAGCTGACCGCCCTAACATCCTCGTGGCCATTCGCCCAGTGGGGATTGGACATGATCGGCCAGTTCCCAACCGGTACAGGCGGGCACAAATACGTCCTCGTCGCAGTAGACTACTTCACCAAGTGGATTGAGGCCATCCCCATCAGAAAACCGGACGCCACCACTACCATCAAGTTCCTGCAAAACAATCTGATACTCCAGTTCGGCGTCCCGAGATGTATCATCACCGACCACGGGACGAACTTCGAGAACGAGAAAGTGAAGGACTTCTGCAAAGAATATCATATCCTCATGAAGTTCGCCGCGGTCGCGCATCCCCAATACAATGGGCAGGCCGAAGTCGCTAACCGAGACGTCCTCCGGGGTCTCCGAACTCGTCTGGAAGGGCGACAAGGAAGTTGGGTCGAAGAATTACCCCGGGTCTTATGGGCCCTGCGCACGTCAAAGAAGACCCCCACCGGGGAAACCCCCTTCAGTCTCTGCTACGGGACCGATACGATGGTCCCAGCGGAGATCGGGCTACCCAGTCATCGGGTCGAGCACTTCGATGACGATGCGAATACCTCGGCGCTACGGACCAACCGGGATATCTTGTTGGAGAAGAGAGGCCAGACCCAGATCAGAGCTGCCGCTTATCAGAAGCAAACGGCCCGATACTACAACGCTCGGGTCAAGCACCGCTCCTTCCAGACCGGGGATCTGGTCCTTCGGAGAAACAAGTTCGTGGATCAAGGCAGGCTACACAAGTTTTCCCCGAGGTGGGACGGTCCCTTCCTCGTCTCTGAGGTGCTCCCCGGCGGGGCCTATCGCCTGCAGGATGCGGACGGGCGCAAGCTCCCGCGGCCTTACAACGTCGAGAAGCTCAAGCTATACCAATGAGGCCAAGGCCAACAAGTATGTACCCCTCCTTTCACAAAGACGATGTAAACGCTTTCCGAAAATCCTTTCCATTCGAATAAAGAAACGTCGAAACATTGTAAATAAGGTTTTGTCTTTGC
This sequence comes from Agapanthus africanus, assembly GCA_030015575.1. Lineage (NCBI taxonomy): Eukaryota > Viridiplantae > Streptophyta > Magnoliopsida > Asparagales > Amaryllidaceae > Agapanthus > Agapanthus africanus. The sequence goes on along the minus strand of JASDDO010000029.1, from coordinate 335,443,553 downwards.
GATCCAAAGCCCTCCTTAGAGGCAGCTCAGCAGCTACCCTGCTCGGCTATCCCCGCCTGGTAGCTTCCTACCACGACCGACAGGAATCACAAAGCCCTCCCAAAGGCAGTCGAGCCCGAGGATCCCTAGCTCGGCTATCCTTCAGGACAAAAGCCCTCGCCAAGAGGCACCGGGCAGTAACCCTGCCCAGCCAAGGGTCCTTAGTAGGCTGCTTACAGCCTTTCTCGCGCTAAGGACCGAAGTCCTCCCAGAGGCATTCGAGTCCTTGCTTGGCTATCCCCGGCTGGTAGCTTCCTACCACAACCGACAGGGATCAAAGTCCTCGCCAAGAGGCACTGGGCAGTAACCCTGCTCGGTCCCCATCCTGAAGGATCAAAACCCTCGCAAGAGGCAACCGAGCGGCTACCCTGCTCGGTCATCTCCAGCTGGTAGTTGCCTACCCGCGATGCCAGAGATCAAAACCCTCGCCAAGAGGCAACCGCGCAGCTTCACTGCCCGGTCATCCTTAGCGGGCTTCTTACAGCCCCTCTCGCGCTAAGGACCGAAGTCCTCCCAGAGGCAGTCGAGTCGTTGCTCGGCTATCCCCGGCTGGTAGCTTCCCACCACAACTGACAGGGATCAAAGTGCTCGCCAAGATGGGCAGTAACCCTACTCGGTCCCCGTCCTGAAGGATCAAAGCCCTCGCACGAGGCAACCGAGCGGCTACCCTGCTCGGTCATCTCCGGCTGGTAGCTCCCTACCCATGACGCCGGGGATTGAAGCCTTCGCAAGAGGCATCCAAGTGGTTTCCCCGCTCGATCATCCCAGGCTGGTAGTTGCCTGCCCACGACGCCAGAGATCAAAGCCCTCGCCAGGAGGTGACCGTGCAGCTTCACTGCCTGGCCATCCTTAGTGGGCTTCTTACAGCCCCACCAACGCAGAGGATCCGAGGTCCCAAAAAGGGGAAACAAGTCTATTGAAGTCTAAGCGATCCCTCCTCCACTTCGGGGCCATGGAGATGCCTCCTCGGCAGCGCTTGGCAAGTGATCGAAATCAACTCGACGAACGATCGCTACACAGATAGCTGACCCAACAGTACAAGCAGAGATGTTTTACAAACATTCTTCACACACAGAAGATAAAATGCAAACCGATGAAACAAAAATTTTCTATTACCAAAGGCAAAGTTTTTACAAAGGGTATTCTGGGACCCCCAGCCTTACAAACTGCCCGGAGGCTTACTTCGGTCCTCTCATCGCCGGCTTCACGGCCTGCCGGGGGCTTTACCACCGGAGATTTTGCCACCAGGGGCGTGCCCCGCTCCCCTCGCCATTTTCCACCGGAGGCCTCACCACCGGGAGCGGGACCCGAGCACGGAGCTCGCCATCGTCGAACTCGGGAAGCTGCTCCTTCACGGCGTCCAGAGCCTTATTCCACGCGACGGCAAAATACTCCCCGAGCTCGGCGTAAAACTGCTCTGACACCTTATAATCGGCCACGGCTCTTAGCCCGAACCTCGACGGTCTGGGCCTCCAGAAGCGCTGCCTCAGCATCTCCCCTGCTGGCGTCCCTCTCCTTCTCCATGGCCGCGGAGCGTTCGACCAGATCTGCCAGCTTCTTATCGGTGACCCGGAGGGACGCACTCAGGCGACGATGGACACCCCGATTCGCTGATTTGGCAAGTTCCGCAGCCTCCGCATGGGCTGCCAGAACGTCGGCCCTTGCCCTCTCCAGGCGTAGGTCACGCCGCAAGACCTCGACCTCCGAGGGAAACGCTTCTATTGGCCTCGGTGCGTGGAACGCCCCCTCGGCCTCCATACGAGTAGCAAGGGCGCAGTGTTGAAGGACCTGACGGAAAGAGAATGAGAAACTGGGAGGCGCTCGAGCCAGAGAAAGGAATACCAGAAAAACTACGCGTAGAGGAGTTCGTACCTGGACCGCCCCTTGGGCCATGGCCTCCAGTTGGGCCCTCAGGGAGCCATACGGAAGCTTTCCCCCAGCCGACTCCTCCATCCCGGCGAGCAGGCCGGCAGCAACGGAAAGCCCAGACGGAACCGTGAAGATAGCACCGCCCTCCTGCACGGAAATCCCTTCAGGGACCCTCGACGACGACGCGTGAGAAATTGTCCCTTTTCTCTTAAGAGGGGCCCCGTCCTCGCCCTCCCCTCTGTCCCTCGTCTGGGGCTCGGATAACCGTGGACGTCTCTAGCCGCCACCGGAACAACCACCAGGAGCCGTCAACGAAGAAGACGGTCCTATCGCCGGCAGAACATCTGGCGCGGGGCATGAGCCAGCCAGGGGCTCGGCCGCGCCACTAGCCTCCCTCTGGCGCGAGCAACCTAAAGAGTGGGAACGAACCATGTATTCAAAAGAAGAAGAACGCCGAGCAGCCGAGACTTAGAAGAGAGGAAAGATGAAGGAGTAGGGGCTCTGGAGCGGGCCCCGCCCCTACTTATCGCCGCAAAATATCTTATCCAACGGCGCCCTTCATCTCACGCCAAAACGTCTCCTCGGGTCCAACGGCTCCGATTGCTCCACGTGTCGTTCCCACACTGGGCCGCAGGCCTGCATACGTCGCGTCGGCCAATCGACGCTCGACACGTGGACCATCGCTTCAGTGGCAGAATGCACGAACCGGCACACCTTCCTTAAATGCAGAAACCCCACCCTGATTCGCTGACAGAAAAGACGGCTGACGCCCTGGGCACGCGTCCCAACGAAACCTTAGGAGGGAGCTCACCCCGGGCGGCCCGGCAGTCCACTCCTGGCCCGACCTGCTAGCTGGTTGGGACAAGAGTGGGGGGCTAATGATGATGCTCGATATTGGCGACCTCCAAGATCGCAACACGTGGCAGATGACGTGTCCCAGAACTTAGAAGAAGGGGCCCACAGAGGCCAACCAGGCGGTCCGTGTACCCGACCCGCAATCTCTGGCTGGCTCTCCTTAGAGCCCCCTTTAAAACTGGCCTCCTCGGTCTCCCAGCTGGTCACGAGCTGCCACCAGTCCAAGACTCCTCGGCTTTCTTGCTCGCCTTCGAGCTCCCCAGCCGAGGCAATCTTCCTCGGTCCCTCTGACCGACCAACTCCACCACTCGCAGGCGTAACCGCCGCTCCGCGAATCTCGCCATGCGTAGATTCTCCGCCAGCAGCATCCCACGTTCTACGCCATCACGATCCGCTCTTTACACAGGCGTGACGTCGGGAGTGTAACCGCCGGCGAGATTTTCGTGCCTGCTGCTGCGTGCTACCGCCACTATATAAACCCCCATCACAGAGGGGTCAAGTAAGCCATTTTTACTCCACTTAGTCGTTACTCTGCTCGGATCTGGTGCTAACTTGATCGTCGGAGGGTCCTCGGTGGTACCAAACCACTCCGGGACTTCTTTGCAGGTACTCGGCGCTAAACCCCTCAAATCACTAATCTCCTCCAAACCCATTGAGACCCACACGCAACAGGAGATCACCTCTAAAATCCACCGGGAGATCGACGGAAGACAACATCTGACGGAGACCCGAAAATGACCTCCATCAAGTTATCATAGAACAGATTATGGCACATGAAAAGAATTTTTTAGCACTGTTTATTTGGGCTTTAATTTTCGCTATATCACCGTAATCTTGTAACATATCTTAGACAAAAGTTTACTTAGATTCGTTATTTAATTTTGGGCAATTTTTTTTATATTAAACCATATTAAAATAATATTTTTTAAAACAAACCATTTTAAAAAATATTACAAAAACATGTCACTTGTAACATAACCATTTAGTTATGAAGGCATTCTCTATCGATTAGGGGGGTGGTTAACTTTCATGCCCCGCTTTCCAAAATACGAAAATTTCGGGACGTAACAAAATCAGCTATGCTACTTACGGTAAGAAAACATCCTTTCATAGTCACATTAAACCTGTCAATCAGTAATCAAGAACAATAAAATACTAAATCTATCATCACATGTCCAATAGCCACAAGAACAATAACTGGAAAAGATAGCGGAAGCAATAAAAATCTAAGAAATAACTAATCCGCATAAGAGCTATATCAATGAGGTGGTCCTCACTGATCGCGATCCTGTCGAATACTCACATGCTATGTCAAGTATCTGGGCCATGCAAAACCCAGAAGTTAGCGCGTCATAATATCAATAATAATAATAATATAATCAGATCAGAATTCTATACAAGATGATATGAGTGTAAATCATAATCGCAGTTATAAACACAACAGTATATAGGTGTGTCACGTGTATCCTAGAATCTGTGTTTCTACGTTATCTATTTTACAAGTCTTTGAAATCAATTATTGTAATTCTCATCGTAACTCAACAGTATATATCACGTTCATACCCCACGGGACCACGGCACAATATATCCCGTTCATACCCCTACAGGACCACGGCACAATAAACAATGATTATTCCGTTCATGCCCGGAATCATGGCATACAATAATAATATTCTCTTGAATTACGTTTCGGTTACATTCTTGATTTCCCCCTTTCCCTAAGTTTTGTGTTCAAGTAAGGTATTAATAAAATATCTACCTAATGCCAATACAGGAACAATCGTGTACTAGTTTTGTTTAGCAAGACAACAGGTCAGGTCAATCAGGATAATAAGTCAGGATTGTAGGCATCGGTAAATATTACAGGCAACAAGTATCAACATGATAATAAAAATAGTACAGTTTGGCAGGTTACAAACATGTCAAGAATAATATAATCATATCATGTACAAGACCAAGATAATAGTATTAACAGGGATAAAATATTCAATTCGATTAATAACTATAAAAGTGGTATTGATTAACCATGCACAAGAAAGTTCCGTTCAGAAATTCAGCGTCATCCTGATTTGTAAAATAACTTAAAAATAGCAAACGTCCTCCAAAAGGGATGTGTCATATACCAAAACAAAGCTAATTCAATAATATTTTCATTTTTATAAGTTAAAGTTTATCAGGTTGTTCCTAAAAAATGTTATGAACGTTCGAAATTGAAAGTTTGCTGTTGGAATTTTCCTGGACAGCAGTTCAGAGGTATTTTCATTTATAGTTTACGTTATTTAAACAATTTATTTTGCAAGTGAATATTTAGTATTCTGAGTTAGCTTTGTAATGAATTAAAGAACATGTGCTAATGATTTTTTTATAATTTATAATGAATTTTATAAGGTAAGGTGTACAGTAAATTTCAGATTTGTCGTATTCTCTTGACGACGACGTTTCATATGTAAACTATAATATTTTCAAACTATATTTTGCATAACGTTAAAAAATGCAGATTATAAACTAATTAATAATATACGGATTATATAGATATAAATGATATAATGATAATAAGAAGAAATATTACGACGATATATATTCTTATAAATATAATTATAGTATGCCGCAAATTGTAAACTTGCATACACTGTTATTATAAAACCGATTAAAGTTAAATAACTACGATGTATAAATTATATAGATAAAGTTGTATGATAATAATAATAATAATAGCACGACAACATATATATAAATTACGTAAAGTATATCATGTAGCAAGTTGTAAACTTGTCTCGAAACAAACGCGATGAACAGAAGCAACACGACACTATACAAATCAACACCAAGTTTTGATAGCTCGGTTAAAATTCTAGGATGCAGCTGAAGTTGCGTCGGCGAGAATGGGTGTGGGCTTGAAGAACGAAAAACGAGAATATATAAATTGATGAGGGAGAGATTTAGTTAGAGAGGGGAGAGAGAGATGTTATGTGGAGAGAGAGAGACAAGAGAGATTTTGTATTTAATATAAAAATATATAGTATAGTTTAAATTAGGTTATAAATATATATTAGTTTTAATGTATATAGATAATAACAAACTACAATCAATCTCCACCAAAATCTCATTAAAAATATATTTTGGAAAATAATTCACATACGTACACTTCTCAATCATAATGGAAGAATATATTTTAAATAACTCATACCCCTAATTTAAGATTTAAAAGGATTCTAAAAATATATCTAGATTTAGTAAATATTTGATATTAGATATCTTAAGATTTAAACATAAAAGATAAAAACAAAATAAGATATGGGATGTCAACCATATGATGACAATTAACAAAATATAACTTATGCTTAACTTGTGGCCACTAAAAGATATATGATATATATATGTATATGTGTGTGTGTGTTATACTAGATTCTCATAGATTCAGTTTACTGATAAATATCAGATATAATCTAGTACCATTCTGGGTTTCACACATGCAGGTCGGGTCAAATAACTACTATTACTATTCGAATCACTCGCAACCCAAAAGAATAAAATAGAAGAAATATAAAGTAAGTGTTAAAATACCAATTAATGTCGTATAACCGTACTAGAGTGTTACATTATACCCAACTACAAAAGAATTTCGTCATCGAAATTCACGAAACAAGAAAAGATAAGAAAATACGGATTTAAGAAAAGAGATGAGGAAACTTTTGTCGAATCTCGCCTTCACGTTCTCAAGCAGATTCTCCATACGAACGATTTTCCCATGAAACAAGCATTAGAGGGATCATCCTATTCTTGAGAACCTTTTCTCGTCGATCCACAATCGCCATCGGTTGCTCTTTATAAGTAAAATCTTCTCTCACTGTTAATTCCGAGTGATCAAGAACGTGCGTCTCATCTCGAACATACTTGCGGAGTTAAGATATATGAAACACGTAATGAACGCATGCCAAGGATGGTGGTAAAGCCAATCGATAAGCTATCTCTTCGACACGCTCAATGATATCGAAAAGTCCCACGAATTAAGGACTAAGCTTGCCTCGACCACCAAATTGGATTTGTAACACTCGAGTACATTTATACTATATATTTTAGTATTTTAGATCTTGCGGTAAAATTCTTTACTATTATTGCAATTGGATGCAATTAGTAGCTGTAGTTATTATCCGACCCGACCCGCATATTTGAAACCCAATATGGTGTGAAATTATATCAAATATTTGCTGGTACAGTGTATCCATATGAATCGAGTACAAAATATATATAATATATATTTTAAAGTTCTACATATCTCTTTATAATACAAGATAAGAACAAATAATATTCTTTTTCTATCTAGCTTTGTATGGCAAATTACCCCACATCAGGTTGTTGCGTCTATATCATGTTCATATCTTTAGTTATAGACCGACAAATAATTAGAAATTTCTACGTATATTTACGTAGATTTTAGTGGGGGTATGGGTATTTGATTATAAATATTTGCATTATGATTAAAATTCTTACGTATATTCTTTATATCTAAAAACTATATTTTTGAAGGGAAACGGGTAATATTTGGAATGATCTGGTATATCTGTAAAATCCTACAATATATATATATTATATATTCCTATAACAATAATATATATAACATTATATATATATATATATATATAATATTAATTTTTATAAAACTCTCTCTCTATCTCTCTCTCCCCGTCCCTCTCTCTCTATCTCTCTCCATATATATATATAGACACACACACACACACACACATTATTAATACATTATATTAATTTTTTTATAATAAACTCTCTCTCTCCCCCGTCTTCATCTCTCTCTCTCGCTGAACCCTAACCCACGCCAAACCCCACATCGTCGCCGTCCCTTTCTCATTGCCGTCCCCACTTCTTCATCCTCACCTCCTCATCACCACCACCGGCTACATCCCTTCCAATATCTCCTTTCCCGAGGGCTCACCCGAGCCGACCCTACACCGAGAACCCACCTTTTCTTCCCCATTGACCTCGTCGCTGTAAGTCCATGTCGCGCACCCCGCGTGTTCGCGGGGAGGCGGAATTTGCAAAAGAAGATTTTTCAAAGCTCGCAACACGGACTTAAACTCCAGGATCGATGCTAAACTCTAGCTAACAAAATACTGTGTGAAGTTTAACTACTCGGATGAAAGTTATACCTCACAAAACTAAGTTCTTCGGGTCTTTTAGTCGCTGGCCTCCTGATCAGTCGAAAATAATGTATTTTTAACACGGCAATTTCCCCATCATTTGCACTCATTTAGAAGTGTTCGGTATTCATATTTCACATATTAGCAAATCAGTCGTTAAATATCAGATTGCATGTGTTAGACTCTAAAACCGGCATTATAAAGGAAATTGACTGCATTTCATGGCATCGCATCATCCCTGTATTGCGCAACACTTGTGTCGAGATTTGTGCAGGAAATTGCAGGAGCAAAGTCAAAAGAAGCTGATCAAAAATACACCAACTCCATGATTTCAGATCTGGTAGCAATCCAAAGGGAGAAATACAATTTAACATATCAGAAAATAGCCCAAGTGTTAGGCCCAACAGTCACCAGAAGAACCAAGCCATGAAGCCACCAAAGCGCCGCGGAACCGCGGCGGGAGCCGGCTTGCGCCGCGGAACCGCGGCGGTTTAGACACATCAGCAAATAATTTTTAGTGCACAATTCATCTCTCAGGGCCCACATTCATTTAAGATGCCTCAAATTCCAGAAGGACCTCGAAGCTACTGCCAGATCAGCAAAGATCATTAAGCAAGGCTAATCTTAATTAAGCTCATAACAAACTATTTCTAGAAGCTCCCTCCTAACTAATCACATCTAGAAGCTTCTCCTCTAACTAACTTTTGGAGGGAAATTCAAATTTCCTCAACAAACTTTTGGAGGGAAACTTAGAATTTGAAATCCTAGATCTAGGGTTTGGATATCTATAAATAGAAGCCTAGACCTAGGGTTAAAGGTTAATCAATCTTTAGATAATCAATCTTGAGAATCTTAGTTAGCTTTCCCATTCCTAAATCTATAATTCTTCATCTTCTTGCACAAGTCTAGTGACAAGGCTTGTGCGAAACCCTAACCCTAATTCCACTCCAAATTCAAGATCTTGAGTACCAATCAAGCGAGAAGCCTTCAACCTTTTAAGAGCCGAGCCGATCTCCAACCGAGCAAGTGATCCAAGCCGATCCGCGACTCACGGAGCCGAGCGAAGCCAAATCGACGATCGAGTTCTTCCTCTTATAGTTCTTGAGCGAATGTAATGAAATTGTTGATATAAATAAAAGGTGAAATTCTTTAATCTTGATTTCTTTTAATTCTTGCATCATGATTCGATCTCAATTTGTAATTGTAGTTCTTGTTGTGATGTTTGAGTAAAACTCCGCTCGTCGAGGAGTCGAGACGATCAATAGAATGATGATGTAACAAATCTTAAAACGATTTTTAAGTCCTACGAGTTTTGTAAACCCTAGCAAGTTCAAGAATCGATGACCTAGTTTCGTAGCGATGCTTTCTTGATTGTGATCGCTCGAAATTAAGGATCTACGATCGTTTCTTGAATTTACTAGAGGCTAGAATATGAATGATATCGATGAAAGAACAAGGGATAAGATGAAACCCTAGTTTCACTAGAAATCCCTAATTCTTGTCGATCATTATCGATCTAGTATCAATTCATCGAAGTATAAGAATACGACATCGTGAGATTACATCACATCTATAGATCCGATCGATTCCTACGAGCCTCATTTCGATTCTTGATATTTGGTTGGAAAAATCATCAAACTATCAATTCTTGATTCTATCTTTTTCTTATTATTAGATCTATATTTTCTAATTCTTGAACTTCAAATATAAATCATGAATTGTTTTGTTTTGTTTTCTTTAAAGTTTTGACTCATCTAATTCAAAAGACGAACGATTACACTGTCCCTGTGGACGATCCGCACCCACTTACAATCTACATCCGACACCGTAGTTGATTGCGGTCAAATAATTTTTGGTTGTGATTTCTTTACAATTTCAAATACTACACAACGAGAATTCTTTTCAATCAAATGGCGCCGTTGCCGGGGATCATTTGATTTGATTTACACAACAAAATTCTTTAACAATCAAATGGCGCCGTTGCCGGGGATAGTACACTAATTGTTCGTATTTTGAAATTTGAGTTGAAAAATTTATTCCATTTTAATTTTTAGATCTAAACTCGCACAAACCCTAATACGTGTGTTGTGATTTGATTGCGAGGAAATCTGGAATCATTGGAGCTTGGATAAAATTTTTGTGAATATTCCAGAGAGCTGAAGGAGTGAACAGAAATTCACTGTTAAAATTTTGTGCAGAGATCTCATTACCCAACCGCGTTTCCGCGGTCTAAGTACCCAAGTGCGGCGGTTCCGCGGCCTCTTCAAGGCTTCTCTGTGCCAAACTTCTTCAGGTACCTTCTTACCTTCTTCTCTCTCCTCTTTTAGCTCCAACTAACAAATTTCTGCAGATTTCTTTGTAAATATTCGCAGCGCGCAAATTGCAAAAATTAAATTGTGCTTGTTTTGATTCTGGTGGTGGTTGCATATTAATACGGACATTAAGGGGCAAAGACCAAATCCAGATTAGGTGGGGAGTTCATTACCCTTCCTAAGCCCCGAAAATTGCAAAATTTGCATCCGCACTTACCCTCATTAATTAAAAAAATATCTAGAGATGACTCTAAGGACCGTCGCGCTCACTTAGGACAGAAGAAGGCCGTGGGTAATTCATTGCTTATCCGCGTTTTCTTGTGGTGTCTAAGGCAAGTGTTTCTAAGGCTAGTGGTTATTAATTAGGCCCACTACTTACGTAGTGGAGTACCTTCCCACTTACTTGGCACTTGTCACGCCCCACTTCCCAGAGTACGCAAGATTGGGCACGTGACATAGCCAACCATGCTACCTGTGGGTAGGAAGTATCCATCCACAGTCACATTACGGCTGTAGAGATATCAAGAACAAGATAAATAAACTATCTAACACATGTCCAAATCCAGAATAACAAGAGTCAATGATAAATAAGTGCGGAAGCAAATGATCCAATACAATAATAGAAAAGTACGTCCCATAATGCGGGCTCACATCTGGAAATAAAATGCAAGAAATAAACAAATCACTACAGAACTCACAAATCAGCCTGCTGGCTGAAGTACTCCTGCTCGGTCGGCGACAGCGGTACGGAATCTGGGCCATGCAAAACCCAGACGTCAGCGCGTCATGTCAACCAGTAACAGAAATAGTATTATTGGGCTCGGGTGTTACATCATACCCAACTACAAAAAGAATTTCGTCCTCGAAATTCCAAGAATTCAAGATAGATAACTACAGGAAAAGGTGAGGAAACTTCTGCCGGATCTCGTCTTCTCGCTCCCAAGTGGATTCTCCATGCGATTGATTACCCCAAGAGACTAGCACAAGGGGGATAACCTTGTTCTTAAGAACCTTTTCCCTTCGATCCCCGATTTCAATCGGTCGCTCCTCAAAAGTCAAGTCTTCTCGTACTGTTAGCTTCGAATGATCCAAAACGTGTGTTTCATCTCGAACATACTTACGGAGTTGAGATACGTGAAACATATCGTGCACATTTGCCAAGGACTGCGGTAACGCCAAACGATATGCTACCTCACCAACACGCTCCACGATCTCAAGGGTCCAACAAATCGAGGACTAAGCTTTCCTCGACTTCCAAAACGAATCACCCCTCTAGTCGGTGATATCTTCAAGAACACCAAATCACCCACGGTGAATTCTAGAGGTCTTCTCGACGTGTCAGCCCAACTCTTCTGTCTGTCTTGTGCTGCCTTCATATGATTTCTGATAGTGTTAACCTTCTCAACTGTCTGCATCACCAAATCTGGTCCCAACAATTTTCGTTCACCGACATCATCCCAACAAATAGGTGAACGACATTTACGACCATACAAAGCTTCAAACGGAGCCATCTGGATAGTTGCCTGAAAACTGTTGTTGTAAGAAAACTCCACCAAGTGTAGATGATCCTCCCATGAACCCTTGAAGTCCAACATGCATGCTCTCAACATATCATCAAGAGTTTGGATCGTTCTCTCCGACTGACCATCAGTTTGAGGATGATAAGCTGTGCTAAACTTCAATCGAGTCCCCAAACTTTCCTGTAAACTCCTCTAGAAGTATGATAAGAACCGAGTGTCTCGATCGGACACGATGCTCACCGGTACGCCATGCAATCTTACAATCTCCTGCATGTACCGCTCTGCCAAAGTCTCCGTTGATTGACCAACCCGGAAAGGAATAAAGTGAGCTGCCTTGGTCAATCGATCGACAATCACCCATACTGCATTGTTGCCCTTTGGACTTCGCGGTAAAGCCGTCACGAAATCCATGGTTATATGTTCCCACTTCCACTGAGGAATCGGAAGTGGTTGCAACAAACCAGCAACCCTTTGGTGTTCAGCCTTGACTTGCTGACATACCAAGCACTTAGCCACGAAGCGAGCAATCTCCCGTTTCATGCCTTCCCACCAGAAATGCTGTCGAATATCTCGGTACATCTTTGTACCTCCTGGATGTATAGAATAAGCTGAACTGTGTGCCTCCTTCATAAGCTCTTCACGAACATCCCCCTTTGGCACACACAAACGGCTACCATACCTCAACGAACCATCTTCGTAGACCAGTAAATCTGTTCATAGTCCAGCCTCAACCTGCTCTCGAAACTTCTGCAGTCTAGGATCCTGCGATTGTGCCGCTTTAATCTTCTCAACCAAGGACAACTGTACTTGCAACTGCATCAACTGTCCCGTAGAATGTGGTAGCACAACTTCCAAGTCAAATCTTCGAAAATCTGCAATGATCTCCCTCTGTGTAGTTAACACCTGAATTGCTGGTAACCGACTAAGCGCATCCGGCACAACATTAACCTTCTCCGGATGTTACTTAAGATCAAGATCGTAGTCAGCCATCAGCTCCAACCATCTACGCTGCCTCATGTTAAGCTCCTTCTGTGTAAACACATACTTCAAGCTCTTATGATCTGTAAAAACTTCGACTCTTTCCCCCAAAAGGTAGTGTCTCCAAATCTTCAAAGCGAAAATCACAGCCGCAAGCTCCAAGTCATGAGTTGGATAATTCTTCTCATGGGTCTTCAACTGTTTCGATGCGTATGCTACAACCTTCCCATGCTGCATCAAAACACATCCCAATCATTTCCCAGATGCGTCGCTATGAATCACTAGTCCTCCGGAATTGTCTGGTACGGTCAGGATAGGGGCGGTTATCAACTTCTGCTTCAACGTCTCAAAAGCCAATGCACACTTATCCGTCCATACAAAAGGTACCTCCTTGCGCGTAAGCTTGGTCAACGGTTCTGCCAAACGAGCGAAGTTCTCCACAAATCTCCTGTAGTATCCGGCTAATCCAAGGAAACTTCTTATCTCAGCTACATTCCTTGGAATAGGCCAATCTCGAACTGCTGCAATCTTTTCGGGATCGACGGCGATTCCATCGCCCGACACAACATGCCCCAGAAACTTCATTTCTTCCAGCCAAAATTCGCACTTACTCATCTTCGCATACAATTTCTCCTGTCTCAATGTCTGCAGTGCGATCTTCAAATGCTCAGCATGCTCCTCCAAACTCTTCGAGTAAACCAGAATATCGTCAATGAATACCACAATAAACTGGTCCAAGAATGGTGAAAAGATTCGGTTCATCAAGTCCATGAATACTGCCGGCGCATTCGTTACTCCGAAGGGCATCACTAGATACTCGTAATGTCCATACCGAGTTCAAAACGCCGTCTTGCAAATATCCTCTGCTTTCACTCGGACCTGATGATATCCGGATCGCAAATCCAGTTTCGAGAATACCCTCGCGCCACTAAGCTGCTCAAAAAGTTCTCCAATGCGAGAGATCGGGTACTTGTTCTTAATAGTTACCCGGTTTAATTCTCGATAATCGATGCACATCCTCCTCGTGCCATCCTTCTTCTTTACTAGAAGAACTGGAGCTCCCCAAGACGAGTTGCTGCTTCGAATCCAACCCTTCTCAAGCAATTCAGTAACTTGTTTCTTAACTTCTTCCAATTCTACTGGTGCCATTGGATAATACGCTTTAGATACTGGCGCTGCACCAGGAATAAGGTCAATTGCGAACTCCACGTCTCGCTTCGGCGGCAAGCCCGATATATCTTCAAACACATCCATAAAATCGTGAACAACCGCCGGCTCTTCACTATTATCAACTTCCATTGCTGCAAGAACATTGTTAGTCGGCCTAGCCCTAAACTCGACTGGCCCGATAGAACTGCTTCCTTAACGCAACTGCTGTCTGCTGCAAACTCCCTTTCATCCCAGATAAACTCTGCTGCTCTTGGCTGCTGCAAGTATTTATGAGAAAGTGGTCAAACCCAGAGAGACATTCTGCCTCTGGATGTCCACGTCCAGCCTGCGCATGAACCTCCGTGCCCTGTCTGCATCGTTGGCAACTAAAGGTCCAGCGAAACTACTGAGTCTCGTCCATTCTGCTACATGCACATCTACGGGTGCTCCCTTCTGCTTTAGTCCGATGAACTTCTCTTCCATTTCCTCCCGTGCAGTCCGCGGGAAGAACTTCTCCAGGAAACTCTTAGAAAAATCCGCCCACTTGATCGGCTTGGGCAAGCGGGTCTCCTCAACAAGCCACCATTCTCGGGCGTAGTCCACTAGCTGAATGTGTACCACAACAACTTTTTGTCATCTGGAATCTGTGCCGCAAAACGCAAGTTCTCTGTGTCAACTAGCCACTGCTCCACTGGCAATGGCTCCTTTAAACCAGTAAATGTAGACGGACCTAACCGCCTGAAATCTGCTACGGTCCCTACTCGGTCAACTGGTCTAGCTCCAATATTGTTCACAGACTACTGAACGATCTGCAAACCTTCCCGAAATGAGTCCGCTTGCTGCTGGATCAGCTTGGTCTGTTTCTTTGATTCTCCAGCATTCCTCTTATCACTCCAAGCATGGCGGCTTCATCCACACGCCTCTGGTACGTCTTCACATTCTTACTTGCCATAATCCTGAATTCAAAACACCCAACATTAGCATGATGATAGATTCTGAATATAGATCAAGGCTAGAACTCCAAGATACTTAAATAGAGTACCGCATTGTAACTATGCCGCGGTATCATAGCCACAATTACTTAACTCCACCCAAGTCGCCTAAGTCCTAGGGATAACAAGAAATCAGGTTTTCGAGTCGACATGCAAAGTAAGTTTGCACGTCGTAAAAGATATAATCAGGAAGAATGTGATTCAAGAATGGTAAAACGGTCAAGGTGGCAGGACATGTTTCCTAAACACGGGTATTCTGATTCGTGTATTGGGTACAATACCCAACTACAAAAGAATTAACCCGACTATCCTATGGCTCTGATACCAAAAGAACCATGTCACGCCCCACTTCCCAGAGTACGCAAGATTGGGCACGTGACATAGCCAACCATGCTACCTGTGGGTAGGAAGTATCCATCCACAGTCACATTACGGCTGTAGAGATATCAAGAACAAGATAAATAAACTATCTAACATATGTCCAAATCCAGAATAACAAGAGTCAATGATAAATAAGTGCGGAAGCAAATGATCCAATACAATAATAGAAAAGTACGTCCCATAATGCGGGCTCACATCTGGAAATAAAATGCAAGAAATAAACAAATCACTACAGAACTCACAAATCAGCCTGCTGGCTGAAGTACTCCTGCTCGGTCGGCGACAGCAGTACGGAATCTGGGCCATGCAAAACCCAGACGTCAGCGCGTCATGTCAACCAGTAACAGAAATAGTATTATTGGGCTCGGGTGTTACAGCACTTACCTAGCCACAGGGGGATAAAGAGGCAGTGGAGGATTTTATCCTGCGACTTGTATTTTGGCAGTTAGGAGTGGTCTAGAGTTTGACCTAGGTGACCACTAGATTCTAGGGTTTTGTGTGCTGCATTTATTTTGTTGCATCATTTTTTTTCAAAAATCCGTATATTTTCAAAACAAACACCGCATTCATATCATTTCCCCTAATTATAAATTCACGCTGCCACTTGTACTAACCCTTTTTAGTGCAAGATAGGCTGGACACGGGATTCTAGTGCCCGTTAAGTCCGCGTTTCCCTCATCGACCCAAAAGTCGGTATTTCTACATTTACCCTTTCATTTACCCACCACCACACCCACATCGATGGATCCACCTCCATCGAACTTCTTTTCCACTAATCTGCCGCCGTCCGTTGGTGCGCAGAATCCACCTCGCATCTCTCTCCATGAGAGGTGCTATCCAACACGAGGCCCACTTTCCACCTATCTTTCTATTCCACCAGCCAACGGGGAAAATTTTCAGATTAAACCCCAATATATCAACCTTCTACCAAAATTTCACGGTCTCGAGTCTGAAGACGCATACGCCTTTATCACCAAATTTGAAAATGTATGCGTAATGATGGGTACTTCACAGCTTTCTGTGGATGCTTTACGTCTTCGTCTTCTCCCATTTACTTTGTGCGATTTAGCCGAGAAGTGGCTATATAACACTACCGCACATTCCATTTCAAATTGGGACGAATTCTTCAAAGCATTCCTTAAGAAATTCTACCCACATCAAAAGACAGCTCGAGTCCGTAGCGAAATCTATCAATTCACCCAGCTTCCAAATGAAACATTTTCAAAATGTCTTGAACGTTTCAAGGATCTGTTAGTCCAATGTCCACATCACGGCATTCCGAGATGGGAACTGTGCCGAGTCATTTATGAGGGCATTAATCCTAACACAAGACAGACCCTTGAATCCATGTGTCAAGTCAACTTCATGACTAAAGATGATGGGGAAGCCTGGAATTTTCTAGAGAATTTCGCTGAAAAGTCTTTACAGTGGGAGGGTGTGAGTCAATCGTCTAGGGATGGCAATGATATTTCCATAGGAATTAGAGCTGAAATTTCAGCTTTACACAAGAAATTTGACGCTATGGAAAACAAATTTTTAGCCGCCGCCCTAAGTCAAATGTCACTCTCCAAAACTGTATGTGGATGCTGTTCTGATCCTTCTCACTTGACGGAAGAATGTCCGTTTCAAGGTCATGAGCATACCAATGCCGCATTTCAAAGACCTAGGAACGATCCATTTTCTTCCACATCTAATCAGGGTTGGAGGAATCACCCGAACTTTGCTTGGAACCAATCCCAATCTCAAAACACGGTTCCAAACACGAATCATTTCCAAAGGGTCCCTCCACCACAACAGCAGCCACCACTTCAATTGAGTCAGCACCCCTTTCAATCACAAAACTTCCAAAATCCGGCCAACACTTTTGCACCATCTAGTCTTTTGCAATTGACCGGAACAGATAATACCTCTGCACTAGCACAAACCTTGGATATTTTCATGAAACAATCCATCCAAGGGACGGTAAGTTTGCAATCTTCCATCGAGAATGTGATGAAGATCATTGTCTCTCAAAATGAGAATATCAAATCGATGGAAGCACAAATTGCACAACTAAAAGCCGAAATGAGTGCAAGAGAGAAAGGGAAACTTCCAGCTCAACCTTTACCTAATTCTGGCTATTCACATCATGTGGATGCAATCACGTTGAGATCTGGAAGAGTGCTTGACACTCACGTTGGGGAAGAGTTTGATGATACAGAAAAATCAATCAATGATACCCCGGTTAAGACCTTTCCTTCCACCTCTACTTCTAATTCTAACCCCAGTTCTTCTACCCCACCACCTTCTTGCGAGCCTATTCTTCGTTTCCCTAAAGGCTCGCCATTTCAGCCCACCTCTTTTACTCCTCCACGGACGATCCCCACTTCTATTTTAGGATCGGGTCCACACACACTTCTTTCTCCTATGATGGACCCAGCGCTTATTGCTAAAGCACCTTATCCTAATCGGTTAAGGGCTAACACACCGAGTCCATATATGGAGAAGATTATGAACATTTTTAAGCAAGTTAACATCAACATCCCTCTCCTAGATGCTATCCAACAAGTTCCGTCCTATGCGAAAACTCTTAAGAACTTATGCACTAGGAAGAGGAAGACTCAAGTGCCCAAGAAGATATTCATGGCAAAAACAGTAGACACGACCTTCCCCCAACAATTACCGAGGAAACGTAAGGATCCTGGATATCCTACTATTTTCGTCTCTATTGGGGAAAAACACATTAACCGTGCTCTACTAGACCTTGGCGCCAGTGTTAACTTGCTTCCATATTCAGTTTATGAGCAACTAGGTATCGGAGAGTTGAAGCCAACCCATTGCACTCTCCAGATGGCTGACCGATCAATCACCAAACCTAGGGGTGAACTGGAGGATATGTTAATAAAAATCGGGGAATTTATCTTCCCTGTGGACTTTATTGTAATTGATACAAAGCCTGTAGCGAACCTACGGAATCAAATTCCGGTGATTTTAGGTCGCCCCTTTTTGGCCATTTCCAACGCTATCATCAACTGTCGTAATGGTTCTATGACCCTATCTTTCGGGAATAGGTCAATAGAGCTGAATATTTACAAGTTGGGAAGTGTACCCTCCGAACCTACTGCTCAGGTCTGTTCTGTCGACTTAATGGATGTCGACAGCAGCGAATTTGATGATCCTCCTGATACTGATCTTAACTCTCTTCATTCGTTATTGTTTGACCCAACTATGTATCATACACATACGGACTCTTCCACCGAGATGTCCGGGTCAACAACTAACACGGATTATAAACTGTTCTTAGAATCTGAAGATCACCCCGCACTTTGTGATGACATTATTCATCGGGGTATTGATAGAACTTTTGAGGAGATCTTCGCTGATGAACTCGCATTTTTAAATGACACGGGTGTTGAGATGAATCATCTCCCAATCAATGAAATTGAACCTCCACCCTTTCTTCTAAACTGTACAAAGAATGCGAGTAATCCATCACATTCACTGCATCGTCTCTCCAAAACGAGACGCACACACATACTATTCCACCACTTAACCTTTCCCCACTTCTTCTTCCACCAACCCGAGCACTGCATTGATAAAATTTTCGAATGGTTGGTGTTAACATTCGGTCTTTGCAAAGCTTGGCATCGACCAATGATTTTTGACTCCCTCATGTGATTTTCAAAGATTAACATTGCATAACTCAAGTTTGGGGGGAGCATTTTTTCTGGCTCTTGAAAACAAAATTTTTTACAAAATTTTGAGCCAAAAATAAGTTTGGGGGAGGATCTTCGCTTAAATATTTTGCCCCCACTAATAAATTCCTCCCAAGCTTACAGGTTTTTCGAGATTTAGCGGATGGCAACCGTGAGGACACTGTTGAAAACAAGTTTGGGGGAGGTTTGTGCTTATTTTTCGCATCATTTGCATCATACTTTGCATAAGCATAAAACATTTTCGAAAACCTATAAAAATTTAAAAAATTTCAAAAGATAAAAATATTTTTATACATAAATAAGATAATAAAAGATTAGATAGTGAAAAATTACATCCATGAGATTAGAAAAATTTAAGAAAACCAAGAAAATTAGAAGTTTTCTTATACGAACTAGTAATAAGTAGTTATGAGGTTTAGTAAGATGGAGGAAGTCACTAAGCTGAGAATAAAAATAAGTCTGAAAAATAGTTTCTATTCTGGATGCCAAACATTTTGAACGTTGATACCCTGCTATTCGCACTTACACACATCTTAAAGCCTGGGATAGTAGAGGATACCTTGAAATGCTCTTGTCTTAAAGCCAAAAGTATGAAGGAAATAAAAAAAATGAAGAAAATATAAAGTGGTGAGAAAAATGAACACTGGTTTCTGTTATCACCGAGGGCAATAAAAAATATATAGCGAGGGTGCCTCTTCACCTAGTGCCCTAAGGCCAACTGGTCTGGGAGTCACTGCTATGCCTGAGGTGGTGCAAGACGAGGAAAATACACCAAGTAAGCAAGCACATGAGTAATCGGTCGGTTAGTACCTCAAGAAGTATTAACGGTCGCATGAAAGTGTGTGAGCAATCTCATCTAAATATTCATTAATTAAAAAGTACTGAGGCTGATGGGCAAGAGTATGATAGCTTGAATTGAATTCTCCGGGTGTAGGGATGTCTTTACACACACGCAGGGTGATATGATCGATGTTTGGAATACATATAGGAATGAAGAATAAGATGATATTTTATTGAGGAAGGACGTGATTTCTAACATCTTTTCATGACCATTAAGATAGGGCTCATGACAACCGAAAAGCTAGCTTAGTTGGAAACCCTAATTTTCAAGGCTTTTCTTTTACAATTCTTGTCTTTAAATGTAATATTCATGATCTTCCTTTTATTATTGGATTTTGTGGATGCAATCCGCTGAAAACCCTCAGGAGACAACACTCCTTCTACTA
Organism: Agapanthus africanus; assembly: GCA_030015575.1. NCBI lineage: Eukaryota > Viridiplantae > Streptophyta > Magnoliopsida > Asparagales > Amaryllidaceae > Agapanthus > Agapanthus africanus. The sequence continues at coordinate 335,423,384 of JASDDO010000029.1, read as the reverse complement.
GGGACACCTAGAGGTTTAAAGGCTTGTTGCACGTGCTCAGTGCAATCGTGTTGCCTACGAAAGTGTGCTAGTTAGTTTTTTCTCTTTCTTTATTTTCTCCTTCTCTTTTCAATAAAACATTCGCTCGAGACGATCGAAATTAAGTTTGGGGGAATTTGATCAGTCGAAAATAATGTATTTTTAACACGGAAATTTCCCCATCATTTGCACTCATTTAGAAGTGTTCGGTATTCATATTTCACATATTAGCAAATCAGTCGTTAAATATCAGATTGCATGTGTTAGACTCTAAAACCGGCACTATAAAGGAAATTGACTGCATTTCATGGCATCGCATCATCCCTGTATTGCGCAACACTTGTGTCGAGATTTGTGCAGGAAATTGCAGGAGCAAAGTCAAAAGAAGCTGATAAAAAATACACCAACTCCATGATTTCAATCTGGTAGCAATCCAAAGGGAGAAATACAATTTAACATATCAGAAAATAGCCCAAGTGTTAGGCCCAACAGTCACCAGAAGAACCAAGCCATGAAGCCACCAAAGCGCCGCGGAACCGCGGCGGGAGCCGGCTTGCGCCGCGGAACCGCGGCGGTTTAGACACATCAGCAAATAATTTTTAGTGCACAATTCATCTCTCAGGGCCCACATTCATTTAAGATGCCTCAAATTCCAGAAGGACCTCGAAGCTACTGCCAGATCAGCAAAGATCATTAAGCAAGGCTAATCTTAATTAAGCTCATAACAAACTATTTCTAGAAGCTCCCTCCTAACTAATCACATCTAGAAGTTTCTCCTCTAACTAACTTTTGGAGGGAAATTCAAATTTCCTCAACAAACTTTTGGAGGGAAACTTAGAATTTGAAATCCTAGATCTAGGGTTTGGATATCTATAAATAGAAGCCTAGACCTAGGGTTAAAGGTTAATCAATCTTTAGATAATCAATCTTGAGAATCTTAGTTAGCTTTCCCATTCCTAAATCTATAATTCTTCATCTTCTTGCACAAGTCTAGTGACAAGGCTTGTGCGAAACCCTAACCCTAATTCCACTCCAAATTCAAGATCTTGAGTACCAATCAAGCGAGAAGCCTTCAACCTTTTAGGAGCCGAGCCGATCTCCAACCGAGCAAGTGATCCAAGCCGATCCGCGACTCACGGAGCCGAGCGAAGCCAAATCGACGATCGATTTCTTCCTCTTATAGTTCTTGAGCGAATGTAATGAAATTGTTGATATAAATAAAAGGTGAAATTCTTTAATCTTGCTTTCTTTTAATTCTTGCATCATGATTCGATCTCATTTTGTAATTGTAGTTCTTGTTGTGATGTTTGAGTAAAACTCCGCTCGTCGAGGAGTCGAGACGATCAATAGAATGATGATGTAACAAATCTTAAAACGATTTTTAAGTCCTACGAGTTTTGTAAACCCTAGAAAGTTCAAGAATCGATGACCTAGTTTCGTAGCGATGCTTTCTTGATTGTGATCGCTCGAAATTAGGGATCTACGATCGTTTCTTGAATTTACTAGAGGCTAGAATATGAATGATATCGATGAAAGAACAAGGGATAAGATGAAACCCTAGTTTCACTAGAAATCCCTAATTCTTGTCGATCATCATCGATCTAGTATCAATTCATCGAAGGATAAGAATACGACATCGTGAGATTACATCACATCTATAGATCCGATCGATTCCTACGAGCCTCATTTCGATTCTTGATATTTGGTTGGAAAAATCATCAAACTATCAATTCTTGATTCTATCCTTTTCTTGTTATTAGATCTATATTTTCTAATTCTTGAACTTCAAATATAAATCATGAATTGTTTTATTTTCTTTTCTTTAAAGTTTTGACTCATCTAATTCAAAAGACGAACGATTACACTGTCCCTGTGGACGATCCGCACTCACTTACAATCTACATCCGACACCGTAGTTGATTGCGGTCAAATAATTTTTGGTTGTGATTTCTTTACAATTTCAAATACTACACAACGAGAATTCTTTTCAATCAAATGACGCCGTTGCCGGGGATCATTTGATTTGATTTACACAACAAAATTCTTTAACAATCACCTCCTCCTCGTCATCACAAGCTCTAAGGATTGTCTGGATCGGGAAACCTCGCTGGATTTCTTGAGTCAAAGACGATCCACCCGAGAGTCTATAGTCCGAGCTCCAACCTCAACTCCGAGGTAACTAGGGCAAGTAGCTTGCTAGACTAGATGGCCTAGGTGATATAGAGAGTGAAGATGGAATACTTTGTTTCTTGGAACCCTAGGTTTCTCAACCCATGAGACAATTAGGGTTTTATGAGAAAAGAAGAAGACTTGAGAAAATGAGAATGAACTTGTGAGCATTGAGAGAGCTTGGCTGCCCTTAGATAAAAGATGAAGCAAATATGATATTTTGGAGATAAATATCTCACCCCAAAATATCTCACAAGCTTCACAAATATCTACTTTGTCAAGTGAGTGAGTCATCTAGTAGCCATGCTAGATTCAATGCTCAATTCCACCTCATTTCTCCACCTATATTGTTTAATCCATAAAAAAATCAAAACCCTAATAGGCGTCCCCTTCTAGAAGCTTTCCCCAACTAATTATAAGAATGTCCCTCATACGTATATACATACCCGCATCCGCATTCCGAAGAATATGAATACAAAGAAACGAAACAAATCCATAAGTACAATACTAGGATCCGGCTTAAACCAAAGTCCACTAGTATCATCCGTCCGAACATCATACGCACACAAGTGCACGTAAGTGTTCGAAGCCCTGCCGTAAAACCATAGGACCTCTACATCTTTCGCCCGATGCAGGGAAACCCTCTGTGTGGGACTCTAAAGACTCGACAGTACGCTGGCAGTGGGTTTAGCAGCAAGCGGTACTAGCTGCACGTAACGGCTATCCATGTATCTATCAATAAGAAGGCCGATGAGCAAACCCATCCGAACTCCTACTGAGCCTGCATGTGACAATCTCCGTACAGTCTGGTCTGTTCTTCTAAGAGTATCGCATATCGGGCCTAGGGGGGCGGTAAACGTCAGACCCCTAATAGCGCAATAAGTCATGTCGAAGCGTAGCCCAGAACACCTTGAGAAACTACTGGAATACCTCTCAGTAAATCTCGCCTGCCCTGGCCAGGGACTTTATGTAATGGCTCTCCAAACACAGCGCGCTATCATCCCCCAATACCGGGAGAGACGAATCCTTTCTAACCGCCACTGCCTCCAAGTGCTTCGGGACTGCACCCAACTACTACCTGTTTGCACGACTCCTTTGAGCCGTGGTAGGGTAGTAATCAAAGTACAGTGGGAACACACTCGAGACAAAGTAGCAGTGTCAAGTCGACGGACTAAGCTGTACTCATGTCACCTGGGAACTGCTATCTGACGATAGGTATAATACCCACCAACAATTCCCGACGAGTCCTGTCCAGTGTACTTATAACCTAATGAGCACCTGCATACTATCTCCAGTACGACATACTAATGGTTGTGGGACAGACCATCTCTCCTGCTGGGATGAGAAGCGTATACACTAGTCTACTCCGGAGTATCGATGCCCCTTCTCGATAATCCTACGACTAGGGACCTGTATAAGGATGTGCTTGTAGATTACCCAGCCCCTACTACTATGACTGCCATCACAACGCTGGTAATCAAGCAATAATCCTAAGGGCTCTACTAATATGTATAAGCGATATGCTAAAAGAAATACATGCACATATTGAAGTAGAAACAAACCAAGTAGCATACTACCATTTTGAGCAAGCCTGTCAATACAACTGTGAATATCCCAAACTTCTATTAAGTAATATATAAACCAGTATGATACAATAATGGCCTCTAGGGCATACATCACTAACAATCTCCCACTTGCATTAGGGCCATGTATTGGCGTATCGCAGACCTATCATCTCGATCAGCCTTTCGAACTGTATCTGAGGGATGGCCTTCGTGAGTGGATCTGCAGTGTTATTCTCCGTATCTACTCTCCTCACCTCGATTTCCTGGCGATCAACGATCTCCCTGATCAGGTGGTTCCGCCTTAAAATGTGTCTGGACTTCTGATGGGACCTGGGTTCCTTTGCTAAAGCTATAGTGCCGTTGTTGTCACAATACAGAGGTCTTGGATCAACAATGGTCAGAACCACCTGAAGTTCTGTGAGGAACTTCTTCATCCAGACAGTTTCTTTTGCGGCATCGCAAGCAGCTATGTACTCCGCTTCCATTGTCGAGTCAGCAACGATGTCCTGCTTGGAGCTCTTCCAAAATACCGCCCTTCCATTGAGGGTAAAGACATAACCTGACATGGAATTGGAGTCGTCCTTGTCACTCTGGAAGCCGAAGTCAGCAAAGGTCTCGATCTGGAGGTCTTTTCCGCCATACACCAAGAACATCTCCTTAGTCCTTCTCAGGTACTTGTTCATATCAGAATATTGCATTTTATACCGCCCATTCTTACGCTCGTGTGTTTATAGGTAGGTACTTTTAATCCGTGTTTGTTACATGTTTACAGAATACAGGTTTTCAGTCCAAATATTGTAAATCAAGATAAAATCTCCACAGTTACGCCAAATGCAGAACATCTGTCGACAACAGATAAAAGCCGGGTTCCGGTCATCCATATCCGTCCAGTGCCGAGTACCGGTTCCCGATACAAGACATGTGACAGTGGTCATTCATGTCTGGGACAAGCACAGAGCACGAGGTGGGCTGCACAAGAATCAATGGGTGCGCGGAGCTCGAGGGAGAGACAAAGTCAAAAGTAAAAAGATATGCAATCTTGGACTTGGAAATCTGCAAAGATTCTGAAGACTTTTGTGCATTTTGAAGATTACAAACACGAGGGCACAAAAAACCAGGAAGCCACCAGAAATCCCACTGCCCAATTCATCATTATGGCCGCGCATGCGCGGCCAAAGTAGGGTTTTGGCCGTGCATGCGCGGCAGTATGGGGCCCTCTCTGCAGCGTTTTTCAGGGGCTTTTTGGTAATCTCATTCCTGGTCTGGTGGATGCCCTAGAATTCCATTCTCCAGCCTATAAATACAGCAGACCAGAGCTAAGCCAAGGGAGCATTTTTTAGAGCTTTTCTTTGTTCTCTTTTTTGCAGAATTTTGTTCTTCTTCTTCCTCTTCTTCATTCTTTCTCCATTAAATTGTAGTGAGAGCTTTTGAGTGGAAGATTAATGAAGATGAGGGTTCTTTATCTTTCTTGTTAGTTTGCTCCCCCTTGAGATTTCTGCTTTCTCTTGCTCATTCAATCTCTTCATTGAGGTTGAATGGTTAAGAGTTAGTTATTGATCTCAAGGGTCGTATTTTCTTCCGGGACTAGCACTTCATTTCACATGCGTTTTCTACCATTCCCTTGATCTTGCAACCTCTTCATTGAGCTTGCAAGTTTAAGGGTTGGCTATTGAGCACATGCTTGGCTTGGGTCCTAGTTCCGTATTCTTTCATTACTCGTTTTTTATTACTTGTCTTTTTATTACTTGCATTCTATTTCATGCAATTTTATTCATGCTCTTTATTACTTGTATCTTTTCTTTTCTTTGTTCTTTTCTTTTTGTTCTCTTTTGTTCATTTTGTAAATGTTGTAATTATTGTTGTTGATAAGAATTAATACGGTTTTATAAGTTAACATTTCTTTGCCAATTCCTTTTCCCGTTATTTTCCATTTGAACTTCGCCCAAACCATACGCAAGCGCTCCGTTAGGCACCGTACCCTGACAAGGTAACGGTGATTTCTAACCACCACCGGTTGCGTTCGGTTTGGCCGGAGGCGAAGGCAAGAGACAAGAACGGAAGGACAAGGGTAAATAAGCTGGATTCCACGAATACCGCGCTTAAATCCCCTAATCCACGTTGTTGCCGATTGCTTAGCTTCAATTGGTCAAGACTCGGCTCAAAGGTTTTTGAGTACGGATTTCTTAGCTTACAATCTCGTATTTTCTTAACAACTTTATACTTGCAGATAAACACATAGGTTAGATCAAACACAAACATACAGATTCTTTATTGACTTGTCTAAGACAAGAAGGTAAGATAACACCATCTCCCTGTGGACCGACCCGTGCTCAACCGGCTAGCTGCAAAGCGACACCGTCCTGATCGCGGTTACACTTAAATTCTTTGAACATCCGACACGCCAAAAGCGTGCGATCAAATGGCGCCGTTGCCGGGGAAACGGTAGCGTATTTTCTTTCTTGTTATTCGGGTTAATATTCTTTTTGTATATAAAAAAAAAATATTCTTTTTTGTTTTTTTTTTGGACAATATTTTTGTGGGAAAGTGTGCAGATTTTTGCGTATTTGCAAACTGCAATTGTGGGGAGCAAAGTGTACATTCAAGGCTAAGGTGTTTACAAAGTACAGTGCCAAAGATCCGGGTAGTTTGACCCGCGCAAGCGAACCTTTTAAGCTTACCAGATTTGATTCAACGGGGGTTTCCTAACCCAAAACTTAAACGGTACGTACTTTACTAACACCTTCTTCTCAAATCCGACGCTTCCAATATACTATTCTTTGCAGGATTCTTTGCAAGTTCGCTAGCAAACGCTAAAACTTGACTAACCCGTATTTGTTGCAGCGCCGCGCTTAAACTAAAAAAAAAACGATTGTTTTGATTCTTTATAAGAATTTTTTGAATTGCGCATTGCATCAATTAATACGGACTTAAGGGCAAGCGAACCCCACAACATACGGTAAAGGATTTCATCACCTTTTCCGTGGCCCACAAATCACGAACTTGCGCATAACGATAACCCGCACAAATTTTAAAAGAAACTAGACTTTAAGCCTTAAGGACTTCGCGCTCACTAGGAGAAGTTAACTGTATTTAGAAGCTTGCTTAACGGTATATTGTTTACGGGGTGTCTAGGAAAGTGTTAACGGCGAAACCGCCAAAAGAGAAAGGGTTATTTAATTAAGGAACTTCGCGAAAGCGTTGGAAAACCTCCCCTTATCTCTGCACTTACCTGGCCTCGTGATCAGTGTATCTTGAGCCTGTTTCTCGACACAGTTTTACTTCGACAATCAAGTTCTCGAGCAGGTCTAGTTGACCTAGGTGAACCCTAGAACGATTAGGTGTGTGGTATTTTTGTGTCGTGATTTTTGTCCATATTCTTTTTTGTGTATACTTCATTCTTTTGCTAACAACTAACTAAATAAAAAAAAAAATCACATTCTTTTTCCCCTCCTTTTCTCTTCCTTTCTTTCACTCTCTCTTCATATCATGGGTACTTCACCTCGCAAAACTCTTGCCGAACTTTGGTACCCACAACCGGACATTACTTCTTACGGTTCTTGCTTTGGCCGAACATCGAACGACCCCTCCATGCCAAAAATTTCTTTGAAAGATCGGATAGACGCGTCTAGGACAAACAATTTGACTCCGCAATCCACTTCATATCAACCATTTGAAACAGTCACCCCTTCTTACGTTGATACCCCTTCTTCGAGTCATGTTGCAATTCCAAGACCTATGTCTATTGCAGAACGTATTGAACAATCTCGTAGCCGATCTTTCACTCCTTTCACCACTTCAAATTCTTGGGATCAACAATTCCATTCACCTTCTTATCCCAATGTTGATCCCACTCCTGTCCAGCCATTCAATTCCTACCAATCCTACCCTACTTATGCACCTTCCCTAGACATTGCTTCAGAACCGCCTTTTGGGAGTTTTCAGTATCCATACAACTGTGAATCTTTCACTGAAACCCCTTTACAACCAATGTCTAGTCTAGAACAGTCGTTGGAAGACTTTAGGGTAGCGTCAAGCCAACAAATGATGGATTTGAATGCGTCCATGGCCGCCCTCATACAACCTAGTGATCCGGTAGCTAGTTTTCAACTCGCTCCAACTTTTTCAATGTATGATGAGGCGGCAGGACAGGCTGTGAATTTGAGTGGAGAGAGTGAGATGTACCCCCTTCCAAATCAAACCTACCCGTCTCAAATTGAATCCCGCAACTCTTGTTTTGAAAGTCTATCAAGTGTCCCAAATGAATTATCAGTTGAAGATAGAATGATTAATGAGTTGTGCGACTTCGTAGTGTTTGATTTGCCCGATTGCGAAGGGTCTCTTCCAAGTGAAACCAATCCTAAACCTTTTGACCTTTACACCTCCATCTTAGAACCTGAATTGATTAATATCCATGCTTTGGTTGAGGTGTCAGAGAATTTTGATTTTCACTTGATTGAGGATATTGACGCTGGGAACATTTTGGATGATGAACCCGTAGATTTGGCTGAGTTTTTCTCTTCAAATCATCATCCCGATTCTTTAAATGTTTTTCCCGAACCCCATATGCGTCTTGATTTTGATGAAATTGGCATGGATAAGCTGAATTTTGAGGAGAATATTGAGGATAGCACTGAGGATGATACAGTTTTAATTGATGAGTCGGATTTTCCAATTCATCCTAATCCTTCCACTGACTGTGTACACCCTCCTGAACCCTTAACCGATACCCTTCCTCAACCACTTCCCTCCATCCTTTCCATCGTTCCGACCTTGCAAGAACCCGTATCACTTACATTTCATATGTCTGGTTTACCAAGTTCGGCGTACCCATGGTTTCTCACGAACCTTGAGGGATTTGACCCAATCTCTCGACGGGTAAATATATTAGCACAATCGCTTTCCACACATCGGTCATCACAAATTGTGCTAATCTATTTACTCCATTTGCACCCTCAAGTTCGTATTCCACTTCTTTTTCCCTTCCGCCATTCTTCTTCCCCTCATCTACCGAGACCGCATTCCACTTCTCTCCACAAGCGGTCTCGCGTAATCTCCATTTCTTACCTCTTCACCTTCTTTCACCAACCACTGCTGTACCATGATAAAATCTTTGAATGGTTGGTGTTAACTTTTGGCCTGTGTAAGGCCTTGTATAGATGGATACTGTTCTTTCCCCCCCAATCCTGAACTTCATCGCTTAACAGTGGAAACACTGTTTTACTTAAGTTTGGGGGGGACACTTTTTTTTGTATATATTTTTTGTTTTCCTTTTTTGTATATAATTTGTTTTTAGGAAGCACCGGCAATTTTGACCCTCTTGGTATAGCCTGACAGTGAGGGCACTGTCAAGTTTAAGTTTGGGGGTGTGCTCGGTAAGCTTTCTTCCTTCGCATTCATATGTATATTTTGCATCTGCATATTAAATCCATAAAATCCATAAAAATCTGAAAATTTTCTAAAAACATAAAAACTTTTCTGTCAAGTTAGCTAGTGGAAAAACTCTGATTCAACATTTCGACGGTTTTTGTTTGAAAAGATAGGAATAACTAAATCTTATGTTTAGATTTTGAAAACCTGAAAGATAACTCTCCTTTGAAGTTAACTATAGCTGATATACGTCTTTACATCACACTACACGTGTTGTGAGTCTTGGAAAGTAGATAACAAGTCTTTTATGTTTAAAAACTTTTAAATAAGATAAATGATTTTCTGAGGATCAAATAGGTTTGTTCTGAAATAAGTAATATATCAAGAATAGTTTATGAAGTGAGTGAATATGAAGGAATGTTATTGATGCCTTAATTGGAACTAAGTCTGAAAAATAACCCATCTGAAACTTGATTGGAATGATTACACACCAAACCCACTAAACACGTCTTTTATCTGAAAAATAATTGAACTGCCGGTTATATCTCCGTTCGTATTAAATCATCTGATTTTCACGACAATCTGTCTTTTGTTTTTGGTCCTAGGTAACTTGAGTAATTAAGTCCGCTGGGGTGTTTCTACACCTAATGCCCTAAAACCAACTGGTTTGGGTGCATTGGCCCAAAGCTCGCTAAGAAGCCTAGAAAGTCCAGATAAAAACAAAGTCAAGCAAGTGTTCTCTCCGAGTTAAAATTCCTAACGGTTCTTTGTGTGAGAATAATCTTGATAAAAGACAAGCTTTTATAAAAAAATTTTAACGGAGATATGAAGGTTTTACTCTATGATAAAGACTATTGCACGTTCACAGAGGTGTGTATGAAATGAAAACAAGAAAAAGGTGAAGTGAAGAATAAGACCTAGTTTCCTGTTAGGGAAGATAGAAATTCTGAAGTTGAAACTTTACTGGAAAACGAAACTTGAAAAATGCTTAACTCTTTATAAAACTTATGTGATCCTTTTAAAATTGTTATCTGGGCTTTATTGTGTGACATAATGACTTTATTCGACCTTTCGGGAACTTAACGACACTATTTTGCACTGCACGTAAAGACATATAAAATCTGTAGTTAAATAAGAAGAGAGATGTGAAAAATAAAGGTTCGATAGTCTAAACTTAGGATTATAGAATTGTTATTTTCTGAAACAAAACTTTAGGGGCTTGAATCTTAGTTATTTTACAAAGCTAGCTTGACCGGATTTTGTGGGTAGTATCCGCTGAAAACCCTCAGGAGACAACACTCCTCCTACTAGGGACACCTAGAGGTTTAACGGCTTGTTGCACATGCTCAGTGCAATCGCGTTCCCTGCGAAAGTGCGGTTATCATTTTATTTTTGTGAATAATTGGTTTTGCTCGGGACGAGCAAAAGTTAAGTTTGGGGGTATTTGTTCATATCAGAATATTGCATTTTATACCGCCCATTCTTACGCTCGTGTGTTTATAGGTAGGTACTTTTAATCCGTGTTTGTTACATGTTTACAGAATACAGGTTTTCAGTCCAAATATTGTAAATCAAGATAAAATCTCCACAGTTACGCCAAATGCAGAACATCTGTCGACAACAGATAAAAGCCGGGTTCCGGTCATCCATATCCGTCCAGTGCCGAGTACCGGTTCCCGATACAAGACATGTGACAGTGGTCATTCATGTCTGGGACAAGCACAGAGCACGAGGTGGGCTGCACAAGAATCAATGGGTGCGCGGAGCTCGAGGGAGAGACAAAGTCAAAAGTAAAAAGATATGCAATCTTGGACTTGGAAATCTGCAAAGATTCTGAAGACTTTTGTGCATTTTGAAGATTACAAACACGAGGGCACAAAAAACCAGGAAGCCACCAGAAATCCCACTGCCCAATTCATCATTATGGCCGCGCATGCGCGGCCAAAGTAGGGTTTTGGCCGCGCATGCGCGGCAGTATGGGGCCCTCTCTGCAGCGTTTTTCAGGGGTTTTTTGGTAATCTCATTCCTGGTCTGGTGGATGACCTAGAATTCCATTCTCCAGCCTATAAATACAGCAGACCAGAGCTAAGCCAAGGGAGCATTTTTTAGAGCTTTTCTTTGTTCTCTTTTTTGCAGAATTTTGTTCTTCTTCTTCCTCTTCTTCATTCTTTCTCCATTAAATTGTAGTGAGAGCTTTTGAGTGGAAGATTAATGAAGATGAGGGTTCTTTATCTTTCTTGTTAGTTTGCTCCCCCTTGAGATTTCTGCTTTCTCTTGCTCATTCAATCTCTTCATTGAGGTTGAATGGTTAAGAGTTAGTTATTGATCTCAAGGGTCGTATTTTCTTCCGGGACTAGCACTTCATTTCACATGCGTTTTCTACCATTCCCTTGATCTTGCAACCTCTTCATTGAGCTTGTAAGTTTAAGGGTTGGCTATTGAGCACATGCTTGGCTTGGGTCCTAGTTCCGTATTCTTTCATTACTCGCTTTTTATTACTTGTCTTTTTATTACTTGCATTCTATTTCATGCAATTTTATTCATGCTCTTTATTACTTGTATCTTTTCTTTTCTTTGTTCTTTTCTTTTTGTTCTCTTTTGTTCATTTTGTAAATGTTGTAATTATTGTTGTTGATAAGAATTAATACGGTTTTATAAGTTAACATTTCTTTGCCAATTCCTTTTCCCGTTATTTTCCATTTGAACTTCGCCCAAACCATACGCAAGCGCTCCGTTAGGCACCGTACCCTGACAAGGTAACGGTGATTCCTAACCACCACCGGTTGCGTTCGGTTTGGCCGGAGGCGAAGGCAAGAGACAAGAACGGAAGGACAAGGGTAAATAAGCCGGATTCCACGAATACCGCGCTTAAATCCCCTAATCCACGTTGTTGCCGATTGCTTAGCTTCAATTGGTCAAGACTCGGCTCAAAGGTTTTTGAGTACGGATTTCTTAGCTTACAATCTCGTATTTTCTTAACAACTTTATACTTACAGATAAACACATAGGTTAGATCAAACACAAACATACAGATTCTTTATTGACTCGTCTAAGACAAGAAGGTAAGATAACACCATCTCCCTGTGGACCGACCCGTGCTCAACCGGCTAGCTGCAAAGCGACACCGTCCTGATCGCGGTTACACTTAAATTCTTTGAACATCCGACACGCCAAAAGCGTGCGATCAGTACTTGAGAATGTTCTTTACTGCTATCCAGTGCTTCTCCCCTGGGTTTGACTAATACCGGCTTACAACGCTCAATGCGTATGCTACATCTGGTCTGGTACACAACATCTCATACATTATAGAGCCTACCGCCGATGCGTAGGGTATAGTTGACATGCGAGCCCTTTCCAAATCAGTCTTTGGAGACATCTCTTTGAAGAGGGTGATTCCGTGATAAGCCGGTAGATTACCGCGCTTTGAATCTTCCATACTGAATCTTTTCAGTATGGTGCCGATGTACCTTGACTATGAAAGTCCAACTATCCGTTTAGATCTATCACGATAGATCTGGATCCCAGAATGTAAGAGGCATCACCCAGATCCTTCATGGAGAACCTTTGTGACAAGAATCCTTTGACTGACTATAGCATAGGAATGCCATTTCCTATTATGAGAATGTCATCAACGTACAAGACGAGGAATACCACAGTTCTCTCTACAATCTTACTGTAAATGCATGGTTCATCTGGATTTTTGATAAATTCGAATTCTTTGACCGTCTCATCAAAACAGATGTTCCAACTCCGCGATCCCTGCTTTAGCCCATAAATGGAGTTAAGCAACTTGCACACTTTACCGTTGCTCCCACTTTGATTGAAACCCTCTGGCTGATCCATATAGACTCACTCTTCCAAATTTCCATTTAGAAAAGCGGTCTTTACATCCATCTGCTAAATCTCATAATCGTGGAAGGCAGCAATGGCAAGAAGGATACGAATGGATTTGAGCATAGCCACTGGAGAAAAGGTTGCATCATAGTCCAAACCAGGTCTTTGACGAAAACCCTTTGCAACAAGTCTAGCCTTATAGGTTTCAACCTGTCCATCTACACCAATCTTCTTTCTGAAGATCTATTTGCAGCCTACGGGTTTTACCCCTTCTGAAGCAATATCCAAAGTCCATACTTTGTTGGTGTACACGAGCTCCATCTCGGTCCGCATTGCATCTAGCCATTTTACCGAGTCGCCGCTCTAAATTGCTTGCTGGAAGCTAGTAGGCTCATCATTGTCAATGATGCAATCCTCTCGATCCCCGTCTTTGAGAAAACCGTAGTATCTCTCGGGCGGATGAGACTGCCTACTGTTTCTACGGAGTGGTGCTGGGATGCTGTTAGTTATATGTATGCCCTGGAGGCCATTACTGTACATACGTTGTATATTGTAGTGGATGCTTGGACATATATAGAAAGGACTTTCTTGCTCGACATGATAGTATGCTATCTGGTTACTTTTTATCTTAACATGTACTCTGATTGTATCTATGTCACATGTTGATAAAGCCCTTAGGATGAGTACTTGACTACGAGGACTATGATGCAGATCATACTAGTGAGGACAGTATAGTCGTCAACTACATCCTTCAAATGTTCCTAGTCGTGGGAGTACTGAGACAGGGCATCGATACTCCAGAGTAGACTAGCGTATGCGCTTCTTGACCCATATGATGGGCGATGGATGATCCCATATCCATTGGTGTTTGACATCAGAGAAGGTATACGGGTGCTCAGTGGAGACAGGGTACACTGGACGGACTCACCGAGAACTCCCAGATGGTATTATACCTCACGTCAGATGGTAGTTCTCTGGTGACACTGGTACATGTTAGTCTGTAGACCCGAGATCGTCATAGAGTCTTGTGTGATTCCCACTGTGCTTTGATTTCCATCATACCACGTCCAAGAGGGCGTGCAAAAAGATGGCTTTTGGGTACAGTCCCGAATCACATGGAGGCAATGAGGGTTAGGAGGGGTTTCGTCTCTCCCGGTATAGGGAGTTGATGTTGCGCTGTGTTCGATTGGCTATTGTAAGTCTACGTTGCGACCCCCGGTTCTTACGGGGAGGCGGAAACAGTATAAAAATCAAATTTTTAGCGCATGGGGCAACATGGACTAACAAAGTCGGGATCTTTTCTAAACTAAACTAGCAAACATGCAAAGGAGAGTTAACTACTCGGCAAAGTGGTTATACCTAACTTGAACTCCTTCTTCTTGAAACCTAGTAGAGGTTGATGGTTCTTTCCTCGTAGCCTTCTTTCGTCAAAGATGGATCCACCTAAGGGTTCAACCTTCGGGCTCTTTCTCGAACTTAGAGTGAACTAGGATCTCCAGCTTGCTAAACCTTGAACCCTAGAGAGAGTAGAGAGTATCTAAGGGGTGTTTCTCTTTCAAGGAGAGGGATTCTCAACACATGAGAAGGATTCTCCTTGAGCTTGAGGAAGAAGAAGATGAAGTGAGGAGAGAGAATCAATATGATAGAATGAGCTCATTTTCCTCTTGCAACCATAACAAAAGAAAAAAGAATTATCTAATTAATAATAATAATTCAAAATGAAATAGTTGATGGTTGTTTTTGGAATGACCACTATCATCACTTCATTAAATGAATGTAAGCTAGAATCAAGGAGTATCCTTGCAAAGTAATGATGATGGTCAAACATTCAACCATGGTCAACAAGTCAACCATGGTCAACAAGTCAACAAAACCAACCATGACACAATTTCATTTAATTACTATTATTAATTGATATTTCATAAATCCATTAGGGTTTGGAAAAAGACGACTGTCAACTGTGCATACGCACCCGTTCCGAAACCCTAATGAAAAACCTCTTCCTCCGCCTCAAACAACTGTGCATACACACCTGCATTCTCGTTCCGAGGAACAAGAATACTGAGAGATAAAAGCAACCCCAAAACATATACCAGTATCTGACTCAAACCAGAGCCAGCCAGTAATATCCGTCCGGACTCCAAACGTGCACAAGTGCGCGGATGAGAACGAACCCTGTCGCAAAACCATGCGACCTCTACTCTGTTTTGCCCAATGGCGAATAGCCCTCTGTGTGGGACTCTAAAGACTCGACACTTACGCTGGCAGTGGGTTTAACCACAGACCGCAAGCGGCACTAGCTGTGCGTAACGGTCCCCAGGTAGATGCCGATAAGAAGACTGACGAGGTGAACCCCATCTGAACTCCTACTGAGTCTGAGTGTGACATTCTCCGTACAGTCCGGTCTGTTCGTCTGATACATCGCATGGCGGGCCTAGGGGGCGGTAAACGTCAGTCCCCTAATAGCGGTACAAGTCGTGTCGGAGTGAAGCCCAAAACACCCTGAGATAACACTGGAAGCCTACCAGTATATCTCGCTTACCCTGGCCAGGGACTACTCGTGTAATGGCTCTCCTAGACACAGCGCGATGTCAACCCCCAATACCGGGAGAGACGAATCCTATCTAACCGTCACTGCCTCCAAGTGCTTCGGGACCGCACCCAACTACTACCTGTTTGCACGACTCCTTTGAGCCGTGGTAGGGTAGTGATCAAAGTGCAGTGGGAACACACTCGAGGCGAAGTGCCAATGTCAAGTCAGCGGACTAAGCTGTACTCATGTCACCTGGGAACTGATAACTGACGATAGGTATAATACCAACTGGTCAGTTCCCGACGAGTCCTGTCCAGTGTACTCGTAACCTAACGAGCACCCGTATACTATCTCCAGTACGACGTACTGATGGCTGTGGGACAGACCATCTCCCATACTGGGATGAGAAGCGCATACGCTAGTCTACTCCGGAGTATCGATGCCCTGTCTCGATAGTCCTGCGACTAGGGACCTGTATAAGGATGTGCTTATAGATTACCCAGCCCCCACTAGTGTGACTGCCATCACAACGCTGGTAATCAAGCAAAGATCCTAAGGGCTCCACTAATGTGTATAGGTGATATACAAAAATAAACACATGTACACATTGAAGTAAAAACAAACCAAGTAGCATACTGCTATATTGAGCAAGATTGTTTATACAAGGTGAATATCCCAAGCTTCCATTAAGTAATATACAAACTAGTATGATACAGTAATGGCCTCTAGGGCATATACACTAACAATCTCCCACTTGCACTAAGGCCATGTACTGGCGTATCGAAGACCTATCATCTCGATCAGCCGCTCGAACTGAGTCTGGGGTAGGGCCTTGGTGAATGGATCTGCAGTGTTTTCTTCTGAAGCAACCCTCCGAACCTCGATCTCCTTGCGATCCACGATCTCCCTGATCAGGTGATACCGCCTCAAGATGTGCCTGGATCTCTGATGGGACCTGGGTTCCTTCGCTAAAGCTATAGCCCCGTTGTTGTCGCAATACAGAGGTATTGGGTCAACAATGGACGGAACCACCTGAAGTTCTTTCAAGAACTTCCTCATCCAGACAGCTTCTTTTGCGGCATCAGATGCAGCGATGTATTCCACTTCCATCGTCGAGTCTGCAACGGTTTCTTGTTTGGAACTCTTCCAACACACCGCCCCTCCATTGAGGGTAAAGACAAAACCCGATATGGACTTGGAATCATCCTTGTCACTCTGGAAGCTGGAGTCAGCAAAGGCCTCGATCTGGAGGTCTTTTCCACCATACACCAAGAACATCTCCTTAGTCATTCTCAGGTACTTGAGAATGTTCTTTACTGCTATCCAGTGTTTCTCCCCAGGGTTTGACTGATACCGGCTTACTACACTCAGTGCATAAGCTACATCCGGTCTGGTACACAACATCGCATACATTATAGAGCCTACCGCAGAAGCGTAGGGTATAATAGACATGCGATCCCTCTCCAAATCAGTCTTGGGAGACATCTCTTTAGAGAGGGTGATCCCGTGACAAGCCGGTAGGTTACCGCGCTTGGAATCTTCCATACTGAATCTCTTCAGTATAGTGTCGATGTACCTGGACTGTGAAAGTCCTAATATCCTCTTGGATCTATCACGATGGATCCGGATCCCCAGGATGTAAGAGGCATCACCCAGGTCTTTCATGGAGAACCTATGTGACAAGAATCCCTTGACAGATTGTAGCATAGGAATGTCATTTCCTATTAAGAGAATGTCATCCACGTATAAAACGAGGAATACTACAGTTCTCGCTACAAATTTACTATAGATGCATGGTTCATCTGGATTTTTGATAAAGCCAAATTCTTTGACCGTCTCATCAAAACAGATGTTCCAACTCCGCGATGCCTGCTTTAGTTCATAGATGGACTTAAGCAACTTGCACACCTTTCCGCTGCTCCCACTCTGAATGAAACCCTCTGGCTGATCCATATAGACACACTCCTCTAAATTTCCATTTAGAAAAGCGGTTTTTACGTCCATCTGCCAAATCTCATAATCGTGGAAGGCAGCAATGGCAAGAAGGATCCGAATGGATTTCAGCATAGCCACTGGAGAAAAGGTTTCGTCATAGTCCAAGCCAGGTCTTTGACGGAAACCCTTTGCTACAAGTCTAGCTTTATAGGTCTCAACCTGTCCATCTACACCAATCTTCCTTTTGAAGATCCACTTGCATCCTACGGGTTTTACCCCGTCTGGAGCAATGTCCAACGTCCATACTTTGTTGGTGTACATGGACTCCATTTCGGTCCGCATTGCATCCAGCCATTTTACCGAGTCAACGCTCTGAACGGCCTGCTGGAAGCTAGTAGGCTCATCATAATCTATGATGCAATCCTCTCTATCCCCGTCTATGAGAAAACCGTAGTATCTCTCGGGCGGATGAGACTGCCTACTACTCCTACGGAGCGGCGTAGGAATGTCCTGTTCATTTGAACCCTCTGGTTCCACTAAGCTTTCAGTAATAGTCTGTGGTTCTGGAATTTCTTCCAGTTCTACTGCGCTCCCACTTAATTCTTTTTCTAAGAACTGGTGTTCTAGAAAGTGGGCATGACGAGAAACAAGAACTTTTTGTTCCTCCTCGTAGTAGAAGAGATATCCCTTGGAATTCTTTGGATATCCCACAAACTTACACAGTACTGAGCGCGCCTCGAGCTTGTCCGCATGCTGCTTTTTAACAAAAGCTGGACTTCCCCAAGTCTTAATGTGACTGAGATGGGGCCTCTTCCCACACCACATCTCATATGGTGTAGTAGGCACAGTCTTAGTAGGAACTCGGTTCAAAAGGTATGCAGCTGATTCTAGCGCATACCCCCAGAAAGATCGCGGTAACTCAGCATTACTCATCATGGACCGTACCATATCCAATAGGGTCCGGTTCCGTCTCTCCGATACACCGTTGTGTTGCGGAGTGTATGGAGGAGTAAGTTGAGAGAGAATCCCGTTCTCTTTTAAATAATTCAGGAACTCGGCACTTAAGTATTCTCCACCTCGATCCGATCTTAGAATCTTGATACTTTTGCCGGTTTGTTTTTCTACTTCATTCTTATATTCTTGGAATTTTTCAAAGGCTTCGGACTTATGTTTCATTAAGAAGACATAACCGTACCTTGAAAAATCATCCGTAAAAGTAATGAAGTAAGAATAACCGCTTCGCGCATGTGTAGACATTGGACCGCACACGTCGCTGTGTACGAGTCCCAAGAGCTCGCTCGCTCTTACTCCGTGTCCAGTGAACGGAGTCTTTGTCATCTTTCCTTTGAGACAGGATTGACAAGTGGCATATGATTGATATTCGAACGGATCCAAATATCCTTCTGTATGTAACTTAGTCAACCTTCTCTCATTGATGTGACCCAGTCTACAATGCCATAAGAAAGTCTGATTGATATCTGGAGACTTTCTTTTGTGTGTATTCTGGACATTGAAAATCTGTGGTTGGTTTAATACGTATATACCATTGCTCAGTGTACCTGACCCAATCAGAACTTGATTAAGGTGAATGTTTACAACATTACTTACAAACGCAAATTCATAACCTTCTTTAGAAACCAAAGATACAGAAATGATATTACAAGTTGCGTTGGGTACAAAAAAAGCAATTACGCAAAACCAAAACATGTCCATCTGACATTCCCAGGTGATAGTCCCCCACGGCTTTAGCATCCATGCTAGCTCCGTTTGCAACTCTGAGGGTCATGTCACCTGCCTTCAAAAACCTACGGTTTCTCAAAGCCTGCAAAGAATTACAGATATGAGATCCTGATCCGGTATCCAATACCCAGGAAGTAGAGTTTATCGAAAGACAGTTTTCAATAACATACACACCTGAAGCTGAAGCCGCAACCTGCTTCAGTTCCTGTGTCCTGGCTTTCCAAGCCCTGCAATCTTTCTTCCAGTGTCCACTCTTATGACAATAGAAGCATTCTTCTTTATCCACAAGTTTCCCCGCTATCTTTGTTGCCTTTGCTTTTCCCTTCGTATCCACTTTACTAACACCGCCCCTTGGTTTGGCGGGGGCTTTCCTTTTCTTTCCCTTGGCTTTCGCCTTGGACCTAGAAGAAGAAGATCCTCCTACAAACAAAGTGGATGTTTCCCTACCTTTCTGTAGGGTGCCCTCTGCACTCCTCAGCATGTTGAGGAGTTCTGAAAGTTCAACTTCTTTTTCTTGCAAGTTGAAATTCAGTATAAACTGGGCGTAAGTGGAAGGAAGGGACTGGAGAACTAAGTCCGTATAGAGCTCACTCTCCAACGTGGTCCCAAGTTCTGCGAGCTCCTCAATGTAGCCAATCATCTTAAGCACGTGGTCCGCTACCGATGATCCGACGGCCAACTTTGCCGAAAATAACTTCTTCGACACTTCGTATCTTGCGATACGAGACTGCTCTCCATACAGTTCT
The DNA here is from genome assembly GCA_030015575.1 of Agapanthus africanus. Classification (NCBI taxonomy): domain Eukaryota; kingdom Viridiplantae; phylum Streptophyta; class Magnoliopsida; order Asparagales; family Amaryllidaceae; genus Agapanthus; species Agapanthus africanus. The sequence continues at coordinate 335,403,477 of JASDDO010000029.1, read as the reverse complement.
TTTGTATGAAGAAATATGGATTCCAGGTCCATATTCTTGTGCCTCCTCTGGTGTTCGTTGTCCATAGAGGCAAGCACGAGGCACTTGGCCTTCGCGCAATCAATCTCCCAAGTCTTACGGATTTCCTTATCCGCGACGCTGGAGGTGGGACCTGGGACGGGGGGAGCTTTGGTGGTAAGAAGATACCCCAGCTTGTCGTAAGTGATTGCCATTTTGACATTCCTGAGCCAATCTTTGTAGTTTGGCCCTGTCAGTATGTTTTTATCTAAGAGTAACTTAAGTCCAGTCATGTTGAATGGTCGCTGCAATTAGGAGAGAGAGAAGGAACACTCAGCACGATGCTCTTGCAAGTTTAGAATGGTTTTTAATTTGTCTAAACAGGATGGCTCCCACTGTCTCTCGAATCCCTCCTCAAACCACAAAGGAAGAATTAGCCGGGATCAATCCCACTGCACAATACTTGCTTAACCGTTCAGCCAGGCCAGTGTCGGTACTTCGAGGGAGGTTTTCCAACGCTTTCGCGAAGTTCCTTAATTTAAGAACCTCTTTTCCCTGGGGGCGTAGCCCCGCTAACACCTTTCTAGGCACCTACTAGGTTTATAGCATTGATCGTTTAGTGAGAAATTTCCCGAGGAGTAGCATATACTCACAGTAGGATCGGGGTCCAAATATCATCGCGTGACGAAACTGAAGGAATCCTACCAGAATCATCACACTCCAAATGGTATGCAAATCTAGCAAGTTTCAGTACTTATGAAACTCCCGATGTGGATTTTTGCCCCATGCTCTTATGACCTTGACTTTGGCCAAAATATCATAAGTCATATGTCAAGTTCTACCCGTCACTATCCAGGTTAATTTGGATCCACCCGTACCTACCCTTGACTTTGGCCAAAATGGCAGTACGACTGTCCTAAACCAACGCATCTATCTATGCTACACATGAACACCCAATAGCTACCAATCACTATGCCTTGACTTTGGCCAACATACATAGCTTGAATACTATTGCCTATTCATGCGAAACGACGGAGGGCTACGAATGGTTTTGGTAAAACCGTGAACGTAGTGAACTTGATATAATCGATGGAACGAGATAGCTTTTAGAAGGAGTGGCTCAAGCTCCGCATTTAAAAGTTAGTTTTGAAAAGAACCGAGTGGTTTTTCGAAAGTGTTCCAACGACTTTAACTTGGTTTATTATCTTGCATTAGTTCTTTTAATGCGTGATATTCTTGCATTAGTTCTTTTAATGCGTCCCATCATTTAATCCTACCATTGTAGAAAACAACCAAAATATGACGTACGCTTATCCATTCACATTCGCCACGGGGTCCCGTCATCACCCGTTAGGTTACTTAACTAACGACAGAGCGGGGGCTGGGCTAGCGCGGCTGTAAAACATAAGCAACGCCTAAATATAAAGCAATGATAGACATTACAGATCACAGATGAATACATTGGATATACTAGGAATCCGCAATCCTTTCGAGCCTGCAACGAAAAGCGGATTACACGGTCGCGGTGAATAGCCAAATACCCCACCCAAGACCCCTACGGGTGCGGCAAACTACCCGCTAAGTACCCGGTAGTTTGTGCACCCCTCCATGGGTCTATCCTAGGAGCAAAAACAGTAAAAAGAATTATACAATGACAGCTACAACCCCGACCCGGTTGTGCGGCCATACAAATAATAATATTACATCAATTTACATTTACAATGAATGAAAGAAAAGAAAACGCTCATCTCACATCCACCCCGGCTATTCACCCACGACAGTCCAACGCATTCATATACACATTCCAATATCAAACACAGATCACAGAGATGTATAACCCCGACTAATCGACTTATAGCGATTAGCCGACGTTCAATACATACAAACATCACAGATATAACCAACATAGTCAAAGTGTAGTGAAGTTCGGAAAAAATACGGAATTATAGGCCCCCAAAAACAAATTTCTATTCTGGAAAATCTGGGCACATATAATATATCTCAAAAATCCTAAAACCAATCCAGAGATACACTGCACCAAAATCGAGGCAGAGAGGAGACAAGACGGCCGCGGATCCGCGGCAACATAGCTTGCTGTTGCCGCGGAAACGCGGTCGTTTGGTCAGATCTCTGGCTCGTTTTTGGTGGTTATCTTTAAAAAACCCTGAGATGAATTTAGGTGCATAACAAATTTTGTTTTGACCAGAAAAAAATTTAACAGAAACTAGGGTTTTTGAAAAGTTTGGTTTTTGGATTTTTCGGTTCCGAACTTCGTTACACTTCACTACCTAGCTAGTTTATGTTTAGTTAGGCACTGATACCACTGTAAGTCCACGTTGCGACCCCCGGTTCTTACGGGGAGGCGGAAACGGTATAAAGATCAAATTTTTAGCGCATGGGGCAACATGGACTAACAAAGTCGGGATCTTTTCTAAACTAAACTAGCAAACATGCAAAGGAGAGTTAACTACTCGGCAAAGTGGTTATACCTAACTTGAACTCCTTCTTCTTGAAACCTAGTAGAGGTTGATGGTTCTTTCCTCGTAGCCTTCTTTCGTCAAAGATGGATCCACCTGAGGGTTCAACCTTCGGGCTCTTTCTCGAACTTAGAGTGAACTAGGATCTCCGGCTTGCTAAACCTTGAACCCTAGAGAGAGTAGAGAGTATCTAAGGGGTGTTTCTCTTTCAAGGAGAGGGATTCTCAACACATGAGAAGGATTCTCCTTGAGCTTGAGGAAGAAGAAGATGAAGTGAGGAGAGAGAATCAATATGATAGAATGAGCTCATTTTCCTCTTGCAACCATAACAAAAGGAAAAAGAATTATCTAATTAATAATAATAATTCAAAATGAAATAGTTGATGGTTGTTTTTGGAATGACCACTATCATCACTTCATTAAATGAATGTAAGCTAGAATCAAGGAGTATCCTTGCAAAGTAATGATGATGGTCAAACATTCAACCATGGTCAACAAGTCAACCATGGTCAACAAGTCAACAAAACCAACCATGACACAATTTCATTTAATTACTATTATTAATTGATATTTCATAAATCCATTAGGGTTTGGAAAAAGACGACTGTCAACTGTGCATACGCACCCGTTCCGAAACCCTAATGAAAAACCTCTTCCTCCGCCTCAAACAACTGTGCATACACACCTGCATTCTCGTTCCGAGGAACAAGAATACTGAGAGATAAAAGCAACCCCAAAACATATACCAGTATCTGACTCAAACCAGAGCCAGCCAGTAATATCCGTCCGGACTCCAAACGTGCACAAGTGCGCGGATGAGAACGAACCCTGTCGCAAAACCATGCGACCTCTACTCTGTTTTGCCCAATGGCGAATAGCCCTCTGTGTGGGACTCTAAAGACTCGACACTTACGCTGGCAGTGGGTTTAACCACAGACCTCAAGCGGCACTAGCTGTGCGTAACGGTCCCCAGGTAGATGCCGATAAGAAGACCGACGAGGTGAACCCCATCTGAACTCTTACTGAGTCTGAGTGTGACATTCTCCGTACAGTCCGGTCTGTTCGTCTGATACATCGCATGGCGGGCCTAGGGGGCGGTAAACGTCAGTCCCCTAATAGCGGTACAAGTCGTGTCGGAGTGAAGCCCAAAACACCCTGAGATAACACTGGAAGCCTACCAGTATATCTCGCTTGCCCTGGCCAGGGACTACTCGTGTAATGGCTCTCCTAGACACAGCGCGATGTCAACCCCCATTACCGGGAGAGACAAATCCTATCTAACCGTCACTGCCTCCAAGTGCTTCGGGACTGCACCCAACTACTACCTGTTTGCACGACTCCTTTGAGCCGTGGTAGGGTAGTGATCAAAGTGCAGTGGGAACACACTCGAGGCGAAGTGCCAGTGTCAAGTCAGCGGACTAAGCTGTTCTCATGTCACCTGGGAACTGATAACTGACGATAGGTATAATACCAACTGGTCAGTTCCCGACGAGTCCTGTCCAGTGTACTCGTAACCTAACGAGCACCCGTATACTATCTCCAGTACGACGTACTGATGGCTGTGGGACAGACCATCTCCCATACTGGGATGAGAAGCGCATACGCTAGTCTACTCCGGAGTATCGATGCCCTGTCTCGATAGTCCTGCGACTAGTGACCTGTATAAGGATGTGCTTATAGATTACCCAGCCCCCACTAGTGTGACTGCCATTACAACGCTGGTAATCAAGCAAAGATCCTAAGGCCTCCACTAATGTGTATAGATGATATACAAAAATAAACACATGTACACATTGAAGTAGAAACAAACCAAGTAGCATATTACTATATTGAGTAAGATTGTTTATACAAGGTGAATATCCCAAGCTTCCATTAAGTAATATACAAACTAGTATGATACAGTAATGGCCTCTAGGGCATATACACTAACAGCTATAACTGGAAATCCCTGACCAGGGTTGCTGAGATTTACTGGTAAGTGTTGTCAGTAGTTTCTCGAACTGTTATGGACCTCATATCGACACGACTTATCGAGCTACTGGGGTCTGACGTTTACCACCCCTAGGCGAGATATGTGACATATCAGACGAAGACACTGGACTGTACGGGAGTGTTACTGATTGGATTCACAGGAGAATGTACAGGCTTACTTGTTGATTTTCTGATCGCTCAATACCTGGGTGGCTGTTACGTTTAGCTGACCGCTTGCAGCTTGTGGGTGTTTGATATGATCATCACCTACTGCCGGCGTATTGGTGATTCTTTAGAGTCCTACACAGAGGTTTCCTGGCTCAGGCAAAACGGAGTAGGAGCACATATGCGATATGTGCGGGACCGAGAATAATACAGGTATGCGATACCGTATTAGATTCTCGCGATATGTGATATCGGCCGGGTATATGTGATATAGCCGAGTCATCGGATCAAGTGTTGATTCGATGAACTGATACAGATTATATTAGTCGGTTATTTGTGAAATACCCGGATTATCGGATCAAGTGTTGATTCGATAATTTAATGTATAATTATATATTTGATATATTAAATTATATTAACTAATATAAGCTCACTAAAAGAATTCTTTTTCTCACTCGGGTAATACATTGATATATATGTGATATATGTTAATTGTATTATTTTATTTTGTTACAATAAATATTGTATATGTGATATATAATATTGTAACAAGTTATGATTACTAATGCAACATGATTAGTGGAGATTAAACATGGTTAGGGTTTGATTTGGGTTAATTTTTTCTAGAAGCTTCTAGAAGCTTTTGTTATGTTTTCTTGCAAAGATATTTGTGTTGATATTTTGTGAGATATTCTTTGACCCAACCCAAACCCTTAACCCTAGTAAACTCTCTACAATGGTTAGCCTCTTTATCTTTAACCATGGGTTGCATTTGTAAATATAATTACAATTCATTATTCATCACAAAAGGATTGATCATCTTCTTCCTTCTTCTTCTTTGCATGAAAAGCTTTCTAGCTTTTTATGAAGTGATGAAAATGAGTGAGTTAAAGAAAATAAATGAGAGCTAAATTCCTACTTCATCATCCTCATCTATTCTAGCCACTTAGATTAGGGTGTTTGCTTTGCTAATACTTGATTAGCAAAGCAAGAGCTTGGGTTTGAGTTTCTTTAACGTAGATCATCTTTGTTATTGAAGATCGGAAACAAGCTTGTATCTTTCTCTTCGTGGAGCCTCTCTAGAGTCCGGGAACTTGATGATCGCAGCAAAGGGACCACAACACGGAGCTTATGAAGTGAAGGACCAGACTACAAAGGTTGTAATCCCAAACTCTTAGAAGTAAAGTTGTTTACTTGCTTTGTTTCGCCTAATCTCTAGTCTAAGATCTTGGTTAGGGTTGTTCGGCACGTCTAAAATTTAAATCGGGCATGGTTGATGCCTTATAGACCCTTGTGACAGTGCCTAGTAACCCTACAGATGTCCGGTTCTTCTGAAACCTCTGGTTCTACCAAACTTTCAGTAATAACTCGTGGTTCTGAAATTTCTTCCAGTTCTATTGCGCTCCCACTTTTCTGATTTTCTAAAAATTCAGCTTCCAAGAAGTGAGGATGTTGATAAAAAAAACCTTTTGTTCCTCTGCGTAATAGAAAAGATACCCCTTGGAGTTCTTAGGGTATCCCACAAACTTGCACAGTACTGAGCGTGCCTCGAGCTTGTCCGCATGCTGCTTTTTTACAAAAGCTGGACATCTCCATGTCTTAAGGTACTTAAGATAGGGTTTCTTCCCACTCCACATCTGATATAGTTTGGTAGGCACTGACATAGTAGGAATCTTGTTCAAAAGATATGCAGCTGATTCTAGTGCATAACCCCAGAAGGATCGCGGTAATTCAGCCTTGCTCATCATGGAACGAACCATATCCAATAGGGTTCGATTCCGCCTTTCCGATACACCGTTGTGTTGAGGTGTGTATGGAGGAGTAAGCTGAGAGAGAATTCCATTCTCCTTTAGATAGTCCAGGAACTCGGCACTTAAGTATTCACCACCTCGATCAGATCTCAGTGTCTTGATACTTTTGCCTGTATGTTTTTCCACTTCATTCTTGTATTCCCCGAATTTCTCAAAGGCCTCGGATTTGTGCTTCATCAAGAATACATGTCCATACTTAGAGAAATCATCCGTAAAAGTAATGAAATAGGAATAACCACTTCGTGCATGTGTAGACATTGGACCACACACATCGCTGTGTATGAGTCCCAAGAGCTCGCTCGCTCTTACTCTGTGTCCAGTTAACGGAGTCTTTATCATCTTTCCCATGAGACAAGATTGACAAGTTGCATAAGACCGATATTCGAACAGATCCAAATATCCCTCTCTATGTAGCTTCGTCAACCGTGTTTCATTGATGTGACCCAGTCTACAATGTCATAAGAAAGCTTGATTTGTTTCCGGAGACTTTCTTTTAAGTGTGTTCTGGACACTGAAAACTTGAGCTTGATTTAATACGTATATACCGTTATCTAATGTACCCGACCCAATCAGAGTTTGATTTATGTGGATGTGGACCATATCTCTTACAAATATAAAATCATATTCTTCTTTAGAAAGTAAGGATACAGATATGATATTACAAGCTAGACTAGGTACATACAAACAGTTACGCAGAATCAATATCTGCCCACTTGTCAATCCTAGGTGATATTCCCCTACGGATACAGTGTCCACGCTCATTCCGTTAGCAACCCTAAGAGTCATATCACCTTCCCTGATAACTCTACGGTTTCTCAAAGCCTGTTGATCATCACTGAAAACTGTATTTTAATACCGCTCATTCGTTATCTCTTTTGTCATATATCGGTGCTATTAATCAGTGTTTGCTCTATAATTACAGTTTACAGGTATTCGTGATAAAACACTGGAAACACATTCAATATCACGCATATATCGTCTGTAAGACGACACTGCAACCGGAACTGAAAACCGACCGATATCCTAAGAGTTCGTTTGCAATAAATTGATGTGTACACACTTTTTGTATAAATGGTCCAACACAAAGCAAGTGTACACACCAAACTCTTGGGTTAGGACCATGATGGGGCAACCATGAATCATGGTGCAAGTGGCATGGTGTGATGGGCATTTATGTGCATTTAATGCATAAAGATATGATGTGATTTGAAGCATCTCATTTCCCTCCAATTCTCTGCATATAAACCAGGTTGATTTAGGCCAAGCAAACAGAACCAGAGTGCTATTAGAGTGCACACAAACCCACACCCCCAATACGAGACCCTCTCCTCGGATTTGACCCAGCGACCATCCCCTAGATTCCGGCGACGCCGGCCCTACTTCCTCCTGTGGGCCCCATCTTTCTCTTGTGCCTTCCCTTCTGCCACTTATGATTATTTTTATTGTTTATTTATTTCTCTTTTGAGCCTATAAATACAGATCAGTGGGCAAGGGAAGGGGCTACCCATGTATATACCACTTCTCATTTTCATATTTGTTTTGCTTTTGGTTTAGCTTGAGGGTGAGTGTGCTTCATTTGGTTTCTTCTTCTTCTTCCCTCTTAAAGCTCTCTTTGGAGAGCTTTATTAAGGAGGTTGAAAAAGTCACCATAATCTTGTATCTCATTTCAAGTGTTTATAATATATTGTTGCTTTCTTTACTTACTTGCTTTCTTTTAATCATGCTTAACTATTCTCTTTTATTTGGTTGTGGTGTGTGTGAGGAAGTGAGATGAAAGGCTTTGCCTCCTCCACCTCTTGATTATGTTTAATGTGCTTAATTTACGATTCTAACATGAGTATTGTTTATGTATTGATATGATACGGTATCTTGACATATGGTTACTTGTAACCTCCTCATATATCATTCCCTTTCCCCATTTTCAATATTTAAGTTACAATCAATTTGGTGTTAAGTTTGCTAAGTTAGGATATCGTATGTTGTGATAAAGAGCTTGACAAACTCTTTGTTTCATATACGATATACCTTCACAAACCTTTAGCAAACTCAACACCAATATCATTTGCTCTCACTAATATCTTTGTGTTTTCATTGTTGCGGTATGCTTGCAAAACCTCGTGTTTAGTGTTGATACCCCAAGCGCGGACATACAAACGGTAAGTGACCAAAACGGACTCGTTTTGTACTTTGCGGCGAAAATTGGACTTTGACGGTTTGTGCTCCGCAACCGTGTTGACAAGTCGTGCTCCATGCCAGGATCAAGGTAAGGCCAGACAACTCATAACCAAGGGAGTGTAGAGGTAAACGTCGTGATTCAAGCTTCCGAACCAAGCCACAACCATTCTTTCCTTATACTTGTTTTCTTGCTTTTCTTGTTTTCATTCTTTTCTAATTATTTGTGATAACCAACCGATTCATTAATTTGTTAACCTTAAACAACGATACCTAATACTCAATTCCCTGTGGATCGACCCGTGCTTGCCGGCTCGCTACAACACGCCGTGCACTTGCGGTTGTAAATATTTAAAACGAGAACGATCTCGTGCGCGTAATCCGTTTTCCGAAAACCATATCCTTTTTCCAAAACATACGCGTTTGTGCGCGCGGGTGGTTTCCCAACAAGTTTTTGGCGCCGTTGCCGGGGAGTTGTAGTTATTAGGTATTGTTATTTCTGGTTTTATTAACAAAACTAACTTCTAACTCATTTTTGTAAAAAACTAACAAAATGCGATTTTTTTTCTGACTTGTTTCAAATTGTTCTCTGTTGTTTATACCTGCTATCACTTTGTGCTTAAATTAAAAAATCCAGTAAGACCATTAGAACACTAATATAAGCTAGAGATCCAACTACAAATTGCACCCTCTCTCATCGGATTTTGGCCGGCGACCATACCCCTAGATCCGACGAGATCAGCCCCTCTTTGAGGGTTTTGGTTTTTTATTTTTCAGTAGTCTCTAGTTCTGTGTTGGTAGTCTTTTGGTCTTGTTTGATTTTTCTAATTTTAAGTGTGCAGGAATTGGGGCACACGTATCGCTTTTGACACTAAATATCGTATTTTTCGACATTTTAGGTTTTCGCGGAATTACGACCAGCGATTGTGCGGACCGAGATTCAAATGCAAATTTCAAGACGTTGGGAAAGATTAGTGCCAAAGATCCGGGTAGTTTGACCCGCGCAAGCGAACATTCAACGACTCGGATCACTTTCAAAGGGTTTTCTTTAACCAAATCCATTTGGTACGTATTTCCTAACACCCCCTCTGGAATCCGACGCAATCCGATTCTCTATCTTTTGCAGGATTCTTTGCACAATTTTGCCGCCAATTGCAAAGAGAACTAACCGTATTTGTTGCAGCGCACAATACTAAAACTGAAAAAGAATTGTTTTAAATTTCATGACTTCTTGAATTCTATTATTTGATTGCGCATTGCATATTAATACGGATTTTAAGGGCAAAATGACCAAACAAGATACGGTAAAGGATTTCATCACCTTTTTCCGTAGCCCACAAATCACAAAACTGCATTCTTTCATACCCTCAGTAAATTAAAATCAACTAGAACTTTGACTCTAAGGACATCGCGCTCATTAGGAGAAGTTAACTGTGTTTAGAACACTGCTTAACGGTATATCGTTCACGGGGTGTCTAGGCAAGCGTTCAAGAGAAAGGGTTATTTAATTAAGAAACTTCGCGAAAGCGTTGTAAAACCTCCCCTTCTATCTTGCACTTACCTGCCTTCGTGATCCGTATATCTTGAGCCCGTTTCTCGACACGGTTTTACTTCGACAATTAGGTTCTTGAGCAGGTCTAGTTGACTAGCATACCGTAGACTGCTAGGGGTGTGATATTCTTTGTGTTTGTGATGTTTGTGCATTCTTGTTAAAATGGGTGACACACAATTTAATTCAATTTTTCACGATTCCTATTCTTTTGTTTATACTCAATCCCAAACTATTTGTACAAATTGTTAAAATTCTTCCCGCATTCATGATGATTGTCCTTTTTTAGGGGGTGACCAACCGTTCCAAATTCTTGATAACGGTCACCCACCTAACACTCCTGAACCCAGTACCACTTCAAACATTGACCAATTGATTGCAAATTTAGAGAAAGAGGTCGACAGAATAACTGCTTTAGCATCACCACCATCACAACCGCTCCAACCCGAAACCGTTGAACCATCTGTAGGGTATGATAGTGAGATAGATGCTAGGTTGACCGCTCTAGAAAAAGGTATTGAAGTAATGACTACAGTCGAGAACCAAACAACTTCTACGTTATCCCTATTCATACAGCAGTCTGAGCAATTATTTCTTACTCAGGCCCAATCTTTGGCTAACATAGAGGAACAAGTGAAACATTTAGCTGAGAGGATTTTAGGAAGTGAGCACAGTCAATCAGGACCCGATAATGTTAATGTCTGTCATCTAGAGAGTCACCCAAGTGAGGTAAATGATCAATCAAATTTTGATGATTTCTTAGATGATGATACGATTTAATTGACTGAGTGTTGCCAGGACACACAAGAAAACCCTCTAAGTCAGTCCACCACTAGCCTTCAAGTATCCACCTAACCTCTTGTCACTTGTGATTTAGAGATTGATTTAACTGAAATAATACTTGATGAGGAAATTCTTGAACCGACTGATTTCTGCTTTCCAATTTTAGAGGAGGAACCTTGTGAATTTGTCGGGTATGGTTGAGATAGATTAGAAGAGATCAATGATCGGGAACCCATAATTTTTTTTATCACCTGTTGATATTGTTTCGGAAGAAACATTAGGATGTGAACCTACTATTTTAGATGATATGAACCTACCTAGTTATGAATGTGAAAAGAAAAAAATCTTTTTGGGAGTGAGTGTAAATAATAAGTGTAGGATAGTGAAAAATAATAGGGAGGAAGACAGCATTGAAAATTATTCTTTCATGTCGAGTTTTGAGGAAATTTTTGCGGATGAACTTGATATTTTAGGTGAGTTGGAGTCTGGATCATTTTGGGATCATCCTTTGAACCTTTCTTTTTCTGAACTTTTTGCAGATGAACTCCAGTTTTTACACGAACTTGACTTCGGAACTCCACATATGCTTATTGAACATTCAATTCATTCAGAAAACAACTTATTGACTTCCTCAAAATTTTATCTTCACCTTCAGAGTCTTCTGACCCCTATTTTTTCACGCCCATGCCCTTCACTAACAACTAACTTATACATATTCTTTTTCTTTTTCTTCTTTTTATACACATTCTTTTACCAGCCCCTACATTATATAGACGAAATCTTTTTGTGGCTGGTATTAATTTCTGCACTAACCCAGTCTTTTAACATGTAAATGCTGTAATTAATCTTAGGCTTTTTCCTTTTTTCTTGAATAAAATTCTCACCCTGATGTCTAAGTCTAGCTACCGGACGCGGGGGCAACGATGAGGACATCGTAAAACTCAGGTTTGGGGGTGAGCACCGCGTTTATCTGCATCATGTGTATATTGTATATTCTGCATTGCATACATATTAAAAGAAAACCCATAAAAATTGAAATTTTTTACAAAAATATAAAAACTTTTTAGTCAAGTTAGCTAATAGGGTAACTTAGATTTTATTCCGAAAGTTTTGTTGATACGTTAGAAGTAACTAAATCCTAGGTTTAGAAATTGAAAACCCTAAAAATAATCCTCATTCTGTTTAAACTTGGTAATTATACGTCCTTACAGTTTTTTTTTGGAGAAATAAGTAATCTTTAGTTCAGTTCTTTAGTTAAGTCAAGATGAAGGGAGAGTATTGAAGTTTTACTGAAAGATAAGTCTGAAAAATAGTTTCTGTTCTTGAGTCCAAATTTAGAAAGTATATACCCTACAAATTGCATATACACGCACCTTGAAACTTAGGATAGTAGAGGATACCTAGAAATACTCTTGCCTGAAAGCCTAGTATGAAAGAAAAATCGGTATTTAAAGCTAAACACCAAAAAAGAGCATCATTGAAAAATATATCCGGTCTTGAAAAGAAAAAGAAAAATAAAAGAAAAAAAATAAAGTTAAGACCTGGAGACTGCTATTTGCGCTTTAATCCTCATACATTTAGTAATCGGCTGTTAGTGCCTCAAGAAGCATTGATGGTCGCATGAAAGGTGTATGCGCAACACCGTCCATCCATTAATGAAAAGGAAGTAGTATTAGGTATTAAGGCAAGGGTACTATAGATTGAATTGAATTCTTAAGCGTAGGGTGCAAATTTACACACACGTAGGGGTATACAATCGATATTTGGAGGAAAGATAAAAATGAAGAATAAGACTTATGTTTTTGTAAAGTTAATAAAAATTCCTGACTTGAGACCACACTTTTAGAAGGAAAACTTAGGAGTTACCGACATCTTTCTAAACTGTAAATACGTATAGGATCTAGGGATAAATAGATAGGAGGCGTGAAATATAAGGGTTGAATATTTCTTACTTAGGATGATAGAATTTCTGACTTAGATACTAAACTGTAGGAGTAGAATTGACGTTAACTTATGAAACTAACTTGACTGGATTTTGTGGGTGTAATCCGCTGAAAACCCTCAGGAGACAACACTCTTCCTACTAGGGACACCTGGAGGTTTAACGACTTGCTACACATGCTCAGTGCAATCGCGTTCCCTACGAAAGTGAGGCTAGGATTTTTTGTATTGTTCGGGACGAGCAATAGTTAAGTTTGGGGGTATTTGATCATCACTGAAAACTGCATTTTAATACCGCTCATTCGTTATCTCTTTTGTCATATATCGGTGCTATTAATCAGTGTTTGCTCTGTAATTACAGTTTACAGGTATTCGTGATAAAACACTGGAAACACATTCAATATCACGGATATATCGTCTGTGAGCCGACACTGCAACCGGAACTGAAAACCGACCGATATCCCAAGAGTTTGTTTGCAATAAATTGATGTGTACACACTTTTTGTATAAATGGTCTAACACAAGACAAGTGTACACACCAAACTCTTGGGCTAGGACCATGATGGGGCAGCCATGAATCATGGTGCAAGTGGCATGGTGTGATGGGAATTTATGTGCATTTAATGCATAAAGATATAATGTGATTTGAAGCATCTCATTTCCCTCTAATTCTCTGCCATAAACCAGGTTGATTTAGGCCAAGCAAACAGAACCAGAGTGCTATTGGAGTGCACACAAACCCACACACCCAATACGAGACCCTCTCCTCGGATTTGACCCGGCGACCATCCCCCAGATTCCGGCGATGCCGGCCCCACTTCCTCCTGTGGGCCCCATTTTTCTCCTGTGCCTTCCCTTCTGCCACTTAGGATTATTTTTATTGTTTATTTATTTCTCTTTTGAGCCTATAAATATAGATCAGTGGGTAAGGGAAGGGGCTACCCATGTATATACCACTTCTCATTTTCATAGTTGTTTTGCTTTTGGTTTAGCTTGAGGGTGAGTGTGCTTCATTTGGTTTCTTCTTCTTCTTCCCTCTTAAAGCTCTCTTTGGAGAGCTTCATTAAGGAGGTTGAAAAAGTCACCATAATCTTGTATCTCATTTCAAGTGTTTATAATATATTGTTGCTTTCTTTACTTGCTTTCTTTTAATCATGCTTAACTAATCTCTTTTATTTGGTTGCGGTGTGTGTGAGGAAGTGAGATGAAAGGCTTTGCCTCCTCCACCACTTGATTATGTTTAATGTGCTTAATTTACGATTCTAACATGAATATTGTTTATGTATTGATATGATACGGTATCTTGACATATGGTTACTTATAACCTACTCATATACCGTATTCATTCCCTTTCCCCATTTTCAATATTTAAGTTACAATCAATTTGGTGTTAAGTTTGCTAAGTTAGGATATCGTATGTTGTGATAAAGAGCTTGACAAACTCTTTGTTTCATATACGATATACCTTCACAAACTCTTAGCAAACTCAACACCAATATCATTTGCTCTTACTAATATCTTTGTGTTTTCATTGTTGCGGTATGCTTGCAAAACCTCATGTTTAGTGTTGATACCCCAAGCGCGGACATACAAACGGTAAGTGACCAAAACGGACTCGTTTAGTACTTTGCGGCGAAAATCGGACTTTGACGGTTTGTGCTCCGCAACCGTGTTGACAAGTCGTGCTCCATGCCGGGATCAAGGTAAGTCCGGACAACTCATAACCAAGGGAGTGTAGAGGTAAACGTCGTGATTCAAGCTTCCGAACCAAGCCACAACCATTCTTTCCTTATACTTGTTTTCATTCTTTTCTAATTATTTGTGACAACCAACCAATTCATTAATTTGTTAACCTTAAACAACGATACCTAATACTCAATTCCCTGTGGATCGACCCGTGCTTGCCGGCTCGCTACAACGTGTTAGTGTATATGCCCTAGGGGCCATTATTGTATCATACTAGATTGTATATTACTTAATGGAAGCTTGGGATATTCACATTTGTATATACAGTCTTGCTAAAAATGGTAGTATGCTACTTGGTTTGAGTCTATTTTAATATGTGTATATGTTTCTTGTAACGTATCACCCATACATATTAGTAGAGCCCATAGGATCTTTTGCTTGATTACCAGCGTTGTGATGGCAGTCACACTAGTGGGGGCTGGGTAGTCTATAAGCAACATCCTATACTTGTCCCTAGTCGTAGGATTATCGAGGCAGGGCATCGATACTCCAGAGTAGACTAGTGTGTACGCTTCTCATCCCAGTTCGGGAGATGGTTTGTTCCATTGCCATCAGTACGTCGTACTGGAGATAGTACACAGGTGCTCGTTAGGTTACGGGTACACCGGACATGACTCGCAGGGGAACTGTTGGTTGGTACTATACTCACCGTCAGTTAACAGTTCTCAGGTGACATGAGTACAGCATAGTCCGCAGACTTGACACTGCTACTTCGCCTCGAGTGTGTCCCACTGTTCTTAGATTGCTACCCTACCACGGCTCAAAGGAGTCGTGCAAACAGGTAGCAGTTGGGTGCAGTCCCGAGCACTTGGAGGCAGTGGTGGTTAGATAGGATTCGTCTCTCCCGGTATTGGGAGATGATATTGCGCTATGTCAGAGAGCCATTATGCAAAGTCCCTGGCCAGGGCAAGCGAGATATACTGGTAGGTTCCAGTAGCTTCTCAGGGTGTAATGGGCTTCGCTCCGACATAACTTATACAGCTATTAGGCGACTGGCGCTTGCCGCCCCCTAGGCTTGATATGCGATAGTCTTAGACGGACAGACCGGACTGTACGGAGATTGTCACATCAGGCTCAGTGAGAGTTCGGATGAGTTTCCTCATCGGCCTTCTTATCGACATCTACCTGGAGACCGTTACGTACAGCTAGTGCCGCTTGCGGTCTGTGGTTAAACCCACTGCCAGCGTAGTGTCGAGTCTTTAGAGTCCCACACAGAGAGTTTCCCTGCTCCAGACGAAACGATATAGAGGTCGTATGGTTTTACGACAAGGGTTCGGACATATACGTGTGTTTACGCACGTACGACTTTTCGGACAATTTTTACTAGCCGGCTTTGGTTTAAGCCAGATTCTAGTATCGGGTAATTGGATTTATACAGTCTAAAGTTTTTCCGTGTTTTCACGGATTGGAGGGGCGTTCTCGTAATTTGTCGGGAAGCTTCTAGAAGAGTGGTGACTAAGGGGTTAAGGTGGCATTGCATTAAATGAGATTAGTGACTCATTTGTGTGATTCATCCAAGTCATTAATGCATTATAAATGCTTAATGACTCATGGAGATGAATCACTCATAGATATTTATGAAGCATGGTTGTTAATTCATTTATTTTATTTTTGGATAAATAATAATGCTTCATATATATTATGATAAGATCATTATCTCATTTCATTCTCATCTTCACCTTCTCTCTCCTTAAGCTCACTCTCTCTTCAAACCCTAACCCTAACCTCTCATGTGTTGAGATCAAGGGTTAGCTAGACTAATACTTCCATAACCTCACTCTATATCCCCTAGGTAGCTTAGATTAGCACTTTAAGAAACCTAGTTATCTCAAGTTTGAGATTAAGCTTGGCATAGGAGCTTTCGGTGGATCGTCTTTGATTCGAGGAGGCCGTTGAGGTGCCGATATTCCAAGGAGCCTACGAGGAGTGGAGGACCGCGATGAAGACCCGAAGGACATGTAACGTGAGGTATAACATCGGAACCGAGTAGTTAAACCTCTAGTTGTAGTTAGCAATGGTTTAGATTACGATTCATGCGCTCAAGTCCGTGTTACGAAGCTTTGATAATCGTTTTTCATATATTCCGCCTCCCCGCAAGTTCGTGGGGTGCGTGACATGGACTTACACAACGCGTCGTGCACTTGCGGTTATAAATATTTAAAACGAGAACGATCTCGTGCGCGCAATCCGTTTTCCTAAAACCATATCCTTATTCCAAAACATACGCGTTTACGCGCGCGGGTGGTTTCCCAACACCTGTAATGAATTACAGATATGGGATCCTGATCCGGTATCTAGTACCCAGGAAGTAGAGTTAATTGACAGACAATTTTCAATTACAAACACACTCGAAGCCGAAGCCACAACGTACTTCGAATCCTGGATACTGGCTTTCCAAGCTCTGCAATCCCTCTGCCAATGTCCTTTCCCGTAACAATAGGAACATCCCTCCTTCCCTACTGTTAGCCCATAAACTTTTGCCCTTTCCTGTCCTTCTACCTTACTGACACCGTATATCAGCTTTGTGGAGGTATTCTTCTTTTCACTCTGTGCTTTCTCCTTGGATGCAGAAGTGGAAGATTCCCCAATAAGCTGAGTGGGTGTCACCCTGGTTTCCTTCTGGGTGCCTTTAACTGGAAGTATAACTTTTTTCCCCTGGACATAAGTAGATGGTAGGGAATGTAGAATCAAGTCAGTATGTGACTCGTTCTCCAACGTGGTCTCCAGGTCCGTGAGCTCATCAATATAGCTAGTCATCGTAAGGACGTTGTCCCCTATAGATGACCCGACAGCCAACCTCGCTTGAAGCAATTCCTTCGAGATCTCATATATTGCGATACGAGATTGCTCTCCATATAAATCTTTATTATGGAGGAAGATGGAAACTGAGTCCTTCTTCTCGTGCTGCCTCTGGTTTACACCATCTACTGAGGCCAACATAAGGCACTTGGCATCCGCACTGTCTTTTTCTGATGTCTTACGGATATCAATATCCACGACGGTGGAAACTGGACCTAGGACGGCGGGGGCTTTAGTAGTAAAGAGGTGGTCCAGCTTGTCATAGGTAATGGGCATATGGACAGACCTTTGCCAGTCATTATAGTCAGATTCAGTCATTTTATTATCTAGATGTAACCTATGTCCGGTCACAGGGTCGCTGCAATTAAGAGAGAGAGAAGAAAACACTTTAGCATGATGCTCTTGAAAGTTTAGATTGGTTTTTAATTTATCTAAACAGGATGGATCCCACTGTCTCTCGAATCCTTCCTCTCACCATAAAAGAAGAATTAGTCAGGATTAATCTCACCATACAATTCTTGCTTAACCGTTTGGCCAGGCTAGTGTTGGTACTTCGAGGGAGGTTTTACGACGCTTTCGTGAAGTTCCTTAATTAAATAACCTCTTTTCCTTGGAGGCGTAGCCCCGCTAACACTATTCTAGACACCTACTTGGTTTATAGCATTGATCGTTAAGTGAAAATTCTCCCGAGGAATAGCGGATACTCACAGTAGGATCGGGATCCAAATATCATTGTTTGATAATGCTGAAGGAATCCTACCAACATTATCAAACTCCAAATGGTATGCAACACTAGCAAGTTCAGTTTCTTTAGAAACTCCCGATGTGGATTTTTTCCCCATGCTCTTATGACTTTGACGAAGGTCAACAAATCATAAGTCACATATCAAGTTCTACCCATCATTGTCCAGGTTAATTTGAACCCACCCGTATATACCCTTGATGAAGGTCAACAAGATAATACGACTGTCCCAAACCAACGCATCTATCTATGCTACATATGAACACTCAGCAGCTACCAATCACTATGCCTTGATGAAGGTCAACAAACATAGCTTGAATACTATCGAATATTCATATGAAATGACAGAGGGCTACGGCTAGTTTTGGCGAAACCGTGAACGTAGTGAACTTGATATAATCGAAGGAACCTGATAGCTTTTAAAAGGAGTGGTTTAAGCTCCGCATTTAAAAGTCTGCTGTTTTGAAAAACCGAGTGGTTTTAAAATTGTTCCGACGATTCAGCTTTGGTTTGTTTGCTTTGTATTAATATAATGCGTCCCATCATTTACACCTATCATTATTACAGAGAGAAACGAAAATATAACATCCGCTTATGCCATCCATATTCGCCTCTGGGCCCCGTCATCACCCGTTAGGTTACTTAACTAACGATAGAGCGGGGGCTGGACTAGCGCGGATGCAAAACATAAGCAACGCCTACTAGATATCATATATAGATATATACATTCGTCTCACGCAATAATTGGCATTCCAGATCACAGATGAACATATTGGATATACTAGGAATCCCGCGTTTCGTTTAATCCTGTAACGAAAGTCGGATTCCACGGCACCCCTACGGGTGCGGAAAACTACCCGCCAAATACCCGAAGTGAAGCAACCTCCCTCATAAAAGTGAGTAGGCTACTCGGCACTTCAAAGTACCCGGTAGTTTGTGCACCCAACCTTGGGTCTATCCTAGGAGCAGAAAACAGTAAAAGAAATAATATACAATGGTGGCTACAACCTCAACCCGGATGTGCCCCGTAAAATAATATTACATCACTTTACAATATTACATCGAATGAAAGAATGAAAAACCCTCATCTCACATGCCCCGGCTATTCATCCACGACGATCTAATAAGTTCATATACACAAACCACAAGAACAGCAACACAAATATGTGCAACTTCGACTAATCGACGTATAGCAATTAGTCGACGTTTCCAAACACATATATCACAACTTGAAACTTTAAACGACGTTAAAACCATGACTTCGAAACACCCCATATTGCCATCACAGATAATAAACAGTATATCAAAAATTAGAAAAAATAAACAACACCTGAGACCTTAGATCCAGGCAACTAGAACACATACCAAAATTCAATGCATTTCACCACAACAAAAAAAGGTGACACCCGTTTTTTTGAAGGTTTGGCCGGTCCAAAACAGGTGAGAATGCCTCGTTTTTGGTGTGTGTTCATGTCATACTAGGTAGAGCACTCTGCAATTGTTTAAAAAATTTTAGAGGCTCGGAAAAATTTGACAGAAACATGGATCCTTGTCGCGATGTTTCGGAGTTATTTCGGTTTCGTAGTTTTATACTTCGTCTAACCTGTTAGTTATGGTTTAGTTGGCTCTGATACTACTGTAAGTCTATGTCGTGCACCCCGTGTGTTCGCGGGGAGGCGGAATTTGAAAAATCTTTGAAAAATCATTTTTTTGCAAATTCCACCTCCCCGCGGATACGCGGGGTGCGCAACATGAACTTACAGTAGTATCAGAGATCGATGCTAAACCCTAACTAACAAAATACTGTGTGAAGTTTAACTACTCGGATGAAAGTTATACCTCACGAAACCAAGTCTTTCGGGTCTTTTAGTTGTTGTCCTTCTCCTCGTCATCACAAGCTCCAAGGATCGTTTGGATCGGGCAACCTCGCCGGCTTCCTCGAGTCAAAGACGATCCACCTGAGAGTCTATAGTCCAAGATCCAACCTCAACTCCGAGGTAACTAAGGCAAGTAGCTTTCTAGATTAGATGACCTAGGTGATTTAGAGAGTAAAGATGGAATACATTGTCTCTTGGAACCCTAGGTTTCTCAACTCATGAGGCAATTAGGGTTTTATGAGAAAAGAAGAAGACTTGAGAAAATGGGAATGAACTTGTGAGCATTGAGAGAGAGAACTTGGCCCCCCTTAGATAAAAGATGAAGCAAATATGATATTTTGGAGATAAATATCTCACCCCAAAATATCTCACAAGTTTCACAAATATCTATTTTGTCAAATGAGTGAGTCATCTAGTAGCCATGTAGATTCAATGCTCAATTCCACCTCATTTCTCCACCCATATGGTTTAATCCATAAAAGAATCAAAACCCTAATAGGTGTCCCCTTCTAGCAGCTTTCCCAAACTAATTACGAGAATGCCCCTCATCCGTATATACATACCCGCATCCGCATTCCGAAGAATACGAATACTAAGAGATGAAACAAATCCATCAGTACAATACTAGGATCTGGCTTAAACCAAAGCCCACTAGTAACATCCGCCCGAACATCATACGCACAAAAGTGTACGTAAGTGTTCGAAACCCTGTCGTAAAACCATACGACCTCTACATCTTTCGCCCGATGCAGGGAAATCCTCTGTGTGGGACTCTAAAGACTCGATAGTACGCTGGCAGTGGGTTTAACCACATGCCGCAAGCGGTACTAGCTGCACGTAACGGCTATCCAGGTATCTGTTGATAAGAAGGCCGATGAGCAAACCCATCCGAACTCCTACCGAGCCTGCATGTGACAATCTCCGTACAGTCCGGTCTGTTCGTCTAAGAGTATCGCATATCGGGCTTAGGGGGCGGTAAACGTCAGACCCCTAATAGCTCAATAATTCGTGTCGGAGTGTAGCCCAGAACACCTTGAGAAACTACTGGAATACCTATCAGTAAATCTCGCTTGCCCTGGCCAAGGACTTTGTGTAATGGCTCTCCAAACACAGCGCGATATCATCCCCCAATACCTGGAGAGATGAATCTTTTCTAACCGCCACTGCCTCCAAGTGCTTCGGGACTGCACCCAAGTATTACTTGTTTGCATGACTCCTTTGAGCCGTGGTAGGGTAGTAATCAAAGTACAGTGGAAACACACTCGAGGCGAAGTAGCAGTGTCAAGTCGACGGACTAAGCTGTACTCATGTCACCTGAGAACTGCTGCCCGACGATAGGTATAATACCCACCAAAAATTCCCGACGAGTCCTTTCCAGTGTACTCATAACCTAATGAGCACCTGCATACTATCTCCAGTACGACGCACTAATGGCTGTGGGACAGGCCATCTCCCCTGCTGGGATGAGAAGCGTATATACTAGTCTACTCCGGAGTATCAATGCCCCTTCTCGATAATCCTACGACTAGAGACTTGTATAAGGATGTGCTTGTAGATTACCCAGCCCCCACTAGTGTGACTGCCATCACAACGCTGGTAATCATGTAAAGTTCCTAAGAGCTCTACTAATATGTATAAGCGATATGCTAAAAGAAACACGTGCACATATTAAAGTAGAAACAAACCAAGTAGCATACTACCATTTTGAGCAAGACTGTCAATACAACCGTGAATATCCCAAGCTTCCATTAGGTAATATACAAACCGACATGATACAATAATGGTCTCTAGGGCATACATCACTAACAGTCACTGGGACCCAACCGCCACTATCACCCCCCATCACTTCCCTCTTCTCGACGTCGTCGCTAGAGCACCCACACCACCGTCACACCTTCCCCTTCTTCTCCTTCTCATTCTCCGATCACCATCCAACACCTCACACCTACAACCCCTCGCCGTCGACTTTGCCTCCCTTTCCCTATCGCCGACCTAATTTCGCCTCTCTCCTCTCCTAACCCTCGCTAACCCCGAGCCCAGCCATCATCATCACCCCATCATCATCTTCTTCTTTTCTTTTCTTCTTCTTCTCTTCGCCGACTTCGCCGGAGTCGGTCACCACCGACGAGCACAATCCAAACGACCCCAGTCATCGTCGTCGTCTACTCCAGTAACCACGTCACGCAGTTGCTCATTTAGGTCAAGTCCTACATACGTGGGTTTTGCCTCGTGTCGTTATTCGGCATTCGGAACGTAATATCCGTATATTCGTCGTGAGATTTCGATCAGGAAAGTTCTAAACTTGCAACATACTACTTTGTTTATATTTATATGATTAATTATAGTACATGTATTCTAATGTTCAGCAAGTATTATCAATTTACAGTTTTATAGCATCGGTCTATATCCGTACCAATAAAGGTTTTATCTAATTGCATGCCGGATCATCACAATATTATTATAATACTATATCAGTTCAGTATTTTTATCTAGATTGCCATATACCTGGTAGCAGACGTAAAACGGTTATTACAGATAGATACATATACATCCTAGGCATTAATCATGTTTACCATATTTAGATATTAGTTACGGTTTTCCATCCAGTATCTAATTTGTTTAATATACATTGCCTGACATGTTCACAAGATATTACTAGACCTGTTATTTGGATTATTACTACTGCTGACAATCCTGACTTGTTGTCTAGATAGACAAGACTTGTACCCGCTCGATCCCGTGTTAGCATTAGATTGATATCATTAATTCCTGACTTGCACACAAAATCTGGGGGTAGGGGGAAATCAATAATGAAACCTGACTTGTAACTCAATAGTTCAATACTTTCCAGAGACTGATCAGTCGATATAGGCTTCGGCCTCGGGATGATGCTGTCGGCATCATTCGTTTGTACATGATACCTGTTTTTACTGCTTAGTGGCACATCTCGGATTCAGCCCCGAGAGTCTTGACCGTGGTCCCAGGCACGCACGAGATACTATTGAGTTACATCGATGATTCCATTTAATTTATTTCAAAGACTTGTAGAATAGATAATCTAGAAGCACAGATTTTAGGATACACATCACATACATATAGCTCACTATTTTACACTTGTGTTTATTATATATTCTTATGTTTAATCATAGCATCATATCCTTGTTATTACTATTATTTTGATATTTATGACGCACCAACATCTGGGTTTTGCATGGCCCAGTTCCTCTGACTTTATCGTAGGAAGATCAGGAGTATTTTAGCAAGCAAGCCGAGAAATGAGGAGCTAGATGTTTAGTTTTAGAGACGCTTAGTTTATTTTATTTCTGTAGTTTTATTTTATCAGTGTGATCCCATAAGGGATGTGTTTCAGATATTATTATTTATTGGATCTTGATTCGTTTCTGCTATATGCATTTCTTGACTTTTATTTACTGTGGCAAATGGACATGTGTTAGATTTTCTTTACTGATTATTGATATCTGATTGATAGCCGTAATGTGACTATAGAGGGATTATTCCTAGCTATAGGTAGCATGGTTGGCTCTGTCACGTGCCGTATTTATGTTTTTTGGGAAGCAGAGCGTGATAGGGTTTGTTTGGTATCAGAGCCATATGATTTAGGGTTAGTCGGATTTGGTTCTTTTGTAGTTGGGTATTGAACCCAATACATTAACTAGGAAACCCGGAATCAGGAACATGTCCTACCACATTACTATCGTGCCAGTCTTGAATCTATGGCCATCAATATCTTATTTATTGAATAATGTTTACCGTTATTAATTGTTGGCTATAGGACCCTCAAGGCAATTATAATAATCGCATGCAGGTGATTATGATGATTGAGGGAGGACCTATACGGATAGAACGGTCTTACTCAAAATGATAGTATGCTATCTGATTTGTCTTTATCATCATGTACATGTATTATGTGGTATTACAGATCACTATTACATATTGATAGAGTCCATAGGATTCTTGCTTGATTACCAGTATTATGATGGCGATCATATACGTGGGAGCCGGGTGGTCTATAAGCAAATCCTTAAATGTCCCTAGTCACGGGAGTATCGAGACTGGGCATCGATACTCCGGAGTAGACTAGTGTATACTTATCGAGACCCCGACGAGGGACGGTGGCCGGTCTCACAAGCCATTGGTGTCAGTCAGTCACCTAAGATAGTATACATGTGCTCATTGGGTTATGAGTACACTGGACAAACTCGCTGGGAATATACTAGATGGTATTAGACCTATTTTCAGATAGAAGTTCCCAGGTGACATGTATACAGGTTAGTCTGTCGGCCTGAGATCGTCATTTGTCTCATGTGAGTTCCTACTGTGCTTTGATTACTACCCTACCACGGCTCAAAGGAGTCGTGCAAACAGCTTTTAGTTGGGTACAGTCCTGAGCCACATGGAGGCAGTGAGCGAATCGTCGGGGATTCGTCTCTCCCGGTATTGGAGGTTGATGTCGCGTTGCGCACGGGTGGCCATCACTAGAAATCCTTGGCCAAGGTGGATGAGAATTAATGATTTGGATCAGTAGTTTCTCAGTTGGTGATGGGCTTCATACCGACACGAAATATCGCGTTTTTAGGGGTCCGACTTTATCCACCCCCTAGACCCGATTTGCGATACTCTTAGACGAACGGACCGGACAATACGGATATTGTCACGGACAGGCTCAGTAGGTGTTTGAAAGAGTTTGCTCATCGGCCTTCCTTTCGCTCAATACCTGGGTAACCGTTACGTACAGCTAGTGCTGCTGACATGCTTGTGGTTAAACCCACTGCCAGCGTATTGACGAGTCTTTAGAGTTCCACACAGAGGGTTTCCTTGCTTCGGGCGAAACGATGTAGAGGTCGTATGGTCTTACGGCAAGGTTCGATCATATACATGGACTTATGCACGTATCATGATTCGGACGGATAATACTAGCGGGCTTTGGTTTAAGCTGGATTCTAATATTATATTATTGGATTATTTCCGTTTCTTTGTATTTGTATTTTTCGGAATACGGATGAGGGTATGTATATACGAATGAAGGGTATTCTTGTAATTTATTATAAGTTGCTTCTAGAAGATGCACCCTCATTTAGTTATAACCATTTAGTTTAAATGGTTAATGAGGTGGGGGGATGAGTTGTGTCTTTACATTTATTGTACCATGGCTTTGTGGTGACTCATGGGGTGATTCATGGTTACTATTGAAGCATGCTTGATATTTGTGTTGTGAGATGTTTTGGAGGCTTGGGGATATTTGTTCACAACACTTAGCCATTTTTCTTTAAATGATTGCTTCACACTCTCATCTCCTCAAGTTTCTTCTTCTACCTCCACCCTAAAAGTCTCATGTGTTGAGAAACCTAGGGTATTATAGGACATATTAATCCATCATTAGACTCTATATCCTTTAGGCTATCTAGTTTACATCCTCTAGGTTATCTAGTTTAGCGAACTAGGTACCCTAGTTATCTCGGCTATGAGGTTGGAGCTCGACTCAGGTGGATCATCTTCGATGGACGGAGACCGAAGATCAAGCTTGATCATGGTGGCCATTAGGAGCTTGGGAAGATGGTTAAAGACCGAAGGACACGGATCATTCGGTGTAACCATTCTAAACTCCTCTTTAGTTTGCTAGTTTAGGGTTTATGGTTCGATTCGGGTGGGTTTCGTTAGCGCCAAGTTTTTAAACGCCGGTTTATGTTCCGTACCGGCCATGGTTGATGGCCAGGTCGCTAGCGTAACCCAACACTAATCCCCTTCAGTGTCTTTCGCTTCAGAATCATGGTGGATAGAGATTTGCGGTCATACCAGAGGCGTGTAGA
Organism: Agapanthus africanus; assembly: GCA_030015575.1. Lineage (NCBI taxonomy): Eukaryota > Viridiplantae > Streptophyta > Magnoliopsida > Asparagales > Amaryllidaceae > Agapanthus > Agapanthus africanus. The sequence continues at coordinate 335,377,619 of JASDDO010000029.1, read as the reverse complement.
TAACGCCGTATTACTTGGGGTTATACGTGGTATGTTAGAAAACCAGAAATGTCAAACTGAGCTGAATCAGCGGTAAGCTGAGGCTTTTCAAGAGGGTTTGAGGACGGTCCAGCAGTCTGTTGTCACAGCAGCCGAGAGGGCAGCAACACTCAGCGTGAGGGCACCGTGAGGGCAGCAACACTCAGGACAACACAGCGTGAGGGCATCGTGGAAGACTTTAGGAAGCTCGGTCCGTCCATATTCACTGGATTGGAGGAGCCATTCCCAGCGGAGTAGTGGCTAGTTGATACAGAGAACCTACTCGTTGCCGCGCAGATTCCAGATGAGAAAAGGGTGGATGTAGTACACATACAATTAGTGGATTACGCTCGTGAGTGGTGGCTCATAGAGGAGACCCGTCTGACCAAGCCGACCAGTTGGGCAACTTTTTCTCAAAGTTTCTTGGAGAAGTTCTTTCCACAGTCTGCTTGGGGGGAAATGGAAGAGAAGTTCCTTAGCTTGAAGCAGAATGGCGGATCCGTTGATACACATGCGGCTAAGTGGCCCCGGCTCAGTCAATTTGCGGGGCTCTTGGTTGCCAATGAGGAAGATAGGGCAAGGTGGTTTATGCATAGATTGGATGTGGAGATTCAGAGACACATCATATATCTAGGATTGACCACCTTCTCCCAAGTTCTCAAGGCAGCCAGGGAGCAGCAGAGTTTATCGGTAAAAGTAAAGGGTAATCTACAGCAAGAGGTTGTAGTGCGTAAGACGACATTTATGCCAAACAGAGCTCCTGTACGTAGAAGCGTTTCGGTAAACAAATGAGGCACTGTACCTATGAAGAATCCTTTTATATCAGATCAGAAAAGGGGTGCAGTTTGTGACTTTGCCATCTACCCGAACACACGCAGAAGGACTGTCGAAAGAGGTTCGGACTTTGTTTAGTTTGTGGATCAGCTGACCATACCATCAATGCTTGCCCTTCGAAACTACGATCGAGAGAAGATATTAAGAAACCACTGCAGAAGAAAACCTATGGGTAGAACCTGATCACTTAGAGGCCCAATCAAGGATGGGCCTTCACCTTGACGACCGAGGAGGCTAAGGCGTCCGATGATGTTGTTTCAGGTATCCTACTTGTTTATAATTTTCCCGCATTGACATTATTCGATTCAGATGCATCCCATTGCTTCATGTCGTCCAAGTTTATTAGTGCATACTCTATTCCACACACGGCCATGTCTAGTTGCTGGGACATACACACTGGAAATGGGAGAATTGTATTCAACAGTAAGTGCAAGGGTTGCTCGATTGCTATTTGCGGACAAGATTTATTCATGGATTTCTTGGTGATTGATATTGGCAGCTATGATGCTGTCTTGGGAATGGATTTTCTTGGCATTTTCTATGCTCACATTGATTGTAGCGCAAAGAAAGTGACTTTCCAGATTCCCGGTGTAGGGTTCCTAGGCACTCTTGTGAAGGTTCATAAGGCATCAAACATGCCCGGATAAAAATTTAGACGTGCCGAACAACCCAAAGCCGGGATCTTTGCTAGATTATTAGGGTTAAACATGCAAGATGATAACTTTTATCTAAGTGTGAGGGATTACAACCTTTGTAGTCCGCTCCTTCGCTTCACAAGCTCCGAGTAGAAGTCCCTTTGCCGCGATCCACGATCTCCCGGACTCATGAGAGGCTTCACGACTCGAACGATCCATGCTAGCTTGAAGTGTTCCAAATCTCCGATGATCTACGTCGAAGTTGCAAAGACTCAAGCTTTCTCACTCTAAAGAGATGAACACACTAATCTCATGGGCTAGATGAGATGAGGATGAGAGAGTAGTATTTATGCTTTCTTTTTAAATCATTTTCTCATATTTATTCATCACATAAAGAATTTCTAGTGAGCTTTTCAAGAGAGAAGAAGATGATAATGGAAAAGATAATAATAATTCCTTTTTGTGATGAAAAGAAAGAAATGTATATGATTGATATATAAACCATGGTCAAGGATGAGTGGCTAATAATGTGTAGAGAAACAACTAGAGTTAGGGTTTGGTTTGGTTAGCAATGTGTCATCAAAAAAAATCTTAACCATGACAAAAGATAAAGCTTCTAGAAGGTGCATGAAGCAACTAACCCTAATCAAACCCTAACCTCATTTAATCATCCTTAAACATGTTTAATAATAAATCATATCATGTCACAATAATATATATCACATATATATTATATATTTGCAACAAAAGAAAATAATACAATTAACATATATCGCATATATATCAATGTATCATCCAGTGAGAAAATGAAATAATAAAGCGAGCCAATATTAGATAATGTAATACAATATATCATATATATTATTATACATTAAATCATCGAATCAACACTTGATCCGACGATCCGGCTATATCGAATATTACCGACTAATATATCATGTACCGATTCATCGAATCAACACTTGATCCGATGACCCGGTTCATATCTAAATATCGCGAGAATATAATACGGTATCTCATATCGCATTATTCTCGGTCCTGCACATATCACATATGTGCCTCTACTCCGTTTCGCCTGAGCCAAGAAACCTCTGTGTAGGACTCTAAAGAATCGTCAATACGCCGGTAGCAGGTGATGATCATATCAAACACCCACAAGCTGCAAGCGGTCAGCTAAACGTAACAGCCACCCAGGTATTGAGCGATCAGAAGATCAACAAGCTAGCCTGTGCGTTCTCCTGTGAATCCAATCAGTAACACTCCCGTACAGTCCGGTCTGTTCGTCTGATATGTCGCATATCAAGTCTAGGGGTGGTATACGTCAGACCCCAGTAACCGATAAGTCGTGTCGATGTGTGGCTTATAACGGGTCGAGAAACTACTAGTAACACTTACCAGTAAATCTCTATATCAGCCCTGGCCAGGGACTTCCAGTTATAGCCAATCGAACACAGCACAACATCAACTCCCTATACCGGGAGAGACGAATCCCCTCCTATCGCTCATTGCCTCCATGTGATTCGGGACTGTACCCAAAAGCCACCGTTTTGCACGCCCTCTTGGACGTGGTAAGGTGGAAATCAAAGCACAGTGGGAATCACACAAGACTCTATGACGATCTCGGGTCTACAGACTACCCTGTACCAGTGTCACCGGAGAACTGCCATCTGACATGTGGTATATCACCATCTGGGAGTTCTCGGCGAGTCCGTCCAGTGTACCCAGTCTCCACTGAGCACCCGTACACCATCTCTGATGTCAAATACCGATGGATGTGGGATCATCCATCGCCCATCATATGGGTCAAGATGCGTATACGCTAGTCTACTCTGGTGTATCGATGCCCTGTCTCGATATACCCTCGACTAGGAACACTTATAGGATGTACTCATCGATTACCGTGGCCCCACTAGTATGATCTCATCATAGTCCCAGTAGTCGAGTACAGATCCTAAGGGCTTTATCAACATGTGAGAGTAAAACAGTAAACCAATACAAGTCAACATGTTAAGATAAAGTGAAACCAAATAGCATACTATCATGACGAGCAAGAAATTCATCTCTATATATATCCAACCATCCATTATAATATACATCATATGTACAACAATGGCCTCTAGGGCATATACATAACTAATAATCTCCCACTTGCACTAAGGCCAGCTGCTGTAGTATCTCATACCTAGCATCCCGAATAATCTCTCAAACTGTATCTGGGGAATAGTCTTCGTGAATGGATCCGCAGTGTTATCCTTCGTATCTACTCTCCTGACCTCGATCTCCCGGCGATCAACTATCTCCCTGATCAGGTGATACCGCTTCAGAATATGTCTGGACTTCTGATGGGATCTGGGTTCCTTGGCCAATGCCACAGCTCCATTGTTATCGCAATACAGAGGTATTGGATGCTCAATGGATGGAACCACTACAAGTTCAGTAATGAACTTCTTGATCCAGACAGCCTCTTTGGCAGCATCGTTGGCAGCGATGTATTCAGCCTCCATCGTCGAGTCTACAACGGTATCCTGTTTGGAACTCTTCCAACATACCGCCCCTCCATTGAGGGTAAAGACAAAACCCGAATGCGACTTAGAGTCGTCCTTATCACTTTGGAAGCTGGAATCGGTAAAGGACTCCACCTGGAGTTCTCCGTTACCATACACCAAGAACATCTCCTTAGTCCTTCGTAAGTACTTGAGAATGTTCTTCACTGCTGTCCAATGACTCTCTCCAGGATCCGCTTGATACCGACTCACTACACTTAGTGAGTATGCTACATCGGGTCTGGTACATTGCATCGCATACATGATAGAGCCTACTGCCGAAGCGTAGGGTATCCCTTGCATGCGAGCTCTCTCTAAATCAGTCTTGGGAGACATCTCTTTGGAGAGAGTGAGTCCAGAGATCGTGGGTTAGTTCCCACGCTTGGATTCTTCCATACTAAACCTCTTTAGTATGGTGTCAATGTACCTGGATTGGGACAATCCCAGTATCCGTTTAGATCTATCTCTATAGATCATGATTCCCAATATGCAGGAGGCATCACCTAGATCTTTCATTGAGAATCTCTGTGATAAGAAGAGGTTGACTGATTGCAGCATAGGAATATCGTTTCCTATCAAGAGTATATCATCCACGTACAATACGAGGAAGACTACCTTACCCTCTGCTACCTTCTTATAAATACAAGGTTCATCTATATTTTTGATGAAGTCAAACTCTTTGACTACAACATCAAAATAGATGTTCCAACTCCGCGATGCTTGCTTTAACCCATAAATGGATTTAAGCAGCTTGCACACCTTTCCGCTGCTCCCACTATCTACGAAGCCCTCTGGCTGAGTCATGTACACGCTCTCTTCTAAATCACCGTTTAGAAAGGCGGTCTTAACATCCATTTGCCAGATTTCGTAGTCATGGTATGCAGCAATGGCAAGTAAGATCCGGATGGACTTAAGCATAGCCACTGGAGAAAAGGTTTCGTCATAATCCACACCTGGTCGTTGACGAAAACCCTTTGCTACAAGTCTAGCTTTGAAAGTCTCAACTTTTCCATCTACACCAAATTTCTTTTTAAAGATCCACTTGCTCCCTATGGGTTTTACCCCTTCAGGAGCATTTTCTAAAGTCCATACTTTGTTGGTGTACATGGATTCCATCTCAGATCGCATTGCATCTAGCCATTTCACAGAGTCACTCTTGTGATGGCCTGCTCGAAACTAGTCGGTTCATCATCATCCATGATGCAGTCCTCGCTTCCACCATCAATGAGAAAACCGTAGTATCTCTCAGGTGGACGAGAAACCCTACTAGATCGGCGGAGAGGCTGGGGTTCGTCGGGTACTACTGAATCTTCTGGTTCCAACAGATCATCAGTTGTGGTTTGTGGTGCTGGAACCTCTTCCAGTTCTACCTCTCTGCCACTAATTTCTTTTGCAAGAAATTCCTTTTCCAAAAAGGTGGCATGTTGAGCAACAAACACTTTTTGTTCCTCAGCGTGGTAGAAAAAATATCCTTGAGAATTCTTTGGATATCCCACAAATTTGCAAAGGACTGATCGTGCCGCGAGTTTGTCCGGATTTTGTCTTTTGACATAGGCCGGACAACCCCATATCTTAACCCGTTTAAAATATGGTCTCTTCCCACTCCATATCTCATATGGTGTGGTAGGTACAGATTTAGACGGAACTAGATTCAATATGTATATGGCTGTCTCAAGCGCATACCCCCAGAAGGAAATAGGTAACTCAGCATCGCTCATCATAGATCGCACCATATCTAATAGGGTCCGATTCCTTCGTTCCGATATACCGTTGTGCTGTGGTGTATAAGGAGGAGTAAGCTGAGAGAGAATCCCATTCTCTTTTAGATAATCTAGGAACTCACTGCTTAAGTATTCACCTCCTCGATCAGATCGAAGGATCTTAATACTTTTGCCCGTTTGGTTCTCTACTTCGTGCTTATATTCTCTGAATTTCTCAAAAGCTTCAGACTTGTGTTTCATCAGAAACACATGTCCGTATCTAGAGAGATCGTCAGTGAATGTAATGAAGTAGGAAGAACCGTTCCTGGCATGCGTAGACATGGGACCGCATACATCACTATGTATCAGTCCTAAGAGTTCAGTAACTCTTTCTCCGTGTCCACTAAACGGAGCTTTGGTCATTTTTCCTTTGAGACATGAATGGCAAGTATCATAAGATGATAATTCGAACGGATTCAAATAACCATCCTTATGTAACTTAGCCAGTCGTGTCGCATTGATATGACCAAGTCTACAATGCCACAAGTAGGATTCGTTCATATCTGAACTTTTCCTCTTGTGTATGATTTGTATATTCAGGGCTGTATTCTGATTTAGAATGAATATGCCATTATGTAACGAGCCTGATGCAATCAGCTTTTGATCTAGGAATATGTTCATAACATTATCCTTTACTACAAAATTATATCCTTCTTTACTTAATAAAGAAACTGAAATAATGTTGCACATCATGTTCGGTATATAATAGCACTCATTTAGTATCAGTGTATTACGACTTGGTAATACAAGGTGATATTCGCCAACTGCTTTTGCTGCAACATTTGCACCGTTCCCTACTTGAACGGAATGATCACCTTTTCCCAGTTCTCTACCTTTACGTAGCCCATGTAACTGTTTACATATGTGGGATCCTGATCCGGTATCTAATACCCAGGACGTAGGGTGAACTGAGAAACAGTTCTCAATAACTAACACACCTAAAGAAGATGCATCAACATGCATGTTCTTTTGGGCGGCTTGAGAATCCAGATATTCTCCTGTTTCCTGTTCAGTCTTATAACTCTTATAAGAAAAAACGGGTCCAACGTTCCCTTGCTCAGTACAATAATCGGGTTCAGTCAATACATCCATATTATTATCTTGATTATGGCCTGACATGGTCGCTACCTGGAGAGAGAGAGAAGAAAACACTTTAGCGTATGCTTTTGCAAGATTAGATTGGTTATTATCTTATCTAATCAGGATGTCTCCCACTGTTTTTATCAAATCTACCTTAAAACCCTAAAAGGTAAGATTAGCCGGGATTAATTACACCCTACAATTTCTTCAATCTTTCAGCCAGATCAGTATCGGTACTTTGAGGGAGGTTCCCCATACTTTCGCACGGACCTAATTAAAGTAAACCGCGTTTTCCCAGAGGCGTAACCCCGTTAACACTTTTCTAGACACCTACTTGATCGGCTAATTGTCCTGTGTAAAACTCTCCCAGGAGTAACACTTACTCGCAGTGGGTATCGGGATCCAACTATCTCATAGGAGGTATGCAATCTTATTGCAAATTTCAACACTTGAAATTCCCGATAATATTTTGCCCCTAGCGATCTATGACCTTGACTAAGTCAACAAACCATAAATCGCAAGTCAAGTTCAACCCGTACATTTCTTGATTGAATTAAACCCACCCGTACGATCCTTGACTGAGTTAACAAGGCCGTGCGAATACCCTAATCCAATCACATCTCATGTTTTAGCAGATAAACACTACTTAGCTACCGTACACTACGCCTTGACTAAGTCAACAAACATAGCACGAATACTAAATAATATCTATCTGAAATGACGGAGGGCTACGCAGGTTTTTTCAGAAAAACCATGAGCGTAATGAACTTGATATCGTCGTAGAATCGAGTAATTTTTGTGAAAAGGAGTGTTTTTGAGGCTTTTCTTAGTTTCGCTAAAGGGGTCACTCCCGGTGAAGGGATCGTCGGCCCTTTCCTCATCGAATAAGGTGCAGGATATATCATATATACCGCTGTGCAAAGCAAAACTCTAAAAGCAATCAAAAGACAAACCGAGTTTTGTAGCATCTGCCAGTTTCGCTAAAGAGGTCACTCCCGGTGAAGGGATCGTCGGCTCTTTCCCCATCGAATAAGGTGCAGGATATATCATATATATCATTGTGCAAAGCAAAACTGTAGCTACCCTTTTTATAAAGTTTTGATTCTACAACATCTTTAGGTTTCTTTTCTTTTTATTAATCTTATTAATAAAAATCCCATCAGCTTATATTTCCTAAGCATCACAGAAGAAACGAAAGCAGTAATATTTATATATCAGCATATATATATAGTATAAGCATTCGTCTCAGGCAGTAATATGATCTCATCACAGAACATTGCAGCAGAAGAACATATATGAAATATTGGATATACTAGGATGTCCGTGTTTTCAATACGAGCCTGTATAAAACACGGATTCCACGGTCGCGACGAATAGCCAAACCCACATTCCAAGACCCCTACGAGAGCGGCAAGTAACACTGCCAATTCTAGGGTTAGAAGACCCGCTCTCGACTCCTCGAGATGGCCTCCCACTGGACCCTAGAACCCGGTTACTTGTGCTCCCCTCCTTGGGTCTACCTAATGCGGAAAAGTAAATAATATACACCGGTGACAGCAACCTCAACCTGGAAGTGCCCCAAATAAAAGAATATTACATTACAAATGAATTTTACATGAATGAAAATAAAAACCCTCATCTCACATAAAACCCCCGGCTATTCAGAACGCGACGATCCAATATAACATATCACAGCAACACATAATATCACATATCATCAACGTAAGTAAATATGCGCATCCCAATTGTCGTTGATATATAGCAACAAAACCGGCGATATCACATATTACACTTACGGTCACAGAAAAAAAAGTGTAAAACTACAACATTTGGAATCCACAATCACTTTAGACATCGTAAATCCGAAATATCACATACTTCGCATTTCATGCCTAACACTATGAATTCCACATATTGTATCACATTCCAGATAAATAGACAGTATTAAACTTTCTGAACAGATAATCAAATACCCAAAATTTCCTAAATTGCCCAACACTTGAGCGGAGTTCAAATAATCCCAGAATATGTCACAGTATCGGTGATCCATCCGTAGAAGGGTCAAGCCAACGCCTCACATGTGGCACGCCTAACTGCCCCAAACCCGAAGGTTCAAAAGGCAGTTCAAGACGGTCACATAATCGAGTTAAGGTTTGTTGTCTTCTAGAGGGTCCACTGCTTAACTTGTACAATTTTTCCGAAAGATTTAAACCCGATAAAAATTCAACACTTGAAAGTTTTACGTGCCGGGAAAAAGTGGGTTAATGATATCCGTTCAACTAGTTTAACAGTTTCTAAATATCCGGAAAGAAATACGAATTTAAAATTTCCGATCGAGTCTACTATTACAAAACAAACCCCAGAATATTCAACACTTGAAACAGATTAAAAATACCCATAAACAATAAACCAGAGAACTATGAATTACTGTGCAAAAATAGGGTCCTGATCTCTCTAAACTGCCGCGGTTCCGCGGCCCAAGCAAGGTACGGCCGCGGTTCCGCGGCGGTTTGTACGGATCAGTGGATTATTTTTCCACCGAAATTCTTATTTTTCCCTGCTGTATTTTTCAGGTATTTTTAATTCAGAAAAATCCCAGATTTTGAAAAATTTCCAGAGAGGGGGTTAAATTCGTCGGTTCGGGTTCGATCGGAGTTTTAACTTCGTAAATACGTCGCCTAATGCTCTAGCTAGGCTCTGATACCACTGTAGGGTTCCTAGGCACTCTTGTGAAGGTTCATAAGGCATCAAACATGCCCGGATAAAAATTTAGACGTGCCGAACAACCCAAAGCCGGGATCTTTGCTAGATTATTAGGGTTAAACATGCAAGATGATAACTTTTATCTAAGTGTGAGGGATTACAACCTTTGTAGTCCGCTCCTTCGCTTCACAAGCTCCGAGTAGAAGTCCCTTTGCCGCGATCCACGATCTCCCGAACTCATGAGAAGCTCCACGACTCGAACGATCCATGCTAGCTTGAAGTATTCCAAATCTCCAATGATCTACGTCGAAGTTGCAAAGACTCAAGCTTTCTCACTCTAAAGAGATGAACACACTAATCTCATGGGCTAGATGAGATGAGGATGAGAGAGTAGTATTTATGCTTTCTTTTTAAATCATTTTCTCATATTTATTCATCACATAAAGAATTTCTAGTGAGCTTTTCAAGAGAGAAGAAGATGATAATAGAAAAGATAATAATAATTCCTTTTTGTGATGAATAGAAAGAAATGTATATGATTGATATATAAACCATGGTCAAGGATGAGTGGCTAATAATGTGTAGAGAAACAACTAGAGTTAGGGTTTGGTTTGGTTAGCAATGTGTCATCAAAAAAAATCTTAACCATGACAAAAGATAAAGCTTCTAGAAGGTGCATGAAGCAACTAACCCTAATCAAACCCTAACCTCATTTAATCATCCTTAAACATGTTTAATAATAAATCATATCATGTCACAATAATATATATCACATATATATTATATATTTGCAACAAAAGAAAATAATACAATTAACATATATCGCATATATATCAATGTATCATCCAGTGAGAAAATGAAATAATAAAGCGAGCCAATATTAGATAATGTAATACAATATATCATATATATTATTATACATTAAATCATCGAATCAACACTTGATCCGACGATCCGGCTATATCGAATATTACCGACTAATATATCATGTACCGATTCATCGAATCAACACTTGATCCGATGACCCGGTTCATATCTAAATATCACGAGAATATAATACGGTATCTCATATCGCATTATTCTCGGTCCTGCACATATCACATATGTGCCTCTACTCCGTTTCGCCTGAGCCAAGAAACCTTTGTGTAGGACTCTAAAGAATCGTCAATACGCCGGTAGCAGGTGATGATCATATCAAACACCCACAAGCTGCAAGCGGTCAGCTAAACGTAACAGCCACCCAGGTATTGAGCGATCAGAAGATCAACAAGCTAGCCTGTGCGTTCTCCTGTGAATCCAATCAGTAACACTCCCGTACAGTCCGGTCTGTTCGTCTGATATGTCGCATATCAAGTCTAGGGGTGGTATACGTCAGACCCCAGTAACCGATAAGTCGTGTCGATGTGTGGCTCATAACGGGTCGAGAAACTACTAGTAACACTTACCAGTAAATCTCTATATCAGCCCTGGCCAGGGACTTCCAGTTATAGCCAATCGAACACAGCACAACATCAACTCCCTATACCGGGAGAGACGAATCCCCTCCTATCGCTCATTGCCTCCATGTGATTCGGGACTGTACCCAAAAGCCACCGTTTTGCACGCCCTCTTGGACGTGGTAAGGTGGAAATCAAAGCACAGTGGGAATCACACAAGACTCTATGACGATCTCGGGTCTACAGACTACCCTGTACCAGTGTCACCGGAGAACTGCCATCTGACGTGTGGTATATCACCATCTGGGAATTCTCGGCGAGTCCGTCCAGTGTACCCAGTCTCCACTGAGCACCCGTACACCATCTCTGATGTTAAACACCGATGGATGTGGGATCATCCATCGCCCATCATATGGGTCAAGATGCGTATACGCTAGTCTACTCTGGTGTATCGATGCCCTGTCTCGATATACCCTCGACTAGGAACAGTTATAGGATGTACTCATCGACTACCGTGGCCCCACTAGTATGATCTCATCATAGTCCCAGTAGTCGAGTACAGATCCTAAGGGCTTTATCAACATGTGAGAGTAAAACAGTAAACCAATACAAGTCAACATGTTAAGATAAAGTGAAACCAAATAGCATACTATCATGACGAGCAAGAAAGTTATCTCTATATATATCCAAGCATCCATTATAATATACATCATATTTACAACAATGGCCTCTAGGGCATATACATAACTAACACCCGGACATCCGGAGTTCATATTTTTAGGAGGCAACAGATCTGTCGGGCCAGTCGAATTTAGGGCCAGGCCGACTAGTGCCGTTCTTTCGTCGATAGAAGTAAACAAGGAAGAAGCACTAGCAGTAGTTCACGATTTTATGGATATGTTTGAGGACATCTCGGGTTTACCGCCAAAACGAGATATGGAGTTTGCGATTGATTTTATTCCTGGAGCAGCGCCGATTTCAAAGGCTTATTATCCAATAGTGCCGGTGGAACTGGAAGAGGTAAAGAAATAAGTTACTGAATTACCAGAGAAGGGTTGGATTCGTAGCAGCGGTTCACCATGTGGAGCTCCAGTTCTTCTAGTCAAGAAAACGGATGGCTCGCGGAGAATGTACATCAACTATCGGGAATTAAATAGGGTGACTATTAAGAATAAGTACCCAATCTCTCGCATCGGCGAATTATTCGATCAACTTAGTGGCGCGAGGGTATTCTAGAAGTTGGATTTGCGATCTGGGTATCATCAAGTTCGGGTGAAATCAGAAGACATTTGCAAGACGGCGTTCCAAACTCGATATGGGCATTACGAGTACTTAGTGATGCCATTTTGAGTTACTAACGCACCGACAATATTTATGGATTTGATGAACCGAATCTTTTGACCATACCTAGACCAGTTTGTAGTGGTGTTTATTGATGATATTCTAGTTTATTCGAGGAGCAAAGAAGAGCATGGAGAACACTTGAGGATCACACTGCAAACGTTGAACAAGAAAAGTTATATGCTAAGACGAGTAAGTGCGAGTTTTGGCTCGAAAAAGTGATGTTCTTGGGTCATGTTGTATCCGGTGATGGAATTGCCGTTGACCCTGAAAAGATTGCAGCTGTTCATGATTGGCTAATTCTAAAAAATATGGGGGAGATCAGAAGTTTTTTTGGGCTTGCCGGATACTATAGAAGGTTTGTGGAGAACTTCGCCCGAATAGCAGAATCATTGACCAAGCTAACATGAAAGGAGATACCGTTCGTATGGACCGAGAAGTGTGCGTCAGCTTTTTAAGCGTTGAAGAAAAAAATGACCACCGCTCCTATTCTGACAGTGCCAAATGGTTCCGGAGGACTGGTTATTCACAGCGACGCATCTGGGAAAGACTTAGGATGTGTTCTAATGCAGCATGAGAAGGTCATAACGTATGCGTCGAGACAATTGAAAACTCATGAGAAGAACTACCCAATTCATGATCTGGAGTTAGCAGCAGTGATTTTTACTCTGAAGATTTGGAGACACTACTTATTGGACGAAAGGGTAGAAGTATTTACCGATCAAAAAAGCCTAAAGTATGTTTTCACATAGAAAGAGCTCAACATGAGGCAGCGTAGATGGTTAGAGCTGATAGCTGACTATGATCTTGATCTAAAATACCATCCGGGGAATATTAATGTAGTGCCGAATGCTTTAAGTCAGTTACCAGCGATACGGATGTTGACTACACAGAAGAAGATTATAGCTGATTTTTAGAGATTCGAATTGGAGATTGTACTACCTAATTCTTCGGGGCAGTTGATGCAGTTGCAAGTATAGTCATTCTTGATCGATAACATTAAGACAACACAGTCGCAAAATCTAAGATTGCATGGGTTTCGAGAACAAGTAGAAGCGGGAATTCGACTAGATTTGTTAATTTATGAAGATAGTTCGTTACGATATAGAAGTCGTTTATGTGTGCCTAAAGGAGATGTTCGTGAAGATGTCATGAAGGAGGTTCATAGTTCCACGTATTCCGTGCATCCGGGAGGCACGAAGATGTACAGAGACTTATGACAACATTTCTGGTGGGAAGGCATGAAAAGAGAGATTGCTCGCTATGTATTGAAGTGCTTGGTGTCTCAGTAAGTCAAGGCTGAATATCAAAGGGCAGCTGGTTTGTTGCAACCACTTCCGATTTCTCAATCAGAAGGGAATGTGATGGAGGGTGATGGTGCTTGGTGTCTCAACACGTCGACCTCGTCGTTGGGACACGTCGACCTCATCGCTGGGACCCGACCGCCACTATCACCCTCTATCATATTCCCTCTTCTCGACGTCGTCACCAAAGCATCCACACCACCACCACACCTTCCCCTTCTTCTCCTTCTCATTCCCCGATCACCATCTAACACCTCACACTTACAACCCCTCGCCGTCGACTTTGCCTCCCTCTCCCCATCGCCGACCTAATCTCGCCTCTCTCCTTGCCCTCGCTAACCCCGAGCCCAGCCATCATCATCGCCCCGTCATCTTCTTCTTCTTCTTTTCTTTTCTTCTTCTTTCCTCTTCTTCTCTTCTTCGACTTCACTGGATTTGGTTACCGCCGACGAGCACAATCCAGACGACCCCAGTCACCGTCGTCGTCTACTCCGGTCACCACGTCACGCAGTTGCGTAGTTCAGGTCAAGTCTTACGTACGTGGGTTTTGCCTCATGTCGTTATTCGGCGTTCAGAACGTAATATTTGTATATTCTTCGTGAGATTTCGATAAGGAAAGTTCTAACCTTGCAATATGCTACTTTGTTTATATTTATATGATTAATTATAGTGCGTGTATTCTAATGTTCAGCAAGTATTATCAATTTACAGTTTATAGCATTAGTCTGTATCCGTACCAATAATGGTTTTATCTAATTGCATGCCGGATCATCACAATATTATTATAATACTATATCAGTTCATTATTTTTTTATCTAGATTGCCATATACCTGATAGCAGACGTAAAACGGTTATTACAGATAGATACATATATATCCTGTGCATTAGTCATGTTTACCATATTTAGATATTGGTTACGGTTTTCCATCCAGTATCTAGTTTGTTTAATATACATTGCCTGACATGTTCACAAGACATTACTAGACCTGTTATTTGGATTATTACTAATGCCGACAATCCTGACTTGTTGTCTAGATAGACAAAACATGTACCTGCTCAATCCTGTGTTGGCATTAGATTGATATCATCAATACCTGACTTGCATACAAAATCTGGGGGTAAGGGGAAATCAATAATGAAACCTGATTTATAACTCAATAGTTCGACACTTTCCAGAGACTGATCAGTTGATACGGGCTTCGGCCCCGGAATGATACTTCTGACATTATTCGTCTGTACATGATATCTGTTTTTACTGTTTAGCGGCACGTCTCAGATTCAGCCCCGAGAGTCTTGACCGTGGTCCTGGGCACGCACGGGATACTATTGAGTTATATCGACGATTCCAATTAATTGATTTCAAGGACTTGTACAATAGATAACCTAGAAGTACAGATTTTAGGATACACATTACATACATATAGCTCACTGTTTTACACCTGTGTGTATTATTTATACGCATGTTTAATCATAGCATCCTATCCTGCTTATTACTATTATTTTGATATTTATGACTCACTGACGTCTGGGTTTTGCATGACCTAGTTCCTCTGACTTTGTCGCTGGAAGATCAGGAGTATTTTAGTAAGCAAGCCGAGCAATGGGGAGCTAGATGTTTAGTTTTAGAGATGCTTAGTTTATTTTATTTCCGTAGTTTTATTTTATCAGTGTGATCCCATAAAGGACGTGTTTCAGATATTATTATTTATTGGATCTTGATTCGTTTCCGCTATATGCATTTCTTAACTTTTATTTACTGTGGCAGATGGACATGTGTTAGTTAGATTTTCTTTACCGATTCTTGATATCTGATTGAAAGCCATAATGTGACTATGGAGGGATTATTCCTAACCATAGGGAGTATGGTTGGCTCTGTCACATGCCGTATTTACGTATTTTGGGAAGCGGGGCATGACAGGATTACTCCCCTAATCGGTGATATCTTCAAGAACACAAGATCACCAACAGCGAACTCTAAAAGTCTTCTTCCATTATTGGACTAACTTTTTTGTCGATCTTATACCACCTTTATATGATCACGAATCAAGTTAACTTTCTCTACAGTTTGTATAATGAAATCCGGTCCTAACAATCTTCTTTCTCCAACATCGTCCTAACAGATAGGAGAGCGACACTTTCGACCGTACAATACTTCAAATGGAGCCATCTGTATAGTCGCCTGAAAGCTTTTATTGTAAGAAAACTCTACTAATTGCAAATGATCCTCCCACGAACCCTTGAAGTCTAACATGCATGCTCTCAATATATCTTCAAGAGTTTGGATCGTCCTCTCGGACTGTCCGTCTGTCTGAGGATGATAAGCCGTACTAAACTTCAAACGAGTTCCCAAACTCTCATGTAGACTCCTCCAAAAGTGTGATAAAAACCGAGTATCACGATCAGAAATGATACTAACTGGTATTCTATGCAATCTCACAATCTCCTGCATGTACCGCTCTGCCAACGCCTCCGTCGACTGACCAACTCGGAATGGTATGAAATGAGGTGCCTTGGTCAATCGATTGACACTCATCCAAACTATGTTATTGCCCTTTGGACTCCGTGGTAATGCTGTCACGAAATCTATGGTTATATGTTCCCACTTTTCATTAAGGAATCGGAAGTGGTTGCAACAAACTAGCTACCTTTGATATTCAGCCTTGACTTGCTGACACACCAAGCACTTCGATACGTAGCGAGCAATCTCTCTTTTCATGCCTTCCCACCAGAAATGTTGTCGCAAATCTCTATACATCTTCATACCTCCCGGATGTCCTGAATATGTGGAACTATAAGCCTCCTTCATGACTTCTTCACGAACATCTCCTTTATGCACACATAAACATCTCCCATATCGCAACGAACCATCTTCATGAATCAACAGATCAGTTTGAAGTCCCGCTTCCACTTGTCTTCGAAATTTCTGCAATCTTGGGTTATGCGACTGTGTTGCCTTAATGCTATCAATCAAGGATGACTGTACTTGCAACTGTATCAACTATCCCGAAGAATCTCGTAGTACAATCTCTAACTCGAACCTCTAAAAATCAGTTATAATCTTCTTCTGTAAAGTCAACATCTGTATCGCTGGCAACCGATTTAAAGCGTCCAGCACTATATTAACTTTTCCCGGATGATACATTAGGTCAAGATTGTAGGGTTCCTAGGCACACTATAGAGGTCTCACAAGGTATCAACCATGCCAATTTAAAATTTTATGGGTGCCGAGAAACCCTAATACGGATCGTCGGCTAGAATTCTAGGCGAAACATTAAACTAGTTAACGACTTAACTAAAGGAGAGAGGCTACAACCTTTGTAGATCCGTTTCTCCACTTCCTTAGCTCCACGTAGGCGTCCTCTCGCTGTCCATCTCGAATCCCGAACTCAATCGTCGGCTTCATCGGAGAAATGGGCGAGCTAGGTCGTCGGCTTTGTGCCGAAGATGATCTACGTCGAGGCATCACAAGTTCAAGCTCCAACTTCACCAAGTTGTGAAACTTGTGAAGAAAACACCCTATACTACTTGGCAAGAGGTAGAGGGTGAAGAAATAGGAGGTGGGTTCACTTTAGAATTGGATTTCTGTCACTTTTGCTCAAGTTGCCATTGATGGACTTAAGCTTTTCTTGAAGAAGAAGATGATGAAGAAGAAGAAAGAATATGATAAGTCTCCTCAAAAGAAAAAGAAAAATGAAAACTTATCATAATCTTAACCATAGTTAAGTGTAGAGAATGAACTAGGGTTAGTTCAAATGGTTAGGGTTAAGCATGAGACAAGAAGGGTGACTAAGTCAAAGCTTCATGAAGCTTCAATAAGAAACAAAGAAAGCCACCATTCTCATCTTTATCTTTTCCAAATAAATAAATAAACAAATAAACAAATAAATGAAAAAGCAAAACCCTAAACATTAACTTAGCCATGGTATCATTCTATACACTTAACCAAATGAGCAAGTATCATCAAACATGATACAAACATGTGCATAAAAGTATATCACATATACAACTTGCACATCAAGTGAGAAAATCCATTTAAAGTGAACCAATACTAGCTAATGCAAAGTAATATATCAAATATATAATTATACATTAAATCATTAAATCAACACTTGATTTAACGATCCGGTCATATCGCATATAACCGACTAGTATCGTATGTATCGTCTTATCGAATCAATCCTTGATTCGATATTTAGGTTATATCGTATATAACCAATCGATACATTCATCGCGAGAATTGAATACGGTATCACATACACGCATTATTCTCGGTCCTGCACATATCTCATATGCGCTCCTATTTCGTTTCGCTTGAGCCAGGAAACCTCTGTGTAGGACTCTAAAGACTCGTCAATACGCCGGTAGCAGATGATGATCATATCAAGCACCCACAAGCCGCAAGCGGTCTGCTAAACGTAACGGCCACCTGGGTATTAAGCGATCAGAAGATCGACGAGCTAGCCCGCTCACACTCCTGTGAATCCAACCAGTAACACTTACCGTACAGTCCGGTCTGTTCGTCTGATATGTCGCATATCAAGTCTAGGGGTGGTAAACGTCAGACCCCAATAACCGATAAGTCGTGTCGATATGAGGCTCATAACGGGTCGAGAAACTACTGGTAACACTTACCAGCAAATCTCTGATCAGCCATGGCCAGGGAATTCCCTGTTACGGCCAATCGAGCACAGCGCAACATCAACCCCCAATACCGGGAGAGACGAAACCCCTCCTATCGCTCATTGCCTCCATGTGACTCGGGACTGTACCCAAAGACCACCGTTTTGCACGCCCTCATGGACGTGGTAAGGTGGAGATCAAAGCACAGTGGGAATCACACAAGACTCTATGACGATCTCGGGTCTACAGACTAACCTGCATAAGTGTCACCTGAGAACTGCCATCTGACGTGAGGTATAATACCATCTGGGAGTTCTCGGCGAGTCCGTCCAGTGTACCCAGTCTCCACTGAGCACCCGTATACGATCTCTGATGTCAAACACCTATGGATATGGGATCATCCATCGCCCATCTCATGGGTCGAGAAGCGTATACGCTAGTCTACTCTGGTATATCGATGCCCCGTCTCGATACACGCACGACTAGGGACCTTGAAGGATGTACTTATGGACTGCCATGTCCCCACTAGTATGATCTGCATCATAGTCCAGATAGTCAAGTACACATCCTAAGGGCTTTACCAACATGTAACTATAAGACAGTATAAAGAGACTAGTATACATGTTAAGATAAAGAGCAACCAGATAGCATACTATCATATCGAGCAAGAAAGTCATCTCTATATATGTCCAAGCATCCAATATAATATACATCATCTGTACAATACTGGCCTCTAGGGCATACATACAACTAACAATCTCCCACTTGCACTAGGGCCAGCTGCTGTAGTATCGCATACCGAGCATCCCGAAGAGTCTCTCAAACTGTATCTAGGGAATGGCCTTCGTGAGTGGATCCGCCGTGTTGTTCTTCGTGTCAACCCTCCTGACCTCGATCTCCCGGCGATCAACTATCTCCCGGATCAGGTGATACCGCCTCAGAATATGCCTGGATCGCTGATGGGACCTGGGTTCCTTGGCCAAAGCCACCGCTCCATTGTTATCGCAATACAAAGGTATTGGATGCTCAATGGATGGAACCACTCCAAGTTCAGTAATGAACTTCTTGATCCAGACAGCCTCTTTGGCAGCATCGTTGGCAGCGATGTATTCAGCCTCTATCGTCGAGTCTGCCACGGTTTCCTGCTTGGAACTCTTCCAGCTAACCGCCCCTCCGTAAAGGGTAAAGACAAATCCCGACTGCGACTTAGAGTCGTCCTTATCACTCTGGAAGCTCGAATCGGTAAAGGACTCCACTTGGAGTTCTCCGTTACCATACACCAAGAGCATCTCTTTAGTCCTTCGTAAGTACTTGAGAATGCTCTTCACAGCTGTCCAGTGACTCTCTCCAGAATCTGCTTGATACCTGCTCACTACACTTAGTGAGTATGCTACATCGGGTCTGGTACATAGCATCGCATACATGATAGAGCCTACAGCCGAAGCATAGGGTATCCCTTGCATGCGAGCTCTCTCCAAATTAGTCTTGGGAGACATCTCTTTGGAGAGAGTGACTCCAGAGATCGTGGGCAAGTTCCCACGCTTGGATTCTTCCATACTAAACCTCTTTAGTATGGTGTCAATGTACCGGGATTGGGACAATCCCAAAATCCTTTTGGATCTATCCCTATAGATCCTAATTCCCAATATGCAGGAGGCATCACCAAAATCTTTCAGCGAGAATCTTTGTGATAAGAAGAGCTTGACCGATTGCAGCATAGGAATATCATTTCCTATCAAGAGTATGTCGTCCACGTACAATACGAGGAAGACAACTTTACTCTCTGCAACCTTCTTGTAAATACAAGGTTCATCTGGGTTTTTGACGAAATCAAACTCTTTGATAACGACGTCAAAGCAGATGTTCCAACTCCGCGATGCTTGCTTTAATCCATAAATGGATTTAAGCAGCTTGCACACCTTTCCGCTGCTCCCACTGTCTACGAAGCCCTCTGGCTGAGTCATGTACACGCACTCTTCTAAATCACCATCTAGAAAGGCGGTCTTAACATCCATTTGCCAGATTTCGTAGTCATGATATGCAGCGATGGCAAGCATGATCCGGATGGATTTAAGCATAGCCACTGGAGAAAAGGTTTCGTCATAGTCCACACCTGGTCTTTGACGAAAACCTTTTGCAACAAGTCTAGCTTTGAAAGTCTCCACTTTCCCATCTACACCAAGTTTCTTCTTGAAGATCCACTTGCTCCCTATGGGTTTTACCCCTTCAGGAGCAACTTCCAAAGTCCATACTTTGTTGGTGTACATGGATTCCATCTCGGACCGCATAGCATCCAGCCATTTCACTGAGTCCCTACTCGTGATGGCCTGCTCGAAGCTAGTTGGGTCATCATCCTCCATGATGCAATCCTCGCTCCCACCATTCATGAGAAAACCGTAGTATCTCTCAGGTTGGCGAGGAACCCTACTAGATCGGCGGAGAGGCTGAGGTTCATTGGGAGCTACTGAATCTTCTGGTTCCACTAAATCTTCAGTTACGGTTTGTGTATCTGGAACCTCTTCCAGCTCTACCACTTTGCCACTAATTTCTTTTTCAAGGAATTCCTTTTCTAAAAAGGTGGCATGTTGAGCAACAAACACTTTTTGTTCCTCACTGTGGTAGAAAAAATACCCATATGAATTCTTTGGATATCCCACAAACTTGCAGAGAACTGACCATGCCTCGAGCTTGTCCGGATTTTGTCTTTTGACATAGGCTGGACAACCCCATATCTTAACTCGTTTAAGATATGGCCTCTTCCCATCCCATATCTCATATGGTGTGGTAGGCACAGATTTGGTGGGAACCCTGTTCAGTAGGTATGCTGCTGTTTCCAGTGCATATCCCCAGAAGGAAACAGGTAACTCAGCTACACTCATCATAGAGCGCACCATATCTATTAGGGTGCGGTTTCTCCGCTCCGATACACCGTTGTGCTGTGGTGTATATGGAGGAGTTAGCTGAGAGAGAATCCCATTCTCTTTTAGGAAGTCCAGGAATTCAGTGCTCAAGTATTCTCCTCCTCGATCAGATCGTAGGATTTTAATACTTTTTCCGGTTTGGTTCTCAACTTCTTGTTTATATTCTCTAAATTTTTCAAAAGCTTCTGATTTGTGTTTCATCAGGAATACATACCCGAACCTAGAGAGATCGTCAGTGAATGTAATGAAGTACGAAGAACCATCCCTGGCATGTGTAGACATGGGACCGCATACATCACTATGTATAAGTCCCAAGAGTTCGGTAACTCTTTCTCCGTGTCCCGTAAACGGAGTTTTGGTCATCTTGCCTTTGAGACATGACTGGCAAGTGTCATAAGATGAAAATTCAAACGGATTTAAATATCCATCCTTATGCAACTTAGCCAGTCGTGTCGCATTGATGTGACCCAGTCTACAATGCCACAAGAAGGATTCGTTCAGTTCTGAACTCTTCCTCTTGTGTGTGTTTGTTATGCTCAGAACTGTTGATTGATTTAGAACATAAATGCCATTGCACAACGTGCCTGATCCAACCAACTTTTGGTTACGGAAAATGTTCATAACATTGTCCTGTAATACAAAATTATATCCCTCTTTACTCAATAAAGAAACCGATATAATGTTGCATATCAGGTTCGGCATGTAATAGCATTCGTTCAGAACCAATGTATTACCAGTCGGTAATACAAGGTGATATTCCCCGACAGTCTTAGCTGCAACAATTGCACCATTTCCAACTCTAATGTCTTTATCACCTTCTCCAAGTTCTCTACCTTTCCTGAGCCCATGTAACTGATTACATATATGGGATCCTGACTCGGTATCTAATACCCAGGACGTGGAGCAAATGGAGAAACAGTTCTCTGTAACGAACACACCCGAAGAAAATGCATCATCATGTACTTTCTTCATTCGGGTGGCATGGGAATCCTGGTATTCCCCTATATCTTGTTCAGTCCTATAACTCTTATAAGAAAGAACGGAACCAACGTTCCCCAGCACAGTATAACATGCGGGTTCGGTCAATACATCCATATTATTATCTTCATTAGGGCATGAAATGGTCGCTACCTGGAGAGAGAGAGAAGAAAACACTTTAGCGTATGCTCGTGCAAGATCAGATTGGTTATTATCTTATCTAATCAGGATGGCTCCCACTGGTTTTTATCAAATCTTCCTTCAAATCCTAAAAGGATAGACTAGCCGGGATTAATTACACACTACAAGTTCGCCAATCTTTCAGCCAGGCCAGTGTCGGTACTTTGAGGGAGGTCCCCCGTGCTTTCGCACGAACCTAATTAATGTAAACCTCGTTTTCCCAGAGGCGTAACCTCGTTGACACCTTTCTAGACACCTACTTGATCGGCTAATTGCAATGTGCAAAACTCTCCCAGGAGTAACTCTTACTCGCAGTGGGTATCGGGATCCAACTATCTCATAGAAGGTATGCAATCTCATTGCAAATTTCAACACTTGAAATTCCCGATAATATTTTGCCCCGAACGATCTATGACCTTGACAAGGTCAACAAACCATAGACCGCAAGTCAAGTTCAACCTGTCATTTCTTCATTGAATCAAACCCACCCGCACGACCCTTGACAAGGTCAACAAGGCCGTACGACTACTCTAACCTAATCTGCATCATATGCATAAGCAGATAAATACTGGTTAGCTACCGCACACTGCGCCTTGACAAGGTCAACAAACGCAGCACGAATACTAAACAGGACTTATCTGAAATGACGGAGGGCTACGACAGGTTTTTCTGAAAACCTATTGCGTAATGAACTTGATATCGTTGTAGAATCAAATGAAGTTTTGAAATGGAGTGTTTTTGAGGCTTTTCTAGTTTTGCTAAAGGGGTCACTCCCGGTGAAGGGATCGTCGGCCCTTTCCTCGTCGAATGAGGTGCGGGATATATCATATATATCACTGTGCAAAGCAGAACTCTTAAAAGCAATCAAAAGACAAACCGAGTGTGTAGCATCTGCCAGTTATTGCTAAAGGAGTCATTCCCGGTGAAGGGATCTCGGTCCTTTCCTTATCGAATAAGGTGCAGGATATATCATATATACCGCTGTGCAAAGCAAGAACTGTAGCTACCTGTTTTATTTTGAAATTCAATTCTACAACATCTTAGGTTTCTTTCATTTCATTAATCTCATTAATGAAGTCCCATCATTTAAGTACCTAAACATCACAGATAAATACGACGTACACTTATGCCATCCGCATTCGCCTCGATGTCCCCTCGTGCACCGTTAGGTTAGGTAACTAACGGCAGAGCGGGGCAGGGCTAGCGCGGGTGTAAAACATAAGTAACGTCTATATAATATATCATATATACTATATACAGTATCTGTCACAGAACATCACATGATCGCATCACAGATATCGCAGCAGAAGAAACATATGAAACATTGGATATACTAGGACGTCCGTGTTTTCAATACGAGCCAGTATAAAACACGGATTCCACGGTCGTGATGAATAGCCAATCCCACACCCTAGACCCCTACGAGAGCGGCAAGCAACCCTACCAATTCTAGGGTTAGGAGACCTGGACTCGACTCCTCGAGTTGGTCTCCCACTGGACCCCAGAACCCGGTTACTTATGCTCCCCTCCTTGGGTCTATCCTAATGTGGAAAAGTAAATAATATACAAAAGGTGACAACTTCCGCTACCTGGAAGTGCCCCAAATAAAAGAATATTACATACAAGTTTTTACATGAATGAAAATGAAAAACACTCATCTCATATAAAAACCCCCGGCTATTTAATCACGACGATCCAATATAACATATCCAGCAACACATAACATCACATGTCATCAACGTAAGTAAATATGCGCATCCCAATTGTCGTTGACATATAGCAACGAAACCGGCGATATCACATATTGCACTTACGGTCACAGAAAAGAAAGTGTAAAACTACAACAGTTGGAATCCGCAACCTCTTTAGACATCACATGCCTAATCAAATGAAATACTTAGACATCACATGCCTAACAATTATAAACCCCGCATTTTAGTCTCATTATCGAAAACTCTTTTCAATATCAAGTGAAACTAAACCGCTAGATTTATAACATTCATCCAGTTATCTCATAACTGTTTGTGAATTCCAATTATTGTATCCCATTCCGGATAAATAGAAAATGTTAAACTTTCCGATCGAACAATCGAACACCCAAGTTTTCCCGATACAGCTCAACACATGAAATAAGTCTAAAAACATTCAGTTCGTGCCTCAGTACCAACGGTCCAGCCGTAGAAGGGTCAAGCCAACGCCTCACGTGTGGCACGGCGTACTGCCCCAAACCCTAAGGTTCAAAGGGCAGTTCAAGACGGTCACATAATTGAGTTAAGGTTTGTTGTCTTCTAGAGGGTCCATCGCGTTACTTGCACTACTTAGAACGTCGTTAAACTACGGAAAAATCCAACACTTGGAAATTTCCCGGCAGGGGAAAATTTGGGTATTTATATCCGGTCGAACTTTTTAACATATTCAAAAATTATCCGGAAAAACACACTGACAAAATTAGACAATCCGATCGATACACCGAGTCCCCAATACAACCCAAAAAATTCAACTCTTGAAAAATTATTAAAAATTCCCAGGAAAACCAGCACTGGAAACTAATAATTACTGTGCAAAATTCATTAAACAAAGAGACATTTCGACCGCGGAACCGCCGCCTAAGCCATGCTTATGCGGCGGATCCGCGGCGGTTTGATGGATACAGGAGCTCGAATTTCACAGTAACTCTTAGATATTCCTGCCGATTTTTCTGCATATTTTTAATCTTGAAAAAACCACGATTTTCAAAAATGTCCAAAGAGCCGTTTAAAGTCGGGGTTTCGGGTCGATCGGAATTCTAACTCCGTCTAGACTTCGCCTAAGGCTCTAGCTAGGCTCTGATACCACTGTAGGGTTCCTAGGCACACTATAGAGGTCTCACAAGGCATCAACCATGCCAATTTAAAATTTTATGGGTGCCGAGAAACCCTAATACGGATCGTCGGCTAGAATTCTAGGCGAAACATTAAACTAGTTAACGACTTAACTAAAGGAGAGAGGCTACAACCTTTATAGATCCGTTTCTCCACTTCCTTAGCTCCACGTAGGCGTCCTCTCGCTGTCCATCTCGAATCCCGAACTCAATCGTCGGCTTCATCGGAGAAATGGGCGAGCTAGGTCGTCGGCTTCGTGCCGAAGATGATCTACGTCGAGGCATCACAAGTTCAAGCTCCAACTTCACCAAGTTGTGAAACTTGTGAAGAAAACACCCTATACTACTTGGCAAGAGGTAGAGGGTGAAGAAATAGGAGGTGGGTTCACTTTAGAATTGGATTTCTCTCACTTTTGCTCAAGTTGCCATTGATGGACTTAAGCTTTTCTTGAAGAAGAAGATGATGAAGAAGAAGAAAGAATATGATAAGTCTCCTCAAAAGAAAAAGAAAAATGAAAAATTATCATAATCTTAACCATAGTTAAGTGTAGAGAATAAACTAGGGTTAGTTCAAATGGTTAGGGTTAAGCATGAGACAAGAAGGGTGACTAAGTCAAAGCTTCATGAAGCTTCAATAAGAAACAAAGAAAGCCACCATTCTCATCTTTATCTTTTCCAAATAAATAAATAAACAAATAAATAAATAAATGAAAAAGCAAAACCCTAAACATTAACTTAGCCATGGTATCATTCTATACACTTAACCAAATGAGCAAGTATCATCAAACATGATACAAACATGTGCATAAAAGTATATCACATATACAACTTGCACATCAAGTGAGAAAATCCATTTAAAGTGAACCAATACTAGCTAATGCAAAGTAATATATCAAATATATAATTATACATTAAATCATTAAATCAACACTTGATTTAACGATCTGGTCATATCGCATATAACCGACTAGTATCGTATGTATCGTCTTATCGAATCAATCCTTGATTCGATATTTAGGTTATATCGTATATAACCAATTGATACATTCATCGCGAGAATTGAATACGGTATCACATACACGCATTATTCTCGGTCCTGCATATATCTCATATGCGCTCCTATTTCGTTTCGCTTGAGCCAGGAAACCTCTGTGTAGGACTCTAAAGACTCGTCAATACGCCGGTAGCAGATGATGATCATATCAAGCACCCACAAGCCGCAAGCGGTCTGCTAAACGTAACGGCCATCCGGGTATTAAGCGATCAGAAGATCGACGAGCTAGCCCGCTCACACTCCTATGAATCCAACCAGTAACACTTACCGTACAGTCCAGTCTGTTCGTCTGATATGTCGCATATCAAGTCTAGGGGTGGTAAACGTCAGACCCCAATAACCGATAAGTCGTGCCGATGTGAGGCTCATAACGGGTCGAGAAACTACTGGTAACACTTACCAGCAAATCTCTGATCAGCCCTGGCCAGGGACTTCCCTGTTACGGCCAATCGAGCACAGCGCAACATCAACCCCCAATACCGGGAGAGACGAAACCCCTCCTATCGCTCATTGCCTCCATGTGACTCGGGACTGTACCCAAAGACCACCGTTTTGCACGCCCTCATGGACGTGGTAAGGTGGAGATCAAAGCACAGTGGGAATCACACAAGACTCTATGACGATCTCGGGTCTACAGACTAACCTGCACAAGTGTCACCTGAGAACTGCCATCTGACGTGAGGTATAATACCATCTGGGAGTTCTCGGCGAGTCCGTCCAATGTACCCGGTCTCCACTGAGCACCCGTATACGATCTCTGATGTCAAACACCTATAGATATGGGATCATCCATCGCCCATCTCATGGGTCGAGAAGCGTATACGCTAGTCTACTCTGGTATATCGATGCCCCGTCTCGATACACCCACGACTAGGGACCTTGAAGGATGTACTTATGGACTACCATATCCCCACTAGTATGATCTGCATGATAGTCCAGGTAGTCAAGTACACATCCTAAGGGCTTTACCAACATGTAACTATAAGACAGTATAAAGAGACTAGTATACATGTTAAGATAAAGAGCAACCAGATAGCATACTATCATATCGAGCAAGAAAGTCATCTCTATATATGTCCAAGCATCCAATATAATATACATCATCTGTACAATACTGGCCTCTAGGGCATACATACAACTAACAAAGATCATAGTCATCCATCAACTCTAACCATCTACGCTGTCTCTTATTGAGCTCCTTTTATGTGAACACGTAGTTTAGGCTCTTGTGATCCGTAAACACTTCAAGTCTTTCGCCCAATAAGTAGTGTCTCTAAATCTTTAGCGCGAAGATCACTGCTACTAACTCTAAATCATGAGCTGGGTAGTTCTTCTCACGAGTCTTCAATTGCCTTGATGCATTTGCTATAACCTTCCCATGCTACATCAGAATACATCCCAACCCTTTCCTAGATGCGCCGCTGTCAATAACCAGTCCTCCGGAACCATCTGGTACTGTCAGAATAGGAGCGGTTGTCAATCTTTGCTTCAGCACTTCGAAAGCTGATGCACACTTCTCAGTCCACACGAACGGTACCTCCTTATATGTTAGCTTGGTCAATGGTTCTGCTATCTGAGCGAAGTTCTCCACAAACCTTCTATAATATCCAGTAAGCCCAAGGAAACTTCTGATCTCCCCCACATTTGTTGGAATTGACTAATCATGAACAACTGCAATCTTTTCGAGGTCAACTGTAATCTCATCTCCGAATACAACCTGACCCAAGAACTTCACTTCATCGAGCCCAAAACTTGCACTTGCTCATCTTAGCATACAGATTTTCTTGTTTTATATTTGCAGTGTGATTCTCAAGTGCTCTTCATACTCTTCGAATAGACCAAAATATCATCAATGAAAACAACCACGAACTGATCTAGAAATGGCGAAAAGATCTGGTTAATCAAGTCTATAAATATTGTTGGTGCGTGATTGATTTTCTATGTGAAAGTGTAGTTACCGCAATCAATAACGGTATCGCGTGTAGTTAGCCGAGATGAGTACGGGTCGTCCTCAGGGATATGTGGAATCTTTTAATGTTGCTTTAGACGTGTTGATTGAGAAGAGGAAGAATAAAAGAATAAAGAATATTGGAGAATAGTTTCTAGATCTATGTTAAACACGGATGTAGAATACAGATCTAGTTTAATACGGATGTAGAATATATAAGAAGACGGCTTGTAGCGTTCGTTCGGATTTAGTAGTCATGGATGACTAATAAAGATGACTCCTTTTATCTTCTGATAGATTTAAAACTAGATAGATAGTGATGAATGAGGATTATAGTTCTTGGAAGAAACTAGGGTTTCCACACTATTGGCCCTTGTCCTTTCATTGATCTCTATTCATATCTAGCCCTTAACAAAACAATTGTTAATCTGATCTCATATCGCGGTCGATACTAGAAATAAATTGGCAGCGCGCTTGATAAGAACGTTAACGATTCTTTTGCTAAAGTTTATAAACTTCATAAGATTTAAAAGAAGTTAAAATATTTTCTCATCTATTGTTCTATCCTAATCCTACGAACCCTATCAAGCGGAGAATTACTTGCGCATGATTGAGATAGAAGAAGAACAGATAGAGAATGAGATCATAATCTAAATACAGAAATTAAATACTAACTAATTAAACTAATGATCTATCTTTATTAATCAACTTCATAATTACAAAATCTTCGAGTTTAGATTACAAGAGGAAGAAGAAGTTGCTCTCGATCTCTACCTCGTAGGAAGTAGATGCTCCGTCGAATCTCACGTCGTCTTATCACGTCGACTCGCGGACCTGTCGTGGATCACTTGTTCTTTGACGGTGATTTGCTTCGTGTAAAAGGTGATGATTTCAAAGTTTAGCCCCCGGTCCTTTATATAGCCCCAAAACCAGAAACTATAGATCCCTATAATTAGGGTTTGTTGTGAAGATCCAAACCACAAAATCAAAAACCCTAACTCGTTGACTCGGCCGTGGATCCGCCGCATATTGCATGGTTTGGCAGCGGAACCGCGGCCGTTTGGTGTGATCATTGCTTCAAACTTCTGGGGCTGCTTCGTTGTGACACATGGAGATTTATTTGATGTCTAGAACTTGAAAATATTTCCTGAGTCTCTGCCAGTATTGATTCTTCAATTTATTTAACTTTATCGGCAGATTTTTGATTCCCGACATCTCAACATCTCGATCTCCTGACCTGAGCTAAACCTTGCACAATATCTCAATGAATAATGTTAGTAATATTTGGTATTTTAAAGATATTATCCTAATCATTTTATATGATATTATATTTCGAGAATATTGATTAAGGATATTTGATATGATATGCATATTAATATTATCAAAATATTATATAAATATTACATGCATACATTTTCCTTCATAATGTTAATTATAATATATAAACATATGGTAAATAGTATTTTTACAGATAAACCCAAATATGTTCTATATTTATAATAAACACCTTTAAATATTTAAGAAAAGTAAAAAAATGTTATATCAAATGTGCGATATTTTTGACTGAACAAATACCCCCAAACTTAACTTTGATCATCCCGAGCAAACTAGTTATTCAAGAGAGGGAGAAAAAGAAAAAAAAAACTAAGTAGCACACTATCGTAAGTAACACGATTGCACTGAACACGTGCAACAAGCCGTTAAACTTCCAGGTTTCCCTAGTAGGAGGAGTGTTGTCTTCTGAGGGTTTTCAGCGGATTACACCTACAAAATCCCATAATAAAAAAAAGATGGTGAAAATTACATATAAAGATAAGAACTATAAAATAAATAACTTGAAAATAAGAGTTTCCAACTGCACTAGTTTTTTGGTTGCTATGAGCCTTATCTTAATGGTCGTGAAAAAATGTTAGAAATCACATCAACACTCAATAAAATATCGCCTTTAGTCTTCCTCCCTACCATTCATCCAAATATTAATCATATACCCCTACATGTGTGTAAAAGACATCCCTACACTCAGAGAATTCAATTCAAGCTATCATACTCTTGTCCATCTTCCAAAGTACTTTTTAGTCGGTAAATATTTTCTATGAAATTGCTCACACATCCTTCATGCGACCGTTAATACTTCTTGATGTACTAACCAACCGATTACAAAATGTGCTCGCGCATTCTGCCGTAATATCCTCGTCTTGCAACACCTAAGCCTTAGCAGTGTCTCCCAAACCAGTTGGTCTAAGGAACTAAGTGATAAAGCACCCCTGCTATATTTTTTTATGCTGCCTTGGTAATTACAAAACCAGTGTTCATTTTTTTCTTCACCACTTATACTTTTTTTCATACTAAGGCTTTTAAACAAGAGCATTTCAAGGTATCCTCTACTATCCCAAGTTTTAAGATGTGTGTAAGTGCGTATAGTAGGGTATCGACGTTCAAATATTTGGCCTCAAGAATTGGGACTATTTTTCAGACATATTTTTATTCTCAGATTAGTAATTTCCTTTATCTTACTAACCCTTGGGACAACGTCTCATAACTACTTATTACTAGTTTCGTTTAAGAAAACATTTAACTTTCTTTCTTTTCTCAAACTATTCCTATATTTCATATGTAATTTTTCATTTTCTAATTTTTCATTATCAATTTTTTTTGTGCTTATATATAGTATAATGCAATATAATGCGTGAATAAGCACAAACCTCCCCTAAACCTGTTTGCAGCAGTGTCCTCACTGATGTCATCTGTTAAGCTTAAAAAAACTGTAGACTTGGGAGGAAAAGTTAGTAACGGGGACCAAAAATAATGAAAGTGAAATTCTCCCCCAAACTTATTTTTGGCTCATAATTTTGTAAAAATTTATTTTTCGTTCAAGAGCCAAAATATATCCCCTCCCCAATTTGAGTAATATAGTATTAAGCATTTAAAATTATGAGGGGGGTTAAAATTATTGGTCAATATAAAGCTTTACAAAGACCAAAAGTCAACACCAACCATTCAAAATTTTTATCAATGTAGCACCAAGGTTGGTAGAAGAACATGTCACCTATCGACGTGAAGAAGTGGGGAGGGGATAAGAGGTGGAATGGAACGGGTTTACGTCTTGGTTCATAGAGACGAAACAGTGATGGTGGATTACTCGCATTCTCGTTATTGATAAGAAGAAGGGGTGGCGGTTCAACTTCTTTGTGTTGGGGTTGATTCATCACAACGCCCATGTCTTCTAAGAATGCGAGTTCTTCAGCGAAGATTTCTTCAAAGTTTTCATCGATATCCCGAATAATAATCTTATCAGAAAGAACGAGATGATACTCGGACTCCATAAAAGGTTCACATTTAGCATTAGATGTTGAACCAGACAACAACGTAATAGCGGAGTCGAGATCAGTATCGTGAAGCAGTTCAAATTCGCTGCTGTCGGAATTTATCGCTTCGACAGATAATACTTGAGCATAGGGTTCAGAGGGTTCACTTCCTAACTTGTAAATATTAAGCACAATTGACATCTTCCCGAAGGATAGGGTCATAAAGCCGTTTCGACAATTGATTATAGCGTAGGAAGTTGTAAGAAAAGGTCGACCTAGAATCACCGGGATTTGGTTTCGTGGGTTTGCTATAGGCTGTGTATCAATATCGATAAAGTCTACAGGGAATATAAATTCCCCGACTGTAAGTCCACGTTGCCCACCCCGGTTCTTGCGGGGAGGCGGAAAACGGAATAAAAATCGGATTTTTATCGAACTAGGCAACATGGACTAACTAAAGGAGGATCTTTGCTAAACAAAAACTAACTACAAGCAAACTAGATTTAGCTACATGGAAGAAAGGTTATACCTTGGGCTTTATGTCCTTCTCTCCTTGCTCCTTGGAGTGGAAGAAAGAGATCACCTTGTTGCCTTCTCTAGTCGAAGAAGGATCCACCCGAGAGCCTCAACCTTTGGCTTCAACTTCAAGTTAGAAGTAACTAAGGTGCTAGAAGTGCTAATCCTAGAACCTTAGATGAGAGTAGAGATTACTTTGGAGAGGTTTATCTCAAGCTCAAGTGTTTCTCAACACATGAGAGGGGAGAGCTTGAGAGAGAGGAAGAGGAGGAGAGAGAATCAATATGACAGAATGAGAGAAAATAATGAACCATTCTCTCTAATATGGGTGAATTATGAAATTAGATAATTAGCTAGATAATTATCATGGTTAATCAAGACATGACCATTATCATTTCATATTTAATGCAAATTGCAAGGATCAAAGAGCATCTTTTATATGGAATGATGATGGTCAAAGTGTCAACCTAGGTCAACAAGTCAAGTATGGTCAAAAGGTCAACAACCCTAACCATGCACAATTATATATAACTAATATCAATTATTCATAATACACACATAAGCATTAGGGTTAAGAAAATGACAATGGTCATTAACCCTAATCAAAGTCCTCTCCCTCTGTCTCAGTCAACTGTGCATACACACCCATATTCGTGATCCGAGATACACGGATACAATGAGATAAAACCAATCCCAAATCATATACTAGGATCTGGCTTAAACCAAAGCCCGCTAGTATAAGCTGTCCGGACAGCAAACGTGCACAAGTGCGCGGATGTGAACAAACCCTGTCGTAAAACCATGCAACCTCTACTCATTTTTGCCTAAAGGCGAATAACTCTCTGTGTGGGACTCTAAAGACTCGACACTACGCTGGCAGTGGGTTTAACCACAGACCGCAAGCGGCACTAGCTGTACGTAACGGTCCCCAGGTAGATGCCGATAAGAAGACTGACGAGGTGACCCCATCTGAACTCCTACCGAACCTGTATGTGACAGTCTCCGTACAGTCCGGTCTGTTCGTCTGATACATCACATGGCAGGCCTAGGGGGGCGGTAAACGTCAGTCCCCTAATAGCGCTACAAGTCGTGTCGGAGTGTAGCCCAGAACACCCTGAGATAACACTGGAAACCTACCAGTATATCTCGCTTGTCCTGGCCAGTGACTACTTGTGTAATGGCTCTCCTGGACACAGCGCGATGTCAACCCCCAATACCGGGAGAGATGAATCCTGTCTAACCGTCACTGCCTCCAAGTGCTTCGGGACTGCACCCAACTACTACCTGTTTACACGACTCCTTTGAGCCGTGGTAGGGTAGTAATCAAAGTACAGTGGGAACACACTCGAGGCGAAGTGACAGTGTCAAGTCAGCGGACTAAGCTGTACTCATGTCACTTGGGAACTGATAACTGACGATAGGTATAATACCAACCAACAGTTCCCGACGAGTCCTGTCCAGTGTACTCGTAACCTAACGAGCACCCGCATACTATCTCAAGTACGACGTACTGACGGCTGTGGGACAGACCGTCTCCCATGCTGGGATGAGAAGCGCATACGCTAGTCTACTCCGGAGTATCGATGCCCTGTCTCGATAGTCCTACGACTAGGGACCTGTATAAGGATGTGCTTATGGATTACCCAGCCCCCACGAGTGTGAGCGCCATCACAACGCTGGTAATCAAGCAAAGATCCTAAGGGCTCTACTAATATGTATATAAGCGATATGCTAAAAGAAATGCATGCACATATTAAAGCAGAGACAAAGCAAGTAGCATACTACCATTTCGAGCAAGATTGTATATACAACTGTGAATATCCCAAGCTTCCATCAAGTAATATACATACTAGTATGATACAGTAATGGCCTCTAGGGCATATACACTAACAATCTCCCACTGGCACTAAGGCCATGTACTGGCGTATCGAAGACCTATCATTTCGATCAGCCGCTCGAACTGAGTCTGGGGTAAGGCCTTCGTGAATGGATCTGCAGTGTTATCTTCTGAAGCAACCTTCCAAACCTCGATCTCCTGGCGATCCACGATCTCCCTGATCAGGTGATACCGCCTCAAGATGTGTCTGGATTTCTGATGGGACCTGGGTTCCTTCGCTAAAGCTATAGCCCCGTTGTTGTCGCAATACAGAGGTATTGGATCAACAATGGACGGAACCACCTGAAGTTCTTTCAAGAACTTCCTCATCCAGACGGCTTCTTTTGCGGCATCAGATGCAGCGATGTATTCCGCTTCTATAGTCGAGTCAGCAACGGTTATCTGTTTGGAGCTCTTCCAACACACCGCCCCTCCATTGAGTGTAAAGACAAAACCCGACATGGACTTGGAATCATCCTTGTCACTCTAGAAGCTGGAGTCAGGAAAGGCCTCAATCTGGAGGTCTTTTCCGCCATACACCAAGAACATCTCCTTAGTCCTTCTCAGGTACTTGAGAATGTTCTTTACCGCTATCCAATATTTCTCCCCAGGGTTTGACTGATACCTGCTTACCACACTCAGTGCATAAGCCACATCTGGTCTGGTACACAACATCGCATACATTATTGAGCCTACCGCAGAAGCGTAGGATATAATAGACATGTGATCCCTCTCCAAATCAGTCTTGGGAGACATCTCTTTGGAGAGGGTGATCCCGTGACAAGCCGGTAGATTACCGCGCTTGGAATCTTCCATACTGAATATTTTCAGTATGGTGTCGATGTACCTGGACTGTGAGAGTCCTAAAATCCTCTTGGATCTGTCACGGTAGATCCGGATCCCCAGAATGTATGAGGCATCACCCAGGTCTTTAATGGAGAACCTGTGTGACAAGAACCCCTTGACAGATTGTAGTATAGGAATGCCATTTCCTATTAAGAGAATGTCATCCACGTATAAAACGAGGAATACTACAGTTCTCGCTACAAATCTACAATAGATGCATGGTTCATCTGGATTTTTGATAAAGCCAAATTCCTTGACCGTCTCATCAAAAAAGATGTTCCAACTCCGCGATTCCTGCTTTAGTCCATAAATGGACTTAAGCAACTTGCACACCTTTCCGCTGCTCCCACTCTGAACGAAACCCTCTGGTTGGTCCATATAGACACACTCCTCTAAATTTCCATTTAGAAAAGCGGTCTTTACGTCCATCTGCCAAATCTCATAATCGTGGAAGGCAGCAATGGCAAGAAAGATCCGAATGGATTTCAGCATAGCCACTGGAGAAAAGGTTTCGTCGCAGTCCAAACCAGGTCTCTAACGAAAACCCTTTGCAACCAGTCTAGCTTTATAGGTCTCAATCTGTCCATCTACACCAATCTTCCTTTTGAAGATCCACTTGCATCTTACGGGTTTTACCCCATCTGGAGCAATGTCCAACGTCCATACTTTGTTGGTGTACATGGACTCCATTTCGGCCCGCATTGCATCCAGCCATTTTACCGAGTCAACGCTCTGAATGGCTTGATGGAAGCTAGTAGGCTCATCACAATCTATGATGTAATCCTCTCTATCCCCGTCTATGAGAAAACCGTAGTATCTCTCGGGCGGATGAGACTGCCTACTACTCCTGCGGAGTGGCGTGGGAATGTCCTGATCTTTCGAACCTTCTGGTTCTACTAAGCTTTCAGTAATAGCTCGTGGTTCTGGAATTTCTTCCAGTTCTATTGCGCTCCCACTTATTTCTTTTTCTATGAACTGGTGTTCTAGAAAGTGGGCATGGCGAGAAACAAAGACCTTTTGTTCCTCTTCGCAGTAGAAGAAATATCCCTTGGAGTTCTTTGGATATCCCACAAACTTGCACTGTACTGAGCGTGCCTCGAGCTTGTCCGCATGCTGCTTTTTGACAAAAGCTGGACATCCCCATGTCTTAATGTGATTAAGATAGGGTCTCTTCCCACACCACATCTGATATGGTGTAGTAGGCACAGTCTTAGTTGGAACTCGGTTCAAAAGGTATGCAGCTGATTCTAGCGCATATCCCCAGAACGATCGCGGCAACTCAGTGTTACTCATCATGGACCGTACCATATCCAATAGGGTTCAGTTCCGTCTCTCCGATACACCGTTATGTTGCGGAGTGAGCTGAGAGAGAATTCCATTCTCTTTTAAGTAACCGAGGAACTCGGCACTCAAGTATTCACCACGTCGATCAGATCTCAGTGCCTTGATACTTTTGCCTGTTTGTTTTTCTACTTCATTCTTATATTCATGGAATTTTTCAAAGGCCTCGGATTTATGTTTCATTAAGAAGACATATCCGTACCTTGAAAAGTCATCCGTAAAAGTAATGAAGTAAGAATAACCGCTTCGTGCATGCGTAGACATTGGACCGCACACGTCGCTGTGTACGAGTCCCAAGAGCTCGCTCGCTCTTACTCCATGTCCAGTGAACGGAGTCTTTGTCATCTTTCCTTTGAGACATGATTGATAAGTTGCATACGATTGATATTCGAACGGATCCAAATATCCTTCTGTATGTAACTTAGTCAACCTTCTCTCATTGATGTGACCCAGTCTACAATGTCATAAGAAAGTTTTATTGATTTCTGGAGACTTTCTTTTGTGTGTATTCTGGACATTGAAAATCTGTGGTTGGTTTAATACGTATATACCGTTGTTTAATGCACCTGACCCAATCAGAACTTGATTAAGGTGAATGTTCACTACATTACTTACAAATGCAAATTCATAACCTTCTTTAGATAATAAAGATACAGAAATGATATTACAGGTTGCATTTGGTACAAAATAACAACTACGCAAAACCAAAAAGTGTCCATCTGACAATCCCAGGTGATAGTCCCCCACGGCATCAGCATCCATGCTAGCTCCGTTTGCAACTCTGAGGGTCATGTCACCTGCCTTCAAAACTCTACGCTTTCTCAACGCTTGCAAAGAATTACAGATATGAGATCCTGATCCGGTATCCAATACCCAGGATGTAGAGTTTATTGATAGACAGTTTTCAATAACATACACACCTGAAGCTGAAGCCGTAACTCGCTTCAGATCCTGGGTTCTGGCCTTCCAAGCCTTGCAATCCTGTTTCTAGTGTCCACTTTTGTGACAGTAGAAGCATTCTTCCTTCCACACCAGCTTTCCCGTCCCCTTCGTATCCACTATACTGACACCGCCCCTTGGTTTGGCGGGGGCTTTCTTCTTCTTTCCCTTGGCTTTCGCCCTGGACCTAGAAGAGGAAGATCCTCCTACAAACAAAGTAGATGTCTCCCTACCTTTCTGTAGGGTGCCCTCATCACTCCTCAACATGTTCAGAAGTTCGGAAAGTTCAACCTCCTTTCCTCGCATGTTGAAGTTAAGGATAAACTGGGCTTAAGTGGAAGGAAGGGACTGGAGAATCAAATCAGTGTAGAGTTGATTCTCCAACGTGGTCCCAAGGTCCGTGAGCTCCTCTATGTAGCCAATCATCTTAAGCACGTGTTCCGCTACCGATGATCCGATGGCCAATCTTGCCGAAAATAGCTTCTTCGACACTTCGTATCTTGCAATACGAGACTGCTCTCCATACAGTTCTTTTGTATGGAGAAATATGGACTCTAGGTCCATATTCTCATGCCTCCTCTGATGTTCGTTGTCCATCGAGGCAAGCACGAGGCATTTGGCCTTCGCGTAATCGATCTCCCATGTCTTACGGATTTCTACATCCGCGACGCTGGAGGTGGGACCTGGGACAGGGGGAGCTTTGGTGGTAAGGACATACCCCAACTTGTCGTAAGTGATTGCCATCTTGACATTCCTGAGCCAATCTTTGTAGTTTGGCCCTGTCAGTATGTTTTTATCTAGTAATAACTTAAGTCCGGTCATGTTGAATGGTCGCTGCAATTAGGAGAGAGAAAAGAAACACTTTAGCATGATGCTCTTGCAAGTTTAGAGTGGTTTTTAGTTTGTCTAAACAGGATGGCTCCCACTGTCTCTCGAATCCCTCCTCAAACCATAAAGGAAGAATTAGTCGGGATCAATCTCACCGTATAATACTTGCTTAACCGTTATCCAGGCCAGTGTCGGTACTTCGAGGGAGGTTTTCCAACGCTTTCGCGAAGTTCCTTAATTAAGTAACCTCTTTTCCTTGTGGGCGTAGCCCCGCTAACACCTTTCTAGACACCTACTAGGTTTATAGCATTGATCGTTAAGTGAGAGATTTCCCGAGGAGTAGCATATACTCATAGTAGGATCGGGATCCAAATATCATCGCGTGATAAAACCGAAGGAATCCTACCAGAATCATCACACTCCAAATGGTATGCAGCGCTAGCAAGTTTCAGTACTTATGAAACTCGCGATGTGGATTTTGCCCGATGCTCTTATGACCTTGACTTTGGCCAAAATATCATAAGTCACATGTCAAGTTCTACCCGTCATTCTCCTGGTTAATTTGGACCCACCCGTACCTACCCTTGACTTTGGCCAAAATGGCAGCACGACTGTCCCAAACCAACGCATCTATCTATGCTGCACATGAATACCCAATAGCTACCAATCACTATGCCTTGACTTTGGCCAAAATACATAGCTTGAATACTTTTTGACTGAGGGCTACGAATGGTTTTGGAGAAACCGTGAACGTAGTGAACTTGATATAATCGATGGAACGAGATAGCTTTTAAAAGGAGTGGTTCAAGCTCCGCGTTTAAAAGTTTTGTTTTGAAAAGAACCGAGTGGTTTTCAAAGTGTTCCAATTGACTTTTACTTGGTTTATTTTCTTGCATTAGTTCTTTTAATGCGTCCCATCATTTAATCCTACCATTGCAGAAAACAACCAAAATATGACGTACGCTTATGCCATTCGCATTCGCCATGGGGCCCCGTCATCACCCGTTAGGTTACTTAACTAACGACAGAGTGGGGGCTGGGCTAGCGCGGCTGTAAAACATAAGCAATGCCTAAATAGTTATAGTATATAGATATATAGCAATGATAGACATTACAGATCACAGATGAATACATTGGTTATACTAGGAATCCGCAATACGTTCGAGCCTGCAACGAAAAGCGGATTACACGGTCGCGGTGAATAGCTAATACCCCACCCAAGACCTCTACGGGTGCGGCAAACTACCCGCCAAGTACCCGAAGCGAAGCAACCTCCCTCAACACCGTGAGTAGGCCACTCGGCACTTCGAGATACCCGGTAATTTGTGCACCCCCTCCATGGGTCTATCCTAGAAGCAAAAACAGTAAAAAGAATTATACAATGACGGCTACAACCCCGACCCGGTTGTGCGGCCATACAAATAATATTATATCAATTTACATATTACATGAATTGAAAGAAAAGAAAACTCTCGTCTCACAAAACCCCCCGGCTATTCACCCGCGACAATCCAACGCATTCATATACACATACCATCAACAAACACAGATCACAGATATGTATAACCCCCACTAATCGACGTATAGCGATTAGCTGGCGTTCAATACATATAAACATCATAGATATAACCCATTAGTCAAAGTATAGTGAAGTTCGATCAAAATACGGATTTATAGGCACCCCAAATACAAATTTCTTTTCTGGAAAATCTGGGCAGAAATAAACCATCTTAAAAATCCCAAAACCTTAACAGAAGAATACTGCACCAAACTCGGTCCAGAACGGAGTCAAAACGGCCGCGGTTCCGCGGCAAGAGGCATACTTTTGCCGCGGAACCGCCGCGCTTTGAACTGTTCACTGGACCGGTTTTGGTGTGCTTCTTGACAAAACCCTGAGCCGATTTTTGAAGTATATTTATTAGATTCTGAGCAGAAAAAAAATCAACAGAAACTTAGGGTTTTGAAAACTTGGTTTTGCGATTTTTACCGATCGAAATTCTATACACTTTACTACCTAGCTAGTTTATGTTTAGTTAGGCTCTGATACCACTGTAAGTCCACGTTGCCCACCCTGGTGCTTGCGGGGAGGCGGAAAACGGAATAAAAATCGAATTTTTATCGAACTAGGCAACATGGACTAACTAAAGGAGGATCTTTGCTAAACAAAAACTAACTACAAGCTAACTAGATTTAGCTATATGGAAGAAAGGTTATACCTTGGGCTTTATGTCCTTCTCTCCTTGCTCCTTGGAGTGGAAGAAAGAGATCACCTTGTCGCCTTCTCTAGTCGAAGAAGGATCCACCCGAGAGCCTCAACCTTTGGCTTCAACTTCAAGCTAGAAGTAACTAAGGTGCTAGAAGTGCTAATCCTAGAACCTTAGATGAGAGTAGAGATTACTTTGGAGAGGTTTATCTCAAGCTCAAGTGTTTCTCAACACATGAGAGGGGAAAGCTTGAGAGAGAGGAAGATGACGAGAGAGAATCAATATGATAGAATGAGAGAAAATAATGAACCATTCTCTAATATGGGTGAATTATGAAATTAGATAATTAGCTAGATAATTGTCATGCTTAATCAAGACATGACCATTATCATTTCATATTTAATGCCAATTGCAAGGATCAAAGAGCATCTTTTATATGGAATGATGATGGTCAAAGTGTCAACTTAGGTCAACAAGTCAAGTATGGTCAAAAGGTCAACAACCCTAACAATGCTCAATTATATATAACTAATATCAATTATTCATAATACACACATAAGCATTAGGGTTAAGAAAATGACAATGGTCATTAACCCTAATCAAAGTCCTCTCCCTCTGTCTCAGTCAACTGTGCATACGCACCCGTATTCGTGATCCGAGGAACACGAATACAATGAGATAAAACCAATTCCAAATCATATACTAAGATCTGGCTTAAACCAAAGCCCGCTAGTATAAGCTGTCCGGACAGCAAACGTGCACAAGTGCGCGGATGTGAACGAACCCTGTCGCAAAACCATGCGACCTCTACTCATTTTTCCTAAAGGCGAATAACTCTCTGTGTGGGACTCTAAAGACTCGACACTACGCTGGCAGTGGGTTTAACCACAGACCGCAAGCGGCACTAGCTGTACGTAACGGTCCCCAGGTAGATGCCGATAAGAAGACTGACGAGGTGACCCCATCTGAACTCCTACTGAGCCTGTATGTGACAGTCTCCGTACAGTCCGGTCTGTTCGTCTGATACATCGCATGGCGGGCCTAGGGGGCGGTAAACGTCAGTCCCCTAATAGTGGTATAAGTCGTGTCGGAGTGTAGCCCAGAACACCCTGAGATAACACTGGAAACCTACCAGTATATCTCGCTTGCCCTGGCCAGGGACTACTTGTGTAATGGCTCTCCTGGACACAGCGCGATGTCAACCCCCAATACCGGGAGAGACGAATCCTGTCTAACCGTCACTGGCTCCAAGTGCTTCGGGACTACACCCAACTACTACTTGTTTGCACGACTCCTTTGAGCCGTGGTAGGGTAGTAATCAAAGTACAGTGGGAACACACTCGAGGCGAAGTGACAATGTCAAGTCAGCGGACTAAGCTGTACTCATGTCACCTGGAAACTGATAACTGACGATAGGTATAATACCAACCAATAGCTCCCGACGAGTCCTGTCCAGTGTACTCGTAACCTAACGAGCACCCGGATACTATCTCAAGTACGACGTACTGACGGCTGTGGGACAGACCGTCTCCCACGCTGGGATGAGAAGCGCATACGCTAGTCTACTCCGGAGTATCGATGCCCTGTCTCGATAGTCCTACGACTAGGGACCTGTATAAGGATGTGCTTATGGATTACCCAGCCCCCACGAGTGTGAGCGCCATCACAACGCTGGTAATCAAGCAAAGATCCTAAGGGCTCTACTAATATGTATATAAGCGATATGCTAAAAGAAACACATGCACATATTAAAACAGAGACAAACCAAGTAGCATACTACCATTTCGAGCAAGATTGTATATACAACTGTGAATATCCCAAGCTTCCATCAAGTAATATACATACTAGTATGATACAGTAATGGCCTCTAGGGCATATACACTAACACCGACTTTGATTAACACATTCTCTAGCTCATCCCTAGGTTGGATGATAGATCGATCGGCCATCTGAAAGGTGCAGTGTGCCGGTTTTAACTCTCCGATCCCAAATTGCTCATACACAGAATATGGAGGAAGCAAGTTAACACTAGCGCCTAAATCGAGTAGAGCACGGTTGATAGTTTTACCCCCAATAGAAATAGATATGGTAGGACTTCCGGGGTCCTTTCGTTTCTTGGGTAGTTGTTGTGTAAAAGCTGTGCTTACATTACTCGTTAAGAACATCTTTTTCGGCACTTGAGTTTTTCTCTTCGTAGTGTACAAGTCCTTAAGGATTTTTGCATAAGACGGAACTTGTTGAATAGCATCTAGGAGAGGAATGTTTATATTAAATTGCTTAAAAATTTCCACAATCTTCTCCATTTGTGGACTTGGTCTGTTGCCTCTTAACCTGTTTGGATAAGGTGCTTTATCAATAAGGGTTGGGTCTAACATTGGAGAAGATTGTGGGGATGGAATGGATCCCAGAATTGGAGTTGGGATCGTTTTAGGTAGACTCGAGAAAGTGGGCTGAGTGTTCGAGCCTTGGGGAAAACGGAGAATAGGCTCGGAAGAAGGTGGACTAGACGAAATATGAGAAGAAGTAGAAGCTGGGGTGTTATTAATATCATCAACGTTATCAACGTGTTCACCCACTTGGTTATCCAGCACTATTCCTGATCTCAACGTGGTAACAACACTCACATCATAACTTTGTGAGTGGCCAGGATTAGGTATAGGTTGAGATGGAAGTTTTCCTTTCTTTCTTGCACTCGTCGTGGTATTTAACTGTGCAAGTTGTGTTTTTATCGATTTTATGCTTTCATCATGGGAAGTGGTGTTCCGCATCAACGTTTTGATAGAAGATGTTAAAATATCAGTCGTTTGCATGGAATGTTTAATGAACGTTTCGAGTGCAGAGGGTTTATCGGTACCGACAAGAGAATTTTTAGAAGGATCAAAGTTGTTGGCCAGGTTTTGCAAAGATTGCGGTTGAAAAGGGTGCTGACTTGGTTGTGGTGGCTGTTGTTACTGTGGGGGAAGTCTTTGATAATTGCTTTGGAACTGGTTTTGATATTGAGTTTGGTTTTGGTTCCAAGCAGAATTGGGATGATTCCTCCATCCCTGATTATATGTGGAAGAATAATGTAACGTTTCAGAA
The DNA here is from genome assembly GCA_030015575.1 of Agapanthus africanus. Lineage (NCBI taxonomy): Eukaryota > Viridiplantae > Streptophyta > Magnoliopsida > Asparagales > Amaryllidaceae > Agapanthus > Agapanthus africanus. Next base: position 335,334,467 of record JASDDO010000029.1, on the reverse strand, counting down.
ATCGTTTTGCGAATTTTTCCGTTTTAGGGCAAAATAGTCGGTATTTTCCGTTTTAACCCGATTTTGATCAAACTTCCGTAAAACCTTACCAGCATTTTTTTAGCTAAAGTAAAGCTTGTGCGTGAACTTTAGGGGTATTTGGGAAGTTTTGGTTCAGATAGAATTTTTCCCAAATAAAATATTATTTTAAGCGGTATTTTGTGCACGTAAATCGGGAAATTTTTTTCTCTTGTGAATAAATTATTTTTGTCACTAGAATATTTTGGAAACTTCTTTTTAAATATTTAGATATTTTTTGGAGTGCAAAAGGTTTTATTTTAAAAAGAAAAGAAAATGTGTAAAGGTGGCAAAGTGCATTTATTAGCATTTATTACTCTTTTTCCTAGCAATTTCTTCACAAAAAATTCACAAAAATACCCCCTCACCCCCTTGGCCAGCCCTTCCCTTCCCCATTGCTGCCCTCCATCATTTTCACCCATTTTCAACTCATTTTGCATCAAATAAATCATGAAAAATCCAAATAAAATCACAAAAACTCAAATATATTCATTTTCCTTCATTCTTGAACTCAAATCTAGGTTGGATCTTCATTCAAAACATCATTTTGGAGGAAAAGATGATGAGTTTGGTTTCTTGGTTTTGATCTTTTGTGGAGGTATAAAACCCTAACCCTAATCCTTTTTGTTGTTTCTAAATTTCTATTTAGCATATTAATTGTTTATTTAAGCTTTTAATTTCATGTTTGAAATTAAAGACTTGATTTTTTATGATAATCTAGTTAGGGTAAAACTTGATTTATGTGTTTAATATTTTATTGAAGTGTTAATTTGTGATTAGGAAAAGATTAACCTAGTAGAAAATGTTAATTTTTGCTAATGAACACTTTGTTTAATTATGCAATTTTGCTTACTAGGTTTTTGCTAAAATTTATTTAGCAAGTGTTAAAAATATAGAAATGGTTTAGATAGCTTAGTTAAGCTATTTTAAGGTGTTTGTAATCGCTAGATATGCGTTAGCTTGAAACTAGTGCGAAATATTGCGATAAGTTGCTTACTAGGTTTCGGGGTTTTTCCGACGTGGGTTCGATTGGTCGTTGCAAGGTTATATCTATTTTATTCCTCGTAATTGTTTGTGTTGTGTTGCGCGATTGGGACGATCGGGGTCTAGACTTAGTGTTTTGTAGTTTAGCGACCCCAATTAGGGTTTTTGGCCGATGTCGTGCGCGATAGATACGCTAAGTGCGCAGTAAGATTTTCTGGGCGTTATTCTTGCGTTTCGATATCTTTTCGTCGATATAGGATATTTGCTTATGTGATGTGTTTGTGAAATTTTAGGTTCGCAAGCGGGGAATTCGGACGCTACGACAAGGGAAAACAGGTGGTAGGCTTCACTTAGCCAGGAGCGTTGGTGAATAGATTTAACATCTACAGGGGAATTGCCTGCATGGCGTTATGCGTCTGGGCTAGAGATGTTATTTCTGTCGCATATTCTATGTCATATTTAGAATTGCGCATTTACCCTATTACTTAGATATTTTTGTGCTTGGACTAGTATCCTTAGGACACTGCACATATTATTGACGATTCATATTGCACGAGCACTGATTGTATGCTACACACACCGTCAATAATTGCCATGTCACGCATAACCCACTTATAGATATGATATTACTTGGTTAGGGACATTGAGACTTTGATTCTTATTTCTTTACGCATTGACTTATAGCATACCTGTATACCTACATGCTTACACATATGCTCTGACATACTTATATGCTAGTTACCTGTATACCTATAGAGTATTGTTCCATTAGTGATAGGTACATGCACACTTTACGACATAGCTACAGGTATACCTTGCACACCTATTTCGCTTATACCCAGGGGGTATACTACATCATTTACTTATACGTAGATACATATACCTTGCTATACCTTTATGTTTACACATATAACTAGTTATAGCTACATGTTTATCTTTACTTGATGTTATTTAGAATTGGAGAAATTAGGAACCGCATGATATTTATATTAACTTGTTGCAGTTAATTAGCGGCTTTTCCTTTATATGCTTTCATTACAGTTTTATCTTGCATATATTATATTCATGGATTTTCTCTTTGTGATATGGATTTTTCATGATGTTTTCTGGATTTGGAGACCGTGGGAGTTCATGAAATTATGCATTATTTGAAAAACCCGGTTTCCCTTGATATGATATTTCTGCAGCCACCATGAGATTTATCGGTTCTGATTATATACTCCATACGAGGAGTAGGTGCCGTATGAGGGTACATGGTGGGGCCCGGTACGGTTCCCCTCGGCAAGATGATCGATGGACCTTGCCGATTGAGTCTAGAAGGTGGGCAAGTATCTACCGGTGACATTACCAATGACTCGGCGGTTATCATGTGGATACCGACGGGAGTCATGTACGTATAGATACGTCGAGAGGCGAGGGTCAGAACTAGGCACTCGAGCTTTCAGGATAGCGTATGATACGTACCTATCAGGGTGCCAGTCGTGGTGACAGCACCTGATAGACCTGCATTTCTGTGTCGATACTTGACACATTGGTTTCATGATATTTCTTTTTACTCCTTTGTATATATAACAGGGGTTTAGGCCGTTGTTATATATGCCCTTACACCAATATTAATGGAATGGGACGCTAATATATGTGTATTGACATTAAATTATATACATCGTCATATTTATTCATGCAAATATACCTAGAATGTAAAGGACTCATTGACATTGGATTTAGGACATTTGAGAATTTATTTGATATTGATTACAGGATATATGTGAGATCTACTTGATATTGTACATTCGGGGTATACGAGATATACTTGATATTGTACATACGGAATATGTGAGATCTACTTGATGTTGTACATTAAGGATATGTGAGACTTACTTGATATGATAGCCAAATTGGGGGCTGATTTGAGGAAATTGGGATTTGGATTGTCTTGATGGATTTTGATCCTACCACGATGTCAGGATTCCGTGGAAATGACATGTTTCATTCCATACTCTACATTTACTGTTTTTGCACTGCTTTATGCATTAGTGTACCTGTTAGAGTACCTTCCATGACTGTTGCATTTACATACCTTTATTTATATGCATTGCTTCATGTATTAGTTGTACCTGCTAGTGTACCTTTCATAATTATTGCATTCATATGACTTTTTATTGCTATTAATTGCATATGTTAGATTCACGTTGTACGTGCATACTCGCGATTACCTGCATATGTTATTCACTATTCACGAGTTGGCAACTTACCCCCGTTGTGCCACAGTGTTTGCAGGTGTTCCTCAGGATAGTCAGAGGCAGGATATTGTCACACATCTTATCATCTTTTGCCACGGATACCACATCAGCTCACAGTGTGCAGTTTGCTTAGGTGGGTTTTATGGTTATTCGTTGTATTGTATATTCGTTGTATCCCTGTACTCTCCATCTACTATTTTCATATTGACTTAGAGACTTGGTGAGGATGATGTTGTATATTATGTTGTGACTTGTTGTCTTTTATATAGTTTCCTTTCTATCGTCTTCTATTTCTTTGCTACGGCGTCGTATATTTGTTGTGGTGGTTGTTTTCCGCCTTTGGGCGTGGATTTGCTCCCGTTGGGGATGCTTTACTTTTTATTTATGTTGTACCTACTTTTGGGGTTGGTTTTTATAAAAGTGGTGCTGCCGAAATTTTCAAGAAAGAAAATTGGACTTAAAGAATTTATACTTGAGATTTTTTTTAGGGTTTAAACAATATTTCTTATCTTTTCTTATCTTTTAATGGTTTAGATTTCTGGGTTTTGGCTTTCTTTTACTGCGTTACGCCTGTAGACGTTGCGTAGTATTAGGGTCGTCACGTGCCAATTTCGGGTCATGACAAAGTTGGTATCAGAGCGCTAGGTTTTTACCTTACGGAGTGTAGGATGACCTTGGTATGATGGAGTAGGTAGCTTAAGCAGAGTAACGTAGTGTGTGTATGTCTGCAGCATACTCACGATGCGGTACTCCATCTAAAGTGACCTAAGTACAATTGTTTGAAATTCCTTCCTTGATGATTCATATCCTTGTGATTCGATTTCCGTGTTCATATCGAATCCTATCCCTATTTATAGCCTTTGCCGCCGACGACTATGGGGACTCAGTGAGGTGCAGCGAGGGCCGAGGTCAGATTTGACTCGGGTGGGTCAATGACTGATCAGGATGGCACGCTCGTTGCACAGGTGCAGACGGATCCGCCTTCGAAAAATAGTATCGCTAGGCTTGTGGCAGAGATGCAGGACATGCGCCAGACGATGAGTTCTTTGGTGGAGACATTTGAGCGCAGCGACAGGAGGTTGTCACCCCTGTTACCCAGTTGTTCCTTGCGATCAGCGCACAGCATTCCGTCACCTACATAGCACCAGTGGATGCAGCCCTAGTTGACGAGACACGTATTCTTGAGACTTTGGGAGTTCCGGAATAGTGGAGGACTCATACCGGTGTACCATCCCAGAGACAGAGGCTTAGTCGTCGAGACAACTTTCGTGACCGTTGCGGGAGTAGCAGAGGTTTGGGATGAGGGGATTCGTGTTAGCTAGATCAGCCGTTTGTTGTGTTAACTTTTGTCAGCGATTCTTTTGTTGCGCGACACGTATTTCAGTCGTATGCCAATCGGTTAGGATATTCATCCGTCACTTGATCCTTCTAGAGATGTTGGATTTGACGTTCTCCCGGGCATGGACTGGTTAGTTACGTGCTAGGCGTCTGTGGACTACCGCGAGGAAACAGTCAGGTTTGTTTTTCCGGCAAGTCAGTTCTTGTTGTGCAGGGGGACAGTGGTGCCGCCTTTCACAGCTCGAATTCAGCCTTTTTCGCTAGTCGTCTTTTGAGGTGAGGATGTCGAGGATTCTTGGCGTTCATTCGTGATACCGGAGCCACAGTGGGTTTGTTGGACCGGGTTCTTATCATGCGAGAGTTATCTGACATTGTTCCAGATGAGCCGGCGGAGCTTAGGGAGTTTAAGGATCAGCTGTAGAGTTGTTTGTTGTGGGGATTGTGCATCTGAGCGTTTCGCATTGGGGAGCTCCTATTTCTGTTCGTCAAGGAGGAAGACGACAGTTTGAGGTTGTGTATTGATGGATCGTTAATCAAACCGGCTTACGGTGCGGACAGGTATCCTTTACCTCGCATTGACGATTTCTTCGATCAGCTCCTAAGTGCGAGACATTTTTTCTAAGTTTGTTTGGGGATCAGGTCATCATTGTTGCGGGTTCGGAGTGATGACATTCCGAAGACTGCCTTGTGTGTGCTACGGGCTTTGTGTGTACTGGTGTGTCATTGGACTCACCAATGCCCTAACAGCATTCGTAGATGTGATGAACCGGATTTCTTCAAGCCGTTCCTCGACCAGTTATTGTTGTGTTATTTACGACATTCTGGTCTATTTAATGTGTCTTGAGGGACAGGAGCAGCACTTGAGGATTTGATTTGCAGATACTGGGAGAGCCCCAGCGGTTTGCTAGATTCTCGGAGTGTTCCTTCAGGCTTGTTGTGTTGACTCCTAGGTCTTGTAGTTACAGGAGACGGTTTTCGTATGGTTCCGAGGAAGATCGAGGCCATACAACTTTGACCCAGACTTGTATACGGGATGGAAGTCCGCAGATTTTGGGCTTAGCAGGTTTTTACTGCCGTTTCATGCAGGATTGCTAGTGTAGTGCTGCACCGTTGACTGGACTGACCTGAAAGGAGGTTTCTTTTTCTTTGGACTGAGGCATGCGTGCAGAGTTTTTCAGCAGTTGGAGATTCGGTTAACAACTGCACCAGTTCTTCTTGCTTTTTGGTTCAGGCGACTTTGTTGTTTTAACTGTGATGTTTCGCGAGTGGGGATCGATTGTGTACTGAGGTGACACTATAGAGTTATTGCTTTTGCTTCCCTACATTTGGAGGAAGTACTAGCAGGATATTCCACTCACGATCTGGAGATGGCCGCGGTGGTCTTGAGTTGGAGATTTGGAGACACTACTTGTTCGAGAGTCATGTCAGATTTTCACGGACTATCAGAGCTTAATGTACATCTTCCTGCAGCGGATTTTCATTGTTGAGATAGTTTTCTGCAGATTCACAGTTCTTGTGTGATCGTTGAGCACAGCTTAAGTTCGCCTCTACTGAGGGGACAGCTTGCTCATGTCCGCGCCCGATCACTTTTCCTTAATCGCTTTCGCGAGACACTGCCCGCCGATGCTCGTTCGTCAGAAATACTTGAGCATACTCGGCTGGGTAATGATTCGGAGTCCTTGATTTGTGACAAGGGTGTGATGAGTTTAGGGATGCGTTTGTGTACCTGATACTATTGGGTAGAGACGTGAAATCCTAGAGCAGGCACATCTGTCAACTCTCTGTACTTATTCAAGTTCCACCAGCATTTGACGTAACTTGTGAGATAGTTACGGGTGGGCAAGGATGTAAAGAGAAGTTTCGGATTTCGATTCAAGGTGTTGTCTTGTTGTGTGTTTTGGTTGAGCATCTGAGACCGGCTGGAGAGTTGCAATCTTAAACCATTTCGAAGTGGGAATGGGAGCAGATCTCCATGAATATTCGTTGTGGCGTATACCCAGGTTTAGTCAGGGTGTGACTCTATTCGGATGCTGGTTATCCGGTTATACTCAGTTTGCTCAGTTGTTCTTTGTTATGTTTGTGTGTTGCCCGGAGTTCCTTTATGCGTAGTATCCAATGAAGGCACCCTGTTCGCTTGCCGTCTTGGACAGAAGCTTCAGGAAGCCTTGGGTACTGGTTGAGCTTTAGCTCCGTCTTTCCATCCGCAGGATGATGGTTTTGTGAGAGCGGGCTATATCGACTCTAGAGGTTATACTCGTGTATACGTACTAATTGTTGTCGGCAGTTGGGATCGTCACTTGCCATTGTTAAGACTCTCCTTCGATAGCAGTTATCAGGAGACATTCCAATTGGCAACCTTTAAGTTTTGTTTGTTAGGTGGTGTCGATCTCCAGTCTGTTTTTCTGACTCTGCGTAGTAGGATTTTTGGACCCCATCTAGTCTAGAGACTTCGGAAATGATCCAGCTGTTTCAGGTGAGGATGATGACAGTCTTGTACGGACAGAGGTCTTATGCCGACCATGGTGATCGCAGGCTCGAGTTCGCAGTGGGAGATCATGTATTCCTACGGATTTTTCCTATGAAGGACGTGTTGAGTTTTGGGAAGCTTACCCAGAATTGTAGGTCCTTTCGAGATCCTTAAAGTGAATTAGTTCCGTTGCCTTTAATTTGGCACTTCCGTCCAGATTATTGAGTATTCATCCCGTATTTCTTGTGTCGATACTTTGCAATTACCTTCATGACCTTTCTCACATGATTCAGCACCAGACCATTTAGCTTGGATGTGATCTTTTGTTCACCAGCAGCCAATTGTGTTAATGGCTAGGCGGGTGGAGAAACTTCGGTCAAGGGTCTTGCCATCTGTGAAGGGTTTTTCTTGGACGTAGCCGTATAGTGAGGTAATCACTTGGGAGACTGCGAACGAGATATGAGAGTTTAGTAATCCTCTCTTTGAAGGTACGCTTAGTAAAAAAATTTAATTCGGGGACGAATTTTTATAAGGGGGGAGATTGTAACGTTTCAGAAATCGTTTTGCGAATTTTTCCGTCTTAGGGCAAAATAGTCGGTATTTTCCGTTTTAACCCGATTTCGATCAAACTTCCGTAAAACCTTACCGGCATTTTTTTAGCTAAAGTAAAGCTTGTGCGCGAACTTTAGGGGTATTTGAGAGGTTTTGGTTCAGATAGAATTTTTTCCAAATAAAATATTATTTTAAGCGGTATTTTGTGCACGTAAATCGGGAAATTTTTTTCTCTTGTGAATAAATTATTTTTGTCACTACAATATTTTGGAAACTTCTTTTTAAATATCTAGATATTTTTTGGAGTGCAAAAGGTTTTATTTTAAAAAGAAAAGAAAATGTGTAAAGGTGGCAAAGTGCATTTATTAGCATTTATTACTCTTTTTACTAACAATTTCTTCACAAAAAATTCATAAAAATACCCCCTCACCCTCTTGGCCGGCCCTTCCCTTCCCCTTGCTGCCGTCCATCATTTCTACCCATTTTCAACTCATTTTGCATCAAATAAATCATGAAAAATCCAAATAAAATCACAAAAACTCAAATATATTCATTTTCCTTCATTCTTGAACTCAAATCTAGCTTGGATCTTCATTCAAAACATCATTTTGGAGGAAAAAATGATGAGTTTGGTTTCTTGATTTTGATCTTTTGTGGAGATATAAAACCCTAACCCTAATCCTTTTTGTTGTTTCTAAATTTCTATTTAGCATATTAATTGTTTATTTAAGCTTTTAATTTCATGTTTGAAATTAAAGACTTGATTTTTTATGATAATCTAGTTAGGGTAAAACTTGATTTATGTGTTTAATATTTTATTGAAGTGTTAATTTGTGATTAGGAAAAGATTAACCTAGTAGAAAATGTTAATTTTTGTTAATGAACACTTTGTTTAATTATGCAATTTTGCTTACTAGGTTTTTGCTAAAATTTATTTAGCAAGTGTTAAAAATATAGGAATGGTTTAGATAGCTTAGTTAAGCTATTTTAAGGTGTTTGTAATCGCTAGATATGCGTTAGCTTGAAACTAGTGCGAAATATTGCGATAAGTTGCTTACTAGGTTTCGGGGTTTTTCCGACGTGGGTTCGATTGGTCGTTGCGAGTTTATATCTATTTTATTCCTCGTAATTGTTTGTGTTGTGTTGCGCGATCGGAACGAACTGGGTCTAGACTTAGTGTTTTGTAGTTTAGCGACCCCAATTAGGGTTTTTGGCCGATATCGTGCGCGATAGATACGCTAAGTACGTAGTAAAATTTTCAGGACGTTATTCTTGCGTTTCGATGTCTTTTCGTCGATGTAGGATATTTGCTTATGTGATGTGTTTGTGAAATTTTAGGTTCGCAAGCGGGGACTTCGGACGCTAAGATAAGAGAAAACAGGTGGTAGGCTTCACTTTGCCAGGAGCGTTGGTGAGTAGATTTAACATCTACAGGGGAATCGCCCGCATGGCGTTATGCGTCTGGGCTAGAGATGTTATTTCTGTCGCATATTCTTTGTCATATTTAGAATTGCGCATTTACCCTATTACTTAGATATTGTTGTGCTTGGACTAGTATCCTTAGGACACTGCACATATTATTGACGATTCATGTTGCACGAGCACTGATTGTATGCTACACACACCGTCAATAATTGCCATATCACGCATAACCCACTTATAGATATGATATTGCATGGTTAGGGACATTGAGACTTTGATTCATATTTCTTTACGCATTGACTTATAGCATACCTGTATACCTACATGCTTACACATAAGCTCTGACATACTTACATGTTAGTTACCTGTATACCTATAGAGTATTGTACCATTAGTGATAGGTACATGCACACTTTACGACATAACTACAGGTATACCTTGCACACCTATTTCGCTTATACTCAGGGAGTATACTACATCATTTACTTATAGGTAGATACATATGCCTTGCTATATTTTTATGTTTACACATATATCTAGTTATAGCTACATGTTTACCTTTACTTGATGTTATTTAGAATTGGAGAAATTAGGAACCGCATGATATTTATATTAACTTGTTGCAGTTAATTAGCGGATTTTCCTTTATATGCTTTCATTACAGTTTTATATTGCATATATTATATTCATGGATTTTCGCTTTGTGATATGGATTTTTCATGATGTTTTCTGGATTTGGGGACCGTGGGAGTTCATGAAATTATGCATTATTTGAAAAACCCGGTTTACCTTGATATGATATTTCTGCAGCCACCATGAGATTTATCGGTTCTGATTATATACTCCATACGAGGAGTGGGTGCCGTATGAGGGTACATGGTGGGGCCCGGTACGGTTCCCCTCGGCAAGATGATCGATGGACCTTGCCGATTGAGCCTGGAAGGTGGGCAAGTATCTACCGGTGACATTACCAATGACTCGGTGGTTATCATGTGGATACCGTCGGGAGTCATGTATGTATAGATACGTCGAGAGGCGAGGGTCAGAGCTAGGCACTCGAGCTTTCAGGATAGCGTATGATACGTACCTATCACGGTGCCAGTCGTGGTGACAGCACCTGATAGACCTGCATTTCTGTGTCGATGCTTGACACATTGATTTCATGATATTTCTTTTTACTCCTTTGTATATATAACAGGGGTTTAAGCCGTTGTTATATATGCCCTTACACCAATATTAGTGGAATAGGACGCTAATATATGTGTATTGACATTAAATTATATACATCATCATATTTATTCATGCAAATATACCTAGAATGTAAAGGACTCATTGACATTGGATTTAGGACATTTGAGAATTTATTTGATATTGATTACATGATATATGTGAGATCTACTTGATATTGTACATTCGGGGTATACGAGATATACTTGATATTGTACATACGGGATATGTGAGATCTACTTGATGTTGTACATTAAGGATATGTGAGACTTACTTGATATGATAGCCAAATTAGGGGCTGATTTGAGGAAATTGGGATTTGGATTGTCTTGAATCTTGATCCTACCACGATGTCAGGATTCCGTGGAAATGACATGTTTCATTCCATACTCTACATTTACTGTTTTTGCACTGCTTCATGCATTAGTGTACCTGTTAGAGTACCTTCCATGACTGTTGCATTTACATACCTTTATTTATATGCATTGCTTCATGTATTAGTTGTACCTGCTAGTGTACCTTTCATGATTATTGCATTCATATGACTTTTTATTGCTATTAATTGCACATGTTAGATTCACGTTGTACGTGCATACTCGCGATCACCTGCATATGTTATTTACTATTCACGAGTCGGCAACTCACCCCCGTTGTGCCATAGTGTTTGCAGGTGTTCCTCAGGATAGTCAGAGGCATGCTATTATCACACATCTTATCATCTTTTGCCACGGATACCGCATCAGCTCACAGTGTGCAGTTTGCTTAGGTGGGTTTTGTGGTTATTCGTTGTATTGTATATTCATTGTATCCCTGTACTCTCCATCTACTATTTTCATATTGACTTAGAGACTTGGTGAGGACGATATTGTATATTATGTTGTGACTTGTTGTCTTTTATATAGTTTCCTTTCTATCGTCTTCTATTTCTTCGCTACGGCGTCGTATATTTGTTGTGGTGGTTGTTTTCCACCTTTGGGTGTGGATTTGCTCCCGTTAGAGATGCTTTACTTTATATTTATGTTGTACCCATTTTTGGGGTTGGTTTTTATAAAGGAGGTGCTGCCGAAATTTTCAAGAAAGAAAATTGGACTTAAAGAATTTATACTTGAGATTTTTTTTAGGGTTTAAACAATGTTTCTTATCTTTTCTTGTCTTTTAATGGTTTAGATTTCTGGGTTTTGGTTTTCTTTTACTGCGTTACGCCTGTAGACGTTGCGTAGTATTAGGGCCGTCACGTGCTAATTTCGGGTCGTGACAAATAAGGGTTGTTTCTAGGTCGTTGCTGAAAAGTAGCATTAATTTGTTCACGACCTTGAAACGGTGGATTCAAAGGAAATTCTTCCGTCAAATGTGATGGGTTGGAACAGCAACCACACACGGTTTTGGGGAGCGTAAATTGGTTAAGGGAGGCTGAAGAGACTTTGTTTTCTATAGCATCGAGTTTCCTTTGTATCGCGGCCATTTCGGCTCTCACTGCTAAGGAAATATCGAGCTGATGGATACCTCCTCTAGACGATGATGGTCTAACGCTTTCCAACTGTAAAGTTTGTTCAGCGAGATCTTCCAGAAATTTCCAAGCTTCACCATCATCTTTAGAGAGGAAATGACATTGACATATGGTTTCAAGCATCTGTTTTGTTGCTGGATCAACACCCTCATATATAATGCGACAAAGGTCCCATCTATTGATTCCGTGATGAGAGCATTGTAGAAGAAGATCCTTAAATCGTTCAAAGTATTTCCAAAATGGTTCATTGGGAAGTTGGGTAAACTGGTTAATCTCGCTTGGAACGTAGGCGGTCTTATGATTGGGATAAAATTTATTAAGGAATGCTACAACGAATTCATCCCATTTGGCAATAGAATGTGCGGCAGTGTTATAAAGTCATTTTTCTGCTAGATCGCACAAAGTAAAAGGGAGATGACGTAATCTCACAGCATCCACAGAAAATTGTGACATGCCAATCTTTGTGCATACGTTTTCGAATTTGTTTATAAAAACGTATGCGTCTTTGGATTCAAGCCCGTGATATTTGGGCAACAGTTTGATGAAGTGGGGTTTAATTTCAAAATTATCCCCATTGGTCGGTGAAATAAATAGACAAGTAGGAAGGGATCTACGCACGGGGTTGCATCTTTCTTGGAGAGAGATGCGCGATGGATTCTGCGCACCTATGGGTGACAGCAGCGGTGTGTTATAATCTGATGGAGAGCCTTCCATCTCGGTCGATGTGGTAGGTGAAGAGGAAAAAGAAAATGAAGAAGTACCGATTTCGGAGTCGATAGCCGAAACGCGGATAAGACGGGCACTAGAATCCCGTGTCCAGCCAAGCATGCACTAAGATGGTTTAGCGCAAGTTGTAGCGTGTGTGTGATTTGAAATTGGTTTGTTTTGAAAAGTGTCGGACGTGAGAAAAATCATACAAAAATGCACAATCAACCCTAGAACTAAGGCCACCTAGGTCAAGTCACTAGACCGCTCCTAGACTTCCAAAAGACAAGCCATAGGATCAATCCTCTACCACCTCTTTATCGCTCTTGTGGCCAGGTAAGTACCAGGTAAGTGGGAGGTATCCTCTATACGAATCACCAAAAATAGCAGGCCTAATTAAGTAACCACATGCCTTAGTTACGCTTGCCTAGACACCACAAAAGAAATACGGATAAGCGATAGATTACCCACGACCTTCCTCTATCCTTATTGAGCGCGACAGTCCTTAGAGTCTTGGTCTAGATATTTTTTAATTAATGTAGGGTGATGCGGATACTCATTTAGTGATTTGTGAGGCCTAAGAAGGGTGATGAAATCCCCACCTAATCTAAATTTTGGTCTTTCCCCTTAAAGTCCGTATTAAAATATGCAAAAATAAACCAATTACAAAACACGCAAAAAGATTTTTGAGCGACGATATTTTGCAAAGAATCCAACACCGCCGCTGTTCTGCCGCCAAAACGCACTTCTTGCCGCGGTTCCGCCGCGGAGTTGAGAGTTCTTTTAACACTTTTTTCTACGGCGGCCTCCCTTGCTCCTCTGGTCCTCTCTGAAAGTCTCTGAATTTTTATCTTCTCTCTACAGTGACTCCAGATATCCTCGCAAAAATCGCACACTAATCGTTAAGTATGCAAGATGCGGTTTTGTTTTATTTTATGATATGAATCGAATAAGAATTCAATACGAATAGTAAGAAAAAATATTACGCACGTATCCCCGGCAACGACGCCATTTGATTGATTATCTATGTGAAAGTGTAGTTACCGCAATCAATAACGGTGTCGCGTATAGCCAGCCGAGATGAGTACGGGTCGTCCTCAGGGATATGTGGAATCTTTTAATCTTGCTTTAGACGTGTTGATTGAGAAGAGGAAGAATAGAAGAATAAAGAATAGTGGAGAATAGTTTCTAGATCTATGTTAAATACGGATATAAAATACAGATCTAATTTAATACGGATATAGAATATATAAGAAGACGGCTTGTAGGGTTCGTTCGGATTTAGTAGTCATGGATGACTAATAAAGATGACTCCTTTTATCTTTTGATAGATTTAAAACTAGATAGATAGTGATGAATGGGGATTACGGTTCTTGGAAGAAACTAGGGTTTCCACACTATTGACCCTTGTCCTTTCATTGATCTCTATTCATGTCTAGCCCTTAACAAAACAATTGTTAATCTGATCTCAAATCGCGGTTGAGACTAGCAATAAATTGGTAGCGTGCCCGATAAGGATGGTAACGATTCTTTTGCTAAAGTTTATAAACTTTATAAGATTTAAAAGAAGTTAAAATATTTTCTCATCCATTGTTCTACCCTAATCCTACGAACCCTATCAAGCGGAGAATTACTCGCGCATGATTGAGATAGAAGAAGAACGGATAGAGAATGAGATCATAATCTAAATACAGAAATTAAATGCTAACTAATTAAACTAATGATCTACTTTTATTAATCAACTTCACAATTACAAAACCTTCGAGTTTAGATTACAAGAGGAGGAAGAAGTTGCTCTCGATCTCTGTCTCGTAGAAAGTAGATGTTTGTTGAATCTCACGTCGCCTTATCACGTCGAATCGCGGACCTGTCGTGGATCACTTGTTTTTTGACGGTGATTTGCTTCGTGTAAAAGGTGATGATTTTTAAGTTTAGCCCTCGGTCTTTTATATAGCCCCAGAACCAGAAACTATAGATCCCCAGAATTAGGGTTTGTTGTGAAGATCCAAACCACAAAATCACAAACCCTAACTCGTTGACTCGGCCATGGATCCGCCGCATATTGCATGGTTTGGCCGCGGAACCGCGGCCGTTTGGTGTGATCATTGCCAACTTCTGAGGCTGCTTCGTTGTGACACATGAAGATTTATTTGATGTCTGGAACTTGAAAATATTTCCTGAGTCTCTGCCAGTGTTGATTTTTCTATTTATTTCACTTCATCGGCAGATTTTTGATTCCCGACATCTCAACATCTCGATCTCCTGACCTGAGCTAAACCTTGCATAATATCTCAATGAATAATATTAGTAATATTTGGTATTTTTAAGATATTATCCTAACCATTTTATATGATATTATATTTCGAGAATATTGATTAAGGATATTTAATATGATATGCATATTCAAATTATCAAAATATTATATAAATATTATATGCATACATTTTCCTTCATATTGTTAATTATAATATATAAACATAGGTAAATAGTATTTTTACAGATAAACCCAAATATGTTCTATATTTATAATAAATACTTTTAAATATTTAAGAAAAGTAAGGAAAATGCTATATCAAATGTGCGATATTTTCGACTGAACAGTGCGTTAGTAACTCCAAAAGGCATCACTAAGTACTTATAATGCCCATATCGAGTTCGGAACACTGTCTTGCAAGTATTTTCTTCTTTCACCCGAACTTGATGATACCCTGATCGTTAATCCAACTTCGAGAATACTCTCGTGCCACTGAGTTGATCGAACGCTTATACGAGGGATTGGGTACTTGTTCTTAATAGTCATCCGATTTAACTCCCGATAGTCGATGCACATCATTTGCATGCCATCTTTCTTCTTGACTAGAAGAACTGTAGCTCCCCATGGTAAACCGCTGCTGTGAATCTAGCCCTTCTTTAGTAATTCGGTAATTTGTCTCTTTACTTCTTCTAGTTCCACTGGTGCCATTGGATAATAAGCCTTTGAAATCGGCACTGCTCCAGGAATAAGATCAATCGCGAACTCCACATCTTATTTAGACGGTAAACTCGAGATGTCCTTGAACACATCCATGAAATCCCGAACTGCTATTAGCACTTCATCTGCAACTTGTTTACGAACTTCACCCTTCAGTAAACGGTTCCCTTCATCATGAATTTGCAAATTTGTTTTAAGACTTGTGGGTTATTAGTCCACCATTCTTTTGCTGCGCTACTCTGATAATTTGAGGTGGGTCTGTCAAAACTTCTTCAATCAAACATCTTACATCTGATCATTCTTGAAGCGGCCTGTACCAGCTCCTCCTGGGGTTAATCTCGAACTAGTACAATCATCATATGATCTCCTGTGTTTCTCCTTGTTCTTCGAAACGCAGACAGACTG
Organism: Agapanthus africanus; assembly: GCA_030015575.1. Taxonomy (NCBI): domain Eukaryota; kingdom Viridiplantae; phylum Streptophyta; class Magnoliopsida; order Asparagales; family Amaryllidaceae; genus Agapanthus; species Agapanthus africanus. The sequence goes on along the minus strand of JASDDO010000029.1, from coordinate 335,318,592 downwards.
GTCATTACGGGACAAGGGGAAAGATATAACGTGGTTGTTGAATTCAAGTTCGCGATAAGGCATAAATTCTTAAGCAATGAAACCGAGAGAAACAAAGTAGTACAACGAACACAAGTCAATAAAATGAATCGAATAGGACTCCAGGTTACCTAAATAGAGTATTGCATTATAACCATGCCGCGGTACATAGTTACAATCACATAATTCCATCCAAGTCGCCCAAATCTTAGTATCAGAATCGAAGGAATAAGAGGGAGAAACAATAAGGAATCAGGAGGATTCCAAGTTGAGATGCAATGTCATTTCCATATCGTTGAGATAAAAGAGTCTAAGAGAAAGATAAGTTTCAAGAATTTGAATGACAAGACAATAATGTGGCATGACATGTTCCTAAAATTCTGGGGCTTGGAGACAATGTATTGGGTACCATACCCAACTACAAATTGAACCAAGCCCAGCTAACCTAAAACCTATTCTCTGATACCAACAAAACCTTGTCATGCCCCGCTTCCCAAAATACGAAAATTTCGGGACGTAACAAAGCCAGCCATGCTACCTACGGTAAGGAAACATCCTTCCCTAGTCATATTAAGGCTGTCAATCAGTAATCAAGAACAATAAAGTACCAAATCTATCTATCATATGTCCAATAGCCACAAGAACAATAACTGGAAAGGATAGCCGAAGCAATAAAGATCCAAAGAATAACTAATCCGCATAAGAGCTATATCAATAAGGTGGTCCTCGCTGATCGGCGATCTTGTTGAATACTCACATGCTATGTCAAGTATCTGGACCATGCAAAACACAGACGTCAGCGCGTCATAATATCAATAATAATAGTATAATCAAATCAGGATGCTATACAAGATGATATGAGTGTAAATCATAATCATAGTTATAAACACAGTAGTATATAGGTGTGTCATGTGTATCCTAGAGTCTGTGCTTCTAGGTTATCTATTCTACAAGTGTTTGAATCAATTAATGAACGATTCCCTTTTTCTGTGGAAAAGACCCCTCATCGTAACTCAACAGTATATATCACGTTCATACCCCCACGGGACCACGGCACAATAAACAATGATTATTCCATTCATGCCCGGAATCATGGCAAACAATAATAATATTCTCTTGAGTTACGTTTCGGTTACATTCTTGATTTCCCCCTTTTCCCTAGGTTTTGTGTTCAAGTAAGGTATTAATAGAATGTCTACCTAATGCCAACACAGGAATAATCATATATTGGTCTTGTCTAGAAAGTCAACAAGTCAGGTCAATCAGGATAATAAGTCAGGATTGTTGGCATCAGTAAGTATTACAGGCAACAGGTATTAACATGATAATAAAAATAGTATAGTTTGGCAGGTTACAAATATGTCAAGGATAACAGAATCATATCATATACAAGAACAAGATAACAACATTAACAGGGATAACATTTTCAATCCGATTAATAACTATAAAAGTGGTATTGATTAACCATGCACAAGATAGTTCCGTTCAGAAATTCAGCGTCATCTTGATTTGTAAAATAGCTTAAAAATAGTAAAGGTCCTCCAAAAGGGATGTGTCATATACCAAAACAATGCTAATTCAATAAGGTTTTTATTTTTATAAGTTAAAGTATCTTAGGTTGTTCCTACAAAAAGTTATGAACGTTCGAAATTGAAAGGTTGCTGCTGGAACTTCTCTGGACAGCAGTTCAGAGGTACATTCATTTATAGTTTACGTTATTTAAACAATTTATTTTGCAAGTTAATATTTCACAGTGATATATTATTTTGAGTTAGCTTCGTAACGAACTAAAGAACATGTGCTAATGATTTTTCTATGATTTATAATGAATTTTATAATGTATGGTGTACAGTAAATTTCAGATTTGTCGTATCCGCTTGGTGACGACGTTTCATGTGTAAACTATAATATTTTCAAACTATATTTTTCATAACATTATAAAATAAAGATTATAAACTAATTAATGATATACGGATTATATAAATATAAACGGTATAATGATAATAATAAGAAATATTATGACGATATATATATTTATAGACATAATTATAGTATGCCGCAAGTTATAAATTTGTTATAAAACTGATTAACGTTAAATATGTTGGCTATAGTGCCCTCAAGGCAATTATCATAGTCGCAGGCATGTGGTCATGATGATTGAGGGAGGACTTATACCGATAAAACAGTCTTACTCGAGATGATAGTATGCTATCTGGTTTGTTTTTATCATCATGTACATGTTGATAGAGCACGTAGGATGCTTGCTTGAGTACCAGCATTGTGATGGCGATCACATACGTGGGAGCTGGGGGTCTATAAGCACATCCTTAAATGTCCCTAGACGTGGGAGTATCGAGACTGGGCATCGATACTCCAGTGTGGACTGGTGTATACTTATCTAGACCCTGACGAGGGGCGGTGGCCGGTCTCACAAGCCATTGGTGTCAGTTGTTCACCTAAGATAGTATACAGGTGCTCATTGGGTTATGAGTACACTGGACGGACTTGCCGGGAACATGCTAGTTGGTATTATACCTATAGTCAGATAGCAGTTCCCTGGTGACATGTGTACAGGTTAGTCTGTCGACCTGAGATCGTCATTTGTCTCATGTGAGTTCCCACTGTGCTTTGATTACTACCCTACCATGGCTCAAAGGAGTCATGCAAACAGGTTTTTGTTGGGTACAGTCCCGAGCCACATGTAGGCAGTGAGACGATCGTCGGGGATTCGTCTCTCCCGGTATTGGGGGTTGATGTCGCGCAGTGCACGGGTGGCCATCACTAGAAATTCTCGGCCGGGGTATGTGAGAATTACCGATCCAGGATCGATAATTTCTCAGGTAGTGATGGGTTTCATACCGACACGAATTATCGCTTTGTTAGGAGTCTGACTTTATCCACCCCCTAGACCCGATATGCGATACTCTTAGACGAACAGACCGGACTGTACGGATATTGTCACTGACAGGCTCAGTAGGGGTTTGGATGAGTTTGCTCGTCGGCCTTCCTTTCGCTCAATACCTGGGTAGCCGTTACGTACAGCCAGTGCCGCTGACGTGCTTATGGTTAAACCCACTGCCAGAGTATTGACGAGTCTTTAGAGTCCCACACAGAGAGTTTTCACAGTTCAGGCGATATAGTGTAGGCGACGTATGTTGATACATACAGGTGTCCGATTAAATATGTGCACGGATTGCACAGACTTTAATCAGACGGTTGATAATACTAGCGGTTTAGGATTAAGCCAGATTGTTAAATCAAGTTTTGATTTAATAATTTACATATATATTTATATATATGTATTCTAGTGTTATTGCTCACTATTCATTTTCTCTCTTGGCTATTCGTATTTTCGTACGAATACGCGTATGTGTATTTCGATACATATACCAGGAAGCATTCCATATTTATACGGAATGACTTCTAGATGATGCCACCTCATTATTGATTTTTTTAGAAAATCATTTGTTTTAGATGAGGTGGAAAAGGTGACATGGCATGGGTATGGGTTTTGTTCAAAGCATGGGCTTTGCTCATGTAGAGATTGGTATGGTGTATTTGTTTAATGAAATTGGGAATGAGATTTTTGTGGGGACATGAGAGGGGAGGCCGGGCACTTCTTGGTGGGAATTTTCTTGCTCATTTTTGGGATCAACTTGGTGCTCTCTACACTCTCATGCTCATACAAAATACTTAGCCACTTTGCTCATGCCATTAGTTTTGGTCACCCTCTTCTTCATCTTCTATTGTTGCTCACTTGAGCATGTGGTTGAGAAAAAATTATAGCGAGACTATACTACACCCCCCACTCTCCACTACTAGCTATCTTGGATGGTCGGTTGGTCCGCTTGGCGAACCTGGAGCTTGTGTCGTTTCCCTCGGGTGGATCATCGGAGATGAAGGAAGACCAGCGAGCAAAGTCGATCCGCATCACTAGGAGCTTGGAGATGGTTGAAGACCCGAATGACTTGGATCATTAGGTATAACCATTTCTATCTCTTTGTGTTTGGTTTGCTAGTTTTACGGTTAATGGTTTCGATCTTGGAATCGGGTAATGCTAGCGCCGGGTTTCAGAAAATTTTTGTTCCGCATTTGGCCACGGTTCGATGGCCGGGGCGCTCCTATAACCCTTCATGGTATCAGAGCCACCCATTAACCCATAATCTATGTTTCCCCCAATTAGAGCAAAGCTCTGTTTGAATTTCAAATTCAAAAGGTGAAGCAACGCTTCAGATCTCTTGCGCTGCGCGCAGAGCGCCACGTGTCAAAAGCAGACACGCCAACGTAAGGGGCGCTGCGCCTAAGGCAGCGCACCCCAATCAGAGCAAGGCTCTGTTTTAAAATTTAAATTTTAAAAATAAAGGAAGCAATGCTTCAGATAACTTGCGCTCTACGCTGCGCGACACGTGTCAGCGCAGGTGCGCTAGCGCAGTTGCGCTGCGCTCTGCGTGTCAAGCGCAAGTGCGCTTGCGCCAACTGCGCCATCACTAAAATTTAAATAATAAAGTGTTTAATTAATCAGAATTAAAAATTCTAGAAAGATCTTTCCAGTCTTATTAAAATAAGAAGACTATCTTCTGTAAAACAGAGGCCTTAGGATCAAAGATCCAACGGTGGGGAAATATCCCCAGATCAATCAGAGAAAGATCTCTGTAACTAACTCAACAAACCAATTGGCCCTATATAAAGGCCCCCAGACTCCAAGTCTCAGGGACAGAGAAAAAGAAAAGGGGGGACTCTGAAATTTTTTTTGAAAGGCAAGCCTTTGAAGTAAGAAGATCATCTTCTTCAAGGTAAAGAATTAAACTCTTGGAAGAATAGAGAAGAAAACATCTCATAAAAAGAAGAATTTCTTCTAAAAAAATCAAAGATCTAAGAACAAGATCAAGATCTTCAATAAAAAGAAAAAGATCAGAAAGATCCGATAATAAAAGATTTAAAGAAGTAATTTACTTCATTCTTAGATCATTTGATCTATATAAAAGCACAGCCTTTTGATGAACCATTGGTTCTTGAATCTTGAGGTAAAACCTCTTTTGAACAAGAAGAACATGTTTCTTTGATCTTGCGCTCTGCGCTTTTGTACAGTGCCTTGCACTTTTGAAATGCGCCTTTGCGCTCTTGGACTGGCGCAACTCACCAGAGCACGCCACGTGTCAACCATAGAATGATCTGCGCCTTGCGCTTTAAAAAAATAGCGCACTGCGCTCTTGGACTAGCGCAACTCACCAGAGCGCGCCACGTATCAGCAGCGCACTAGCGCAGTGCACTGGCGCAGCGCACTGCGCACAGACTTGTGCTCAGCAGAGCGTGACACGTGTCACCTCCACATGTGCTGGCGCCTTGCGCTCCTTAATTGGCGCAAAGCGCCTGACAGGCCACGTGGCACATTGTCAGACCACTAAATGCTGTGCATTATTTAAAAAAAAGGGGCAGAGCCCAATTAAAAAGCCTAACAGGCCTAATATAAATTCTATGCATTTAATTAAAAAACCTAATGATATGCATTGTTTAAAAAGGGCAGAGCCCAAGCAAAGGCTTAACAGGCCAAATATAAATAAAATGTTACACATTTTCAAATGGACTTAGCCCAATTCTGGCCATAAGTCCTCAATATAAATTGAACTGAGCACAACTGCTCTCTCAATCAATTTACACCCGGTTCGAGGGTACATCTCTTTACTCCTCTGGCATCCGTCGTTGTAATTCCTCAACGTCGTCAGAGAGGTAACGGGTCCCGATAACCACACACTGCTACGGACTGTGGGGTCCTTAAACTCATGGACTATGATGTCCTTAACCACGAACGTGATGTCTTAAAACTAATACCGGACCATGATGTCCTTAACCTTGACCGTGATGTCTTAAAACTAACATCGGACAGTGAAGTCCTTAAATCCACGGACTATGATGTCCTTAACCTTGACCGTGATGTCTTAAAACTAACACCGGACTGTGAGATCCTTAAACTCACGGACTATAATGTCCTTAACCTTGACCGTAACGTCTTAAAACTAACATTTGACCGCAATGTCCTTAAACTACCTATCGAACGCAACGTCACTAAACTAAACAATAGAGCCCCCAATTGCTCTCTTGTCGGATCTAAACGATCCCGTTAAGTCGATCTTAGTCTAAAATTAGACTAACGTGTCCTTAACGAACGTTTAAGTTGATCTTAGCCTCAAATAAGGCTAACGTATCCTTAAACACCCACCCAAACCCAAATCTAAGAAAGATACGGATTTGGACTAATCCACGTCCTACGGGCGACGACATAACTTAGTCTCCGTATACAATCCACGGGCAACCGAACACAAAACAAACACACACGACATGAAGTGATCATCTGGAGAAGGAGAAAGTTGTTACCGCGATGCGGTAGCGTAATTAACTGCAGGGGCTTGCGCTTGCAGGGAAGAGTGTCCCCATAATCAAAAACCCATCATACGAGGGGGAATCTGACGAAGTCTGCTACATCGGACGCATCCGTTTAAACCTTCGATACACGGTGTCATAAATCAACTTAGCATATTCGGAAAGGTGGACGGATAGCACCAATTAGCATCTGCCCTGAATTTCAGGCAAGACGTCTGTCTTGCGCGTCTTTCGGAGGGGAACAGATTCTGGTACGCCCAGTGGGACCTTTTCCTCTTTCCACTCCACACTTCGTGTGTCGTATTCGCGAACGAATCGCTGTTTGTTAATGGTTGCCCTCGGGTTTCAAGTTACTAAGATTTGGTCTCTTGCTTGGCACAGAAAGCAAACAGCAATGGCGTTCAACTGCTCGAACTGCTCCAACTGCAACTGCAACCGACGCTCCGCCTCACCTGGAGGTGTAGCCTATGGACCTCAGGCGGCATCACTGTTCACGATGCCAGTGGAACAAATCACCCAGGCTACTACTGGACTATTTTTCGGGACCATGCTCCCGCCAATGAGCTTCACTGCCCCAGTGACCATACCAGAAGCTCCTAAGAAGTCGGTCTTCGATCGACTTACAGCTGCTGCGGCCCCTCTCAACGGGTCGCCCAACACCAATGCCTCGGTCTTCTCCAGACTAGGCTAGAACTCCTGCGGGCCCACGATGAAGCTTGCGGTCCCAAAAAAGGTTATTCCGAAGAGAGTAACCAAAACTGCTATTGAAGTCGTCAAGGAGACTTCTCTTGCCAAGGGGTCAGTCTTTACAAGACCGACCGTCCCAACTCTCACTCCCGCTCCTGCTGCTCAAAAGACATCAGTCTTTAATAGGCTGACACCGGCAACAACCCCTCACCTGAACAAGGGGCAAGACAAGGACATCCCCTTCACCGAGCTAACTCTATCAGCTTGACATGCTCAACGTCGCCACTGGCGCCGAGTGAGGAAGTCAGGAGGCAACTCCCCTTTCGGGCTAACTCCTCCAGACCCGACGGCGGAAATTAATGCTGCTGTTCCAACCGGGAATAGCTTTGAACTGCTAAATAAAGTGCGTAGGAATTCTCCTACCGCTGTACTGAAGAGGTCTCCCCCTCCGCTGGAAAAGGCTGTGGAAGCAAAGCTAGAACAGCCCCAATCCTCTCAACGGCTGTCCTCCAAAATCTATAAAGTCTGGCGGCAGGCCCGAGACTCGGTGATCGATCCAAATTTCTCTCACCATTACAAGAAGCTGAAGGTCCAACAGGAAGTCAGCCATCCTGCTAAGCCACGAAAAGCTGTCTGGGTGCCCACCTCGACGGCTCCCTCAACTTCGACCGCTCCTGAGAAAAGAAGGCCGGAGAAGGTCCCGGTGCCGGCGACAAAAGCCAAAACACTGAACCCAAACGCCCTAAGTATGGGGGCATGGTCGTCCATACTGTTTACATAGCATCTGGGAAGGAAGATAGCCGCGCTTCGACGGGTCACCGACCACTTACCCGATCCATCACAAAGGCTTAGGAACAACAGCAGCAAAAGCTCCAAGAGATGTTAACTGCGATGGCCGCACTCACCGGACCAAAGGAGAGCCCGGAGGCGTCATCGGAGCAGCGTCGCGAACGCGAAACCGATACTGAATTCCTTCGTCGAATGCTTGAAAAGAAGGACAAGGAGGCTGCAGAACTAGCGGCCAATATAAAGCGGATGGCTCTCCTGTTCCAAGACATGGTCGAGATGATGATACAGCCGGATCCCCCAGCCAAAGACCCTCCAATAATCCTTGAAGATGACAGAGGGGAAACGTCAAATCCACCCCCGGCTCTTTCAACAGCCAAAGAGGAAACAATCTCTAAGGCCGCCCTGGATGACTATATTGCTCAACAAATACGAGTTCACCAGGCAACTGAGGCAGCCAGTCAAGTTGTCAAAACGGGGCGACCATATCCGAGCCGGTATGATCAGATAAAATACCCGCCGGGCTACACAATCCCGAAATTCCATATCTACAAGGGGACAGGCAATCCCTACCAGCATGTCGCCTAGTTCAGGGCTCTTTGTGGCAACACCGGCGGCGATGATAAGCTCTTGCTTCGCCAATTCGTCGGCAGCTTATCGGAGACGGCATTTGAGTGGTACTCCGAGCTTCCAAACGACTCTGTCAAAACTTTCATAGAGATGGAGTTGCTATTCACTCAGCGATTCGCGAGCGCCAGTGAACGCACCCCAATAACAGCTTTGGTCAATGCAAGAGTGAAGTCGGGCGAAACTTGGGTTCAATATGCAATCCGATGGCGGAACTTGTGGTCGAAGTGCGAGCAGAGCATCGAAGAAGCACCAGCGGTGGGCATGTTCGTGGGCACTCTAGATCCTCATGCAACTATTTCCCAGTTCATGATGTTCTTTAAGCCGACCACATTCCAGGCTTTAATCGACAAGCTAGCCCAAATGGATCAAATGGGTCACAGACCGTCTCCCCCGAAGCCGGAACCTCGAAACGATAAGGGTAAGGGGAAGACGACCTTCGTTGCAAACACCCAACAATAGCCCAGTGCCCCAAAGCTAGCCGATCAACTGGAGGAGAGACGACGCTATTACAATGAAAAAATGAAGCGTCCTTACACATTCCCACGGGACAAGACGAAGAGGCTGTTCGAGCTGGCTATGCGCAACAGGCTTATCAGTTTGCCGAATCCCAGGCGACCGCCGCAACCCAGCGAAGTGAATAATCCCAATTACTGCCTTTACCACCAAACGGTAAGCCATCCGATCGAGGATTGCTTCGTCTTTAAGGGATGGATCGAAGATCAATACCTACAAGGCAAGTTTGCGCTGTCTGAGAAGTGGAAAGTAAACCCACCATAACCGCACACTCTTAAGAAGACGGACACACCGGGGGCAACGTGTTCTTTTGTCGAAGAAGCTCCATGGGAGGTCGTGCTGTCAGCCAAAACCAAAAGGATGCTGAATGATCTTCATGCATGCCCGGCGGTCAGGTGGAAGAGCCCGCTGGAACCTCAGATCATCGAAGGGATGCTGAAGCCGCGCCCAAATCCAAAGATTGGTGGTAATCGCCCAAGCATTCACACCCAGCCGTCAAAATCTTCAAAGAAAAAGAAGAAGAGATCCAAAAAGCCCGTGAAGCCTGGCGACAAGCGTACGGACTTGCAGAAACAGATCGACGCGCTGGAGGAGTATAATCAGAAGGCGCGGACTCCAATCACGCTCCAAGAATTCCTCAGCCACGTCCTTGAGGACGAAGATGATGGAGAAGGCTCGTCAGATGAATCTGAGGAGTATGTGGAAAGTTGTCATGTGATCTCTCACTCGTCGATAGACGACGAAGAAACTCCTTGCACTGAGAAGCTGGGGTCAAAGCCTGAACCAGAACTTCTGGGGCCGTCAGATGAAATGATCGACACGTTCCTTAACGAAGCTCTCCTGAAAAGTAAAGCTGATCAGGAACGCGGGACGGTCATATTTGAAAGGGCCAAACGCCGGCGATTAGACGAAAGAGTCGAGACACTTCCGCCTAATCAAAAGTCATCCGTTGCGGATAAAAATAAGTTCAAGACGAGGAAAAGGTTTACTAAAGCCATATCAATGGGAATGAAGCTACCACCCTCTGAAGGAAACACTCCCGGTGAAACAGAGATGCATCCTAGCTACTGCTTATATCATCGAAAGATTTCGCACCCCACTGAGGAGTGCAATGCTTTTAAAAAATGGTGGCAGGGATATGTTGCTCACCGGCAACATTTTAAGCAGATAAAATGCAAAATTCGGCGAGAGCAAAGAAGTGCGACTGAGGTGTATAAAAGAGACACCAGTAACTGTCGCATGGTCAACACCGGGGGATCGCAAATTCTCACCTTCGGAAGCGATTCTGACGAAGAAATGGCTTTTGGCCCCCTCTTTAAAGAATCCGCATTGGGGAAGGAAGGAGAACCTAAGGCCTGTGAAAACATCCAGTTGCGCAGTCGCACACTCCCGGAAAAGAATCTCGGATCCACGAGTAAAAAAGATAAGGGAATAGAAAAGGTCTCCGAGGATATCGCCCTGGACGATCAAGTCATGAAAGAACTGACCGCCAAGGACCCGCCAAAGAAGAACAAGATGGATTACAACGTCCTGGCTCACTTGAGGAAATTGCCCTCACAACTCAGCATTCTCGATGCCCTTTTACTATCCAAAGAAGCGAGAGATTCGTTGATCAAGGCGCTATAAGAACCGGAGCAATTCCAAGCTTTTCTTGCCGAAGAAAAGATGAAGGATGAACTGGAAGATGTGCGCACAACCGATATTACCTTCGGCGATGAAGATCTCCTCCTTAGGATGTGCGAGCACAATCGTCCCCTCTATGTCTCAGGGTACTGCCACGATATAAAGATAGGCAAAATCCTGGTCGACAACGGGTCTTCCGTCAATCTTCTCAACGTGCGAGTGTTGAAGGAAATCTGCATGAGCGTCCAGCATCTCGCTCGTGATAAAATCACCATCTCTGGTTTTGACTCCCAGTCATCGCGGACTCTCGGGTCCGTGATATTGACATTACGCTTCGGGCTGCTTATCACAGACATTAAATTTCATGTCATTGACGCTAAGACATGCTACAATGCTTTGCTCGGTAGGCCTTGGTTACACGAGTACAACATCATCTCTTCTACACAACATCAGTGTATGAAATACTTTAAGGATGGTCTTGAGTATACCGTAACAGGAGAACTGAATCCATTCTCCGTAAACGAAGTCCGCAAGTACGAAAATGCAAAATACTTCTTGCCAGATTTCAAGGACACGGAAAGATGTCACAAGCCGGAGAATAAAGCTATCGCCACCATTCCAGTCTTAGGGAGTGATACTGAAGAAGAGGAAGCGATAGTTTATTCAGGTCCACCTCGGCACAACAAGCCGGGACCGTCCGCTCCTATGTTGATCTTTGGCAGCGACTCGGAAGATAAGGTCCATGCTATATTCTCTGCTCGGCCTTCAATACGAACATTCGCTGATGAAGAGCAAAGTTTGCAAATTGCTATGGTTCCGCCCAAACATCATAAAGAACTGGACGCGCTTGATACCTATAGTTTGGAAGAGCTGCAGACATTCTATGTCCCTCCTAGGCGAGAAGGTGAAAAGGCGATCCTATTCTACCGCTCCGGGGAAACTAAAGTGGAGAAAGAAATCTAGCACGGCGCAGATCCTACACTTGACAGGCTCCAGCCCATCCGCTTGACTAGATATTACACAGAAGGCTTGAAAAGGCTATTGAAGCGCCAAGGGATACCCTTCAAACAGACCACTCGAAAAGCTAAGTTCTATGACAGGATCTGGAACGTTCTCGGAACTCAGCGCAAGTTGCCCAATGGGAGAATGGAAGCAATCGGGCTTGGATACGTTCGATCCAAGAAACGGGAACTACTCCGCGATTGCTATGTCGTACATGACTTTGATGTAGAAGGAGATGCACAATGGGAGAGTGCTAATCCTGAACCAGAAAAAGTCCCCGACGTAAAAATGCCCAGTCCGTCGTTCGAAGAACAAATGGACAAGCTTATAAGGGAAGCTGGTCAAAAAGTTCGAGATGACCATAACCGTGAAATGGCCATCTATGAGAAAGCCAGGATGCAACGCCTTCTCCAACAGGTCGCGAAAGATGAAAATGCCGCTCCCTGTCAACCTGTTGTAAAAAAGACCCGACGCAGATGCAGAAACAAGTCAAAAAGCGAAAATGGCATTCAATAACGACAAAGCGTGAACAAGAAGCCACGCAGTCGGGAATCGAGCGGTCCGTATTTGTCCCTTATGAAGAAGATGAGTCGAGCATACTCTTTTCCTCAAGACAAGACAAAGAAGATACTTGACCTAGCTATAAAACACCAAATGATTACGCTGCCGGAGTCTAAACACCCCGAGCAAGTAGGCGAGGTCTCTCACCCAGATTATTGCTCTTATCACCGAGCAATAGGACATCCTCTCGAAGATTGCTTCGCCTTCAAGAACTGGGTCGAAGATCAGTATCAGCTCGGAAAGTTCGCTCTATCTGACAGTTGGAGGATAACTCCGCTACAGAAGCATGAACCCAAAGCTACGAGAATAGACCCAGATCCACATCGGTCTTGGAAGTGAGCTCGTACTTGTCATATGATAATGATATCAAAAGAAGAACCCAAGAATATGGATGACCTCCCTGGTGCTTCGAAAACAATGATGACAAGGTGATCTCAGAATTTCCACCGGCGCTAAAAGAGCTGGAAGATGGAATACACACCACTGTAGATGAGCTTAAGAAAATTAAGTTGGGGACGACAAGCGACCCGCAGCCGACATTCATCAGCGAGCTGCTGCCTGAAGAAAAGGTGGCTGCACTAAAAGACGTGCTTATGAAGTATAGAGATTGCTTCGCGTGGAATTATTCCGAAATGCCAGGACTGGATCCAGAGATTGCTTTCCACAAACTGACGATATCCCCGAACATCAAGCCGATCAAACAAGCACCGAGAAGAATGTGGCTCGAGCTTGAGATAAGCATCAACGCCGAGGTCAAGAAGCTGATCAACTCCGGCTTCATACAGGAAATTCAATATCCTGACTGGATCGCCAATATCGTCCCGGTAATGAAGAAAAATGGGACAGTGCGCATATGCGTGGACTTTCGGGATCTCAATAAAGCTTGCCCGAAGGACGACTTCCCAGTACCGGTTACCGAGCTGATGATAGACAATACGTCCACTCACGAAGTCTTCTCCTTCATGGACGGATCATCAGGATACAATCAGATAAAGATGCATCCCGAGGACCAGAAGCATACCACTTTCCGGACCCCTTTGGGTATATTCTGCTATAAAGTGATGCCCTTCGGTCTAAAGAACGCCGGTGCCACCTATCAGAGGGCCATGACGAAGATCTTCGATGACCTCATACATGAAATCGTCGAATGCTATATCGACGACCTCATGGTGAAAAGCAAATCATACGGGGAACATCTCTGTAAGTCCATATTGCGACCCCCGGTGCTTACGGGGAGGCGGAAACGGTATAAAAAACAAATTTTTATCGCAAGAGGCAACATGGACTAAACAAGGTCGGGATCGTGTCTAAACTAAACTAGCAAATACGCTAAAGGGAGTTAGCTACTCGGATGAAGGTTATACCTAAACTTGAACTCCTTCTTCTTGAGACCTTGTAGAGGTTGATGGTTCTCTTCTCGTCGCCTTCTTCCGTCGAAGATGGATCCACCTCGAAGGTTCGACCTTTGGGCTCTTTCTCGATCTTTGAGTGAACTAGGGTTTCCGGCTTGCTAAACCTTGAACCTAGAATGAGTAGAGAGTGACTAGGGTTTGCTTTTCTTTTTAAAGAGAAGGATTCTCAACACATGAGAAGGGTTCTCTTTTTCTAGAGGAAGAAGATGAAGAAGTGAGGAGAGAGAAGCTAAATGAGATAATGAGCTATCTTTTTCTTTCTTGCAACCATAATGCCAAAAGAAAAAGAATTATCTAAATAATAATAATTCAAAATAAGAATAGTTGATGGTAATTTGGAATGACCACTACCATGCTTCATTTAATGAAATGTAAGCATGAATCAAGGAGGACTTTTTAAAGCATGATGGTGGTCAACAAGTCAACCATGGTCAACAAGTCAACAAAATCAACCATAACATAATTCTCATTTAATTACTATTATTAATAGATAATTCATAAATCCATTAGGGTTTGGAAAATGATAACTGTCAACTGTGCATACGCACCCGTTCCGAAACCCTAATGAAATACCTCATCCTCCGCCTCAAGCAACTGTGCATACACACCTGCATTCTCATTCCGAGGAACAAGAATACCAAGATATAAAAGCAACCCTCAAAACATATACCGGTATCTGGCTCAAACCAGAGCCTGCCAGTATAATCCGTCCGGACTCCAAACGTGCACAAGTGCGCGGATGAGAACGAACCCTGTCGCAAAACCATGCGACCTCTACTCTGTTTTGCCCAGAGGCGAATACCCTCTGTGTGGGACTCTAAAGACTCGACACTACGCTGGCAGTGGGTTTAACCACAGACCGCAAGCGGCACTAGCTGTGCGTAACGGTCCCCAGGTAGATGCCGACAAGAAGGCTGACGAGGTGAAACCCCATCTGAACTCCTACTGAGTCTGAATGTGACATTCTCCGTACAGTCCGGTCTGTTCGTCTGATACATCGCATGTCGGGCCTAGGGGGCGGTAAAACATCAGTCCCCCAATAGCGGTACAAGTCGTGTCGGAGTGAAGCCCAAAACACCCTGAGATAACACTGGAACCTACCAGTATATCTCACTTGCCCTGGTCAGGGACTACTCGTGTAATGGCTCTCCTAGACACAGCGCGATGTCAACCCCCAATACCGGGAGAGACGAATCCTGTCTAACCGTCACTGCCTCCAAGTGCTTCGGGACTGCACCCAACCATCACCTGTTTGCACGACTCCTTTGAGCCGTGGTAGGGTAGTGATCAAAGTGCAGTGGGAACACACTCGAGGCGAAGTTCCAGTGTCAAGTCAGCGGACTAAGCTGTACTCATGTCACCTGGGAACTGATAACTGACGATAGGTATAATACCAACCTGTCAGTTCCCGACGAGTCCTGTCCAGTGTACTCGTAACCCAACGAGCACCCGTATACTATCTCCAGTACGACGTACTGATGGCTGTGGGACAGACCATCTCCCACACTCGGATGAGAAGCGCATACGCTAGTCTACTCCGGAGTATCGATGCCCTGTCTCGATAGTCCTACGACTAGGGACCTGTATAAGGATGTGCCTATAGATTACCAGCCCCCACTAGTGTGACTGCCATCACAATGCTGGTAATCAAGCAAAGATCCTAAGGGCTCCACTAATGCGTATAAGTGATATACTGAAATAAACACAAGTACACATTGAAGTAGAAACAAACCAAGTAGCATACTACTATATTGAGCAAGATTGTTTATACAAGGTGAATATCCCAAGCTTCCATTAAGTAATATACAAACTAGTATGATACAGTAATGGCCTCTAGGGCATATACACTAACAATCTCCCACTTGCACTAAGGCCATGTACTGGCGTATCGAAGACCTATCATCTCGACCAGCCGCTCGAACTGAGTCTGGGGTAGGGCCTTGGTGAATGGATCTGCAGTGTTCTCTTCTGAAGCAACCCTCCGAACCTCGATCTCCTTGCGATCCACGATCTCCCTGATCAGGTGATACCGCCTCAAGATGTGCCTGGATCTCTGATGGGACCTGGGTTCCTTTGCTAAAGCTATAGCCCCGTTGTTGTCGCAATACAGAGGTACTGGGTCAACAATGGATGGAACCACTTGAAGTTCTTTTAAGAACTTCCTTATCCAGACAGCTTCTTTTGCGGCATCAGATGCAGCGATGTATTCCGCTTCCATAGTCGAGTCTGCAACGGTTTCCTGTTTGGAACTCTTCCAACACACCGCCCCTCCATTGAGGGTAAAGACAAAACCCGACATGGACTTGGAATCATCCTTGTCACTCTGGAAGCTGGAGTCAGCAAAGGCCTCAATCTGGAGGTCTTTTCCGCCATACACCAAGAACATCTCCTTAGTCCTTCTCAGGTACTTGAGAATGTTCTTTACTGCTATCCAATGTTTCTCCCCAGGGTTTGACTGATACCGGCTTACTACACTCAGTGCATAAGCTACATCCGGTCTGGTACACAACATCGCATACATTATAGAGCCTACCGCAGAAGCGTAGGGTATAATAGACATGCGATCCCTCTCCAAATCAGTCTTGGGGGACATCTCTTTAGAGAGGGTGATCCCGTGACAAGCCGGTAGGTTACCGCGCTTGGAATCTTCCATACTGAATCTTTTCAGTACGGTGTCGATGTACCTGGACTGTGAAAGTCCTAATATCCTCTTGGATCTATCACGATGGATCCGGATCCCCAGGATGTAGGAGGCATCACCCAGGTCTTTCATGGAGAACCTGTGTGACAAGAAACCCTTGACAGATTGTAGCATAGGAATGTCATTTCCTATTAAGAGAATGTCATCCACGTATAAAACAAGGAATACTACAGTTCTCGCTACAAATCTACTATAGATGCATGGTTCATCTGGATTTTTGATAAAGTCAAATTCCTTGACCGTCTCATCAAAACAGATGTTCCAACTCCGCGATGCCTGCTTTAGTCCATAGATGGACTTAAGCAACTTGCACACCTTTCCGCTGCTCCCACTCTGAATGAAACCCTCTGGCTGATCCATATAGACACACTCCTCTAAATTTCCATTTAGAAAAGCGGTTTTTACGTCCATCTGCCAAATCTCATAATCGTGGAAAGCAGCAATGGCAAGAAGGATCCGAATGGATTTCAGCATAGCCACTGGAGAAAATGTTTCGTCATAGTCCAAGCCAGGTCTTTGACGGAAACCCTTTGCTACAAGTCTAGCTTTATAGGTCTCAACCTGTCCATCTACACCAATCTTCCTTTTGAAGATCCACTTGCATCCTACGGGTTTTACCCCGTCTGGAGCAATGTCCAACGTCCATACTTTGTTGGTGTACATGGACTCCATTTCGGTCCGCATTGCATCCAGCCATTTTACCGAGTCTACGCTCTGAACGGCCTGCTGGAAGCTAGTAGGCTCATCATAGTCTATGATGCAATCCTCTCTATCCCCGTCTATGAGAAAACCGTAGTATCTCTCGGGCGGATGAGACTGCCTACTACTTCTGCGGAGCGGCGTAGGAATGTCCTGTTCATTTGAACCCTCTGGTTCCACTAAGCTTTCAGTAATAGTCTGTGGTTCTGGAATTTCTTCCAGTTCTACTGCGCTCCCACTTGTCTGGTTTTCCAAAAACTCAGTTTCCAAGAAGTAGGCATGACGAGAAACAAGAACTTTTTGTTCCTCTTCACAGTAGAAGAAATATCCCTTAGAGTTCTTTGGATATCCCACGAACTTACACTGTACTGAGCGTGCCTCGAGCTTGTCCACATGCAGCTTTTTAACAAAAGCTGGACATCCCCAAGTCTTGATGTGACTGAGATGGGGCCTCTTCCCACACCACATCTCATATGGTGTAGTAGGCACAGTTTTAGTAGGAACTCGGTTCAATAGGTACGCAGCTGATTCTAGTGCATACCCCCAGAATGATCGCGGTAACTCAGCGTTACTCATCATGGACCGTACCATATCCAATAGGGTCCGGTTCCGTCTCTCCGATACACCGTTATGTTGCGGAGTGTATGGAGGAGTAAGCTGAGAGAGAATCCCATTCTCTTTTAAGTAATTCAGGAACTCGGCACTTAAGTATTCTCCACCTCGATCCGATCTTAGAATCTTGATGCTTTTGCCGGTTTGTTTTTCTACTTCATTCTTAAATTCCCGGAATTTTTCAAAAGATTCTGACTTATGTTTCATTAAGAAGACATAACCGTATCTTGAAAAATCATCCGTAAAAGTAATGAAGTAAGAATAACCGCTTCGCGCATGTGTAGACATTGGACCGCACACGTCGCTGTGTACGAGTCCTAAGAGCTCGCTCGCTCTTACTCCGTGTCCAGTGAACGGAGTCTTTGTCATCTTTCCTTTGAGACAGGATTGACAAGTGGCATACGATTGATATTCGAACGGATCCAAATATCCTTCTGTATGTAACTTAGTCAACCTTCTCTCATTGATGTGACCTAGTCTACAATGCCATAAGAAAGTCTGATTGATATCTGGAGACTTTCTTTTGTGTGTATTCTGGACATTGAAAATCTGTGGTTGGTTTAATACGTATATACCATTGCTCAGTGTACCTGACCCAATCAGAACTTGATTAAGGTGAATGTTTACAACATTACTTACAAACGCAAATTCATAACCTTCTTTAGAAACCAAAGATACAGAAATGATATTACAAGTTGCGTTGGGTACAAAAAAGCAATTACGCAAAACCAAAACATGCCCATCTGACATTCCCAGGTGATAGTCCCCCACGGCTTTAGCATCCATGCTAGCTCCGTTCGCAACTCTGAGGGTCATGTCACCTTCCTTCAAAAACCTACGGTTTCTCAACGCCTGCAAAGAATTACAGATATGAGATCCTGATCCGGTATCCAATACCCAGGAAGTAGAGTTTATAGAAAGACAGTTTTCAATAACATACACACCTGAAGCTGAAGCCGCAACCTGCTTCAGTTCCTGTGTCCTGGCTTTCCAAGCCCTGCAATCTTTCTTCCAGTGTCCACTCTTATGACAATAGAAGCATTCTTCCTTTCCAACAAGCTTCCCCGCAATCTTTGTTGCCTTTTCCTTTCCCTTCGTACCCACTTTACTAACACCGCCTCTTAGTTTGGCGGGGGCTTTCTTCCTCTTTCCCTTGGCTTTCGCCTTGGACCTAGAGGAAGAAGATCCTCCTACAAACAAAGCGGGTGTTTCCCTACCCTTCTGTAGGGTGCCCTCTGCGCTCCTCAGCAGGTTGAGGAGTTCTGAAAGTTCAACTTCCTTTTCTTGCAAGTTGAAATTCAGTATGAACTGGGCGTAAGTGGATGGAAGGGACTGGAGAATTAAATCTGTATAAAGTTCACTATCCAACGTGGTCCCAAGTTCCGCGAGCTCCTCAGTGTAGCCAATCATCTTAAGCACGTGGTCCGCTACCGATGATCCGACGGCCAACTTAGTCGAAAATAACTTTTTCGACACTTCGTATCTTGCGATACGAGACTGCTCTCCATACAGTTCTTTTGTATGGAGAAATATGGACTCGAGGTCCATATTCTCATGCCTCCTCTGATGTTCGTTGTCCATAGAGGCAAGCACGAGGCACCTGGCCTTCGCGCAATCAATCTCCCAAGTCTTACGGATTTCCTTATCCGCGACGCTGGAGGTGGGACCTGGGACGGGGGGAGCTTTGGTGGTAAGAAGATACCCCAGCTTGTCGTAAGCGATTGCCAATTTGACATTCCTGAGCCAATCTTTGTAGTTTGGCCCTGTCAGTATTTTTTTATCTAGAAGTAACTTAAGTCCAGTCATTTCGATTTGGTCGCTGCAGGGGGAGAGAAGAAACACTTAGCACGATGCTCTTGCAAGTTTAGAATGGTTTTTAATTTGTCTAAACAGGATGGCTCCCACTGTCTCTCGAATCCCTCCTCAAACCACAAAGGAAGAATTAGCCGGGATCAATCCCACCGTACAATACTTATTTAACCGTTCAGCCAGGCCAGTGTCGGTACTTCGAGGGAGGTTTTCCAATGCTTTCGCGAAGTTCCTTAATTTAAGAACCTCTTTTCCCTGGGGGCGTAGCCCCGCTAACACCTTTCTAGGCACCTACTAGGTTTATAGCATTGATCGTTTAGTGAGAAATTTCCCGAGGAGTAGCATATACTCACAGTAGGATCGGGATCCAAATATAATCGTGTGACGAAAATGAAGGAATCCTACCATAATCATCACACTCCAAATGGTATGCAAATCTAGCAAGTTTCAGTACTTATGAAACTCCCGATGTGGATTTTTTTCCCCATGCTCTTATGATCTTGACTTTGGCCAACAAATCATAAGTCACATGTCAAGTTCTTCCCGTCGTTCTCCAGGTTAATTTGAATCCACCCGTACATACCCTTGACTTTGGCCAACAAGGCAGTACGACTGTTCCAAATCAACGCATCTATCTATGCTGCACATGAATATCCAATAGCTACCAATCACTATGCCTTGACTTTGGCCAACAAACACAGCTTGAATACTATTGACTATTTATGTGAAACGACGGAGGGCTACGAATGGTTTTGGTAAAACCGTGAACGTAGTGAACTTGATATAATCGATGGAACGAGATAGCTTTTAGAAGGAGTGGCTCAAGCTCCGCATTTAAAAGTTAGTTTTGAAAAGAACCGAGTGGTTTTTCGAAAGTGTTCCAACGACTTTAACTTGGTTTATTATCTTGCATTAGTTCTTTTAATGCGTGATATTCTTGCATTAGTTCTTTTAATGCGTCCCATCATTTAATCCTACCATTGCAGAAAACAACCAAAATATGACGTACGCTTATGCCATTCACATTCGCCACGGGGTCCCGTCATCACTCGTTAGGTTACTTAACTAACGACAGAGCGGGGGCTGGGCTAGCGCGGCTGTAAAACATAAGCAACGCCTAAATAGAAAGCAATGATAGACATTACAGATCACAGATGAATACATTGGATATACTAGCAATCCGCAATCCTTTCGAGCCTGCAACGAAAAGCGGATTACACGGTCGCGGTGAATAGCCAAATACCCCACCCAAGACCCCTACGGGTACGGCAAACTACCCGCCAAGTACTCGGCAGTTTGTGCACCCCTCCAAGGGTCTATCCTAGGAGCAAAAACAGTAAAAAGAATTATACAATGACGGCTACAACCCCGACCCGGTTGTGCGGCCAAACAAATAATATTATTACATCAATTTACATTTACAAATGAATGAAAGAAAAAACAAAAGCTCATCTCACATCCACCCCGGCTATTCACCCGCGACAGTCCAACAGATTCATATACACAATCCAATATCATACACAGATCATGTATAACCCCGACTAATCGACTTATAGCGATTAGCCGACGTTCAATACATGCAAACATCACAGATATAACCAACATAGCCAAAGTGCAGTGAAGTTCGGAAAAAAATACGGAATTATAGGACGCCAAAAGTGAATTTCAGTTCTGGAAAATCTGGGTACATATAATATATTTTAAAAATCCCAAAACCAATACAGAAGAACACTGCACGAAAAACGATGCAGAGAAGACGACAAACGGCGGCGCTTCCGCGGCACATGCCTACCTCGTGCGGCGGAAGCGCGGCGGTTTGAATGAATTAGGGCAACGTTTTTCTTGGGTGTTCACACAAAACCCTGAGCCGAATTTAGGTATATAAATTTTTTCATTTTGAGCCAAAAAAATTTCAACAGAAACTCAGGTTTTGTAAAAGTTTGGTTTTTGGATTTTTCCGGTTCCGAACTTCGTTACACTTCACTACCAAGCTAGTTTAAGTTTAGTTAGGCTCTGATACCACTGTAAGTCCATATTGCGACCCCCGGTGCTTACGGGGAGGCGGAAACGGTATAAAAAACAAATTTTTATCGCAAGAGGCAACATGGACTAAACAAGGTCGGGATCGTGTCTAAACTAAACTAGCAAATACGCTAAAGGGAGTTAGCTACTCGGATGAAGGTTATACCTAAACTTGAACTCCTTCTTCTTGAGACCTTGTAGAGGTTGATGGTTCTCTTCTCGTCGCCTTCTTCCGTCGAAGATGGATCCACCTCGAAGGTTCGACCTTTGGGCTCTTTCTCGATCTTTGAGTGAACTAGGGTTTCCGGCTTGCTAAACCTTGAACCTAGAATGAGTAGAGAGTGACTAGGGTTTGCTTTTCTTTTTAAAGAGAAGGATTCTCAACACATGAGAAGGGTTCTCTTTTTCTAGAGGAAGAAGATGAAGAAGTGAGGAGAGAGAAGCTAAATGAGATAATGAGCTATCTTTTTCTTTCTTGCAACCATAATGCCAAAAGAAAAAGAATTATCTAAATAATAATAATTCAAAATAAGAATAGTTGATGGTAATTTGGAATGACCACTACCATGCTTCATTTAATGAAATGTAAGCATGAATCAAGGAGGACTTTTTAAAGCATGATGGTGGTCAACATTCAACCATGGTCAACAAGTCAACCATGGTCAACAAGTCAACAAAATCAACCATAACATAATTCTCATTTAATTACTATTATTAATAGATAATTCATAAATCCATTAGGGTTTGGAAAATGATAACTGTCAACTGTGCATACGCACCCGTTCCGAAACCCTAATGAAATACCTCATCCTCCGCCTCAAGCAACTGTGCATACACACCTGCATTCTCGTTCCGAGGAACAAGAATACCAAGATATAAAAGCAACCCTCAAAACATATACCGGTATCTGGCTCAAACCAGAGCCTGCCAGTATAATCCGTCCGGACTCCAAACGTGCACAAGTGCGCGGATGAGAACGAACCCTGTCGCAAAACCATGCGACCTCTACTCTGTTTTGCCCAGAGGCGAATACCCTCTGTGTGGGACTCTAAAGACTCGACACTACGCTGGCAGTGGGTTTAACCACAGACCGCAAGCGGCACTAGCTGTGCGTAACGGTCCCTAGGTAGATGCCGACAAGAAGGCTGACGAGGTGAAACCCCATCTGAACTCCTACTGAGTCTGAATGTGACATTCTCCGTACAGTCCGGTCTGTTCGTCTGATACATCGCATGTCGGGCCTAGGGGGCGGTAAAACATCAGTCCCCCAATAGCGGTACAAGTCGTGTCGGAGTGAAGCCCAAAACACCCTGAGATAACACTGGAACCTACCAGTATATCTCACTTGCCCTGGTCAGGGACTACTCGTGTAATGGCTCTCCTAGACACAGCGCGATGTCAACCCCCAATACCGGGAGAGACGAATCCTGTCTAACCGTCACTGCCTCCAAGTGCTTCGGGACTGCACCCAACCATCACCTGTTTGCACGACTCCTTTGAGCCGTGGTAGGGTAGTGATCAAAGTGCAGTGGGAACACACTCGAGGCGAAGTTCCAGTGTCAAGTCAGCGGACTAAGCTGTACTCATGTCACCTGGGAACTGATAACTGACGATAGGTATAATACCAACCTGTCAGTTCCCGACGAGTCCTGTCCAGTGTACTCGTAACCCAACGAGCACCCGTATACTATCTCCAGTACGACGTACTGATGGCTGTGGGACAGACCATCTCCCACACTCGGATGAGAAGCGCATACGCTAGTCTACTCCGGAGTATCGATGCCCTGTCTCGATAGTCCTACGACTAGGGACCTGTATAAGGATGTGCCTATAGATTACCCAGCCCCCACTAGTGTGACTGCCATCACAACGCTGGTAATCAAGCAAAGATCCTAAGGGCTCCACTAATGCGTATAAGTGATATACTGAAATAAACACAAGTACACATTGAAGTAGAAACAAACCAAGTAGCATACTACTATATTGAGCAAGATTGTTTATACAAGGTGAATATCCCAAGCTTCCATTAAGTAATATACAAACTAGTATGATACAGTAATGGCCTCTAGGGCATATACACTAACAATCTCAAGCATCTGAAGATCGTATTTCAACGCCTTCGGTAATACAACTTGAAGATGAACCCTCTCAAATGCGCGTTCGGGGTGTCCTCAGGTAAATTCCTAGGTTTCATCGTCCGACATCGAGGTATCGAGATAGATCCGTCAAATATCAAGGCGATCATGGAGATGCCCCCACCAAGGACTCTCAAGCAATTGCGGTCTCTCCAAGGGAAGCTCGCGTATATTCGGCGATTTATAGCTAATCTCTTAGGAAAATGCCGTCCTTACAGCCACCTGATGAAGAAGGGAACCCCTTTCATCTGGGATCGCAAATGCCAAAGCGCTCTAGACGAAATTAAGCAATACATGCAGAATCCGCCAGTACTGGCCGCTCCGGGCAAGGGAAAGCCTCTCATTCTGTATACAACAGCCCTCGAAGGTTCTTTAGGCACATTATGGGCACAGGAGAACGACCAAGGGAAAGAACGAGCCCTCTACTATTTGAGCCGAGTTCTACTGGGGGCAGAAAGCAACTACTCCCCCATCGAAAAACACTGCCTGGCGTTGATCTTTGCAATAACAAAGCTCAGGCACTATGCGTTGGCGCTTGAAGTCCGTCTCATTTCGAAGGTGGACCCCCTTAAATATTTAATGTCGAAGGCCATATTGACAGGGAGACTCGCTAAATGGGCCTTGCTCTTAATAGAGTTTTCGATAACCTATCAGACTCTTAAGGCAGTGAAAGGCCAGGCCATCGTCGACTTCCTCGCTGAGCATCCGATACCGGCCGATTGCCCTCTGAATTGCGAGCTGCCAGACGAACATGCGTTTGATGCGATCGACGGTAGTAATACCCGATGGGAACTCTATTTTGATGGAGCGTCTTCCATAAAGAAGCGCAAACAAAGCACCCCTATAATCAAATCGGGGGTAGGCCTCGTCTTCGTAACTCCACAAGGAGGGATAATGCGCTTTGCTTTCTCCTTAACAGAGCCGAGGACGAACAATGAAGCCGAATACGAAGCTTTGATAGCAGGCCTCGAGATCGCCATCGACATGGGAATTGAAAACCTCCTCATATATGAAGATTCTCAACTGGTCGTTGGTCAAGTAAACGTCGATTACCAGACGTGCAAGCCAGAGTTGGTGAAGTATGGCGAGAGAGTACAGCAACTGCTGACTCAAATTCCCTCCTACATACTGGAAAGCATACCGCGTGCAGAAAATAGCAAGGCGGACGTGTTAGCCAAGCTCGCTAAAGAACTGGCCGATGAGAACCTCGATGACGTCAGAATTGTGGTACAAAGCCGTCAGGTTCTCGCACCGGAAGAAATATCTCCGGAATCATCCAAAGAAAAGGGAGCGATCGAGCAGATGGCCCTGTAAATAAAAGACCAAGAAAAGGCCAAGGATTGGAGAGAGGTCTTCATAGACTACTTCAAATCCTGCCGAACGCCTGAAGATGCGTCCTCAAGACATCAGCTCATGAAACGAGCCCTATCTTTCGCCTTTGTCAATGATACTCTCTACAAGAGGTCATTTGATTCTCTGTGGTTGAGATGCCTAGGACCTGAAGAGGCGAAGAGAGTCATTCAGGAAGTTCATGACGGACTCTGCGGTTCTCACCAAGCAGGCCCGAAGATGAAGTTGAAGATTAAACGGATGGGCTACTATTGGCTCACGATGATTCAGGACTGCCTCGAATATGCGAAGCAATGCCACTCATGCCAGATTCATGGGGACTTTATCCATCAGCACCTAAATCCTCTACATCCGACAGTGGCTGGCTGGCCGTTTGAAATGTAGGGGACTGACATAATCGGCCCCATCGAACCAGCATCCTCTAGAGGACATCGATTCATTTTGGCGACGACTGATTACTTCTCCAAATGGGCAGAAGCAGTACCGCTGAGGGAAGTGAAGATGGAGAATATCCTCTATTTCTTCAAGACGCACGTCATTTATCGGTTTGGAACTCCGCGACGGATCATCTCCGATAACGGGCCAGCCTACAGAAGCCACAAGATCCCGCTTCGCGCAACAACACAATATAGACTGGAGATATTCCTCAGTTTATAATCCCCGAGCTAACGGTCTAGCTGAGGCTTTCAACAAGACCTTGATGAAGATCGTGAAGAAGACGGTGTCCCGAAATAAGAAGGACTGGCACGAGAGACTGCAAGAAGCTCTCTGGGCGTATCGAACTACGTTCAAGACGGTCACGAACACAACGCCATACGCGTTGGTATTCAGTACAGAAGCAGTACTCCCCCTCGAAATAGAATTACCCTTTCTACGAGTGGCAGTTCATTACGAGTTGATGGACAAAGAAAACGCTCACCTTCGACTTGAGGAACTTGATGCCCTTGATGAAACCCGGCTCATGGAGCAGCAAAATATGGAAACTTATAAAGCAAAGATGACACGCTCATATGAAAGATTGACCAGGCCGAGGATATTTTGCCAAGGCGAACTCGTGTTAGTGGTCAAAAGACCTATGATCCCCAATCGCGCCAAGCGGGGAAAATTCGAGCCGAACTATGAAGGCCCGTATATCATAGACAAGGTCTACCTAGTTGGAGCCTATCTACTCATGGATATGCACGGTGAAAGACCTTTCAGGCCAATAAACGGTCGCTTCCTAAAGAAATACTACGCTTAATGAGTCACAGCCTAGGTCAATGATAGATGACGATGACTATGTCCGCTCACTATCTTCCTAAGCCCAAACTCTATAAGTAGTAGCCAGCCTTCTTCAACAATGGACCGAAACGTCCTTAAACTAACGACGGACCACTATGTCCTAAAACTAGCTGTTGGCCGAGATGTCGATAAACTACAGTGGATTGCAACATCCCAAAGCAGATACAAAAAAAAGAATAAAAAGAAATAAAATAAATAAAAACGGTATATCCATAAGCAAAATGGGCACGGATGAAAACCCGAAAGAGCGTCGTGAGTAAAAACAGCAGGGCTACCGGCGAGTGTTTGTGAAAACCCGAAAGGACGCGACCTCGTTATATAAAAGGAATAAAAGAATAAAAGAATAAAAAAAAACGGTATGTCCATAAGCAAAGTGGGCACGGATGAAAACCCGAAAGGGCTCCGTGAGTAAAAGTAGCAGGGCTACCGGCGAGTGTTTGTGAAAACCCGAAAGGGTGCAGCCTCGTTAAAGGACACCTACAGGGTCCTCTCGACCTTGTAAGGAGAAACCACCCGCGTGAGATCCTTACGACTCACAAGGGAGCAATACACTTAGGAATCCTCACGATTCCTAAGGAGAAATTACACTTGCGAGATCCTCACGACTCGTAAGGAGAATCCTCTTATGAGACCCTCACGGCTCATAAGATTTGAAAGTCTTAAGTTACAGAGACCCGAACCTGTTCTTAAGCAACCCTCACAACCTTCGATACTGCCCTACAAGCGGCTCAGTGCTGACCCTTGTATACAATCCACGGGCACGAATAAACATTTCCCTAACCAAGTCCCATCCGTGACTAGGTATATGTCTACATGGTGAACAACCCTTGTAAGTCCTCTCGACTTATAAGGAGAAAACCCTTTTGTAAGATCCTTACGACTTACAGGCGGACACGCACTTAGGAATCCTCATAATTCCTAAGGAGAAAACACACCTATGAGATCCTCATGACTCGTAGGGAGAAATACCTTTATGAGACCCTTACGGCTCATGAAGTCAAAAGCCTTAGTCGATAGGATCCTAACCCTGTTCGCTAAGCCACCTTTGGTCGATATCGACAGAGGCAAATGATGATTTGCTCCTGGCAATATTCCAGTTGTAGCGGTGCTGATGCCGAAATCGGTGCCTAAATCCAAGCTTGCAGCAAAAAGCCAGCAAGCCACACATGCATACGAAATAGCCGAAATGATGGGGCAACTTGCGACAAAATCAGCAAAGTAAAAATGTATGCATGCAAAATAGCCGAAATGATTGGGCAACTCGCAATAAAAAGCAGCGAGTAAAAATAAAATAAATAGCCAAAATGATGGGGCAACTCGCAATAAAAAGCAGCAAGTAAAAATAAAACAAATAGCCGAAATAATTGGGCACCGCGAAAAATAGCCGAAATGATAGGGCAATCGCAACCTTCGCGATATAAAAAGCTGAAATGATAGAGCATCGCGGAAAGAAATAAAATAAAAAATATATATAAAATGAAATTTATGCCCTACAGGTGATATTACATCAATCCCGGTATACAATCCAGGGGCACAAACAAAGAAGGAATCACACTCCTCCTTCCGAGGTTTCATCAGAAGAAGAAGCCAAATCTCGATGGGTCATAGCCTGGAGATCATCTCAACATTCGTCTCAGCAGACACAACATCAAGTAAAGCGGAACAGCGGCAACTCCCAGTTCCATGACTCGGCGGTGTACAGATGACCGAGAGTCAAATCCCAACTCCATGAAATGCGGATATAATCAACAAATTTCCTGGTTACATGGAACGCGGATGACGTCACTTCTGACACCGTGGAAAACGTCCAGAGCGGATCCTGGTCCTCACAGAGCACGGCAGTGAACCCGTGTGAAGCATCCAGAGCGAAGCCTAGTCCTCGCTAAACACGGCAGTGAATCCGTGTGAAGCATCTAGTGCAAAATTCCTGGTCACGTGGAACACGGATAACGTCACTCTTTGACCCCGTGGAAAACGTCCAGAGCGGAGCCTAGTCCTCGCCGAACACGGCAGTGAACCCGTGTGAAGCATCTAGTGCAAAATTCCTGGTCACGTGGAACACGGATAACGTCACTCTTTGACCCCATGGAAAACGTCCAGAGCGGAACCTGGTCCTCGCCAAACACGGCAGTGAACCCGTGGGAAGCATCCAGAGTAGAATTCCTGGTCACGTGGAACACGGATAACGTCACTCTTTGACTCGCGGAAAACATCCAGAGCGGAGCCTAGTCCTCGCCAAACACGGCAGTGAACCCGTGTGAAGCATCTAGTGCAAAATTCCTGGTCACGTGGAATACAGATAACGTCACTCTTTGACCCCGTGGAAAACGTCCAGAGCGGATCCTAGTCCTCGCAGAGCATGGCAGTGAACCCGTGTGAAGCATCCAGAATGGAGCTTGGTCCTCGCCGAACACGGCAGTGAACCCGTGGGAAGCATCCAGAGTGGAGCTTGGTCCTTGCCGAACACGGCAGTGAACCCGTGGGAAGCATCCAGAGCAAAATTCCTGGTCATGTGGAACGCGGATAACGTCACTCTTTGACCCCGTGGAAAATGTCCAGAGCGGAGCCTGGTCCTCGTAGAGCACGGCAGTGAACCCGTGTGAAGCATCCAAAGCAAATATCGGACCGTGGAGTCCTTAAAATCCATGGACTATGATGTCCTTAACCTTGACCGTAATGTCTTAAAACTAACAATCAAACAAAATGATTGTAAGCTGACTTTACCTTGGTTTAAGGGTACATCTCTTCACTCTTTTGATATTCGTCGTTGAAATCCCTCAACGTCTTCAAAGAGGTGACGGGTCCCAGTAACCACACATTTCGCGGACTGTGAGGTCCTTAAAACTCACGGACTATGATGTCCTTAACCTCGACCATGATGTCTTAAAACTAACATCGGACTGTGAGGTCTTTAAACTCACGGACTATGATGTCCTTAACCTCGACCATGATGTCTTAAAACTAACGTTGGACTGTGAGGTCCTTAAACTCACGGACCATGATGTCCTTAATCTTGACCGTGATGTCTTAAAACTAACAACGGACTGTAGAGTCCTTAAATCCACGGACTATGATGTCCTTAACCTTGACCGCGATGTCTTTAAACTACAGTACCCCGGAAAGTATCCGTAACAACCCCTGACTCCGTGAAATGCGGATAAGGGCAACTTCACCCATCACTTGCGGGTCCTCACGACTCGTAAGGGAGTAAATTCTCTTGTGAGATCCGTACGACTCTCAAGAGAAAACACACTTAGGAATCCTCACGATTCCTAAGGAGAAAACGCACCTGCGGGATCCTCTTGACCTGTAGGGAGAAAATACTTTATGAGACCCTCACGGCTCATAAAGTTGAGAAGTCTCAGGGCAAACAACACAGCAAGAAAGAAGAAAGCAGAGAAATGACACAAAACATTATGAAAAATGTGTATCTTTTATTCATGAATTTAATTGAATACAAGTTACATCGTGTTAAAGAATAAAAGAAACAAATACATTTTATTTACAATTACAAATGATACAAAATGTTCATGGAGAAAGAAGCGTCTTAAGTAGGCTCATCAATTGCTCTTGCACTTCCTTCAGCGCCTTCTCCTGATCGGCTGCTACAGCCAACTCTGCTTCTACCTGGGCCCGCTGCTGCAAGTAGGATGAAAGTTGTTCTTCGATGGCTCGTCGAGCTGCTTCACGACCTTGGGCATCACGCTCAACGGTATCGAGCTTCTGCTTCAATGTTAACCCGTCGGAGATACTTTGCAGGAGGCCCTCGAAGATAACTTTCACCCGAGCAGCGTTCGCGTCGACCTCAGCACGCAGTCGAGCAGACTCGCTTGAGGTCTTTTGCATTCCCTCCGCCTTAAAGCCGCTTCTTGTTCAAGATGGCGGAAATAAGAAGCGCTCTGCTCGATCCATGCCGCCCGTTGAGTACTCGTGGCCAAAACCTCGGGGGCAGGACGCATAGGCTCCAGCTGATGCAGGCGAACCTCGATCTCCCTGCAGTGATTAACCCAAGACTCGACGACGCCTTCATTATGAAAATTTACAAGCGTCGCCAGCATCGGATTAACCTCAGCAGCGAAATCTACGGCAGATGCAGGAGCTTCTGCGTCAAGCTCCTCGACGTATCCGCTCAGCATGCTCAAACTCATCGCAGCACCCTTTGAGGATGGATGTCTGGAGAATGGGCTTGCCGGCATCATAATGCGGGACTCGAAAGGAGCTGGAACCAGAGCGATAGCTGCAAAACAAATCATAATCAGATGACAGACCTAAAAATACAAGAGATTCATGAACAATGGAATTTACTATACCAGCTGCAGCAGGAGGCAAAGCTGGGAGGACCGGTGGCGCAACTGATCTTACATCTCCTCCTTCGATCTGTAGCACTGCGATCAGGGCAAGGACGAATCAGAAACAATTCAATTATTGAAAAAAGAAAGGGCATTAATTGAAAACTATACTCACCAGCGCCACTGGAGGAAGAAAGCTCCGACGCAAGGAGAAGTGTGGGTGCAGCACCTGGTACAGGTGATCAAAAAGCACTCCTGCAAAGACGCAATAGTACAACGTCAGTACATAGATTATGCAGCATAAAGATGAAACTGATAAGTCATGAATCCATACCTTCCAGCATCTGCGACAGTACGAAAGAGGGTAGAGAGGTGGCCACCATCAGGGCAATAACTGACGGCGCTCCCTCGGGTAAAGGGGCATCAGCACTAGCCGCACCTGCGTTAGAAACAAGATAAGCCCTGTCAGGAAGGATTGCAGAATAAAAAGAAAAACGGTAACACAAAATTTACCTGATGAGTCGCCAGCCGAAACGGCGGCGTCTCCCTCCTCCATTGGAATGGGTTCGCCTCCCGTTGCCTCATCGCCCGACTCTACAGGAGCCGTCGTCAAGCTCGCGACGCCTGAAGACGACAAGGAGCCGTAAGCGGGGAGAGCGATGATCGGAGCGGCGCCTGATTCTTGAGAAAGAGCGGCCGTCTCATGCTCAGCGATCATGCCCGTCTTATCCACCACCACCTCGGGCTCGGCGGTCCCAGCCGTCTCGTCCACCACTGCCATGGGTTCATCGGTCGCAGCCGCTCCATCCGCTGCTGCCTCAGGCTCGGTCATAGCATCCATCTCATCAGCCTCCACCTCGCTCTCAGCAGTGGTGGCCGTCTCGAGCATAGTGTTAGTTATATGTATGCCCTAGAGGCCATTCCTATACATAGGATGTATATTGTAGTGGATGCTGGGACATATATAGGGAAGACTTTCTTGCTCGACATGATAGTATGCTATCTGGTTGCTCTTTACCTTAACGTGTACACTGTTTGTCTCTCTGTTACATGTTGGTAAAGCCCTTAGGATGTGTACTTGACTACCTGGACTATGATGCGGATCATACTAGTGGGGACATGGTAGTCCATAAGTACATCCTTGAAAGTCCCTAGTCGTGGGTGTATCGAGATGGGGCATCGATATACCAGAGTAGACTAGCGTATACCTTCTCGACCCATACAGATGGGCGATGGATGATCCCATATCCATTGGTGTTTGACATCAGAGATGATATACGGGTGCTCAGTGGAGACTGGGTACACTGGACGGACTCGCCGAGAACTCCCAGATGGTATTATACCTCACGTCAGATGGCAGTTCTCTGGTGACACTGGTACAGAGTAGTCTGTTGACCCGAGATCGTCATAGAGTCTTGTGTGGTTCCCACTGTGCTTTGATTTCCATCTTACCACGTCCAAGAGGGCGTGCAAAACGGTGGTTTTTGGGTACAGTCCCGAGTCACATGGAGGCAATGAGCGATAGGAGGGGATTCGTCTCTCCCGGTATAGGGGGTTGATGTTGCGCTGTGTTCGATTGGCTATAACAGGAAATCCCTGGCCAGGGTTGCTGAGATTTACTGGTAAGTGTTACTAGTAGTTTCTCGAACAGTTATAGATCTCATATCGACACGACTTATCGAGCTATTGGGGTCTGACGTTTACCACCTCTAGGCGAGATATGCGACATATCAGACGATCAGACCGGACTGTACGGTAGTGTTACTGGTTGGATTCACAGGAGTGTGAGCGGGCTTGCTCGTCGATCTTTTGATCGCTCAATACCCGGGCGGCCGTTACGTTTAGCAGACCGCTTGCGGCTTGTGGGTGCTTGATATGATCATCATCTGCTGCCGGCGTATTGACGAGTCTTTAGAGTCCTACACAGAGGTTTCCTGGTTCAAGCGAAACGAAATAGGAGCGCATATGAGATATGTGCGGGACCAAGAATAATGCGTGTATGTGATACCGTATTCCATTCTCGTGATGAATGTATCGATTAGGTTATATGCGATATACCCTAGTTATCGAATCAAGGATTGATTCGATAAACCGATACATTGGATACTAGTCGGTTATATGTGATATGACCGGATCGTTAAATCAAGTGTTGATTTAATGATTTAATGTATAATTATATATTTGATATATTACTTTGCATTAACTCGTATCGGTTCACTTTAAATGGATATTCTCACTCGGGTGTGCACATTGTATATGTGATATACTTTTGTGCACTTGATTGTATCATGTTTGATGATACATGAATGCTAGGGTTTGTGTAAAGAGTTAAACCTTAGTTAAGTAAATGGTTAGGGTTATTATATATTTATTCATTCATTTATTGAATGGTTTATTTCATTTTGGCAAAAGGAAAATGGTGGCTAATTTTGTTCTTTGTTGAAGCTTCATGAAGCTTTGAATAAAGTCCACTATTTTTGTTTTATGCCTAACCTAACCATTCACCTAACTATAGTTTGCTCTCTACACATAACCATGGTTGGATTATGATAAGTTTTGATTTTCTTTTCTATTTTAAAATAACTTATCATAACACTTATCTTCTTCTTCTTCTTCCTCACAAGAAGAAAGCTTTCTTCATCAATGGTGATTGATGTATTTGAGTGAGAAATCCAATTCTAAAGTGAACCCATTTCCTATTTCTTCATCCTCTACCTCTTGCCAAGTAGTATAGGGTGTTTCCTTCATAAGTTTTCATGGCTTGGTGAAGGTGGAGCTTGATCTAGTGATGCCTCGACGTAGATCATCTTCGGCATGGACATCGACGACCCAGCTCGCCTATTCTCCGATGAAGCCGACGCTAGAGCCCGGGATTGTATGAGGACAGCGAGGAGACTTCATTGCAGAGCTATGGAGGTGGAGAACCGGATCTACAAAGGTTGTATTTCCGTATTCTTGTAGTTAAGTGTTAACTAGTTTGCTTTGTCGCCTAGAAATCTAGCCAACGATCCGTATTAGGGTTTCTCGGCACCGTTAAAATTTGAAATTGGCATATTTGATGCCTTGTGAGACCTCTTGGGAGTGCCTAGGAACCCTACAGTGGTATCAGAGACTAGCTAGAGCCTTAGGCAAAGTCTATACGGAATTTGAAGTCCGAACGAACCGAAACCCCAAAATTTCCATGCTCTCTGTCCTTTTTCTAAAATCTGGGATTTTTCAACATTAAAAATATGCAGAAAAATCAGCAGGGATATCTAAGAGTTACGGTGAATTTTGATGACCTAATTCCATTATTACGCCGCGGATCCGCGGCACGACCATGGCTTGTGCGGCGGATCCGCGGCCGTTTTGTCGTATTGCTCATCGAAATTTGCACCATAATCAATAATAGTCAATGCTGGTTTTCCTGGGAATATTTTAATTTTTATTCCAGAGTTTTATTTTCTGGGTTGTTTTGGGGATTCGGTGTTTCGATCGGAGTATCAGATTTTGTCTGTGTGGCTTTCCGGATAAATATTAGAATATGTTAAAAAGTTCGACCGGATATAAATACCCAATTTTTCCCCTGTCGGGAAATTTCCAAGTGTTGGATTTTTCCGTGGTTTAACGACGTTCTAAGTAGTGCAAGTAACGCGATGGACCCTCTAGAAGACAACAAACCTTAACTCGATTATGTGACCGTCTTGAACTGCCCTTTGAACCTTCGGGTTTGGGGCAGTACGGCGTGCCACATGTGAGGCGTTGGCTTGACCCTTCTACGGCTGGACCGTTGGTACTGAGGCACGAACTGAATGTTGTTAGACTTGTTTCATGTGTTGATCTGTATCGGGAAAACTTGGGTGTTCGAATGTTCGATCGAAAAGTTTAACATTTTCTATTTTATCTGGAATGGGATACAATAATTGGAATTCACAAGAAGTTATGAGATAACTGAATGAATGTTATAAATCTAGCCATTTAGTCTCACTTGATCGGTTACCACGGAATTTTGATGTGATCAAAAGTCCGTCGCAATCACGTAGCGTACGCGGATACTCGCCGGGTAAACTTAATAGACATCCTCACTCCATAGCCCCGACCAAGTGACTGTAGGAGAATCCCGTCGCCGAAAGCATCCGTTCGGGTGCTCGCGGCAGCGGTGTTCCGCCTTGGTGCACTTCGTCGACGGTATCGGGGGTGCGGCCGTCTACTGAAGTTTGCGACGAGCATTCGATCAAATTGTCGGGAATCCTGTTGAATTGCCCGACTTGGTATTGAAAAGTGTTTTCGATTTTGAGACTAAAATGCGGGGTTTATAATTGTTAGGCATGCGATGTCTAAGTAATTCATTTGATTAGGCATGCGATGTCTATGTAGGTTGCGGATTCCAACTGTTGTAGTTTTACACTTTCTTTTCTGTGACCGTAAGTGTAATATGTGATATCGCCGGTTTTGTTGCTATATGTCAACGACAATTGGGATGGACATATTTACTTACGTTGATGACATGTGATGTTATGTGTTGCTGGATATGTTATATTGGATCGTCGTGTTCGAATAGCCGGGGGGTTTTTATGTGAGATGAGTGTTTTTCATTTTCATTCATGTAAAAAACTTGTATGTAATATTCTTTTATTGGGGCACTTCCAGGTTGCGGAAGTTGTCACCGTTTGTATATTATTTACTTTTCTGCACTAGGATAGACCCAAGGAGGAGGGCACAAGTAACCGGGTTCTGGAGTCCAGTGGGAGACCAACTCGAGGAGTCGGGTCCGGGTCTCCTAACTCCAGAATTGGTAGGGTTGCTTGCCGCTCTCGTAGAGGTCTAGGGGTGTAGGTTTGGCTATTCATCGCGACCGTAGAATCCGTGTTTTATACTGGCTCGTATTGAAAACACGGACGTCCTAGTATATCCAATATTTCATATGATTCTTCTGCTGCGATATCTGTGATGTGATCATGTGATGTTCTATGATAGATACAGTATATAGTATATATGATATATTATATAGGCGTTACTTATGTTTTACACCCGCTTAGCCCTGCCCCGCTCTGTCGTTAGTTACCTAACCTAACGGTGCACGAGGGGACATCGAGGCGAATGCGGATGGCATAAGTGTACGTCGTATTTATCTGTGATGTTTAGGTACTTAAATGATGGGACTTCATTAATGAGATTAATGAAATAAAAGAAACCTAAGATGTTGTAGAATCGAATTTCAAAATAAAACAGGTAGCTACAGTTCTTGCTTTGCACAGCGGTATATGTGATATATCCTGCACCTTATTCGATAAGGAAAGGACCGAGATCCCTTCACCGGGAGTGACTCCTTTAGCAATAACTGGCAGATGCTACACACTCGGTTTGTCTTTTGATTGCTTTTAAGAGTTTTTGCTTTTCACAGTGATATATATGATATATCCCGCACCTCATTCGACGAGGAAAGGACCGACGATCCCTTCACCGGGAGTGACTCCTTTAGCAAAACTAGAAAAGCCTCAAAAACACTCCATTTTAAAAATCATTTGATTCTACAACGATATCAAGTTCATTACGCAATAGGTTTTCAGAAAAACCTGTCGTAGCCCTCCGTCATTTCAGATAAGTGGTAGTTAGTATTCGTGCTACGTTTGTTGGCCTGCGTCAAGGCATAGTTTGCGGTAGCTAACTAGTATTTATCTGCTTATGCATATGATGCAGATTGGATTAGGGTAGTCGTGCGACTTTGTTGGCCTGCGTCAAGGGTCGTGCGGGTGGGTTTAATTCAATCAGGAAATGACTGGTTGAACTTGACTAGCGCACTATGGTTTGTTGGCCTGCGTCAAGGTCATAGGACGCTAGGGGCAAAAATTATCGGGAATTTCAAGTGTTGAAATTTGCAATGAGATTGCATACCTTCTATGAGATAGTTGGATCCCGATACCTGCTGCGAGTAAGAGTTACTCCTGGGAGAGTTTTACACATTATAATTAGCCGATCATGTAGGTGTCTAGAAAGGTGTTAACGGGGTTACGCCTCTGGGAAAACGAGGTTTACATTAATTAGGTTCGTGCGAAAGCACGGGGGACCTCCCTCAAAGTACCGACACTGGCCTGGCTGAAAGATTGGCGAACTTGTAGTGTGTAATTAATCCCAGCTAGTCTTTCCTTTTAGGGTTTGAAGGAAGATTTGATAAAAAGCAGTGGGAGCCATCCTGATTAGATAAAATAATAACCAATCTATTCTTGCAAGAGCGCACGCTGAGTGTTTTCTTCTCTCTCTCTCCAGGTAGCGACCATATCACGCCTTAATCAAGATAATAATACGAATTATTGACCGAACCCGCTTGTTATACTGAGCTGGGGAACGTTGGTCCCGCTCCAACTTATAATTGTTATAAGACAGAGCAGGAAATTGGGGATTACCAGAATTCACGTGCCGCCCAAACGAGGAGAGTGCATGATGATGCATCATCTTCGGGTGTGTTCATTACAGAGAACTGTTTCTCAGTATCCTTTACGTCCTGGGTATGTGATACCAGATCAGGATCCCAGATATGTAATCAGTTACATAGGGCTACAGAAAGATAGAGAACTGAGAACGGGTGATAAGTTTCATGAGGCAGAAAACGGGGCAAGAGTTGCAGCCAAGTCTGTTGGTCACTGTCACCCTGTATTACCAATACATTGATTCTGAACAAATGTTATTAGATACCGAACCTGATATACAAAATTATATCATTCTCTTTATCAGTAAAGAAATGATAAAATTTTGTATAGTTGGATAATGTTTTGAACATTTCCTATATCAAAAGTTGATCGGTTCAGGCACGTTATCTAAAAGCGTTGATGTTCTAAATCAAACTACAGTTCTTTAGTATACGGAACACACACAAGAGGAAGAGTTCAGAAATGAACGAATCCTTCTTGAGGCATTGTAGACTAGGTCATATCAATGTGACCCGACTAGCTGAAGTTACATTTAGATGCATATTTAAATCAGTTTGAATTTACATCTTATGAAACTCGCCAGTCATGTCACAAAGATATGATGACCACAGCTCTGTTTATTGGAAACAGAGAAAGAGTTAGTAAACTCTTGGGATGATACATGTTGATGTATGTAAGGTCCCCTGTCTACACATGCCAGGAAATGTTCTTTGTACTTCATTACATTCTCTGATAATCTCTCAAGATTCAGACATATGTTCCTGTTGAAACATGAGTCCGAGCCTTTTGAGATATTCACAGAATATAAGCGAGAAGTAGAGAACCAAAATACGGGTATAAGTATTATGTCCTATGATGAGATCAGGGAGGAGAATACTTGTGCATGGAATTCCTGGACTATTCTAAAGGAGAATGAGATTCTCTCTCAGCATTACTCCTCTGTATACACCATAGCACGATGGTATATCGGGGTGGAGCAATTACACCCTATGTGATAAGGTGTGCTCTATGATGAGTACTACTGAGTTACCTATTTCCTTTTGGGGAGTTATGCGCTTGAAAAGCTGCATACCTATTGAACAGGGTTCAAATCAAATCAGTTGCTTACCACTTCATATGTGATATGGAATGGGAAGAGCCCATGTCTTAAGCTAGTTAAGATTTGGAGTTGTCCGGCCTATGTCAAAAAGCAAAATCCGGACAAGCTCGAGGCAAGGTCTGTATGTAGAACTGGAAAGATTCCAGCTATACAAACTACAGCAGATGATTTGATAGAACCAAAGGATTCAATAGTTACCAACAAACCTCAGCCTCTCCGCCGATCTAGTGAGGTTCCTCACCCGCCTGAGAGATACTTCGGTTACTCTATGACAGTGGGAGCGAGGATTGCATCATGAGATGATGACCCAACTAGTTTCGAGCTGGCCATCAAGAGTGGGACTCTGTAAGAATGGCTGGATGCTTAGTGATCTGAGATGGAATCCTTATACACCAACAAAGTATGGACTTTGGTTGCAATATCTGAAGGGTTAAATCCCCATCAGGAGCAAGTAAATCTTGAGAAGATTACTTGGTGTAGATCGAAAAGTTGAGACTTTCAAAGCTAGACTTGTTAAAGCTTTTCGTCATTGACCAGGCGTGGATAATGATGAAACATTTTCAAGTGGCTATGCTTAAGTCCATCCAGATCCTACTTGCCACGGCTACTTACCATGACTACGATATCTGGCGGTTGGGTGCCATGACTGCTTTTCTAAATGATGTTTTAGAAGAGTGCGTCTATAAGTACACAGCCAGAGGGCCTCATAGACAGTGGGAGCAGCGGAAACGTGTGCAAGATGCTTTATAGGATTAAAGCAGGCATCGCGGAGTTGGAACATCTGTTTTGATGGATTAGTCAAAGAGTTTGACATCATCAAAATGGTAGATGAACCTTGTATAAACAAAAAGATAGTAGGGAGTATGGTGGTGATCCTCGTAGAGTACGTGGATGACATACTCTTGATAAGAAAGGAGTTTCTTATGCTACGCTCGATCAATCTCCATTTATCACAAAGATTCTCCGTGTAGGATCAAAATGATACCTCCTAAATCCTGGTATTTGGATCTATGAGATAGATCTAATTGGATATTAGCATACTCACTAGTTGTAGTGAGAAGGTATCAATCGACCCTGGGGAGAATCACTGGAAGTGTTCCAGGGTGATAAAGACGACTGAATGTCAGTCACAGGCATTGTCTTTACCCTAAGCAAAGGGACGGTATGTTGGAAGAGTTCCAAGCTAGATACCGTGACATACTAGACGATAAAGGATGGATACATCGCTACTTAAGATGCTACCAAAGAGGCTGTTTGGGTGTATATTGGTTCATGAGATGAACTATGTTCCTCCCATTGTGTGACAATGGAGTTGTGGCTTATGCCAATGAACGCAGGTCCTATCAGTGATCCAGACATATTCTAAGGCAGTATCACTTGATCATGGAGATGGTTGATCCCTAAGGGATCGAAGTTAGGAGAGTAGACTCAGAGGACAACACAGCGGATCCACTCACAAAGGCCTGTTCCCAGAGAGAGACTTTTATGGGATGGTTGAGTATGAGATACTTCAACCACTGCTACAGATGGCCCTAGTGCAAGTGGGAGATTGTTAGTTATGTGTATGCCCTAGAGGCCATTACTATACAAAGGATGTATATTGTAGTGGATGCTGGGACATATATAGGGAAGACTTTCTTGCTCGACATAATAGTATGCTATCTGGTTGCTCTTTACCTTAACGTGTACACTGTTTGTCTCTCTGTTACATGTTGGTAAAGCCCTTAGGATGTGTACTTGACTACCTGGACTATGATGCGGATCATACTAGTAGGGACATGGTAGTCCATAAGTACATCCTTGAAAGTCCCTAGTCGTAGGTGTATCGAGATGGGGCATCGATATACCAGAGTAGACTAGCGTATACCTTCTCGACCCATACAGATGGGTGATGGATGATCCCATATCCATTGGTGTTTGACATCAGAGATGATATACGGGTGCTCAGTGGAGACTGGGTACACTGGACGGACTCGCCGAGAACTCCCAGATGGTATTATACCTCACATCTGATGGCAGTTCTCTGGTGACACTGGTACAGAGTAGTCTGTTGACCCGAGATCGTCATAGAGTCTTGTGTGGTTCCCACTGTGCTTTGATTTCCATCTTACCACGTCCAAGAGGGCGTGCAAAACGGTGGTTTTTGGGTACAGTCCCGAGTCACATGGAGGCAATGAGCGATAGGAGGGGATTCGTCTCTCCCGGTATAGGGGGTTGATGTTGCGCTGTGTTCGATTGGCTATAACAGGAAATCCCTGGCCAGGGTTGTTGAGATTTACTGGTAAGTGTTACCAGTAGTTTCTCGAACAGTTATAGACCTCATATCGACACGACTTATCGAGCTATTGGGGTCTGACGTTTACCACCCCTAGGCGAGATATGCGACATATCAGACGATCAGACCGGACTGTACGGTAGTGTTACTGGTTGGATTCACAGGAGTGTGAGCGGGCTTGCTCGTCGATCTTCTGATCGCTCAATACCCGGGTGGCCGTTACGTTTAGCAGACCGCTTGCGGCTTGTGGGTGCTTGATATGATCATCATCTGCTGCCGGCGTATTGACGAGTCTTTAGAGTCCTACACAGAGGTTTCCTGGTTCAAGCGAAACGAAATAGGAGCGCATATGAGATATGTGCGGGACCGAGAATAATGCGTGTATGTGATACCGTATTCCATTCTCGCGATGAATGTATCGATTAGGTTATATGCGATATACCCTAGTTATCGAATCAAGGATTGATTCGATAAACCGATACATTGGATACTAGTCGGTTATATGTGATATGACCGGATCGTTAAATCAAGTGTTGATTTAATGATTTAATGTATAATTATATATTTGATATATTACTTTGCATTAACTCGTATCGGTTCACTTTAAATGGATATTCTCACTCGGGTGTGCACATTGTATATGTGATATACTTTTGTGCACTTGATTGTATCATGTTTGATGATACATGAATGCTAGGGTTTGTGTAAAGAGTTAAACCTTAGTTAAGTAAATGGTTAGGGTTATTATATATTTATTCATTCATTTATTGAATGGTTTATTTCATTTTGGCAAAAGGAAAATGGTGGCTAATTTTGTTCTTTGTTGAAGCTTCATGAAGCTTTGAATAAAGTCCACCATTTTTGTTTTATGCCTAACCTAACCATTCACCTAACTATAGTTTGCTCTCTACACATAACCATGGTTGGATTATGATAAGTTTTGATTTTCTTTTCTATTTTAAAATAACTTATCATAACACTTATCTTCTTCTTCTTCTTCCTCACAAGAAGAAAGCTTTCTTCATCAATGGTGATTGATGTATTTGAGTGAGAAATCCAATTCTAAAGTGAACCCATTTCCTATTTCTTCATCCTCTACCTCTTGCCAAGTAGTATAGGGTGTTTCCTTCACAAGTTTTCATGGCTTGGTGAAGGTGGAGCTTGATCTAGCGATGCCTCGACGTAGATCATCTTCGGCATGGACATCGACGACCTAGCTCGCCTATTCTCCGATGAAGCCGACGCTAGAGCCCGGGATTGTATGAGGACAGCGAGGAGACTTCATTGCGGAGCTATGGAGGTGGAGAACCGGATCTACAAAGGTTGTATTTCCGTATTCTTGTAGTTAAGTGTTAACTAGTTTGCTTTGTCGCCTAGAAATCTAGCCAACGATCCGTATTAGGGTTTCTCGGCACCGTTAAAATTTGAAATTGGCATGGTTGATGCCTTGTGAGACCTCTTGGGAGTGCCTAGGAACCCTACACATAGTAGGAGTGACTGCCTCGTTAGCCACTAGCTCGGGCCCGGCAACTATGGCTGCACCGTCTACCATCGCCTCGGGATCAGCTGCTACCTTCTCCACCATCCCCTCAGGCTCGACAGTTTCCGCCGCTCCTTCAGTTGGACTTGGCCCTGCAGGACAAGATGTATAAGAACCGATAGTTTTACAACTCTTGCAACAAAGTCTCAAAAAAACATTACCTGAGGTGGATTGATCGTTGGCCTCCCGAGCTGCACGCACCGCCCGTCTATGAGCAGTAGACAAGGCGACCGGAGGCTCCTCGGCAGGAGTAGCAGCGGGAGTAACGGCGCTTGGGCCCGCTCCCACGGCCAAAGCAGCGCTACGCTCCTTCGCTGCGCGCCTCAAGCGCTTCCTCTCCTCCCGGGCCGTCATGACGGACCTCTTGGAAGCCTCCTTCAGCAAGGCGTCGTCGTCCGCGTTCAGAGTTGCCTCCAGAGCCTTCAAGGCATCCATCATCGGCTTTTTGAGTTGGGTCTCTTGCGGCAATTCCGAAGAGGCCGGAACATCGACAGCTGGCCCGGGGATAATTCCTGCGTCGGCTTGCGAGGCGGGTCTTGTGGTCCCTGCAATAAGACAAGAAAATGTTAGATTGGCCATAAGAAAGGAGAATAAAGACTCAATAAGCCGAGACGTACTAACACCCGATAGAGCGCGTTTCCTTTCCTCCTCCTCGAAGGTTTTGAGGGAAGCAGCGATGGCTTCTTCGGTAGAAATTCCTGTTTAAAAAGGAAAAGCGTTAGTCAAAGACAATGATAAAAGTATGATGAAATGACAAAGAATGCAACTAGTGATTACCTGATTGCGCAATTTTAGCCAACCACGCTTCAAGCCTTGCCGATCGCTCAGAAGCCGCGATGGCGGCCGCCAGATCAGTGTCTTCTGGCGCTACGAAGAAACCCTCGTTGCTTCCGTACTCACTTAGGCCTTCGGTAAGAGGGGCCTGAGGCTCTAAGCTGAGCACATCATCAAGAGAAAGAACAGACTTCTTCTTCCTCTTCTGAGCCCGAACCCCGGTCGCACCCAAAATCAACTTGCGCTTTATGGGCACCTTAGGACGGCGGGTCCCGATGTCCAAGCCCACGCCGGACTCCGGCGAAACCACATTCACCGTCTCCACTGGAACACGGGGCGCTG
Organism: Agapanthus africanus; assembly: GCA_030015575.1. Classification (NCBI taxonomy): domain Eukaryota; kingdom Viridiplantae; phylum Streptophyta; class Magnoliopsida; order Asparagales; family Amaryllidaceae; genus Agapanthus; species Agapanthus africanus. Next base: position 335,275,647 of record JASDDO010000029.1, on the reverse strand, counting down.
GGGGCACATTTCGGTATCACGAGGCAATCTGCGCGGAGGGCTCAGCACGCGCGGTGGCTCAGCTCCAGCATCTCTCAGCGGAGGAACGACGGGGATCCTTAGCCTCAGGGGAGCTTTTTGGTCGCTGCCAGGGGGCACACCCTTGCGATCAACCAACAACCGCTTCTCTTCCCGGATGACGACACCCATCGCGTGCGCGTACCAGGCCCCGTATACATTGAGGGCCCTTGGAATGCAAGTCGGCTCGCTAATGAAGAAATGGGAGCCCGTGTTTAGCCGCATGAAGTGATGTAATGCATTCCGTATCCCCTCTCCAGTGGCCGCAGGCTCTTACAAAAATGCCTCCAGTGGGACCCCTTGGTTATAACTTAACTGCTGAGCGAAGCGATGGGGGTTGTACCTCATAAAAAGCGCCAAATCATTCTGCCTGAACACAAGGAAGCCCGACCGGATGGAGTATAAATATAGGATCTCCCGGGCTTTCAATATGGAGGCCCCGTCCTTGATGTAGGGTTCCTAGGCACACTAATGAGGTCTCACAAGTGATCAAACATGACCAATTCAAATTTTTCCAAGTACCTACAAACCCTAATACGGATCGTTAACTAGATGTATAGACGATGCGATGCAAGTAAACAACTTTAACTTAAAAGGAAAGACGCTACAACCTTTGTAGATCTGGTCCTCCACCTCCTGGGCTCCATGATGATGTCCCTCCGCTGTCCATATCGAATCCCGGACTCTAGCATCGGCTTCATCGGAGAAAAGGGCAGGCTAGGTTGTCGACTTTGATGCCGAAGATGATCTACGTCGAGGCAACTCAAGATCAAGCTCCAACTTCACCAAGTCATGAAACTTGTGAAGAAAACACCCTATACTACTTGGCAAGTGGTAGAGGATGAAGAAATAGGAAGTGGGTTCACTTTAGAATTGGATTTCTCACTCTTTTTCTCAAGTTGCCATTGATGAAGGCAAGGTTTCTTCATTGCTGAAGATGAAGAAGATGAAGAAAGAATATGATAAGTATATTTCAAAAAGGAAAATAATATGAATACTTATCATATACCAACCATAGTTAGGTGTAGAGAATAAACTATGGTTAGTTTGAATGGTTAGGGTTAAGCATGAAGACAAAATGGTCACTTAGTCAAACCTTCATGAAGCTTCAACAACAAACAAAGAAAGCCACCATTTTCTCTTTATCATTTCAAAAAGAATAATAAATAAATAAATAGATAATAAAATGAAAACCCTAACCATTACACAACCATGGTTTAATCTTTACACAAACCCAAGTGAGCATGTATCATCAAACATGATACAAACAAGTGCACAAAAATATATCACATATACAATGTGCATTTCGAGTGAGAAAATCCATTTAAAGTGAACTAATATTAGTCAATGCAAAGTAATATATCAAATATATAATTATGCATTAAATCATTAAATCAATACTTGATTTAACGATCCGGTCATATCGCATATAACAGACTAATATCCAATGTATCGGCTTATCGAATCAATCCTTGATTCGATAACTAGGGTATATCGCATACAACCAATCGATACATTCATCGCGAGAATAGAATACAATATCACATATTCGCATTATTCCCAGTCCCGCACATATCTCATATGCGCTCCTATTTCGTTTCGCTTGAGCCATGAAACCTCTGTGTAGGACTCTAAAGACTCGTCAATACGCCGGCAGCAGGTGATGATCATATCAAACACCCACAAGCCGCAAGCGGTCTGCTAAACGTAACGGCCACCCGGGTATTGAGCGATCAGAAGATCGACGAGCAAGCCCGCTCACACTCCTGTGAATCCAACCAGTAACGCTTACCATACAGTCCGGTTTGTTCGTTTGATATGTCGCATATCTCGCATAGGGGTGGTAAACGTCAGACCCCAATAGCTTGATAAGTCATGCTGACATGAGGTCCATAACAATCGTGAAACTACTGATAACTCTTACCACTATATCACTACAACCCTGACCAGGGATTTCCTGTTATGGCCAGTCAAGCATAGCGCAACATCAACCCCCAATACCGGGAGAGACGAATCCCCTCCTATCGCTCATTGCCTCCATGTGAATCGGGACTGTACCCAAAAACCACCTGTTTGCACGACTCAGTAGAGCCGTGGTAGGGTGAAAATCAAAGCACAGTAGGAGACACACAAGACTCTATGACGATCTCGGGTCAACAGACTAAGCTGTACCAGTGTCACCAGAGAACTGCCATCTGACGTGAGGTATAATACCATCTGGGAGTTCTCGGCGAGTCCGTTCAGTGTACCCAGTCTCCACTGAGCACCCGCATACCATCTCTGATGTCAAACACCAATGGATATGGGATCATCCATCGCCCATCACATGGGTCGAGAAGATATACGCTAGTCTACTCTGAAATATCGATGCCCCGTCTCGATATTCCCACGACTAGGAACATTGAAGGATGTACTCATGGACTACCCAGGCCCCACTAGTATGATCTACATCATAGTCCTGGAAGTCGAGTACACATCCTAAGGGCTTTATCAACATGTAATCAGAGAGACAGAAAGTATACATGTTAAGATAAAGAGCAACCAGATAGTGTACTATCATGTCGAGCAAGAAAGTCCTACCTATATATGTACCATCATCCACTACAATATACATCTAATGTACAGTAATGGCCTCTTGGGCATACATATAACTAACAATCTCCCACTTGCACTAGGGCCATCTGTAGCAGTAGTTGTAGTATCTAATACTCAACCATCCCCTAAAAAGTCTCTCTTTGGGAAAATGCCTTCGTGAGTGGATCCGTCGTGTTGTCCTCTGAGTCTACTCTCCTAACCTCGATCACCCTGGAGATCATCTATCTCCATGATCAGGTGATGCTGCCTCATAATATGTCTGGGTCACTGATGGGACCAGGGTTCCAAGGCCAAAGCCACACTTCCATTGTCATACAATGGCAGGAACCTAGTTCATCTTATGAACCAATATACACCCAAACTTCCTCTTTGGTAGTATCTTTAATAGCGATGTTACCAGCCTTTATTGTCTAGTTTGCCACAGTATCTAGCTTGGAACTCTTCCAACATACCGTCCCTTTATTGAGGGTAAAGACAATGCCTACGACTGACACTCATTCGTCCTTGTCACCCTGGAACTTTTCCAATGATTCTCCCCAGGATCGAGGAGGTATCACCTTTATCCTATTGGAGAATCCATGTGACAAGAGGAGATCGACCGATCGTTGTATAGGAAACTTTTTTCTATCAAGAGTATGTTGTCCATGTACAATACGAGGATGACTACCTTACTCTGTACTACCTTTTTGTTCATACAAGGTTCATCTACCATTTTGATGAAGTCAAACACTTCGACTATCACATCAAAACAGACGTTCCAACTCCGCGATGCCTGCTTCATCACATAAAACATCTTGCACACGTTTTCGCTGCTCCCACTGTTTACGAAGCCCTCTGGCTGTGTTCTTATAGACGTTCTCTTCTAAATCATTATTTAGAAAAGTAGTCATGGCACCCAACCACCAGATATCGTAGTCATGGTATGTAGCAATGGCAAGTAGGATCTGGATGGACTTAAGCATAGTCTCTGGAAAAAAAAAGGTTTCATCATTATCTACGCCTGATCGATGACGAAAACCTTTAACAAGTCTAGCTTTGAAAGTCTCAACCTTTCCATCTACACCAAGTAATCTTCTCAAGATATACTTGCTCCTGATGGGGATTTAACCCTTCAGATATAGCAGCCAAAGTCCATACTTTGCTGGTGTACATGGATTCCATCTCAGATCACTAAGCATCCAGCCATTCTTACAGAGTCCCTACTCTCGATGGCCTGCTCGAAACTAGTTGGGTCATCATCACATGATGCATTCCTCGCTCCCACTGTCATCGAGAAACCGAGGTATCTCTCAGGCGGATGAGGAACCCTACCAGATCGGCGGAGAGGCTGAGGTTCGTCGGGAACTATTGAATCCTTTGGTTCTGTCAAATCATCAGCTGCAGTTTGTATAGCTGGAACCTTTCCAGTTCTACAGAACTGACCTTACCTCGATCTTGTCCTGATTTTGCTTTAGACATAGGCCGGACAATCCCAAATCTTAACTTACTTAAGAGATAGGCTCTTCCCATACCATATTTTATATGGAGTGGTAGGCAGTGATCTGATTCGAACCTAATTCAATAGGTATGCAGCTTCTCAAGTGCACAACCCCAAAAGGAAATGGGTAACTCAGTAGTACCCATCATAGAGTACACCATATCTAATATGGTGCGATTGCTCCGCCCTGATACACCGTAGTGCTGTGGTATATTCAGAGGAGTAATACTGAGAGAGAATGTCATTTTCTTTTAGAATAGTCCAAGAATTCTATGCACAAGTATTCTCCTCCCTGATCTCATCATATGACATAATACTTATACCCGTATTTTGGTTCTCTACTTCTAATTTATATTCTGTGAATATCTCAAAAGGTTCGGACTTCTGTTTCAACAGGAACATATGACTGAATCTCGAGAGATCATCAGAGAATGTAGTGAAGTACAAAGAACCGGTCCTGGCATGTATAGACAGGGGACCTTACATACATCATTATGTATCAGTCCCAAGAGTTTACTAACTCTTTCTCTGTTTCCAATAAACAGAGCTATGGTCATCTAATCTTTGTGACATGACTGGCAAGTTTCACAAGATGTAAATTCAAACTGATTTAAATATGCATCTAAAATGCAACTTCAACCAGTCGGGTCGCATTGATGTGACCTAGTCTACAATGCCTCAAGAAGGATCCTTTCATTTCTGAACTCTTCCTCTTGTGTGTGTTCTATATATTAGGAACTGTAGTTTGATTTAGAACGTCAATGCTTTTAGATAACGTGCCTGAACCGATCAACTTTTGATATAGGAAATGTTCAAAACATTATCCATCAATACAAAATTTTATCATTTCTTTACTAATAAAGAGACTGATATGATTTTGTATATCAGGTTCGGTATCTAATAGCATTTGTTCAGAATCAATGTATTGGTAATACAGGGTGACAGTGACCAACAGACTTGGCTGCAACACTTGCCCCGTTTTCTGTCTCATGAAACTTATCACCCGTTCTCAGTTTTCTACCTTTTTGTAGCCCTATGTAACAGATTACATATCTGGGATCTTGATCCGGTATCAAATACCCAGGACGCAGAGGATACTGAGAAACAGTTCTTTGTAATGAACACACCCGAAGGAGATGCATTATATGCACTTTCTTCGTTTGGGCGGCATAAGAATTCTGGTATTCCCCTAATTCCTGCTCGGTCTTATAACAATTATAAGTTGGAGCGGGACCAACGTTCCCCAGCTCAGTATAACAAGCGGGTTCGGTCAATACATCCATATTATTATCTTGATTAAGGCGTGATATGGTCGCTACCTGGAGAGAGAGAGAAGAAAACACTCTGCATGCGCTCTTGCAAGATTAGATTGGTTATATATTTTATCTAATCAGGATGGCTCCCACTGTTTTTATCAAATCTTCCTTCAAACCTTAAAAGGAAAGATTAGCCGGGATTAATTACACTCTACAAGTTCGCCAATCTATCAGCCAGGCCAGTGTCGGTACTTTGAGGGAGGTTCCCCGTACTTTCGCACGGACCTAATTATAGTAAACCTCGTTTTCCCAGAGGCGTAACCCCGTTGACACCTTTCTAGACACCTACTTGATCGGCTAATTGTAAAGTGCAAAACTCTCCCAGGAGTAACAATTAATCGCAGTAGGTATCGGGATCCAACTATCACATAGAAGGTATGCAATCTCATTGCAAATTTCAACACTTGAAACTCCCGATAAAGATTTTTACCCCTAGCACTTATGACCTTAACTATGGTCAACAAATCATAAGCACTAGTCAAGTTCTACCCGTCATTTCGTGATTAATTAGACCCACCCACATGACCCTTAACTAAGGTCAACAAAGTCACGCGACTGTCCTAACTAATCGCATCATATGCGGTGTAGGAAGACATCACTTAGCTACCGTACACTGTGCCTTGACTATGGTCAACAAACACAGCACGAATACTAAGTACTCTACTTCCTAAAATGACGGAGGGTTGCGAATGGTTTTTGTGAAAACCTTTAACGCTTTGAACTTGATCTCGTTGCAGAATCAAATGGTTTTTAAATGGAATGTTTTTGAAGCTTTTCTAGTTTTGCTAAAGGGGTCACTCCCGGTGAAGGGATCGTCGGCCCTTTCCTCGTCGAATGAGGTGAGGGATATATCATATATATCGACTGTGCAAAGAGGAAACTATAGAAGCGATCAAGAGACAAACCGAGGGTTGTAGCATCTGCCAGTTATTGCTAAAGGAGTCACTCCCGGTGAAGGGATCTCGGTCCTTTCCTTATCGAATAAGGTGCAGGATGTTCTATAATGAACCCCGCGATGCAAAGCAAGAACTGTAGCTACCTGTTTTATTTTGAAATTCGATTCCACAACATCAATTAGGTTTATTTTCTTTCATTAATCTCATTAATGAATATCCCATCATTTAAGTCCACCTAAACATCACAGATAAATATAACGTACGCTTATGCCATCCGCATTCGCCTCGATGTCCCGTCTGCACCGTTGGGTTAGGTAACTAACGCCAGAACGAGACAGGGCTAGCGCGGGTGTAAAACATAAGCAACGTCTATATAATATATCATATATACTATATATAATATCTATCTGAACAAATCACATGATCACATCACAGATAACGCAACAGAAAATATCATATGAAATATTGGATATACTAGGACGTCCGTGTTTTTAATACGAGCCAGTATAAAACACGGATTCCACGGTCGTGATGAATAGCCAATCCCATACCCCTAGACCCCTACGAGAGCGGCAAGCAACCCAACCAATTCTGGGGTTAGGAGACCCGGACTCGACTCCTCGAGCTGGTCTCCCACTTGACCCTAGAACCTGGTTACTTGTGCTCCCCTCCTTGGGTCTATCCTAATGCGGAAAAGTAAATAATATACAAAAGGTGACATCTTCCGCAACCTGGAAGTGCCCCAATAAAAGAATATTACATATAAGTTTTTACATGAATGAAAATGAAAAACACTCATCTCACATAAAAAAAACCCCGGCTATTCAAACACGACGATCCAATATAACATATCCAGCAACACATAACATCACATGTCATCAACGTAAGTAAATATGCACATTCCAATTGTCGTTGACATATAGCAACGAAACCGGCGATATCACATATTACACTTACGGTCACAGAAAAGAAAGTGTAAAACTACAACAGTTGGAATCCGCAACCTCTTTAGACATCGCATGCCTAATCAAATGAAATACTTAGACATCACATGCCTAACAATTATAAACCCCGCATTTTAGTCTCATTATCGAAAACACTTTCCAATATCATGTCGGGCAATTCAACAGGATTCCCGACATCCTGATCGAATGCTCGTCGCAAACTTTAATGGACGGCCGCACCCCCGATACCGTCGACGAAGTGCACCAAGGCGGAACACAGCTGCCGCGAGCACCCGAACGGATGCTTTCGGCGACGGGGTTCTCCTACAGTCACTTGGTCGGGGCTATGGGGTGTAGCTGTCTATTAAGTTTACCCGGCGAGTATCCGCGTACGCTACGTGATTGCGACGGACTTTTGATCTCATCAAAATTCCGTGGCAACCGATCAAGTGAGACTAAACCGCTAGATTTATAACATTCATTCAGTTATCTCATAACTGCTTGTGAATTCCAATTATTGTATCACATTCCGGATAAATAGAAAATGTTAAACTTTCCGATCGAACAATCGAACACCCAAGTTTTCCCGATACAGCTCAACACATGAAATAAGTCTAACAACATTCAGTTCGTGCCTCAGTACCAATGGTCCAGCCGTAGAAGGGTCAAGCCAACGCCTCACATGTGGCACGCCGTACTGCCCCAAACCCGAAGGTTCAAAGGGCAGTTCAAGATGGTCACATAATCGAGTTAAGCTTTGTTGTCTTCTAGAAGGACCATCGCATTACTTGCACTACTTAGAACGTCATTAAACTATGGAAAAGTCCAACAATTGGAAATTTCCCGGCAAGGGAAAAAGTGGGTATTTATATCCGGTCGAACTTTTTAACATATTCTAAAATTATCCGGAAAAACACACAGACAAGATTAGACAATCCGATCGAAACACCGAGTCCCCAATAGAACCCAGAAAACTCAACTCTTGAGTATAATTAAAAAAAATCCTAGAAATCCAGAACCAAAATATAGGAATTACTATGCAAAAATTATGGGGCAATGTGACCAAACAGCCGCGGAACCGCCGCAGAAGCCATGCTTCTGCCGCTGTTCCGCGGCGGTTTAGATGAATCACGAGCTCGTTTTGCACCATAATTCTTAGATCTTCCTACAGAATTTTTTAAGAATTTTTAATCTGGAAAAAACCCAGTTTTTGAAAAAAGTCCAGAGAGCAAATTTGTGTTAGGGTTTCGGTTCGATCGGACTTCTAACTCCGTCTACGCATCGCCTAAGGCTCTAGCTAGTCTCTGATACCACTGTAGGGTTCCTAGGCACACTAATGAGGTCTCACAAGTGATCAAACATGACCAATTCAAATTTTTCCAAGTGCCTACAAACCCTAATACGGATCGTTAACTAGATGTATAGACGATGCGATGCAAGTAAATAACTTTAACTTAAAAGGAAAGAAGCTACAACCTTTGTAGATCCGGTGCTCCACCTCCTGGGCTCCATGATGACGTCCCTCCGCTGTCCATATCGAATCCCGGACTCTAGAATCGGCTTCATCGGAGAAAAGGGCGGGCTAGGTCGTCGACTTCTATGCCGAAGATGATCTACGTCGAGGCAACTCAAGATCAAGCTCCAACTTCACCAAGTCATGAAACTTGTGAAGAAAACACCCTATACTACTTGGCAAGTGGTAGAGGATGAAGAAATAGGAAGTGGGTTCACTTTAGAATTGGATTTCTCACTCTTTTTCTCAAGTTGCCATTGATGAAGGCAAGGTTTCTTCATTGTTGAAGATGAAGAAGATGAAGAAAGAATATGATAAGTATATTTCAAAAAGGAAAATAATATGAATACTTATCATATACCAACCATAGTTAGGTGTAGAGAATAAACTATGGTTAGTTTGAATGGTTAGGGTTAAGCATGAAGACAAAATGGTCACTTAGTCAAAGCTTCATGAAGCTTCAACAACAAACAAAGAAAGCCACCATTTTCTCTTTATCATTTCAAAAAGAATAATAAATAGATAAATAGATAATAAAATGAAAACCCTAACCATTACACAACCATGGTTTAATATTTACACAAACCCAAGTGAGCATGTATCATCAAACATGATACAAAAAAGTGCACAAAAATATATCACATATACAATGTGCATTTCGAGTGAGAAAATCCATTTAAAGTGAACTAATATTAGTCAATGCAAAGTAATATATCAAATATATAATTATGCATTAAATCATTAAATCAATACTTGATTTAACGATCCGGTCATATCGCATATAACAGACTAATATCCAATGTATCGGCTTATCGAATCAATCCTTGATTCGATAACTAGGCTATATCGCATACAACCAATCGATACATTCATCGCGAGAATAGAATACGGTATCACATATTCGCATTATTCCCGGTCCCGCACATATCTCATATGCGCTCCTATTTCGTTTCGCTTGAGCCAGGAAACCTCTGTGTAGAACTCTAAAGACTCGTCAATACGCCGGCAGCAGGTGATGATCATATCAAACACCCACAAGCCGCAAGCAGTCTGATAAACGTAACGGCCACCCGGGTATTGATCGATCAGAAGATCGACGAGCAAGCCCGCTCACACTCCTGTGAATCCAACCAGTAACACTTACCGTACAGTCCGGTTTGTTCGTCTGATATGTCGCATATCTCGCCTAGGGGTGGTAAACGTCAAACCCCAATAGCTTGATAAGTCATGCTGACATGAGGTCCATAACAATCGTGAAACTACTGATAACTTTTACCAGTATATCACTGCAACCCTGGCCAGTGATTTCCTGTTATGGCCAGTCGAGCATAGCGCAACATCAACCCCTAATACCGGGAGAGACGAATCTCCTCCTATCGCTCATTGCCTCCATGTGAATCGGGACTGTACCCAAAAACCACCTATTTGCACGACTCAGTAGAGCCGTGGTAGGGTGGAAATCAAAGCACAGTGGGAGACACACAAGACTCTATGACGATCTCGGGTCAACAGACTAAGCTGTACCAGTGTCACCAGAGAACTGCCATCTGACGTGAGGTATAATACCATCTGGGAGTTCTCGGCGAGTCCGTTCAGTGTACCCAGTCTCCACTGAGCACCCGCATACCATCTCTGATGTCAAACACCAATGGATATGGGATCATCCATCGCCCATCACATGGGTCGAGAAGATATACGCTAGTCTACTCTGGAATATCGATGCCCTATCTCGATATTCCCACGACTAGGAACATTGAAGGATGTACTCATAGACTACCCAGGCCCCACTAGTATGATCTACATCATAGTCCTGGAAGTCGAGTACACATCCTAAGGGCTTTATCAACATGTAATCAGAGAGACAGAAAGTATACATTGTAAGATAAAGAGCAACCAGATAGCGTACTATCATGTCGAGCAAGAAAGTCCTACCTATATATGTCCCAGCATCCACTACAATATACATCTAATGTACAGTAATGGCCTCTAGGGCATACATATAACTAACACTTGAAACCATCACGCAACGCCAACACTACCTTGGAAGTCTCCGGGCCGATGGTCATGACCTTGTCCGTGAAAGAAATGCTCGCTCCGACCGTGCGCGGACGAAGAAGCAACCCCCTAGCCTCCCGCGGAGACGGATTCACAATAGAGGCGCCGATCAGCCGCATAACTCTCGGGAATCTGTACTTCTCGTAAAGCGAGGGTCTTTTATGAACACCAAATACCCCGAGCATATGCATTTCCATCCATGAAGTAAAATAGTGCATCGGGAAATTGGCGGGTTGCACCCCTGGTTCATTTGCGTCCGCTGCCACGCTGAGTCCATGGTACAGGTGGGCCAACCCGGCAATTCCAATCGATAATTGTATACCATCCACCATCCGGTGCGCTGGGTAGAAAACTGACGGCCTCATATAGCGCGGGTGCATGGGGAGCGCGAACCAGCACAGCCATAGCCCCAGAAACCCCAGAAAGAAGGTCTCTTCGTCGATGCCCGGAGCGGCGATTTCCGATAAGGGGATGGCGGCAGCATCGGGAAGATAAAAACCATTTTTATCGGCTTCCAGTGCTGATCGACGATCTAAGCCCAAGCCGAAGGGGTCGTCGAGCTTGGCGAATTTTTCGCCCCGTTGTGATAAAATCTCCGGACGAAGAAAGCGGGCGATGAAGTCTGCGAAACTAACTCCCCGGCCACCCGATTCTAAATAGAGACTTTCATACATATTCAGCACTCTTACCAGGCTCAGAAACTGGTGCTGAATAGCATTCTCCGGCGTTAGGCCCATTACCAGCGGCTTGGTGGCGAAGACATATTCATCAGGAGGAAGTAGCTCTTCATAATGCTCCCCCCTCACCGGCAAACCGGAAATCTCAGCAAACTCTTCCAGGGGGATGAAGAGTTCCATGTCCATCAAAAGAAAGGAATGGGTGGGGATGTTCCATTGTTCCACGAATGCCTTAACCCACCACGTCGGAGGAACGGGATACTCGAACAATGGAGCGTAGACTGCAGGGTATAAGCCAATCTTCATCAAATGCGGCTTCTTCGCTGACAAGATGTATCTGGCCCACTGCAAATACCTGGACGATTTTCGAGGGGTCAATCCAATGTTGTAAGGTTGTCCCCAAGGGCGCGCTTCACCCTGGCATATGCGCTGCCCCAGAATATCCACAGCTGGCGGCGGCTGCACGGGAATGGCAGCAATCGAAAGCTGAAGAAGATCCTCCGAATTCCAATTTACGACCTCCACGGCATAGTTCACCGGAGGTGCATCTGCATATGAAATCGATGAGATCGGCTCTGACGGCGTCGCACAAGAAAAGCTTCGGCGACCCTTGATGATTTCACTGTACCACCTACCCCACAGATGAAGGTTCTTATACTCCGGGTCGTGATCCTTAATGAGAGCAAGAACCTCCCGGTCCACCGGCGCCTCAGGGAATCCTCCCTCTGAGCGGAAGAATGGGAATGAAAGATCAGCAGACATGGTGCCTGCAAGAAAAAGCGAAATTCAGTTATCAGCATCATAAGTTAATTTTAAAAATTCCCACGCTTGGTACTTTAAAATTTATACTACACTGCAATGCAGTGGAAAGGGGACCAAAGGGGGACCCACAAAATCCAGATGACAATGCATCAGTTAATAAGACAGCCTCATCATTGGATGAGACTGTTAATTAATGAAGAGATCCTCATAAGAATATTCTCATTAAATGAGAAATCCCTTGAGACAAGGAGAAAATCTCCCTTTTCAGAGCAAAACTCTGTCACAGAGTGACACTTGTCAAACTCTGGTCACAAGAGAATAAAATTCCTTAAAGAGCCTAGCTCTGTAATAATGATGGAAAAATCCATCAAAGGAAATATTAATTCCTAAAAATTAAAGTTTGTGATCTTAAAGATCCATGAAAAACTTTTAAGAGTTCATCATCAGAAGATCAAAAGACCTATATTCTGTCAATGAGCAAAGCTCTGTTCATGGGTTAAGAAACCCTGAAACAAATTCTTGAGAGCAAAGCTCTGCTTGTGAAACCCCAAAAGGGGATTTCTTTAGATCAAAAGATCTATAAAGAGCAAGGCTCTATTAATTAAAGTTGATTTAATTAAGTTTAAATTTTTACCTAAAATTTTCTAGGGTTCTAACTCTGAAGTTTTTTGAAAACAAGAGGAAGGCTCTGAAAATAAATTTCTTGAAGATGATAATCATCTGCTGAGGACCAAGGGTCCTATTTATAGGCGCTCAAGCGCCTCTTCAACTCCTAAGTTGATCCAACGGTCTGGATCTTACCACCGCTGCATTCACGTGTGTGCCATGTGAGCGCAACGGTGGGGGGGGCATTTGTTTCCCCCAATCAGAGCAAAGCTCTGTTTGAATTTCAAATTCAAAAGGTGAAGCAACGCTTCAGATCTTTTGCGCTGCGCACAGAGCGCCACATGTCAAAAGCAGACACACCAACGCAAGGGGCGTTGCGTCCAAGGCAGCGCACCCCAATCAGAGCAAAGCTCTGTTTTAAAATTTAAATTTTAAAAATAAAGGAAGCAACGCTTCAGATAACTTACGCTCTGCGCTGCACGACACGTGTCAGCGCAGTTGCGCAAGCGCAGTTGCTGCGTGACACGTGTCAGCGCAGGTGCGCTAGCGCAGTTGCGCTGCGCGACACGTGTCAAGCGCAGGTGCGCTTGCGCCAACTGCGCCAGCACTAAAATTTAAATAATAAAGTGTTTAATTAATCAGAATTAAAAATTCTAGAAAGATCTTTCCAGTCTTATTAAAATAAGAAGATTAACTTCTGTAAAATAGAGGCCTTAGGATCAAATATCCAACGGTAGGGAAATATCCCCAGATCAATCAGAGAAAGATCTCTGTAACTAACTCAACAAACCAATTGGCCCTATATAAAGGCCCCTAAACTCCAAGTCTCAGGGACAGAGAAAAAGAAAAGGGGGAACTCTGAAAAAATTTGAAAGGCAAGCCTTTGAAGTAAGAAGATCATCTTCTTCAAGGTAAAGAATTAAATTCTTGGAAGAACATAGATGAAAACATCTCATAAAAAGAAGAATTTCTTCTAAAAAGATCAAAGATCTAAGAACAAGATCAAGATCTTCAATAAAAAGAAAAAGAACAGATAGATCCGATCATAAAAGATTTAAAGAAGTAATTTACTTCATTCTTAGATCATTTGATCTCTATAAAGGCACAGCCTTTTGATGAACCATTGGTTCTTGAATCTTGAGATAAAACCTCTTTTGAACAAGAAGAACCTGTTTCTTTGATCTTGCGCTCTGCGTTTTTGTTCAGCGCCTTGCACTTTTGAAATGCGCCTTTGCGCTCTTAGATTGGCGCAACTCACCAGAGCGCGCCACGTGTCAACTATAGAATGATCTACGCCATGCGCTTCAAAAAAATAGCGCACCGCGCACTTGGACTAGTGCAACTCACCAGAGCGCGCCACGTGTCAGCAGCGCACTGTGCTAACAGACTTGCGCTCAGCAGAGCGTGACACGTGTCACCTCCACATGCGCTGGCGCCTTGCGCTCCTTAATTGGCGCAAAGTGCCTGACAGGCCACGTGGCATATTGTCAGACCACTAAATGCTGTGCATTATTTAAAAAAAAAGGGGGCAGAGCCCAATTAAAAAGCCTAACAGGCCTAATATAAATGCTATGCATTTAATTAAAAAGTCTAATGCTATGCATTGTTTAAAAAGGGCAGAACCCAAGCAAAGGCCCAACAGGCCAAATATAAATAAAATGTTACACATTTTCAAATGGACTTAGCCCAATTCTGGACATAAGTCTTCAATATAAATTGAACTAAGCACAACTACTTTCTCAATCAATTTACACCCGGTTTGAGGGTACATCTCTTTACTCCTCTGGCATCCGTCGTAATTCCTCAACGTCGTCAGAGAGGTAACGGGTCCCGACAACCGCACACTACTACCGACTGTGGGGTCCTTAAACTCATGGACTATGATGTCCTTAACCTCGACCGTGATGTCTTAAAACTAATACCGGACTATGATGTCCTTAACCTTGACCGTGATGTCTTAAAACTAACATCGGACTGTGAAGTCCTTAAATCCACGGACTATGATGTCCTTAACCTTGACCGTGATGTCTTAAAACTAACACCGGACTGTGAGGTCCTTAAACTCATGGACTATGATGTCCTTAACCTTGACCGCAATGTCTTAAAACTAACATTGGACCGCAATGTCCTTAAACTACCTATCGACTGCAACGTCACTAAACTAAACAATAGAGCCCCCAATTGCTCTCTTGTCGGATCTAAACGATCCCGTTAAGTCGATCTTAGTCTAAAATTAGACTAATATGTCCTTAACGAATGTTTAAGTTGATCTTAGCCTCAAATAAGGCTAACGTATCCTTAAACACCCCCCCAAACCCAAATCTAAGAAAGATACGGATTTAGACCAATCCACGTCCTATGGGCGACGGCATAACTTAGTCTCCGTATATAATCCACAGGCAACCGAACACAAAACAAACACACACGACACGAAGTGACCATCTGGAGAAGGAGAAAGTTGTTACCGCGATGCGGTAGCGTAATTAACTGCGGGGGCTTGCGCTTGTAGGGAAGAGCGTCCCCATAATCAAAAACCCCTCAAACGAGGGGAAATCTGACGAAGTCTACTACATCGGACGCATCCGTTTAAACATTCGATACACGGTGTCATAAATAAACTTGGCATCTTCGGAGAGGTGGACGGATAGCACCAATTAGCATCTGCCCCGAATTTCAGGCAAGACGTCTGTCTTGCGCGTCTTTCGGAGGGGAACAATCTAGCTTGGTTATACAATGTTAACATATCGAAATCGAATAAAACCCGATTCACAGCCCTGCACATTTGATTCTCTGTCGATTTTAAAGTGTCTTCAAAAAATTATTTAAACAACCGCAGAAGACTACTGACATGACCACAAGACCACACCCCAAACACGAGACCCTGTCGCTGGATTTTGGCCGAGCACTAGGCTTAAATTTCCGAGGAGGCCGGTTTTCTTGGGGCTTCAGGGCTTCCTTTTTGGACTGTTGTTTGGTCTCTGGAATCTCTGTGTAGTGGTATTGTTTGTTTAGCCAAATTTGGATATGGTTTTATCAGTTTTCTTGGTGCTATTCGGGGGTTATTTCGAAGTCGATAAGTTTTAATATTGTTTAAAATTTGCAGTACATTACATTTCAATCTGCGACCGTGAATGTCATTTGATCGGTAAATCTTGTCTAATCACTATAGTCCTTTTAGACGGGTTTGCGAACGTGACATTCACGTTGATGTTTTGTATTGTGCTGTGATGTTGCGGATTGTTGTGGTGGATAGCTTGCGTGCAATGGTAGTGCAGTTTGGTTATATTTGTACATTTGAGATTGCGAGGTGAGCGTCCGACATGTGGATTACCGCCACTGCCTGTTTGTATATTATTCTTTTGGGGAACGACCGGGTTGAGATCGATGTATTCGTTGTATATTATTTTCTTTTCTGTACTAGGATTACCCCGTGGTGGAGTGCACGGATAGCCGAGTTCTGGAGGGCAACGGGCCCGCATCTCATGGCGTTGAGATGGAGGGGGCTTCACTCTAGAATTGGCGGGCTATTCGCCGCACTCGTAGGGGGTATAGGTTGACCCAAGGAGGGGAGCCCAAGTTACCGGATTTCGTGAAGTGCTGGATGGCCCATTCACGTTGCTGAAGGGGGAAGCCTCGCTTCTGGTTTTGCGGGTAACTTGCAGCGCTCGTAGGGGTCTAGGATTTCATTCCACAGGTTATCCACACGACCATGGGAACGTCGGGTTTTCAGTTGTGGCTCAAAGGAAACCCGGGGATCCCAGATTATCTATATTGTTCTGTGATGCTTATTACTTATCTGTGATGTTGCATTTTACATGCCTGGAGAGATTATTATATATTGATATATATACTAGTAGATGTTGTATATGTTTTGCACCCACGCTAGCCCAGTCCCTGCTCTGTTGTTAGTTAAGTAACCTAACGGGTGATGACGGGACCCAGTGGTGAATGCTGGTGGCATATACGTACATTTTTATTTTCGTTCTTTTCTGGTGTGATTAATTGATGGGACTGCGTTGATTCTTATCAATGCAAGGAAAACAAACCTATTATTTGATGTTGTTGGAACCAAGATTTTTTTTTAAACTGACATTACAGACATTGGCTTTTGCTTTGCATAGTGGTATTCGGTTATGAATATCCAGCACCTCATTCGACGAGGCAAGGGCCGAGATCCCTTCATCGGGAGTGACCCCTTGAGTAAAAGTTTGCTTCAATGTAATAACTTTACTATAGTCGATTACTTTTTGCTTTGTATCATGGTATTCAGTTTGGAATATCCTGCACTTCATTCTACGGGGAAAGAGCCGAGATCCCTTCACCGGAAGTGACCTCTTTAGCAAAAGTTTTCGCCACTATATATTTATAAAAACACTTGGATTCCTTCAACGATATCAAGTTCATTACGTTAAAGGGTTTTTCGCCAAAAACCAGCCGTAGCCCTCCATCATTTCTTATGAGTATTATTTAGTATTCGTGCTGCGTTTGTTGACCTAGTCAAGACGTAGTGTTCGGTAGCTAAGTGGTGCTTGTTTGTGGAATTTTAAATGCGATTGGTTAGGACAGTCGTGCGGCCTTGTTGACCTAGTCAAGGGCACGTGCGGGTGGGTTTAATGCAATCCAGGATAATGACGGGTTGAACTAGACTACCGGTTTATGGTTTGTTGATCTAGTCAAGGTCATAAACCGCTTGGGATAAAAACACACATCGGGAGTTTCAAACATACAGGAAACTTGCCAGGCTTGCGCATACCTTCTGGAGTGTGGTGACTTGAGTGGCTTCCATCAAGTTGTCATGCGATGATAGTTGAATCCGAATTCCCACCGATCAGTAGGATTACTCCTCGGGTGATTCCGACTAATTCTCCTTTTAGGTTTGGAGGAGAATTTGAGAAAACAATAGGAACCATCCAGATTAGATAAAATGATTATCCATTCCGATCTAGGTTAGAGTGCACGCTGAGCATTTCTTTTCTCTCTCTCTTTGGCATCGACCATGCCCCGACTCTAGACTATGACTCAGTGACCAAGTTAACCGAACTTTCTTAAAAACACTGGCTTTTGGATTGTCCTAGTTGCATACATCATTGCCACTCCTTCTTTTACCCTTTGTTTTTCCCCAGAACACCTCGTATCACTACATGTATCCACTTCCATTGCATAAATCCATCGTATGGTTATAAACGAACTCGAAGGAACTTTTTTGAGGATGGATTCTGGTTCTGGAGAAAAGAATAGGACTATTCAGTTGTCTTTTCCTTTTACCTTCTCTCAGGTTGTGAGGGCTTCTAGGATTGGGAGACGGTACACCTATTACGCTTATTGGATAGTATTCTTCCAAACCATAGGCAGGTGTCGAACGGTAGGGAATGAAGAAAACCAATTAGCCTAAGTCTGGTGTACAGAAGGTAATAAGTAAAGACAAATAAAAGGATTGGAAAGAGGACAAAGTAAAATTGCGACTGCTATTCACGACCAAACCAAGTCTTTCATCGCCACTCCAATTTCACCCTTGTATTTCTCCAGAACACCCCGTTTCACTACGAACATCCAAACTTATTAGATAAATCCATCGTATAGTTACATACGAACTCGAAGGAACCTTTTCGAGGATGGATTCTGGTTCTGGAGAAATAGGAAAGGTTTATTCAGTTGTCTTTTATCTTTACCTTCTCTCAGGTTGCGAGTACTCCTAGAATTAGAAGAGTACACCTATTACGCTTATTGGATAGTCTTCTTCCAAACCATAGGCTGGTGCCGAACGGTAGGGAAGGAAGAAAACCATTTAAGCCTAACAAAAGTGTACAGAAGGTAACGACTAAAGACAAATAAAGGGATTTGGAGAGATGTCAAAAAAATATACGGTTATAGTCATGAATCTGAATAATGGAAGTGGCATTACTAGGAATACCAGGATACCCCTACAGAACATTTTAATGTTTTAGTTTCATTATGCGTTGTTAATTGAAAACTGATTTCCCAATTAAGTCTTTACTCCAGGGTATGTATTTACCAAGTTTGATTCTCACATCTGTATGGTTTTACAGATGATGAGTGGGAGTAAGTTATTGGGAATTAGGTGATCATCCTCATTATATCAGAATTCGTTGTAATTGGTGTTAGTTATATGTATGCCATAGAGGCCATTACTATACATGGGATGTATATTGTAGTGGATGCTGGGACATATATAGGTAGGACTTTCTTGCTCGACATGATAGTACGCTATCTGGTTGCTCTTTATCTTAACATGTATAATGCAGCCTCTCTATTACATGTTGATAAAGCCCTTAGGATGTATGCTCGACTTCCAGGACTATGATGTAGATCATACTAGTGGGGCCTGGGTAGTCCATGAGTACATCCTTCAATGTTCCTAGTCGTGGGAATATCGAGACGGGGCATCGATATTCCTGAGTAGACTAGAGTATATCTTCTCGACCCATGTGATGGGCGATGGATAATCCCATATCCATTGGTGTTTGACATCAGAGATGGTATGCGGGTGCTCAGTGGTGACTGGGTACACTGAACGGACTCGCCGAGAACTCCCAGATGGTATTATACCTCACGTCAGATGGCAGTTCTCTGGTGACACTGGTACAGCTTAGTCTGTTGACCCGAGATCGTCATAGAGTCTTGTGTGTCTCCCACTGTGCTTTGATTTCCACGCTACCATGGCTCTACTGAGTCATGCAAACAGATGGTTTTTGGGTACAGTCCCGATTCACATGGAGGCAATGAGCGATAGGAGGGGATTCGTCTCTCTCGGTATTAGTGGTTGATGTTGCGTTATGCTCGACTGGCCATAACTGGAAATCCCTAGCCAGGGTTGCACTGATTTACTGGTAAGTGTTATCAGTAGTTTCGTGCTTGTTATGGACCTTATATCGGTATGACTTATCAAGCTACTGGGGTCTGACGTTTACCACCCCTAGACGAGATATGCGACATATCAGACGAACAGACCGGACTATGCGGTAAGTGTTACTGGTTGGATTCACAGGAGTGTGAGCAGGCTTGGTTGTTGATCTTCTGATCGCTCAATACCCGGGTGGCCGTTACGTTTAGCAGACCGCTTGCAGCTTGTGGGTGTTTGATATGATCATCACCTACTGCCGGCGTATTGACGAGTCTTTAGAGTCCTACACAGGGGTTTTCTGGCTCAAGCGAAACGAAATAGGAGCGCATATGAGATATGTGCGGGACCGAGAATAATACCAGTATGTGATACTGTATTCTATTCTCGTGATTTGTATCATCGGACGGTTATATGAGATATAGCCGGGTTACCGAATCAAGTGTTGATTCGATACATTGATACACTATATATTAGTCGGTTATATGCAATATGACCGGATCGTTAAATCAAGTGTTGATTTAATGATTTAATGTATAATTATATATTTGATATATTACTTTACATTAACTAGTATTGGTTCACTTAAGATTGATTTTCTCACTAGATTGTGCACATTGTTTATATGTGATATATGCAAGTGTACATGTTTGTATCATGCTTGATGATACATACAAGTTGTGTGTATGAGACTTGTATCAAGATTAGGTTTAAGATTAGGGTATTGTTTTATCAAGAGATTTAACAAATGGGTTGAACTTAGTCAAAGTTGTCAAGCTTGAAGAAGCTTGGAGAAACTTTGATAAAGTCCACCTTTTTGTCATTTCTCTTGATATTCTTTAACCTAACTCTTAACCTAATATCTTGGTCAATTCTCTACATGAGTTAAGCATGAGGGCTTAACTCAACCATGGTGACATAATTAAAAGGATAAGTTTCATTCTTTATTGATTATTCTTTCTTCTTCTTCTTCTTCAAGAAGAAGAAAGCTTGCTACCTCTAATGGTGCCATGAGAAAAAATGTGAGAAATCAAAATCCAAAGTGAACCCACTTCCTATTTCTTCATCCTCTACCACTTGCCAAGTAGTATAGGGTGTTCTCTTCACAAAGTTTTTGACCAAGTGAAGGAATAGCTTGAGTTTGATTCTCCCCGACGTAGATCATCTTCGGCCTCGAAGTCAACGACCTAGCCCGCTCATTTCTCCGATGAAACCAACGCTAGGGTCCGGGATTCCGATGATCGCAGCGAAGGGATGTCAACATGGAGCTTTAGAAGTGAAGGACCGGATCTACAAAGGTTGTAATTCCTTTTACTTTGTAGTAAAGTTGTTTGCTTGCTTATTGTTTCGCCTTACCTCTAGTAAACGATCTAGATTAGGGTTGTTCGGCACATCCAATTTTTGAATTTTTGGCATGGTTGATGCCTTGTAGAACCTCATGAGTGTGCCTAGGAACCCTACAATAGTATCAGAGCCTAGATAGAGCTTTAGGCGAAGTGTAGACGAAGTTAGAGACCCGATCGAACCCCGAAACCCTAAACACAACCCTTCTCTGTACATTTTTCAAAACAGTGGATTTTTGTGAATTAAAAATGCTCAGAAAATAGAGCAGGAAATTCTAAGAAAAACTGGAGAAAATGACAACCTACATCTACAGTGGCGCAGCGGAACCGCGGCCGTACCCTACTTCTTGCCGCGGTTCCGCGGCCGTATGTGATGATTGGGGACTCTATTTTCTACAGTAATAACAGTAGGTGTTTCCAGTGTGTTCTGGGAATTTTTAATCTATACTCAACAGTTGAGTTTTCTGGGTTGTTTTGGGGACTCGATGTTTCAATCGAATTGTTTAACTTTGTTTATGTTTTTTCGGGTATTTTAGAACATGTTAAAAAGTTCGACCGGATATAAATAACCCACTTTTTCCCCTGACGGGAAATTTCCAAGTGTTGGATTTTTCCGTAGTTTAAGAACGTCTAAGTAGTGCAAGTAACGCGATGGACCCTCTAGAAGACAACAAACCTTAACTCGATTATGTGACCGTCTTGAACTGCCCTTTGAATCTTAGGGTTTGGGGCAGTACGGCGTACCACATGTGAGGCGTTGGCTTGACCTTTCTACGGCTGGACCATTGGTACTGTGGCATGATGCGAATGTTTTTAAACTTATTTCAAGTGTTGAGCTATTCGGGAAAACTTGGGTGTTTGATTGTTCGATCGGAAAGTTTAATATTGTCTATTTATCTGGAACGTGATACAATATTTGGAATCAACAACATTTGAATGTTATAAATCTAACACTTTAGTCTCATTTGATCAGTTGCCACGGGATTTTGATGTGATCAAAAATCCGTCGCAATCACGTTGCATACGCGGATACTTGCCGGTAAACTTAATAGATAGCCACGCCCCATAGCCCTACCAAGTGACTGTAGGAGAACCCCGTCGCTGAAAGCATCCGTTCGGGTGCTCGCGGCAGCGGTGTTCCGCCTTAGTGCACTTCATCGACGGCATCCGGGGGTGCAGCCGTCTACTAAAGTTTGCGACGAGCATTCGTTATGGATGTCGGGAATCTTGTTGGATTGCCCGATTTTATATTGAAAAGTGTTTTCGATAATGAGACTAAAATGCGGGGTTTATAATTGTTAGGCATACGATGTCTAAGGAGGTTGCGGATTCCAACTGTTGTAGTTTTACACTTTCTTTTCTGCGACCGTAAGTGTAATATATGATATCGCCGGTTTCGTTGCTATATGTCAACGACAATTGGGATGGGTATATTTACTTACGTTGATGATATGTGATATTATGTGTTGCTGGATATGTTATATTGGATCGTCGTGTTTGAATAGTCGGGTTTTTTTTTATGTAAGATGAGTGTTTTTCATTTTCATTCATGTAAAATTCATTGTATGTAATATTCTTTTATTGGGGCACTTCCAGGTTGAGGATGATATCACCATTGTATATTATTTACTTTTCTGCATTAGGGACCCAAGGAGGGGAGCACAAGTAACCGGGTTCTAGGGTCCAGTGGGAGACCATCTCGAAGAGTCGAGTCCGGGTCTCCTAACTCTAGAATTGGTAGGGTTACTTGCCGCTCTCGTAGGGGTCTAGGGGTGTGGGATTGGCTATTCATCACGACCATGGAATCCGTGTTTTATACAGGCTCAAAATAAAACACGGACGTCCTAGTATATCCAATATTTCATATGATATTTTCTGCTGCGTTATCTGTGATGTGATCATGTGATTTGTTCAAATGGATACTGTATATACTATATATGATATATTATATAAACGTTGCTTATGTTTTACACCCGCGCTAGCCCTGCCCGCTCTGCCGTTAGTTACCTAACCTAACGGTGCAGACGGGACATCGAGGCGAATGCGGATGGCATAAGCGTACGTTGTATTTATCTGTGATGTTTAGGTGGACTTAAATGATGGGACATTCATTAATGAGATTAATGAAAGAAAATAAACCTAAAAGATGTTGTGGAATCGAATTTTCAAAAAAAAAAGGTAGCTACAGTTCTTGCTTTGCATCGCGGTGTTCCTTGTAGAACATTCTGCACCTTATTCGATAAGGAAAGGGCCGAGATCCCTTCACCGGGAGTGACCCCTTTAGCAATAACTGGCAGATGCTACAATCTTTGGTTTGTCTTTTGATTTCTTCTATAGTTTTTGCTTTGCACAGCGGTATATATGATATATTCTGCACCTTATTCGATGAGGAAATGGCCGACGATCCCTTCACCGGGAGTGACCCCTTTAGCAAAACTAGAAAAGCCTCAAAAACACTCCATTTAAAAACCATTTGATTACGCAACGAGATCAAGTTCAAAGCGTTAAAGGTTTTCTTAAAAACCATTCGCAACCCTCCGTCATTTTAGGAAGTAGAGTACTTAGTATTCGTGCTGTGTTTGTTGACCATAGTCAAGGCACAGTGTACGGTAGCTAAGTGATGTGTTCCTACACCGCATATGATGCGATTAGTTAGGACAGTCATGTGGCTTTGTTGACCTTAGCCAAGGGTCATGTGGGTGGGTCTAATTAATCATGAAATGACGGGTAGAACTTAACTAGTGCTTATGATTTGTTGACCTTAGCCAAGGTCATAGGTGCTAGGGGTAAAAACCATTATCGGGAGTTTCAAGTGTTGAAATTTGCAATGAGATTACATACCTTCTATATGATAGTTGGATCCCGATACCCACTGCGAGTAATTGTTACTCCTGGGAGAGTTTTGCACTTTGCAATTAGCCGATCAAGTAGGTGTCTAGAAAGGTGTCAACGGGATTACGCCCCTGGGAAAACGAGGTTTATTGTAATTAGGTCCGTGCGAAAGCACGGGGAACCTCCCTCAAAGTACCGACACTCGCCTGGCTGAAAGATTGGCGAACTTGTAGAGTGTAATTAATCCCGGCTAGTCTTTCCTTTTAGGGTTTGAAGAAAGATTTGATAAAAATAGTGTGAGCCATCCTGATTAGATAAAATATATAACCAATCTAATCTTGGAAGAGCGCACGCAGAGTGTTTTCTTCTCTCTCTCTCCAGGTAGCGACCATATCACGCCTTAATCAAGATAATAATATGGATGTATTGACCGAACCCGCTTGTTATACTGAGCTGGGGAACGTTGGTCCCGCTCCAATTTATAATTGTTATATGACCGAGTAGGAAATAGGGGAATACCAGGATTCCCATGCCGCCCAAACGAAGAAAGTGCATAAGATGCATCTCCTTCGGGTGTGTTCATTATAAAGAACTGTTTCTCTGTATTCTCTATGTCCTGGGTATTTGATATCGGATAAGGATCCCAGATATGTAATCTGTTACATAGGGCTACAGAAAGGTAGAGAACTGAGAACGGGTGACAAGTTTCATGAGATAGAAAACGGTGCAAGTGTTGCAGCTAAGTCTGTTGGTCACTATCACCCTGTATTTCCAAATACATTGATTCTGAACAAATGTTATTAGATACCGAACCTGATATACAACATCATATCAGTCTCTTTATTTATTAAAGAAGGATATAATTTTGTATTGTTGAATATTGTTTTGAACATTTCAAAAGTAGATCGGTTCAGGAACGTTATCTAAAAGTATTGACGTTCTAAATCAAACTATAGTTCCTAGTATACAGAACACACACAAGAGGAAGAGTTCAGAAATGAACGAATCCTTCTTGAGGCATTGTAGCCTAGGTCATATCAATGCGACCCGACTGGCTGAAGTTATATTTAGATGCATATTTAAAATCAGTTTGAATTTACATCTTATGAAACTTGCCAGTCATGTCACAAAGATTAGATGACCATAGCTCTGTTTATTGGAAACAGAGAAAGAGTTAGTAAACTCTTGGGATTGATACATTGTGATGTATGTAAGGTCCCCTGTCTACACATGCCAGGACCGGTTCTTTGTACTTCATTACATTCTCTGATAATCTCTCAAGATTCAGACATATGTTCCTGTTGAAACAGAAGTCCGAAATTTTTGAGATATTCACAGAATATAAGTTAGAAGTAGAGAACCAAATTACGGGTATAAGTATTATGTCCTTAGATAAGATCAGGGAGGAGAATACTTGTGCATAGAATTCCTGGACTATTCTAAAGGAGAATGAGATTCTCTCTCCGTATTACTCCTCTGGATATACCACAGGACATCGGTATATCGGGGCGGAGGAATCGCACCATATTAGATGTGGTGCGTGTTCCCGCCAAAAATTTCTGCGCAAAAGAGCCCAAGGTATCAAATGGCGGCGATACGCTTAAGAAAATGGGAACCAGTATCTTCCGGGCTGTTTTTTGACAAACTCCCGAATGAGAAACAGATAAATTCTGATAGTATCGAAAGCGGCTCGAAAAACCCTTCGATTTGATATATTATGGGCCTCGTAATTCATCCGGGATCAAAAGTTATGAGGAATTACGTGTCCACACATGATGGGCTTTTAAGAACCCGCTGGAGGAGTTAAAAGATACAATAAAAACTCAGAAAAGACCCCAATGGGGCATCACGTGCTCACACG
The DNA here is from genome assembly GCA_030015575.1 of Agapanthus africanus. Classification (NCBI taxonomy): domain Eukaryota; kingdom Viridiplantae; phylum Streptophyta; class Magnoliopsida; order Asparagales; family Amaryllidaceae; genus Agapanthus; species Agapanthus africanus. The sequence continues at coordinate 335,249,854 of JASDDO010000029.1, read as the reverse complement.
TGACCATGGGTCACGTGCAGACACGTGATGGGCTTTTAAAGCCTCTAAAATAATGAATAGAATTTAATTCTAAAAGTCAGAAAATACCTCAACGAGGTATCACGTGCTTACACGTGACCAATGGTCACGTGTTGACACATGATGGTTAAAACTGAAACATAAATAAGCGGCTGAGAAAGGAACCCAATTAGGGGTCACGTGCTCACACGTGACCAAAGGTCACGTGCTCACACGTGACCAAAGGTCACGTGCCAGCACGTGACTGGCTTTAAAAGCCTTATAATTTAATAGAATTAAATTCTAAAAGTTTCTGAATCTTTCCAAGTGGAAAAGGGTCATGGGGAACCGTTGGATTAAAAATCCAAGGGTGATTAAAAATCACCAATTTATGGAAAAATCTCAAATCAGGAAAGATCTCCCTAAATCTCACCGAAATAACAAACGGAATATCTTTGGATTTAAAATCCAACGGTGAATAAAATTCACTGGGTGATCTAAAGGATCATATTAATTATGAAATCAAATCAAATCTTTCAATGAAAGATTCACAAAACAAATTGATTCTCTTCCTCCTCCTATAAATAGGAGCCAAGAGAAGAGAGGGGGATCTACCTTGGGGAGAGAAGAAACAGAAAGAGGAGAATTTAATTCTCTGCAAAAGAAAAACCCTAGGTGAGAAAAGGGAAAAGATTAACTTTAAAAAGAGAATTTAATTCTCAAAATTCAAGAGTTTAACTCTTATAAAAAAATAAAGAAGAACTTAGTTCTTCTTCTGGTTGAAGATCTGTACAGAGCACGTCTCCCCATAGGATGAGAATTTAATTCTCATCGGGTTGAGATCCTGCCATGCAGATCCTAAGCTTAGAAGGGGAATTGAGTTTTGAGAGTTCAATTCTCCTAAAACAAAACTAGGGTTTAACCCTAATCAAGAATTTAATTCTTTTACATATCTAGGAATTTAATTCCTCCAAAATCATAATTAAGGTTTAACCCTACGGAGAATTCAATTCTTAAAAGATCTCTGTTCATGAAAAGAATTAGGGTCACGTGCCCCCACGTGACCCTTGAAAAGATCCCCTGCAAAGAACTTTGAAGTATCACCTCACGTGCTCCCACATGACTCCCAAAAAGCAGAAAGAAAAAGCAAAAGAAATAAAGGCTTTGGGCGCTCTCACGTGGTATCACGTGACCCCTCAGCAAATGCTTTAACAATTGGCGCACAGATCCCCATCACGTGCCAACACGTGATGCTCTAAAATAAAAATGAAAGTGTTTAACACTTAATGACAAAAGAAAAGAAAAGAAGCTTTGGGCGCTCTCACGTGTCCCCACGTGACCCCTCAGCAAGTGCTGTAATATTCGATGCATAAACCCCCATCACGTGCCAACACGTGATGCTCTAAAATAAAGAGGAAAAGTGTTCAACGCTTATTCACGGATTTGAAGATAAAACAAAGGAGATCTGGCTCCACATTTAGGGCGCCCTCACGTGTCACCACGTGACCCCTAATGAGCATTCTAATAGACCAGAGCGGGGGCCTCCATCATGTGCCCACACGTGATGGCCAGGTAATTAAAAGTGCTAAACACTGATCTGCAGAATAAAATAAGGGAAATCAGGGTGCTCTCACGTGTCCGCACGTGACCCCTCCCTCCTTAGTGTTTAACACTAATTGGAAAACTCTATTTGCAGTGTTTAACACTGATTTTCTAAGTGATTAACACTAATTGGAAAACTCTGTTCCCGGTGTTTAACACTGATTTGCTTTAGTGTTTAACACTAGTTTGAAATCTCTGCTACCAGTGTTTAACACTAATTTGCTTTAGTGTTTAACACTGATTTGAAAGCCCTATCGCTAGTGTTTAACACTGGTTATCTTTTAGTGTTTAACATTAACTTGCTAATCTCATTCCCAGTGTTCAACACTGTTGGTCTTTAGTGTTTAACACTAGCTTTAGCCCAATTGGCTAAGTTTCTAGAGGCAAAGCCTCTCCTTCAATGGGCCAATAGAGGGCCAATATTTCAAACATAATTGGACCTAGCCCAAACTGGCCATAAGTCCTCAAATCATCTTGAACTGAGCACATCTGCTCTTTCAACCAACTCATTGGTTCAAGGGTACATCTCTGAACTCCTCTGATATTTGTCGTTGTAATCCTTCAACGTCTTCAGAGAGGTGACGGGTCCCGACAACCACACATCAACACGAACTGTGGGGTCCTTAAACTCATGGACTTATGCGTCCTTAAACTAAGATACGGACTGTGGGGTCCTTAAACCCGCGGACTTATGCGTCCTTAAACTAACGGACTAATGCGTCCTTAAACACACCCATATGGACTGTGGGGTCCTTAAACCCATGGACTTATGCGTCCTTAAACTACTAATGGACCACCATGTCCTTAAACTGGCAATGGACCACCATGTCCCTAAACTGGAACAATAGAGCCCAAATGCTCTTTTGTCGGATCTAAACGATCCCGTTAAGTCGATCTTAGTCCCAAACTGGACTAACATATCCTTAACAACCGTTTAAGTTGATCTTAGCCTCAAATATGGCTAACGTATCCTTAAACCTTCAAACAGACTTTAGTCCCAAATTGGACTATAGGTCCCCCTAATCAGCTTTGGTTCAAGGGTACATCTCTGAACTCCTCTGACATCTGCCGTTGTAATCCTTCAACGTCGTCAGAAAGGTGACGGGTCCCGACGGCCATACATTCAATGGACCACTATGTCCCTAAACTGGAACAATAGAGCCCCAAATGCTCTTTTGTCGGATCTAAACGATCCCGTTAAGTTGATCTTAGTCTCAAACTAGACTAACGTATCCTTAACAAACGTTTGAGTTGATCTTGGCTTCAAATATGGCTAACGTATCCTCAAACCAAACCCCCAAAACCAAATCTAAGATAATACGGATTTGGACTAGTCCACGCCCTACGGGCGACCACATAATTCAGTCTCCGTAAACAATCCACGGGCAACAAAACACAAAACAAACACCCACGACACGAAGTGACCATCTGGAGAAGGAGAAAGTTGTTACCGCAATGCGGTAGCGTAATTAACTGCAGGGGCTTGCGCTTGCAGGGAAGAGCATCCCCACAATCAAAAACCCCTCAAACGAGGGGGAATCTGACGAAGTCTGCTACATCGGACGCATCCGTCTAAACCTTCGATACATGGTGCCATAAATCAACTTGGCATCTTCGGAGAGGTAGACGGATAGCACCAATTAGCATCTGCCCCGAATCTCAGGCGAGATAGCCCATGTCTCGGCCGTCTTTCGGAGGGGAACAGATTCTGGCACGCCCGGTGGGACCTTTTCCTCTTTCCACTCCACACTTCGTGTGTCGTGTTCGCGAACGAATCGCGGTTTGCTGTGGTTGCCTGTGGATTCGAGATACTAAGATTTGGTGTCTTGCTCCGTGCAGAAAACAGAAGATCAATAGCTTCAAACTGCACTACCTGCAACTGCAACTCTCGCTCCGTCCGTGCTGGAGGAGTGACTTATGGGCCCCAAGCGGCCTCTATCTTCAAGATGCCAGTGGAGCAGGTAACTCAGCCCACCACTGGATTATTCTTCGGGACCATGCTCCCACCGTTTAGCTTCAATGCCACAATGACGTTGCAAGAAGCCCCAAAAAAGTCGGTCTTTGATCGGCTTACCAATGCCGCGGCCCCTCTCAACGGGTCGCCCAACTTCAATACCTCAGTTTTCAACAGACTGGGCCAGAACGTCTATAAGCCCGTGATACCCGAAGCTGCCATCCCCAAACGGATAGCCATCCCGGCTCAAGCGGACGAAATTATTGGAAAGGCTCCTCCTTCCAAGAAGTCAATTTTTACAAGGCTGGCTACTCCGGTTGCTGCTCCAGGCGAGGTCCTCAAAGCTGCTTCTCCTACCCAGAGGTCTGTCTTTGACAGATTAGACATTGCTTCTCAACGGGTGTCAGTCTTCGACAGGCTAGCACCAATAACGGTCTCTCCTCAAAGCAGGGGGCATGACGAAGTCTCCCCTACGGCCGAACCAACTCCATCCGCACGACCCTTACTCGTCGCCACTGGCGTCGAGTAAGGAAGGCTGGGGGCAACTCCCCCTCTGGATTTACTCCACCAGCTCCAACGGTGGGGATCGATGTTGCTGTTCCAACCGGGAACAGCTTTGAGCTGCTGAACAGGGTGTGCGAAAACTCTCCTACTGCAGTGCTGAAGAGATCTCCTCCACCCGTGGAGAATGATACGGAAAAGAAGCTAGAGCAGCCCCCTCAACGGCTGTCCTCTAAAATTTACAAGGTCTGGTGTCAAGTCCAAGACTCCGTGATAGATCAAGACTATCTCCGCCGACAGAAAAAGATGAAGGTTCAGCAGGAGAAGAATTACTCTGTCAAGCTGGAAAAAGCAACAGCTGGATGGGTGCCCACTGCAACGGCTCCCTTAACTCCAATCACTCAAAAAAGGAGGCCGTAAAAAGCCCCTGTGTCTTTGGCAAATCGCAAAGACACCGAACACAAACGCTCCAAGTCTGGGGGCATGGTGGTGCACACCGTTTATATGGCTTGCGGAAAGGAAGAAAGCCGTGCTTCGACGGGTCACCGACCGCTCACTCGATCTGTGACGAAAGCCCAGGAGCAGCAACAGAAGCTTCAGGAAATGATGACTGTGATGGCTGCACTTACCGAACCGAAAGAAAGTTCGGAAGAATCATCAGAGCAGCGTCACGAACAAGAGACTGATGCTGACTTCTTACGTAGAATCCTCAAAAAGAAGGACACAGAAGCCACAGAACAAGCAGCTAACATAAAACAAATGGCACTCCTCTTTCAAGACATGGTAGGGATGATGTTACAGCCGGACCCTCCAGCTGAAGACCCTCTAGTCATTGTCGAAGATGACAAAGGAGAGATATCGAATCCTCCACCGGCTCTGTTAGTAGCCAAGGAGGAAACCATTTCCAAGGCCGCACTGGATGACCATATAGCTCAGCAAATACGAGCTCACCAGGAAAATGAAGCAGCTGGGCAAATTGCTAGAACCGGACGACCCTACCCGGGCTGGTATGACCAAATTAGTTACCCGCCGGGATATACGATCCCTAAGTTCCACGTATATAAGGGGACGGGAAATCCGCATCAGCACGTCGCTCAATTTAAAGCCATGTGCGGCAACACTGGAGGTGATGATAAATTGCTGCTCCGCCAGTTTGTTGGCAGCCTGTCAGAAACGGCTTTTGAATGGTATTCGGAGCTACCTAATGACTCTGTCAAAACATTTGCGGAGATGGAGCTATTGTTTACACAAAGATTTGCCAGCGCCAGCGAGCGCACCCCGATAACAGCACTGATTAACGCCAGGGTGAAGCCAGGCGAAACGTGGGTTCAATACGCAGCACGATGGCAGAATCTATGGTCGAAATGCGAACAGCGGATCGAAGAAGAGCCGGCGGTGGGCATGTTCGTGGGCACTCTTGATCCGCAAGCAACCATCTCGCAATTCATGATGTTCTTCAAGCCAACTACTTTCCAGGCCTTGATTGACAAGTTGGCCCAAATGGATCAGATGGATCATAGATCATCTCCTTCCTCTTTAAAGACGAAGCTTTGGAATGAAAAGGGCAAAGGGAAAGCAACCTTCGTCGCCAACGCTCAACAACAACCGAGCAACTTAAAGCCGGTTGTTCGCCAAAACAATGTGCGTCCACGCCCATCCCTCGAAGAGAGACTGGGACGTCCTTATTCATTTCCTCAGGATAAAACAAGGAGACTGTTCGAGCTGGCAGTGCGCAACAGACTCATCCATCTGCCGAATCCAAAACGTCCGTTGCAGCCAGGCGATGTCAACGATCTTAATTACTGCCCTTACCACCAAGCGATAAGCCATCCAATCGAAGATTGCTTCGTCTTTAAAGGATGGATCGAGGATCAGTACTTACAAGGCAAGTTTGCGTTGTCCGAGAAGTAGAAAATAAACCCACCACAACCGCACACTCCAAATAAGACGGACACACCGGGGGCAACTTGTTCTTTTGTCGAAGAAGCTTCGTGGGAGGTCGTGTTGTCGTCCAAAACCAAAAAGATGCTGAATGATCTTCAGACGTGCCCGGCGATTAAATGGAAGAACCCGTTGGAACCTGAGATCATCAAGGGGATGCTGAAGCCGCGCCCAATTCCAAATATCGGTGGTGATAGCCAAAGCATTCACGCCCAGCCGTCGAAATCTTCGCAAAACAAGAAGAAATCCAAGAAGCCCGTGAAGCCCGACGACAAGCGCACGGATTTGCAGAAACAGATTGACGTGCTGGAAGAGTATAATCAGAAGGCGCGGATTCCAATCACGCTCCAAGAGTTCCTCAGCCATGTCCTCGAGGACGAAAATGATGGAGAAGACTCATCAGATGAATCTGAGGACTACGTAGCAAGTTGTCATGTGATCTCTCACTCATTAATAGATGATAAAGAGGCTCCTTGCACCGAGAAACCAGGGGCGGGGCCTGAACCAGAACTTCTGTGGCCATCAGACGAGATGATCGATGCCTTCCTGAACGAAGCCCGTCTTAAAAGCAAAGCTGATCGAGAGCGCGAGATGGCCATATTCGAGAAAGCCAAACGCCGGCGACTAGATGAAAGGGTCGAAACACTCCCACCGGATGAAAGTACATCCGCCGCAAATAAAAGCAGGATCAAGACAAGGAAACGATTCGCCAAAGCCATAGCAATGGGGATGAGGCCTCCCTCTTTCAGAAAAAATTCTCCTGGTGGTATACATTTTGATGAAACGGACGTACACCCTAACTTCTGCTTATATCATCAGAAGATCGTACATCCTACTGAAGACTGCAACTCTTTTAAGTATTGGTGGCAAGGGTATGTCGCTTACAGGCAACACTTCAACAGGACAAAGCGTGAAGCTCGTAGACAGCGAAAAAATACGACAGATGAGCATAAAAGAGTTGCCGGCAATTGTCATAGGGACGAGCCCGGGGGATCACGAGTTCTCACCTTTGGAAGCGATTTTGATGAAGAAGCCGCTCTTAACCCTCTCTTTAAGGAATTCATTTCTAAAACAAAAGAATTGGAGAGTTGCGAGAATTTTCAGCCGTACAATCTCACGCTACCCGGAAAGAATCTCGGACCCGCAAACGACGGAGCAAACGAAATGAGAAAGGAAAAGGAAAAAACGGCCTTTGTTGCCAACACTCAACAACAGCCGAGTAACCCGAGACCGTTTTGTCGTCAAAACAACAAGCCGCGATACCTCAATGAGAAGTTGAAACATCCTTACTCATTTCCCAAAGATAAAACAAAGAGCTTGTTCGAGCTAGCAGTGCGCAGCGGGCTTATCACTCTGCCAGATCCAAAACGTCCATTGCAACCAGGTGACGTTAACAATCCTAACTATTGTCCCTACCACAGATTAATGGGTCACCCACTCGACAATTGCTACGTCTTCAAAAACTGGGTTGAAGACCAATACCAACAGGGCAAGTTCGCGTTACCCGAAAAGTGGAAAGTAAACCCGCCACAACAACATGCTTCGAAAAAGGTGGATATGCCGGGGGCATCATGCTCGTTCATAGGAAAGGCCTCCTGGACCCAAAAGTCCGGGAACTAAGAATCCGCCTCAAATATGGCAACGATAGACCGAAACGTCATTAAACTAACGATGGACCACTATGTCCTAAAACTGGCTGTGGACCGAAACGTCCCTAAACTAATGACGGACCGAAACGTCCCTAAAACTACTACCGCAGCATTCTTAGGCTGACAAGGTAAAAAAAAAACGGTATGTCCATAAGCAAAATGGGCACGGATGAAAACCCGAAAGGGCTCCGTGAGTAAAAACAGCAGGGCTACCGGCGAGTGTTCGTGAAAACCCGAAAGGGCATGATCTCGTTTAAAAAAAAAAAGAAAAAGAAAATAAAAAAAAAGAATAAAAAAAAGAATAAAAAAACGGTATGTCCATAAGCAAAATGGGCACGGATGAAAACCCGAAAGGGCTCCGTGAGTAAAAACAGCAGGGCTACCGGCGAGTGTTTGTGAAAACCCGAAAGGGCGCAACCTCGTTAAAAGACACTTACAGGATCCTCTCGACCTTGTAAGGAGAAACCACCTGCGTGAGATCCTTACGACTCACAAGGGAACAACACACTTAGGGATCCTCACGATTCCTAAGGAAAAATTACACTTGCGAGATCCTCACGACTCGTAAGGAGAACTCTCTTATGGGACCCTCACGGCTCATAAGATTTGAAAGTCTTAAGTTACAGAGACCTGAACCTGTTCTTAAGCAACCCCCGCAACCTCCGATTTTGCCCTACAAGCGGCTCATAATGACCCTTGTATACAATCCACGGGCACGAATAAATATTTCCCTAACAAAGTCCCATCCGTGACTAGGGATATGCTTGTACAGCAAACAACCCTTATAAGCCCTCTCGACTTGTAAGGAGAAAACCCTTTTGTAAGATCCTTACGACTTACAGGGGAACATACACTTAGGAATCCTCACGATTTCTAAGGAGAAAACACACTTACGAGATCCTAACGACTTGTAGGGAGAAATACCTTTGTGAGACCCTTACGGCTCATGAAGTCAAAAGTCTTAGTCGACGGGATCCTAACCCTGTTTGCTAAGCCACCTTTGCTCGACATCGACAGAGGCAAATGATGATTCGCTCCGGGCAATATCCCAATTGCAGCGATGCTGATGCCTAAACCGGTATCAAATTCCAAGTCCTTTCAAGGCAAATGATGATTCGCTCCTGGCAATATCCCAGTTGCAGCGATGCTGATGCCTAAACCAGTATCAAATCCCAAGTCCTTTCACGGCAAATGATGATTCGCTCCTGGAAATATTCCAGTCGTAGCGATGCTGATGCCAAGATTGGTATCAGATCCCAAATCCCCTACTCGCAAAAAAAAAATTAGCGAGCCAAAAAAAAATGCATACGAAATAGCCGAAATGATGGGGCAACTTGCAAACAAAATCAGCAAGTAAAAATGTGTGCATGCAAAATAGCCGAAATGATTGGGCAACTCGCAATAAAAAGCAGCGGGTAAAAAGAAAAATAGCCGAAATGATTGGGCACCGCGAAAAATAGCCGAAATGATTGGGCAATTGCGATTTTCGCAATATAAAAAGCTGAAATAATAGAGCATCGCGGAAAGAATAAAAAAAAATAAAAGAATGAAACTTTTTGCCCTACAGGTGAAATCACATTGATCCCTGTATACAATCCAGGGGCACAGATAAAGAGGGAACCATACCTTCCCAACAGGCTTCATCAGAAAGCGAAGCCAAATCTCGACGGTTCATAGACAACCTAGAGACAATCTCGACATTTGTCCCAATATTACAGACACGATGTCAGCAAATGAAGCAAAGGAAGATCCCTAGCTTCAGGGTCTCGACGTCAACATCGACGACTTAGAGATCAACACCGGCATGCTTTGTCCCTCCAGCCTGATGCAGACATGACGTCAACAACCGACCTCAGAGTCGCAACGAAGCGGAGCCATGGCAAAGGCCCTAGTCCCAAATCTCAAAGGCCACATCTATAGCCTGGAGACCAACAACGATGTGACTCCTCATTCCAGCAGGACAAAGATGTTACACCATCAAGCGGAGCGATGGCAAAATCCCAACTCCGTCTTAGCATTCGTCTCGTTACAGCAGACGCAATGTTAACAACGGCGTTCCTTCGCAGTCCAGCAGGATGTACATGCAAAGTTAATAAAAGACCCCATGGTCAGCAAAGCGGAGTGATGGCAAAATCCCAGCTCCACCTCAGCACTCGTCTCGTCACAGCGGACACATCATCAAGCAAAGCGGAACAGCGGCAACTCCCAGTTCCATGACTCGACGATGTACTCCCACAGAGAGTCAAATCCCAACTCCGTGAAATGCGGATATAATCAACAAAATTCATGGTCACGTGGAACGCGGATAACGTCACTCTTTGACCCCGTGGAAAACGTCCAGAGCGAATCCTGGTCCTCGCAGAGCACGGCAGTGAACCAGTGTGAAGCATCCAGAGCGGAGCCTAGTCCTCGCCTAACGCGACAGTGAACCCGTGTGAAGCATCTAGTGCAAAATTCTTGGTTACGTGGAACGCGGATAACGTCACTCTTTGACCCCGTGGAAAACGTCCAGAGCGGATCCTGGTCCTCGCAGAACACGGCAGTGAACCCGTATGAAGCATCCAGAGCGGAGCCTAGTCCTCACCGAGCACGGAAATGAACCCGTGTGAAGCATCTAGTGCAAAATTCCTGGTTACGTGGAACGCGGATAACGTCACTCTTTGACCCCGTGGAAAACGTCCAGAGCGGATCCTGGTCCTCGCAGAACACGGCAGTGAACCCGTGCGAAGCATCCAGAGCGGAGCCTAGTCCTCGCCTAACGCGGCAGTGAAACCGTGTGAAGCATCTAGTGCAAAATTCCTGGTCACGTGGAACGCGGATAACGTCACTCTTTGACCCCGTGGAAAACGTCCAGAGCGGATCCTGGTCCTCGCAGAACACGGCAGTGAACCCGTGCGAAGCATCCAGAGCGGAGCCTAGTCCTCGCCTAACGCGGCAGTGAAACCGCGTGAAGCATCTAGTGCAAAATTCCTGGTCACGTGGAATGCGGATAACGTCACTCTTTGACCCCGTGGAAAACGTCCAGAGCGGATCCTGGTCCTCGCAGAGCACGGCAGTGAACCCGTGCGAAGCATCCAGAGCGGAGCCTAGTCCTCGCCTAACACGGCAGTGAACCCGTGTGAAGCATCTAGAGAAAAATTCCTGGTCACGTGGAACGCGGATAACGTCACTCTTTGACCCCGTGGAAAACGTCCAGAGCGGATCCTGGTCCTCGCAGAGCACGGTAGTGAACCCGTGCGAAGCATCCAGAGCGGAGCCTAGTCCTCGCCTAACACGGCAGTGAACCCGTGTGAAGCATCTAGAGCAAAATTCCTGGTCACGTGGAACGCGGACAACGTCACTCTTCGATCCCGTGGGAAACATCCAGAGCGGATCCTGGTCCTCACACCAATATGGAGTGATCACCACCGCGACATTCGTCTCGATACAGCAGACGCGATGCCAGCAAACGAAGCGAAGGCCAAATTCCTAGCTTCAGGGTCTTGACGGCAAGTCATATAAAGCCTGAAAGACAATCGGAGATCATCCCACACCAGCACGGAGTGGTCACCACCTTGACGTTCGTTTCGATACAGCAGATGAAATGTCACCCCAGCGTTCTTCCCCAGCAGGATTCGGACGCGACAAAGCAAATGAAGCGAAGGCCAAATTCCTAGCTTCAACGTCTTGACGGTAAGTCATATAAAACCGGAAAGACATTCAGAGATCATCTCATACCAACATGGAGTGATCACCACCTCGACGTTCGTCTCGACACAGCAGACGCAACATCACCGAAAGGAGTCACGGCGAAATCCCTGGTTCCAAACCTCGACGGTTCACCAGCAACCTAGAGACAACCGCGACATTCGTCTCGATACAGAGGACGCAATGCCAGCAAACGAAGCGAAGGCCAAATTCCTAGCTTCAAGGTCTTAACGGCAAGTCATATAAAGCCTGAAAGACCACCGGAGATCATCCCACGTGGAGTGGTCACCACCTCGACGTTCATCTCGATACAGCAGACGCAATATCACCAAAAGGAGCAACGGCAAAATCCCTAGTTCCAAACCTTGACGGTTCACCAGCAACCTAGAGAAAACCACGACATTCGTCTCGATACAGAGGACGCAATGCCAGCAAACGAAGCGAAGGCCAAATTCCTAGCTTCAGGGTCTTAACGGCAAGTCATATAAAGCCTGAAAGACCACCGGAGATCATCCCACGTGGAGTGGTCACCACCTCGACGTTCGTCTCGATACAGCAGACGCAACATCACCAAAAGGAGCAACGGCAAAATCCCTAGTTCCAAACCTCGACGGTTCACCAGCAACCTAGAGACAACCACGACATTCGTCTCGATACAGAGGACGCAATGCCAGCAAACGAAGCGAAGGCCAAATTCCTAGCTTCAGGGTCTTGACGGCAAGTCATATAAAGCCTGAAAGACAATCGGAGATCATCCCACACCAGCGCGGAGTGGTCACCACCTTGACGTTTGTTTCGATACAGCAGATGAAAAGTCACCCCAGCGTTCTTCCCCAGCAGGATTCGGACGCGACAAAGCAAACGAAGCGAAGGCCAAATTCCTAGCCTCAACGTCTTGACGATAAGTCATATAAAACCGGAAAGACATTCAGAGATCATCTCATACCAACATGGAGTGACACCACCTCGACGTTCGTCTCTACACAGCAGACGCAACATCACCGAAAGGAGTCACGGCGAAATCCCTGGTTCCAAACCTCGACGGTTCACCAGCAACCTAGAGACAACCGCGACATTCGTCTCGATACAGAGGACGCAATGCCAGCAAACGAAGCGAAGGCCAGATTCCTAGCTTCAGGGTCTTAACGGCAAGTCATATAAAGCCTGAAAGACCACCGGAGATCATCCCACATGGAGTGGTCACCACCTCGACGTTCGTCTCGATACAGCAGACACAACATCACCAAAAGGAGCAACGGCGAAATCCCTAGTTCCAAACCTCGACGGTTCACCAGCAACCTAGAGACAACCACGACATTCGTCTCGATACAGAGGACGCAATGCCAGCAAACGAAGCAAAGGCCAAATTCCTAGCTTCAGGGTCTTAACGGCAAGTCATATAAAGCCTGAAAGACTATCGGAGATCATCCCACACCAGCGCGGAGTGGTTATGACTCATCGGGGCTCTCCAAAATGAGCCTAACCTCAAGTAAAAAGCAGCATGGCAAATTCCTAGCGCTTGCTCTTCCGACGGTCAAACTGCCAAGGAGGATTGCTTGAAGATGTCTTGTCCAGCCCCCGAAGGGATCAGAGACACGGCAGTCGCAGGGCTACTCGAACAGCACGATTGCCTATCGAGGAATACATCAGCTCATGCGACGGTACGACGGCCAAAACCCTAAGTACCACAGACCCTAACGGACTTCTGTCGTAAAGAGCTGAGGTTAACTGTGACGTTAGGATATTCTTGCGAGATCTGCTCGATTCATTTCAACTCGTGAGGAAAATGATGTCTTTGCGAGAACTTCTCGATTCGTCTCGACTCGTGAGATAAAGCCTTAGGCAGTAGGGATTAAAAAACCTGTTTCCTAAGCACTGGGATCCTGCAAGTCGGCCCAAAATGGTCTCTTGCATACTATCCACGGGTCTCACTCTCCGAAGTCGAATTTCGACAAGGAGGGGAACAACCACTTACGGGTCCTCTCGACTCGTAAGAGGGAAAAATTCTCTCATAAGATCCTTACGACTTATAAGAGAAAACACACTTAGGAATCCTCACGACTCCTAAGGAGAAAATACACCTACGAGATCCTCTCGATCCGTAGGGAGAAAAGTCTTTATGAGACCTTCACGGCTCATAAAGTTGAAAAGTCTTAGGTGGCAGATCCTAACCCTGTCTCCTAAGCCATCACTGCCCTGCAAAGAGGTCAAGATGGACCATCTATGAGCCACACTCGCCAAAGCTACATGCCACTGAAATGGAAAAGCTACTCATGAGCATATAAACTACTTCACTCCAGAGTAAGATATAAAGAGATAGAAGGGTGCGGCTCATGGAGTTAAGGGTTTGGAACTATATCTCTTAAGAGTCGAGATTTGAGTCAATGATAAATGACGACGCTTGTGTCCGCTCGTTATCTTCTCAGATCAAGTTTCTGAAAGTAATATACCAACCCGAAACTGGTCATACGCTATGCATTACTTTGCACTACTTCATCCACGTAAATACTTACATGGGCAAAGTAGTGGGGGGCATTTGTTCCCGCCAAAAATTTCTGCGCAAAAGAGCCCAAGGTATCAAATGGCGGCGATACGCTTAAGAAAATGGGAACCAGTATCTTCCGGGCTATTTTTTGACAAACTCCCGAATGAGAAACAGATAAATTATGATGGTAACGAAAGCGGCTCGAAAAACCCTTCGATTTGATATATTATGGTCCTCGTAATTCATCCGGGATCAAAAGTTATGAGGAATCACGTGTCCACACGTGATGGGCTTTTAAGAACCCGCTGGAGGAGTTAAAAGATACAATAAAAACTCAGAAAAGACCCCAATGGGGCATCACGTGCTCACACGTGACCATGGGTCACGTGCAGACACGTGATGGGCTTTTAAAGCCTCTAAAATAATGAATAGAATTTAATTCTAAAAGTCAGAAAATACCCCAACGAGGTATCACGTGCTTACACGTGACCAATGGTCACGTGTTGACACGTGATGGTTAAAACTGAAACATAAATAAGCGGCTGAGAAAGGAACCCAATTGGGGGTCACGTGCTCACAAGTGACCAAAGGTCACGTGCCAGCACGTGACTGGCTTTAAAAGCCTTATAATTTAATAGAATTAAATTCTAAAAGTTTCTGAATCTTTCCAAATGGAAAAGGGTCATGGGGAACCGTTGGATTAAAAATCCAAGGGTGATTAAAAATCACCAATTTATGGAAAAATCTCAAATCAGGAAAGATCTCCCTAAATCTCACCGAAATAACAAACGGAATATCTTTGGATTTAAAATCCAACGGTGAATAAAATTCACTGGGTGATCTAAAGGATCATATTAATTATGAAATCAAATCAAATCTTTCAATGAAAGATTCACAAAACAAATTGATTCTCTTCCTCCTCCTATAAATAGGAGCCAAGAGAAGAGAGGGGGATCTACCTTGGGGAGAGAAGAAACAGAGAGAGGAGAATTTAATTCTCTGCAAAAGAAAAACTCTAGATGAGAAAAGGGAAAAGATTAACTTCAAAAAGAGAATTTAATTCTCAAAATTCAAGAGTTTAACTCTTATAAAAAAAATAAAGAAGAACTTAGTTCTTCTTCTGGTGAAGATCTGTACAGAGCACGTCTCCCCATAGGATGAGAATTTAATTCTCATCGGGTTGAGATCCTGCCATGCAGATCCTAAACTTAGAAGGGGAATTGAGTTTTGAGAGTTCAATTGTCCTAAAACAAAACTAGGGTTTAACCCTAATCAAGAATTTAATTCTTTTACATATCTAGGAATTTAATTCCTCCAAAATCATAATTAAAGTTTAACCCTACGGAGAATTCAATTCTTAAAAGATCTCTGTTCATGAAAAGAATTAGGGTCACGTGCCCCCACGTGACCCTTGAAAAGATCCCCTGTAAAGAACTTTGAAGTATCACCTCACGTGCTCCCACGTGACTCCCAAAAAGCAGAAAGAAAAAGCAAAAGAAATAAAGGCTTTGGGCGCTCTCACATGGTATCACGTGACCCCTCAGCAAATGCTTTAACAATTGGCGCACAGATCCCCATCACGTGCCAACACGTGATGCTCTAAAATAAAAATGAAAGTGTTTAACACTTAATGATAAAAGAAAAGAAAAGAAGCTTTGGGCGCTCTCACGTGTCCCCACGTGACCCCTCAGCAAGTGCTGTAATATTCGATGCATAAACCCCCATCACGTGCCAACACGTGATGCTCTAAAATAATGAGGAAAAGTGTTCAACGCTTATTCACGGATTTGAGGATAAAACAAAGGAGATCTGGCTCCACATTTAGGGCGCCCTCACGTGTCACCACGTGACCCCTAATGAGCATTCTAATAGACCAGAGCGGGGGCCTCCATCATGTGCCCACACGTGATGGCCAGGAAATTAAAAGTGCTAAACACTGATATGCAGAATAAAATAAGGGAAATCAGGGCACTCTCACGTGTCCGCACGTGACCCCTCCCTCCTTAGTGTTTAACACTAATTGGAAAACTCTATTTGCAGTGTTTAACACTGATTTTCTAAGTGATTAACACTAATTGGAAAACTCTGTTCCCGGTGTTTAACACTGATTTGCTTTAGTGTTTAACACTAGTTTGAAATCTCTGCTACCAGTGTTTAACACTAATTTGCTTTAGTGTTTAACACTGATTTGAAAGCCCTATCGCTAGTGTTTAACACTGGTTATCTTTTAGTGTTAACACTAACTTGCTAATCTCATTCCCAGTGTTCAACACTGTTGGTCTTTAGTGTTTAACACTAGCTTTAGCCCAATTGGCTAAGTTTCTAGAGGCAAAGCCTCTTCTTCAATAGGCCAATAAAGGGCCAATATTTCAAACATAATTGGACCTAGCCCAAACTGGCCATAAGTCCTCAAATCATCTTGAACTGAGCACATCTGCTCTTTCAACCAACTCATTGGTTCAAGGGTACATCTCTGAACTCCTCTGATATTTGTCGTTGTAATCCTTCAACGTCTTCAGAGAGGTGACGGGTCCCGACAACCACACATCAACACGGACTATGGGGTCCTTAAACTCATGGACTTATGCGTCCTTAAGCTAAGATACGGACTGTGGGGTCCTTAAACCCACGGACTTATGCGTCCTTAAATTAACGGACTAATGCGTCCTTAAACACACCCATATGGACTGTGGGGTCCTTAAACCCATGGACTTATGCGTCCTTAAACTACTAATGGACCACCATGTCCTTAAACTGGCAATGGACCACCATGTCCCTAAACTGGCAATGGACCACTATGTCCCTAAACTGGAACAATAGAGCCCAAATGCTCTTTTGTCGGATCTAAACGATCCCGTTAAGTCGATCTTAGTCCTAAACTGGACTAACGTATCCTTAACAACCGTTTAAGTTGATCTTAGCCTCAAATATGGCTAACGTATCCTTAAACCTTCAAACAGACTTTAGTCCCAAATTGGACTATAGGTCCCCCCAATCAGCTTTGGTTCAAGGGTACATCTCTGAACTCCTCTGACATCTGCCGTTGTAATCCTTCAACGTCGTCAGAGAGGTGACGGGTCCCGACGGCCATACATTCAATGGACCACTATGTCCCTAAACTGGAACAATAGAGCCCCAAATGCTCTTTTGTCGGATCTAAACGATCCCGTTAAGTTGATCTTAGTCTCAAACTAGACTAACGTATCCTTAACAAACGTTTGAGTTGATCTTGGCCTCAAATATGGCTAACGTATCCTCAAACCAAACCCCCAAACCCAAATCTAAGATAATACGGATTTGGACTAGTCCACGCCCTACGGGCGACCACATAATTCGGTCTCCGTAAACAATCCACGGGCAACAAAACACAAAACAAACACCCACGACACGAAGTGACCATCTGGAGAAGGAGAAAGTTGTTACCGCAATGCGGTAGCGTAATTAACTGCAGGGGCTTGCGCTTGCAGGGAAGAGCGTCCCCACAATCAAAAACCCCTCAAACGAGGGGGAATCTGACGAAGTCTGCTACATCGGACGCATCCGTCTAAACCTTCGATACATGGTGCCATAAATCAACTTGGCATCTTCGGAGAGGTAGACGGATAGCACCAATTAGCATCTGCCCCGAATCTCAGGCGAGACAGCCCACGTCTCGACCGTCTTTCGGAGGGGAACAGTGCGCTCTATGATGAGTGCTACTGAGTTGCCTATTTCCTTTTGGGGGTAATGCACTTGAGAAGCTGCATACCTATTGAATTGGGTTCAAATCAAATCAGTGCCTACCACTCCATATAAGATATGGTATGGGAAGAACCCATCTCTTAAGTAAGTTAAGATTTGGGATTGTCCGGCCTATGTCAAAAGCAAAATCCGGACAAGATCGAGGCAAGGTCAGTTCTGTAGAACTGGAAAGGTTCCAGCTATACAAAACTGCAGCTGATGATTTGACAGAACCAAAGGATTCAATAGGCCCCGACAAATCTCAGCCTCTCCGCCGATCTAGCAGGGTTCCTCATCCGCCTGAGAGATACTTCGGTTTCTTGATAACAGTGGGAGCGAGGAATGCATCATGAGATGATGACCCAACTAGTTTCGAGCAGGCCATCGAGAGTAAGGACTCTGTAAGAATGGCTGGATGCTTAGAGATCTGAGATGGAATCCATGTACACCAACAAAATATGGACTTTGATTGCTATATCTGAAGGGTTAAATACCCATCAGGAGCAAGTATATCTTGAGAAGATTACTTGGTGTAGATGGAAAAGTTGAGACTTTCAAAGCTAGACTTGTTAAAGGTTTTCGTCATCGACCAGGCACGGATAATGATGAAACCTTTTCCAGTGGCTATGCTTAAGTCCATCCGGATCCTACTTGCCATTGCTACATACCATGACTACGATATCTGGTGGTTGGGTGTCATGACTGCTTTTCTAAATACTGATTTAGAAGAGAACGTCTATAAGAACACAGCCAGAGGGCTTCGTAAACAATGGGAGCAGCGGAAACGTGTGCAAGTTGCTTTACAGAATAAAGCAGGCATCGCGGAGTTGAAACATCTGTTTTGATGTGGTAGTCAAAGAGTTTGACTTCATCAAAATGATAAATGAACCTTGTATATACAAAAAGGTAGTAGAGAGTAAGGTGGTCATCCTCATATTGTACGTGGACAACATACTCTTGATAGGAAAAGAGTTTCCTATACTACACACGGTCAATCTCCTCTTATCACATGAATTCTCCATATAAGATCAAAATGATACCTCCTAAATCCTGGGTTTTGGATCTATATGATAGATCTAAATGGATGTTAGGATTCTCACTAGTTGTAGTGAGATGGTATCAGTTGATCCTGGGGAGAATCACTGGAAAGGTTCCAGGGTGATAAGGACGACTGAATGTCAGTCGCAGGCATTGTCTTTACCCTCAGTGGAGGGACGGTATGTTGGAAGAGTTCCAAGCGTGATACCGTGGCAAACTAGACGATAAAGGCTGGTGACATCGCTATCAAAGATACTACCAAAGAGGCAGTTTGGGTGTATATTGGTTCATAAGATGAACTAGGTTCCTACCATTGTGTGACAATGGAAGTGTGGCTTTGGCCCAGGAACCCCGGTCCCATCAGTGACCCAGACATATTCTAAGGCAGCATCACCTGATCATGGAGATAGTTGATCTCCAGCGTGATCGAGGTTAGGAGAGTAGACTCAGAGGACAACACGGCGGATCCACTCACAAAGGCCTTTTCCCAGAGAGAGACTTATATGGGATGGTTGAGTATGAGATACTGCAACCACTACTACAGATGGCCCTAGTGCAAGTGGGAGATTGTTAGTTATATGTATGCCCTAGAGGCCATTACTGTACATGTGATGTATATTGTAGTGGATGCTGGGACATATATAGATAGGACTTTCTTGCTCAACATGATAGCACGCTATCTGGTTGCTCTTTATCTTAACATGTATAATGCAGCCTCTCTATTACATGTTGATAAAGCCCTTAGGATGTGTGCTCGACTTCCAGGACTATGACGTAGATCATACTAGTGGGGCCTGGGTAGTTCATGAGTACATCCTTCAATGTTCATAGTCGTGGGAATATTGAGACGGGGCATCGATATTCCAGAGTAGACTAGCGTATATCTTCTCGACCCATGTGATGGGCGATGGATGATCCCATATCCATTGGTGTTTGACATCAGAGATGGTATGCGGGTGCTCAGTGGTGACTGGGTACACTGAACGGACTCGCCGAGAACCCCCAGATGGTATTATACCTCATGTCAGATGGCAGTTCTCTGGTGACACTGGTACAGCTTAGTCTGTTGACCCGAGATCGTCATAGAGTCTTGTGTGTCTCCACTGTGCTTTGATTTCCACCCTACCACGGCTCTACCGAGTCGTGCAAACAGGTGGTTTTTGGGTACAGTCCCGATTCACATGGAGGCAATGAGCGATAGGAGGGGATTCGTCTCTCTCGGTATTGGGGGTTGATGTTGCGCTATGCTCGACTGGCCATAACTGGAATTCCCTGGACAGGGTTGCACTGATTTACTGGTAAGTGTTATCAGTAGTTTCATACTTTTTATGGACCTTATATCGGCATGACTTATCAAGCTACTGGGGTCTGACGTTTACCACCCCTAGGCGAGATATGCGACATATCAGACGAACAGACCGGACTGTGCGGTAAGTGTTACTGGTTGGATTCACAGGAGTGTGAGCAGGCTTGCTCGTTGATCTTCTGATCACTCAATACCCGGGTAGCCGTTACGTTTAGCAGACCGCTTGCGGCTTGTGGGTGTTTGATATGACCATCACCTACTGCCGGCGTATTGACGAGTCTTTAGAGTCCAACACAGGGGTTTCCTGGCTCAAGCAAAACGAAATAGGAGCGCATATGAGATATGTGCGGGACCGAGAATAATACCAGTATGTGATACTGTATTCTATTCTCGCGATTTGTATCATCGGACGGTTATATGAGATATAGCCGGGTTACCGAATCAAGTGTTGATTCGATACATTGATACACTAGATATTAGTCGGTTATATGCAATATGACTGGATCGTTAAATTAAGTGTTGATTTAATGATTTAATGTATAATTATATATTTGATATATTACTTTACATTAACTAGTATTGGTTCACTTAAGATTGATTTTCTCACTAGATTGTGCACATTGTTTATATGTGATATATGCAAGTGTACATGTTTGTATCATGCTTGATGATACATACATGTTGTGTGTATGAGACTTGTATCAAGATTAGGTTTAAGATTAGGGTATTGTTTTATCAAGAGATTTAACAAATGGGTTGAACTTAGTCAAAGTTGTCAAGCTTGAAGAAGCTTGGAGAAACTTTGACAAAGTCCACCTTTTTGTCATTTCTCTTGATATTCTTTAACCTAACCCTTAACCTAATACCTTGGTCAATTCTCTACATGAGTTAAGCATGAGGGCTTAAATCAACCATGGTGCCATAATTAAAAGGATAAGTTTCATTCTTTATTGATTATTCTTATTCTTATTCTTATTCTTTCGTCTTCTTCTTCTTCAAGAAGAAGAAAGCTTGCTACCTCTAATGGTTCCATGAGAAAAAATGTGAGAAATCCAAATCCAAAGTGAACCCACTTTCTATTTCTTCATCCTCTACCACTTGCCAAGTAGTATAGGGTGTTCTCTTCACAAAGTTTTTGACCAAGTGAAGGAGTAGCTTGAGTTTGAGTCTCCCCGACGTAGATCATCTTCGGCCTCGAAGTCAACGACCTAGCCCGCTCATTTCTCCGATGAAACCAACGCTAGGGTCCGGGATTTCGATGATCTCAGTGAAGGGACGTCAACATGGAGCTTTAGAAGTGAAGGACCGGATCTACAAAGCTTGTAATTCCTTTCACTTTGTAGTAAAGTTGTTTGCTTGCTTGTTGTTTCGCCTTACCTCTAGTAAACGATCTAGATTAGGGTTGTTCGGCACATCCAATTTTTGAATTTTTGGTATGGTTGATGCCTTGTAGAACCTCATGAGTGTGCCTAGGAACCCTACAATTGGGGATATTTGAGGAAATCGCCTGGGTTGTTTGCCGGACAGAAAGTATTTGGTTTTGAATATCCGTTGTTATGCACCAATTTCAAACTGATATATCTGTACGTTTATTTTTATAAAGTGAGATATAACTTTTTGAAATTATATCCATGACGTTTACCTATATCAGTTGATGGTTAGGTAAGGAGCATTCAACAGCGGTGTAAGTCTTCATAACCATAGTACAGTTTTCAACCTACGACGCACAGGGTTTGAGTTATTAAACTCAGGGGACTTATACAATGTATTGTATGTTGTCTAGTGTCCATTAGGACAGAGGGGTTGGTACTCATACTATATTCTGTCTACTTGTGACTTCTCCAGATTTAGACACGTGTTTCGTAGAAATACAAAGTCTAAGTTTTGAGAAGTTATAGGTACAAGAATAAAGTAGAGAACCATGTGTTGCAAGTATTGGTATTCTTCAAGGTGATCGAAGATGTAGATACTTGCATATGGTATTCAGTTGATGGTAATGATTTTGAGAAACTTGTTTCTCTTTCAGGTTACTCATAATTGGATGCACTCCTAAGTTGAGTAACGCTGATCGGCCTCCCTCCATTTAGTTGACATGCACTGGAGACAGCTGCATGATTTGAATCTGGTTCCAATTAAATCAGTGCCTCTACTTCTATATTATATATAGAATGGTTCATATCTTAACAATGTTAAAGTACGGGGAGTTGTCCGGCTTATGCTTAAAACCAGACTCTGGATAACTCAAGGCACGTTTCTGTAATGGCGGTTTATGGGTTAACCCGGGCTTTGACGAGGGTTAACTTTCTACCATCTGGAAGATCAATAGTGATATTGTTCTTGACTCGCCACAGTTTTAGTAAAATGGACTTTTTCAGAAAACATTAGTGGGAGTATGGTAGAACTGGAAGTGATTCCAGAATCATAAACGATTACTGAAAATTTAATAAGAACCTAAAGATTCAATCAGGTTTGACATTCCATTGGTCACTTCGCAGATATGGTGGATTACCTCAGGCACCCGAGAGGTACTTCGGTAGCCTCAAGAAAGGTGACAGGGAGGTTCTTGTTTATCCAGACTTGACACTACTGTTGTTCCAGACTATGAGACCCGGCAGGAGGATGAGTATAGCGTCATTCTAAACTAGCTTTAGAAATGCACGTGTATATGACTCTGCCAGAGGGCTTTCGTAGTCAATGGGAGCAGCGGAAGCATAGTGGACAAGTAGCTTGTGTCTATTTATAGACTAAAGCGGATATAGCGGAGATAGATCATCTATTTTTGATGTGACAGTCATAGGTTTTTAACTTCATCAAAATAGGAGATGGATCTATTAAGAAGGCAGTAGGGTGTGCGTCCTGGTATTTGGATGATATAAACATAGTAGGAAGTGAAATTCCAATACTACGATCGGTTATACTTTGGTTGTCACACGGTAGTTTCTCCACATAGGTTATGGATATTATATCAGACATTCTGGTTACTAGATCTATAGTTTTAGATCTAGATTTGGGAAGTGTCCCAATCTAGATACTTAGACAGTATTCTAAAAGTATTTTAGAATGGACGGCTCCTGGCATGGTGGTGAACCTGCAGGTGAAGGATTCACCCTCTCTAAAGGTGTCTTACAGACTAAAGGGGAGAGGGATGTGCATGATTGGCATTTCAGTTGCTTAGGCAATTGAGTCAATCATGACATGTCAAGTGCCACACCGGATGTTGTTTTTGCACTAAATGCAATAATTTGATATATTAATCCAATCCTGGAGAAAATGATTGGAAGCAGTTTATGAACATAAGTGGATGTTCCAGGGATTTGATAATGGCAGCCTCCTTCTGGAGACAGTTATCATTTCAGGCTTCCAAGGTGACCTGGATAACAGAGTGACTGTCAGAGTTATAGTTTTCCCTCTGACGAGGGGCAGTAGTTTGGACAGGTGGTCCAAGCGGATACTGAGGAAGGCATGGCGCAGCATACTGATTAAGTTCAGTAGACGATACAGTCTAAGAAGTTTGCTGGATTTGGAGTTCATTTGTGAACTGGGTCCCATCAGATATCCAGAAATATTCTAAGACGGGTATTGCTCATCTCGGGAGATAGTTTTCTCCGCGAAGTTGAGATAAAGAGAGACATAGAAAGAAACACTGGAGAGGATCCACTCACTAAGGCTATTTCTCGAACGCAATAGTTTTACAAACGAGATTTGTGAAACTGATTAATAGAGGAGTTGGGTGTTCGGTATCACACGGGCTGTGAGTATGCGACATCGTAATAATTAGCCTTAAGTTCAAGTGGGAGATTGTTGGCTATAGTTCCCTCAAGGCAATTATCATAGTCGCAGGCATGTGATCATGATGATTGAGGGAGGACCTATACCGAAAAATCAGTCTTATTCAAGATGATAGTATGCTACCTGGTTTGTCTTTATCATCATGTACATGTTGATAGAGCACATAGGATTCTTGCTTGACTACCAGCATTGTGATGGTGATCACATACGTGGGAGCTGGGGGTCTATAAGCACATCCTTAAATGTCCCTAGTCGTGGGAGTATCGAGACTGGGCATCGATACTCCAGTGTAGACTGGTGTATACTTATCTAGACCCTGACGAGGGGCGGTGGCCGGTCTCACAAGCCATTGGTGTCAGTTGTTCACCTAAGATAGTATACATGTGCTCATTGGGTTATGATTACACTGGACGGACTCGCCGGGAACATGCTAGTTGGTATTATACCTATAGTCAGATAGCAGTTCCTTGGTGACATGTGTACAGGTTAGTCTGTCGACCTGAGATTGTCATTTGTCTCGTGTGAGTTCCCACTGTGCTTTGATTACTACCCTACCATGGCTCAAAGGAGTCGTGCAAACAGGTTTTTATTGGATACAGTCCCGAGCCACATGGAGGCAGTAAGCGGATCGTCGGGGATTCGTCTCTCCCGGTATTGGGGGTTGATGTCGCGCAGTGCACGGGTGTCCATCACTAGAAATTCTCGGCCGGGGTATGTGAGAATTACCGATCCAGGATCGATAGTTTCTCAGGTAGTGATGGGTTTTATACCGACACGAATTATCGCGTTGTTAGGGGTCTGACTTTATCCACCCCCTAGACCCGATATGCGATACTCTTAGACGAACAGACCGGACTGTACGGATATTGTCACTGACAGGCTCAGTAGGGGTTTGGATGAGTTTGCTCGTCGGCCTTCCTTTCGTTCGATACCTGGGTAGCCGTTACGTACAGCTAGTGCCGCTGACGTGCTTGTGGTTAAACCCACTGCCGGCGTATTGACGAGTCTTTAGAGTCCCACACAGAAGGTTTTCACGGTTCAGGCGATATGGTGTAGGCGACGTATGTTGATATATACAGGTGTCCGATTAAATATGTGCACGGACTGCACAGACATTAATCGGACGGTTGATAATACTAGCGGCTTAGGATTAAGCCAGATTCTTAAATCAAGTTTTGATTTAATAATTTACATATGCATTTATATATATGTTTTCCAGTATTATTGCTCACTATTCATTTTCTCTCTTGGCTATTCGTATTTTCGTACGAATACGCGTATGTGTATTTCGATACATATACCGGGAAGCATTCCGTATTTATACGGAATGGTTTCTAGATGATGCCACCTCATTATTGATTTTCTTTAGAAAATCATTTGTTTTAGATGAGGTGGAAAAGGTGACATGGCATGGGTATGGGTTTTGGTCAAAGCATGGGCTTTGCTCATGTAGAGATTGGTATGGTGTATTTGTTTAATGAAATTGGGAATGAGATTTTTGTGGCGGCATGAGGGGGGGGGCGGCCACTTCTTGGTGGGAATTTTCTTGCTCATTTTTGGGATCAACTTGGTGCTCTCTACACTCTCATGCTCACACAAAATACTTAGCCACTTTGCTCATGCCATTAGTTTTGGTCACCCTCTTCTTCATCTTCTATTGTTGCTCACTTGAGTATGTGGTTGAGAGAAAATTATAGTGAGACTATACTACACCCCCACTCTCCACTACTAATTATCTTGGATGGTCGGTTGGTCCGCTTGGCGAACCTGGAGCTTGTGCCGTTTTCCTCGGGTGGATCATCAGAGATGAAGGAAGACCGGCAACCAAAGTCGATCCGCATCACTAGGAGCTTGGAGATGGTTGAAGATCCGAAGGACTTAGATCATTAGGTATAACCATTTCTATCTCTTTGTGTTTGGTTTGCTAGTTTTACGGTTAATGGTTTCGATCTTGGAATCGGGTAATGGTAGCGCCGGGTTTTAGAAAATTTTTGTTCCACATTTGGCCACGGTTCAATGGCCGGGACGCTCCCATAACCCTTCAAAATTACTATGGTGTATAAATTATATAGATATAGTTGTATGATGATGATAATAATAATAATAATATTACGACAACATATAAGTAAATTACGTAAAGCATAGCATGTAGCAAGTTGTAAACTTGCCTCGAAATAAATGCGATGAACGGAAGCAACACGACGCTATACAAATCAACACTAAGTTTTGATGGCTCGGTTAAGTTTCTAGGATGCGGCTGGAGTTGCGTTGGAGAGAATGGGGGTGGGCTTGAAGAACGAAAAAGCAGAATATATAAATTGATGAGGGAGATTTAGTTAGAGGGGAGAGAGAGATATATGTTATGTGGAGAGAGAGAGAGACAGAGACAGAAAGAGAGGTTTTGTGTTTAATATAAAAATATATAGTATAGTTTAAATTAGATTCTAAATATATATTAGTTTAATGTATATAGATAATATCAAACTACAACCAATCTCCACCAAAATTTTATAAAAAATATATGTTAGAAAATAATTCACATACGTACACTTCTCAACCATAATGCAAGAATATATTTTAAAGTAACTCATACCCCTAATTTAAGATTTAAAAGGATTCTAAAAATATATCTAAATTTAGTAAATATTTGATATTAGATATCTTGAGATTTAAACGTAAAAGATAAAAGCAAAATAAGATATGGGATAGCAACCATATGATGACAGTTAACAAAATATAACTTATGCTTAACTTGTGGCTACTAAAAGATATATGATGATCTATATATATGTGTGTGTGTGTGTGTGTGTGTGTGTTATACTAGATTCACATAGATTCAGTTTACTAATAAATATCAGATATAATCCAGTACCATACAGCGTTTCACACATGCGGGTCGGATCAAATAACTACTATTACTATTCGAATCACTCGCAACCCAAAAGAATGTAAGTCGATGTAGTACACCCCAGTACTTGTGGGGAGGCGGAATTTTCAAAAACGATCAAGTTTAAAGAACGAACATCGACTAACCGCTTGAATCGAAGCTAAACTATAAATAACCGTACACAAAGTGTTTCTTAACTATTGTGTTTAGGGATTATACCAAATGAAACTAGTCCTTCGTCTTTACGATCTCCTTGTTCTCCTCGGCCTTCTCTAGGTAGTAGACGATCCACCCGAGAGCAAAACTCCAAGCTACACCTCTAACTTGAGGCAACTAATCTACTTTGATTGCTAATAAAAGAAGAAAGGATGATATAGAGTGAAGGTAATGGATGTTTAAGTCTAACTAATCCTTTGATCTCAACACATGAGGATTAAGGATTAGTCTCTTGAAGATGAGAGCTAGAGGAGAGAGAATGTGAGATAAGATAATGAGATGAGAGAGAGTGTATCATAATATATTATGAAGCATTCTTATTTTTAGAATAATGAATAATAGAAATGAATAAGCATGCTTCATAAATGCAAAATGGTGATTCATTAAGCATGTGTCATTATCATTTATGGTGCAATAATGATAATGATGAATCACCCTCATGAGTCACAATCTTATCCAAAGTAACCTCCTTAGTCACATCTTCTAGAAGCTTCTCGCACAATTACGAGAACGCCCCTCCGATCCGCAAAAATACGGAAAAACTTTAGACTGTAAAAATCCAATAACCGGATACCAGTAACTTGTTAGTGTTTATGCCCTAGAAGGCCATTACTGTATCATACTAGCTTGTATATTACTTAATGGAAGCTTGGGATATTCACATGTATATAACAGTCTTGCTAAACATGGTAGTATGCTACTTGGTTTTTCTATCTTAATATGTTAGTGTACGTATTGATAGAGCTCTTAGGATCTTGCTTGTCTACCAGCGTTGTGATGGCAGTCACACTAGTGGGGGCTGGGTAGTCTACAAGCACATCCTTATTCAGGTCCCTGGTCGTTGGATTATCGAGACAGAGCATCGATACTCCGGAGTAGACTGGTGTGTACGCTTCTCATCCCAGTTGGGGAGATGGTCTGTCCCACAGCCGTCAGTACGTCGTACTGGAGATAGTATACAGGTGCTCGTTAGGTTACGGGTACACCGGACAGGACTCACGGGGAACTGTTGGTTGGTTTGATACCAGTCGTCAGTGAGCAGTTCCCAGGTGACATGAGTACAGCGTAGTCCGCAGACTTGACACTGCTACTTCGCCTCGAGTGTGTCCCACTGTTCTTAGATTTCTACCCTACCACGGCTCAAAGGAGTCGTGCAAACAGGTAGCAGTTGGGTGCAGTCCCGAGCACTTGGAGGCAGTGGCGGTTAGACAGGATTCGTCCCTCCCGGTATTGGGAGTAGATATCGTGCTGTGTCAGAGAGCCATTACGCAAAGTCCCTGGCCAGGGCAAGCGAGATTTGCTGGTAGGTTCCAGTAGTTTCTCAGGGTGTAATGGGCTTCACTCCGACACGACTTATACCGCTATTAGGGGACTGACGCTTGCCGCCCCCCTAGGCCCGATATGCGATAGTCTTGGACGAACGTGTTGGAGATAGTGCCCTCAGAGTCAATTATTGGATCACAGGTACGTGATTGCAATGATTGAGGGAGGACCTATCCCGGTAGGACAGTCTTACTCGAGATGATAGTATGCTATCTGGTTTACCTTTATCATCGTGTACTGTTTTAGGTGACCTGACACGCCGCTATTACACGTTGATAGAGCCCCTAGGATTCTTGCTTGACCACCAGCAGTATGAGGGCGATCATATAAGTGGGAGCTGGGGGGTCTATAAGCTTATCCTTAAAAGGTCCCTAGTCGTGGGAGTTTCGAGACTGGGCATCGATACTCCATTAGTAGACTAGTGTATACAGTCGAGACCCCGACGAGGGGCGGTGGCCGGTCTCACAAGCCACTGGTGTCAGTTGGATCACCTAAGATGTATACAGGTGCTCATTGGGTTATGAGTACACCGGACAGGACTCGCCGGGAACATGCTAGTTGGTCATATACCAGACGTCAGATGGCAGTTCCCTGGTGACATGTGTGCAGGTTAGTTCATCGACCTGGGGATCGTTATTTGTCTCGTGTGAGTTCCCACTGTACTTTGATTACTACCCTACCACGGCTCAAAGGAGTCGTGCAAACAGGTTTTAGTTGGGTACAGTCCCGAGCCACATGGAGGCAGTGAGCGTATCTTCAGGGGTTCGTCTCTCCCGGTATTGGGGGTGAGGTCGTGCTGTGTCTAGGAGAGCCATTACACAAAGTCCTTGGCCAAGGCAAGGAGATTTACTGGTAGGTATTCCAGTAGTATCTCAGGGTGTTCTGGGCTACACTCCGACACGACTTGTACCGCTTTTGGGGGTCTGACTTTTACCAACCCCCTAGGCCCGCCATGCGATGCTCATAGACGAACGGACCGGACTGCACGGATATTGTCACTGACAGGCTCAGTTGGGTGTCGGGGTGAGCTTCCTCATCGACGTCCCATTTGGTCAGTACCTGGTAGCCCGTCACGTATTGGCTTATACCTCTGACGTGCTAGTGGTTAAATCCACAACCAAGGTATTGACGAGTCTTTAGAGTCCCCCACATTCAGTTACTCAGCTTTCGGGCGAAAGGTTGTAGAGGCCGTATGGAGATATGGCAAGGTCCGATCAGATACGTGCGGTATTGCACGGATCAGGATCGGACAGTTTGTACTATAGGCCGTATGGTTATATGGCAGGGTTCGATCAGATACGTGCGGTATTGCACGGATCAGGATCGAACAGATATTACTATCCGGTTTTGGTATAAGCCGGATTCTAGTATAGTACAGTGTAGATTTTGTCTCATTGCATTTGTATTTCGGTCGAAATACAGATGCGGGTGTGTATGCACAGTATCGGGGTTTTCCTGTGATTTATTACGGGACCAGTTTTCTGGAGTTGCCAGTTTGCTTTTCGTTTCGGCCAATTTCCATTGTTCCGTTCATTGGCCGAAGATTGGTGGAGGAGGGCTTATTTGCATTGTTGCAAATAGGCATTTGTGGAGGGGGTTTTTGCATCTTGATGCATCATGATGGCTTTCATGATGTGCACCATCATTGACCTTGACTTCTTCTTGTCATGATGGCATGACTTTGGAAGCCATCATGCATATTGATGATGGTTGAGTTGAGTGTTGGTTTTGCCTTGTCATCATTGGTTCTCATGATTTCCTTTTGCATGATAGCCTTCTCTCTCTCTCCCTTGTATTATGGAGATGGTCTTTCATTTTTTATTGGCCTCTCCCATTTCATTCTCTCCATTCCTCTCTAGTGGTGGCCGGCCAAGTCCTATAGGGGCTGTCCAAAATTGGGTGTGGGTATTTTTGGTTCATATCATGCTCCAAAATACCCACTAGCTCCTCCACATTGTTCTTGTTTCATCCCTCCACCATATGGCACCTCCATGAACCCCAAAAGAGACAATAGCTCACTACACATTCTACAGCGAATCTTGGGCACGTCGAGTAGCCGGCTTCGTGCCCGAGTTGCCTCGGTATTGAGGTGGGAGCCCGTAAAAGTACCCGGCTTCGTGGTGCCCTTTCCGACGAGGAGGAGACGGACGGAGATCCCGCGAGGAGATCGGAGTGGAGATGAAGACCGGAGGACTTAGATCGTCGGTATATCTCCAACCCATCTTGTTAAGTAGCTTAGACTAGTTAATGGTAACGATCCGGGTGATAGTGCGCGGTGGTGCCGGTTTGCAAAGTCCGCAAATTTTAAGTTATTCACCGCTTCCGCATTCCGGCGTCGGATTGACGGCCGGGGCGCCGCCGTGCACTTACAGTGGTATCAGAGCCTCGCCATTAACTTCGTCTAGCTTCGTTTGATGTGTTTTGCGGTTCCGATCGACCAAAATTCCAAAAACTCATTTTTACCTCACATCAGTTTTCTGTTAAGAATTTTTGGTGTCTAAAAATTTTTCTGGTGGTCTCAGAATGATGTGCAGGAGATTCTAAGAACTCTGGGAAAATTCGACACTCTGATCTCTCACACAGAGCGCGGATCCGCGGCCCCACCCTTCTATTGGGCCGCTGTTCCGCCGCAGTCTTGAGAGTTCAGTGGGCCATCTTTTTCCAGTGGGCTTCAGGGGTGTAATTAGGGGTTTTGGAATATTAAAATTGGGCCAATTATTTCTGTGAGTGCTACAGTATTAGTTTGGGGCCCACTTGTTAATTTTTGGTCAATCGGAAAATCTTAAACACATTTTTCACAGTATTTACATTATATCTGCGACCGTGAATGTCACTCGATCGGTAAATCCTGTCTAACTGCTATAGCCCGGTTAGACGGATTTGCGAACGTGACTTTCACGTTGATGTTCTATGTATTTGCTGTGTTGTTGCGGATCGGTCGTGGGGGATAGCCTGGATGCAATGCTAGTACAGTTCTGTTGTATTATGTACATTTGATATTGCGGGGCGAGCGTCCGACATGTGGACTGCCGTCACTGCCTGTTTGTATTATTCTTTTGGGGCACGACCTGGTTGCGGTCGATGTACCCGGTGTATGTATATTTTATTTTCTGTACTAGGATTGCCCCGCGGAGGGGTGCACGGATAGCCGGGTTCTGGAGGGCAACAAGCCCGCATCTCATGGCATTGAGACGGAGGGGGCTTCACTCTAGGATTGGCGGGCTATTCGCCGCACTCGTAGGGGGTACAGGTTGACCCAGGAGGGGTGCCCAAGTTGCCGGATTCCGTGAAGTGCTGGGTGGTCCATTCACGGCGCTGAAGGGGCTGCCTCGCTTCAGGTTTTGGCGGGTGACTTGCCGCGCCCGTAGGGGTCTAGGATTTCATTGCACAGGCTATCCACACGACCAGGGGAACGTCGGGTTTCAGCGGCTCTGTGAAACCCGGGGTTCCCAGATATCTGTATTGTTTCTGTGATGCTGTTCATTTTCTGTGATGTTGCATTTTATTCACGCCTTGAGCGAAATATAATATATTGGTATATATATTAGTAGATGTTGTATATGTTTTGCATCCGCGCTAGTCCAGTCCCCGCTCTGTCGTTAGTAAGCTAACCTAACGGGTAATGACGAGACCCAGTGGCGAATGCGGATGGCATATACGTACATCAGTATATTTTCGTTCTTTGTGGTGTGATCAATTGATGGGACTGCATTGATTCGAATCAATGCAAGTTAAAACAAACCTAATCTGATGTTGTTGGAACACTTTTCAAAAGGCTGTTATTGCAAGGACGTTTACTTTTGTTTTGCATCGTGGTATTCATTTAGAATATCCTGCTCCTCAGTCGACGAGGCAAGGGCCGAGATCCCTTCACCGGGAGTGACCCCTTGGACAGAAGTTTGCGTCAGGGCATTAACTTCACTATAGCCGATCACTTTTGCTTTGCACCGAGGTATTCAGTTGGAATATCCTGCACCCCATTCTACGGGGAAAGAGCCGAGATCCCTTCACCGGGAGTGACCTCTTTAGTAAAGGTTTTCGTCACTATATTTTCTAAAAAGCTATCCGTTCCTTCAACGATATCAAGTTCATTACGTTAAAGGTTTTCGCCAGAAACCATTCGTAGCCCTCCATCATTTCAGTTAAATATTCGGTAGTATTCAAGCTATGTATTTTGACCTCACGCCAAGGCATAGTGTTTGGTAGCTGCCGGGTATTTATCTGTTGCATAGATAGATGCGTTGGTTTGGGACAGTCGTACTACTATTTTGGCCTACGTCAAGGGTATGTACGGGTGGATTCAAATTAACCTGGATAATGATGGGCAGAACTTGACATGTGACTTATGATATTTTGACCTCACGCCAAGGTCATAAGAGCATGGGGCAGAAATCACATCGGGAGTTTCAAAAGTACTGAAACTTGCCAGATATGCGCATACCTTCTGGAGTGTGATACCGTGAGCGGATTCCGTCACGTTATCATGCGATGAGAGTTGGATCCCGATTCCCACTGATGAGTTAGTATACTCCTCGGGTGACCCCGACTAATTCTTCTTTCAGGTTTGGAGGAGAATTTGAGGTACAGTGGGAGGATTCCAGATTAGATAAATTGGTGACCATTCTGATCTAGGTTAGAGTGCACGCTGAGTGTTTCTTTTCTCTCTCTCTCTTTGGCAGCGACCATTGACCCGACCCTAAGACTATGACTCAGTGACCAAGTTGACCGAACCTTCTTTAACACTGGCTTTTGGATTGTCAGAGTTGCGAACCTCATTGCCACTCCTACTTTTACCCTTTTCTCCAGGACACCCCGTATTACTACGAACGTCCACTTCCATTGGACAAAACCATCGTATGGTTAGATACGAACTCGAAGGAATTAATTCGAGGATGGTTTCCGGTTCTGGAGAAAACGGATAGGATTATTCAGTTGTCTTTTCCTTTTACCCTCTCTTAGGTTACGAGTACTCCTTGGTTTAGGGGTAGTACACCTATTACGCAAATTGGATTGTCTTCTTCCAAACCTTAGGCTGGTGCCGACCGGTAGGGAATGAAGAAAACCAATTAGCATAACGATGGTGTGCAGAAGGTATTAAGTTCAGACAAAGCAAGGGATTAGTAAGAGGGCAAAGTAAATTGCAACAGATATTCACGACCAAACCAGGTATTTCATTACCACTCCCAAATCACCTTTGTATTTCTCCAGGACACTCCGTATCACTATGAAGATCCACAGTTTATTTGGATATTCCATCGTATGGTTATATACGAACTCGAAAGGAACTTGTTCCAGTTCGGGGATGGATCCTGGTTCAGGAGAAATAGGAATAAAGTACATTCAGGTGTCTTTTATCTTCACCTTCTCTCGTGTTGCGAGTGTTCCTAGGATTGGGACAGTACACCCATTATGCTTATTGGATAGTCTTCTTCCAAACCATAGGCTGGTGCCGAACGGTAGGGAAGGAAGAAAACCATTTGGCCTAAAGGGGTGTGCAGAAGGTAAAGACTAAAGACATATGAAGGGATTTGGAGAGGTGGCAAAGAACTATACGGTTACAGTCGTGAATCTGGAAGAGGCATTACTAGGAATACCAGGATACCCCATCGAAACATTTCAATGTTTCAGTTTCACTGTGTACTGTTAATAGAAAACTGATTTCCCGATTAGATACTTACTCCAGGGTATGTATTTACCAGATACGATTCTCACATCTGTATGGTTTTACAGATGATGAGTGGGAGTAAGTTATTGGGAATTGGGTGATTATCCTCATTATATCGGGATTCGTTGTAATCGGTGATATTTGAGGAAATCACCTGGGTTGTTTGCCGGTCGGCAAATATTTGGTTTTGAATATCCGCTGTTATGCACCAATTTCAAATTGATATATCTGTACGTCTATTTTCATAGAGTGAGATATACCTTTCTGAAATTATGTCTACGACATTTACCTATATCAGTGGATGGTTAGGTAAGGAGCATTAAACAGCGGTGTAATTCTTCTTAACCATAAGTACAGTTTTCAACTTACGACACACAGTGAATGAGTAATCAGACTCAAGGGACTTTTACAGAGTATTGTATGTTGTCCTGAGTCCATCAGGACAGAGGGGATGGTCCTCGTACTATATTCGGTTTACTTATGACTCCTCTAATTTTTAGACAGGTGTTTCGTGGAAACACAGGGTCTGAATTTGGAGAAGTTATATGTATTTGAATACAGTAGAGAACCAGGTATAGCAAGTATCGGGATTCTTCAGAGAGATCGAAGATGTAGATACTTGTGTATGGTGTTCAGTTGATAGTAATGATTAAGAGAAATTGCTTCTCTTTCAGGTTACTCATAATTGGAAGTATTCCTAAGTTGAGTAACGCTGATCTGGCCTCCTTCCATTTAGTTGACATGCACTGGAGACAGTTGCATGATTTGGATCTGGTTCAATTAAATTAGTGCCTCTGGTCCTATATGGGATATAGAACAGTTCATATCTTAACGATGTTAAGGTACGGGGAGTTGTCCGGTTTATGATTAAAACCAGACACTGGACAACTCAAGGCACGTTTCTGTAATGGCTGTTTGTGGGTTGACCCAGGCTATGACGAGGGTTGACTTTCTACCATCTGGATGAACAATAGCGATATTGTTCTAGACTCGCCACAGTTTTAATAAAAATGGATTTTTTCAGAAAACAGTAGTGGGAGTATGGTAGAACTGGAAGTGATTCCAGAACCACAAACGATTACTGAAGATTTGATAAGGAACCTAAAGATTCAATCTGGATTGACATTCCATTGGCCACTCCGCAGATAAGGTGGGTAACTTCAGGCACCCGAGAGGTACTACGGTGGCCTCAAGGACGGTGACAGGGAAGTTCTTGTTTACCCACAATTGCCATTGCTGTTGTTCCAGGTTACGAGACCCGGCGGGAGGATGAGTATAGCGTCGTTCTAAACCAGTTTTAGAAGTGTACGTCTATATGACTCTGCCAGAGGGTTGTCGTAGTCAGTGGGAGCAGCGGAAGCATTGGTGGACAGGTTGCTTATGTCTATTTATAGACTAGAGCAGATGTAGCGGAGATAGATCATCTGTTTCTGACGTGACAGTCATGGGTTTGACTTCATCAGAATAGGGGATGGATCTGTTGAGAAGGTAGTAGGGTGTGATATCCTGGTATTTGGATGATATACACCAGAGTAGGAAAGGAAACTCCTACACTACGATCGGTTATAGTTTGGTCGTCACACAGTTGTTTCTCCACAAAGGAAATGGATTTTATATCAGACATACTGGTTACTAGATCTATGGTCTTAGATCTAGATTTGGGTGGTTTCCCAATTAGGGTACTTGACAGCATTCTAAGAGTATTTAGGATGGACGACTCCTGGCACGGTAGTGTACCTGCAGGTAATGGAGTCACCCTCTCCAAAGGTGTCTTACAGACTAAAGGGAAGAGGGACGGGCATGATTGGCAGATCACTTGCTCAGGCAATTGAGTCAATCGTGAGATGTCAAGTACCACACCAGATGTTGTTCTTGCACTAGATGCAATAAGTTGACATTAATCCAATCCTGGAGAAACAGTCGGAAGCAGTTTTAGAACATAAGTGGATGTTCTAGGGATATGATAACGACAGCCTCATTCAGGAGACAGTTATCATTCCAGGCTTCCAAGGTGACATGGACGACAAGGAGGTTGTCAGAGTTATAGTTTTCCTTCTGATAAGGGGCAGTATTTTGGACAGGTGGTCCAAGGCAATACTGAGGGAGGCATGGCGCGCAGGATACTGATTAAGTTCAGTTGACGATACAGTATAAGAAGTTTGGATTTGGAGTTCATTTATGAGCTAGGTCCCATCAGACATCCAGACATATTCTGAGACAGGTATTGCTCTTTTCGGGAGATGGCTTTCTCCGCGAACTTGAGATATAGAGAGACATAGAAAGAAACAACTAAGCAGATCCACTCACTGAGGCTATTCCTCGACCGCAATAGTTTCGCAAACGAGCTTTGTGAAACTGACTAGTAGAGGAGTTGGGTGTTCGGTATCACACGGGCTGTGAGTATGCGACATCGCAATAATTAGCCTTGAGTGCAAGTGGGAGATTGTTGGAGATAGTGCCCTCAGAGTCAATTATTGGATCACAGGTACGTGATTGCAATGATTGAGGGAGGACCTATCCCGGTAGGACAGTCTTACTCGAGATGATAGTATGCTATCTGGTTTACCTTTATCATCGTGTACTGTTTTAGGTGACCTGACACGTCGCTATTACACGTTGATAGAGCCCCTAGGATTCTTGCTTGACCACCAGCAGTATGAGGGCGATCATATAAGTGGGAGCTGGGGGGTCTATAAGCTTATCCTTAAAAGGTCCCTAGTCGTGGGAGTTTCGAGACTGGGCATCGATACTCCATTAGTAGACTAGTGTATACAGTCGAGACCCCGACGAGGGGCGGTGGCCGGTCTCACAAGCCACTGGTGTCAGTTGGATCACCTAAGATGTATACAGGTGCTCATTGGGTTATGAGTACACCGGACAGGACTCGCCGGGAACATGCTAGTTGGTCATATACCAGACGTCAGATGGCAGTTCCCTGGTGACATGTGTGCAGGTTAGTTCATCGACCTGGGGATCGTCATTTGTCTCGTGTGAGTTCCCACTGTACTTTGATTACTACCCTACCACGGCTCAAAGGAGTCGTGCAAACAGGTTTTAGTTGGGTACAGTCCCGAGCCACATGGAGGCAGTGAGCGTATCTTCAGGGGTTCGTCTCTCCCGGTATTGGGGGTGAGGTCGTGCTGTGTCTAGGAGAGCCATTACACAAAGTCCTTGGCCAAGGCAAGGAGATTTACTGGTAGGTATTCCAGTAGTATCTCAGGGTGTTCTGGGCTACACTCCGACACGACTTGTACCGCTTTTGGGGGTCTGACTTTCACCAACCCCCTAGGCCCGCCATGCGATGCTCATAGACGAACGGACCGGACTGCACGGATATTGTCACTGACAGGCTCAGTTGGGTGTCGGGGTGAGCTTCCTCATCGACGTCCCATTTGGTCAGTACCTGGTAGCCCGTCACGTATTGGCTTATACCTCTGACGTGCTAGTGGTTAAATCCACAACCAAGGTATTGACGAGTCTTTAGAGTCCCCCACATTCAGTTACTCAGCTTTCGGGCGAAAGGTTGTAGAGGCCGTATGGAGATATGGCAAGGTCCGATCAGATACGTGCGGTATTGCACGGATCAGGATCGGACAGTTTGTACTATAGGCCGTATGGTTATATGGCAGGGTTCGATCAGATACGTGCGGTATTGCACGGATCAGGATCGAACAGATATTACTATCCGGTTTTGGTATAAGCCGGATTCTAGTATAGTACAGTGTAGATTTTGTCTCATTGCATTTGTATTTCGGTCGAAATACAGATGCGGGTGTGTATGCACAGTATCGGGGTTTTCCTGTGATTTATTACGGGACCAGTTTTCTGGAGTTGCCAGTTTGCTTTTCGTTTCGGCCAATTTCCATTGTTCCGTTCATTGGCCGAAGATTGGTGGAGGAGGGCTTATTTGCATTGTTGCAAATAGGCATTTGTGGAGGGGTTTTTTGCATCTTGATGCATCATGATGGCTTTCATGATGTGCACCATCATTGACCTTGACTTCTTCTTGTCATGATGGCATGACTTTGGAAGCCATCATGCATGTTGATGATGGTTGAGTTGAGTGTTGGTTTTGCCTTGTCATCATTGGTTCTCATGATTTCCTTTTGCATGATAGCCTTCTCTCTCTCTCCCTTGTATTATGGAGATGGTCTTTCATTTTTCATTGGCCTCTCCCATTTCATTCTCTCCATTCCTCTCTAGTGGTGGCCGGCCAAGTCCTATAGGGGCTGTCCAAAATTGGGTGTGGGTATTTTTGGTTCATATCATGCTCCAAAATACCCACTAGCTCCTCCACATTGTTCTTGTTTCATCCCTCCACCATATGGCACCTCCATGAACCCCAAAAGAGACAATAGCTCACTACACATTCTACAGCGAATCTTGGGCACGTCGAGTAGCCGGCTTCATGCCCGAGTTGCCTCGGTATTGAGGTGGGAGCCCGTAAAAGTACCCGGCTTCGTGGTGCCCTTTCCGACGAGGAGGAGACGGACGGAGATCCCGCGAGGAGATCGGAGTGGAGATGAAGACCGGAGGACTTGGATCGTCGGTATATCTCTAACCCATCTTGTTAAGTAGCTTAGACTAGTTAATGGTAACGATCCGGGTGATAGTGCGCGGTGGTGCCGGTTTGCAAAGTCCGCAAATTTTAAGTTATTCACCGCTTCCGCATTCCGGCGTCGGATTGACGGCCGGGGCGCCGCCGTGCACTTACAGAACGGACCGGACTGTATGGAGATTGTCACATCAGACTCAGTAGGAGTTCGGATGGGTTTTCTCATCGGCCTTCTTATCGACAACTACCTGGGGACCGTTACGTACAGCTAGTGCCGCTTGCGGTCTGTGGTTAAACCCACTGCCAGCGTAGTAGTCGAGTCTCTAGAGTCCCACACAGAGAGTTTCCTACTCCAGGCGAAACGATATAGAGGTCGCATGGTTTTGCGACAAAGAGTTCGGACGCATACGTGCGTTTACGCGCGTACGACTTTCGGACAGTTTTTACCAGTCGGCTTTGGTTTAAGCCAGTTACTGGTATCCGGTTATTGGATTTTTACAGTCTAAAGTTTTTCCGTATTTTTGCGGATCGGAGGGGCGTTCTCGTAATTGTTCGAGAAGCTTCTAGAAGACGGTGACTAAGGAGGGTTATGTGTCATATTCATTGAATGAGGTTATGAGTCATGGTGGTGATTCATTCATTTCATTAATGCACATTTATTGCTTAATGACTCATGCTAATGAATCACCACTAGATATTTTATGAAGCATGATTTATCATCACTCTTTATTCTTTTTCTTATTATTAGAAAATGCTTCATATATGATATGATACTCATAAACTTATCTCATAATATTATTCACATTCTCTCTCCTCAAGCTCTCTCTCTTCAAAAGACTAATCCTCACCCTCATGTGTTGAGATCTAGGATTAGTAAGACTAATCAATCCATAACCATCTCTATATTACACCTAGCTTCTTTGATTAGCAATCCAAGAAGGTTAGTTGCCTCAAGCTTAGAGGTTTAGCTTGGAGTTTTGCTCTCGGGTGGATCGTCTACTACCTAGAGAAGGCCGAGGAGAACAAGGAGATCGTAAAGACGAAGGACTAGTATCGATAGGTATAATCCCTTAACACTATAGTTTAGTATAGCTATGTGTTCGGTTATTAGTTGTTTAGCTTCGATTTAAGCGGTTAGTCGATGTTCGTTCTTTAAACTTGATCGTTTTTGAAAATTCCGCCTCCCCACAAGTACTGGGGTGTACTACATCGACTTACAGTGGTATCAGAGCCTCGCTAAACACTAAATAACTTGATTGCAAATTTGTGAGAATTTCGAACGGAAAAACAAAGCCGGAAAACCCTAAATCTGTTCAGTTTCTGTCGAACTTAAAATGAAGTCCTAAAATTTTTCAGGTAATCTCAGAAAGCTAGAAAAGAGTCCAGGAGAACACCCAAAAAATTTGGGCTTCTGATTCGTCTACAGTGCCGCGGAAGGGCGGCGGATCCCACCGATCCGCCGCGCAACCGCGGCCGAGTTCACGAGTCAGGAACTCGTTTTCTTTGGGTGGGTCCCCTGTGGTGTTTTGGGTTTTCTGGAATGTTTAATTATTGCTCAGGTTACTGTTTAACAGAGCAGATTTTGGAGCAATATTGATGTTGTTTATTCGATCGAAATTGTACAGTATTTGCATATGGATTATATCTGTGATTGTTTAATGTGTTCGTAAACCTCCCCTAACTGCTAGTATGTCGGTTGGCAGGGGGTTGCACATTTCTGAAATAGTTATATCTGTTTGTGCATATAAACTGTATTGGACTGTTGTGGTGTATAGCCGGGGTTTGCAATGGGTTATTGTTTAATTCATTTGTTGTAAATGTAAATTGTTGTAATATTATTTTTGCGGGGCACTTCCAGGTTGCGGTTGTAGCCACCGTTGTATTATTTCATTTTACTGTTTTTGCTCCTAGGACTGACCCAAGGTGGGGTACACAAACTGCCGGGCGGGTAGTTTGCCGTACCCGTAGGGGTCGAGGGTGGGGTAACGGCTATTCATCACAACTGTGTAATCTGTCTTTTCTTGCAGGCTCAAAAGAAATACAGATTGCTTGCAAATCCAATATTGTTTATCTGTGTTCTGGAATGAATATCATTGCGTCAGACGAATGTAAAATATCTATATATAATGTAGCTATTTAGACATCACTTATGTTTTACACCCGCGCTAGCCCAGCCCCCGCTCTGTCGTTAGTTAAGTAACCTAACGGGTGATGACGGGACCCAGTGGCGAATGCAGATGGCATAAGAGGACGTCATATTTTCGTTGTTTTCTGCAATGATAGGTTAATGATGGGACGCATTATCTATAATGCAAAGTAAAACAAACCAAAGTTTAAATCGTTGGAACAATTTAAAAGAAACCACTCGGTTATTTTTAAAAACAGATATTTTTAAATGCGGAGACTTAACCACTCCTTTTAAAAGCTATCAGGTTCCTTCGGTTATATCAAGTTCACTACGTTCACGGTTTCGCCAAAACCAGTCGTAGCCCTCCGTCATTTCATCTGGGTATTCAGTAGTATTCAAGCTATGTATTTTGACCAACGCCAAGGCATAGTGTTTGGTAGCTACTGGGTATTCATTTGTTGCATAGATAGATGAGTTAGTTTGGGACAGTCGTATGATCATTTTGGCCAACGTCAAGGATATGTACGGGTGGGTTCAAATTAACAAGATAATGATGGGCAGAACTTGACATGTGACTTATGATATTTTGACCAACGCCAAGGTCATAAGAGCATGGGGCAAAAACATATATCGGGAATTTCTAAAGAAACTGAAATTTGCAAAGAGATGCATACCATTTTGAGTTTGATGAATGTTGGTAGCATTCCTACAACATTATCAGACGATGATATTTGGATCCCGATCCTACTGTGAGTATATGCTACTTATCAGGATATTCGTCACTTAACGATCAATGCTATAAACCTAGTAGGTGTCCAGAAAGGTGTCAGCGGGGTTACGCCCCCAGAGAAAAGAGGTTATTTAATTAAGGAACTTCGCGAAAGCGTTGGAAAACCTCCCTCGAAGTATCGACACTGGCCTGGCTGAACGGTTAAGCAAGTATTGTACGGTGAGAATAGTCCTGGCTAGTTCTTCTTTTATGGTTTGAAGAAGGATTCGAGAAACAGTGGGAGCCATCCAGTTTAGATAAACTAAAAACCACTCTAAACTTGCAAGAGCATCATGCTAAAGTGTTTTCTTCTCTCTCTCCTAATTGCAGCGACCCTGAAAATGACTGGACTTAAGTTACTTTTAGAAAAGAATATACTGACGGGGCCAAACTATAAAGATTGGCTGCGGAATGTCAAAATGGCCTTGACCTATGACAAATTGGGGTACGTCCTCACCGCTACGGCACCTGCTGTCCCTGGTCCCAAATCCAGCAATGCGGATAAGGAAATCCGCAAAACCTGGGATTTAGATTGCGCGAGAGCCAAGTGCGTCGTGCTTGCCTCTATGGACAATGAACATCAGAGGAGGCACGAGGATATGTCTCTAGATGGCATATTTCTCCATACAAAAGAACTTTATGGAGAGCAATCTCGTATAGCAAGATACGAGACCTCTAAGAACTTGTTTCGAGCGAGGTTGGCTGTCGGGTCATCAGTAGGTGAACATGTCCTACAGATGATCGGCTATATTGAGGAGCTCGCAGACCTTGGGACGACTTTGGATAATGAGCTGTATACAGACCTTATTCTCCAGTCCCTTCCTCCCACCTACGCCCAGTTTATCCTCAACTTCAATCTTCAAGGAAAAGAAGTTGAACTTGCGGAACTCCTGAACATGTTAAGGAGTGCAGAGGACACCTTGAAGAAAGCAAGGGAAACACCCGCTATGTTTGTTGGCGGTGCATCTTCTTCCGGGTCCAAGGCTAGGGCCAAAGGAAGGAAGAAGAAGGCCGCACCCAAACCTAGAGGAGGTGTTAGTAAGGTGAGAGGGAAGGGAAAGAAAAAGATAGCAGTACCGATAGTTGGCCCGGATGAGTGCTTCCATTGTCACAGGAAAGGGCACTGGAAGAAGGATTGCAAGGCGTGGAACGCCAAGAACCAGGAACCGAAGCAAGCTGTGGCTTCGACTTCAGGTGTGTTTGTAATTGAGAATTGTCTGTCGATCAACTCTACTTCCTGGGTATTGGATACCGGATCAGGATCTCATATTTGCAATTCATTGCAGGCACTGAGAAACCGTAGAGTGCTGAAGGAAGGTGATATGATCCTCAGGGTTGCTAACGGAGCTAGCGTGGGAGCTGCGTCCGTCGGGGATTATCACCTAGGATTGACGAGTGGACACATTTTGGTTTTACATAACTGTTATTTTGTACCAAGCTTAACGTGTAATATCATATCGGTTTCCTTGTTATCAAATAAAGGTTATGATTTCACGTTTGTAAGAGATGTTGTTAACATCCACCTTAATCATAGTTTGATTGGGTCCGGTACTCTAAATAACGGCATATATGTTTTAAACCAACTCCAAATTTTCAATGTCCAGAACACACTAAAAAGAAAGTCTCCAGAATTAAATAAAGCTTTCTTATGGCATTGTAGACTGGGTCACATCAATGAGAGAAGGTTGACTAAGTTGCATAGAGAAGGATATTTGGACACGTTCGAATATCAATCTTATGACACTTGTCAATCCTGTCTCAAAGGAAAGATGACAAAGACTCCATTTACTGGACAAGGAGTAAGAGCGAGCGAGCTCTTAGGACTCATACACAGTGATGTATGCGGTCCAATGTCTACACATGCGAGAGGTGGTTTTTCCTATTTCATTACTTTCACGGA
This sequence comes from Agapanthus africanus, assembly GCA_030015575.1. Classification (NCBI taxonomy): domain Eukaryota; kingdom Viridiplantae; phylum Streptophyta; class Magnoliopsida; order Asparagales; family Amaryllidaceae; genus Agapanthus; species Agapanthus africanus. The sequence goes on along the minus strand of JASDDO010000029.1, from coordinate 335,206,742 downwards.
TGATTACTCAAGATACGGATTCATTTATCTGATGAAACATAAATCCGAGGCTTTTGAGAAATTCCAAGAGTATAAGAATGAAGTAGAAAACCAAACCGGCAAAAGTATTAAGACACTAAGATCTGATCGAGGTGGAGAATACTTAAGTGCCGAGTTCCTAGGTTACCTAAAAGAGAAAGGAATTCTCTCTCAGCTTACTCCTCCATACACTCCACAGCATAACGGTGTATCGGAGAGACGGAATCGAACCCTATTGGATATGGTACGATCCATGATGAGTAATGCTGAGTTACCACGATCTTTCTGGGGTTATGCGCTAGAATCAGCGGCATATCTTTTGAACATGGTTCCTACCAAGACTGTGCCTACCACACCATATCAGATGTGGAGTGGGAAGAAACCCTATCTTCAGTATCTAAAGATTTGGGGATGTCCAGCTTTTGTTAAGAAGCAGCATGTGGACAAGCTCGAGGCACGATCAGTAAAGTGTCAGTTTGTGGGATATCCAAAGAACTCCAAGGGATATCTATTCTATTACGCAGAGGAACAAAAGGTGTTTGTTTCTCGTAATGCCCATTTTCTAGAATATCAGTTTTTAGAAAAGGAAATAAGTGGGAGCGAAATAGAACTGGAAGAAATTCCAGAACCACAAACTGCTACTGAAAGTTTGGTAGAACCAGAGGTTCAAGAAGAACAGAACATTCCCGCACCCCTCCGCAGGAGTAGTAGGCCGTCTCATCCGCCTGAGAGATACTACGGTTTTCTCATAGATGGGGATAGAGAGGATTGCATCATAGATGATGATGAACCTACTGACTTCCGGCAGGCCATCCAGAGCGGCGACTCGGTACGATGGCTAGATGCAATGCGGACCGAAATGGAGTCCATGTACACCAACAAAGTATGGACTTTGGACTTTGCTCCAGATGGGGTAAAACCCATAGGATGCAAATGGATCTTCAAGAAAAAGATTGGTGTAGATGGACAGGTGGAAACCTATAAGGCTAGACTTGTTGCAAAGGGTTTTCGTCAAAGACCTGGTTTGGACTATGACGAAACCTTTTCTCCAGTAGCTATGCTCAAATCCATTCGGGTCCTTCTTGCTATTGCTGCCTTCCATGATTATGAAATCTGGCAGATGGACGTAAAGACGGCTTTTCTGAATGGAAATTTAGAAGAGAGCGTCTATATGGATCAGCCAGAGGGTTTCAATCAGAGTGGGAGCAGCGGGAAAGTATGCAAGCTGCTTAAGTCTATTTATGGACTAAAGCAGGCATCGCGGAGTTGGAACATCTGTTTTGATGAGACAGTCAAAAAATATGACTTTATCAAAAATCCAGATGAACCGTGCATATATAGTAAAGTTGTGGCCAGAAGTGTCGTATTCCTCGTCTTGTACGTGGATGACATTCTATTGATAGGAAATGACATTCCTATGCTACAATCTGTCAAAGGATTCTTGTCACACAGGTTCTCCATGAAAGACCTGGGTGATGCCTCTTACATTCTGGGGATCCGGATCTATCGTGATAGATCCAAGAGAATGTTGGGACTTTCGCAGTCCAGGTATATCGACACTGTACTGAAAAGATTCAGTATGGAAGATTCTAAGCGCGGTAATCTACCGGCTTGTCACGGAATCACCCTCTCCAAAGAGATGTCTCCCAAGACTGATTTGGAAAGGGAACGCATGTCTATTATACCCTACGCTTCTGCGGTAGGCTCTATAATGTATGCGATGTTGTGTACCAGACCAGATGTAGCTTACGCACTGAGCGTGGTAAGCCGGTATCAGTCAGACCCAGGGGAGAAACACTGGATAGCAGTAAAGAACATTCTCAAGTACCTGAGGAGGACTAAGGAGATGTTCTTGGTTTACGGCGGAAAAGACCTCAGGTTGGAGGCCTTTGCTGATTCCGGCTTCCAGAGTCATAAGGACGATTCCAAGTCCATGTCGGGTTATGTCTTTACCCTCAATGGAGGGGCGGTGTGCTGGAAGAGCTCCAAGCAGGACACCGTTGCTGACTCGACGATGGAAGCGGAGTATATTGCTGCTTGCGATGCCGCAAAAGAAGCAGTCTGGATGAAGAAGTTCCTAACAGAACTTCAGGTGGTTCCTACCATAGTTGATCCAATACCTCTGTATTGCGACAACAACGGAGCTATAGCTTTAGCGAAGGAACCAAGGTCCCATCAGAAGTCCAGACACATCTTGAGGCGGTATCACCTGATCAGGGAGATCATTGATCGTCAGGAGATCGAGGTTCGGAGAGTTGCTTCAGAAGAGAACATTGCTGATCCATTCACGAAGGCCCTTCCTCAGATTCAGTTCGAGAGGCTGCTCGAGATCATTGGTCTACGATATGCCAGTACATGGCCCTAGTGCAAGTGGGAGATTGTTAGTGTTTATGCCCTAGAAGGCCATTACTGTATCATACTAGCTTGTATATTACTTAATGGAAGCTTGGGATATTCACATGTATATAACAGTCTTGCTAAACATGGTAGTATGCTACTTGGTTTTTCTATCTTAATATGTTAGTGTACGTATTGATAGAGCTCTTAGGATCTTTCTTGTCTACCAGCGTTGTGATGGCAGTCACACTAGTGGGGGCTGGGTAGTCTACAAGCACATCCTTATTCAGGTCCCTGGTCGTTGGATTATCGAGACAGAGCATCGATACTCCGGAGTAGACTGGTGTGTACGCTTCTCATCCCAGTTGGGGAGATGGTCTGTCCCACAGCCGTCAGTACGTCGTACTGGAGATAGTATACAGGTGCTCGTTAGGTTACGGGTACACCGGATAGGACTCACGGGGAACTGTTGGTTGGTTTGATACCAGTCGTCAGTGAGCAGTTCCCAGGTGACATGAGTACAGCGTAGTCCGTAGACTTGACACTGCTACTTCGCCTCGAGTGTGTCCCACTGTTCTTAGATTGCTACCCTACCACGGCTCAAAGGAGTCGTGCAAACAGGTAGCAGTTGGGTGCAGTCCCGAGCACTTGGAGGCAGTGGCGGTTAGACAGGATTCGTCCCTCCCGGTATTGGGAGTAGATATCGTGCTGTGTCAGAGAGCCATTACGCAAAGTCCCTGGCCAGGGCAAGCGAGATTTGCTGGTAGGTTCCAGTAGTTTCTCAGGGTGTAATGGGCTTCACTCCGACACGACTTATACCGCTATTAGGGGACTGACGCTTGCCGCCCCCCTAGGCCCGATATGCGATAGTCTTGGACGAACGGACCGGACTGTATGGAGATTGTCACATCAGACTCAGTAGGAGTTCGGATGGGTTTTCTCATCGGCCTTCTTATCGACAACTACCTGGGGACCGTTACGTACAGCTAGTGCCGCTTGCGGTATGTGGTTAAACCCACTGCCAGCGTAGTTGTCGAGTCTCTAGAGTCCCACACAGAGAGTTTCCTACTCCAGGCGAAACGATATAGAGGTCGCATGGTTTTGCGACAAAGAGTTCGGACGCATACGTGCGTTTACGCGCGTACGACTTTCGGACAGTTTTTACCAGTCGGCTTTGGTTTAAGCCAGTTACTGGTATCCGGTTATTGGATTTTTACAGTCTAAAGTTTTTCCGTATTTTTGCGGATCGGAGGGGCGTTCTCGTAATTGTTCGAGAAGCTTCTAGAAGACGGTGACTAAGGAGGGTTATGTGTCATATTCATTGAATGAGGTTATGAGTCATGGTGGTGATTCATTCATTTCATTAATGCACATTTATTGCTTAATGACTCATGCTAATGAATCACCACTAGATATTTTATGAAGCATGATTTATCATCACTCTTTATTCTTTTTCTTATTATTAGAAAATGCTTCATATATGATATGATACTCATAAACTTATCTCATAATATTATTCACATTCTCTCTCCTCAAGCTCTCTCTCTTCAAAAGACTAATCCTCACCCTCATGTGTTGAGATCTAGGATTAGTAAGACTAATCAATCCATAACCATCTCTATATTACACCTAGCTTCTTTGATTAGCAATCCAAGAAGGTTAGTTGCCTCAAGCTTAGAGGTTTAGCTTGGAGTTTTGCTCTCGGGTGGATCGTCTACTACCTAGAGAAGGCCGAGGAGAACAAGGAGATCGTAAAGACGAAGGACTAGTATCGATAGGTATAATCCCTTAACACTATAGTTTAGTATAGCTATGTGTTCGGTTATTAGTTGTTTAGCTTCGATTTAAGCGGTTAGTCGATGTTCGTTCTTTAAACTTGATCGTTTTTGAAAATTCCGCCTCCCCACAAGTACTGGGGTGTACTACATCGACTTACATAACTGGCTTAAACCAAAGCCGACTGGTAAAAACTGTCCGAAAGTCGTACGTGCGTAAACGCACGTATGCGTCCGAACCCTTTGTCGCAAAACCATGCGACCTCTATATCGTTTCGCCTGGAGTAGGAAACTCTCTGTGTGGGACTCTAGAGACTCGACTACTACGCTGGCAGTGGGTTTAACCACAGACCGCAAGCGGCACTAGCTGTACGTAACGGTCCCCAGGTAGTTGTCGATAAGAAGGCCGATGAGGAAACCCATCCAAACTCCTACTGAGTCTGATGTGACAATCTCCATACAGTCCGGTCCGTTCGTCCAAGACTATCGCATATCGGGCCTAGGGGGCAGCAAGCGTCAGTCCCCTAATAGCGGTATAAGTCGTGTCGGAGTGAAGCCCATTACACCCTGAGAAACTACTGGAACCTACCAGCAAATCTCGCTTGCCCTGGCCAGGGACTTTGCGTAATGGCTCTCTGACACAGCACGATATCTACTCCCAATACCGGGAGGGACGAATCCTATCTAACCGCCACTGCCTCCAAGTGCTCGGGACTGCACCCAACTGCTACCTGTTTGCATGACTCCTTTGAGCCGTGGTAGGGTAGCAATCTAAGAACAGTGGGACACACTCGAGGCGAAGTGGCAGTGTCAAGTCTGCGGACTACGCTGTACTCATGTCACCTGGGAACTGCTTACTGACGACTGGTATCAAACCAACCAACAGTTCCCTGTGAGTCCTGTCCGGTGTACCCGTAACCTTAACGAGCACCTGTATACTATCTCCAGTACGACGTACTGACGGCTGTGGGACAGACCATCTCCCCAACTGGGATGAGAAGCGTACACACCAGTCTACTCCGGAGTATCGATGCTCTGTCTCGATAATCCACGACCAGGGACCTGAATAAGGATGTGCTTGTAGACTACCCAGCCCCCACTAGTGTGACTGCCATCACAACGCTGGTAGACAAGCAAGATCCTAAGAGCTCTATCAATACGTACACTCACATATTAAGATAGAAAAACCAAGTAGCATACTACCATGTTTAGCAAGACTGTTATACACATGCGAATATCCCAAGCTTCCATTAAGTAATATACAAACTAGTATGATACAGTAATGGCCTTCTAGGGCATAAACACTAACAATCTCCCACTTGCACTAGGGCCATGTACTGGCATATCGTAGACCAATGATCTCGAGTAGCCTCTCGAACTGAATCTGAGGAAGGGCCTTCGTGAATGGATCAGCAATGTTCTCTTCTGAAGCAACTCTCCGTACCTCGATCTCCTGACGATCAATGATCTCCCTGATCAGGTGATACCGCCTCAAGATGTGTCTGGACTTCTGATGGGACCTTGGTTCCTTTGCTAAAGCTATAGCTCCGTTGTTGTCGCAATACAGAGGTATTGGATCAACTATGGTAGGAACCACCTGAAGTTCTGTTAGGAACTTCTTCATCCAGACTGCTTCTTTTGCGGCATCGCAAGCAGCTATATACTCCGCTTCCATCGTCGAGTCAGCAACGGTGTCCTGCTTGGAGCTCTTCCAGCACACCGCCCCTCCATTGAGGGTAAAGACATAACCCGACATGGACTTGGAATCGTCCTTATCACTCTGGAAGCCGGAATCAGCAAAGGCCTCCAACCTGAGGTCTTTTCCGCCGTAAACCAAGAACATCTCCTTAGTCCTCCTCAGGTACTTGAGAATGTTCTTTACTGCTATCCAGTGCTTCTCCCCTGGGTCTGACTGATACCGGCTTACCATGCTCAGTGCGTAAGCTACATCTGGTCTGGTACACAACATCGCATACATTATAGAGCCTACCGCAGAAGCGTAGGGTATAATAGACATGCGTTCCCTTTCCAAATCAGTCTTGGGAGACATCTCTTTGGAGAGGGTGATTCCGTGACAAGCCGGTAGATTACCGCGCTTAGAATCTTCCATACTGAATCTTTTCAGTACAGTGTCGATATACCTGGACTGCGAAAGTCCCAACATCCTCTTGGATCTATCACGATAGATCCGGATCCCTAGAATGTACGAGGCATCACCCAGGTCTTTCATGGAGAACCTGTGTGACAAGAATCCTTAGACAGATTGTAGCATAGGAATGTCATTTCCTATCAATAGAATGTCATCCACGTACAAGACGAGGAATACGACACTTCTGGCCACAACTTTACTATATATGCACGGTTCATCTGGATTTTTGATAAAGTCATATTCTTTGACTGTCTCATCAAAACAGATGTTCCAACTCCGCGATGCCTGCTTTAGTCCGTAAATGGACTTAAGCAGCTTGCATACTTTCCCGCTGCTCCTACTCTGATTGAAACCCTCTGGCTGATCCATATAGACGCTCTCTTCTAAATTTCCATTCAGAAAAGCCGTCTTTACGTCCATCTGCCAGATTTCATAATCATGGAAGGCAGCAATAGCAAGAAGGAACCGAATGGATTTGAGCATAGCCACTGGAGAAAAAGTTTCGTCATAGTCCAAACCAGGTCTTTGACGAAAACCCTTTGCAACAAGTCTAGCCTTATAGGTTTCCACCTGTCCATCTACACCAATCTTTTTCTTGAAGATCCATTTGCATCCTATGGGTTTTACCCCATCTGGAGCAAAGTCCAAAGTCCATACTTTGTTGGTGTACATGGACTCCATTTCGGTCCGCATTGCATCTAGCCATCGTACCGAGTCGCCGCTCTGGATGGCCTGCCGGAAGTCAGTAGGTTCATCATCATCTATGATGCAATCCTCTCTATCCCCATCTATGAGAAAACCGTAGTATCTCTCAGGCGGATGAGACGGCCTACTACTCCTGCGGAGGGGTGCGGGAATGTTCTGTTCTTCTTGAACTACCGGTTCTACCAAACTTTCAGTATTAGTTTGTGGTTCTGGAATTTCTTCCAGTTCTATTTCGCTCCCACTTGATTCCTTTTCTAAAAACTGATGTTCTAGAAAATGGGCATTACGAGAAACAAACACCTTCTGTTCCTCTGCGTAATAGAATAGATATCCCCTGGAGTGCTTTGGATATCCCACAAACTTACACTTTACTGATCGTGCTTCGAGCTTGTCCACATGCTGCTTTTTAACAAAAGCTGGACATCCCCAAATCTTTATATACTGTAGATGGGGTTTCTTCCCACTCCACATCTGATATGGTGTGGTAGGCACAGTCTTGGTAGGAACCATGTTCAAAAGATATGCCGCTGATTCTAGCGCATAACCTCAGAAAGATCGCGGTAACTCAGCATTACTCATCATGGATCGTACCATATCCAATAGGGTTCGATTCCGTCTCTCCGATACACCGTTATGCTGTGGAGTGTATGGAGGAGTAAGCTGAGAGAGAATTCCTTTCTCTTTTAGGTAACCTAGGAACTCGGCACTTAAGTATTCTCCACCTCGATCAGATCTTAGTGTCTTAATACTTTTGCCGGTTTGGTTTTCTACTTCATTCTTATACTCTTGGAATTTCTCAAAAGCCTCGGATTTATGTTTCATCAGATAAATGAATCCGTATCTTGAGTAATCATCCGTGAAAGTAATGAAATAGGAAAAACCACCTCTCGCATGTGTAGACATTGGACCGCATACATCGCTGTGTATGAGTCCTAAGAGCTCGCTCGCTCTTACTCCTTTTCCAGTAAATGGAGTCTTTGTCATCTTTCCTTTGAGACAGGATTGACAAGTGTCATAAGATTGATATTCGAACGTGTCCAAATATCCTTCTCTATGCAACTTAGTCAACCTTCTCTCATTGATGTGACCCAGTCTACAATGCCATAAGAAAGCTTTATTTAAATCTGGAGACTTTCTTTTTAGTGTGTTCTGGACATTGAAAATTTGGAGTTGGTTTAAAACATATATGCCGTTATTTAGAGTACCGGACCCAATCAAACCATGATTAAGGTGGATGTTAACAACATCTCTTACAAACGTGAAATCATAACCTTTATTTGATAACAAGGAAACTGATATGATATTACACGTTAAGCTTGGTACAAAATAACAGTTATGTAAAACCAAAATGTGTCCACTCGTCAATCCTAGGTGATAATCCCCGACGGACGCAGCTCCCACGCTAGCTCCGTTAGCAACCCTGAGGATCATATCACCTTCCTTCAGCACTCTACGGTTTCTCAGTGCCTGCAATGAATTGCAAATATGAGATCCTGATCCGGTATCCAATACCCAGGAAGTAGAGTTGATCGACAGACAATTCTCAATTACAAACACACCTGAAGTCGAAGCCACAGCTTGCTTCGGTTCCTGGTTCTTGGCGTTCCATGCCTTGCAATCCTTCTTCCAGTGCCCTTTCCTGTGACAATGGAAGCACTCATCCTGGCCAACTACCGGTGCTGCAAGCTTTTTCTTTCCCTTCTTTCCCACCTTACTAACACCTCCTCTAGGTTTGGGTGCGGCCTTCTTCTTCCTTCCTTTGGCCCTAGCCTTGGACCCGGAAGAAGATGCACCGCCAACAAACATAGCGGGTGTTTTCCTTGCCTTCTGCAAGGTGCCCTCTGCACTCCTTAACATGTTCAGGAGTTCCGCAAGTTCAACTTCTTTTCCTTGAAGATTGAAGTTGAGGATAAACTGGGCGTAGGTGGGAGGAAGGGACTGGAGAATAAGGTCTGTATAGAGCTCATTATCCAAAGTCGTCCCAAGGTCTGCGAGCTCCTCAATATAGCCGATCATCTGTAGAACATGTTCACCTACCGATGACCCGACAGCCAACCTCGCTCGAAACAATTTCTTAGAGGTCTCGTATCTTGCTATACGAGATTGCTCTCCATAAAGTTCCTTTGTATGGAGAAATATGCCATCTAGGGACATATCCTCGTGCCTCCTCTGATGTTCATTGTTCATCGAGGCAAGCACGATGCACTTGGCTCTCGCGCAATCTAAATCCCCGGTTTTGCGGATTTCCTTATCCGCATTGCTGGATTTGGGACCAGGGACAGCAGGTGCCGTAGCGGTGAGGACGTACCCCAATTTGTCATAGGTCAAGGCCATTTTGACATTCCGCAGCCAATCTTTATAGTTTGGCCCCGTCAGTATATTCTTTTCTAAAAGTAACTTAAGTCCAGTCATTTTCAGGGTCGCTGCAATTAGGAGAGAGAGAAGAAAACACTTTAGCATGATGCTCTTGCAAGTTTAGAGTGGTTTTTAGTTTATCTAAACTGGATGGCTCCCACTGTTTCTCGAATCCTTCCTCAAACCATAAAAGAAGAATTAGCCAGGACTATTCTCACCGTACAATACTTGCTTAACCGTTCAGCCAGGCCAGTGTCGATACTTCGAGGGAGGTTTTCCAACGCTTTCGCGAAGTTCCTTAATTAAATAACCTCTTTTCTCTGGGGGCTTAACCCCGCTGACACCTTTCTGGACACCTACTAGGTTTATAGCATTGATCGTTAAGTGACGAATATCCTGATAAGTAGCATATACTCACAGTAGGATCGGGATCCAGATATCATCGTATGATAATGTTGAAGGAATCCTACCAACATTCATCAAACTCCAAATGGTATGCATCTCTTTGCAAATTTCAGTTTCTTTAGAAATTCCCGATATTTATTTCTGCCCCATGCTCTTATGACCTTGGCGTTAGGTCAAAATGTCATAAGTCACATGTCAAGTTCTACCCATCATTATCTTGTCAATTTGAACCCATCCGTATATATCCTTGACGTTCGGCCAAAATGATAATACGACTGTCCCAAACTAACTACATCTACCTATGCAACAAATGAATACCCAGTAGCTACCAAACACTATGCCTTGGCGTTAGGTCAAAATACATAGCTTGAATACTACTGAATACCCAGATGAAATGACGGAGGGCTACGAATGGTTTTGGTGAAACCGTGAACGTAGTGAACTTGATATAACCGAAGGAACCTGATAGCTTTTAAAAGGAGTGGTTAAAGCTCCGCATTTAAAAAATATCTGTTTTAAAAATAACCGAGTGGTTTCTTTTAAATTGTTCCAACGATTTAAACTTTGGTTTGTTTTACTTTGCATTATAGATAATGCGTCCCATCATTAACCTATCATTGCAGAAAACAACGAAAATACAACGTCCTCTTATGCCATCCGCATTCGCCACTGGGTCCCGTCATCACCCGTTAGGTTACTTAACTAACGACAGAGCGGGGGCTGGGCTAGCGCGGGTGTAAAACATAAGTGACGTCTAAATAGCTATCATATATATAGATATTTTACATTCGTCTGACGCAATGATATTCATTCCAGAACACAGATAAACAATATTGGATTTGCAAGCAATCTGTATTTCTTTTGAGCCTGCAAGAAAAGACAGATTACACAGTTGTGATGAATAGCCGATACCCCACCCTCGACCCCTACGGGTACGGCAAACTACCCGCCCGGCAGTTTGTGTACCCCACCTTGGGTCAGTCCTAGGAGCAAAAACAGTAAAATGAAATAATACAACGGTGGCTACAACCGCAACCTGGATGTGCCCCGCAAAATAATATTACAACAAATTACATTTACAACAAATGAATTAAACAATAACCCATTGCTAAACCCCGGCTAAACACCACAACAATCCAATATAGTTTATATGCACAAACAGATATAACCATTACAGAAATGTGCAACCCCCTGCCAACCGACATACTAGCAGTTAGGGGAGGTTTACGAACACATTAAACAATCACAGATATAATCCAATATGCAAATACTGTACAATTTCGATCGATTAAACAACATCAATATTGCTCCAAAATCTTCTCTGTTAAACTGTAACCTGAGCAAATATTAAATATTCCAGAAAACCCCAAATAATACACAGAAGCAACAGAAGAAAAATCGGCTCCTGACTCGCCAACTCGGCGGCGGAAGCGCGGCGACTCAGTAGGCTGAGGCCGCGTTTCCGCGGCGAGTTAGGCGATTCAGGCGACTGTTTTTCTTGGGTGTTCTTCTGGTGTCTTTTCAAGCTCTCTGAACTTAACTGAAAAATTTTTGGACATCATTTTAAGTTCGACAGAAACTGAACAGATTTAGGGTTTTCCGGCTTCGTTTTTCCGTTCGAAATTCGTACAAATTTGCAATCAAGTTATTTATTGTTTAGCGAGGCTCTGATACCACTGTAAGTCGATGTAGTACACCCCAGTACTTGTGGGGAGGCGGAATTTTCAAAAACGATCAAGTTTAAAGAACGAACATCGACTAACCGCTTGAATCGAAGCTAAACTATAAATAACCGTACACAAAGTGTTTCTTAACTATTGTGTTTAGAGATTATACCAAATGAAACTAGTCCTTCGTCTTTACGATCTCCTTGTTCTCCTCGGCCTTCTCTAGGTAGTAGACGATCCACCCGAGAGCAAAACTCCAAGCTACACCTCTAACTTGAGGCAACTAATCTACTTTGATTGCTAATCAAAGAAGAAAGGATGATATAGAGTGAAGGTAATGGATGTTTAAGTCTAACTAATCCTTTGATCTCAACACATGAGGATTAAGGATTAGTCTCTTGAAGATGAGAGCTTGAGAAGAGAGAATGTGAGATAAGATAATGAGATGAGAGAGAGTGTATCATAATATATTATGAAGCATTCTTATTTTTAGAATAATGAATAATAGAAATGAATAAGCATGCTTCATAAATGCAAAATGGTGATTCATTAAGCATGTGTCATTATCATTTATGGTGCAATAATGATAATGATGAATCACCCTCATGACTCACAATCTTATCCAAAGTAACCTCCTTAGTCACATCTTCTAGAAGCTTCTCGCACAATTACGAGAACGCCCCTCCGATCCGCAAAAATACGGAAAAACTTTAGACTGTAAAAATCCAATAACCGGATACCAGTAACTGGCTTAAACCAAAGCCGACTGGTAAAAACTGTCCGAAAGTCGTACGTGCGTAAACGCACGTATGCGTCCGAACCCTTTGTCGCAAAACCATGCGACCTCTATATCGTTTCGCCTGGAGTAGGAAACTCTCTGTGTGGGACTCTAGAGACTCGACTACTACGCTGGCAGTGGGTTTAACCACAGACCGCAAGCGGCACTAGCTGTACGTAACGGTCCCCAGGTAGTTGTCGATAAGAAGGCCGATGAGGAAACCCATCCGAACTCCTACTGAGTCTGATGTGACAATCTCCATACAGTCCGGTCCGTTCGTCCAAGACTATCGCATATCGGGCCTAGGGGGGCGGCAAGCGTCAGTCCCCTAATAGCGGTATAAGTCGTGTCGGAGTGAAGCCCATTACACCCTGAGAAACTACTGGAACCTACCAGCAAATCTCGCTTGCCCTGGCCAGGGACTTTGCGTAATGGCTCTTTGACACAGCACGATATCTACTCCCAATACCGAGAGGGACGAATCCTGTCTAACCGCCACTGCCTCCAAGTGCTCGGGACTGCACCCAACTGCTACCTGTTTGCACGACTCCTTTAAGCCGTGGTAGGGTAGCAATCTAAGAACAGTGGGACACACTCGAGGCGAAGTGGCAGTGTCAAGTCTGCGGACTACGCTGTACTCATGTCACCTGGGAACTGCTTACTGACGACTGGTATCAAACCAACCAACAGTTCCTTGTGAGTCCTGTCCGGTGTACCCGTAACCTTAACGAGCACCTATATACTATCTCCAGTACGACGTACTGACGGCTGTGGGACAGACCATCTCCCCAACTGGGATGAGAAGCGTACACGCCAGTCTACTCCGGAGTATCGATGCTCTGTCTCGATAATCCACGACCAGGGACCTGAATAAGGATGTGCTTGTAGACTACCCAGCCCCCACTAGTGTGACTGCCATCACAACGCTGGTAGACAAGCAAGATCCTAAGAGCTCTATCAATACGTACACTCACATATTAAGATAGAAAAACCAAGTAGCATACTACCATGTTTAGCAAGACTGTTATACACATGCGAATATCCCAAGCTTCCATTAAGTAATATACAAACTAGTATGATACAGTAATGGCCTTCTAGGGCATAAACACTAACAAAGAATAAAATAGAAGAAATATAAATCAAGTGTTAAAATACCAATTAATGTCGTTGTCACGCCCCGCTTCCCAGTGTATGGGGAAGGAGACGTGGCGGGCCGCAACGTATTTACTCAGAAGTAAACACGTTAAGCATAAATAAGCAATATATGTAAAACACAAGAATGACAAGAGATGTAATAAAACAAAAACTTTTTATTGATAATCATTCTTTACATACAACTGAAAAGTAAAGTACAATGATAGAAAGCGATGCCTAAATAATGGCATATGAATTTAAAAGAAAGTAGTACAAGTAAAGCCTAAAAGTCTGCCTCCTCTGTAAACTGCTCCAAGTCGTCCTAACTGGACTCGATCTTCTAAGAGTCGGGTACTCCTGACAACATTCCAAAGAAAGAAGAGACATGAATGTCGTCAGCGATCTTGCGCTCGGTAAGTCCCAAAAGATATAATAGAATAGAACAAGTAAAGAGAATATAACTGGTAAATTGTATAGGTTTATGTTTGTTATACTAACTTAGTTGTTTGTAGCTTGGTAAAGAAAATAACAGTGTATACGAGAGGAGTCCAACTTTTCCTATGGACTATGGTAACCCGTAGTATAAGGACCCATCATAACCCATGGGACAACGGCACAGGATGTTCATGTAGGTGTCTTTTAGTGTCCATCATCATGCCACTTTTAACACATTCCGTACCAGTCTACCCCGTTAAACCCCGTAATGTATATTGTATTGATTGTATTGATTTGTAGTTATCAGACTTGCTGAGACCATGGTATAAGTTGTTCATATAAACTGATTCAGGATGTAAACGGTAGTCATGCAGTCAAGTTCAAAATATAGCCATGGTTCGGTCAAGTCAAGTCATGTTGATATTGTTCTGGTATTCATGTTCAAGTTCAAGTGTTCATGTTTGGTATATTGGATTCATGTTGAATTGTATTCATGTTCGGATCGGATTTAGATTGATTTGGACTTGGAATCAGACACTTTAAACACAATTGGATCCTGAATTAGGTTTGGGAATTATCGGTAACTGCTGCACATGGACGGCAGGATTTGTGTCTTTTTCCAAGACAATTACCATTGATAACTCCATTTAGTTTTTCTACCTTAAATAGGCAAGCACCCACTTTCTCCGGCTCCCTGAGGCTCAAGAGAATTGGTCCCGTTTAAACCTATATTTACTAGGGTCCTCAATGTAATTTTATATATCTCGAGGGGTTTTATGAAAAATTATTTTATATACTTTCAAAATAAATCTCGAGTAATTATTTATATTATTTATAATTGTCATGAATGTGAATTTTAGAGAATGTGGTATATTAGTGAACATATACATAACTTGAATAGTTCAAGGTATTTTAATGTAAAGTTTGATTTGTATTGATTCTTGATTGTATTTTCATGAAACTTGTAATTCTTTTATTTTGTTTAGAAAACATGGAATTTAATAATATCTTAAAAATATTTGGTTTGATAACATTTATATAATTATTAAAAATAAATTTTTATTATTAAATAGAAGTCCTCGTTTTTCTTAAAAATTGTATTAAAATTCCATCGAGATCGTATCCTCCGTGAGGAGGTCTGCATCTTGCCCTACTAGTCTCGAGAATCTGCGATAATCCGCACCATCCAAACCGGGTTCCCCAAAATGGGTTGTATAGGTATAATCGCAAAGAATTAAGTACCACAATTTAAAGAAATCCGGTTTTTTAATAGTTTAAGGTATTTTGATGAAAAGTCGTAGTTTGACACAAAAATATTGTTCAAGAGAATCGTTATATGTCAAGATGTGTGTATGTGAGAGGCGGGTCATTACCTCGTGAGGTTTTCTAAAGGTAATATTAAGCAAAACAATAA
Source organism: Agapanthus africanus (assembly GCA_030015575.1). Lineage (NCBI taxonomy): Eukaryota > Viridiplantae > Streptophyta > Magnoliopsida > Asparagales > Amaryllidaceae > Agapanthus > Agapanthus africanus. Next base: position 335,191,570 of record JASDDO010000029.1, on the reverse strand, counting down.
AAGATGTCATATGTAAAGTTTGTGGTATTTAAACGAAAAACGCAAATTAAAGTTACATAACATGATATTTTAAGATGAAAATTGTTCTAATTGTTTGTTTCATGATTAATAAACAAGGTATAGTGATATGGATGAGTGATTTTTAAGAAAAAAATTGTAATTTTAATTATTATAGAATCTAATGTCGGTATAACTTTACTTACCGACAAGTTTTGAAAAGAAGAATTTTATGGTAGAAAGAGAAGAGGAGAGATGGGACTTACAAGTTAAAAGGAGAGAGGGAAGGTAGAGGATGAAGGTAGTAGCCTTCGTGGAGTCGCGAGGTCACCGAAATCGTCTCGAATTCTTCCTGGAATTTGACCTAAGGCTAACTCCACTTGTACATTTTTTGGACTTGAGAATTTTGGATAATTTTGACAAGAGATTTCAGAATGAAGAATGTCTAGGGTATGGGGTTGTATTTATAGGGTGGAATTAGAGTTTCGGAATTGAAGTAAGAATTAAAAAGCCTTAAAAATTGGATTAAAGAATGAAATTTACTTCTCTGTTAAATTGCAGAGAAAATAAACAGAACATGGGTAGTGGGGGTAGAGGAAACGATAAGTGTGCAAAGCCCGGGGTCATTTGGGATAAATCAAGTCGTCGGTGCTGGTCTGGGGACCGATCTCACCGGTTGTGTGGAGGATTTGATGCTCCCGATTTTGGCCACACGTACCTCTTTGTATTAACTCTATTGTGCACATATTTGATTTCTTCAGACTTTTCATTTTATGTTGTCACGACCCACCACCAAACATAGATGGTATTGCCCGCTCTGGTCGAAACCGCACGGTTTTGTCCTTTTGAATGAATCAGACTCAAGAAGGGGGCTACTTCCCAGTAGGTCACCCATCCCAAAATTTCCCTAGCTCAAGCATGCTTAACTACGGAGTGCTTCAAACACCGGAGTTTCGATTCATCCAAAAGGCGCCTCCATGTTATAGCAGTGGTATCATTCCATTTATAGTTCTGATCGTGCCCTCTTCGGAATGGAATTCGATACTCCCCATTGTTCTATAGTGGGTCCCCGTGTGTATCCGTATCGGTTACATCACGGGGTAGGTGGTATTCATCCCCAACTCCACCTGGGGTATTACATCCCCCCACTTAGAACAATGGTTCGTTCTCAAACCACAGACCTACTTTTGAGGGACCGGCTCTGACATCTAATTCAAGTAAGCCAAAAGCCCAGAAATCTAAAACTTTTTAGGGAAAAATAGTAGAGGTGCAGTTTTGAAATAAGGTACACTGAAATCAAGTTTATTCTTATATATATATATATATATAAGTAATAATATATGAAATACTATATTTGTATCTAACTTGAAAACCTTTTGTCATTTAAAATTTGGACAGCAACTCCTTTGTAAATTTTAACCCGAAAACGAATACATAAAATATATAATATGCATCCCCAAGCGGGAGCTAGCTCTTCACCAATTGGAGGAAGCAACCACGCAAGATATAATATACAACGCCGAAGGCGAGAATCAAAACATAGAAATGAAATAAAGAAAACAAAGCATCATCAAGAAAACAAATACCATAATAAATACATGAGCGTGACTCTAAGGATGAAAGAATATACAACAAAGGTTTCTAAGTCTACTAAATATACAAGTCTGGTTGATGGAGCTTTAACTAGATACAACAAATAAATATACAAGTATAAAATGGTGGACACGAAGCAATGTATCCCACCTATCAAGCAATCACACGGAAGAAAGTGAAGTGCCAGCAAGCCGCTACGGAACCTGTCTGCCTAAACCTGCAAGAAACTGTGGCACAACGGGGGTGAGTTGCTAACTCGTGAGTAAAAGACATCACCGAGAAGAAACCGAATGTATGACTATCTCCTAGGTCATACAGTACAATATAATAATAATAGTAGCACGGAAACATCGAGTAACAGTAGAGATGATAATATAAACATATGTGTAAGGTCAAGTACTCATGTCCGTGTCATAAAGCAACTTCATATCATATGTATTATGAATGAATGTATCACTAAATGGGTGTGTCCAGCAACGACACAGAAAATTAGGATAAAACTGAGTGCCAAGAATCGACACTCGAAAATATCATGAAAACCGTGTCCAACGGCGACACATCATCCTCATAAATCTCGGGCTCCGTCAGTCCGGATCGGCCCAAATCATCTGATCACATGACTATGGTCAGTATCCTCCAGATATCTGCCGTGTCAAATATCACCGCTCAGTAGTGCTCCCCTGCCGGGCTCAACATCTCTCTATATGGCCTTCTTGCCCCGAGGTACATCACCGGTCCACCATATACCCGCAGACGGTGCACCCCCTCCTCGAATCGGGTATGTGTACACACGTAGCTCAAGAACCGAGAAATCTCATGGTGGACACCACACAACATATAATGAGAAACCGCATTTTTCTTTTGAAAATTATAATCATGAGTTTATAAACATCACTTGCGGTTTCCCCAAATCCAGAAATCACATGAATATGGAAATTTCCAAAAGAATCATAATCTATGAGTATACAATAAGATAATAAATACCGACATAAAGCCAATGATCAGTGCATAACTAGAATGTATGGATGCAAATGCATGTGGCATTTAAGTAAGAACTATAATGTCTACACTAGCATTTAAGATCATGAATGTAAAACAATACTACTTCTACAGATTATCAGATTATATGAATGAAGTAAAGGTTCTCTAGTGTGTACGTAGCATGGCAAGTACCGATGATGATGTGTGTGAGCCGGCAAGCAAGTGTACGTGCAACATACGCATTATTGGTAATGGTGCAAGTGTCCTAGCAGACTAGATCATAATAGCTAAAGAAAAAACACATGTGTATATGCAATGCAAACAGAACAACATTAAAGTAATCGGAAAATGAATAGTAAACGCAACATTATAGAATATACATATCTGTATACGATTCATACAGTTTTAGTGTTTGAAATAGCACGAATCGGGTTTTTTGGAAAAGTAGGGGTTACGGTGTTTTTGAGAAAAGATATATCCTTTGAAAGTCCGTAGCATCCCTTGGATTGTCTTCGAAAACACTCACGATTCGTTAGTTTGAAAATAGGTATGACTCGAGCCTAGTCTAGCATCTACTTAAACAATTAAAAGACTAAACTAAGAACCTAGTCGGAGTGATAAGAAAATCTAAACATATTCCGAGTCGATATATCTAGTAGTCGGCGATCCATCCTCATAACATCATGTACGGTATAATACATCGTACGACATCCTCGAGTCAAGAGTGCGGATCAATCATCATATACATCTCGTACGGTAATATCCATCGTACGACATCCCCAAAATCGAGGGTACGGGTCAAATATCATTATAAATCATCATTCGCACGGTATCAATCTTCGTACTATCAATATCATAAACCAGTGGTATGGATCTAAGATCTCGTACATGTTAGTTATATGTATTCCCTAGAGGCCATTACTGTGCATACGATGTATATTGCAGTGGATGCTTGGACATATATAGGGAGGACTTTCTTGCTCGACATGATAGTACGCTATCTGGTTACTCTTTATCTTAACATGCACTCTGATTGTCTCTATGTTACATGTTGATAAAGCCCTTAGGATGAGTACTTGACTACCAGGACTATGATGCGGATCATACAAGTGAGGACAGAGTAGTCGCCAAGTACATCCTTCAAATGTTCCTAGTCGTCGGAGTACCGAGACAGGGCATCGATACTCCAGAGTAGACTAGCGTATGCACTTCTTGACCCATATGATGGGCGATGGATGATCTCATATTCATTGGTGTTTGACATCAGAGAAGGTATACGGGTGCTCAGTGGAGACTGGGTACACTGGACGGACTCGCCGAGAACTCCCAGATGGTATTATACCTCACGTAAGATGGCAGTTCTCTGGTGACACTGGTACAGGTTAGTCTGTAGACCCAAGATCGTCATAGAGTCTTGTGTGATTCCCACTGTGCTTTGATTTCCATCATACCACGTCTAAGAGGGAGTGCAAAAAGGTAGCTTTTGGGTACAGTCCCGAATCACATGGAGGCAATGAGCGATAGGAGGGGATTCGTCTCTCCCGGTATAGGGAGTTGATGTTGTGCTGTGTTCGATTGGCTATAACTGGAAATCCCTGGCCAGGGTTGCTGAGATTGTTAGTTATATGTATGCCCTAGAGGCCATTACTGTACATACGATGTATATTGTAGTGGATGCTAGGACATATATAGGGAGGACTTTCTTGCTCGACATGATAGTATGCTATCTGGTTGTACTTTATCTTAACATGTACTCTGATTGTCTCTATGTTACATGTTGATAAAGCCCTTAGGATATGTACTCGACTACTTGGACTATGATGAGATCATACTAGTGGGGCCACGGTAGTCGGTGAGTACATCCTATAACTGTTCCTAGTCGAGGGTGTATCGAGACAGGGCATCGATGCACCAGAGTAGACTAGCGTATACGCATCTTGACCCATAAGATGGGCGATGGATGATCCCATATCCATCGGTGTTTGACATCAAGGATGGTGTACGGGTGCTCAGTGGAGACTGGGTACACTGGACGGACTCGCCGAGAACTCCCAGATGGTATTATACCATACGTCAGATGGCAGTTCTCCGGTGACACTGGTACAGAGTAGTCTGTTGACCCGAGATCGTCATAGAGTTTTGTGTGGTTCCCACTGTGCTTTGATTTCCATCAAACCACGTCCAAGAGGGCGTGCAAAAAGGTGGCTTTTGGGTACACTCCCAAATCACATGGAGGCAATGAGCGATAGGAGGGGATTCGTCTCTCCCGGTATAGGGAGTTGATGTTGTGCTGTGTTCGATTGGCTATAACCGGAAATCCCTGGCCAGGGTTGCTGAGATTTACTGGTAAGTGTTATCAGTAGTTTCTCGAACTGTTATAGACCTCATATCGACACGACTTATCGAGCTACTGGGGTCTGACGTTTACCACCCCTAGGCGAGATATGCAACATATCAGATGACGAGACCGGACTGTACGGGAGTGTTACTGTTTGGATTCACAGGAGAATGTGCAGGCTTGCTTGTTGATCTTCTGAGCGCTCAATACCTGGGTAGCTGTTACGTTTAGCTGACCGCTTGCAGCTTGTGGGTGTTTGATATGATCATCACCTACTGCCGGCGTATTGACGATTCTTTAGAGTCCTACACAGTGGTTTCTTGACTCAGGCAAAACGGAGTAGGAGCACATATGTGATATGTGCGGGACCGAGGATAATGCGATATATGATACCGTATTATATTCTCGCGATATTTGATATCAGCCGGTTCGTCGGATCAAGTGTTGATTCGATCGATACGGATAAATATTAGCCGGTTATATGCGATATAGCCGGATTGTCGGATCAAGTGTTGATTCGATAATTTAATGTATAATAATATATTTGATATATTAAATTGCATCAACTAATATTTGCTCACTAAAAGATTCTTTTTCTCACTCGGGTAATACATTGATATATATGCGATATATGTTAAATGTATTATTTTATTTTGTTGCAATAAATATTGTATATGTGATATATAATATTGTAACATGATATGATAAATAATGCAACTTGTTTAGTAGAGATTAAACATGGTTAGGGTTTGATTAGGGTTAAGGCTTTCTAGAAGATTCTAGAAGTTTTCTTTCTTTGTCTTTGTTAAGATATTATGCTAGATATTTCCAAAACCCTAACCAAACCTTTAACCCTAGTTAATTCTCTACAAGAGTTAGCTTGACCATGGTTGCATAATTCTATCATATTATTCTTTTCCTATTCATCACAAAAGAATAATGGATATTGTTCATCTTCTTCCTTCATTTTCTTTCTTGGAAAAAGCTTTCTTGATTTTTCCAAGTGATGAATAATTGTGAGAAAAATATAAATAAAGAGAGCAAAAATCCTACTTCATCATCCTCATCTTCCCTTGCCATTTAAATGAGGGTGTTCACATCATTTCATGAGTGTTAGCTTGTGTTAAAGAAACTTCAAGGTAGATCATCTTAGTATCGAAGATCGGAAGCAAAGGTTGCGTCTTTCTCTTCGTGGAACCTCTCGAGAGTCCGGATCCCGATGATCGCAGCGAAGGGACCACAACACGGAGCATATGAAGTGAAGGACCGGATCTACAAAGGTTATAATCCCTCTCACTTAGTGTTAAAGTTGTTAACATGCTTGTTTTCGCCTAATCTCTAGTTTAAAGTTCCGTATTCGGGTTGTTCGGCACGGCTAAATTTTTATTCGGGCATGGTTGATGCCTCGTAGACCCTTGTGCGCGTGCCTAGCAACCCTACAGTGGTATCAGAGACAAGCTAGAGCTTTAGGCAAAGTCTAGACGAAGTTTGAAGTCCGATCGAACCAAAACCCCCGTCCGAAACATGCTCTCTGGAAATTTTCTAAAAATTGGGATTTTTCCACATTAAAAATATCCAAAAATTACAGCAGGTAATTATAAGAACTACTGTGAAGCACGTGAGTGTAAGTCGCCCAAAGAGGCGCGGAACCGCGGCCCCACCCCAGCATATGCGGCGGTTCCGCGGCCACGTGGTCGATTCATCGCACGTGCTTTTCACAGTAACTCCTAATTTTTAATGTTGTATTTTCTGGAAATTTTTAATTTTTATTCAACTGTTGAATTTTCTGGGGTTGTTTAGGGATTCGATGATTCGGTCGGATTATCAGATTTTGTCTATGTGTTTTTTCTGGATAACTTTTAGAAACTGTTAAAAAGTTCGAACGGATATCAATAACTCACTTTTTCCCCTGTCGGAAATTTTTTCAAAAGTTGGATTTTTTCTCGTGTTTAAGAATGTTCTAAGTCATGCAAGTAACTCGGTGGACCCTCTAGAAGACAACAAACCTTAACTTGATTATGTGACCGTCTTGAACTGCCCTTTGAACCTTAGGGTTTGGGGCAGTACGGCGTGCCACATGTGAGGCGTTGGCTTGACCCTTCTACGGCTGGACCATTGGTACTGTGGCATGTAATGAATGTTTTTAAACTGATTTCAAGTGTTGAGATATATTGGGGAAATCTTGGATGCTTGATGATTCGATCGGAAAGTTTAACTTTTTCTATTTATCTGGAATGTGATACAATAATTGGAATCCACAGGTAGTTATGTGATAACTAATTTGAATATTATAAACATAGCAGTTTAGCCTCAGATGATCGGTTGCCACGGAATTTTGATGCGATCAAAAGTCCGTCGCAATCACGTAGCGTACGCGGATACTCGCCGGGTAAACTTAATAGACAGCCTCACTCCATAGCCCCGACCAAGTGACTGTAGGAGAACCCCATCGCCGAAAGCATCCGTTCGGGTGCTCGCGGTAGCGGTGTTCCGCCTAGGTGCACTTCGTCGACGGTATCGGGGGTGCGGCCGTCTACTAAAGTTTGTGACGAGCATTCGATCAGGACGTCGGGAATCTTGTTGAATTGGCCGACTTGGTATTGAAAAGAGTTTTCGATAATGAGACTAAAATGCGGGGTTTATAATTGTTAGGCATGCGATGTCTAAGGAATTCATTTGGTTAGGCATGCGATGTTTAAGGAAGTTGCGGATTCCAACTGTTGTAGTTTTACACTTTCTTTTCTGTGACCGTAAGCGTAGTATGTGGTATATCGCCGGCTTCGTTGCTATACATCAACGACAATCGGGATACGCATACTTGCTTACGTTGATGATATGAGATATTATGTGTTGCTGTGATATGTTATATTGGATCGTCGCGTTTGAATAGCCGGGGGTTTTATGTGAGATGAGAGTTTTTTCTTTTTCATTCATGTAAAATTCATTTGTATGTAATATTCTTTTATTGGGGCACTTCCAGGTAGCGGAAGCTGTCACCGTTGTATATTATTTACTTTTCCGCATTAGGTAGACCCAAGGCGGGGAGGACAAGTAACCGGGTTCTAGGGTCCAGTGGGAGACCATCTCGAGGAGTCGAGACCGGGTCTCCTAACCCTAGAATTGGCAGTGTTACTTGCCGCTCTCGTAGGGGTCTAGGGATGTGGGTTTGGCTATTCATCGCGACCGTGGAATCCGTGTTTTATACTGGCTCGTATTGAAAACACGGACGTCCTAGTATATCCAATATTTCATATATGTTCTTCTGCTGCAATGTTCTGTGATGAGATCATATTACTGCCTGAGACGAATGTTTATATTTTATATATATGAGATATATGTTATATTGCAGATTTCGTTTCAAAAGTGATACTTGTGAAGCATATTAAAATGGGACTTCATTAATGAGATTAATGAAATAAAATAAACCTAAGATGCTGTAGAAACTTGTTTATAAAAACTGGTAGCTACAGTTCTTGCTTTGCATAGCGGTGTTCCTTGTAGAACATCCAGCACCTTATTCGATAAGGAAAGGACCGAGATCCCTTCACCGGGAGTGACTCCTTTAGTAATAACTGGCAGATGCTACAAACTCGGTTTGTCTTTTGATTGCTTCCGTAGTTCTTGCTTTGCACAACGGTATATATGATATATCCTGCACCTTATTCAATGAGGAAAGGGCCGACGATCCCTTCACCGGGAGTGACCCCTTTAGCAAAACTAGATAAGCCTAAAAACACACTCCATTTAAAATCACTCGATTCTACAACGATATCATGTTCATTACGCAAAGGGTTTTCATAAAAACCTGTCGTAGCCCTCCGTCATTTCAGATAAGTAGTAGTTAGTATTCGTGCTACATTTGTTGGCCTGCGTCAAGGCGTAGTGTGCGGTAGCTAACTAGTATTTATCTGCTTATGCATATGATGCAGATTGAGTTAGGGTAGTCGTGCGACTTTGTTGGCCTGCGTCAAGGGTCGTGCGGGTGGGTTTAATTCAATCAAGAAATGACGGGTTGAACTTGACTAGCGCACTGTAGTTTGTTGGCCTGCGTCAAGGTCATGGAACGCTAGGGGCAAAATATTATCGGGAATTTCAAGTGTTGAAATTTGCAATGAGATTGCATACCTTCTATGAGATAGTTGGATCCCGATACCCGCTGTGAGTAATTGTTACTCCTGGGAGAGTTTTATACATTACAATTAGCCGATCAAGTAGGTGTCTAGAAAGGTGTCAACGGGGTTACGCCTCTGGGAAAACGAGGTTTACATTAATTAGGTTCGTGCGATAGCACGGGGGACCTCCCTCAAAGTACCGACACTGGCCTGGCTGAAAGATTGGCGAACTTGTAGTGTGTAATTAATCCCGGCTAGTCTTTCCTTTTAGGGTTTGAAGGAAGATTTGATAAAAAGCAGTGGGAGCCATCCTGATTAGAGAAAATAAAAACCAATCTAATCTTGCAGGAGCATACGCTGAGTGTTTTCTTCTCTCTCTCTCCAGGTAGCGACCATATTACGCCTTAATCAAGATAATAAAACGGATATATTGACCGAACCCGCTTGTTATACTGAGCTGGGGAACGTTGGTCCCGCTCCAACTTATAATTGTTATAAGACAGAGCAGGAAATTGGGGAATACCAGATTTCCCGTGCCGCCCAAACGAAGAAAGTGCATGCTGATGCATCATCTTCGGGTGTGTTCATTACAGAGAACTGTTTCTCAGTATCCTTTACGTCCTGGGTATGTGATACCGGATCAGGATCCCGTATATGTAATCTGTTACATGGGCTACAGATAGGTAAAGAACTGAGAATGGGTGATAAGTTTCATGAGACAGAAAACGGTGCAAGTGTTGCAGCCAAGTCTGTTGGTCACTCTCACCCTGTATTACCAGAATGCATTGATTCTGAACAAATGTTATTAGATACCGAACCCGATATACAAAATCATATCAGTCTCTTTATTAGTAAAGAAAGGATATAATTTTGTATTGTTGGATAATGTTTTGAACATTTCCTATATCAAGAGTGATCGGTTCAGGCACGTTATCTAAAAGCATTGACGTTCTAAATCAAATTACAGTTCTTAGTATACGGAACACACACAAGTGGAAGAGTTCAGAAATGAACGAATCCTTCTTGAGGCATTGTAGACTAGGTCATATCAATGCGATCTGACTGGCTGAAGTTATATATAGATGCATATTTAAATTAGTTTGAATTTACATCTTGTGAAACTTGCCAGTCATGTCACAAAGATAAGATGACCACAGCTCTGTTTGTTGGAAACAGAGAAAGAGTTAGTGAACTTTTGGGATTGATACATGCTGATGTATGAAAGTCCCCTGTCTACATATGCCAAGATCGGTTCTTTGTACTTCTTTACATTCTCTGATAATCTCTTAAGATTCAGACATATGTTCCTGCTGAAACACAAGTCCGAAGCTTTTGAGATATTCACAGAATATAAGTTAGAAGTAGAGAACCAAAATACGGGTATAAGTATTATGTCCTTTGATGAGATCAAGGAGGAGAATACTTGAGCACGGAATTCCTGGACTATTCTAAAGGAGAATGAGATTCTCTCTCAGCATTACTCCTCCGTATACACCATAGCACGATGGTATATCGGGGTGGAGCAATAGCACCCTATTTGATATGGTGTGCTTTATGATGAGTACTACTGAGCTTCCTATTTCCTCTTGGGAGTTATGCACTTGAGAAGCTGCATACCTATTGAATAGGGTTCAAATCAAATCAGTTGCCTACCACTTCATATATGATATGGAAAGGGAAGAGCCTATATCTTAAGTTTGTTAAGATTTGGGGTTGTCCGGCTTGTGTCTAAAAGAAAAATCCGGACAAGCTCGAGACAAGGTCTGTTATGTACAACTGGAAATGTTCCAGCTATACAAACTACAGCATATGATTTGATAGAACCAAAGGATTCAATAGTTACCAACGAACCTCAGCCTCTCCGCCGATCTAGTAGGGTTCCTCACCAACCTGAGAGATACTTTGGTTTCTTTATGACAGTGGGAGCGAGGGTTGCATCATGAGATGATGACCCAACTAGTTTCGAGCTGGCCATCAGGAGTAAGACTCTGTAAGAATGGCTGGATGCTTATCGATCTGAGATGGAATCCTTATACACCAACAAAGTATGGACTTTGGTTGCTCTATCTGAAGGGTTAAATCCCCATCAGGAGCAAGTATATCTTGAGAAGATTACTAGGTGTACATGGAAAAGTTGAGACTTTCAAAGCTATGCTTAAGTCCATCCAGATCCCACTTGCCACGGCTACATACCATGACTACGATATCTGGTGGTTGGGTGTCATGACTGCTTTTCTAAATGATGTTTTAGAAAAGAGCGTCTATAAGTACACAGCCAGAGGGCTTCGTAGACAGTGGGAGCAGCGGAAACGTGTGCAAGATGTTTTATATGATAAAACAGGCATCGCGGAGTTGGAACATCTGTTTTGATGTGGTAGTCAAAGAGTTTGACTTCATCAAAATGGTAGATGAACCTTGTATATACGAAAAGGTAGTAGAGAGTATGGTGGTGATCCTCGTAGAGTACGTGGATGACATACTCTTGATAGGGAAGGAGTTTCCTATGCTACGCTCGGTCAATCTCCGCTTATCACAAGGATTCTCCATATAGGATAAAAGTGATACCTCCTAAATCCTGGGTTTTGGATCTATGAGATAGATCTAATTGGATGTTAGGATTCTCACTAGTTGTAGTGAGATGGTATCAATTGATCCTGGGAAGAATCGCTGGAAGTGTTCCAGGATGATAAGGACGACTGAATGTCAGTCGCGGGCATTGTCTTTACCCTCAGTGGAAGGACGGTATGTTGGAAGAGTTCCAAGCTAGATACCGTGACATACTAGACGATTAAAGGCAAGATACATCGTTACCAAGGATGCTACCAAAGAGACAGTCTGGATATATATATATAAGTTCATAAGATGAACTTCGTTCCTACCATTGTGTGACAATGGAGTTGTGGCTTATGCCAAGGAACTACCGTCCCATCAGAAATCCAGATATAATTCTTAGGCTGTATCACCTGATCATGGAGATGGTTGATCTCCAGGGAGATCGAGGTTAGGAGAGTAGACACAGAGGACAACGGCGCGGATCCACTCACGAAGGCCTTTTTCCCAGTAGAGACTTTTATGGGATGGTTGAGTATGAGATACTTCAACCGCAGCTAATTGTTGGGTATGCGATACCATAACAGATGGCCCTAGTGCAAGTGGGAGATTATTAGTTATATGTATGCCCTAGAGGCCATTACTGTACATACGATGTATATTGTAGTGGATGCTAGGACATATATAGGGAGGACTTTCTTGCTCGACATGATAGTATGCTATCTGGTTGTACTTTATCTTAACATGTACTCTGATTGTCTCTATGTTACATGTTGATAAAGCCCTTAGGATATGTACTCGACTACTGGGACTATGATGAGATCATACTAGTGGGGCCACGGTAGTCGGTGAGTACATCCTATAACTGTTCCTAGTCGAGGGTGTATCGAGACAGGGCATCGATGCACCAGAGTAGACTAGCGTATACGCATCTTGACCCATAAGATGGGCGATGGATGATCCCATATCCATCGGTGTTTGACATCAAGGATGGTGTACGGGTGCTCAGTGGAGACTGGGTACACTGGACGGACTCGCCGAGAACTCCCAGATGGTATTATACCAAACGTCAGATGGCAGTTCTCCGGTGACACTGGTACAGAGTAGTCTGTTGACCCGAGATCGTCATAGAGTTTTGTGTGGTTTCCACTGTGCTTTGATTTCCATCATACCACGTCTAAGAGGGCGTGCAAAAAGGTGGCTTTTGGGTACAGTCCCGAATCACATGGAGGCAATGAGCGATAGGAGGGGATTCGTCTCTCCCGGTATAGGGAGTTGATGTTGTGCTGTGTTCGATTGGCTATAACCGGAAATCCCTGGCCAGGGTTGCTGAGATTTACTGGTAAGTGTTATCAGTAGTTTCTCGAACTGTTATAGACCTCATATCGACACGACTTATCGAGCTACTGGGGTCTGACGTTTACCACCCCTAGGCGAGATATGCAACATATCAGATGACGAGACCGGACTGTACGGGAGTGTTACTGTTTGGATTCACAGGAGAATGTGCAGGCTTGCTTGTTGATCTTCTGAGCGCTCAATACCTGGGTAGCTGTTACGTTTAGCTGACCGCTTGCAGCTTGTGGGTGTTTGATATGATCATCACCTACTGCCGGCGTATTGATGATTCTTTAGAGTCCTACACAGAGGTTTCTTGACTCAGGCAAAACGGAGTAGGAGCACATATGTGATATGTGCGGGACCGAGGATAATGCGATATATGATACCGTATTATATTCTCGCGATATTTGATATCAGCCGGTTCGTCGGATCAAGTGTTGATTCGATCGGTACGGATAAATATTAGCCGGTTATATGCGATATAGCCGGATTGTCGGATCAAGTGTTGATTCGATAATTTAATGTATAATAATATATTTGATATATTAAATTGCATCAACTAATATTTGCTCACTAAAATATTCTTTTTCTCACTCGGGTAATACATTGATATATATGCGATATATGTTAAATGTATTATTTTATTTTGTTGCAATAAATATTGTGTATGTGATATATAATATTGTAACATGATATGATAAATAATGCAACTTGTTTAGTAGGGATTAAACATGGTTAGGGTTTGATTAGGGTTAAGGCTTTCTAGAAGATTCTAGAAGTTTTCTTTCTTTGTCTTTGTTAAGATATTATGCTAGATATTTCCAAAACCCTAACCAAACCTTTAACCCTAGTTAATTCTCTACAAGAGTTAGCTTGACCATGGTTGCATAATTCTATCATATTATTCTTTTTCCTATTCATCACAAAAGAATAATGGATATTGTTCATCTTCTTCCTTCATTTTCTTTCATGGAAAAAGCTTTCTTGATTTTTCCAAGTGATGAATAATTGTGAGAAAAATATAAATAAAGAGAGCAAAAATCCTACTTCATCATCCTCATCTTCCCTTGCCATTTAGATGAGGGTGTTCACATCATTTCATGAGTGTTAGCTTGTGTTAAAGAAACTTCAAGGTAGATCATCTTAGTATCGAAGATCGGAAGCAAAGGTTGCGTCTTTCTCTTCGTGGAACCTCTCGAGAGTCCGGATCCCGATGATCGCAGCGAAGGGACCACAACACGGAGCATATGAAGTGAAGGACCGGATCTACAAAGGTTGTAATCCCTCTCACTTAGTGTTAAAGTTGTTAACATGCTTGTTTTCGCCTAATCTCTAGTTTAAAGTTCCGTATTCGGGTTGTTCGGCACGGCTAAATTTTTATTCGGGCATGGTTGATGCCTCGTAGACCCTTGTGCGCGTGCCTAGCAACCCTACAGAGATGTACTGGTAAGTGTTATCAGTAGTTTCTCGAACTGTTATAGACCTTATATCGACACAACTTATCAAGCTACTGGGGTCTGGCGTTTACCACCCCTAGGCGAGATATGCGACATATCAGACGAAAAGACCGGACTGTACGGGTGTGTTACTGACTGGATTCACAGGAGAATGTACATGCTTTCTTGTTGATCTTTTGAGCGCTCAATACCTGGGTGGCTGTTACGTTTAGCTGACCGCTTGCAGCTTGTAGGTGTTCGATATGATCATCACCTACTGCCGGCGTATTGACGATTCTTTAGAGTCCTACACAGAGGTTTCTTGGCTCAGGCAAAACGGAGTAGGAGCACATATGTCACGCCCCGCTTCCCAGAGTACGCTAAAATGGGCACGTGACATAGCCAACCATGCTACCTGTGGGTAAGAAGTATCCATCCACAGTCACATTACGGCTGTAGAGATATCAAGAACAAAATAAAACTGTCTAAACATGTCCATAATCCAAGATAACATGAGTTAAGAATAATAAAATACGGAAGCGAAAGATCCAATACAAAATAACTGGAATGTATGTCCCATAATGCGGGCTCACATCAGGAATAAAATGCAGGAAAGAAAAGCTAACTACTGCTGACACTCACAGCTCAGCCTGTCGGCTGAAGTACTCCTGCTCGGACTGTGACAGCGGTACAGAATCTGGGCCATGCAAAACCCAGACGTCAGCGCGTCAAGTCATCAAGCAATAACGTAATAAACAGGGTATCAGGCAATGCGAATATAAACATGAATAAAGCAAGGGTAACAACCATATAAATCAGAGCAGTGCAGGGTAGTGTGCAGTGGGTAAACTAAACTGTTCTATCAGGTTTTCTGTTCTAAAGTCTTTGAAACCAAATTGATGAATCATCGATGTAACTCAATAGTATCCCGTACATACCCGGGACCACAGCCCCAGATTCTCGGGCTGATACCGAGATATGCCGCTAGGCACTAAACAGGAATGTGTACAGATGAATGATGTCAGCATCATCATTCTAAGGCTGGCCTAGCCTCTAAACTGATCAGAACAGGTAGCGAACTGTTGAGTTACAAGTCAGGTTTCACCTTTGATTTCCCCATACCCCCAAGCTATATGGTTATGTCAAGTCAGGTATCCCGTAATCAAGAAACTAATGCCAACATAGGATCAGGTAAACAGGTTTATCTGGATAGACAACAGGAACGGTCCATGAGGACCACATGTCAGGTTTGTTGGCATTAGACACAAGATCAAGTAACGGGTCAGGTCATGGTATATCAGGTCAAGTCAAGCAGTATATGGTACCATATCGGGTAAATCAATATGTATGTAGCAAGTCAGGTCAAGATGTAAACGATATCATGGGTGTACTCATAATCAGTCACAAAATCAAGCACGGTTATCAATAACATAATCTAAACAATGAATTGAACCATAAAGCAGATTTAATTAATTAGCAGTACAGTTATCAGTCGTGTCACAGAGATGATTTCATCATTATAAGAATGCAGTATGAAGATTATAGCCGTTTAATCATGTTAACAAGTTTAAGACTTCATGGATGCAATGATATATATATATATATATATGTTCCAAATTTGAAAGATAAAATGATATATAACAATATTGAACACGAAAAAGAGAAATGATCGTACCAAAGTTAAATTTACAGGTTTAGGGTGTCATCAATGAATATGTAAATATTATTTAGCATGTAGCAAGGGGTATTTACCTCGACGGGTCGCGAAGTGAAAATACGGAACGTTAAACGTCGGCGGGAAAATCTCGCGACGGGCGCACGGTTCACGGAATGAACTCAAACGACGAACAGTGGAACCACACAGACCAGAGTACCTCGCTGGATCGTCGCGACAGGTCGCCGGCACGGCCAGATTCCGGCGAGATGCAAAACAGCGAACGATCAAGAATGCAACAAGAAAAGAAAATAAAGAAGAAGGGAAGGAGGATGGAGAAGGGGAGGCTTACAATGGTCTGTAGAGGGGCCGTGAGGGTCGACGGCGTCGACGAAGCTCCGGTGAGATATCTGCAGAGGTCACCGGCGGTTAAAGAACTCGACACAGACAGAAAAATGAAGGGAAGAAGGAGAGGAGAGGGAGCAGTGCTTGCTATAGGGTGTGCACAAGGCCAGAGACGTAAGGAGATCGTCGGCGGCGATTCCACGGCAAGCTGCGGCTGCAGGGGGTGCGCGGCCTCGTGCAGGGAGAGAAAGAGAATGGAGGCGAGGAGGTGGAGATGAGGTAGACGACGAGGGCGAGGAGGCGATGCGACCGGCGATGAGGGCGTCGGCGTTGGGGCTGCGGCGGCGAAGGGGTGAGGCGGCTAGGGTTGCGACGATGGGTTCGCTGAAGGAAAGAAATAGAAAAGGAAGAAAAGAAAATATTTATATATAGAGGAGAGAGAGAGAGAGATATAGGGAGAGAGAGAGAAAGAAAGAAAGAGACGGGGAGAGAGAGAGAGATATAGGGGGAGAGGGAGAGAGAGAGAGAGAGAGAGAGCGAGCGAGAGGAGAGAGAGATGAGAGAGATAGAAAGGGGAGAGAGATCGAGAGGAGAGAGAAAGTATAGGGGGAGAGAGAAAATTGGATTGTAGTGGAGAGAAAAGGGGGAGAGAGAGAGAGGCGTAGAAGGGTGGGGCCCACGGGGATTTAAAGGAATTTGATTGGCTGAAAGATTATGGGGGTGTTAGGGAAATAAAAGATTTTAAAGATAGGAAAATATATTATGGGTTATAAAAAATGTATTCGACAGTTTTAAAATAAATTAGAAATTGGGATTTTGGCGCAAAGTAAAATATTTCCAAATTGCGCCCGGGTCGGGTCCAAAAATTTGAAATTGAAATAAGAAAATTTTAGGCGGGATCCAAAATTTAAAATGAAGTATTTTACAATAGAAAAGCATACCCCCAAAACGGACACACGTACGTGCGCGTAGCCGTCCAAACTCGCCCGTTTCACTGAACGGGACGAGAACACAATGCATGGACGCTACAACAGGGTTAGGGGTGTCAAGCAGGCCATGACGAATATGTTTAATTTTATTTTAGATGCCTTAAATTGTTATATGCAGAAATGAATTGCCGGGTAAAATTTATAACTCACAACAGTCAAGTAGGATCAACGAAATAAATACCATGCACCATTCATACGGTAACAGAAACTAGTAGTATTAGGCTCGGTTGTTACATTATACCCAACTACAAAAAGAATTTCGTCCTCGAAATTTCAAGAATACAAAGATAGACAACAAATAACTACAAGAAAAGATGAGGAAACTTCTGCCGGATTTCATCTTCTCGTTCCCAAGTGGACTCTCCATGCGAGCGATTACCCTAAGAAACAAGCACAAGAGGGATCACCTTGTTCTTAAAAACCTTTTCCCTTCGATCCATAATTTCAATCGGTCGCTCCTCAAAAGTCAAGTCTTCTCGTACTGTTAGCTCCGAATAATCCAATACGTGCGTTTCATCTCGAACATACCTACGGAGTTGAGATACGTGAAACACATCGTGCACATTCGCCAAGGACTGCGGTAACGCCAAACGATACGCTACCTCACCAACACGCTCCAAAATCTCAAAGGGTCCAACGAATCGAGGACTAAGCTTTTCTCGACTTCCAAAACGAATCACCCCTCTAGTCGGTGATATCTTCAAGAATACCAAATCACCTACGGCGAACTCTAGAGGTCTTCTTGACGTGTCTGCCCAACTTTTCTGTCGGTCTTGTGCTGCCTTCATATGATTTCTGATAGTGTTAACCTTCTCAACTGTCTGCACAACAAATCTGGTCCCAATAATCTTCGTTCACCGACATCGTCCCAACAAACAGGTGAACGGCATTTACGACCATACAAAGCTTCAAACGGAGCCATCTGTATAGTTGCCTGAAAACTGTTGTTGTAAGAAAACTCCACTAAATGTAGATGATCCTCCATGAACCCTTGAAGTCCAACATGCGATGCTCTCAACATATCTTCAAGAGTTTGGATTGTTCTCTCCGACTAACCATCAGTTTGAGGATGATAAGCTGTGCTAAACTTCAATCGAGTCCCCAAACTTTCCTGTAAACTCCTTCAGAAGTGTGATAAAAACCGGAAGTGTCACGATCGGACACTATGCTTACCGGTACTACCATGCAATCTTACAATCTCCTGCATGTTACCGCTCGCCAAATCTCTATTGATTGACCAACCCGGAAAAAGGGATAAAGTGAGCTGCCTTGGTCAAACGATCAACAATCACCCATACAGTATTGTTGCCTTTTGGACTCCGCGGTAAAAGCCGTCACGAAATCCATGGTTATATGTTCCCACTTCCACTGAGGAATCGTAAGTGGTTGCAATAAACCAGCAACCCTTTGATGTTCAGCCTTAACTTGCTGACACACCAAGCACTTTGCACAAAGCGAGCAATCTCCCGTTTCATACCTTCCACCAGAAATGCTGTCGAATATCTCGGTACATCTTTGTGCTTCCTGGATGTACAGAATAAGCTGAACTGTGTGCTTCTTTCATAAGCTCTTCACGAATATCTCCCTTTGGCACACACAAACGGCTACCATACCTCAACGAACCATCTTCGTGGATCAATAAATCTGTTCGTAGTCCGGCTTCAACCTGCTCTCGAAACTTTTGCAGTCTGGGATCCTGCGATTGGGCTGCTTTAATATTCTCGATCAACAATGAATGTACTTGCAGCTGCATCAACTGTCCCGTAGAATGCGGTAGCACAACCTCCAAGTCAATCTTCAAAAATCTTCAATGATCTCTTTCTGCGTAGTTACATCTGAATTGCTGGTAACCGACTAAGCGCATCCAGCACGACATTAACCTTCCACGGATGGTACTTAAGATCTAGATCGTAGTCAGACCATCTGCTCCAACCATCTACGTTGCCTCATATTAAGCTCCTTCTGCATGAACACATACTTCAAGCTCTTATGAGCAGTGAAAACTTCGACCCTTTCGCCCAAAAGGTAGTGTCTCCAAATCTTCAAAGCGAAAATCACAGCCGCAAGGTTCCAAGTCATGAGTTGGGTAATTCTTCTCATTGGTCTTCAACTGTCTCGATGCGTATGCTACAACCTTCCCATGCGGCATCAAAACACATCCCAATCCTTTCCCAGATGCGTCGCTGTGAATCACTAATCCTCCGGAATTGTCTGGCACGGTCAGAATAGGGGCGGTTATCAATTTCTGCTTCAATGTCTCAAAAGCTAACGCACATTTGTCCGTCCATACAAAAGGTACCTCCTTGCGTGTAAGCTTGGTCAACGGCTCCGCCAGACGAGCTAAGTTCTCCACAAATCTCCTGTAATATCCGGCGAGTCCAAGAAAGCTTCTTATCTCTGCGACATTCTTTGGAATCGGCCAATCTCGTACTGCTGCAATCCTTTCTGGATCGACGGCAATTCCATCACCAGACACAACATGCCCTAAAAACTTTACTTCCTCCAGCCAAAACTCGCACTTACTCATCTTCGCATATAACTTCTCCTGTCTCAACGTCTGTAGTGCGATCTTCAAATGCTTAGCATGCTCTTCAAAACTCTTTGAGTAAACCAGAATATCGTCGATGAATACCACAATAAACTAATCCAAGAATGGTGAAAAGATTCGGTTCATCAAGTCCATGAATACTGCCGGGCGCATCTCGTCACTCCGAAGGGCATCACTAAGTAGTTCGTAATGTCTCATACCGAGTTCGAAACGCCGTCTTGCAAATATCTTCTGCTTTCACTTGGACCTGATGATATCCGGATCGCAATCCAACTTCGAGAATACCCTCGCGCCACTAAGCTGCTCAAAAAGTTCGCCAATGCGAGGGATCAGGTTCTTGTTCTTAATAGTCACCCGGTTTAATTCTCGATAGTCGATGCACATCCTTCTTGTGTCGTCCTTCTTCTTTCTAGAAGAACTGGAGCGCCCCAAGGCGAGTTACTGCTTCGAATCCAACCCTTCTCAAGCAATTCAGCAACCTGTTTCTTGACTTCTTCCAACTCCACTGGTGCCATTGGATAATACGCTTTGGATACTGGCGCTGCACCAGGAATAAGATCAATTGCGAACTCCACGTCTCGCTTCGGCGGTAATCCCGATATATCTTCAAACACGTCCATAAAATCATGAACAACAGCCGGCTCCTCACTTTTATCAACTTCCATTGATGCAAGAATATTATTTGTCGGCCTAGCCCTAAACTCGACTGACCCAACAGAACTGCTTCCTCCAGTGAAGATAAACTCGGGATGTCCGGGAATCTGGAAAATTACTTTCTTTGCTCTACAATCAATGTGAGCGTGGAAAGTGCCAAGAAAATCCATTCCCAAGACGACTTCGTAGCTGCCCATATCAATCACCAAGAAATCTGCAAAAAGCTCACGTCCGCAAACAACAACTGTACAATCTTTACATTCCCTACTAGCCATGATTTTCCCATTCCCAGTGTGTATGTCCTAGAAACTAGACAGGGTCGTGTAGTCAATCGAGTGTGTAGTTATAAACTTGGATAACATAAAACAATGGGATGCACCAGAATCAAATAACGCTAATGCGGGAAAACCATGAACGAGTAGAGTACCTGAGACAACTTCTCATGACGCCTTAGCTTCTTCCGCTGTCAAGGTAAAAGCTCGAGCCTGATTAGGTCCTTGAGTCAGCTGTTTCTGCCCCTGGAACGGTCTCTGCGGAGGCTTCTGAAAATCATCCCTCGTACGAAGCTTCGACGGACAAGCACTAATAGCGTGATCTGCCGCTCCACAAACCAAACAGAGTCCCAGCCTCCTTCGACAATCCTTTTGCATGTGGCCAGGTAGATTGCAGTAGTTACAAGTCATGCTCTTTCTTCGATCGATGACAACAGGCTTCTTCATGGGTGCTACACCTCGACGGTCCACTGGAATACCTCTGCGACCATGAGCTCGGTTTGGTAAAAATGCTGGCTTCCTTACCGCAACTGCTGTCTGCTGCAAACTCCCCTTCATCCCAGATAAACTCTGCTGCTCTCGGGCTGCCGCAAGTACTTGTGAGAAAGTGGTCAAACCCAGGGAGACAATCATCCTCTGGATGTCCACGTCCAAGATGCGCATGAACCTCCGTGCCCTGTCTGCATCGTTGGCAACTAAAGGTCCAGCAAATCTGCTGAGTCTTATCCATTCTGCTGCATGCACATCTACGGGTGCTCCATTCTGCCTTAGCCCGATGAACTTCTCCTCCATTTCCTCCCATGCAGTCCGCGGGAAGAACTTCTCCAGGAAACTCTTTGAAAAATCCTCCCACTTGATCGGCTTGGGCAGACGGTTCTCCTCCACAAGCCACCATTCTCGGGCGTAGTCCACTAACTGAATGCGTACCACATCAACTCTTTTCTCATCTGGAATCTGTGCCACAACAAGCAAGTTCCCTGTGTCAACCAGCCACTGCTCTACTGGCAACGGCTCCTCCAAACCAGTAAATGTAGACGGACCCAAACGCCTGAAATCTGCTACGGTCCCTACTCGGTCAACTGGTTTAGCTCCAACATTGTTCACAGACTGCTGAACGATCTGCAAACCTTCCTGAAACGATTCCGCTTGCTGCTGGATCAGCTCGGTCTGTCTCTTTTGATTCTCTAGCATTCCTCTTATCACTCCAAGCATGGCGGCTTCGTCCACACGCCTTTGGTACGTCTTCAAATTCTTATCTGCCATATTCCTGAAATCAAAACACCCAACATTAGCATGATGATAGATTCAAAATATAGATCAAGGCTAGAACTCCAAGTTACTTAAATAGAGTGCCGTATTGTAACTATGCCACGGTATCATAACCACAATTACATAACTCCACCCAAGTCGCCTAAGTCCTAGAGATAACAAGGAATCAGGTTTTCGAGTCGATATGCAAAGGAAGTTTGCATATCGTAAAAGATATAATCAGGAAGAATGTGATTCAAGAACGGTAAAACGGCAAGGTGGCAGGACATGTTTCCTAAACACGGGTATTCTGATTCGTGTATTGGGTACAATACCCAACTATAAAAGAATCAACCCGACTAACCTATGCTCTGATACCAAAAGAACCATGTCACGCCCCGCTTCCCAGAGTACGCTAAAATGGGCACGTGACATAGCCAACCATGCTACCTGTGGGTAGGAAGTATCCATCCACAGTCACATTACGGCTGTAGAGATATCAAGAACAAAATAAAACTATCTAAACATATCCATAATCCAAGATAACATGAGTCAAGAATAATAAAATGCGGAAGCGAAAGATCCAATACAAAATAACTGGAATGTATGTCCCATAATGCGGGCTCACATCAGGAATAAAATGCAGGAAAGAAAAGCTAACTACTGCTGACACTCACAGCTCAGCCTGTCGGCTGAAGTACTCCTGCTCGGACTGCGACAGCGGTACAGAATCTGGGCCATGCAAAACCCAGACGTCAGCGCGTCAAGTCATCAAGGAATAACGTAATAAACAGGGTAACAGGCAATGCGAATATAAACATGAATAAAGCAAGGGTAACAACCATATAAATCAGAGCAGTGAAGGGTAGTGTGCAGTGGGTAAACTAAACTGTTCTATCAGGTTTTCTGTTCTAAAGTCTTTGAAACCAAATTGATGAATCATCGATATAACTCAATAGTATCCCGTACATACCCAGGACCACGGCCCCAGATTCTCGGGCTGATACCGAGACATGCCGCTAGGCACTAAACAGGAATGTGTACAGATGAATGATGTAAGCATCATCATTCCAAGGCTGGCCTAGCCTCTAAACTGATCAGAACAGGTAGCGAACTGTTGAGGTACAAGTCAGGTTTCACGTTTGATTTCCTTATACCCCCAAGCTATATGTGTATGTCAAGTCAGGTATCCCGTAATCAAGAAACTAATGCCAACACAGGATCAGGTAAACAGGTTTGTCTGGATAAACAACAGGAACGGTCCATGAGGACTACATGTCAGGTTTGTTGGCATTAAACACAAGATCAGGTAACGGGTCAGGTCATGGTACATCAGGTCAGGTCAAGCAGTATATGGTACCATGTCGGGTAAATCAATATATATGTAGTAAGTCAGGTCAAGATGTAAACGATATCATGGGTGCACTTATAATCAGTCACAAAATCAAGCACGGTTATCAATAACATAATCTAAACAATGAATTGAACCATAAAGCAGATTCAATTAATTAGCAGTACAGTTATCAGTCGTGTCACAGAGATGATTTCAACATTATAAGAATGCAGTATGACGATTATAGCCGTTTAATCATGTTAACAAGTTTAAGACTTCATGGATGCAATGATATATATATATATATAGGTTCCAAGTTTGAAAGATAAAATGATATATAACAATATTGAACACGAAAAAGAGAAATGATCGTACCAAAGTTAAATTTACAGGTTTAGGTGTCATCAATGTATATGTAAATATTATTTAGCATGTAGCAAGGGGTACTTGCCTCGACGGGTCGCGAACCGGGAATACGGAACGTTAAACGTCGGCGGAGAAATCTCGCGACGGGTGCACGGTTCATGGAATGAACCCAAACGACGAACAGTGGAACCACACAGACCAGAGTACCTCGCTGGATCATCGCGACACGTCGCCGGCACGGCCGGATTCCGGCGAGATGTAAAACAACGAACGATCAAGAATGCAACAAGAAAAGAAAAGAAAATAAAGAAGAAGGGAAGGAGGATGGAGAAGGGGAGGCTTACAATGGTCTGTAGAGGGGCCGTGAGGGTCGACGGTGTCGACGAAGCTCCGGTGAGATATCTGCAGAGGTCACCGGCGGTTAAAGAACTCGACACAGACAGAAAAATGAAGGGAAGAAGGAGAGGAGAGGGAGCAGTGCTTGCTATAGGGTGTGCACAAGGCCAGGGACGTAAGGAGATCGTCGGCGGCGATTCCACGGCAAGCTGCGGCTGCAGGGGGTGCGCGGCCTCGTGCAGGGAGAGAAAGAGAATGGAGACGATGAGGTGGAGATGAGGTAGACGACGAGGACGAGGAGGCGATGCGACCGGCGATGAGGGCGTCGGCGTTGGGGCTGCGGCGGCGAAGCGGTGAGGCGGCTAGGGTTGCGACGATGGGTTCGCTGAAGGAAAGAAATAGAAAAGGAAGAAGAGAAAATATTTATATATAGAGGAGAGAGAGAGAGAGAGAAAGAAAGAGACGGGGAGAGAGAGAGATATAGGGGGGGGAGAGAGAGAGAGGTTAGCGAGAGGAGAGAGAGAGAGGAGAGAGATGGAGAGAGGAGAGAGAAAGTATAGGGGGAGAGAGAAAATTGGATTGTAGTGGAGAGAAAAGGGGGGGAGAGAGAGGCGTAGAAGGGTGGGGCCCACGGGGATTTAAAGGAATTTGATTGGCTGAAAGATTGTGGGGGTGTTAGGGAAAATAAAAGATTTTAAAGGAAAATATATTATGGGTTATAAAAAATGTATTCGACAGTTTTAAAATAAATTAGAAATTGGGATTTTGGCGCAAAGTAAAATATTTCCAAATTGCGCCTAGGTCGGGTCCAAAAATTTGAAATTGAAATAAGAAAATTTTAGGCGGGATCCAAAATTTAAAAAGAAGTATTTTACAATCAAAAAGCATACCCCCAAAACGGACACACGTACGTGCGCGTAGCCGTCCAAACTCCCCCGTTTCACTGAACGGGACGAGAACACGATGCACGGACGCTACAACAGGGTTAAGGGTGTCAAGCAGGCCATGACAAATATGTTTAATTTTATTTTAGATGCCTTAAATTGTTATATGCAGAAATGAATTGCCGGGTAAAATTTATAACTCACAACAGTCAAGTAGGATCAACGAAATAAATACCATGTACCATTCATACAGTAACAGAAACTAGTAGCATTGGGCTCGGTTGTTACAACATATATGATATGTGCGGGACCGAGAACAATACGTGTATGTGATACCATATTAGATTCTCACGATATGAGATATCGGCCGGGTATATGTGATATAGCCGGGTCATCGGATCAAGTGTTGATTCGATGAACTGATACAGATTATATTAGTCGGTTATTTGTGAAATAGCCGGATTATCGAATCAAGTGTTGATTCGATAATTTAATGTATAATTATATATTTGATATATTAAATTACATTAACTAATATAAGCTCACTAAAAGATTCTTTTTCTCACTCGGGTAATACATTGATATATATGCGATATATGTTAATTGTATTATTTTATTTTGTTACAATAAATATTGTATATGTGATATATAATATTGTAACATGTTAGGGTTATAAATGCAACATGTTTTGTGGAGAATAAATGTGGTAAGGGTTTGGATTAGTGTTAAGCTTTCATGAAGCTTTCGTGAAGCTTCTTGAAGCTTTGACTTTGATCTTGATATTTTATGATATTTTCTTAACCCAACCCAACTCTTTAACCATAGTTGATTCTCTACATGGGTTAAGCCTTCATACTTAACCCATGGTTGCATTTCTAACCTCACTTGATTCATTGTTCATCACAAAAGAGTTAGCTTCTTCTTCTTCTTCCTTCTTGAGAAAAGCTTTCTAGCTTCTTCTCATGTGATGAAAATGAGTAAGAATAAGAAAACAAATGAGAGCTAAATTCCTACTTCATCATCCTAATCTATCCTTTCCATTTAGATTAGGGTGTTCACTTCATTTAGTGAATGAGAGCTTGTGTTAAAGAAACTTCAAGGTAGATCATCTTTGTTATCGAAGATCGGAAGCAAGTTTGCATCTTTCTCTTCGTGGAGCCTCTCTTGAGTCGGGATAATCGATGATCGCGGCGAAGGGACCTCAACACGGAGCTTATGAAGTGAAGGATCGGACTACAAAGGTTGTAATCCCAAACTCTTAGGTGTTAAAGTGTTTAACATGCTTTGTTTCGCCTAATCTCTAGTTTAAAGATCTTGCTTAGGGTTGTTCGACACGTCTAAATTTTAAATCGGGCATGGTTGATACCTTATAGACCCTTGTGAGAGTGCCTAGTAACCCTACAGTGGTATCAGAGCTAAGCTAGAGCTTTAGGCGAACTCTA
Organism: Agapanthus africanus; assembly: GCA_030015575.1. Taxonomy (NCBI): domain Eukaryota; kingdom Viridiplantae; phylum Streptophyta; class Magnoliopsida; order Asparagales; family Amaryllidaceae; genus Agapanthus; species Agapanthus africanus. The sequence continues at coordinate 335,165,151 of JASDDO010000029.1, read as the reverse complement.
GACGAAATTTAAAGTCCGATCGAACCCGGAAACCCCGATTTATACCCTTCTCTGGAAATTTTTCAAAAATGTTGATTTTTTCGTATTAAAAATACTCAAAAAAATCAGCAGGGAAATACAAGAATTACCGTACAACACGTGCCTCCAATTACATTAATGCGCCGCGGAACCGCGGCCGTACCATGGCTTGCGCAGCGGTTCCGCTGCCAAACTGTAGCAACAGGGTTTGTTTTTGGCACAGTAATATCCGTATGTATTTCCTGATTGTTCTGGGAATTTTTAATTCTACTCAAGTGTTGAGTTTTCTGGGTTGTATTAGGGACTCGTTGATTCGATCGGATAATTTAACTTCGTTTAAGTTTTTCCGGATAATTTTAGAACGTGTTAAAAAGTTCGAACGGATATCAATAACTCACTTTTTCCCCTGTCGGAAATTTTTTCAAAACTTGGAATTTTTCTCGAGTTTGAAACTTCCGGAAAATCATGCAAGTAACGCGGTGGACCCTCTAGAAGAACACAAACCTTAACTCGATTATGTGATCGTCTGAACCGCCTCTGAACCTTAGGGTTTGGGGTAGTACGGCGCTGCCACATGTGAGGCGTTGGCTTGACCCTTCTACGGCTGAACCATTGGTACTGTGGCATGTGATGGATACTTTTTGAACTCCGCTTAAGTGTTGAGCTATTTAGGAAAACTTGGGTGTTTGTTTATTCGATCGGAAAGTTTAACACTGTCTATTTATCTGGAATGTGATACAATATTTGGAATCCACAGGTAGTTATGAGATAACTAATTTGAATGTTATAAATCTAGCAGTTTAGTCTCAATTGATCGGTTGCCACAGGATTTTGATGTGATCAAAAGTCCGTCGCAATCACGTAGCGTACGCGGATACTCGCCGGGTAAACTTAATAGATAGCCACGCCCCATAGCCCCGACCAAGTGACTGTAGGAGAACCCTGTCGCCAAAAGCATCCGTTCGGGTGCTCGCGGCAGCGGTGTTCCGCCTTAGTGCACTTCGTCGACAGCATCCGGGGGTGCGGCCGTCTACTAAAGTTTGCGACGAGCATTCGATCAGGATATCGGAAATCTTGTTGAATTGCCCGACTAGATATTGAAAAGTATTTTCGAGATCGAGACTAAAATGCGGGGTTTATAATTGTTAGGCATGCGATTTCTAAGGAATTCATTTGGTTTGGCATGCGATGTCTAAGAAGGTTGCGGATTCCAACTGTTGTAGTTTTACACTTTCTTTTCTGTAACCGTAAGCATAGTATGTGGTGTATCGCCGGCTTCATTGCTATACATCAACGACAATCGGGATACGCATGCTTGCTTACGTTGATGATATGAGATATTATGTGTTGCCGTGATATGTTATATTGGATCGTCGTGTTTTGAATAGCCGGGGGTTTTATGTGAGATGGGAGTTTTTCTTTATCATTCATGTTAAATTCATTTGTATATAATATTCTTTTATTGGGGCACTTCCGGGCTGAGGATGATGTCACCATTGTATATTATTTACTTTTCCGCATTAGGTAGACCCAAGGCGGGGAGCATAAGTAACCGGGTTCTAGGGTCCAGTGGGAGACCATCTCGAGGAGTCGAGACCGGGTCTCCTAACCCTAGAATTGGCAGTGTTACTTGCCGCTCTCGTAGGGGTCTAGGGATGTGGGTTTGGCTATTCATCGCGACCGTGGAATCCGTGTTTTATACTGGCTCGTATTGAAAACACGGACGTCCTAGTATATCCAATATTTCATATATGTTCTTCTGCTGCAATGTTCTGTAATGAGATCATATTACTGCCTGAGACGAATGTTTATATTATATATATGAGATATATGTTATATTGCAGATTTCGTTTCATAAGTGATGCTTGTGAAGCATAATAAAATGGGACTTCATTAATGAGATTAATGAAACTAAAAGAAACCTAAAGATGTTGTAGAAACTTGTCTTAAAAACTAGTAACTCTAGTTCTTGCTTTGCATAGCGGTGTTCCTTGTAGAACATCCAACACCTTATTCGATAAGGAAAGAGCCGAGATCCCTTCACCGGGAGTGACCTCTTTAGTGAAACTAGCAGATGCTACAAACATGGTTTGTCTTTTGATGAAATATCCTGCACCTTATTCGACAAGGAAAGAGCCGACGATCCCTTCACCGGGAGTGACCTCTTTAGCAAAACTAGAAAAGCCTCAAAAAACACTTCATTTAAAATCACTCGATTCAACAACGATATCAAGTTCATTACGCAAAGGGTTTTCTTAAAAACCTGTCGTAGCCCTCCGTCATTTCAGATAAGGACTGTTTAGTATTCGTGCTGCGTTTGTTGGCCTTTGTCAAGGCGTAGTGTGCGGTAGCTTGATAGTACTTATCTGCTTATGCATATGATGCAGATTGGATTAGGGTAGTCGTACGACCTTGTTGGCCTTTGTCAAGGGTCGTGCGGGTGGGTTTGATTCAATCAGGAAATGACGGGTTGAACTTGACTAGCAGCCTATGGTTTGTTGGCCTTTGTCAAGGTCATAGGATGCTTGGGGTAAAATATTATTGGGAATTTCAAGTGTTGAAATTTGCAATGAGATTGCATACCTTTTATGAGATAGTTGGATCCCGATACCCGCTGCGAGTAAGAGTTACTCCTGTGAGAGTTTTACACATTATAATTAGCCGATCAAGTAGGTGTCTAGAAAGGTGTTAACGGGGTTACGCCCCTGGGAAAACAAGGTTTATTTTAATTAGGTCCATGCGAAAGTACGGGGAACCTCCCTCAAAGTACCGGCACTGGCCTGGCTGAAAGATTGGCGAACTTGTAGAGTATAATTAATCCCGGCTAGTCTTCCTTTTAGGGTTTGAAGGAAGATTTGACTAAAATAGTGGGAAACATCCTGATTAGATAAATTGATAACCAATCTAATCTTATAAAAGCACACATTGAGTATTTTCTTCTTTCTCCTGGTTACGACTATGTCACGCCTTAATCAAGATAAAAATACGGATGTATTGACCGAACCCGCTTGTTACACTGCGCTAGGGAACGTTGGTCCCGCTCCAACTTATAATTGTTATAAGACAGAGCAGGAAATATGGGATTACCAGAATTCCCGTGCTACCCAAACGAAGAAAGTGCATGTTGATGCATCATCTTCGGGTATGTTCATTACCGAGAACTATTTCTCAATATTCTTTATGTCCTGGGTATATGATACTGGATCAGGATCCCACATATATAATTTGTTACATGGGCTACAAATAGGTAGAGAACTGAGAACGGGTGATAAGTTTCATGAGATAGAAACGGTGCAAGTGTTGCAGCCAAGTCTGTTGGTAGTTATCACCCTGTATTACCAAATACATTGATTCCGAACGAATATTATTAGATACCGAACCTGATATACAATATCATATCAGTCTCTTTATTAGTAAAGAAGGATATAATTTTGTATTGTTGGATAATGTTTTGAACATTTCCTATATCAAGAGTTGATCGGTTCATGCACTTTATCTAAAAGCATAGACGTTCTAAATCAAACCACAGTTCTTAACGTACAAAACACACACAAGATGAAGAGTTCATAAATGAACGAATCATTCTTGAGGTATTGTAGACTAGGTCATATCAATGCGACCCGACTAGCTGAAGTTACATAAAGATGCATATTTAAATTAGTTTGGATTTACATCTTGTAAAACTTGCCAGTCATGTCACAAAGATAAGATGACCACAACTCCGTTTATTAGAAACAGAGAAAGAGTTAGTGAACTCTTGGGATTGATACATGCTGATGTATGAAAGTCCCCTGTCTACACATGCCAAGACCGGTTCTTTGTACTTCATTACATTCACTGATTATCTCTCTAGATTCGGACATATGTTCCTGTTGAAACACAAGTCTGAACCTTTTGAGAAATTCAATGAATATGAGTTAGAAGTAGAGAACCCAAAACGGGTATAAGTATTATATCCTTTGATGAGATCAAGCAGGAGAATACTTGAGCACGAAAATCCTGGACTATTCTAAAGAAGAATGAGATTCTCCCTCGGCATTACTCCTCCGTATACACCATAGCACGATGGTATATCAGGGCGGAGCAATAACACCCTATGTGATATGGTGTGCTCTATGATGAGTACTACTGAGTTTCCTATTTCCTTTTGGGAGTTATGCACTTGAGAAGCTGCATACCTATTGAATAGGGTTCCAATCAAATCAGTTGCCTACCACTTCATATGTGATATGGAATGAGAAGAGCCCATATCTTAAGTAAGTTAAGATTTGGGGTTGTCCGGCCTATGTCTAAAAGCAAAATCCGGACAGGCTCGAGGCAAAGTCAGATCTGAGGAAGTTTGTTGGATATCCCAAGCATTCGCAAGGGAATATCTTCTACCAAACGAGGGACAAAAGATGTTTTGTTTCTCAGCATGCCACCTTTGTGAAAGGGAATTTCTTGTGAAAAAATTATTGGTCATGAGGTAGAACTGGAAAGAGTTCCAGCTATACAAACTGCAGCTGATGATTTGTTAGAACCAAAGGATTCAATAGTTTCCAACGAACCTCAGCCTCTCCGCCGATCTAGTAGGGTTCCTCATCCACCTGAGAGATACTTCGGTTTCTCTATGACAGTGGGAGCGAGGATTGCATCATGAGATGATGACCCAACTAGTTTCGAACTGGCCATCAGAAGTGAGACTCTGTAAGAATGGCTGGATGCTTAGCGAACTGAGATGGAATCCTTATACACCAACAAAGTATGGACTTTGGTTGCTTTATCTGAAGGGTTAAATCCCCATCAGGAGTAAGTATATCTTGAGAAGATTACTTGGTGTACATGGAAAAGTTGAGACTTTCAAAACTATGCTTAAGTCCATCCAGATCCTACTTGCCACGGCTACATACCATGACTACGATATCTGGCGGTTGGGTGTCATGACTGCTTTTCTAAATGTTGATTTGGAAGAGAGCGTCTATAAGTACACAGCCAGAGGGCTTCGTAGACAGTGGGAGCAGCAGAAACGTGTGCAAGTTGTTTTATGTGATAAATCAGGCATCGCGGAGTTGGAACGTCTGTTTTGATATGGTAGTCAAAGAGTTTGACTTCATCAAAATGGTAGATGAACCTTGTATATACAAAAAGGTAGTAGAGAGTATAGTGGTGATCCTCGTAGAGTACGTGGATAACATACTCTTGATACGGAAGGATTTTTCTATGCTACGCTCGGTCAATCTCCTCTTATCACAAAGATTCTCCGTATAGGATCAAGGTGATACCTGCTAAATCCTGGGTTTTGGATCTATGAGATAGATCTAATTGGATGTTAGGATTCACACTAGTTGTAGTGAGATGGTATCAATTGATCCTGGGGAGAATCACTGGAAAGGTTCCAGGGTGATAAGGACGACTGAATGTCAGTCGCAGGTATTGTCTTTACCCTCAGTAGAGGAACGGTATGTTGGAAGAGTTCCAAGCTAGATACCGTGACATACTAGAAGATTAAAGGCAAGATACATCGTTACCAAAGATGCTACCAAAGAGGCAGTCTGGATATATTTTAGTTCATGAGATAAACTTCGTTCCTGCCATTGTGTGACAATGGAGTTGTGTCTTATACCAAGGAACCCCCGTCCCATCTGAAATCCAGATATAATTCTTAGGCAGTATCACCTGATCATGGAGATGGTTGATCTCCAGGGAGATCGAGGTTAGGAGAGTAGACACAGAGGACAACAGCGCAGATCTACTCATAAAGGCCTTTTTCCCAGTAGAGACTTTTATGGGATAGTTGAGTATGAGATACTTCAACCACAGCTAATTGTTGGGTATGTGATACCACAACAGATGACCCTAGTGCAAGCGGGAGATTGTTAGTTATATGTATGCCCTAGAGGCCATTACTGTACATACAATGTATATTGTAGTGGATGCTTGGACATATATAGGGAGGAATTTCTTGCTCGACATGATAGTATGCTATCTGGTTACTCTTTATCTTAACATGTACTCTGATTGTCTCTATGTTTCATATTGATAAAGCCCTTAGGATGAGTACTTGACTATCAGGACTATGATGCGGATCATACTAGTGAGGACAGAGTAGTCGCCAAGTACATCCTTCAAATGTTCCTAGTCGTGGGAGTACCGAGACATGGCATCGATACTCCAGAGTAGACTAGCATATGCGCTTCTTGACCCATATGATGGGCGATGAATGATCTCATATCCATTGGTGTTTGACATCAGAGAAGGTATACGGGTGCTCAGTGGAAACTGGATACACTGGACGGACTCGCCGAGAACTCCCAGATGGTATTATACCTCACGTCAGATAGTAGTTCTCTGGTGACACTGGTACAGGTTAGTCTGTAAACCCGAGATCGTCATAGAGTCTTGTGTGATTCCCACTGTGCTTTGATTTCCATCATACCACGTCCAAGAGGGCATGCAAAAAGGTGGCTTTTGGGTACAGTCCCGAATCACATGGAGGCAATAAGCGATAGGAGGGGATTCGTCTCTCCCGGTATAGGGAGTTGATGTTGTGCTGTGTTCGATTGGCTATAACTGGAAATCCTTAGCCAGGGTTTCTGAGATTTACTGGTAAGTGTTATCAGTAGTTTCTCGAACTGTTATAGACCTCATATCGACACGACTTATCAAGCTACTGGGGTCTGATATTTACCACCCCTAGACGAGATATGCGACATATCAGACGAAGAGACCGGACTGTACGGGAGTGTTACTGACTGGATTCACAGGAGAATATACATGCTTGCTTGTTGATCTTCTGAGCGCTCAATACCTGGGTGGCTGTTACGTTTAGCTGACCGCTTGCAGCTTGTGGGTGTTTGATATGATCATCACCTACTGCCGGCATATTGACGATTCTTTACAGTCCTACACAGAGGTTTCTTGGCTCAGGCAAAACGGAATAGGAGCACATATATGATTTGTGCGGGACCGAGAACAATACGTGTATGTGATACCGTATTAGATTCTCGCGATATGAGATAGTCATCGGATCAAGTGTTGATTCGATGAACTGATACAGATTATATTAGTCGGTTATTTGTGAAATAGCCGGATTATTGGATCAAGTGTTGATTCGATAATTTAATGTATAATTATATATTTGATATATTAATTTACATTAACTAATATAAGCTCACTAAAAGATTCTTTTTCTCACTCGGGTAATACATAGATATATATGCGATATATGTTAATTGTATTATTTTATTTTGTTACAATAAATATTGTATATGTGATATATAATATTGTAACATGTTAGGGTTATAAATGCAACATGTTTTGTGGAGAATAAATGTGGTTAGGGTTTGGATTAGGGTTAAGCTTTCATGAAGGTTTCGTGAAGCTTCTTGAAGCTTTGACTTTGACCTTAATATTTTGTGATATTTTCTTAACCCAACCTAACCCTTTAACCATAGTTGATTCTCTACATGGGTTAAGTCTTCATACTTAATCCATGGTTGCATTTCTAACCTCACTTGATTCATTGATCATCACAAAAGAGTTAGCTTCTTCTTCTTCTTCCTTCTTGAGAAAAGCTTTCTAGCTTCTTCTCATGTGATGAAAATGTGTGAGAATAAGAAAATAAATGAGAGCTAAATTCCTACTTCATCATCCTAATCTATACTTGCTATTTAGATTAGGGTGTTCATTTCATTTAGTGAGTGAGAGCTTGTGTTAAAGAAACTTCAAGGTAGATCATCTTTGTTATCGAAGATCGGAAACAAGTTTGCATCTTTCTCTTCGTGGAGCCTCTCTTGAGTCGGGATAATCGATGATCGCAGCGAAGGGACCTCAATACAGAGTTTATGAAGTGTAGGACCGGACTACAAAGGTTGTAATCCCAAACTCTTAGGTGTTAAAGTGTTTAACATGCTTTGTTTCGCCTAATCTCTAGTTTAAAGATCTTGGTTAGGGTTGTTCGGCACGTCTAAATTTTAAATCGGACATGGTTGATGCCTTATAGACCCTTGTGAGAGTGTCTAGTAACCCTACAGTACAATCTTCCTTCGCATTCATTTGTATATTTTGTATTTGCACACTCATTTAAAAACCCATAAAAATCGAAAATTTTTACAAAAATATAAAAAACTTGTCGTCAAGTTAGCTAATAGGGTAACTTAGATTTTTATTCCGAAAGTTTAGTTGATACGTTAGAAATAACTAAATCTTAGGCTTAGGAATTGAAAACCCTAAAAATAACCCCCATTCTGTTTAATCTTGGTGATTATACATCCTTACAGTTTTTTTTATAGAAGTAGGTAATCTTGATTTCAGTTCTTGAGTTAAGTTAAGATGAAGGGAAAGCATTGAAGCTTTACTGAAGGATAAGTCTGAAAAATAGTTTCTTTTCTTGAGTCCAAATTTAGAAAGTATATACCCTACAAACCGCACATACACGCACCTTGAAACTTGGGATAGTAGAGAATACCTAGAAATACTCTTGCCTGAAAATCTAGTATGAAAGAAAAAACGGTATTTAAAGCTAAACATAAAAAAAAGAGCATCATTGAAAAATATATCCGGTTTTGAAAAAGAAAAATAAATAAAGTCAAGACCTGGAAACTGCTATTTACGCTTTAAGCTCACACATTCAGTAATCGGCCGTTAGTGCCTTAAGAAACATTAATAGTCGCATGAAAGGTGTGTGAGCAACACCGTCCATCATTAATGAAAAGAAGTAGTATTAGGTATTAAGGTAAGGTTACTATAGCATGAATTGAATTCTTAAGTGTAGGGGTGAATAATTTACACACACGTAGGGGTATACAATCGATATTTGGATAAAAGATAGAAATAAAGAATATGATTTATGTTTTCCGTAAAGTTGATAAAAATCCTTGATTTAAGACTGCGCTTTTAGAAGGAAAACTAATGAGATATTAAGATCTTTCTAAACTGTAAAACGTATAGGAGCTGGGGTTAAATAAATAGGAGGCGTGAAGCATAAGGGGTGGATATTTCTAACTTAGGATGATAGAATTTCTAACCTAGATACTAAATTATAGGAGTAGAATTGATGCTAGTTTATGAAATTAGCTTGACGGGATTTTGTGGGTAGTATCCGCTGAAAACCCTCAGGAGACAACACTCCTCCTACTAGGGACACCTAGAGGTTTAACGGCTTGTTGCTCAGTGCAATCGCGTTCCCTGCGAAAGTGAGACAAGGATTTTGTTTTGCTCGGGACGAGCAAAAGATAAGTTTGAGGGTATTTGTTCATCACAGAAAACTGCATTTTATTACCACCTATTCATTATCTATTTTTTGTATATATCGGTACTATTAACCGGTGTTTGCTCAGTAATACAGATTACAGGTATCCGTGACAAAATACTGTAAATACATTCAAAATCACGGATATATCATATGTGAGCCGACACTGCAACCAGAACTGGAAACCGACCGATATCCAAAGAGATTTTGCGAATAAAGTGTGTGCACAATATTTTGGTCCAACACAATGCAAGTGTGCATACATGCTCTTTCGCTTTTGGACCATGGATGAGGCATCCATGAATCATGGCACAAGTGGGCATGGTGTGATGTGCATTAATGGTGCATTCAATACATAAAGTGTTGATGTGATTCATAGCTACAAGTTTCCCTCCAAGTCATGCGTGCAACACAGAAATTTTTAGACCAAGCAAACAACATCAGAGTGATGTGGGGAATAACACAAGCCAACACAACAAAAACGAGAACCAGAGCTCGGATTTGACCCGAGATCATGCCCCTTGTGGCCGGCGACTTTTTCCCCAAAGGCTCCCAGACTTCTGTGGGGCCCCCATTGCCACCACGACAACTCATTTTTATTATTTGTTTATTTAGTTTTTGAGCCTATAAAAGCAGGCAGTGGGCAAGGTGTCAAGGGTCCAAGTTTTCTCTTTCATTTCACACTTTGTAATTCTCTTCTCTTTTCATTTTGTTCTCTTGTAAATAGCTTCCCCTTGAGTTCTTAACCTTCTCTTGATCTTGCAACCTCCTCATTGAGCTTGCAAGGTTAAGCTTTGGTTATTGATCTCAAGGGTTGTATCATTCTTCAAGTTTAATAAAGTTCTCTTTTTGTGCCTTCATTCACCATGAGTTCTTTGCCTCTTCTTGATCTTGCAACCTCTTAATTGAGCTTGCAAGTTTAAGATTAGGTTATTGAACCCATGTCTTGTCTTGTGTTCTATGGTTCTTAGTGTTTCATTCTTGCTCTTTTCATTACTTGCTTTTTAATTACTTGCACTTTTATTATCATGCTCTTTACTTGCCATTTCTTACCATGTCGTTTACTTACATGTATTGCACTTTTCTTTTCTTTGTTTCTCTTTTCTTTGCTCTATTTGGTATGTTGTTTTGATATTTGTGAATATGTGTTGATAGGAAAAGAAACCGATATTGTAAGTTAACATTTCGTTTCTCATTTCCTTTTCCCGTCTTTTCCATTTGAAACTCCGTCCAAACCTTATGCAAGCGCTTCGTTAGGCACCCTACCCTACCAAGGTATCGGTGATTCCTAATCGCGACCGGTTGCGTTCGGTTTGGCCGGAGGCGAAATCAAGAGACAAGAACGGACGGACAAGGGTCAATAAGCCGGATTTCTAATACCGTGCTTAAATCCCTTAATCCATGTTGTTGCCGATTGTTCTAGCTTCAATCGTTAAGTTCGGCTCAAAGGTTTTAGTGCGGATTTCCTTAGCTTACACTATTGTATTTTTTCCTAACAACTTTATACTTGCATATACACTTGGTTAGAAATGAACAATTCCTCCCATGCGCATTAACTCGTCAAAACAAGAACTTAAAACGCTTCGTCTCCCTGTGGATCGACCCGTGCTCATCGCGGCTAGCTGCAAAGCGACACCGTCCTGATCGCGGTTAAACTTTAGAACTCTTAAAACTCGACACGCTAAAAGCGTGCGATCAGTAGTCTTGATTGGTTTAAAAGAAACTCCGTATTTAATTGAAAAAAACACTGAATTCCTGAATTAACTTCTCATTATTTTCGAACAAATCGCTGACCTTCAACCCGCTTTCAATATCGACTGCCGAAAGCCTATCAGCATGAAAGTTGACATTCTCTATTACCGCTGTAGATAACATGTGAGCATCTGTCATGTTATCAGCAAGTGGATCTTCAAACGTAATAAAGTCATTATTAATACATGAATCAGTAATCCACTGCCTATCATTCTCATCATCAAGAACATGTGCAATTTGCATGATATCTTGTGCTTGAATCTCGTCCTCATCACTAGCATCATCATAATCATCACTTTCATCTCCATTATGTTCCAACACCGTTGGATCGATAGCAGGTACATCGGTTGAATGTGCGGAACCAACATTATGGATTTGCATGGTACTTGATGTTCCGGCTTCATATCGACGAAATCCCGACCTATCGTCTGCAAACGGTGTCCAGACGGATTGTATTCCGTATTGTATGACTACATGTGCTCGATATTTTGGGGCAGAATATTGAAACCGAAACTTGGCGTTGGCATGTAATTAAAACCGAAGTTTGGCGGTAACATGCAATTATAACCGACCGGCGGTACATAAGAACTGCATAAAAATTTATGAATACTTAGTAACTATAGCATATCTCCACTCTCAATAAATAGTGTTCCGCTAAATGTACATGCGTTATAAAGATATACATGGTAATACTTACTTCGTAAACTGCCAATTCACCGGCGTCCCGCTTGATTTGCCTTCACCTACGTAATCTTGATCTCTACACTGTTCATCACTGGTAGGAGACATAAAGCCAGTAGAATTAGCATTTATATTGAGCATGCATGTCATTTCTTCTTGCGGATAATGCTTGGATGCTTGAAATAAAGGATTAGGCACTTTAGAATAAGTTTCGGGAGTTGAGCGGGCGCCAATATCTCTTTCTTTACAAACAGCTCGATCGATTTTGATTCCGATACAAGCATGACTTGTGTATCCTCGTTATCAGATACTTCAATGGAGGTATATTCATACTCCGTCGGGCATTTGCATATTAAGGAGATATTGAATTCTAACGGATTGATTTTGGTAGCTTTGTACACTACTTTGCATAGCTCGTTGTATATGCTAGATTTCTTGACTCTAGTCATCTTAGTTTCTCCTCTGACATATTCAGGAATATTATTTTTTCCAATTTATAATTGGCCACCGAAATAGCAAACTAGATGGATGTAATTATCTATCATTTTTCCACTTGCCAGAAATATTGACGCATACTTTGAGAGTTCTCATCAAGCAACCTACTTATTTATCTTCATATTTATATTCACATAATTACATAAAATTACAATAAAATCCATATTTCTTTTATTTAACAAGTTGCAAGAACTTGTATCCTATTCATTGATCCGTCATAAGTAAAATCGGGGAAAACCCCTAAAATGTACCCAATTTGTTCGAATTGCTTTTCCAATACGAAATTTTAACTCATTTTTATGAATTATTTTTAAATAAAATTAGGGTTTAGCTAACCTTCTAGATGCTCATAGTGGTGATGAAGATAGCGAGAATAAAGATAATTGTTCGCCCGTGGATTTCCACCTAAAACTGCACGAGTGAGAGAATGTAAGATCGAAAAATGATAGGGAGAGGAGGGATCGAGAGAGCATGAGTGAGACAAAGAGATGAGAGAGAGACAGAGGGAGAACCAGAAAGGGAAAGATCGCCGGGGAGGGGGGAAGAGAGGTCTTGGGGGGAGGTCGGGAGGGAATAGAGGTCGGCGGGGAGAAGAGAGAGATCAAGAGAGAGAGAGAGAGAGAAATGAGAGAGAGAGAGAGAATAGTGAGGAATGAGGAAAGTAAATAGATCGTATCTATTTAAGTAGGGGAATATGGTGCACTTTAAAAGTGCGCTTCATTATTTTTCACTAAAATATTTAGGCGCAGTTTAGAACTGCGCCCAGTATATTTGTATTGGGTGCAGTTTGAAACTGCGCCCCTTACATTTGTAACCGGCGCAGTTTGAAGATGCGTCCCATACATTTGTAATGAGTATAATTTCAAAATGCGCCCCTTAAATTATTTTTATTGATGCCAGTGCCAGCGCTGAGCTGGCGCTAACGTGGCGTCTACAAGACAGAAAGTTGCATGTTTTTGTAATATATTTTGAAAGTGGTTTGTTTTAAAAAATATTATTTTAATATGGTTTAATATAAAAAATTGTCCTAATGTTTTAAGTAATAACATGATTATAAATTTAAATTACAAAGAAAACAGGGCTAAATTTGATAGATTTGGGGAAAATATAAAACATGAACAAATAATCAAATTATAGGGCATATATGTAAGTTTTCATTTTTCCTTTTTTTGGGAGAGAGAGAGAGAAGTGAATATGGTCTTTTCTCAACTTTCGAGGGGGAGAGTTTTTTTGCAGTAATTTTATTTTGACTTTTTTTAAGAAAATGATGCGTATGCCTTTATGTTCTAGTTATAATAGTAGAGATTAAATAAAAAGGGTCTGATGCTCATTAATTATAATTGATTAGTATTGCTTCCATCATTCAGTTTTTAAGAATAAAAAACATGATTTTCATGAATATTGCAGATGACAAAGCATCACACAGTCCAATGCATGTTGCCAGGAAATGATATCTTTGGGGTGACGATATATCCTAATGTTGATTATGCCTTCATTGTTGCCCTCATCGTCGTTCTTCATCAGATCAACACGGATCGAGCAGAATGAAACTAATCAACATGGTTCCTTTTGTACCTAGCTTCATGCCAAACTTGCACCGCAGCGTTTCTTGAGGTTCCTAAAGATTTGAGAAGATTTAAATAGTTCCATATAAAATGTTTTCTCCCTATTTTTAAAAAATAATATGAGCATATTTATTACCATGTTTCATGATGTTAAAGAATTTGATTTTAATTTGAGACAAAGAAGTAGAGATGTATAGCACCAGTGTCTCTTTTTTGTATTTCAGAGACATATATACTTGACCAGAGAATTATATACACCCATATACAGATTGATATGATCGATATATTTGTTTCTCTTTATATATATACATCGGTATACAAATTGGTATGGATGATATGATATATTGACTTAACTATCTATATTGTTTATCCTTCCTTCCCATACAACAATAATGGCTAAAAGTAAATTTTTTATGTATATATATTTGTCAAAAACCAGCCGATATACCGTCATTCTATGTTGAATCAATATTTTTTTATTGTCATTATTTTAAGACTAAACTGCACTAAAATACCCTCAACTATCACGTTCTTTTGCGATAAATACCTTTAACTAATTTAATTAGATAAGAATTCCTTGAACTACCATCCCGATTGCAAAATAATACCCTAACGTTCATAGACGTCTGCAAACGTTAATATAAGATGCCACGTCATCAAAATAGGACATGTTCTTCCCATTTTACCCCCAGCAAATATTTTAATTAACTCCTCTCTTTTCTCTTTATTTAACACTAGTATTTTTGCACGTGCGATACACATGTGTATATTTTGAACAACATATATACCTCAGGTGTATGTAAAAAAAATTTGTCCTAGATATTGCATGAAAATATCTTAAAATATCTATAGTATTTCTAAAGTTATATTAAATGAATACGTTAGTGATAATATTAAAATTGAGAAATTTATGAGTTATACAAAATAACAAAGATATAAGGACTTAGGTATAAATTTGTAAGACATGTCTCATTTTAGTATTTTTAGCATGAGAGAGAAATCTTTACTATTATAACTTAAATCCTTTAGATGGTGATATCATTATTGTATCATTTTGTAAAATGACAAATTCAAAAAAAAGAGAAAAAGCTATTGCCCCATGCTTTATCATAAACTTGTCCACATCATCTATAAAAAGGCAAAAGAATATCCAATTTATCTCTCTCACACACCTCCTTACAAATAAAAAAACAAAAGAATACTTAATGCATTTCTCTTGCACGTACACATCTCCCTAAAAATACAAAAGAACATCTAATCTCTTATATCTTCTTAATAAATTTTAATATGTTTATAAAACATTTATTTTTTCTAAGTATGTGGTACTAGTCCAAATCATTTAACCATGGAGATAACAACAAAACAATCGACTGACAAAAAAACATTTGCTTAAAAATAAATAACAAGGAACAACAACGCAATCTTCGTTAATAAAAAAACTTTTTTCATCTTAAAAACTATTGATGCTTTTAGAAATTTTTATGCAATGTCTAGTATAAAAAAAATTATACACGCTTCAATATGATATATATATATATATATATTGTTCAAAATATACACACGTCCATCGCATGTATTAAACACTAGTGTAATGAATGAGAGAGAGAAACACGGTTGTTGACTTTTCATTCTCTTAATTTTTTCTTTTGTGGTGGTTGAGATGGAGATTTCCAATGATCAACTTTGGCTGTTGGAATTTTGTTATTTTTTCTATTTTTATTTTTTTTTGATTAATGACATAATCTTAGAACCTTTAGTTAAAATATTAAAGATATATTTTATTAATTTTTCTCTTTGTTTTCTTATTAAAAACCCTCTCTTTTCAAGGGGGAAAATTCCATTTTTAAGATTTTTTTTTTTGCTTTCTTCATATCTTCCAAGACAAAATCTACTCTATTGAGAAATGATTGAGTTCAAAGAACAAAACAAGAAAATTTGGATCTGCCTTTAATACATAATTTTTTTTCAGGGGCACAATCTCTTCTTCCACTTCTTCTTTTCTTATCGGACAATCCCTACAACCCTAAATTGTTGAGTTTAAAAAGAGCAATGGGTAAACAATTTAATTGGTGTTGGGTTTGAGTTTTAATAGGTTAATTATTCCTCACATGAAATCGTGACTCATGCTTTTAATCTCTCGTGAGAGATGCTCTGAATGGTATCTTTTGATATATCCGACTTGTGGGTATTTTTTTTGAGATACCCGATTTGCAGGTATCTTTTTGAGAGAGAGCCGCCAAGTTGGTGGGATTGGTTTTGGAGTTCCCGATTGCGGGAACTTATTTGGGGTTCCCGACATTCCTTATTATGAATACATGTACTTTATTTTAAATACCCGAAATTGCTCATGTTGGTATGATTTGTCCATATCGAAGTTGTGTGAACATAATCATATGCGTTATCTTAAAATTTGTCTTGAAAAGACATAGAATTTTACTTTATGTTCAAATTTCATTTAAGAACATAAGTTTTAAAGTTTTCTTGTCCATGAATGGTATCGTTTCAAAACTTAATGCATTAGCTTTTATATGCTTTAAACGCTTCACAATTTGGTGCTCTCGGGTGAGAATTATGGCCGTTTTATTTGGATGTGTCTGAGCAGGCACACTCCACCCGAGAATGTGGATACCTTTTTGAGTTAATCGAATATATATTTTTTTATAATTATGTATCTTTATGTATGGTCTTGTTTCGAAGCTTAGTGAGTTAGCTTTCATATTTTTTGAACGGTTCGCGATTTGATACTATCGAGTGAGAGTTATGGCCTTTTGACTCAGATGTGTTTGAGCAAGCAGACTCAACCTGAAAACCCGGATACCTTTTTGAGATATCCGAAAATCTATTATTTTAAAACCATTTATCTTCATGTAGGTCTTGTTTCGAATCTTTATGAGTTAGCTTTCATATAATTCGAACGGTTCGTGATTTGGCGCTCTTGAGTGAAAGTTATGGCCTTTTTGTTCAGATGTGTCTGAGATGGCAAACTTAACCCGAAAATCTGTTTTGAAAACGAGCTTTTTTTAAAAAACCCATTCGTATTTATGAGCTTTATTTTAAATTCAAAATAATTTTTAAGAACATAAATTTGATTCTATGTCCGAAATTTGAAAAATAGAGTTCCCTCTTATTTTCAAATTTTTATGAAGAACGTAGATTTAAGGTCCATATAATTATATATGAAGAAATATCGGGATTCCCCTATTTTCTTAAGAGAGTATTTAATATTCTATGTTTGTCAAAAAATATGGATAGAACCATATTCCTAAGTCCATCGGGGAGTTCTTGATTCATGGGAATTGATAAAAATTCCATCAAGCTCTCAAGCCTGAGTGTCCTCTGTCAAACAATGAAGGAAAAAAAAAAAGAATGAGTCTAAATCTAAAGAGAAAAGCTTCCATCAAATATCCATCTTTTCTTTCTTTCTTCTTCTTCTTCTGGCCGAGAGCAAAAGAGTCTTCAAGTCTCCAAACGTGTAAAAGATATTGGGTTTAGGTTCCTGCACCGCGGAAACGACGGCCGAGGTGGAAGCGAAAAAAATTCTAGCGAACACCGAACGCCCGTAACACCCAGAATACAATCCAATAGCCTAAACTAGCTAGCTAAAAGTGCAATGGTTGAGAAAATACAAGCTTTGTCGCGTGTCCATCCAATTGTGGAAGACCCCTCCAAGCTCGCAGCCGCCGAGATCGCGCTTGAGAATCGACCACCGTTGCTAAAGACGTTCCACCTGAGAGAATCCGGGGAAGGCTCTAACCGAAGATCCAGACTTGCAAGACTTGGATGGTCGGTGATGTAGGAATATTTCACTAAATTTTTCTCTCTAAAATCTATACCCAAAATGAGAGCAAGAAGAAGAAGGAGAAGGAAAAGAGCAACCATGAAGCATGAGCTCAAATATGAGGAATGAAAAATATCAAGTGTTGCAAGTGATGAGAATGGCTTGTTTTTACAACTATGGTGTAATAGTGCATTCAAATGAATTTTCCAATATAAAATCCCCAAACCATACCTCTCTACATTCTAACAACCATACTTCATAACTCTTCACTTTCCACCTAATTTCCATTTATTTTTCTAAATAGAAAATTAAATATGAGGTGTCCTTTTTCTAAAAACATTCCCGAATAAATACGGAATATTTCACCCGGTATATGTATCGCTACACATATGCGTATCCGTATAAAAAATACGGATAGCACCAAAGAAAGAAAATAAATAGTGAACAATAATACTAAAATATAAGTATCAAAATACTTACATAAATTATTAAATCAAAACCTGATTTAATAATCCGGCTTAATCCTAAGCCGGCTAGTATTATCAACCATTCGATTAAAATCCGTGTATCGCGTACACATATTTAATCGGACCCCTGCACGTACCAACATACGGCTCTTACATCTGTCGCCTAAACAAAAAAAAACCCTCTGTGTGGGACTCTAAAGACTCGACAATACACTGGCAGTAGGTTTAACCACAAGCATGTCAGCGGCACTAGCTGTACGTAACGGCTACCCAGGTACTTGTCGAAAGGGGGTAAACAATCAAGTATGTCCCTACCCTACTGAGCCTGAATGTAATAACATCCTTACAGTCCGGTCTCTTTATCAAAGAGTATAGTATATCTGGTCTAGAGGGGTGGATAACGCCAGACCCCTACTAACCCGATAAGTTGTGTCTGAGTCAAGCTTATCACCAACTGAGATACTACTGACCAACTATTAGTAAATCTCACCCACCGTGGACATGGATTTCCAGTGATAGCCGACTGAACACAGCGCGGTATCGACTCCTAATACCTGTAGAGACGAATCTCTAATAATCGACCACTGCCTCCATGTGGCTGGGGACTGTACCCAACTAAAACCTATTTGTATGACTCCTTTGAGCCGTGGTAGGGTAGTAATCAAAGTACAGTGGGAACTCACAAGGGAAAAATGACGATTTCAGGTCAAGCGACTAATCTGTACTCATTCCACTTGAGAACTTCCATCTGACGATAGATATAATACCATCTAGAAGTTCTCGGCGAGTCCGTCCAATGTACTCACCTCCAGTGAGCATCTGTATACTATCTTAGGTGACACAACACCAATGGATTCTAAGACCGGCCACCACCCCTCGTCGGGGTCTAGAAGCATATACACTAGTCTACTCCAGAATATCGATGCCCAGTCTCGATACTCCCACGATTAGGAACATTTAAGGATGTGCTTATGGACAACCCAGCTCTCACATATATGATTGCCATCATAATGTTGGTTGTCAAGAAACAATCCTACGGGTTCATCAATGTTGAAGACAAACAAGATAGCACACTATCATCTCGAGTAAGGCTGTTGTACCTGTATAGGTCCCTCCTCAATCATCATAATCGCCTACTTACGATCACAATAATTGCCTTGAGAGTACTATATCCAATAATCTCCCATTTTCACTTAAAGCTAATTATTGCAGTATTGCGTACCCACAGCTCGTATACTACCGAATGCCCAACTTCTCTACTAATCAGTTTCGCAAAGTATGTTTGTGAATCATAATTTGTTCGAGGAATAGCCTCAGTGAGTGGATCTGCTAAAATATTCCAATTTCATCTCTCTATATCTCAACTTTGCGGAGTTTAACAATATATCAAACTGAGTGATACCCTGCTTTAAGAATTTGACTGGATACCTGACGGGACCAAGTTCATCAATGAACAACTCCATCCAACAAACTTCTTGGGCTGTATCCTCTGTTGAGTTATAACCGGCATTCTACACCATAATTACCTCAGTATCCCTATTGGAACATCATCCAATACACTGATCCTCAAAAGAGGCTAAACTCAAGACTCTAACAACATCTATGTCATCTAAGTCACTTTGAAAGCCTGAACTGATAACCGCTTCTCAGAGGAGGCTGCAGTTATCTTATACCAAAAATATTCTCTTATGTTCTTTACTGCTTCCTTTTGTTTCTCAAGAATTGGATTAATATATGCTTGTTGCAACTAGTGCAAAAATAATATCTCGTGTTGTACATGACATTGTATGATTGACTCAATCACCTAAGCAAATGATATGTCATTCATGCCAGCCCCTCTCTTCATCAATCTAGAAGACATCCTTTTTAGAGAGGGTGACTCCATCACCTGTAGGTACACCACCATGTCAGGAGTCGTCCATTCTAAAATACTTTTAGAATGTTGTTTAAGTATCCGATTGGGAAACTTCTCAAATCTAGATCTAAAACCAGAATTATCTATCTGGTATTGTACAAGATATTGCATGATTGAATAAATTGCCTAAGCAAATGATATGTCATTCATGTCAGTCTCTCTCTTCATCAGTCTAGAAGACATCTCTTTAGAAAGGGTGACTCAATCACCTGTGGGTACACTACCATGCCAGGTGTCGTCCATTCTAAAATAATTTTAGAATACCGTCTAAGTACCTGATTTGGGAAACATCTCAAATCTAGATCTAGTCATCAGAATTCCTGATATACTACCCACATCCAATGTGGAGAAAACACTGTGTGTGACAACCAAATTCTGATCGATTGTAGTATAGGAACATCACTTCCTATCTGGAGTATGTCATCCAAATCCAAGACAGCACTCCCTACATCTAGGTTCATCTTTTGTTTTGATGAAGTCAATCACCTTGACTATCATATCAAAACAGATGATCCGTTTCCGCTATCCATGCTTCAGTCTACGAATAGACATAAGCAACCTGCATACCTTCTGCTGCTCCCACTGACTACGATAACCCTCTGGAAGAGTCATATATACGTGCACTTCCAAAATCCTATTTGGAAAGACGTTATAGTCACCAACCTGCCAAATATCATAGCCATTAACTGCATCAGCGCCAAATCATATCTATATGGATTTCAGCGTAGACACTGAAGTAAACGTCACATCACAATCCACAACGGGTATTTGATAAAAACTCTTTACAACAAGTCTAGACTTATTAGGTTAGCACCTATCCACCTGCACAGATTTCGAAAGATCTACTTGCTCCTAATGGGTTTTACCCCTTCAGGAGCACCAAGCAAAGTCAAAAATCCATGATTTGCTGAAGTTCATGGAGTCCATCTTGGGTTTGAAATACCCGGTCACCTGGAAGTTACCACTTTCTATGACCTGCTGATAACAAGTAGGGGGAATAGTAGTGTTAAGTCATATCCATATGGACTTCAGCATAGACACTGAAGTAAAAGTCACATCACAATTCACAATGTGTATTTGATGAAAACTCTTTACAATAAGTCTAGCCTTATTAGGTTAGTACATTTTCACCTGCACAGATCTCGAAAGATCTACTTGCTTCTATGGGTTTTACCCTTTTAGGAGCACCCATCAAAGTCTAAAATCTATGACTTGCTGAAGTGCGTGGAGTCCATCTCGTATATGACATACCTGGTCACTTAGAAGTTACCACTTCGTATGACCTACTGATAACTAGTAGGGTCATCATCACCATGATGCTGACCTCCCTGTCACCGTATATGAGAAAACCGAAGTATCACTATGATGTCTGAGGTCACCTTTTAAAATCTGCGGAGTGGCTAACGGTTTGTCAAGTCCAATTGAATCCTTAGGTTCTACTAAATTTTCAGTAACCGTTTGTGGTTCTGGAATCACTTCCAATTCTACCATACTCCCACTAGTTTCTTTTTCCAAAAGTTCATTTTATAAAATGGTGGTGAGTCAAGAATAATATAACTATTGATTTTGAAAATGGTAGAAACAAAATCCTAACGAATGCTTAGGATAATCCACAAACCATCATTACCGAAACGTGCTTCAAGTTTGTCCGGACTCTGCTTTTAAACAGAAATCGGATAACTCCATATCTTAACAACCTCAAGATATGCAACCATTCTATATCCATATAGAATCAAGGCACTAATTTAGATGGAACCAGATTCAAAAGTCATGCAGCTGTTTCCAGTGCATATTATCTAATGGAAAATGGCCAATACAACATTACTTATCATGGAGCAGGTCCACAGATGAGTAACATGTGAGAGAATCAAGTTCTTGATATTACTATGATGGGATACCTAGCATAATTATCCACATCTTCGATCACTTTGAAGAATCCGGATACTTCCAACGTATAGTTCTCTATTTTATTTTTATACCTACAAACTTCTCAAAATCTTTGACCTTGCATTACTACGAAGGCATGTCTAAAGTCAAAGAACTCATAAGTAATCCTGAATGAAGTAAGAGTACTAACCTCTTGTCCTGAAAGATAGTAGACAATATACAATTTCATGTATAAGTCCCAAGTGTATACCAGCTCAAATTCTGTGTTTTGTAAGTTGAAAACTGTATCTTGGTTAAGAATGTCTTACACCGTTATTCAATACACCTTACCTTATCCCCAACTGATAAAGGTAAATGTTTACAACATAATTTTCAAAAAGTATATCTCACTTTATAAAAATAATGGTACATATATTTCATTTTAAAATCTGGTGAATAACAACGGTTTATTCGAAACCAAATATTTGCCGTTAGGCAAAAGCCAGGCGATTTAATCAAATATCACCAATTACAACGAATTCTGATATTGAGCATCAAATCGCCCATTTCCCAATATTCCACTCATACTCATCATCTGTAACACCGTACAGATGTAAGATCCAAATCTGGTAAATACATAGCCTGGAGTCAAGAATTAATTGGGAAAATAGTTCTCTTTTACATGTACACAGAAAAACTGAACATGAAAATGTTTCATAGGGTATGGTCAGGTATTCCTAGTAATGCCTTTTCCATTATCCAGATTCATGACAATAGTCGCAATTTCCTTTGCTCTCACTTCAATCCCTTTATATGTCTCTACTTCTTACCTTCTGCACACTCCCTGCGCTAACTGGTTTTCTTCCTTCCCTACCTTTCGACACCAGTCTGAGATTTAGAGGAAGACTATCCAATAAGCTTAATGGGTGTACTCTCCTAATGCAAGGAGCTCTTGCCACCTGATAGAAGGTAAAGGGAAGAGACAACCGAATAATCCAATTCAATTTCTCCAGATTCTGTGGACATTCTCGACTGAAGTAACTTCTTCGAGTTCGTATGTAACTATACGATGGCCGTTCCAAGAAATATGGATCATCGTAGTAATACGATGTGTTCTGAAGAAATGCAAAGGGTCGAGTAGGAGTGGCAGGGATATGTGTGACTTTGTCGCGAATCAAGACATTCTGAAGCCTAAGAAGGTTCGGTCAAATTGGTTCATGAGTTTTTAAGGTAAGTCATGGATTGTTGTACCAGAGAGAGAGAAAAGAAACACTCGGTATGCACTCTATCAAGATCAGATTGGTTATCACTTTATCTGATCAGGACGTCTCCCACTGTTTTCTCGAATTCTCCTTCAGACCCTAAAAGGAGAACTAGTCGGGATCATTCACACATTTACAAGTTCGCTAATCGTTCATCCTGGCCAGTGTTGGTACTCCGAGGGAGGTCCCTCGTACTTTCGTACGGACCCAATTAATAACCCCGTTTCCGTAGAGGCGTGACCTCATTAGTACTTTCAAGACACCTAATAAGTTAGCTAATTGTGAAGTGAAAAATCTTCTGAGGAGTAATACATACTCATTAGTGGGAATCGAGACCCAACTATCATCTTGTTATAACCTGACGGAATACACTCAAGTCAGCACACTCCAGAAAGTATGCGCATGCCTGGCAAGTTTCCCGTATGTTTGAAACTCCTGATATTGTATTTGCCCCTAGGACCCAAGGATCTTGACAAATAATCAACAAATCAAGGGTCATAGTCAAGTTCAACCTGTCATTATCTTGATTGCATTAAATCCACCAGCACAACCCTTGACGAATAATCAACAAAGTCGTACGACCATCCTAACCAATCCACATATCCTTGCGATAGAAAAGTATTACAGTGCTACCATACACTGTGCTTCGGCGAATAGTAACGGTAAACGTAGCATGAATACTAAGTAATACTATTCTGAAATGACGGAGGGCTACGGCTGGGTTTTTGGAGAAAAACCTTTAACATAATGAACTTGATATCAGTGAAGGAACTCGAGTGGCTTTGAAATGGAGTGGTTTAAGCTCCGCTTTTTAAAACTAGTAATATAAATTTTTGCTTAAGAGCGAACTCCCAGTGAAGAGATCAAGACTCTTCCCTCATAGAATGAGGTGCGGGATATTCCTAACTGAATATCTCTATGCAAAGCAAAAGAATACGCCTTTGAGTTTTGAAGAAAACCGAGTAGCTTTAAAATTGGTTCCGATAAAATCATTTAGGTTTATTTTCCTTACATTATTCAAATAATGTGTTTCCATCATTTTATATTTCCAAGCCACAAAAGAAACAACCAAAATAACATCCTTTTTATATGCTATTTGTATTCGCCACGAGACCCCGTCATGCACCGTTAGGTTACTTAACTAACGGCAGAGCGGTGGCAGGACCAGTACGGATGCAAAATATATAGAAGCATCTACTATATATATATATATATATATATATATATATATATCAACATCGCAGGCAGATAATAATCACCACAAGCAGATAAAAATCATCATAAGCATGCGAACAACAATATGGAATAACGGATAATCTAGGAGCCTCGCGTTTCATTTGAGCCGTAAATGAGACGCGACGTTCCTCGGTCGTGTGGATAGCCAGTGCAATGAAAATCCTAGACCCCTACGAGTGCGGCAAGTTACTCGCCAATCCCCGAAGTGAGGCAACCCCGATCAACAAAGTGAATGGGTCACCCAGCACTTCACGGAATCCGGTAACTTGAGCATCCCTCCATCGGTCAACCTATACCCCCTAAGAGTGCAGAAAATAGCCCGCCAATTCTAGAGTAAGGCCCTCTCGGTCTCAACGCCATGATATGAGAGCACGTTGCCCTCTAGAAACCGGCTATTCGAGAACTCCTTCGCGGGGTAATCCTAGTACAGAAAAGAAAATATATATATACAATGGTGACACCGACCTCAACCTGGTCGTGTCCTACAAAAAGAATATACAAACTAACAGAAACGGCAGTCCACATGTCGAACGCTCACCCCTCAATAATCAATACACAAATGAATCTGAACTGTACATCTAACATTGCACACAAGGCTATCCATCACGATAATCCATCTATAACATCAGTGCAACATAGAACATTAACGTGTATATCATGTTCGTAAACCCGTCTGATTGTACATATAGCAACCAGTCGGATTATACAGCTCTGTGATATTCACGATCACAGAAAATAACATGAGCACTGAAAAACACGAATTCAAAATTTCGATCGACTAAAACTTTCCACATTGGCCCCAAGTACAAACCAATACTCAAACAAATCTGGGGCAAAAATAAACATCCCAAAAATCACATTTCCATATAATGGAGGCACCACCAAAAAATGGGGCACAAAGGCCCAAATATGATCGCAGAACCGCGGCTAATGAGCATGTTAAGCCGCGGTTCCACGGCCAATATTTAGGATCAAGTGCACAATTTTCTTCATGGCCTCTAAAAATGCCTGCACATAATTTTAACGTAACTAGAATGATTTTTTGAACAACTTTAAAATTCGAACAGCAAGCACGTAAAATGGAAATGCGATTCGGAAAAATCCGTCGATCGAAACTCTAAACTTGTGCAAAGTAGTTAGTTCAGGTTTATGGAGTGGCTCTGATACCATGTTGGGTTTTGGTGCCCGCACCGCGGAAACCGCGGCCGATGCAGAAGCGAAAACAAAAAATTCTAGCGAACATCGAACGCCCGTAATACCCAGGATACGATCCAATAACCTAAACTATTTAGCTAAAAGTTCAATGGTTGAGAAAAAACAACATTTGTCGCGTGCCCACCCAATTGTGGAAGACTACTCCAAGCTCGCAGCCGCCGGGATCTTGTTTGAGAATTGACCGCTCTTGCTGAAGACGATCCATACGAGAGAATTCGAAGGAGGCTCTAACCGACGATCCAGACTTGCTAGGTTGGATGGTCGGTGATGTAGGAATACTTCACTAATTTTTTCTCTCTAAAATCTATGCTCAAAATGAGAGCAAGAAGAACAAGGAGAAGGAAAAGAGCAACCATGAAGCATGAGCTCAAAAATGAGGAATGAAAAACATCAAGTGTTGCAAGTGATGAGAATAGCTTGCTTTTACAACTATGGTGCAATAGTGCATCCAAATGAATTTTCCAATATAAAATTCCCAAGCCATACCTTTCTACATGCCACTAACCATGCTTCATAACTCCACTTTCCATCTCATTTCCTTTTATTTTTCTAAATAGAAAAATAAATATGAGGTGTCCTTCTTCTAGAAGAATTCCCGTATAAATACGGAACACTTCACCCGGTATATATATCACTACACATACGCGTATCCGTATAAAAAATACGGATAGCACCAAAGAGAGAAAATAAATAATGAACAATAATACTAAAATATATGTATCAAAATATATACACAAATTATTAAATCAAAACCTAATTTAATAATCCATTTTAATCCTAAGTCGGCTAGTATTATCAACCGTTTGATTAAAGTCCATGTATCGCGTACACGTATTTAATCGGACCCCTGCACGTACCAACATACGGCTCTTACAGCTGTCGCTTGAACCGGAAAACCCCTCTGTATGGGACTCTAAAGACTCGACAATACACTGGCAGTTGGTTTAACCACAAGCATGTCAGCAACACTAGCTGTACGTAACGACTACCCATGTACTTGTCGAAAGGGGGGTCGAAAATCAAGTACGTCCTTACCCTACTGGGCCTGAATGTGAAAATCTCCGTACAGTCTGGTCTCTTCATCAAAGAGTATCGAAGGTCTAGGGGATGGATAACGTCAGACCCCTACTAACCCAATAAGTCATGTCTGAGTCAAGCTCATCACCAATTGAGATACTACCGATCAACTATCAGTAAATCTCACCCATCGTGGCCACGGATTTCCAGTCATAGCCGACTGAACACAGAGCGACATCGACTCCTAATACCAGGAGAGATGAATCCCTGATAATCAACCACTGTCTCCATGTGGCTCTGGACTGTACCCAACTAAAACCTGTTTACATGACTCCTTTGAGCCGTAGTAAGGTAGTAATCAAAGTACAGTGGGAACTCACACGAGATAAATGACATCTGAGAACTCATGCCACCTGAGAACTTCCATCTGAAGATAGATATAATACCATCTAGAAGTTCTCGGCGAGTCTGTCCAGTGTACTCACCGCCAGTGAGCATCTGTATACTATCTTAGTTGACACAACACCAATGGCTTGTGAGACCGGCCACCACCCCTCATCAGGGTCTAGAAGCATATACACTAATCTACTCCGGAATATCGATGCCCAATCTCGATACTCCCATGATTAGGGACATTTAAAGATGTGCTTATGGACAACCCAACTCTCACATATATGATCACTATCATAATGCTGGTTGTCAAGCAACAATACTACGGGCTTCATCAATGATGAAGACAAATCAGATAGCACACTATTATCTCGAGTAAGACTGTTATACATGTATATGTCCTCCCTCAATCATTATAATCGTCTACTTGCGATCATAATAATTTCCTTGAGGGCACTATATCCAACAAAAGAAAATTGAGAGTGTCATCTTTTGTTGAATAATGAGAGATCCTTTCTTTCTTTATTTCTTTTTTGTGGGGTTTATATATGAATGAGAGTAGTTATAAAACTATTCCTTCATTTTAAGCAAAATGGGGAAAGAGAGTAACTAATCATTCATTTCATTTTTATTTTTATTTTTTTGCTACAATAAATGCCTCCCGAACAATGAGTGCATACAATTTATGTATACACGACATTGTTGCATTCTTCTCCAACTAACTGGAAGAATATCTTTTGGGTAGAGTTTTAGTTTAAAGTCAATTTTGGACATAACTTGAAAATTTGAAAATCTTTAGTTTAAAGTCATTTCGGATGTAAACTTGAAGACTTTAGAAATTTGTGTTTAAAGTCATTTCGGACATAACTGAAGATAAAGCGGTCAAAATTTAATATCTATTAACACCGCAAGGTAGTTAAATACTAATAAGATAGTTTAGAGGATTATCTCTAATTTATAAAGTTTAAGGGAATTATTGTCATGCCCCGCTCCCCAAAGTATAGGGGCGAAGTTACTACAAGGCCTATGACGTATTTATGCTGATAAGCACCCCTTATCGTCATAAATATGCTAAACATCTGGACACAGATAATATAAATAAACAATAATTTAAATGCAACCAATATCCAACAATACTACTTATTACAAAACAAGTTCAAGGTACTCATTACAAGTTCAACATGATATCAAAATGCATTGAAGGAAAGAGCTGAAAACGAACGCCTTTACATTTAGCTACGAAGCTAAAAATCTGTGTGGCTAGAAAAGTCTTGAACGTCTTCCCCGACGGGTTCCAGATAAAAGGCAGTTTCTTCGGCATTACCTATGTCACCTAACAGATATTTCAAAGAAATAAAAAAATAGAAAGAGAAATGCCCATCAGCAAACTAGCGCTCGGTATGCCCCCTATATATATATAAATATATATATAAACAACAGAAGGAACATGGTATGTAGCAGGTAGTTAATGTAACATATGAACAACATAGTGTGAAATGTATGAAAGAGTTTTGCTATGTAAACGTAGAGTTTAAATATAGGCATCCGACTTGTTTCGAAAGTATTCCATCTGCTCCACGAAATAACGAATTCATGAGATTCTTGAGATTCAAGAGTAGTTAGTAGTTTCATGAGATTCATGTATAGTTATTAAGATGACTTTTGAAGCAAAAGTACAATCCATTCCTAAACTACCCCTAAGTACCCCGTCAATAACTAGCATGCGATGAGAACTTTAACATTTCTAATAGAAACACGAAAACGTGTGTTTAATGCAAGTGCATATCAAATTCACAGATTCAAAGATTCACCATAAGCACGTATTTACGATATTAGAGTCAAAAAATCATAGAGCAGGCAATAAGCAACATAATATGAAGTCAAGTGTAAACGTGAAGGTTTTCAAGGCTTCAAATAGTCATTCCTTCATTTGCAGAAAATAACAGGTTACGGTGCTAGGGTGATGTCACTACTGGCATGAGATTATAGGTCAGGGAATCATGATAAAAACACATATGAGCTTTCCTTAATCCGAGTTCAGAAGGGTAAGTTATGATGGTACGGTGTCAAGGTCCAAAACAGTACAGATTATTTTAAAAAACTCAACCTGAACTAAAAGTGCTGCGAACGGAGCCATCCCAATGTTGGCCTGATAACTGTTGTTATAGACAAACTCCATGAGATACAGGTGATCCTCCCACGATCTTCTGAAGTCGATCATGCAGGCTCGAAGCATGTCCTCTAGGATCTGAATAGTTCAATTGGATTGACCGTCTATCTACGGATGATATACTGTGCTGAATCTACGATTTGTCCCCCAACTAGTTTGCAGACTTTGCTAAAACTGAGACCAAAACCCGGTATCTCGATTGGAAACTATGCTGACCGGCATTCTATGCAATCTCATAACTTCTTCCATATACCTCCGTGCTAAACTTTCCGTGGACTGACCCAAACGAAAAGGGATGAAATGTGCTGACTTGGTGAGTCGTTACACAATCACCCAAACTGTGTTATTACCCTTCGTATCACGAGAGAGTTAATTGGTGCATTTTAATGCATATTTTATATCCATATTTATCTTTATTATGTCATAATAAATGATGCGTAAAGGTATTTTATGATATTTACAGGTGATGGGACTTAATTGCAAAAAGAGAAGAAAAAATCCAACACGTGCGATTCACATCAATAAAATGAGTTAAAAAGATAATAAAAGCGTATGGAAAGATTTACAAAGAAATAAAAGTCTTAAACCGATCAACGCAGAGTAAAGAAGCCAGAGACTAAAGTGGGCCCCACTTCTATAAAATTTGCCGGCTTTTAGCAGAGCAAAACCCGGCGAATCGCCGGCCCACTTTAGGAAATTGGGTTGAATTTTCTCGTGTTGATTTGTTATCTCATTGTAATCCTGTTGGTACCCTGTATTCGATTAAAAGGAAATAAAAAGGTATCAAATACATAGGGCTACACTACAAGAATTACCCCTTTATTTCGTCGGGCGACACCCGACGAAATAAATAGACACCCGAGGAAATAAGTTATTTTCGTTGGAGGATGTCCGACGGTATAAATAATGATGAAATAAATCTTATTTCGTCAGGTTCTTATTTTATTTCGTCGGGGGTAAACCGACGGAATAAGTTCGAAAAATCTAGGCAAAATTTGTTTGTACGCAGTTTAATCTGTCGGGTAATTTCCGACATAATAAGTTATTTCATCGGAAACTTCCCGCATGAAATAAGTTGCATACAGAGAAAAAAAAGGAGCAGGTTTTGCGTGGTTTTCGATCATTCGATACAAATTCAATTAAAGTACTGATATTATAGCAACAAACAACCAACACACATCATAATACTCGCGGTCTTGCTGCATACAAAGTCAATCCATTCCACAATCAAATAAAAACAAAGAAAATAGATAATAAATATAAATCTGATACATACGATACGATATTGAAATAAAATTCATTACTTAAACAACTTCACAAAATTATAGAATCCGATACAAAATATAATGAACATAGCATTCATAAAATTGTATTTTACTGTTGACCTAGGAATCTCTTTATATTTTGATTATTTTACAAAACCATATTTTGAATATATTATATGCCACGACCCAAAATTGGCACGTGACCGCACTTGAATCACGGGAAGTTTATAGGACCCCACCGTAACCCAAGTAAGCCGAAAGCCCAGAAATCTAAACTTTTTTAGGAAAAAAATGGATTTGAAGTTTTGAAATAAATATATATTGAATTCAAATTCTTTCTTTAAACGTGTAAGTAATGATATATGGAAATACAAGTGAGTTGTAAACTAAAATTGAAAACATTTTCGTCATTTGAAATTTGGGCAGCACCTCCTTTGTAAATTTTGATCCAAAACCAATATATAACAACAATAATATAGGCATCCCCAAGCGGAAGCTAACTCTTCGCTAATTGGTAGAAACAACCACACAAATGTAAATATACGACGCCCAAGGCGAAGATCGACAAAAACAAAGATAAAGAAAATCAAAGTATCATCAAATCCAAAAATAAAGAATAAATGCATATCCGTGACTCTAAGTTCGAAAGAATATACAAATTGGTGGTTTCTAAGTCTACCAAATATACATAGTCTAGTTGATGGAGCTTTTAACTAGATACAACTGAATAAATATATACAAATGGTGGTCACGATTCAAAGTGTACCCCACCTTCCAATGCAAATCATCCAGAAGAAGGCTGTATGCCAGCAAGCCGCTACTGATCTGAACGGTCGATCCTGCAAGAAAACTGTGGCACAACGGGGTGAATTGCCAACTCGTGAGTACAAGACATCCTAGGTCATACAGTAATATAAGAATATAATAATATTGTGTGGTGTTCCCTCATGGGAACTGAATAAAATACAAATAAACCAGAAAGGAAAACCCCCAAATGGGGTATCACGTGCTCACACGTGACCGGGCCTCACGTGCAAACACGTGACCTTTTATGGGCAGATTCTATCGACGCCTGAATGCCTAATTGCTAAAGTCACGTGCCCACACGTGATGGGCTCTTGAACCCACTGAATTAATAGAATTTAATTCTAATTAAAAGGAATTAAAAGCATTTGTTCCCTCATGGGAACTGAATAAAATACAAATAAAGCAGCAAGGAAAACCCCTAAAGGGGGGCATCACGTGCTCACACGTGACCAAGTCTCACGTGCAGGCACATGACTTTTTACAGGCAAAGCCTATGGGAGCGGAATGAAATAAACAATTAGAAATGCTTTATCAGTGGGTCATGTGCCAACACGTGATGAGTTCCGGAGCCCTCTGAACTAATAGAATTAAAATTCTTATTAAATGCTTAATCAGTGGGGTCACGTGCCAACACGTGATAGACTCTTGAACCCTCTGAACTAATAGAATTAAATTCTAATTAAATGATTAATCAGTGGGGTCACGTGTTAACACTTGATGGGTTCCTGAGCCCTCTGAACTAATAGAATTAAATTCTAATTAAATGCTTAATCAGTGGGGTCACGTACCAACACGTGATAGACTCTTAAACCCTCTGAACTAATAGAATTAAATTCTAATTAAAAAGAATCAAGAACCCTAATTGGAAAATATTTCCCTAGATCTTTCCAAACAAAAAAGATTACACTCTGTAAAAGGGAGTACCGTTGGATTAAAAATCCAATGGTGATTAAAAATCACCAGTTTATAGAAAGATTCTATAAAAGAAAATATTATCCTAAAATCTGTCGGGAACAACAAATAAAATATCTTTTGGATTAAAAATCCAATGGTAAATAAAATTCACCGAGTGATCTAAAAGATCATGTTGGTTATAAAATCAATAAAAATCTCTCAATGAGAGATTGGCTGAATAAACTGATTTTTTTCTTTCTCCTATAAATAGGAGCCAGGAAGAAAAGAGGGAGAAAAAAAAAGAAAAGACAAGAGAGAGAAATAGAGAAGAAGATCTCATCAGAGAAGAAAGAAACTCTAGGTAAAAGAAAGAAGGAGATCATTCAATAAGCTCCCAAAAAAACAAAAGAGAATTTAATTCTCAAACCAAGAGTTTAACTCTTCTAAATAAAAACTCAGTTCTTTCTCGGGTTGAAGATCTGCAGAAGCGGATCTCCCCATAAGTTGAAAATTTAATTCTCATCGGGGAGATTCTGCCATGCAGATCCAAAACTTAGAGAGAGAATTGGGTTTAAAGAATTTAATTCTTTCAAAACACAGAGGAATTTAATTCCTCTAAATAAAACTGGGGTTTAACCCCATAAAAGAATTGAATTCTTAAACAAGGGATTAACTCTCCATGCACGTAAAAGAGATCAGTACCCAAACATGATCACGTGTTCCTACGTGAGCATCCGTGTTGAACGAGCTTGATCAACCATTAACAAGCAATCCTAATGTAGGTGGGGAAAACAACTGAGATCAGGTCACGTGCTCCCACGTGACCCCTGAACAAAGCCCTTCAGAAGAAAAAAGGGAGAATAAATCTAAGGCAGTTTATATTTTAAGGGCGTCTCACGTGACATCACGTGACCCCTTAATAGTGCTTAGCACTTTTTCAAAAGAAAAAACAAAGGCAGCTTTCAGTCTTTGGGAACGCCTCACGTGACCTCACGTGAGCGCTTCAAATCTTCAGTGTTTAACACTATTTCAAACGCCTCACGTGACCACACGTGAGCGCTTCATATCTTCAGTGTTTAACACTATTTCAAACGGCTCACGTGAGCGCTTCATATCTTCAGTGTTTAAACACTATTTCAAATACCTCACGTGACCCCACATGAGCGCTTCATATCTTCAGTATTTAAACACTATTTCAAACGTATCACGTGACCCCACGTGAGTGCTTCATATCTTCAGTGTTTAACACTATTTCAAACGTCTCATGTGACCCCACGTGAGCGCTTCAAATCTTCAGTGTTTAACACTATTTCAAATGCCTCACGTGACCTCACGTGAGCGCTTCATATCTTCAGTGTTTAACACTATTTCAAATGGCTCACGTGACCTCACGTGAGCGCTTCATATCTTCAGTGTTTAACACTATTTCAAACGCCTCACGTGACCTCACGTGAGCGCTTCATATCTTCAGTGTTTAAACACTATTTCAAACGCCTCACGTGACCCCACGTGAGCGCTTCATATCTTCAGTGTTTAACAATATTTCAAACGTCTCACGTGACCCCACGTGAGCGCTTCATATCTTCAGTGTTTAACACTATTTCAAACGTCTCATGTGAGCGCTTCATATCTTCAGTGTTTAACACTATTTCAAACACCTCACGTGAGCGCTTCATATCTTCAGTGTTTAACATTATTTCAAACACGTCACGTGACCCACATGAGCGCTTCATAACTCCAGTGTTTAACACTATTTCAAAATGCCTCACATGACCTCACGTGAGCGCTTCAAATCTTCAGTGCTTAGACAACACTTTAAGACCTCACGTAGGAGCACGTGAGCGCCGAACATATGCTAGTGTTTAATACTATGATAGGCCAATATTAGCCCAAGTTATCTAAGTCTCCCAAAGCCAAAACCTTGATTTTAACCGAGCCCTAATCATGTTCGGGTCTTTCAAAATTGATCTCAGATGACATTCAAAGTAATGTTCATCCCATCGCTTCTCAATCTGGCATTTGGTTCAAGGGTACATCTCTTCACACCTCTGATACATGTAGATGTAATTCTTCAAAGTCTTTAGAGAGGTGATGGGTCCCAATGACCAATAACTATCTGGTGCATTTCCAGACCCATGTTTGCGTCTAAACTTTGGACCGCAATGTCCATAAACTAAGCAATAGAGCCCAAATGCTCTTTTGTTGGATCTAAACGATCCTGTTAAGTAGATCTTAGTCTAAAATTAGACTAACGTATCCTTAACAAACGTTTAAGTTGATCTTAGTCTCAAATGAGATTAACGATCCTTAAACCCAACCCAAGCTCAAATCTAAGAAAATACGGATTTGGACAAATCCCCGCCCTACGGGCGACAACATAAATTAGTCTCCGTATACAATCCACGGGCAACCAAAAACAAAACAAACACACACAACACGAAGTGACCATCTGGAGAAGGAAAGTGGTTACCGCGATGCGGTAGCGTAATTAATTTCAGGGGCTTGCGCCTGCAGGGAAGAGCGTCCCCACAATCAAAAACCCCTCAACGAGGGGGAAACTGACGAAGACTGCTACATCGGCCGCATCCGTTTAAACCTTCGATACATGGTGTCATAAATCAACTTGGCATCTTCGGAGAGGTGGACGAATAGCACCAAATGTCATCTGCCCCCCAAAATTCAGGCCGGACGTCCCAACGTCCCGGTCGCTTCTTTCGATGGAGAACAGATTCTGGCAATCTGTTCTCCACTGAAAGATGCGACTGGGACTTTAGGATGCCCGGCCTGAATTTTGGGGGGAAGATTCTGGCAC
This sequence comes from Agapanthus africanus, assembly GCA_030015575.1. NCBI lineage: Eukaryota > Viridiplantae > Streptophyta > Magnoliopsida > Asparagales > Amaryllidaceae > Agapanthus > Agapanthus africanus. The sequence continues at coordinate 335,130,317 of JASDDO010000029.1, read as the reverse complement.
ACCCGGAGGGACCTTTTCCTCTTTCCACTCCACACTTCATGTGTCGTGTTTCGCGAATGAATCGCGGTTTGCTATGGTTGCCCCTGAATTCAAGGTACTAAGATTTGGTGTCTTGCTCCGTGCAGAAAACAGAAAATCAATGGCTTTCAACTGCACAAACTGCAACAACTGCAACAACTCCCACTCCGTTCCTGTCGGAGGAGTGACCTATGGGCCTTAAGCGGCCTCCCTTTTTACAATGCCGGTGGAACAGGTGACGCAAGCCACCGCAGGGCTATTCTTTGGGACCATGCTCCCACCAATGAGCTTCAGCGCTCCAATGTCGTCGCACGAAGTTCCAAAGAAGTCGGCTTTTGTTCGGCTTACCACTAACACGGCCCCTCTCAACGGGTCGTCCAAATCAGGCACCTCAGTCTTTGATAGGCTAAGCCGAAGCTCAGATGGGCCTGTCAAGAAGCCAACGATACCTGAAGGGGTTATCCATAAGCGGATGGCCATTCCTGCTCCTGAAATCGCCAAAGAGGCTTCTCCTACTAATGGGTCGGTCATCACAAGAATGGCCGTTTCAGCTCCTACTCCACGTGAAGTCACAAAGGTTGCTTCCCCTGTTCGAAAGTTGGCCTTCGCAAAAATGACTATCCCCTCTTAACGGACGTCAGCCTTCGACAGGCTAGCGCCAATAACAGCCTCTCCTCAAAACAGGGGGCATGAAGAAGCTCATCCAACAGCGGAGGTGATCCCGGCCGCACGACATGCTCGATGTCGCCACTGGCGCCGAGTGAGGAAAGCTTGGGGCAGTTCCCCTTCTGGATTGACTCCGCCAGCTCCGATGGTGGAAATTGATGCTGTTGTTCCAACTGGGAACAACTTTGAACCACTCAGGAGGGTCCGCAAGAACTCTCCGACTGTCGTGCTAAAAATATCTCCTCCACCTATGGAGAATGCTACAAAGGTGAAGCCAGATCAGCCCTCTCAGCGGCTGTCTTCTAAAATTCATAAATTTTGGCGACAGGTCCAAGACTCGGTGATCAACCAAGACTACTCCCGCCAACCGAAGAAGATGAAAGTTCGGTGAGAGAAGGACCACCCTGTCATACCACAGGTGATGTCATCTATTTGGGTATCCGCTGCAACGGCTCCCTCAACTTCGACCGCCCACAAAAGAAGGAGGCCAGAAAAAGTCCCCGTGTTCGCTACGAAATTCAAGAACACTGAACCTAAACTCCCCAAGTCTGGGGGCATAGTGGTTCACACTGTTTATATGGCTGCCGGAAAATAGGAAAGCCGTGCTTCTACGGGTCACCGACCGCTTACCGATCGGTAACAAAGGCTCAGGAGCAGCAACAGCAAAAGCTCCAAGAGATGCTGACGACCATGGCCGCACTCACTGGGCCAAAAGAAAGCCCGGAGACGTCGTCAGAGCAGCGTCATGAACAAGAGACCGATGCTGAGTTCCTCTGCAGAATCCTCGAGAAGAAGGACAAAAAGGCAGCGGAACAACCTGCCAACATAAAACGAATGGTGCTTTTATTCCAAGACATGGTCGGGATGATGTTACAGCCGGATCCTCCAGCTGAAGACCCTCCGATTATCCTTGAAGACGATAGGGGAGAGACATCGAACCCTCTTTCGGCTTGTTCAGCAGCCAAGGAAGAGACCATTTCCAAAGCCGCCCTGGATGACTATATCGCTCAACAGATATGAGCTCATCAGGCGAACGAAGCGGCCGGCCAAATTGTTAAGACTGGACGACCCTATCTAGGCTGGTATGATCAAATCAAGTACCCGCCGGGATACACGATCCCTAAATTCCATGTATATAAGGGGACGGGGAATCCACACCAACACGCAGGGCTCTGTGCGGCAACATCGGTGGTGATGAAAAACTGCTGCTTCGCCAGTTTGTTAGCAGCTTGTCGAAGACAGCGTTCGAATGGTACCCCGAGCTCTCAAACGACTCCGTTAAGACATTTGCAGAAATGGAGTTACTGTTCACACAAAGGTCCGCAAGCTCTAGCGAGCGCACCCCGATCACCGCATTAATTAACACCAGAGTGAAGCCAGGAGAAACATGGGTGCAGTACGCGATACGTTGGCGGAATCTATGGTCGAAGTGCGAGCAGCGTATCGAAGAAGCGCCTGCGGTGGGCATGTTTGTGGGAACCCTCGATCCGCAGGCAACCTTATCACAATTCATGATGTTCTTCAAGACGACCACTTTCCAGACCTTGATCGACAAACTGGCCCAAATGGACCAGATTGGTCATAAGCCTTCCTTTTCAAAGACGGAACCGGGGAATGAAAAGGGCAAAGGGAAAGCGACATTTGTTGCCAATACTCAACAACATCCGAGAAACTTAAAACCGATTGTTCGCCAAAGCAACGTGCGTCCACGCCAATCCCTTGAGGATAGACTGGGACATCCTTACTCGTTTCCTCGGGATAAAACGAGGAGACTGTTCGAGCTGGCAGTGCGCAACAGACTCATTAATCTGCGAGATCCAAGACGTCCGTTGCAACCAGGCGATGTCAACAATCCTAATTACTGCCCTTACCATCAAGCGATAAGCCATCCAATTGAAGATTGCTTCGTCTTCAAAAGCTGGATTGAGGACCAATACCAACCGGGCAAATTCGCACTGTCCGAGAATTGGAAAGTAAGCCTGCCTCAGCCGCACGCTCTTACAAGGTGAGACACACCGGGGGCATCATGCTCTTTTATAGAAGAATCTCCATGGGAGGTTGTTCTTTCAGCCAAGACGAAAAGAATGCTGAAGGATCTCCAAACATGCCTAGCGATCAGGTAGAAAAATCCGCCGGAACCCGAGGTCATTGAGGGAAAGCTGAAGCCGCGCCCGACGCCAAGAATTGGCAGTGATAGGCAAAACACCCAGGACCAGCCATCAAAGTCTTCGAAGAAAAAGAAGAAGACCAAAAAGCCCGTGAAACATGGTGACAAGCGCACGGACCTGCAAAAACATATTGATGCATTAGAAGAATATAACCAGAAGGCGTGAATCCCAGTCATACTCCAAGAGTTTCTCAACCACATCCTTGAGGGCGGAAATGATGACAATGATGAGGGAGAAGACTCGTCAGATGAACCTGAGAACTATGTAGCAAGCTGCCACGTGATCTCTCATTCATCAATAGATAGTGAAGAAGCTCCTGATGCAGAGAAACTGGGGGCAGATCCCGAACCAGAACTCCTAGAACCGTCAGACGAGATGATTGACAGACTGCTGAGCGAAGCTCTTCAGAAAAGCAAAGCTGACAGAGAGCGGGAAATAGCCATATACGAAAGGGCCAGACGTCAGTGTCAAGTTAAAGAAGCTCCGGTAACAGGAAGCCATAGAATACCCCAACCAGATCAAAGCATCCCTATCGCCAGCAGAAGCAAGATTAAAGCAAGGAAACGATTCGCTAGGGCCCTGTCAATGGGAATGAAGTTGCCATCTTTTAAAGAAAACTCTCCTGGCGGTATACATCTTGATGAAGCGGACGTACATCCTAACTTCTACTTATACCATCAGAGGATTACACACCCTACCGAAGAGTGCATAACCTTTAAAAACTAGTGGCAAGGATATGTTGCCCACCGACAACACGTTCAACGAGTGAAGCGCAAAACTCGTCGGGAACAAAGAAGCACGACAAATGAGCATAAAAGAACTGCCGGTAAATGTCATATGGTTAATTCCGGGGGGTCGCAAGTTCTCACCTTCGAGAGTGATTCTGATGAAGAAACAGCCCTCGGCCCTCTCTTCAAGGAATCCATCTCTGTAACAGAAGAGATGAAGACCCGCGAGAACATTCAGCTACGCAATCGCACACTACCTGAAAAGAATCTCGGACCCGCAAATAAGGGATCGATCAAAAAGGATAAGGGGAAAGAAAAGGTCCCTGAGGATATCACCCTCGATGACCGAGTTATTGAAGAGCTGGCAACCAAGGACCCGTCCAAGAAAAACAAGGTGGATTATAACGTTCTGGCACACCTGAGGAAGATACCCCCGCAGCTAAGCATTCTCGACGCCCTTCCACTATCCAAAGAGGCGAGAGATTCTCTGATCAAGGCATTACAAGAGCCTGACCAGTTTCAAGCTTTCCTCGCCGAAGAAAAGATGAAGGACGAGCTGGAAGAAATTCAAACAGCTGACATCACTTTCGGCGATGAAGATCTCCTCCTCGGAACATGCGAGCACAACTGTACCCTATATGTCTCCGGGTATTTCCATGACATTAAGATAGGCAAGATCCTAGTTGACAATGGGTCCTCTGTCAATCTCCTAAATGTGAGGGTGCTAAAAGAAATCTGCATGAGCGTTCAACACCTCGCTCGGGATAAAATCACTATCTCCGGGTTCGACTCCCAGTCATCACGAACGCTCGGATCTGTGATACTGACGTTACGCTTTGGGCTGCTCGTCACTGATATCAAGTTTCACATCACTAACGCCAAGACTTGCTATAATGCTTTGCTCGACCGGCTTTGGTTACACGAGTACAATATTATCCCTTCTACATAGCATCAGTGTATGAAGTACTTCAAAGATGGGCTTGAATACATTGTGACAGGGGAGCTGAACCCATTCTCTGTAAACGAAGTCCGAAAGTACGAAGATGCGAAGTACTTCTTACAAGACTTTGAAGACATGGAAAGATGCCATAAACCTGAGGATAAGCAAAAAGCTATCACCACCATTCCAGTCTTCGGGAGAGATACCGAGGAGGAAGAAGGGATAGTCTATTCGGGACCTCCCCAATACAACAAGCCGGGACCATCTACCCCTATTCTGGTCTTTGGCAGTGACTCTGAAGACGTGGTCAACGCAGTATTCTCGGCTCGTCCATCAGTGAAAGCCTTCATTGGAGATGATCAGAGTTTGTAGATCGCCATGGTTCCGCAAGAGCATTACAAAGAGCTCGACGCACTTGATACCTACAGTGTGCAAGAACTGCAGACGTTCTACATCCCTCCCAGGAGAAAAGATGAAAAGGAGATCCTCTTTTATCGATCCGCGGAAACCAAAGTGGAGAAGGAAATCTGGCATGGCGCCGATTCTACTCTTGACAAGCTCCAGCCCATCCCTCTGCCCAGATACTACACAGAAGGATTAAAAAGGCTGTTGAGGCGCCAAGAAGTACCCTTCAAACAAACTGCTCGAAAATCTCAGTTCTACAACAGGATTTGGAACGTCCCCGGAACTCAGCGAAAATTGCCCAACGGGAGAATGGAAACGATTGGGCTTGGATATGTTCAATCCAAGAAACGGGAGCGATTCTATGGCTGCTACGTTATACATGATTTCGATGAAGAAGGAGATGCACTATTAGAAGACGCTAACCCTGAACCAAAAAGAGGTCCCGCCGTGAAAATGCCAAGTCCGTCGTTCGAAGAACAGATGGACAAGCTAATAACGGAAGCGGGTCAAAAGGTCCGGGATGACCATAGCCGCGAAATGGCCATTTATGAGAAAACCAGGACGCAGCGCCTCCTTCAGCAGGCTGAGGAGAATGACGATGCTCTTCATCGCCAGCCCATCATATATAAAACCCGACGCAGAGGTAGAAACAAGCTAAAGAACGGAAAAAACGTTCGACAGCGGCAAAGCGGGTCCAAGAAGCCACGCGATCGAGAATTGAGCAGTCAGGATTCGTCTCTTATAAAGAAGATGGGTCGAGCATATTCTTTTCCCCAAGACAAGACAAGGAAGATATTCGGCCTTGTCATGAAACATCAGATGATTACCCTCCCGGAGTCCAAGCACCCCGAACAAGCAAGTGAGGTTCATCACCCGGATTATTGCTCCTATCACCGAGCGATAGGACATCATCTCGAAGACTGCTTCATATTCAAAAACTGGATCGAAGACCAATATCAACTTGATAGATTCGCTCTATCCAACAGCTGGAGGGTAGCTCCACCACAAAGGCATGTGCCAAAAGCAACGTATATGGCGAGGGTAGAACCAGACCAACATCGGTCCTGGAAACGATCTCGAACCTGTCACGTGATAACGCTGTCAGAAGAAGGAGTGCCCGAGAACATGGATGACCTCTCCTGGTGCTTCGAAAATGAGGACGAAGACGAGATGATCTCAGAATTTCCACCTACGCCAAAAGAGTTCGAAGATGGAATACATACTACTGTGGACAACATAAAGAAAATCGACTTGGGGACGACAAACGACTCGAGGCCAACGTTCGTCAGTGAGCTGCTGTCCAAAGAACAGGTAGCTACGCTAAAAGACATGCTCATGCAGTATAAAGACTGCTTCGCATGGAACTATTCCGAGATGCCGGGGCTAGATCCGGAAATAGCTGTGCATAAATTGGCGATATCTCCAGACGTCAAGCCAGTCAAACAAGCACCAAGAAGATTGCGTCTCGAACTTGAAATGAGCATCAACGCCGAAGTCAAGAAGCTAATCGACTCCGGCTTCATCCAAGAAGTCCAGTACCCTGACTGGATCACCAACATCGTCCCAGTGATGAAGAAAAGTGGGACAGTGCGTATCTGCGTAGACTTTAGAGATCTCAACAAAACTTGCCCAAAAGATGATTTTCCTGTACCGGTTACCGAGCTGATGATAGACAATACGTCCACTCACGAAGTTTTCTCCTTCATGGACGGCTCATCAGGATACAATCAAATAATGATGCATCCCGAAGATCAGAAGCATACTGCTTTCCGGACCCCTTTGGGCATATTCTGCTACAAAGTGATGCCCTTCGGTCTGAAGAACGCCGGCGCCACCTATCAGAGGAGCATGACGAAGATTTTCGATGACCTCATACATGAAATCGTCGAATACTATATTGACGACCTCGTAGTGAAAAGCAAATCGTATGAGGAAAATTGGGAACATCTGAAGATAGTGTTCCAACATCTTCAAAAATACAATCTGAAGATGAACCCTCTCAAATGCGCGTATGGAGTTTCCTCAGGAAAATTCCTAGGATTCGTCGTACGACACCAGGGCATCGAAATAGACCCTTCAAAGATCAAGGCGATTGTAACACTTTGAAATTTCGTTTTAATGTTTTATCGTGTTAATTAGAAATTGTGTGTGTTATTATATATGTGTACATAGGATTATTAGTTATTTTAGTCGGGTTTACTAATTATATTTAGTCGTGTTAGCAAATTGGAAAATTTTCCTTTGTAGTGTACACATGCACACTTAGCCATTTTTGAGACCTAGGTTTAAAGTGTTAGACAATTCTTTTCCTGCATGGTTCACTTTATTTCCATCACTTTAATCAAGCTAAAACCTTTTTTTAAAATGCAAATCCTAATAAAAAAATGTGGTATGGGTGTTAGGTAAGAATTGGACTTTTGTTGACCTTCTCTCTCTCTCTTCTCCTCACTTCTGAATTTTGCAGCTTCCAGCAGAAAAACCCTATCATTTTCTTCATTTCTTCTTCTTCTTTTCATTTCCCTTTGATCCCCAAACAAAACCCTACACAAATCAACACTTTTCCTTCACAAAACCATGGAAAAAGGGACTTTTTGGGGTGTTTGAAGGCAAATCTGCACACTTGAGGGAAGAGCTGGGGCTTTTGGTGTTTTATAAGGTTTTTAGAAGGTATTAACTCATGTTAGCACTCCTTTTCCTTAAACTTGTAGCATTCCTTAGTAAAAATCATGTTTTTGTGCATTATTAGTGATATTGAAGGATATTTGTGTTTCATATGTTAGATTAAGGTTTTGTTGGCTTGGTTAACTCTATTTCGTGCTATTAGAGCTAGTTAAGCCAGGGTTTTGTTTTAGTTGCACAGAAATACCATAAAGTTTCATTTTAGTGCAAAAAGTGGGGTTTTAACTTGAAATAAGGCTCTGTAGGATCTGCTACTACCCGAGATGTTTCAGAGTGAAATTGGAATTACTGTAGCATACACAGGGGGTATAGAGTGCACACACAAAACCTGGGAGTCCCTCCCCCAACCCAGGCTGCCGAAATAATCATTCTGGCCGCAATTTGCGGCCAGATGGGGGTGTTTTGGGTTGGGGTTTGGGCCACTGGAGTCTGCTGCTATGTGGAGTGTCTTGGTAAATCTATTTTTATAATATTTGTTCTGTAGCAAAATCTGGAGTAGAATACCCTATTTCCCGTATTTTTTAATCTTTCGCGACACGCGTGATACGTGTGTGTGGGTTTGGGGTTTCTGCGTATCGCGACGCGTCGGAGCGACTTCAGGAGCGTAATCACACGTTTTAGCGTATCGCGCACACGCGCGCTTGGTTTGCGACACGGGTTTCTAGTTGACCTTAAATGTCGTGTTTGTATGATTTTGAGCTTATACGTTATATTCTGTGGAATTCTAGGTTCGCAGGCGAGTGCGACGGACGCCGCGAAGAAGGGGAAACAAGTCATCGGCTATACCTAGCGAGAGACTACGGTGAGTAGATTTAACATCTACGGGGATATCGCCCTCATGGCGTTCTACGTCAGGGATGATAGGATCTTGTAGCTACATTTCCATACATTGACTGTTCATGGCTACTATTTAGTGCATACCACATTCCCTGATATATATATATATAAACTAGAATTGATAGAACACCGCACCATTACTAACGGTTCATGTTGCACGAGCACTATCCTGCATGCTACAAACACACCGTTAGTAATTGCCATGACACTCACACTGTAGAACATGACATGATATTCATACTTGATGCATATATCACATCGGATCATTATGTTGTAGCTCATCTTTATGCGACTTGACATGATATTCATACTTGATGCACATATCACATCACATTGACATGCATATTGGTTTGGATTACATGTGATTTCTGGATTTGGGAACCATGCTATTTCAAACATATAATCATTTAAAAACCCGGTTCCCTTGATATGATATTTAGGTGCGTCTACCCTATGTTTTCTCGGTGCTAGAGCGAGATATATATGAGATAGAGAGGGCTGACCTGGACTTACGGATGCCCGATAGATATATATGAGATAGAGAGGGCTGACCCGGACTGACGGATGCCCGATAGATATATATATGAGATAGAGAGGGCTGACCCGGACTGACGGATGCCCGATAGATATATATGAGAGAGAGGGTTGACCCGGACTGACGGATGCCCGATAGACATATGAGAGAGGGGGCTGACCCGGACTGACGGATGCCCGATATAGGAAGATTTGCGTGTCGATGCTAGACACGAGTATTTATGATATTTGGGTGCCGATGTTGGGCATTCGTGATTCTTAGTGATGTACAGGATTTGAGGGCCGATGGGAGTGCCGGCGTCTGGGTTGTTGGAATTTGGGGTGCATTGACGGACACCGATTACATATTCCACGTTGACATTCTGTGTAGATGTTATACTTCCCATGCTCAGCATTCATTATTTTATCTCATCCTGTAATTATATTACCTGATAGAGCACTTGCATGATTATTGCACATACTGCTTATCACATATTGATATCATCTGTTGGCATATGATAGAGTAGCGTAGTACATGCATGCTCGAGATTACCTTTATATGTTATCTCTATTCACGAGTTGGCAACTCACCCCGTTGTGCCACAGTGTTTGCAGGTTGCCCTTCGGAGTAGTCGCGGCAGGTTGCGTTTTGCATCTTTTGACACAGATACCCCCATAGTTGGTGTACTAGCTCTTTTGCTGATAGGTGGGTTTTGTACGGTATCTGTTTATCTTTCAGTTATGTATATTGTTGTATCTAGTATTCTCCATCTACCATGTATGTATTTGACTTAGAGACAATGTGAGGATGATGATGTATATTATTTGTATTCTGGTGTCGAGCTCGTTGTGAGCCGACTGTACTTGCAGTTTATTCTATCTGTGATGTTCCCACTTATGGATCTTGATCTTCGCTACGGTGTCGTATATTGCTACCTTGGTGATTGTTTACTTAAGATTTCTTATCACTTCTAAATGCTTCCTTTTAAAACATAAAACACTATATTTTTACCGGTTTGGTTACTGGGTTTTCGGTTCACTTAGTCGCGTTACGCCTGTAGACGTTACGTGGTTAAGTGCCGGTTACGGGCCAAAATTTGGGTCGTGACAAAGTTGGTATCAGAGCCTAGGTTTTACCTTTCGGAGTGTTCCTAGGATGACCCTGGTATGATGGAGTAGGTAGCTGAAGCAGAGTGGCGTAGCGTGCGTATGTTCCGCGGCATACTCACAACACGGTACTCCGCCAAAGCGACCTTAGGACTTGTTGATTTAAATTCCTTCTTGAGTGTATGCATTCTTGCGATTCGATTTCCGTATCCTTATCGAATCCTATTGTTCCTTTCAGCCATTATGCCGCCAAAGACTACGAGAGCGCAGAGAGCGGCCGCGAGGGCCGAGATTCGAGTTGACTCGTCCGAGACGAGGACTGATCCGGATAGTACACCGGTTGTGCCCGAGCAGGCTGTTCCTGCCGTGACAGATCAGATTGCTATGTTAGGGGCTGGTGTGCAGGAGATGCGCCAGATGATGGGATCCAGTATGCAGGAGATGCGCCAGATGATGGGATCTCTAGTTGAGACACTTCGAACGCAGCGACCAGAGGTAGTTCCACCCGTTGCAGAGACCGCAGTGGTACCCATAGTACTGGAAGTTGCCCCTGCAGCTACAGAGGTTATCTCGGTATCGTTATCAGAGTTTATGAGGCTGAAGCCTCCGGTCTTCACAGGCACCGATGTGGCCGAGGACCCACGGCCTTTCATTGATAGGATAGCGCGGATATGTCGTTCACTTAGATGTGCAGATGCGAGATGGGTTGAGTTCGCAAGCTTTCGCCTGGAAGGTCTCGCGCAGAAATGGTGTGAATCAGTCGAGAAGGGTAGAGCAGCAGGTCTTCCTCCTATGACCTGGACAGAGTTCGTGGCGCTATTCCATGGCCGTTTTCTTCCACTGAGCTTCAGAGATGCTAGAGCACGCCGGTTCGAGTCCTTACGTCAGACTCCGGAGATGTCAGTGGCAGAGTATGACGTCCTGTTCACCGAGCTGTCAGTGTATGCTCCGTACCTAGTGGCTACTGAGGAGTTCCGAGTCAAGAGATTTGTCCGAGGCTTGCTAACACCATTGTTTCTAGCGATCAGCGCACAATATTACGAGACATATGCAGCAGCTGTAGACGCAGCCCTATTAGTCGAGGAGCGCCTTGCTGAGACTTCGGTCGTTCCAGAGCCGAAGAGAGTTCGTGCGGATACATCAGCGCAGAGACAGCCTTTTCGGCGCCGTGATAGAAGTCTTGCAGGTAGCAGAGATTCGGGACGAGGCAGGTTGTTTAGCTCCTATGCCCAGGAAGGTCAGGGACCATCATCGGGATGTTTTCGTTGCGTGAGTTCTTATCATCGTGTACGAGATTGTCCTGAGATACCCCGGAGGGAGGCAGCAGCACCGCACGTCACACTACCACCTTCACCACCCCAGACGGCGTTGCCTATTGTACCTACTGTTACTCTGCGCCAGACTCATGCACAGAGAGGTCACGGTCGTGGAGGATTAGTTCATAGAGGATGAGGTGATCGAGGCAGAGGACAGCCAGCGGCCGGCAGGGGACAGTCAGTCGCAGGTGGAGGACAGGCGCGAGTTTTTTCTTTGACACATCAGGACGCGCAGGCGTCCAATGCGGTGGTCTCAGGTATCCTTCCTGTATGTTTTGTTGGTGCATACGTGTTATTCGATCCCGGATCCACGCACTCGTACGTATCCATACACTTTGTGCCGAGTTTGGGTAGAGAGTCCGGTTTGCTTGATCAGCCACTTGTTGTGACTACTCCTGTGGGAGAGTCGTTTGTCGCTAGTCACGTGTTCCGATCCTGTACCGTCCGTATTGGCGAGAGAGAGTTGCCAGTCGATTTGATCCTTCTTGAGATGTTGGACTTCGACGTTCTTTTGGGCATGGATTGGTTAGCCACGTGCTATGCTTCTGTTGACTGCCACGAGAAGACAGTTAAATTTTGTTTTCCCGGCGAGTCGGTTTTTGTTGTGTTGGGGGACCGTGGTGCCACCCCTCACAGTGTGATTTCTTCTTTTCGCGCTGGACAGCTTTTGAGGAAGGGATGTCAGGGATTTTTCGCCTGTGTTTGCGATACTAGAGCTACAGAGGTTCCGATGGATCAGATTCCGGTTGTTAGCGAGTTCCCTGATGTGTTCTCTGACGAGCTTCCTGGGCTACCGCCCGAGCGTGATATTTCTTTCTGTATTGATTTGGTTCCTGGAACGGGGCCTATTTCTGTACCGCCTTATCGGATGGCCCCGGCGGAACTTAGAGAATTGAAGGGTCAGTTGCAAGATTTGCTGGATAAGGGACTCATTTGACCCAGTGTTTCTCCTTGGGGTGCTCCAGTCCTGTTTGTCAAGAAGAAGGACGGCAGTATGCATTTGTGTATCGACTACCGTCAGCTGAACAGGGTGACAGTGCGGAACAGGTATCCTTTGCCACGCATCGACTATTTGTTCGGCCAGCTTCAGGGGGCAGGATACTTTTCGAGGATCGATTTGCGATCAGGCTACCATCAGCTGCGGGTTCGACAGGAGGATATTTCTAGGATAGCTTTCCGCACGCGCTACGGCCATTATGAGTTTTTGGTGATGTCGTTCGGACTCACCAACGCACCAGAAGCATTCATGGACTTGATGAACCGCATTTTCCGGCCGTATCTTTATCTGTTCATCATAGTATTCATTGACGATATCTTGGTGTACTCTCAGAGTAGAGAGGAGCACGAGCAGCACCTGCGGATTACACTGCAAACCTTGAGGGAGCATCAGCTTTTCGCCAAATTCTCAAAGTGTGCTTTCTGGCTAGATAGCGTAGATTTCTTGGGGCACGTGAATATACGAGATGGTATATGTGTAGACTCGAGGAAGATTGAGGCCGTTCATAGTTGGCCTAGACCCACGTCAGTGACGGAGGTTCGCAGCTTTCTAGGGCTGGCTGGCTATTACAGGCGATTCGTGCAGGACTTCTCTCGCATTGCTACACCTTTGACCGGGTTGACCTGGAAGGGAGTTCATTTCGATTGGACGGAGGAGTGTGAGCACAGTTTTCAGCAGCTATGGGCTCTACTGACTACGACACCAGTGCTATCATTGCCTTCAGGATTAAGCGGATTTGTGGTCTACTGTGACGCTTCACGAGAGGGGCTAGGATGCGTTTTGATGCAGCATGACAGAGTGATCGCGTATGCTTCACGGCAATTAAAGAAACATGAACAGAATTACCCTACTCATAATTTGGAGATGGCTGCAGTGGTCTTTGCACTTAAGATCTGGCGACATTACCTGTATGGAGAGTCGCGCCAGATATTCACTGATCACAAGAGCTTAAAGTATATATTCCAGCAGCGAGACCTGAACCTTAGACAGCGCCGATGGATGGAGTTAGTGAAGGACTACGATTGTGAGATCTTGTATCACCCGGACAGGGCGAATGTAGTGGCGGATGCTTTGAGCAGGAGGCCCGGTGGTAGTCTATCTTGTTTGAGCGCAGTACAGAGGCAGTCGTCGGCAGATTGGCAGATTTTATGCGACAGCCGGGTACAGTTCGAGTTTACGTCGATCGGAGGACAGATTGCGCACGTTCATGCACGCCTACAGTTGTTTGACCGTATACATGAGGCACAGCACAGTGATGACCGATGTTCAGAGATCAGGACACAGATGGGACATGGCAGATTTTCTGAGTTCGTGATCGATGATCAGGGGATACTACGATTTGGGGCTAGACTGTACGTACCAGATGCTGAGGGATTGCGGCGCGAGATTCTTGAGAAGGCACATCAATCGGTATCTAGTGTTCATCCCGGTTCCACCAAGATGTACCATGACATGAGAGGTGTTTACTGGTGGGACGGAATGAAGAGAGACATCGCAGATTTTGTGTCGAAATGCCTGACTTGTCAGCAAGTCAAGGCTGAGCACCAGAGGCCCGCGGGAGAGCTACAGCCGTTACCCATTCCGGAGTGGAAATGGGAGCGGATTTCTATGGACTTTATTGTGGGTCTACCCAGGACTAGTCGAGGGTATGACTCCATCTGGGTGATCGTGGATCGTTTGACGAAAGCGGCTCACTTCCTACCGGTGAAGACGACTTTCGGATTTTCTCAGTATGCCCAGATTTATATTGATGAGATTGTACGACTGCACGAAGTTCCGATATGTATCGTGTCCGACAGAGGCACCCAGTTTACCAGCCGGCTGTGGCAGAGACTTCAGGAGGCTTTGGGTACTCGCTTAAGTTTCAGCACTGCATTCCATCTGCAGACCTACGGACAGTCAGAGCGGACTATTCAGACTCTCGAGGACATGCTCAGAGCATGCGTATTAGACTTCGGAGGTAGCTGGGATCATCATTTACCCTTAGTAGAGTTCTCCTACAACAACAGCTACCAGGAGACCATTCAGATAGCACCGTTTGAGGCTCTTTATAGGAGGAGATGCAGATCGCCCACCTGTTGGACAGAGCTCAGTGAGAGCGGTATCTTAGGGCCGCAGATTGTGGAGGAGACGACCGCGAAGATCCAGTTGATTCGCGATAGGATGAGAGCAGCCCAGAGTAAGCAGAGATCTTATGCGGACCGTCGGCGGCGTAGACTTGAGTTTTCTGTTGGTGACCATGTTTTCTTGAGGGTCTCCCCAATGAAAGGTATGATGAGATTTGGGAAGAAGGGGAAGCTTAGTCCCAGATATGTGGGCCCCTTCGAGATTCTCGAGCGTGTTGGTGCAGTTGTGTATCGGTTAGCCCTTCCGCCCAGTTTTCTAGACGTGCACCCCGTATTTCACGTTTCGATTCTCCGCAAATATCTTCACGATCCTTCGCATGCGATTCAGCACCCGACGATCCAGCTTGAGCGTGACCTTTCCTATGCAGAGCAGCCGGTGATGATCTTGGATCGACAAGTGAAGAAATTGAGATCGAAGGACATACCGTCAGTCAAGGTACTTTGGCGTGGCCAAAGCGGTGAGGAGGTCACTTGGGAGACCGAGAGCGAGATGAGGAAGAGGTATCCCCATCTTTTTGAAGGTGTGTGTAGTTAGATTTTTAAATTCGGGAACCGAATTTCTTTAAAGGGGTAGATTGTAACACTTTGAAATTTCGTTTTAATGTTTTTTTCGTGTTAATTAGAAATTGTGCGTGTTATTATATATGTGTACATAAGATTATTAGTTATTTTAGTCGGGTTTACTAATTATATCTAGTCGTGTTAGCAAATTGGAAAATTTTCCTTTGTAGTGTACACATGCACACTTAGCCATTTTTGAGACCTAGGTTTAAAGTGTTAGCCAATTCTTTTCTTGCATGGTTCACTTTATTTCCATCACTTTAATCAAGCTAAAACCTTTTTTTAAAATGCAAATCCTAATAAAAAAATGTGGTATGGGTGTTAGGTAAGAATTGGACTTTTGTTGACCTTCTCTCTCTCTCTTCTCCTCACTTCTGAATTCTGCGGCTTCCAGCAGAAAACCCCTATCATTTTCTTCATTTCTTCTTCTTCTTTTCATTTCCCTTTGATCCCCAAACAAAACCCTACACAAATCAACACTTTTCCTTCACAAAACCATGGAAAAAGGGCTTTTTGGGGTGTTTGAAGGCAAATCTGCACACTTGAGGGAAGAGCTGGGACTTTTGGTGTTTTATAAGGTTTTTAGAAGGTATTAACTCATGTTAGCACTCCTTTTCCTTAAACTTGTAGCATTCCTTAGTAAAAATCATGTTTTTGTGCATTATTAGTGATATTAAAGGATATTTGTGCTTCATATATTAGATTAGGGTTTTGTTGGCTTGGTTAACTCTATTTCGTGCTATTAGAGCTAGTTAAGCCAGGGTTTTGTTTCAGTTGCACAGAAATACCATAAAGTTTCATTTTAGTGCAAAAAGTGGGGTTTTAACTTGAAATAAGGATCTGTAGGATCTGCTACTACCCGAGATGTTTCAGAGTGAAATTGGAATTACTGTAGCATACACAGGGGGTATAGAGTGCACACACAAAACCTGGGAGTCCCTCCCCCTACCCAGGCCGCCGAAATAATCATTCGGGCCGCAATTTACGGCCAGATGGGGGTGTTTTGGGTTGGGGTTTGGGCCACTGGAGTCTGCTGCTATGTGGACTGTCTTGGTATATCTATTTTTATAATATCTGTTCTGTAGCAAAATCTGGAGTAGAATACCCTATTTCCTTTATTTTTTAATCTTTCGCGATACGCGTGATACGTGTGTGTGGGTTTAGGGTTTCTGCGTATCGCGACGCGTCGGAGCGACTTCAGGAGCGTAATCACACGTTTTAGCGTATCGCGCACACGCGCGCTTGGTTTGCGACACGGGTTTCTAGTTGACCTTAAATGTCGTGTTTGTATGATTTTGAGCTTATACGTTATATTCTGTGGAATTCTAGGTTCGCAGGCGAGTGCGACGGACGCCGCGAAGAAGGGGAAACAAGTCATCGGCTATACCTGGCGAGAGACTACGGTGAGTAGATTTAACATCTACTGGGATATCGCCCGCATGGCTTCTACGTCCGGAATGATAGGATCTTGTAGCTACATTTCCATACATTGACTGTTCATGGCTACTATTTAGTGCATACCACATTCCCTGATATATGTATATAAACTAGAATTGATAGAACATCGCACCATTACTAACGGTTCATGTTGCACGAGCACTATCCTGCATGCTACACACACACCGTTAGTAATTGCCATGACACTCACACTGTAGAACTTGACATGATATTCATACTTGATGCATATATCACATCGGATCATTATGCTGTAGCTCATCTTTATGTGACTTGACATGATATTCATACTTGATGCACATATCACATCACATTGACATGCATATTGGTTTGGATTACATGTGATTTCTGGATTTGGGAACCGTGGCTATTTCAAACATGTAATCATTTAAAAACCCGGTTCCCTTGATTTGATATTTCGGTGCGTCTACTCTATGTTTTCTCGGTGCTAGAGCGAGATATATATGAGATAGAGAGGGCTGACCTCTGACGGATGCCCGATAGATATATATGAGATAGAGAGGGCTGACCCGGACTGACGGATGCCCGATAGATATATATGAGATAAAGAGGGCTAACCCGGACTGACGGATGCCCGATAGATATATATGAGAGAGAGGGCTGACCCGGAATGACGGATGCCCGATAGACATATGAGAGAGGGGACTGACCCGGACTGACGGATGCCCGATATAGGAAGATTTGCGTGTCGATACTAGACACGAGTATTTATGATATTTGGGTGCCGATATTGGGCACTCGTGATTCTCAGTGATGTACAGGATTTGAGGGCCGATGGGAGTGCCGACGTCTGGGTTGTTGGAATTTGGGGTGCATTGACGGACATCGATTACATATTCCATGTTGATATTCCGTGTAGATGTTATACTTTCCATGCTCAGCATTCATTATTATATCTCATCCTGTAGTTATATTACCTGATAGAGCACTTGCATGATTATTGCACATACTGCTTATCACATATTGATATCATCTGTTGGCATATGATAGAGTAGCGTAGTACGTGCATGCTCGAGATTACCTTTATATGTTATCTCTATTCACGAGTTGGCAACTCACCGCCGTTGTGCCACAGTGTTTGCAGGTTGTCCTTCGGAGTAGTCGCGGCAGGCTGCGTTTTGCATCTTTTGACACAGATACCCCCATAGTTGGTGTACTAGCTCTTTTGCTGATAGGTGGGTTTTGTGCGGTATCTGTTTATCTTTCAGTTATGTATATTGTTGTATCTAGTATTCTCCATCTACCATGTATGTATTTGACTTAGAAACAGTGTGAGGACGATGATGTATATTATTTGTATTCTGGTGTCGAGCTCGTTGTGAGCCGACTGTACTTGCAGTTTATTCTATCTGTGATGTTCCCACTTGTGGATCTTGATCTTCGCTACTGCGTCCTATATTACTACCTTGGTGATTGTTTACTTAAGATTTCTTATCACTTCTAAATGCTTCCTTTTAAAACTTAAAACACTCTATATTTTTACTGGTTTGGTTTCTGGGTTTTCGGTTCACTTAGTCGCGTTACGCCTGTAGACGTTACGTGGTTAAGTGCCGGTTACGGGCCAAACTTTGGGTCATGACAGCGATTATGGAAATGCCTACGCCAAGAACACTCAAGCAACTGCGGTCTCTCCAAGGAAAGCTCGCCTAAATCCGACGGTTCATAGCTAACCTCTCTGGAAAATGTCGTCCCTATAGTCATCTAATGAAGAAGGGGACCTCGTTCGTCTAGGATCGTAAATGCCAAAGCACACTGGACGAAATCAAAAAATACCTGCAGAATCCGCCGGTGCTGACCACCCCGGTCAAGGGAAAGCCCATCATCATGTACACAATGGCCCTTGAAGGTTCTTTAGGCACGCTATGGGCACAGGAGAACGACCAAGGGAAAGAGAGAGCCCTTTACTATTTGAGTCGAGTTCTTCTGGGGGCAGAAAACAACTACTCCCCTATCGAAAAACACTGCCTGGCGTTAATCTTCACGATAACGAAGCTCAGACACTATGCTTTGGCACATGAGGTCCATCTCATATCAAAAGTGGATACTCTCAAATATTTGACGTCAAGAGCCATACTAACAGGACGACTCGCTAAATGGGCCCTGCTCTTGATGGAGTTCTCGATAACTTATCGTCCGCTCAAGGAAGTGAAAGGCCAGGCCATCGCCGACTTCCTCGCTGAGCATCCGATACCTGCCGATTCACCCCTAAATTGCGGATTGCCAGACGAGCACACGTTTTACACGATCGATGGGGAGAAAGGAAAGAGTGATAATCGATGAGAACTCTACTTCGACGGGGCATCTTCCATGAAGAAGCAAAAGCACAACTCTCCCATAATTAAATCTGGGATAGGACTTAACTTCGTGACTCCATAAGGAGGGATAATGTGCTTCGCCTTCTCCTTAACAGAGCCGAGGACGAACAATGAAGCCGAATATGAAGCTTTGATAGCAGGTCTTGAGATCGCTGTCAACATGGGAATCGAAAACCTCCTCATATACGGAGACTCCCAGCTGGTCGTTAGTTAAGTAAATGGCGACTATCAAACATGCAAACCAGAGTTGGTAAAGTACGGTGAAAGAGTGCAATAACTGCAGACTCGAGTCCCTTCCTACACCCTGGAAAGCATACCACGAGCGGAGAATAGCAATGCGGATGCGTTAGCCAAACTCGCTAAAGAACTGGCTGACGAAAACCTCGATGACGTAAGGATCGTTATGCAAAGTCGTCGGGTTCTTGCACCGGCAGAAATATCTCCGAAGTCGTTCGAAGAAAAAGGAGCGACCCTACAAACAAAAGACCAGGAAAAAGGCTAAGGATTGGAGAGAAGTCTTTATAGATTACTTCAAATCCCTTCGAACACCTGAAGATGCGTCGTCAAGACATCAGCTCATGAAACGAGCTCTATCATTCGCCTTTGTCAATGACACTCTATATAATAGATCATTTGATTCTCTATGGCTAAGATGCCTGGGGCCTGAAGAAACAAGGAGAGTCGTCCAAGAAACTCACGAAGGACTCTGCGGTTCTCACCAAGCCGGGACGAAGATGAAACTGAAGATCAAAAAGATGGGCTACTATTAGCCCACAATGATCCAAGATTGCCTCAAATACGAGAAGCAGTGCCACTCATGCCAGATTCACGGGGACTTTATCCACCAGCATCCAAATCCGCTACACCCAACAGTGGCTAGCTGGCCGTTCGAAATGTGGGGAACTAACATAATCGGGCCCATTAAACCAGCATCGTCCAGAGGACATCCGTTCATACTGGAAACAACCGATTACTTCTCCAAATGGGCAGAAGAAATACCGCTAAGAGAAGTAAAGACGGAGAATATTCTCCATTTCTTCAAGACGCACACCATCTATCGGTTCGGCACTCCGCGACGGATTATCTCCGATAACGAGCCGGCCTACAGAATTTACAAAATTAGCCGCTTCGCGCAGCAAGATACTCTTCAGTCTATAATCCCTGAGCTAACGGTCTGGCGGAGGCTTTCAACAAGACCTTGACGAAGATCGTGAAAAAGACGGTGTCTAAAAATAAAAAGGACTGGCATGAAAGACTGCATGAAGCTCTCTGGGCGTATCTAACTACGTTCAAAACAGCCCCAAACACAACACCGTATGCATTGGTATTCGGCGCTGAAGCATTACTTCCCTTGGAGATAGAGCTACCCTCTCTATGAGTGGCGGTCCATTACGAGCTAACAGACGAAGAAAATGCTCATCTTCGGCTTGAGGAGCTCGACGCCTTTGACGAAACCTGGCTCATAACGCAGCAAAACTTGGAGGCTTACAAGGCAAAAGATGGCGTGCTCATACGAGAGATTGACTAGGCCGAGAACATTCCGCCAAGGCGAACTCGTGCTAGTAGTCAAGAGACCTATGATCCCCAATCGTGCCAAACGGGGGAAATTCGAGCCGAACTATGAAGGCCCGTACATCATAGAGAAAGTTTACCAGGGCGGGGCTTACTTGCTCATGGATATGCATGACGAAAGACCCTTCAGGCCAATAAACGGCCGTTTCTTGAAGAAATACTACTCTTGACCGAAACGTCTTTAAACTACTACAAACCCACAGCATCCTTGGGCTGACGCGTAAAACAAAGGGTGCGTCCATAAGCAAGATGGGCACGGATGAAAACCCGAAAGGGCTCCGTGAGTAAAAACAGCTGGACTACCGGCGAGTATGTGAAAACCCGAAAGGGCGCAATCTCGTTAAAAGACAATTGCAAGGTCCTCTCGAACTTGTAAGGAGAAACCACCTGCGTGGGATCCTTACCACTCACAAGGGAGCAACACACTTAGGGATCCCCACGATTCCTAAGGAGAAATTACACTTACGAGATCCTCACGACTTGTAAGGAGAATTCCCTTTTGAGACCCTCACGGCTCATTGGATTCAAAAGCCTTAAGCTACAGGGATCTGAACTTGTTCTTAAGCCATCATCACACTCTCCAGATTTCCCTACAGGCGGTTCAATATTGACCCTTGTATACAATCCATGGGTACAAATAAATATTTCCCCAACAAAGTCCCACCACTGACGAGGGATATCTTCATATGGAGAACGACACTTGTAAGTCCTCTCAACTTATAAGGAGAAAACACTCTTGTAAGATCCTTACGACTTATAAGAGAACACACACTTAGGAATCCTCACGATTCTTAAGGAGAAAATGCACCTACGAGATCCTCACGACTCGTTGGGAGAAATACCTTTATGAGACCCTTACGGCTCGTAAAGTCAAAAAAAGTCTTAGTCAACAGGATCCTAACTCTGTTTGCTAAGCCACCTATGTTCGACATCGACAGAGGCAAATGATGATTCGCTCCTGGCAATGTCCCAGTGGTAGCGATGCTGATGCCTAAATCGGTATCAAATTCTAAGACCTTTCACGGCAAATGATGATTCGCTCCTGGCAATATTCCAGTTGTAGCGATGCTGATGCTGAAATTGGCACCAGATTCCAAGTTCCAAACTCGCGATAAAAAATCAGCGAGCCAAAAATGCATATGAAATAGCCGAAATGATAGGGCAACTTGCAACAAAATCAGCAAGTAAAATATATGCATACAAAAATAGCCGAAATGGTTCGGCAACTCGCAATAAAAAAACAGCGAGTAAAAAGAAAAATAGCCGAAATGATTGGGCACCGCGAAAACTAGCCGAAATGATTGGTCAATCGCGACTTTCGCGATATAAAAGCTGAAATGATAGAGTATCGCGGAAAGAAAACAAAAAATACATATGAAATGAAACTGTTGCCCTACAGGTGAGTCCATACTAACCCCTGTATACAATCCATGGGCATAAACAAAAAGGGGACCACATTTCCCCACCAGACCTTGTCAAAGAGAGAGTCAGATCTTGACGGCAACATCTACATCTCAGAAGAACAACAACGGCGTTCCTCCTCATTCCAGGCCCCGACGGTTCAAAAACAACCTAGAGACCACCTCGATGTTCGTCTCGATACAGCAGACGTGATATCACCCCAGCGTTCTTCCTCCAATAGGATGCAGACGTGACACAAAACAACGAAGCCATGGCAAAGTCCCTAGTTCCAGGTCCCGACAGTTCACCAACAACCTAGAGACCACCTCGACATTCGTCTCGATACAACAGACGTGATGTCACCCCAGCATTCTTCCTCCAACAGGATGCAGACGTGACACCAGCAAAACGGAGCTACGACAAAGTCCCTAGTTCCAGGTCCCGACGATTCACCAACAACCTAGAGACCACCTCGACGTTCGTCTCGATACAGCATACGCGATGTCACCCCAGCGTTCTTCCTCCAACAATATGCGGACGTGACACCAACAACGGAGCCATGGCAAAGTCCCTAGTTCCAAGCCTTGACGGTTCACCAACAACCTAGAGACAACCGCGACATTCGTCTCGATAAAGCAGACGCAAATACCAGCAAACGAAGCGAAGGCAATATTCCTAGCTTCTTGACGGCAACTCAGATAAAACCGGAAAGACTATCAGAGATCATCCCACACCAGCACGGAGTGGTTATGACTCATCGGGGCTCCCAAACTGAGACCTCAAGTAAAAACCGACATGGAATATCCCTAACGCTTGCTCTTTCAATGGTAATACTACCCGGAAGATTGCTTGAAGACGTTTTGTCCAGCCCTCGAAGGGATCAGAGACACGACAGTCGTAAGGCTACTCGAATAGCAAGATTGCCTATCGAGGAATACATCATCCAACGCAACGGTACGACGGAAAAAACCCTAGTACCACAGCCCCTAACAGACCTCTGTTGTAAAGAGCAAAGGTTAACTGTGATGTTAGGACATCCTTGCAAGAACTTCTCGATTTGTCTCGACTAGTAAGGAAATTAGTGTCCTTGCGGGAACTTCTCGATTCGTCTCGACTCGTAGGGAAAAGTCTTAGGCAATAAGGATAAGGACCTGTTTCCTGAGCACTGGGGCCCTGCAAGTTAGTCCAAGATGGACTCTTGCATACTATTCACTGGCCACACTCTCCGAAGTCGAATCTCGACAAGGAGGGAAACAACCACTTACGAGTCCTCTCGACTTATAAGCAGGGTAATTCTCTTGTGAGATCCTTACGACTCTCAAGAGAAAAACACACTTAGGAATCCTCATGATTCCTAAGGAGAAAATATACCTATGAGATCCTCTCGAATCGTAGGGAGAAAAATCTTTATGAGACCCTCACGGCTCATGAAGTTGGAAAGCCTTAGGAGGCAGATCTGAAGCCGACTCCTAATTCATCGCTGTCCTACAAAGATATCAAAATAGATTATCCACAAAATGCATTCACTAAAAGGGACACACCACCATGAAACAAAATATGTCTTTTATTCATGGATCAAAATGAATACAAAGTACAATCTATAAAAGAATCAAAAAATACTCTCATTCAGGAGTAAGTACAAAATGAGAATAAAAAGAAACATATACATTTGTTTAAGCCGGCAGACGGTTTAATAGATTCGTCAGTTCATCCTTCTTCCGTTGGGTCTCGGCTTCATATTTTGTTATTGCTATGAGACAGGCCTCCGCTTGAGACTGTTGGGCATGGTACGAAGCGAGCCAACTTTCAAGCTCCTTTTCGGTAACTTTCTAAGCTTCAACCATCTCGCGAGTAAAAATGACGGTTTTATCAATAGCTACCACCTCCCTGATAGCTTCTTGAAGCACCCGCCAAAGTTCATACGCACGAGTGGTCTTGGCCGTGAATTCATCTTGAAGTTCTCCCAGCGCATTGGAAGCCAGCTCCCTCTCCGAAAACTTTCGGTTGAGCCTCTTCTCACATGACTGCATATTTGCGGCGCACCGTTCAACCAGCCCCCGCAAGCTCACCTTTGCATCCACGACCTCTGAAGGAAGGCGCGTGCACTCAAGACTATGTAAGCAAGCCTCAACCCGACGACAAACCTCGACCCAAACACGCACCAATGTTTCATCATGATAAGCAGCAAGAAAGGGGAGAGAAATGTTGGCTTCAGCAATAAATTCTTCGGCCGTGATCGAGCTGCCAGCACGAAGATCTTCGATGAGAGCCGACAAAGAGTGAAGGCTTTGCTTCGCCATCTGTTTGGATGCGCGTAGGGTAAAAGGACCAGGTGGCATAAAGATGCGAGATTCCAGTGGGATAAGAACGGGAAAGGCTGTCAAGATCAAGCTATGAGATTTACGCCTAAAGAATATATAAAGCGACGTCAAAATCTTACTTACCCACGGTCATGCAAGGAGGATTGGATAGATCCCCAGGCCCGTCGAAGATCTCAACTTCGTCATCAACTTCCAGAACTGCAGAAGACATATCAGCATCGTTATACGAAATAATAATAATAATAATAATACAATGAAGGGGTCAAATAACACCAACCTTTCCCAGAAGAGAGGAGGATGCTTTGAGGGGATATTGCCTGTAGAGCGGCCATCTTGAGCAGACGCTGAAAGGACTTTCTGGGAGATAAATTCACGATGGACGCCGCCAATCCTTGCAATTCTGAAAATATAGAAAGAGTCAGATAATATAGAGATCATTAAAGCATGATAAGAAGACTATCTTCGATACTCTTCCCGCCTTAAGCCGGAGGGATAGCAGCTTCGGCAGCCTCCTCCATTCCCTCAGGAACATCATCGGAGACATTTTCTGGTGTGACAGCTTCCAGTTGAGGGGCAGCGGCCGCCACTTCAGGGACGGCGATCTCAATTACCTGTTCCATAATTTCCAGGCCATCACCGGAAAGGTCCATTAAATCTACCGCCGGTAAGGGCACCTCTTCCGGGAGAACGAACACCAGGGGAACAGAAGCCGCCAATGGAAGCTCTGCAGCAGGAATAGCAACTGTAGCGACCCCTTCCACACCTACTGGTGTCTCATCGGGGATATTTACGGAGTCCACGGTCAAGACGCTACTCGAGCTCAGATTCGCTGCCATGGCCGAAGTCCCTGCAAAATTTTACGAAGATAAGAAGACATAAAAAGTAAAACAAATTACTTGCCAAAGGAAAAATACGGAAAACATGCATACCGATATGCCAAGACGCCTCGAGTATAGCTTTTTCAAGCCTACGTTCCTTCCTGAGGAGGTATGCTCGCCAGGGTTCAAATCTAGATTCGTGGCCGCTGGTCCACAATGACAACTCATCTTCGGAAGCGGCTGAGATAGGCTACTTGAGGGCTATCTCGCCTTCCTCTTCCATAGGACCTATAAATATTCGCCGTATTGATGGAGAATCTTCGTAGAATATGATGGCAGGATAAGTACTCTTCGGGACGCGCACGTTCTCGGTCTCATCCTGGGAACAACTTATAGCCTCAGCCAATTGTACGGCTTTCTCGGCAGATGAACCCGGAAAGAGAAGACCATTGTCCTACTCTTGCATAGATATTGGTTCGTCTTGAAAAATAGGCTCAGATTCTGCCAAAAAGTCAAGCAGGCCGGTGACCGTCTTCTTTCTCCTCTTTGACCCAGAACTAATCCGGGAAGATGATCGCTTCTTTCCCTCCGGCGCTTTGGCGCGATGTTGACCCACCTCGCCTCCAGTATCCCCTTATGGCGGTGCTACCGATGATGACACTGCCATCGATGACGCCGCAACTGATGGAACTGCTACCGACGCATCATCAGAAGCCTTTGCTTGAGCTCTGGTGCGCATCGGCATACCAACTGTGGGTGGAGTCCGGCCCGCATCCACCGCCTCAGGAATAAGTAAGACACCAGTACCCCTCAAGGGAGGGCGAACCATTGTCCGCAGTCACGACAGGACTCCCATAGCCCGGATCGGGGCGGGAGCTCTATATCCAAAAAGTATCCTCTTCTCCTCAGCAATGATGGGACCAACTCGGTGGTGGTACCAACCCGTAAAAGCCCCCACACACCTTGGAATGTAGTCGGCCTCAGGGATCATGAAGCGAGAGCCGGTGTTTAGCCGCATGAAGTGATGAGTGGCGTCATGAACAACTTCCAAAGACGAGCTGGGCTCCACTATGAATGCCTCGAAGGGAACACCTTGGTTATAACCCAATTGTCGGGCAAAGCAGTGTAGATTATACCGCATAAAAAGAACCGCATCGTTTCGACGGAACACCAAATAATCCGGTCTGATCGAATACAAGTGCATGGCTTCCCTAGGCTTCAAGGATGGTGCTCCCTCTTTCGATAAATCAAACAGCTGCTGAATAGGTTCCGAAGGAGCAGAGAGGACTCGATCATTGAATACCATCCTGCCTTCGTTGGCATAAGGATTAAGCAGCACACGAAGAGCCCCTAACTGAGTCGGATCAGGAGCAGAAGCGTCCACCAACCTCATGAGCCGAGGGAAGGTATAAGCATCATAAAAATCCGGTCTCTGGTGCGCAGCGAATGCCCCTAACACGTACATTTCAATCCACGACGTAAAATAATGAAAAGAGAAACTCACTACATCTACACCTGGG
The DNA here is from genome assembly GCA_030015575.1 of Agapanthus africanus. Taxonomy (NCBI): domain Eukaryota; kingdom Viridiplantae; phylum Streptophyta; class Magnoliopsida; order Asparagales; family Amaryllidaceae; genus Agapanthus; species Agapanthus africanus. The sequence continues at coordinate 335,103,833 of JASDDO010000029.1, read as the reverse complement.
GTCGAGGTATTGGCCACAGTACTTAGCCCATGGTACAAGTGCGATAACCCTGCAATGCCCACGGCTAGTCGTGTCCCTTCAGCAATCGGATGAGCAGGATAAATGACCGAGGCTCTCATAAAGCGACAATGCGTGGGAACGACAAACCAACTGAGCCAAAGGCTGATAAAACCGACGAAGAAAGTTTCTTTATCCATACCCGGAGCCGCAATCGACTCAAAAGGTACGACCGACAGGATTGGGATGTAAAACTGTAGAAAATCTTCTTCTCTGGTCAGTAGCTTATTTAGCCCAAACCCGAAGGGGTCGTTAATATTCGTGAATTTCGGAGCCTTCTTTGATAAGACGTCTCCATGAAGGAAGCAGGCGATAAAACTCTTAAAAGTGACGCCCTGTTCCTCTGACTCTGCGAACAGCTTCTCGAAAATACCCAGAGTCTTGATTAGACTTGGATACTTGTGATGGACAACATTTCCGGTCGACAAGCCATCAAGCGTAGCAGGCACAGTTGCGAATGCATACTCGTCAGGAGGCAGCAATTCTACATAGGGCGCCCCCCTGATCGGCAATCCGGAGATCTCGCGAAACTCTTCCAAAGAAATCGAAACTTCGCGATCCCCTAAAAAGAAAGTGTTGGTGGGAAGATTCCATTGATTTAGGAAAGCTTTAACCCACCAGACATGGGGAGAATGATAATGAAAGAGAGACGCGTACACCTCCTGATAAAGCCCGACCTTCTGCAGTCGCGCACGATGGGCAGACAAGATATAACGAGCCCAGAGAAGATAACCCGTTGGATGGAGAGGGGTAAACCCTATCTTATAGACTTATCCCCAGGGCTGGGCTTCACCTTGGCAAATACGACGCCCTAAGATGTCTATGGCTGGCAAAGGGCGGTTTGGTATCCCAGTTGTTGACGGCTCAAGCCGGCCCGTAGGAGTCCAATCCAGCACCTCCACGGCAAAGGCAGTCTGCGGACGCTCCATCGGCGAGAATGGGTGGAGAGGCTCTGTTGGCACCTCACAAAGAAAGCTACGGTGACTCCAAATGATATGTCCGTACCAGGTTCCCCAAAAAAGCAGGTTGGTGCAATCCGGGTCATGAGCCCTAATCATTGCCATCACTTCTTCGTCAGACGGTGATTGAGGAAAAGCAGCCTCTGAGCGGGTACAAGGAAAGTATGGAAGAGAAGCCATTGTTCCTGAAATAAGGGAAGGGAAAACCGTTAATGAAACCCATACGTGCATATATATATATATATATATATATATATATATATATGGACAATGGAAGAAAATGACAAGCAACTTATTCCATGGGACCATTAACTGCAAAACACATGGGCCTCAAAAAACCAATATGGTGGCTCACTAATGATGAGGCAGGGTAATCATTATGAGAACAAAAGGAAGATTATCAATAAATGAATAGTGGAGTTCAAACATCTCGGCACATTCCCCCAAGGAAAAGCCCATCATGAACTCTGTGCAAATCAAACAGAATCTCTCCTAATTTTTTTTGTCAAGAACAATTGAGGATAAAAATCCCAAGAGGTCTTCTTGTTAGAACTAAGTTCTCTGAGGGAATTAAGTTCCTTTTGAACAGAGGAATTAAATTCCAAGAAAATTTTCAGAGCTGAGCTCTTTGGAATGGAATTAAATTCCAGAAGAAAACAAGTACCATCATCGATACCCTAAGAGCAGAAAAATGCCTAACATTCGGGGCTTACTACCTAAAGATCATGCATTCTTAGAACTTGGAAAGATGAGTTTTTATTGAAGGGAAAAACCCTTGGTGTGGATTTAAAATCCAAAGAGAATTTTATAAAAAGTTCCTTGGCCGTCCAAGATCCTCACCTGAAAAAGGATTCTTTTTTGTTGACAGAGTTAAACTCTGGATTTTGTTTTGTTGAACAAAGAACAGAGCTCTGAGGAAGATAATTAAATTCTCAAAGAAAGTGAAAAAGGAAGAAGATGAAGGAATGGAGGCGCTGATGAGAAAACCCTTGCATTTATAGGACGTGATAGGAAACGGTTCATCTTCCCCGTTCCCTAGGCAAATCCAACGGCCATAAAAGTGACAGCGTTGCACTCACGTGCAAACACGCGAGAACAACGATGTGGGGGCATTTGTTCCCTCATGGGAAATAAATAAAATACAAATAAAGCAGCAAGGAATACCCCCAAATGGGGCATCACGTGCTCACACGTGACCGGGCCTCACGTGCAAACACGTGGCCTTTTATGGGCAGATTCTATCGACGCCTGAATGCCTAATTGCTAAAGTCACGTGCCCACACGTGATGGGCTCTTGAACCCACTGAATTAATAGAATTAAATTCTAATTAAAAGGAATTAAAAGCATTTGTTCCCTCATGGGAACTGAATAAAATACAAATAAAGCAGTAAGGAAAACCCCCAAAGGGGGGCATCACATGCCCACACGTGACCGGGTCTCACGTGCAGGCACGTGACCTTTTACAGGCAAAGCCTATGGGCGCGGAATGAAATAAACAATTGGAAATGCTTTATCAGTGGGGTCACGTGCCAACACGTGATGAGTTCCTGAGCCTTCTGAAGTAATAGAATTAAAACTCTAATTAAATGCTTAATCAGTGGGGTCACGTGCCAACACGTGATAGACTCTTGAACCCTCTGAACTAATAGAATTAAATTCTAATTAAATGCTTAATCAGTGGGGTCACGTACCAACACGTGATGGGTTCCTGAGCCCTCTGAACTAATAGAATTAAATTCTAATTAAATGCTTAATCAGTGGGGTCACGTGCCAACACGTGATAGACTCTTGAACCCTCTGAACTAATAGAATTAAATTCTAATTAAAAGGAATCAAAAACCCTAATTGGAAAATATTTCCCTAGATCTTTCCAAACAAAAAAGATTGCACTCTGTAAAAGGGAGCACCGTTGGATTAAAAATCCAATGGTGATTAAAAATCACCAGTTTATAGAAAGATTCTATACAAGGAAATATTTTCCTAAAATCTGTCGAGAACAACAAATAAAATATCTTTTGGATTAAAAATCCAATGGTGAATAAAATTCACCGAGTGATCTAAAAGATCATGTTGGTTATAAAATCAATAAAAATATCTCAATGAGAGATTGGCTGAACAAACTGATTCCTTTCTTTCTCCTATAAATAGGAGCCAAGAAGAAAAGAGGGAGAAAAAAAAGAAAGACAAGAGAGCGAAATAGAGAAGAAGATCTCTTCAGAAAAGAAAGAAACTCTAGGTAAGAGAAGGAAGGAGATCACTCTATAAGCTCCCGAAAAAATAAAAGAGAATTTAATTCTCAAACCAAGAGTTTAACTCTTCTAAATAAGAACTCAGTTCTTCCTCTAGTTGAAGATCTGCAGAAGCAGATCTCCCCATAAGTTGAGAATTTAATTCTCATCGGGGAGATTCTGCCATGCAGATCCAAAACTTCGAGAAAGAATTGGGTTTAAAGAATTTAATTCTTTCAAAACACAGAGGAATTTAATTCCTCTAAATAAAACTGGGGTTTAACCCCATAAAAGAATTTAATTCTTAAATAAGGGATTTAACTCTCCATGCACGTAAAAGAGATCTGTACCCAAACATGATCACGTGTTCCCACGTGAGCATCCATGTTGAACGAGAGAAAACAACTGAGATCAGGTCACGTGCTCCCACGTGACCCCTGAACAAAGCCCTTCAAAAGAAAAAAAAGGGAGAATAAATCCAAGGCAGTTTATATTTTAAGGTCGTCTCACGTGACATCACGTGACCCCTTAATAGTGCTTAGCACTTTTTCAAAAGAAAAAATAGAGGCAGCTTTCAGTCTTTGGGAACGCCTCACGTGACCTCACGTGAGCGCTTCAAATTTTCAGTGTTTAACACTATTTCAAACACCTCACGTGACCTCACGTGAGTGCTTCATATCTTCAGTATTTAACACTATTTCAAACGGCTCACGTGACCTCAAGTGAGCGCTTCATAACATCAGTGTTTAACACTATTTCAAATGCCTCACGTGACCTCACGTGAGCGCTTCATATCTTCAGTGTTTAAACTCTATTTCAAACATCTCACGTGACCCTACGTAAGTGCTTTATATCTTCATTGTTTAACACTATTTCAAACGTCTCACGTGACCCCACGTGAGCGCTTCAAATCTTCAATATTTAACACTATTTCAAACGCCTCACATGACCTCACGTTAGCGCTTCATATCTTCAATGTTTAACACTATTTCAAACGGCTCACGTGACCTCAAGTGAGCGCTTCATATCTTCAGTGTTTAACACTATTTCAAACGCCTCACGTGACCTCACGTGAGTGCTTCATATATTCAGTGTTTAAACACTATTTCAAATGTCTCACGTGACCCCACGTGAGCACTTCATATCTTTAGTGTTTAACACTATTTCAAACGTCTCACGTGACCTCACGTGAGCGCTTCATATCTTCAGTGTTTAACACTATTCCAAACACCTCACGTGACCTCACGTGAGCGCTTCATATCTTCAGTGTTTAACATTATTTCAAACAACTCACGTGACCCCACATGAGCGCTTCATATCTCCAGTGTTTAACACTATTTCAAAATGCCTCACGTGAGCGCTTCAAATCTTCAGTGCTTAGACAACACTTTAAGACCTCACGTGGGAGCACGTGAGCGCCGAACATATGCTAGTGTTTAACACTATGATAGGCCAATCTTAGCCCATGTTAGCTAAGTCTCCCAAAGCCAAAACCTTGTTTTTAACTGAGCCCTAATCATGTTCAGGTCTTTCAAAATTGATCTCAGATGGCATTTAAAGTAATGTTCATCCCATTGTTTCTCAATCTGGCATTTGGTTCAAGGGTACATCTCTTCACACCTCTGATACATGCCGTTGTAATTCTTCGACGTCTTCAGAGAGATGATAGGTCCCAATGACCAATAATTATCTGGTGCATTTCCAAACCAATGTTTGCATCTAAATTTGGACAGCAATGTCCCTAAACTAAACAATAGAGCCCAAATGCTCTTTTGTTGGATCTAAATGATCCTGTTAAGTAGATCTTAGTCTAAAATTAGACTAACGTATCCTTAACAAACATTTTAGTTGATCTTAATCTCAAAAGAGATTAACGATCCTTAAATCAATCCAACTACAGATCCCCCAACCAATATTGGTTCAAGAGTACATCTCGTCATTCCTCTGATATTTGTCGTTGTAATCCTTCAACATATTCAGAGAGGTGACGGGTCCGGACAACCAGACATTCTACGGACTGTGGGGTCCTTAAACTCATGGACTATGATGCCCTTAAACTTTACAGACTATGATGTCTTTAAACTACCATGGACTGTGAGGTCCTTAAACTCATATACTATGATGTCTTTAAACATTACAGACTATGACGTCATTAAACTATGGACTATGATGTCCTTAAACTTCATGGACTATGATGTCCTTAAACTTCTGGACCGCAAAGTCTCTAAACTAAAACAATAGAGCCTAAATTCTCTTTTGTTGGATCTAAATGATCCTATTAAGTAGATCTTAGTCTAAAATTAAACTAACGTATCCTTAACAAACGTTTAAGTTTATCTTAGTCTCAAATGAGATTAACGATCCTTAAACCTAACCCAAAACCCAAATCTAAGAAAATACGGATTTGGACTAATTCCCGCCCTACGGGCGATAACATAAATTAGTCTCCGTATACAATCCACGGGCAACCAAAAATAAAACAAACACACACGACACGAAGTGACCATCTGGAGAAGGAGAAAGTGGTTACTGTGATGCGGTAGCGTAATTAACTGCAGGGGCTTGCGCCTATAGGGAAGAGCGTCTCCACAATCAAAAACCCCTCAACGAGGGGGAATCTGATGCTGTCTGCTACATTGGCCGCAACCGTTTAAACATTCGATACATGGTGTCATAAATCAACTTGGCATCTTCGGATAGGTGGATGGATAGCACTAAATAGCATCTGCCCCCAAAATTCAGGTCGGACGTCCCAACGTCCCGGTCGTGTCTTTCGGCGGAGAACATGTAGTAATGCGGATGATAGTGTAAGCATAAGTATAATAATGATAATGTAATCGTGCCCATGTCATAATAGGGTACTATGTTATCTGTATCATATATATGTGTATATGTGTATCATCCAAGTGTGTCCATCAATGATACATCAATTCATCATAAAAACCTGAGTGCCCGGTATCGACACTCAAAATCATCATAAAATCCGTGTTCAACATCGACACATAAATCCTCATATCTTAGGTACCGTCTCATCAGATCGGTCCTCATTTCCATCTGTCTCATATCACTCCGGTCGGTATCCTATCCACCGAGTCCAACACTATCACCGGTAGGTAGTGTTCCTCTTCCGGACTCAACGCCTTTTTATACGATCTTCTTGGCCCGGGGTACCATACCGGGTCCACCATGTACCCGAAAACAGTGCCTCCTCACTCCTCGAATCGGTTAGCATCATAGCTCATAACCGATAAATCTCATGATGGACGTCGAAATATCATATCAAGAGAAAACGCGATTTTAAAACAATCACAAGACTTTAAAATTATATCTTCTGTTCTCAAATCCAACAATCTTATGAAAATGGAATCTCAAAATCATGTAACCATAATGGAACAGTAAATGCAAGCACAAAATAGTACTGTAAGGTATAACTATGTTTTCATATAAGCATGTCATGTAACTAAGTAAGGAAGTGCAATAGCTAAACTAGCATGTGGTAATGAGTACTAAACAAATAACTGTAATTCTACAAATTTGGAAACAACACAGCGATATAACAGTTTCTAATGTGTACGTGGCATGTAAATTACCGATGATGAGTGTGTGAGCTGGCGAGTATATGTACGTGCAACATGCGCATCATCGGTAATGGTGCATGTGCCTAGCAGACGAAGTCATATAAAGATAAATGTAAAGAAACGAAGTATGTATGTTGCCAATGAAAAGTAATACGAGCGTATCAGAAATAAGAAAAAGTGTAAATGCGAACAGTATAAAATACGTGACTACATATGCACCATACAATATAGCTTAAAATAGTACGAATCATTTTTGAAAATGGGGGCTATGGTGTTTTTGAGAAAAAGATGCCATTTGAAAATCCATAGTGTCCCTTGAGGTTGTCATTTAAAAGTGCATAACGATTCGTTAGTTTTAAAAATAGATATGGTTCTAAATATATCTTGTTATCTACTTAAGTGATCTAAAACAATATTCCTCGAGTCGATATATATATGTCGGCGATTCATTCTCATCATATCACTTACGGTATAATCCATCGTACAGTGTTATCCAATCAAAAGTACGGATCTATCGTCTTGTACATCATTTCACGTACGGTATAATCCATCGTACGGTATCCTCAAATCAAAAGCACGGATCTATGGTCACGTACCTCATATCATCTTTTATCATCTCATCTCATATCTTAGCATATATATATATATATATATATATATATATATATATCGCCTCGCATCCTCCTTTCAAACATATCGACTCGTGTCATTTTTATTTCATCATATCCTCATCTCATCATATCATTTCGTAATTATCCTCATGGTTATATATATATATATATATATATATATATATATATATATATATATATATATCATGGACTAAGAAAACTAGAACTAGGGATATACCTTTCTACACATACACTATTATGTTTTATAGTATCCCAGAACCCTATGAGCTGTGTATGTATATGTATATGTATATTTGTGGGTGTGTGTATGTGTGTGTGTGTGCGCGCGCGCGTATATACCTATGACTCATGGACTAAGAAAACTAGAACTGGGGATATACCTTCCTACACATACACTACTATGTTTTATAGTATCCCAGAACCCTATTAGCTGGGTATATACATCTAAAATATCTACACACACACACACACACACACACACACACTATTTCTAATATCCTAGTACTATGGTTGCGGGGGTGCTATACGCCATCCACCCGACTTTCTCCGTAAATATACATCTACTCACCTACTAATCTCGCTCTAACCGAAGTTGATGAACGCCATGTTCTCCTTCGTCGCCCCTAAAGTCCATGTGAAGGTATTTACAAACCATTGCATATCGTAATGAAATCAAAATCAAATCCGAAAACCGATATGACAAGCGAAACGTCCATAGGTTAGAACCTATGGTCCACGTATGTAAGAACAACCAAACAACCCCCGACATTGACGTACAAACGTCATATGACCGATTCAAAACTCAAATATCAAAACTTAGTTTTTCAAAAGTCGCAAAACGAAATCTGAAACTTAGTAAAACACTCTCAGATTTTACCTAAGGTGAAATTAGGACATTCTGCATATTAGATGAGCCTAGTTATCAGATGATTGAGCTATGGACCAAAAACCAAACCAGGACTCCTATATCAGGCCGCTTGCGGCCAATACGAATATTTTAGAGACCAGAACTTAGGGAATTGGGCTCGGGCTTCTAGGGTATCTTCCTAATAGCCTGCACATCCCACTGTATATGCAATATAATTTTCAGAGTCCTTGAGTTATTCCAGATTCTAATTGATCACCACAATTTGTCAAAAACCGATATCGGAAAATTCTACGTTCGTGTTTGAGACTTCAAAGCTCATGTTTGGTCAAGGATTCTATCACTAATAGGGTTCGGGTCACTAACCAAGCCTCAATTACATCACTACACTTCTTAACATCCAATAAAGATCATCCTAGAAAATTCCAAGTTCTCCAAACTTAAACCTCTTAACTCTAAACTAACACTTGAGCTTACGAAACTTAAAACTTGAAGGAAAGTGAAGGCTTTACCTTATGGAGAACTTAAGAAAATTCCTAGGAGATCCAAAGTGCTCAAAAATTCCACTTGATCCCACCATCGTGCTTGTAATGATGTGAGGAAATTTTTTTTGTGAAGGTAAAGTGAGGTTTGGAGGTAGATTTGATTGTGTTTGTGGGGGTGGTAGTGAGGGTGGTGGAGGTGAAAGAGAAGGAGAAGATGAAAAAAGAGATGATGATGAAGCATGAAGGAAAAGAGAATGGCTTGCAACCATTACCCCCCCCTCTCTCTTTCTCTCACTCTCTCTCACAACCATACCCCCATGCCTCTTTGTCCCCCCTCTTCCATTTATTTTCCTTTCCTTTCCTTTTATCTTTTCTTTTCTTTTATATAAACAAAACCATAACAACTAAAATCAAACCATGCACGACACATTATATGTTACTAATAATGTCAGATGAGTCAAAGTGCTACATAACTGGAGTTATTCAAGAATAAGGACAATCAATATTGCAACCGACATCTCAAAAGCAACATCAAACGACATCGAAAGACTCGGAAGACCTTAATACAAATTCAAAGGATATAACGGAGAAGTCGTACATCGGAACTATTCAAGACTTTTTTATTTTCTTTGAGTCTAGAGTAGAGTTGATCTCAAATGGTTAGAATCTAATTTTTGATCCTATTTTCAATTAAAGTTCTTAAAAAATCTTTTTCAAAATTTTTCAAGTCATGTGCCTGAAATATCAGACATGGACGTCCCTTATAGACATCTATAGCAGTTAAATTTTTTTACAAAAATCTGATTTTTAGTTTGATTTTCAAATTTCCAACGGCTATAAACAACCAATAATTGTCCTAACCGTTAGAAGTAGTTATTATAACCGTCCCAACTGCCCATTTTCAAGTTTCTATATAAAGGACTCATTTTTCACAAGGTTTTCACCGAATTATTCTTTATCGTTTTTATTTTCAAGTTTTCGTGAAAACTTTACCTCTCTAAGTTCTTAAGTTTTTCACAAATCTTTTCTGAGAGAAGAGATCTTTCTAGTGCATTAGACTTTTCTATTCTTTTAGAAAAGAAAGATCTCTAAAAAGTGTTGAAGAAATATTTGCTTTACACTTGTCTAAATCTTTTGATAAACTTCTTTGATTTGTTTTCAAACTTTTATTAATCTCCGAAACAAAATTCATTATCTTCTTGAATCGAAATTTTGATTTATCCTGTGTGATCATTAGGATTGTTCAGTTGGTTTGTAAAGATTTGTTTAAATCTTACTTTGTATGACCTAGTGAAGAAATGTCTAAGATCTTCACACTGTAAAAGGTTTCGGACTTGCGCCTTGGGTAAAAAGTCTAGGTGTTCACCTCCTGCAAGTATAAACGTTCTAAGATTTGAACCTGGGAAAAAATCTGGATTTCTCCACCTGCAAGGAGTCACTGGGTAGTGAAGTTGAATCCCGAGCAGCAATTCTCAGGCAGGGATTAGCCACAGGTTGGTGAATCTTGATAACAATCCTCTGTGTCTATTTACGTTTATGTGCTTCTGTTTTGTGATAGTTCTAGCATTTTAGACTCTGTTTTATATTCCGCTGCATAATTATTGAATTGTCACAAATTACTCTGAGTTTGCCATAAAATCTTATTCACCCCCTCTAAGACTGTTTTCAATTGGTATCAGAGTAGGTTACTTTGTTTTGTAAGATTAACCTCTTAAGTTTCTGATCCTATGGCTAACAGTATGGAAGGTCAATCTATTAACCGTCCTCCTCTGTTCAATGGTACAAACTATCAGTTCTAGAAAACTAAGATTAAAGTTTTCCTTTAATGTATAGATCATCGAAAAGCCCTTCGGCGTCCCTACTACAAATCCATTATCTGATGACGACAAGAGAATGTTGACATTAAATGTTAAAGCAATGAATGCACTTCATTTTTTAGAAGAATTCAATAGAATTTCTATGTGTCAAACAACAAATAAGATTTGGACTACCCTCCAGACCGCCCATGCATAAAAGAACCTGTCAAGTTAAAAAGAGTAAGATCATCCGTCTCATGCATGAGTATGAGATATTCCAAATGAGAGACGGGGAAACCATCGACTTTATGTATTCTAGGTTCAACAATATCATCACCGAACTTTTCAGTTTAGGAAAGAAATTCGATGAGAAAGAAAAGTATTACAAGTTGCTGAGATCTCTTACGATCTCATAGCTACATAAGACCACTACCATCAAAGAGGCTAATGGCATGACAGAATTGAAAGTTGACACCCTTATAGAAAAATTAAAGACTTATGAAATGCAATTAGGTGATCTTAAGCAAAAGTAGAAGGACATTCAAAGGAAAAATATCGTGCTAAAGGCAACTACATGTAAGTCGAAGCCTAAGGAAACATCAAGAGATTATGAAAGCAACAATGAAGAAATGACCAATATTTCTAAACACTTTAGGAAGTATCTGAAGTCCAGAAAATTTTCCCAGAAGAAAGGTACGTATAAATGTAATAAATTTTTTAATACTAATAAAACTTTGCATTGTTTTGAATGCAATAAAGAAGGCCGTTTGAAGTCAGAGTGTTCTACTCTCAATACGGATAAATGGAAGTCTAAAAAGGAATCAGAAAAGTGTCCGTTTCAAGCTATTTAGGACAATACAGATTCCAGGGACTTAGAAACTGAAGAAGTCGCCAACGTACGCTTCATGGCACAAGACGATGAGCTAATTGATGATGACTTTGATATAGAATTTTTTAGTAAAGTATATTTGATAAGCCTTTGTTATTATCTTATGGACAATTATGATAAATTAAATTCCAAATATAAGATTTAAAGTCAAAATTATCTGCTAAAAATAATTTAGAAATATCAACTCAAGATGAACTAAAGGAAATTAAATTAGAAAATGAAAATTTAAACGATAAAATAAAATTCATAGCAGTAACTAAGAAAAGTTAGTTGAAACTAACAATACATTAAATTTTGAAATATTTGATCTTATAAGAAAAGTAGATTTAAAGGATAAAATGCTTTTAAAATTTACAAAAAGTAATAATAATTTAGATATTATGTTAGGACAATCTATAAAATATTGTAAGAAAGAAGGTATACGTAACGATAAATATTCTGAGTTAGTTCCTAAAATTAAACCTTTTAGGCATAAATATTATTATAGATACGGTAATAAATACACCCACTCCATGTGTGACTATTGTTACACTATAGGCATATTTCACAATATTGTAATATTAAAAACAACTCAATCTACAAATATTACCTTTGTCCTAAAACAAACCTAAATGAACCAAAAATGATATGGGTCCCAAAAGTCACACTTTCTTCTTCCCGTGTTGCAGAACTTCCAAAGACGTAGCAGTTGTTGGATACTTGATAGCGGATGCTCAAGAAATATGACTGAAGACTTTTAAAGTTTTGAGACGCTATCAAAAGAAGAAAGTGGCAATGTCACTTTTGGAGATAACAACAAATGCAAGCTCATCGGTACATGCGATATTTCCTTTAATAATACATCTAATTCAACAATAATTAAAGACGTATTATACGTAGAAAACTTAAAACATAATCTATTTAGTGTAAGCTAATTTTGTGATAAAGGCTATAATGTTATTTTTGAAAAGGATATTTGCAAAATATTATATGATAATAAAGTAGTTTTAACCGGTAAAAGATGTCACAACATATATATTATATACACTCAAGATTTTAAAAATCCTGATATTAAGTTTCTAATAGAAAATAATGAAATAAATTCGTTATTTTAGAATAGGAGATTAGGTCATTTCTCAATGGATACTTTATCCAAAATCTTAAGGAATAGCCTGTTGGATATAGATGCTCTCAAGGCAATTATTGTAATTGTAGGAGGATCTATACGGAGAGAATAATCTTACTCGAGATGATAGTATGCTACCTGGTTTGTCTTTATCATTTATGTGTATACGTTTTACTCGTTATCACGTATCGTTAATATATAATGATAAAGCCTATAGGATCTTTGCTTGTGTAAGTGTATATGTGCTCCTTGCCGTGTCAACTACGGCTATGCGAAATCAAAAATATTAAAAACCTGAGCACAATACACTAAAATTCCCAGGATACAAGCCCAAACACTATACTAAACAAACCCTAACTAGAGTTTTAGCTACTCGTTTGAAATTACAACCTTTGTAGACGATCTTTTGGGTCTTGAAAGTTGACTCCTCAAGCTTTTTGGGTTAATGGAACGATCTCTCGAAGCCGATCTTCCGTTTCAAAGACGATCCACCCGAAGATGCCGATTCAAGCGATAGTTTCATCCGAAACAACTAAAGATCAAGTCTTGCTAAGACAAGATGCTTAGATTGGTGTAGTTTGTGAAACTAAATGCTCTCTTTTTATCCTCACAACTCAAGAGAGAGGATTGAGGAAGAAGATGAAGATGGTGGTTACTAGAGATTTTTCTCCTATGAAAAAGATAACCATCACTTGAAAATATCTCACCTTACTCTCATGTTATCTATTCATCACAAACAAAAGAAGTGGGTGGGCTTGGTGACTCATTAGGGTGAGTCACAAGTCTATACACTTCCATGTTAAATGGTGATGAGATAAGTTAGAGAGTGTAGCCACCTCACAAATATATACACACATACACTTATAAATAAATACAAATACATGTATATAAACAAGTATACTCAAACCTATATAAATACGTATTTGTATTTGTATACCGTATTTCTACCAAAATACGAATATTGTATTTGAACCAGAAATACAAAATACGCGTATTCATATTTAGAAAGAAATGCATGTATTTGTATCAAAACACAAATACCCGTATTTATACAAATACACGTATTCGTATAAATACTGTATTCGTGTTAAAATACAAATACCCAAAAGAGACCAATATAATACTATTATCAAAACTGAATGTCTTTCAAACCTGCTGGTACTACTAAACCGTCTGATTAAAGCACGTGCATAAATGTACGTGTTCAATCGAACACCCCTGCGTAAAACCATACGCAAACTGCACCGTTTCGCCTGCACCGGGAAACCTTCTGTGTGGGACTCTAAAGACTCGACAATACGCTGGCAGTGGGTTTAACAACAAGCACGTCGGTGGCACTAGCTGTACGTAACGGCTACCCAGGTATTTGTCGAGGGGAAGATCGACATGATAACTCGTCCAAAAACCCTACCGAAAGACATTCTCCGTACAGTCCGGTATGTTCATCTAAGAGTACCGCATATCGGGCATAGGGGGTGGTAAAACGTCAGACCTCTAATAGCGCAATAAGTTGTGTTGGTATGGAGCCCAATACATCGTGAGAAACAACCGGTGTACCTACCAGTAAATCTCACTTTTCCTGGCCAGAGACTTTGTATATTGGCTAACCGTACACAGCGCGATATCAACTCCCAATACCGGGAGAGACGAATCCTTTCTATCCCCTACTGCCTCCGAGTGCTTCGGGACTGCACCCAACTACTACATTTTTGCATGACTCATTTAAGCAGTGATAGGGTAGTAATCTAAGTACAATGGGAACACACTCGAGATGAATAGTGATGTCAAGTTAATGGACTAAACTGTACTTATGTCACCGGGAAACTGCTAACTGACAATAGATATAATACCAACCAGAAGTTCCTAGCGAGTTTGTCCAGTGTAACTCATAACCCAATGAGCACTTGTATACTATCTTTGGTACCGTATACCAATAGCTGTGGGACAGGCTACCTCCTTTGATGGGGATAAGAAGCGTATACACCAGTCTACTTTGGAGTATCGATGCCCTGTCTCGATAATCTACGACTAGGGACAAGTTTAAGGATTTTTAGAAATATATATGCCCTAGTGGCCATTATTATATAATATAGTGGATGCTTGGAAATATATATAGAGAACTTTCTTGCTTGACATGATAGTATGCTATCCGGTTGCTCTTTATCTTAACATGTACACTTGTTTTAGTATATTGTCTCTCTGATACATGTTGATAAATCTCTTAGGATATAGACTTAACTACCAGGACTATGATGCAGATCATACTAGTGGGGCTTCTATAGTCTGCAAGCACATCCTTTAACAGTTCCTAGTCGAGGGAGTATCGAGACAGGGCATCGATATTCTAGAGTAGACTAGTGTGTATGTTGTTAGTTGTATGTATGCCCTGGAGGCCAGTATTGTACAGATGATGTATATTATATTGGATGCTTAGACATATATAGAGATGACTTTCTTGCTCGATATGATAGTATGCTATCTGATTGCTCTTTATCTTAACATGTATACTAGTCTCTTTATACTGTCCTATAGTTACATGTTGGTAAATCCCTTAGGATGTGTACTTGGCTACCTGGACTATGATGAAGATCATACTTGTGGGACATGGTAGTCTATAAGTACATCCTTCAAGGTCCCTAGTCGTGGGTGTATCGAGACGGGGCATCGATATACCAGTGTAGACTAGCGTATATGCTTCTCGACCCATGAAATGAGCGATGGATGATCCCATATCCATTGGTGTTTGACATCAGAGATGGTATACGGGTGCTCAGTGGAGACTGGGTACACTGGACGGACTCGCCGAGAACTCCCAGATGGTATTATACCTCACGTCAGATGGCAGTTCTCAGGTGACACTTGTGCAGGTTAGTATGTAGACCCGAGATCGTCATAGAGTCTTGTATGATTCCCACTGTGCTTTGATTTCCACCTTACCACGTCTATGAGGGCATGCAAAACGGTGGTTTTTGGGTATAGTCCCAAGTCACATGGAGGCAATGAGCGATAGGAGGGGTTTTGTCTCTCCCGGTATTGGGGGTTGATGTTGCGCTGTGCTCGATTGGCCGTAACAGGAAAGTCCCTGTCCAGGGCTGATTCAGAGATTTGCTGGTAAGTGTTACCAGTAGTTTCTCGACCCGTTATGAGCCTCACATCGGCACGACTTATTGGTTATTGGGGTCTGACGTTTACCACTCCTAGACTTGATATGCGACATATCAGACGAGGAGACCGGACTGTACGGAAAGTGTTGCCGGTTGGCTCGATGGGAGTTGTAGCAGGTTCGCTTGTTCTCTTCTGATCGCTCAATACCAGGGTGGCCGTTACGTTTAGCTGACCGCTTGCGGCTTGGGGGTGCTTGATATGATCATCACCCACTGCCGGCGTATTGACGAGTCTAAGAGTCCCACAATGGAGTTACCTAGTCCAGGCGAAATGTTGTGGTGCGCGTATGCGATATGCGCATGGACCCGATTAAAATGCGAGTATAGGATACCGTATATTGATCGAGCGGCTTGCTTTTGGTTAGGGTCATATGTGATATGACCAGATTGATAAATCAAGTGTTGATTTATCATTTAACCATTAGTTTCTCACTAGAAATCCTTTCTTGTATTTGATGGATGTATGCATGCATGTATATTCTATTTTTAGATTCATGCACATATGGATGTACATTCACACATACATACATACATACATCCTTCATGGTTGTATATACATGAAAATGGTGGCAATATAAGACTCACACCATGGTTTTAAATATGGATTTTATTACATTTGATTTAAAACAAAAGGGAAAAAGAAAATGGTTATGATTGTTTTGTTTCTACACTCTTCTTTTGACCTAACCATTCTCACCCACCTTTTAACCTTGGGTAAACTTTCCTTTTGTGTTTTAACTCAAGTTCAATAATATATTCATTGTTTAAACCATGGTTTGAGATGAGAACAAGAAAATATATATTGATGTATTTTCATTTTTCTAGAACAAGGGTTATTTTTCTTTTCACTCTTGTTAAAAATATAGCCATCATCTTCTTCTTCCTCTCTCATTTGCTCTCTAGATTTTTGTAGTGAGCAATATACTCAACAAGTTAGGATCTTGAAGTGAGAAAGAGAACCACAACATCATTCTACACAAGTCTAGCCCACTTGTTTGGAGTGTTAGCTTCATTTCGTTCTCTTGATCGGATGAAGTTGCAAGCTTAGACAAAGCGGACTCCGGATGGATCATCGGTGACCTAGAGGAGTTCAAGCGGAGCTTTTTCAAACCCCAAGTAGCCAAGGAGTCTAGAGTAGGGAGCTACAAAGGTTGTATTCTCTAAACCCTAGCTTTTCTTTCATATGATGATATGCAAGTTTTAGAAACCCTAATTTTCTAGGAACGATCCGATGTTTATTAACTTAGCACCCTAAAGACTCCACCTTTGGTACATGTGATGCTTCCAAACCCTTTATGAGGTGATAGTATAACCTTTCATTGGTATCAGAGCCAACCTAGAACATTAGGCGACACTTTAACGAAGTTAAAACTCCGATCGAACCGGAAAATACGGTTTTTTAGTGCTCTCTGGACATTTTTCAAAAACTGGTTATTTTCAGAATTAAAAATATGCAAAAAATCCAGCAGGTAAATATAAGAGTTACTGTAAAAAAACGAGGTCATGATATGTTAATTAGACCGCGGAACCGCGGCAATAGCCTGCTTAGGCCGCGGTTCCGCGGCCGTTCTGTTGGATCATGGTGTGGTTTTTGTACAGTAACTAATTACACTGCTTGTATATTGTTTTGGAGTATTTTTAATCTGAATTTAGTTCTGTAAATTCTGGAGATGGTTTTGGACTCGTCGATTCGATCGGAATTTTCATTTTGTGACTTTTCCAGATAAATTAGAATGTATTGAAGTGTTTGAACGAGTATCATTTGCTCACTTTTCACGGGGTTTAGAATCTTTCGGAAATACGTGCAAGTTTGTTTGTGGTGGACCCTCTAGAAGACAACAAACCTTAACTCGATTATGTGACCGTCTTGAACTGCCTTTTGAACCTTAGGGTTTGGGGCAGTACGGCGTGCCACATGTGAGGCGTTGGCTTGACCCTTCTACGGCTGGACCGCTACCACTGTGTCACACTCCGGGTTTTTTGAACTCCGCTCAAGTGTTGAGCTTTAGCGAATCTTGAGTATTTGATCATTCGTTCGAAAACTTTAATGCCGTCTATTTATCTGGAATGTGATGCAATATGTGGAATTCATATAGTTGGACATGAAATACGAAGTATGTGATATTTCGTATTTATGATGTCTAAAGAGAATGTGGATTCCAAATATTGCAGTTTTACAGTTTTTTTTCTGTGACCGTAAGTGTAGTATGTCGATATCGCCGGTTTCGTTGCTATACATCAACGACAATTGGGGTACGCATACTTACTTACGTTGATGATATATGATATTATGTGTTGCTGAGATATGATGTGCAGGATTGTCGCGATTGAATAGCCGGGGGGTTTTATGTGAAATGAGAGTTTTATATTTTCATTCATGTAAATTTAAATGTAATGTAATATTCTTTTATTTGGGGCACTTCCGGGTTGAGGTTGATGCCACCAGTGTTGTATATTATTTACTTTTCCGCATTAGGAAGGACCCAAGGAGGGGAGCACAGGTGACCGGGTTCTGGGGTTCAGTGGGAGGCCATCTCGAGGAGTCGAGACTGGGTCTCCTAAACTCCAGAATTGGTAGGGTCGCTTGCCGCTCTCGTAGGGGTCCAGGGTGTGGGCTTAGCTATTCATCGCGACTGTGGAATCCATATTTTCTATTGTTGGCTAAATACTAAATACAGACGTCCTACTATATCCCACATTATATCTATGTTTCTACTGCGATATCTATGATTTGATCATTAGATATGTTCTGTGATGGATACAGTATATAGTATATATGATATATTATATAGGCGTTACTTATGTTTTACACCCGCGCTAGCCCTGTCCTGCTCTGCCGTTAGTTACCTAACCTAACGGTGCACGAGGGGACATCGAGGCGAATGCGGATGGCATAAGTGTACGTTGTATTTATCTGTGATGTTTAGGTGAATTAAATGATGGGACTTCATTAATGTGATTAATGAAAGAAAATAAATCTAAAAGATGTTGTAGAATCAAATTTTAAAATAAAAGGGTAGCTACAGTTTTGCTTTGCATAGCGGTATATATGATATACCCTGCACCTTATTCGATGAGGAAAGAGCCGAGATCCCTTCACCGGGAGTGACCTCTTTAGCGAAACTGGCAGATGCTACAACACTCGGTTTTACTTTTGACTGCTTTTGGGGTTTTGCTTTGCACAGTGATATATATGATATATCCCGCACCTTATTCGATGAGGAAAGAGCCGAGATCCCTTCACCGGGAGTGACCTCTTTAGCAAAACTAATAAAAGCCTCAAAATCACTCCATTTCAAAAACATCACTTGATTCTACAACGATATCAAGTTCATTACGCAATAGGTTTTCAGAAAAACCTGTCGTAGCCCTCCGTCATTTCAGATAAATCCTACCTAGTATTCGTGCTACGTTTGTTGACCTCCGTCAAGGCGTAGTGTGCGGTAGCTAACTAGTATTTATCTGCTTATGCATGTGATGCAGATTGGATTAGGGTAGTCGTACGACCTTGTTGACCTCCGTCAAGGGTCGTGCGGGTGGGTTTGATTCAATCAAGAAATGACGGGTTGAACTTGACTTGCATCCTGTGGTTTGTTGACCTCCGTCAAGGTCATAGGATGCTTGGGGCAAAATATTATCGGGAATTTCAAGTGTTGAAATTTGCAATGAGATTGCATACCTTCTATGAGATAGTTGGATCCCGATACCCACTGCGAGTAATTGTTACTCCCGGAAGAGTTTTACACAGGACAATTAGACGATCAAGTAGGTGTCTAGAAAGGTGTCAACGGGGTTATGCCTCTGGGAAAACGAGGTTTACTTTAATTAGGTCCGTGCGAAAGCACGGGGAACCTCCCTCAAAGTACCGACACTGGCCTGGCTGAAAGATCGGCGAAGTTGTAGGGTGTAATTAATCCCGGCTAGTCTTTCCTTTTAGGGTTTGAAAGAAAATTTGATAAAAATAGTGGGAGCCATCCTGATTAGATAAGATAAAAACCAATCTGATCTTGCAAGAGCATACGCTAAAGTGTTTTCTTCTCTCTCTCTCCAGGTAGCGACCATGTCATGCCTTAATCAAGATAATAATATGGATGTATTGACTGAACCCGCATGTTATACTATGCTGGGGAACGTTGGTTCTGTTCTTTCTTATAAGAGTTATAGGACTGAACATGACATAGGGGAATACCAGGATTCCCATGCCACCCGAATGAAGAAAGTAAATGTTGATGCATTTTCTTCGGGTGTGTTCGTTACAGAGAACTGTTTCTCCATTTGCCCTACGTCCTGGGTATTAGATACCGGGTCAGGATCCCATATATGTAATCAGTTACATGGGCTTAGGAAAGATAGAGAACTTGGAGAAGGTGATAAAGACATAAGAGTTGGAACTAGTGCAATTGTTGCAGCTAAGACTGTCGGGGAATATCACCTTGCATTACCAACTGGTAATACATTGATTCTGAATGAATGTTATTACATGCAGAACCTAATATGCAACATTATATCGGTTTCTTTGTTGAGCAAAGAGGGATATAATTTTGTATTACAGGATAATGTTATGAACATTTTCCGTAACCAAAAGTTGGTTGGATCAGGCACGTTATGCAATGGCATTTATGTTCTAAATCAATCAACAGTTCTAAGCATAACAAACACACACAAGAGGAAAAGTTCAGAACTGAACGAATCCTTCTTGTGGCATTGTAGACTGGGTCACATCAATGCGACACGACTAGCTAAGTTGCATAAGGATGGATATTTGAATCCGTTTAAATTTTCATTTTATGACACTTGCCAGTCATGTCTCAAAGGCAAGATGACCAAAACTCCGTTTACGGGACACGGAGAAAGAGTTACCAAACTCTTGGGACTGATACATAGTGATGTATGCGGTCCCATGTCTACACATGCCAGGAATGGTTCTTCGTGCTTCATTACATTCACTGACGATCTCTCTAGGTTCGGGTATGTGTTCCTGATGAAACACAAATCAGAAGCTTTTGAGAAATTTAGAGAATATAAACAAGAAGTCGAGAACCAAACCGGAAGAAGTATTAAAATCCTACGATCTGATCGAGGAGGTGAATACTTGAGCATTGAATTCCTGGACTTCCTAAAAGAGAATGGGATTCTCTCTCAGCTGACTCCTCCATATACACCACAGCACAACGGTGTATCAGAACGGAGGAACCGCACCCTATTAGATATGGTGCTCTCTATGATGAGTGTAGCTGAGTTACCTATTTCCTTCTGGGGATATGCACTGGAAACAGCAGCATACCTACTGAATAGGGTTCCTACCAAATCTGTGCCTACCACCCCATATGAGATATGGGAGGGGAAGAGACCATATCTTAATTTTATAAAGATATGGGGTTGCCCGGCCTATGTCAAAAGACAAAAACCGGACAAACTCGAGGCAAGGTCTGTTTTGTGTAAATTTGTTGGATATCCCAAGCATTCGCGAGGGTATATCTTCTACCACAGTGAGGAACAAAGAGTGTTTGTTGCTCAACATACTACCTTTTTAGAAAAGGAATTTCTTGCAAAAGAGATTAGTGGCCCTGAGGTAGAACTGGAAGAGGTTCCAGCTGAACAAACCACAACAGAAGATTTAGTTAAACCAGAGGATTCAGCAGTTCCCAATGAACCCCAGCCACTCCGCCGATCTAGTAGGGTTCCTCGCCAACCTGAGAGATACTACGGTTTTCTCATGGATGGTGGGAGCGAGGATTGCATCATGGAGGATGATGACCCAACTAGCTTCAAGCAGGCCATCACGAGTGGGGACTCAGTGAAATGGCTGGATGCTATGCGGTCCGAGATGGAATCCATGTACACCAACAAAGTATGGACTTTGGAAGTTGCTCCTGAAGGGGTAAAACCCATTGGGAGCAAGTGGATCTTCAAGAAAAAACTTGGTGTAGATGGGAAAGTGGAGACTTTCAAAGCTAGACTTGTAGCAAAGGGTTTTCGTCAAAGACCAGGTGTGGACTATGACGAGACCTTTTCTCCAGTGGCTATGCTTAAATCCATCCGGATCATGCTTTCCATCGCTGCATATCATGATTACGAAATCTGGCAAATCGATGTTAAGACCGCATTTCTAAATGGTGATTTAGAAGAGTGCGTGTACACGACTCAGCCAGAGGGCTTCGTAGATAGTGAGAGCAGCGGGAAGGTGTGCAAGCTGCTTAAATCCATTTATGGATTAAAGCAAGCATCGTGGAGTTAGAACATCTGCTTTGACGTCGTTATCAAAGTGTTTGATTTCGTCAAAAACGTAGATGAACCTTGTATTCACAAGAAGGTAGCAGAGAGTAAGGTTGTCTTCCTCGTATTGTACGTGGACGACATACTCTTGATAGGAAATGACATTCCTATGCTGCAATCGGTTAAGCTCTTCTTATCACAAATATTCTCAATGAAAGATCTTGGTGATGCCTCCTGCATATTGGGAATTAGGATCTATAGAGATAGATCCAAACGGATATTGGGATTGTCCCAATCCAGGTATATTGACACCATACTAAAGAGGTTTAGTATGGAAGAATCCAAGCGTGGGAACTTACCCACGATCTCTGGAGTCACTCTCTCCAAAGAGATGTCTCCCAAGACTGATTTGGAGAGAGCTCGCATGCAAGGGATACCCTATGCTTCGGCTGTAGGCTCTATCATGTACGCGATGCTATGTACCAGACCCGATGTAGCATACTCACTAAGTGTAGTGAGCAGGTATCAAGCTGATCCTGGAGAGAGTCACTGGACAGCTGTGAAGAGCATTCTCAAGTATTTGCGAAGGACTAAAGAGATGCTCTTGGTGTATGGTAACGGAGAACTCCAAGTGGAGTCCTTTACCGATTCGAGCTTCCAGAGTGATAAGGACGACTCTAAGTCGCAGTCGGGATTTGTATTTACCCTTTACAGAGGGGCGGTTAGCTGGAAGAGTTTCAAGCAGGAAATCGTGGCATACTCGACGATGGAGGCTAAATACATCGCTGCCAACAATGCTGCCAAAGAGGCTGTCTGGATCAAGAAGTTCATTACTGAACTTGGAGTGCTTCCATCCATTGAGCATCCAATACCTTTGTATTGCGATAACAATGGAGCGGTGGCTTTGGCCAAGGAACCCAGGTCCCATCAGCGATCCAGGCATATTCTGAGGCGGTATCACCTGATCCGGGAGATAGTTGATCGCCGGGAGATCGAAGTCAGGAGGGTTGACACGAAGAATAACACAGCGGATCCACTCACGAAGGCCATTCCCCAGATACAGTTTAAGAGACTCTTCGGGATGCTCGGTATGCGATACTACAGTAGCTGGCCCTAATGCAAGTGGGAGATTGTTAGTTGTATGTATGCCCTAGAGGCCAGTATTGTACAGATGATGTATATTATATTGGATGCTTGGACATATATAGAGATGAGTTTCTTGCTCGATATGATAGTATGCTATCTGATTGCTCTTTATCTTAACATGTATACTAGTCTCTTTATACTGTCCTATAGTTACATGTTGGTAAAGCCTTTAGGATGTGTACTTGACTACCTGGACTATGATGAGGATCATACTAGTGGGACATGGTAGTCCATAAGTACATCCTTCAAGGTCCCTAGTCGTGGGTGTATCGAGACGGGGCATCGATATACCAGTGTAGACTAGCGTATACGCTTCTCGACCCATGAGATGGGCGATGGATGATCCTATATCCATTGGTGTTTGACATCAGAGATGGTATACGGGTGCTCAGTGGAGACTGGTTACACTGGAAGGACTCGCCGAGAACTCCCAGACGGTATTATACCTCACGTCAGATGGCAGTTCTCAGGTGACACTTATGCAGGTTAGTATGTAGACCCGAGATCGTCATAGAGTCTTGTGTGATTCCCACTATGCTTTGATTTCCACCTTACCACGTCCATGAGGGCATGCAAAACGGTGGTTTTTGGGTACAGTCCCGAGTCACATGGAGGCAATGAGCAATAGGAAGGGTTTCGTCTCTCCCGGTATTGGGGGTTGATGTTGCGCTGTGCTCGATTGGCTATAACAGGGAAGCCCCTGGCCAGGGTTGATTCAGAGATTTGCTGGTAAGTGTTACCAATAGTTTCTCGACCCGTTATGAGCCTCACATCGGCACGATTTATCGGTTATTGGGGTCTGACGTTTACCACCCCTAGACTTGATATGCAGCATATCAGACGAGGAGACCGGACTGTACGGGAAGTGTTGCCGGTTGGCTCGACGGGAGTTATAGCAGGTTCGCTTGTTCTCTTCTGATCGCTCAATACCCGGGTGGTCGTTACGTTTAGCTGACCGCTTGCGGCTTGGGGTGCTTGATATGATCATCACCCACTGCCGGCGTATTGACAAGTCTTAGAGTCCCACAAAGGAGTTACCCAGTCCAGGCGAAACGTTGTGGTGCGCGTATGCGATATGCGCATGGACCCGATTAAAATGCGAGTATAGGATACCGTATATTGATCGGGCGGCTTGCTTTTGGTTAGGGTCATATGTGATATGACCGGATTGATAAATCAAGTGTTGATTTATCATTTAACCATTAGTTTCTCACTAGAAATCCTTTCTTGTATTTGATGGATGTATGCATGCATGTATGTTCTCTTTTTAGATTCATGCACATATGGATGTACATTCACACATACATACATACATACATACATACATCCTTCATGGTTGTATATACATGAAAATGGTGGCAATATAAGACTCACACCATGGTTTTAAATATGGATTTTATTACATTTGATTTAAAACAAAAGGGAAAAAGAAAATGATTATGATTGTTTTGTTTCTACACTCTTCTTTTGACCTAACCATTCTCACCCACCTTTTAACCTTGGGTAAACTTTCCTTTTGTGTTTTAACTCAAGTTCAATAATATATTCATTGTTTAAACCTTGGTTTGAGATGAGAACAAGAAAATATATATTGATATATTTTCATTTTTCTAGAACAAAGGTTATTTTTCTTTTCACTCTTGTTAAAAATATAGCCATCATCTTCTTCTTCCTCTCTCATTTGCTCTCTAGATTTTTGTAGTGAGCAATATACTCAACAAGTTAGGATCTTGAAGTGAGAAAGAGAACCACAACACCATTCTACACAAGTCTAGCCCACTTGTTTGGAGTGTTAGCTTCATTTCGTTCTCTTGATCGGGTGAAGTTGCAAGCTTGGACAAAGCGGACTCCGGGTGGATCATCGGTGACCTAGAGGAGTTCAAGCGGAGCTTTTTCAAACCCCAAGTAGCCAAGGAGTCTAGCGTAGGGAGCTACAAAGGTTGTACTCTCTAAACCCTAGCTTTTCTTTCATATGATGATATGCAAGTTTTAGAAACCCTAATTTTCTAGGAACGATCCGATGTTTGTTAACTTAGCACCCTAAAGACTCCACCTTTTGTACATGTGATGCTTCCAAACCCTTCATGAGGTGTTAGGCTAACCTTTCATATGTTTCTTGACCCTGTATGAGGAGATGGTTGATCCCATAACCATTGGTGTTTGACATCAAAGATTATACATAGGTGCTGAATGGAGAATGGGTACACCGACCATACCTATCGTCAGATAGCAGTTCTCTGCTGACACTTGTACATATTAGTCTGTAGACCCGAGATCGTCATAGAGTCTTGTGTGGTTCCCACTGTGCTTTGATTTCCTCCCTACCACGGCTCAAAGGAGTCTTGCAAACAGGTGGATTTTGGATACAGTCCCGAGTTAGATGGAGGCAATGAGAGATAGGAGGGGTTTTGTCTCTCCCGGTATTTGGAGTTGATGCTGCGCTATGCTCGATTGGCTATAACAGCATGTCCCTGGCCATGGCTGATGAGATTTACTGGTAAGTGTTATTAGTAGTTTTTCGAAAGGTTATAGGCCACACATCATCATGACTTATCAAGTTATTAGGGTCTGACAATTCCACCCCCATGACTCGATATGCGACATATCAGACGAAGAGACCGACTGTACGGTAAGTGTTGCTTATAGGCTTTACGGGAGTTTGGACAAGTTTACTTGTTGATCTTCTATTCGTTCAATACCTGAGTAGCCGTTACGTTCAGCTAGTATCGCTGACAGCTTGTGGGTATCTGATATGATCATTACCTATTGTTGGAGTATTAACGAGTCTTTAGAGTCCCATACAGAGGTTTCCTAACTCAAGCGAAAAGAAGGAGGGCACATATGGAGATATGTGCGAGAGCTTGATTGAATACGAGTATATGATACCGTATTCTAATCTAGCGATATTTGATATCAGTCAGGTTATATGTGATATAGCCGGATTATTGAATCAAGTGTTGATTCAATGATTTTTTTATGTATATATATATATATATTTGTTATTGGCCAGTTATATATGATATGACCGGATTATTGAATCAAGTGTTGATTTAATATCTAATATTGAATATTAGCCGGTTATATGTGATATAACCGGATAATTGAATCAAGTGTTGATTTAATGTTTTGATATACATATATATATATATGATATTAGTCGGTTATATATGATATAACCGAATTATTGAATCAAGTGTTGATTTAATAATTCGATATATATTTATTTATTATATATATATATATTAACTAATATTAGCTCACTAAAGATTTTATTCTCTTGATATATATATATATATATATATATATATATATTATTGTATCATAGTTGATGATATATAGAACTAGGATGTATGAGAATCACACATAAGAAAAAGAAAATAGAAATGATTTATATTTTGAAGATGAGACAAGAAAAAGAGTGAGTCATGGCTTTGGATGTTTGGAGAAGTATTGAGAAGCCATGACTCATCTCTAATTCTTGTTTTATTTTTAGATATTTAATCATCTCTATCTCATTCTTATCTCATGGTGACATGGTTCATTCCACCTCATAACCCATCCAAGTTCATCTCCTTCTTCTCTTCACTTGAATTTTCCTGAGTTGAGAAAAGAAAAGAGAAAAATATTTCTAGTGAGAAAATTTCCTACTTCATCAACCTATACTAATCTAGCCCATTAGTTTAGATTGTTTGCTTTACTAATACCTTAATTAGTGAAGAGTGAGCTTGAGTGAGAGAGAATTCAAGGTGGTTCATCTTCGGCATCGAAGACAACAAGCAAGCTAGATCCTTTCTTCAAGTGGAGCCTTGAGAAGAGTTCTAGGGGCTACTACTTGGAGCTTTAGAAGTGAAGGACCGGTCTACAAAGGTTGTATGATCTCTTCACTTATTATAGAACTTGTTTGCTTGCTATAAAACCCTAATTCTCTAGTTCGATTCTACGTTAATATAACTTAGCACTCTAAATTTTTTTAAATTGCATACTTGATACTTCTATAAACCTACTAGAGGTGCTAAGAGATACTTTCATGGTATCAGAGCCCAGCGAGAGGTTTAGGATTTCTTTAGACGAAGTTAAAGTGTTCGATCGAAGTTTTAAACACCGTATTCTGGTGGTTTCTGTCCATTTTATTAAAAGTTAATATTTTCACAATTAAAAATGCTCAGAAAATATTGCAGGTAAATTTAGGAAGACACAAGAAAACGGAGATCGTAAGCTCTACACTTGGCCATGGAATCGCCGCCTAAACCATGGTTTAGCTGCGGTTCCGCCGGTAAGTTAGGGAGTTAGATCTCCAGTTTTCTTGAATTTCTTCATCTTTTCATTTTGGACTTTCTAGGTAATTTTTATGAGGCTCGAGTTGTTGCTGTGAATTGTTGTTGTTTAAAACATCGATCGAAATGTTTAACATCGTCTATAAAGTTTTGGATATGTGATACAATTTTCGGAATCCATATTGATTAGTTTTGTGAAAACTAGTTAACGATTTGCAAATCTTGCATTTTAGTCTCAAATGATGGATTGCCATGGAGTTTCGATTCGAATCAAAACTCTTTCGCAATCTCGTATCGTACGCGAATAGTCGCCGGGAGATACTACTAGACAGCCACGCCCCATAGCCCCGACCAAGTGACTAAAGGAGAACCCAATGGACAAAAGCAACCACTCAGATGCTCGTGGCCATGGTGTTCCGCCCAAGTGCACTTCGTTGACGGTCTCGGGGGTGCGGCCATCTACTAAAGTTCCCGACGAGCATTCGATCTAATAATCAGGAATCTTGTTGAATTCCCGGCTTTATTTTTGAAAAGTGTTTTCAAATTCAAGACTTAAATGTAAGGTTTATACGGTTAGGCAAGAAATCCGGAATATGTGATAATCCGGGTTTATGATGTATAAAAATATTGCGGATTCTAATTATTGTAGTTTTCATTTCTTTTCTGCGACCGTAAGTGTAATATGTGGCAGTATCCCCGATCTCATTGCTATACATCAATGACATTAAGGATACGCATATTTACTTACGTTGATGACATGTGATATTATTGTGCTACTATTGATATGTTATATTGGATCGTCGTGATTGAATAGCTGGGGTTTTTTTTACGTGAGATGAGAGTTTTTCAATTTTCATTCATGTAAATATTTTTATATAATATTATTTTATTGGGACACTTCCAGGTTGAGTTTGTTATCTCCATTTGATGTATATTATTTACTTTTCTACATTAGGATAGACCCAAGGCAGGGAGCACAAGCAACCAGGTTCTAGAGTCCAATGGGAGGCCATATCGAGGAGTCGAGACCGATCGCGTAACTTTAAAATTGGCAGGGTTGCTTGCCGCTCTCGTAGGAGTCTAGGTATGTGGGTTTGGCTATTCATCACGACCGTGGAATCCTTGTTTTTCATTACTGGTTTAATCTAAAACACGGACCTCCTAATATATCATATATTTCATATATCTGCTTCTGCTGATTCTGTGATATGATGTGATCATATAACTGTATGAGACGAATGCTACTTATATATATGATATACTGGTAGAAACTATATATATTTTGCATCCGTACTAGTCCTAACCCCGGCCTGCCGTAAGTTAGGTAAACTTACGGTGAAGACCCGGGCCCTTCTGGCAAATGCGGATAGCATATATGTGTGTTTTATTTCTGTTTTTTCTGTGATGTTTAGGAAACATAAATGATGAGACATCATTAATAAGATTAATGAAAAGAAAAGAAACGTAAAAGATGTTGTAGAATCAAATATTTCAAAAAAGGTAGCTCTAGTTTTGCTTTGCATAGCGGTATTCTATTATGAATATCCATCACCTCATTTGATGAGGAAAGAGCCTAGATCCCTTCATCGGGAATGAGCTCTTTAGCAAAACTAGCATATGTTACAACCCACTCGGTTTTTTTTGAAAACTACTCGATTTTAAAGCGGAGCTTAAACCACTCCTTTTCAAATCACTAGCTTCTACAACGATATCAAGTTCATTACGTTAAAGGTTTTCTTCAAAACCAGTCGTAACCCTCCGTCATTTCAGATACATAGTATTTAGTATTCTTGCTGTGTTTGTTGACCTCCATCAAGACACAGTGTACGGTAGCTAGGTAATATTTATCTGCAGCATATTGATGCGATCGGTAGGGGAAGTCACATAGCCTTGTTGACCTCCGTCAAGGGTTTGTGTCGATGGGTTCGAATCGATCAAGAAATGACGGGTTGAACTTGACTAGAGGCCTATAGTTTGTTGACCTCCATCAAGGTCATAGGTTGTTAGGGGTAAAAACAGATATCGGGAATTTCAAGTGTTGAAATTTGCAATGAGATTGCATACCTTCTATATGATAGTTAGATCTCGATATCCACTGTGAGTAAGTGTTAGTCCTGGAGGAGTTTTCCACTTTACAATTATCTAATCCAGTAGGTGTCTAAGAAAGGTATTAAAGGGGTTATGCCCCTGCGGAAACGAGGTTATTTAATTAGTTCCATGCGAAAGCACAGGGAGACTCCCTCGGAGTACCAACACCTGCCTGGCCGACCGATTAGCGAACTTGTAGGGTGTAATTAATCCCGGCTAATCTTACCTTTTAGGATTTGAAGGAAGATTTGATAAAAACAGTGGGAGCCATCCTGATTAGCTAAGATAATAACCAGTGTAATCTTGGAAGAGCGCATGCTAAAGTGTTTTCTTCTCTCTCTCCAGGTAGCGACCATGCCACGCCTTAATCAAGATAATAATATGGATGTATTGACCAAACCCACTTATTATACTGGGCTGGGGAACGTTGGTTCCGCTTTATCTTATGACAACTGTCATAAGTCTGGGCAAAAGATAGGGGAATGCAAGGATTTCCACGCAACCCAAATGATGAAAGAGCATTCTGATGCATCTTCGGGTGTGTTAGTTATTGAGAACTGTTTCTCAATCTTCTCTACGTCCTGGATATTAGATACCGTATCAGGATCCCATATTTGTAATATGTTATAAGGGTTAAAGAGAAATAGAGAACTGACAAAGGGTGATATGTCCCTTAGAGTAGGGAATGGAGCAATTGTTGCTGCCGAAGCTGTCGGCGAATATCACCTTGTATTGCCAAATGGAAATACATTGATTTTGAATGATTTTTATTTCTTACCGTCGATGATGTGCAATATAATATCAATTTTTTTATTAGATAAAGAAGAACATAAGTTTGTATTAGAGAAAAATGTTATGAACATTTTTCTAAATCAAGAGTTGATTGGGTTTGGTACATTATGTAATGGTATATACGTTCTAAATCAAAACACAGTTTTAAATATACAGAACACACACAAGAGGAAAAGTTCAGAAATGAACGAAACCTTCTTGTGTTATTGTAGATTTGGTCATATCAATACGACCGGACAAGCTAAGTTGCATAAAAATGGATATTTGAATCCATTTGAATTTACATCTTATGAAACTTGTCAGTCATGTTGATTGATCTAAGTGAAGAAAGTGTTTTTGTAAATAACCGCAATCAAAACGATGTCGCTAGTAGCTAGCCGTGATGAGTACGGGCCGTCCGCAGGAAAACGTGAATTCTTTTCTTGCTTTAGACGAGTTGATAAAAGAAGGGTGATTGTTTGATTATCATTCTATTTTAATAAGGATATAAAATTTATAATAAAAAGGTTTGTAGGGTTCATAGGACTTAGTAGTTAATGGACGAATATTTAAAAATAACTCTTTTAACTTTTAATAGTTTAAAACTTGAGCGATAGTAATGAATGTAAATTAGGGTTCATGGAGAGAATTATGGTTTCCCACTCTAACGCTTGTCCTTTCATTGATCTCTATTCATATCAAGCTCTTAACAAAACAAGTGTTTAACCAATTCTAAATCGTGGTCGTGACTATCAATAAATTGATAGTACGCCAGATTGGATGGTTAACATTTATTTTGTTAAGGTTTATAAACTTTAAAATGTCAAAAAGAAGTTAAAAGAGTTTTCATCCATTATCCTACCCTATCCTACGAACCCTAGCAAGTTAGGAATTACTCGCTCATAGTTAGAGATTTAGAAGAAAGGTTAAATAAAAATGAAACCATAATTAAGATGCAGAAAAGTAATGCGTAAAAATTAATGCATAAAAATAACTGCAGAAATTAAATGCGGAAAATAAATGCAAAAAGAATTAAAACAAAAACTATCTTTATTAATCAACTATTGCATTTACAATTTTGCTCCTTAGAAAGTAGATTACAAGAACCCTAATTTGCTCTAGATCTCTCTCTTTTAGGAGGTAGATGAATAGATGATGATCACTCGGATACGTGGATCTCTTAGATCTCTTGATCTTTTCGGTGATGATTTTCAATGTACAGCTCTCGGTACCTTATATAGTCCTTGAAACCAGAAATTCTAGATTCCATATAGGAATACATGCAGTTAAGATCATGATCCCAAAATCCAACATCCAACGGCACAGATTTGACCGTTAAACCGCCGCATAATACCACGTTTGGTCGCACTTCCACAGCGCTTTGGTAGGATCATGACTTGGGATTTTTTCTGGCTTTCTGTGTCGACTTTTGGAGATCATTTTGATATATAGATTCTGAAAATATTGCTCTAAGTCTCTGCCGTTACTAGATTCCTCGATTTGCTTTTAAAATTTGGTAAATTCAGTTTCGATATCCCGATTTGACTCGAATCTCTTACTTGGATTCCACACCTGAGCTAATATCTGCACAATATCTCAAATCAAAGTGTTAGTAATATTTGGTATTTTTGAGATATTATCCTAACCATTTATATGATATAATATCTTTAAAATATTGATTAGATATATTTGATATGATATGCATATTTTAATTACTAATATTTTATTTCAATATTATATGCATATATTTTCCCTAATTATATTAATTAAATGAATAAACATATGATAATATTTTTTTTACAAATAAACCCACATATGTTCTATATTTACAATTAACACCATTTAGCAGTTAATAATAGTAGGGAAAATGTTCATACAAATATGCAATATTTTAGACTAATCAAATACCTCCAAACTTATCTTTGATCGTCCCGAGTAAACTAGTTATTAAAGAGAAAAAGAAGAAAGAAAAACCTAGCACACTTTCGTAGGCAACACGATTGCACTTATTACGTGCAACAAGCCTTTAAACCTATAGGTGTCCCTAATAGGAGGAGTGTTGTCTCCTGAGGGTTTTCAGTGGATTACACCCACAAAATCCAATAATAAAAGAAAGAAGATGAAAATTACATACAAAAATAAGGAACATATAAAAGAGAGATCTTGAAAATAAGAGTTTCAAACTAGACTAGCATTTTAGTTGCCATGAGCCCTATCTTAATAGTCATGAAAAGATGTCAAAAATCATATCATCCCTCAATAAAATATCGTCTTTAGCCTTCCTTCCCGCCCTTTCTTTCAAATATCGATTATATACCCCTACGTGTGTATAAAATACATCCCCACACTTAGAGAATTCAATTCAAGCTATCTTACTCTTTTCCATCTTCCTTAGTACTTTTTAGTCGGTGAATATTTTCATATGGAATTGCTTACACATTCTTCATGCGACCGTTAATACTTCTTGAGGTACTAACCAACCGATTACCAAATGCGCTTACTCATTAAGACGTAATTAACAATATCCCGGTCTTGCAATACCTAAGGTTTAGCAGTCACTCCCAAACCAGTTGGTCTAAGGCACTGGATGATAAGGCACCCTCGCTTTATTATTATTTTTATGCTGCCTTAAGTAATTACAAAACCAGTGTTCATTTTTCTTCACCATTTATATTTTCTGTCATTTATATATATATATATATATATATATATATATATATATTCCTTGATACTAAAGCTTTAAGACAAGAGTATTTCTAGGTATTCTCTACTATCCCAAGTTTCAAGATGTGTGCAAGTGCGTATAGTAGGGTATCAACGTTCAGATGTTTGGACTCAAAAATATGGACTATTTTTCAGACTTCATTTTAACCGCAGATTAGTGATTCCTTTCATCTTACTAACCCTTGAGACAACAACTAATGACTACCTATTACTAGCTTTGTTTTAAAACATCTAATTTTCTTGCTTTTCTTAAATCTTTTCTTTTCTTTCATATGTATATTTACTTTCTAACCTTTATTTCCTTAAAAAAAATTATGTGCTTTTATTTAGTATAATGCAAAATGATGCGTGAATAAGCACGAATCTCCCCCAAATCTATTTGTAGCAGTGTTCTCACTGATGTCATCTTTTAAGCTCAAGACTTGTAGACTTGGGAGAAAAAGTTCTCAATGATTAGTAAAGGGGGACAAAAGTCATTGACAGTGAAATCCTCCCCTAAACTTATTTTTGACTCATAATTGTGCAAAAAAATTCTTTTGTTTCAAGAGCCAAAATATTTTTCTCCCCCCCCTCCAAACTTGAGTAAAATGGTTTTTTTTAAGCATTTAAAATCATAAGGGATGTAAAGTCATTGGTCTATGCAAATTTTTACAAAGACCAAAAGTCAACACCAACCATTCGAATATTTTATCAATGTAACACCATGGTTGGTAGATGATCACGTCACAGATAGACGTGAAGAAATGGGGAGGAGATAAGAGGTGTAATCGAAAGTATTTACGTCTCGGTTGGTAGAAAAGAAACAGTGATAGTGAACGAAAATGAGAATATGAAAGATAAAGAGTAGGTGGAATATCCGCATTCTCGTACTTGATAAGAAGAAGGGGTGGCGGTTCAACTTCTTCGGGTGGATGTTGATTCATCACAACATTCAAGTCTTTAAGGAACGCGAGTCCTTCGGCGAAATGGTCTTCAAAACTTTCATCGATGGTATGAGTTATAATTTCATCAGAAAGAAAGGAATCGATATCGATATCTATATTAATGGAATATGCAGATTCACTAGAATGGTTGAAAGTTACAAGGTCAGTCTTTTGCGCACCAAGATTCAAAACACTCGATTCGTCAGAAATTATGGAGGTAGGATACTCGAAAAGATTGTCTCCCTCATTCTCAACAGAGTCTAAATCGAGTGGTCTTTCAAGAATCATAGAACTTGAAATATTGGAGTGTCGTTCATCAAAACTCAGTGGAGTTGAAAGAAGATTAGAAGAATCAAAGAAAGTGGGTGATGAAATGCGTAAACAAATTTGGGTGTCGAGCATTGTTGAACCAGATGTGGGAGATGAAGGCTGAATATCATTCTGCATATCGGATAGATCGGTGGTAAGAATAAAATCGGTTAATTGTACAGGAAGATATTCGTATTCAATAGAAGGGACATGATGGGTCAGAGAATCCAACTCATCTAACATAACGGGTTCATCTTCAACGATATTCTCATCACCGCTCTCACTAACATCTTCAGTCAAATCAAACAAACAGTTCTTTAAAAATTTATCAATTATACTATCCTCAATCGATAAATCACTTGGTTCACTCGACGGAGTTAGAAGGTTTGAAATATCGAGTGCAGTCGAATAAGGATCAGTTTGATTTGGACTGGTGTATGGCTCTCTTTCACACTCACTATTGGAAAAGTCAAACATGTTATTCTCGGACACCTCAGCACTTAGATTATTAAGTGGTTGATCATTGAATACATTCGGTTGGAGTGCAGGATAAAGGGTGTCGAGATCAAAAGAATTACTTTTTTTTTTTACTTTGATAGATCTCTTGTTCTTTTTCATTACTCAATTCCAACTCTACTTCAGGACTAGACATGGTTTGTGAAGAAGTTCCTATGAAGGATTCTCTTTATACCGTGGAACTTCCTGATGGATTTTCAGAAGCATTGTCTAGATAAGGTGAAAAGGTTGAGTATGGTTGGAATGTGTTTAATTGTTGGCTATGGATGAGTTCAATATATTCCGCAATCGACATGCATTTATGATTTGCCACATTAGCCTCAAGAGAAGTGTTAACAAGAGATGGTTTTAATTGTTGGCTACGGGCGAGTTCAATGTGTTCCACAATCGATATGCGTTTATGATTTGCCACATTATCCTGAAGAGAAGTATTAACATGAGATGGTTTTAATTGTTGGCTGCGGGCGAGTTCAATGTGTTCCGCAATCGACATGCGTTTTGCGACTTACCCTATTAGCCTCAAGAGAAGAGTTAACATGAGACCGTGTGAAAGTTTAGTATTGTTGATAAGAATTAGAAAGGTGTATCCAAATTTTATAAACAGGATTATGATCAACATTGTGATATGAAGAATATTGAGATTGGTTGGTTAGTTGGAGACTGATAATTTCTATTTGTTCAGCAATGGTCATGGGTGTAAAAGATGCCATATTCGCCTCAAAACGAGTATCAACATTTTCATATGGAAATGATGGTGATTGTTGTCCTAACGGTTTTAGATTAGTGAAAGGTATGAAATTTTGGCTACGAGCCTTCGCAATATGCTCAACGATGGACATGCGTTTAGAAGTTCCTTCACTACCCTTAAGCGGATTATCAACATAAGAAAATGTTGAATTTTGATGCGGTTAATAGGACCATGAGTGAGGTGTCCAACTGTTGTTTTCTGCACGCTCTATCATATCCCTTAAAAATATGGTAGGGTCGGAATTTGTACCGAAGCAATTACGAAAACAAGAAATATCTTGTTCTGGATAGCAAAGCTCGGCAAGACTTTGTCTGTTTGGGTTATCCATTATAAGAAAGTGAAAAGAAAAGAGGGTGAAATGGTAATGATTTAAGCTCTTTTTGGATTTTGGAAATTTTTTTGCTTTGATAGAGGGACTCGACAAACGTGCACAAACAATACCTAGAACTAGGGTTACCTAGGTCAATTTATTAGACCGCTCATAAACTTCTAAAGGACAAGTCGCATGATCAATCCTTTACTATCTCCTTATCAATCTTGTGGCCAGGTAAGTGAGAGGTATCTTCTATACGAGTCACCGAAATAGCAGGCCTAATTAAGTAACAACTTTTCTTAGTCATACTTGCCTTAGACACCATAAGAGAAATGCGGATAAGCAATAAATTACCTGTGACCTTCTTCTGTCCTAATTGAGTGCGACAGTCCTTAGGGGCTTGGTTTATATATTTTTTTTATTAATGTAGGGTTATGCGTATGCTCGTTTGTGATTTGTGGGGCCTAGGAAGGATGATAAAATTCCCATCTAATATGAATTTTGGGTTTATTGCCCCTTAATTTCCGTTTTAGATATTCAAAACAAACCAAAATTTAAAACACGCAAAAAGATTTTTAGCGGCGATATTTGCAAAGAATCCTGCGGGTAAAATCAATTTATTGGAGTTTTAGAGGAGAAAAATAATAGGAAAATACCAGAGGATTTTAGGGTCCCAATTTCTCAATAAAGCAGCGGTTCCGCTAGTAATAGCACTCAATTGCCGCGGTTCCGCCGCTGTTTGGAAGGAACTTTTGCTAATTTTTCTGCAGGGCCTACCTATACTCCTCTGGTCCAAGTTGAAAGTCTCTGAATCTTTATTTGTCTGCTCCAATTACTCCAGATTCCCTTGAAAAACTCGTACAATAATCGTTAAAAGCGCAAGATGTGGTTTTGTTTATTTTATGTTTGCTGGATTTTATGAAAAATCACCCTGAATAACAAGAAAAAAAACCACGACCATTTCCCCGGTAACGGCTCTATTTGATTGATCGTAAGTGAAGAAAGTGTTTTTGTAAATAACCGCAATCAAAACGGTGTCGCTAGTTGCTAGCCGCGATAGGTACGGATCGTCCGCAGGGAAACATGAACTCTTTTCTTGTTTTAGACAAGTTGATGAAAGAAGGGTGATTGTTTGATTATCATTCTATTTTAATACGGATATAAAATTTATAATAAAAAAGCTTGTAGAGTTCATAGGACTCAGTAGTTAATAGATGAATATTTAAAAATGACTCTTTTAACTTTTAATAGTTTAAAACTTG
Source organism: Agapanthus africanus (assembly GCA_030015575.1). Classification (NCBI taxonomy): domain Eukaryota; kingdom Viridiplantae; phylum Streptophyta; class Magnoliopsida; order Asparagales; family Amaryllidaceae; genus Agapanthus; species Agapanthus africanus. Next base: position 335,066,784 of record JASDDO010000029.1, on the reverse strand, counting down.
AACGATAGTGATGAATGTAGATTAGGGTTCATGGAGGGAATTAGGGTTTCCCATTCTGACCCTTGTCTTTTCATTGATCTCTATTCATATCAAGCCCTTAACAAAATAAGTGTTTAACCAATCCTAAATCATGGTCGTGACTATCAATAAATTGATAGCGTGCCAGATTGGATGGTTAATATTTATTTTGCTAAGATTTATAAACTTTAAAATGTCAAAAAGAAGTTAAAATGTTTTTCATACATTATCCTATCCTATCCTACGAACCCTAGCAAGCTAGGAATTACTTTCTCATGATTAGAGATTTAGAAAAAAAAGTTGAATAAGAATGAAACCATAATTAAGATGCAGAAAAGTAATGCGTAAAAAGTAATGCAGAAAAGTAAGTGCAGAAATTAAATACAGAAAATAAATACAAAAGGAATTAAAATAAAAACTAGATTTATTAATCAACTATTGCATTTACAATTTTGCTCTTTAGAAAGTAGATTATAAGAACCCTAGTTTGTTCTAGATCTTTCTCTTTTAGGAGGTAGATGAATAGATATTGATCACTCGGATACGTGGATCTCTTGGATCTCTTGATCTCTTCGGTGATGATTTTCAATCTACAGCTCTCGGTCCCTTATATAATCTTTGAAACCAGAAGCCCTAGATTCTATATAGGAGTGATACAGTTAAGATCATGATCCTAAAATCCCACATCCAAAGGCCTAGATTTGACCGCTGAACCGCTACATAATGCCACGTTTGGCCGCCCTTCCGCCGTGTTTTGGTGGGATCATGACTTGGGATTTTTTCTGGATTTTTGTGTCAACATTTGAAGATCTTTTTGATGTATAGATTCTGAAAATATTGCTCTGAATCTCTGCTATTGCTATATTCCTCGATTTGCTTCTAAAATTTGGCAGATTCGGTTTCGATATCCCGATTTGACTCGGATCTCTTACTTGAATTTCTGACCTGAGCTAATATCTGCACAATATCTCAAATCAAAGTCTTAGTAGCATTTGGTATTTTTGAGATACTATCCTAACCATTTATATGATATAATATCTTAAGAATATTGATTAGAAATATTTGATATGATATGCATATTTTAATTACTAATATTTCATTTAAATATTATATGCATATATTTTCCCTAATTATATTAATTAAAATGAAGAAACATATGATAATAATCATTTTACAAATAAACCCACATATGTTATATATTTACAATTAACACCATTTAGCAGTTAATAATAGTAGGGAAAATGTTCATACAAATGTGCAATATTTTAGACTAATCAAATACCCCCAAACTTATCTTTGATCGTCCTGAGCAAACTAGTTATTAAAGAGCAAAAAAAGAAAGAAAAACCTAGCACACTTTCGTAGGAAAAACGATTGTACTTAGTACGTGCAACAAGCTTTTAAATCTCTAGGTGTCCCTAATAGGAGGAGTGTTGTCTCCTGAGTGTTTTCAGCGGATTATACCCAAAAAATCCCATAATAAAAGAAAGAAGATGAAAATTACATACAAAGATAAGGAACATATAAAAGAAAGAACTTGTAAATGAGAGTTTCAACTACACTAGCATTTTAGTTGCCATGAGCCCTATCTTAATAGTCATGAAAAGATGTCAGAAGTCACACCATCTCTCAAAAAACATTGTTTTTAGCCTTCCTCCCCACCCTTTCTTCCAAATATCGATCATATACCCCTACGTATGTGTAAAAGACATCCTACACTTAGAAAATTCAATTCAAGCTATCATACTCTTTTCCATCTTCCTTAGTACTTTTTAGTCGGTGAATATTTTCAGATGGAATTGCTCACACATTCTTTATGCGACCGTTAGTACTTCTTGAGGTACTTACAAACCGATTACCAAATGTGCTCACTCATTAAGGCGTAATTAGCAATATTCTAGTCATGCAACACCTAAGGCTTAGCAGTGACTCCCAAACCAGTTGGTCTAAGGCACTAGATGATAAGACACCCTCGCTATATTATTTTTTTATGCTGCCTTAAGTAATTACAAAACCAGTGTTAATTTTTCTTCACCATTTATATTTTCTGTGTCATATATATATATATATATATATATATATATATATATATATATTTCCTTCATACTAAGGCTTTAAGACAAGAGTATTTCAATGTATGCTCTACTATCCCAAGTTTCAAGATGTGTGCAAGTCCGTATAGTAGGGTATCAACGTTTAGATGTTTGGACTCAAGAATAGGTACTATTTTTTAGATTTATTTTTATTCGCAGATTAGTGATTCCTTTCATCTTACTAACCCTTGGGGCAACAGCTCATGACTACCTATTACTAGTTTTGTTTTAAAACATTTAATTTTCTTACTTTTCTTAAATCTTTTCCTTTCTTTCTTATGTATATTTACTTTCTATCCTTTATTTCTTTAAAAAAAATTATGTGCTTTTATTTAGTATAATGCAAAATGATGTGTGAATAAGCGCAAACCTCCCCCCAAACCTATTTGCAGCAGTGTCCTCACTGATGTCATCCTTTAAGCTCAAAACTTGTAGACTTGGTAGGAAAAGTTCTCAATGATTAGTAAAAGGGGACAAAAGTCAATGACAGTGAAATCCTCCCCTAAATTTATTTTTGGCTCACAATTGTGCAAAAAAATTCTTTTCTATCAAGAGCCAAAATATTTTTCTCCCCCCCCCCCAAACTTGAGTAAAATGGTTTTTTAAGCATTTAAAATCATTAGGGGGGTAAAATTATTGGTATATGCAAAACTTTACTAAGACCAAAAGTCAACACCAACCATTCGAATATTTTATCAATGTAACACCATGGTTGGTAGATGATCACGTCACAGATAGACGTGAAGAAGTGGGGAGGAGATAAGAGGTGTAATCAAAAGGATTTACATCTCGGTTGGTAGAGACGAAATAGCGATGGTGAAGGAAAACGAGAATATGAAAGATAAGGAGTAGGTGGAATATTCGCATTCTCATACTTGATAAGAAGAAAGGGTGGCGGTTCAACTTTTTCGGGTAGAGGTTGATTCATCGCAATATCCAAGTATTTAAGGAACGTGAGTTCTTCGGCGAAAATGTCACGCCCCGCTTCCTGGTGTACGGGCAGAGGGCGCGACGAGTCCGCTACGTATTTACTCTGAAGTAAATACGCTAAGCGTATCTAAGAAATATAAATGAAAATGCACAAGAGACAAAAGATATAATTGAACAGCAACATTATTTATTAACATTGTTTTGTACAATGCATGGAAAGTAAATATATCTGAATGAAAGCAATGCCTAAACAGTGGCATAATAGAAATGAAAAGTACAGAAATGAAGTACCGCTCTGGGTCTTCAATAAACTGGTCCAAGTCTTCACTAGTGCTAGGCTCGATCTCTGGAAGGTCCGAATCACCTGACGAAATTCAAAGAAGAAGAAAGAGAATGTCGTCAGCGAACAAATCGCTCGGTAAGTCCCAAAGATAAGGGAGAAGTAGAATAGACAGAGAGAGAGAGAGAGAAAGAGTATAGCTTTTAAAGTTGTATTATTTTGTTATACTGTTGTATTTAGTGTTAAAGTTGTTGTTAACGTAAGTTCAAGGGTGAATGTCAACCAATCTCAAGAGTGTTCTTAAACCCAACAGGCTGTAATCCAAGGGTAGGGAACCACGGGCCCGAATCAAATGTTAGTAACGGGACTTCAACCTAGTGTTGAAGTATTCCAAACTCAACAGGCTGTAATGCAGGAGCAAGAAAACGCGGGCCCTCATGATAGCTTGCTTGTGTTAGTAGATATGGATTCATGATCTAGGGGGACTCTTGAGATTCTGTTGGATTCATGAATGAACTACCCAATACCCCGTATATTTATTGTATTGATAGTAATGATTGTGCTAATGGTATTGTATTGTAAATTGAATTTTATAGATGACTTGCCGAAATCATGATATCAGTAAATGGATGTAACTGGAGAATCATGGATGTAACTAGAGAATCATGTAAATAGAAGTATATCCATGTTTCAGTTCGGTCAATATAGCTTGAATAGATTGAATATATAGATTCATGGATCATGTTGAATTGTAGTTTGTAGATTGTACCTGAATTATATTCAAGTCAGATTGATTATAATGAGACTCAGTCTGAGTCAGAACAATTAGAAAGAAATTGAATCCTGAATTAGGTTTTGGTGTTATCGGTAACCGCTACACATGGGCGGCAGGATTTGTGTCTTTTTCAAAAACGATTACCGTGTTGATAACACCGTTATTAAGTTATCTACCTTAGATAGGCAAGCACCCATATCTCCCGCTCCCTGAGGCTCAAGAGACTGGTCCCGCTTAAACCTATATTTACTAGGGTCCTTAGGGTAATTTATAGAACTTGAAGGGGTTTTATGTAAAAATATTTTGTATACTTTTCAAAATACACCCCAAGTATTTATTTATCGTCTTTAGAGTTTTCATAGTTGTAGATTTTATATTTGTGATATTTCTAGTGAATAAACCTATTTTTCATAATACATGGTATTTAATTGTAAAGTGTAAAACTTGTATGGAATTCATGGTATTTTTAATGTAAAGTGATTCTTATGATTTTAGAAAAAGTTGAAATATTTATATTATCACAAAAATAGATATTTTAATGATACATATATATATATATATATATTTATATAAAAATAATTTTAATATATATTATATTTGTAGAAATCTCATTTTCTTAAGATATTTATATTTCAAATCTTTCGAGACAGAATGCTCCTTGCGGAGGTCTGCATCTCGCACTATTAAGCCTACGGATGTGCGTTAATCCGCACCATCCCAGTCGGGTTCCCTAAAATGTGTTGTAGCGGCGCTTTGTAAAGATTATAAAAATACGTAATCTTGTAGAAAACGGTTATAATAGTTAGTGGTATTTATATGTAAGGTTTCATTTTCCCGTATTCTATATTCCCGAAAGGTATTGTGCTATATTGCATATGAGTGTTGTGAGGAGGTAGGTCATTACCTAGTGATCTAATTAAAGGTATAGCAAGATTGTGATGTTTTAATGTCGAAATTAAACTACATGGTATTTTAGTGAAAAAGTACGATAAAAATTGAAATAGAAATCCTTTTGATATAGAACTTGTTAAATATGACTTGTTAATCTTTAATAGTCAACATGTAAGGGTTTAGTATGATTGTATTTAAGAAAAAGTGGGATTTTTAGAAAGAACCGAATCGAAAATCGGATTAACTCCGATTCCGTCGGGTTTTATTAATACGAGTTTTTAGAAAAGAATAGAGAAGAGGGAGGTGGAACTTGCGGGTTTGTAGTATAGAGAAGATGCGGGTTTGTAGTATAGAGAAGAGGAAGATGAGACGGTAAGAGGCGTCGGTGCGTCGTTTTGTCGCCAGGAGCTCCTAGGGTCGTCGTCGGAAGATCGCCGGATTTTCGCCCTTCGCTAACTCCACTTGTACACAAAGATTCTAGAGAGATTTCTTGAGAGTTTGGATAGAATTGTGAGTGGGGGTGTGTCTGTAAGTCGATGTACTACACCCCAATACTTGTGGGGAGGCGGAAATTTCAAAAAACGATCTTGTTTAGTGAACGAACATCGACTAACCGCTTAAATCGAAGCTAAACTATAAATAACCGTACACAAAGAGTTTCATAACTATTGTGTTTAGGGATTATACCTAATGAAACTAGTCCTTCGTCTTTACGATCTCCTCGTCCTCCTCGGCCTTCTCTTTGTAGTAGACGATCCACCCGAGAGCAAAACTCCAAGCTTAGCCTCTAAACTTGAGGCAACTAACCTTCTTGGATTGCTAATCAAAGAAGATAGAATGAAATAGAGTGATGGTTATGGATTGTTTAGTCTAACTAATCCTAGATCTCAACACATGAGGGTGAGGATTAGTCTTTTGAAGAGAGAGAGCTTGAGGAGAGAGAATGTGAATAATATTATATTGAATAAGTTATGAGTATCATAATATATATGAAGCATTATCTAATAATAAGAAAAGAATAAAGAGTGATGAATAATCATGCTTCATAAAATATCTAGTGGTGATTCATTAGCATGAGTCATTAAGCAATAAATGTGCATTAATGAGATGAATGAATCACCACCATGACTCATATAACTCATTCAATGAATATGACACATAACCCTCCTTAGTCACCATCTTCTAGAAGCTTCTCGTACAATTACGAGAACGCCCCTCCGATCCGCAAAAATACGGAAAAACTTTAGACTGTAAAAATCCAATAACCGGATACCAGTAACTGGCTTAAACCAAAGCCGACTGGTAAAAACTGTCCGAAAGTCGTACGCGCGTAAACGCACGTATGCGTCCGAACCCTTTGTCGCAAAACCATGCAACCTCTATATCGTTTCGCCTGGAATAGGAAACTCTCTGTGTGGGACTCTAGAGACTCGACTACTACGCTGGCAGTGGGTTTAACCACAGACCGCAAGCGGCACTAGCTGTACGTAACGGTCCCCAGGTAGTTGTCGATAAGAAGGCCGATGAGGAAACCCATCCGAACTCCTACTGAGTCTGATGTGACAATCTCCATACAGTCCGGTCCGTTCGTCCAAGACTATCGCATATCGGGCCTAGGGGGGCGGCAAGCGTCAGTCCCCTAATAGCGGTATAAGTCGTGTCGGAGCGAAGCCCATTACACCCTGAGAAACTACTGGAACCTACCAGCAAATCTCGCTTGCCCTGGCCAGGGACTTTGCGTAATGGCTCTCTGACACAGCACGATATCTACTCCCTATACCGGGAGGGACGAATCCTTTCTAACCGCCACTGCCTCCAAGTGCTCGGGACTGCACCCAACTGCTACCTGTTTGCACGACTCCTTTGAGCCGTGGTAGGGTAGCAATCTAAGAACAGTGGGATACACTCGAGGCGAAGTAGCAGTGTCAAGTCTGCGGACTATGCTGTACTCATGTCACCTGGGAACTGCTCACTGACGACTGGTATCAAACCAACCAACAGTTCCCTGTGAGTCCTGTCCGGTGTACCCGTAACCTAACGAGCACCTGCATACTATCTCCAGTACGACGTACTGACGGCTGTGGGACATACCATCTCCCCAACTGGGATGAGAAGCGTACACACTAGTCTACTCCGGAGTATCGATGCTCTGTCTCGATAATCCAACGACCAGGGACCTGAATAAGGATGTGCTTGTAGACTACCCAGCCCCCACTAGTTTGACTGCCATCACAACGCTGGTAGACAAGCAAGATCCTAAGAGCTCTATCAATACGTACACTCACATATTAAGATAGAAAAACCAAGTAGCATACTACCATGTTTAGTAAGACTGTTATATACATGTGAATATCCCAAGCTTCCATTAAGTAATATACAAACTAGTATGATACAGTAATGGCCTTCTAGGGCATAAACACTAACAATCTCCCACTTGCACTAGGGCCATGTACTGGCATATCGTAGACCGATGATCTCGAGTAGCCTCTCGAACTGAATCTGAGGTAGGGCCTTCGTGAATGGATCAGCAATGTTCTCTTCAGAAGCAACTCTCCGAACCTCGATCTCCTGACGATCAATGATCTCCCTGATCAGGTGATACCGCCTTAAGATGTGTCTGGACTTCTGATGGGACCTTGGTTCCTTCGCTAAAGCTATAGCTTCGTTGTTGTCACAATACAGAGGTATTGGATCAACTATGGTAGGAACCACCTGAAGTTCTGTTAGGAACTTCTTCATTCAGACTGCTTCTTTTGCGGCATCGCAAGCAGCTATATACTCCGCTTCCATCATCGAGTCAGCAACGGTGTCCTGCTTGGAGCTCTTCCAGCACACCGCCCCTCCATTGAGGGTAAAGACATAACCTGACATGGATTTGGAATCGTACTTATCACTCTGGAAGCCGGAATCAGCAAAGGCCTCCAACCTGAGGTCTTTTGCGCCGTAAACCAAGAACATCTCCTTAGTCCTCCTCAGGTACTTGAGAATGTTCTTTACTGCTATCCAGTGTTTCTCCCCTGGGTCTGACTGATACCGGCTTACCACGCTCAGTGCGTAAGCTACATCTGGTCTGGTACACAACATCGCATACATTATAGAGCCTACCGCAGAAGCGTAGGGTATAATAGACATGCGTTCCCTTTCCAAATCAGTCTTGGGAGACATCTCTTTGGAGAGGGTGATTCCGTGACAAGCCGGTAGATTACCGCGCTTAGAATCTTCCATACTGAATCTTTTCAGTACAGTGTCGATATACCTGGACTGCGAAAGTCCCAACATCCTCTTGGATCTATCACGATAGATCCGGATCCCCAGAATGTAAGAGGCATCACCCAGGTCTTTCATGGAGAACTTGTGTGACAAGAATCCTTTGACAGATTGTAGCATAGGAATGTCATTTCCTATCAATAGAATGTCATCCACGTACAAGACGAGGAATACGACACTTCTGGCCATAACTTTACTATATATGCACGGTTCATCTGGATTTTTGATAAAGTCATATTCTTTGACTGTCTCATCAAAACAGATGTTCCAACTCCGCGATGCCTGCTTTAGTCCATAAATAGACTTAAGCAGCTTGCATACTTTCCCGCTGCTCCCACTCTGATTGAAACCCTCTGGCTGATCCATATAGACGCTCTCTTCTAAATTTCCATTCAGAAAAGCTGTCTTTACGTCCATCTGCCAGATTTCATAATCATGGAAGGCAGCAATAGCAAGAAGGACCCGAATGGATTTAAGCATAGCCACTGGAGAAAAAGTTTCGTCATAGTCCAAACCAGGTCTTTGACGAAAACCCTTTGCAACAAGTCTAGCCTTATAGGTTTCCACCTGTCCATCTACACCAATCTTTTTCTTGAAGATCCATTTGCATCCTATGGGTTTTACCCCATCTGGAGCAAAGTCCAAAGTCCATACTTTGTTGGTGTACATGGACTCCATTTCGGTCCGCATTGCATCTAGCCATCGTACCGAGTCGCCGCTCTGGATGGCCTGCCGGAAGTCAGTAGGTTCATCATCATCTATGATGCAATCCTCTCTATCCCCATCTATGAGAAAACCGTAGTATCTCTCAGGAGGATGAGACGGCCTACTACTCCTGCGGAGGGGTGCGGGAATGTCCTGTTCTTCTTGAACTCCTGGTTCTACCAAACTTTCAGTAGCAGTTTGTTGTTCTGGAATTTCTTCCAGTTCTACTACGCTCCCACTCTTCTGATTTTCTAAAAATTCAGTTTCTAAGAAGCGGGCATGACGAGAAACAAAAACCTTTTGTTCCTCTGCGTAATAGAAACAATATCCTGTAGAGTTCTTTGGATATCCCACAAACTTACACTCTACTGAGCGTGCCTCGAGCTTGTCCGGATGCTGCTTTTTTACAAAAGCTGGACATCCCCATGTCTTCAGGTACTGAAGATAGGGTTTCTTCCCACTCCACATCTGATATGGTGTGGTAGGCACAGTTTTGGTTGGAACTCTGTTCAAAAGATGTATCGCTGATTCTAGCGCATATCCCCAGAAAGATCGTGTTAACTCAGCATTACTCATCATGGATCGTACCATATCCAATAGGGTTCGATTCCGTCTCTCCGATACACCGTTATGCTGTGGAGTGTATGGAGGAGTAAGCTGAGAGAGAATTCCTTTCTCTTTTAGGTAACCTAGGAACTCGGCACTTAAGTATTCTCCACCTCGATCAGATCTTAGTGTCTTAATACTTTTGCCGGTTTGGTTTTCTACTTCATTCTTATACTCTTGGAATTTCTGAAAAGCCTCGGATTTATGTTTCATCAGATAAATGAATCCGTATCTTGAGTAATCATCCGTGAAAGTAATGAAATAGGAAAAACCACTTCTCGCATGTGTAGACATTGGACCGCATACATCGCTGTGTATGAGTCCTAAAAGCTCGCTCGCTCTTACTCCTTGTCCAGTAAATGGAGTCTTTGTCATCTTTCCTTTGAGACAAGATTGACAAGTGTCATAAGATTGATATTCGAACGAGTCCAAATATCCTTCTCTATGCAACTTAGTCAACCTTCTCTCATTGATGTGACCCAGTCTACAATGCCATAAGAAAGCTTTATTTAAATCTGGAGACTTTCTTTTTAGTGTGTTCTGGACATTGAAAATTTGGAGTTGGTTTAACACATATATGCCGTTATTTAGAGTACCGGACCCAATCAAACCATGATTAAGGTGGATGTTAACAACATCTCTTACAAACGTGAAATCATAACCTTTATTTGATAACAAGGAAACTGATATGATATTACACGTTAAGCTTGGTACAAAATAACAGTTATGTAAAACCAAAATATGTCCACTCGTCAATCCTAGGTGATAATCCCCGACGGACGCAACTCCCACGCTAGCTCCGTTAGCAACCCTGAGGATCATATCACCTTCCTTCAGCACTCTACGGTTTCTCAGTGCCTGCAATGAATTGCAAATATGAGATCCTGATCCGGTATCCAATACCCAGGAAGTAGAGTTGATCGACAGACAATTCTCAATTACAAACACACCTGAAGTCGAAGCCACAGCTTGCTTCGGTTCCTGGTTCTTGGCGATCCACGCCTTGCAATCCTTCTTCCAGTGCCCTTTCCTGTGACAATGGAAGCACTCATCCTGGCCAACTATCGGTACTGCTATCTTTTTCTTTCCCTTCTTTCCCACCTTACTAACACCTCCTCTAGGTTTGGGTGCGGCCTTCTTCTTCCTTCCTTTGGCCCTAGCCTTGGACCCGGAAGAAGATGCACCGCCAACAAACATAGCGGGTGTTTCCCTTGCCTTCTGCAAGGTGCCCTCTGCACTCCTTAACATGTTCAGGAGTTCCGCAAGTTCAACTTCTTTTCCTTGAAGATTGAAGTTGAGGATAAACTGGGCGTAGGTGGGAGGAAGGGACTGGAGAATAAGGTCTGTATACAGCTCATTATCCAAAGTCGTCCCAAGGTCTGCGAGCTCTTCAATATAGCCGATCATCTGTAGGACATGTTCACCTACCGATGACCCGACAGCCAACCTCGCTCGAAACAATTTCTTAGAGGTCTCGTATCTTGCTATACGAGATTGCTCTCCATAAAGTTCCTTTGTATGGAGAAATATGCCATCGAGGGACATATCCTCGTGCCTCCTCTGATGTTCATTGTTCATTGAGGCAAGCACGATGCACTTGGCTCTCGCGCAATCTAAATCCCAGGTTTTGCGGATTTCCTTATCCGCATTGCTGGATTTGGGACCAGGGACAGCAGGTGCCGTAGCGGTGAGGACGTACCCCAGTTTGTCATAGGTCAAAGCCATTTTGACATTCCGCAGCCAATCTTTATAGTTTGGCCCCGTCAGTATATTTTTTTCTAAAAGTAACTTAAGTCCAGTCATTTTCAGGGTCGCTGCAATTAGGAGAGAGAGAAGAAAACTCTTTAGCATGATGCTCTTGCAAGTTTAGAGTGGTTTTTAGTTTATCTAAACTGGATGGCTCCCACTGTTTCTCGAATCCTTCCTCAAACCATAAAAGAAGAATTAGCCAGGACTATTCTCACCGTACAATACTTGCTTAACCGTTCAGCCAGGCCAGTGTCGATACTTCGAGGGAGGTTTTCCAACGCTTTCGCGAAGTTCCTTAATTAAATAACCTCTTTTCTCTGGGGGCGTAACCCCGCTGACACCTTTCTGGACACCTACTAGGTTTATAGCATTGATCGTTAAGTGACGAATATCCTGATAAGTAGCATATACTCACAGTAGGATCGGGATCCAAATATCATCGTATGATAATGTTGAAGGAATCCTACCAACATTCATCAAACTCCAAATGGTATGCATCTCTTTGCAAATTTCAGTTTCTTTAGAAATTCCCGATATAAATTTCTGCCCCATGCTCTTATGACCTTGGCGTTAGGTCAAAATGTCATAAGTCACATGTCAAGTTCTACCCATCATTATCTTGTCAATTTGAACCCATCCGTATATATCCTTGACGTTCGGCCAAAATGATAATACGACTGTCCCAAACTAACTCATCTACCTATGCAACAAATGAATACCCAGTAGCTACCAAACACTATGCCTTGGCGTTAGGTCAAAATACATAGCTTGAATACTACTGAATACCCAGATGAAATGACGGAGGGCTACGAATGGTTTTGGCAAAACCGTGAACGTAGTGAACTTGATATAACCGAAGGAACCTGATAGCTTTTAAAAGGAGTGGTTAAAGCTCCGCATTTAAAAATATCTGTTTTTAAAATTAACCGAGTGGTTTGTTTTAAATTGTTCCAACGATTTAAACTTTGGTTTGTTTTTCTTTGCATTATAGATAATGCGTCCCATCATTAACCTATCATTGCAGAAAACAACGAAAATACAACGTCCTCTTATGCCATCCGCATTCGCCACGGGGTCCCGTCATCACCCGTTAGGTTACTTAACTAACGACAGAGCGGGGGCTGGGCTAGCGCGGGTGTAAAACATAAGTGACGTCTAAATAGCTATCATAAATATAGATATTTTACATTCGTCTGACGCAATGATATACATTCCAGAACACAGATAAACAATATTGGATTTGCAAGCAATCTGTATTTCTTTTGAGCCTGCAAGAAAAGACAGATTACACAGTTGTGATGAATAGCCGTTACCCCACCCTCGACCCCTACGGGTACGGCAAACTACCCGCCCGGCAGTTTGTGTACCCCACCTTGGGTCAGTCCTAGGAGCAAAAACAGTAAAATGAAATAATACAACGGTGGCTACAACCGCAACCTGGATGTGCCCCGCAAAAATAATATTACAACAAATTACATTTACAACAAATGAATTAAACAATAACCCATTGCAAACCCCGGCTATACACCACAACAGTCCAATACAGTTTATATGCACAAACAGATATAACCATTACAGAAATGTGCAACCCCCTGCCAACCGACATACTAGCAGTTAGGGGAGGTTTACGAACACATTAAACAATCACAGATATAATCCAATATGCAAATACTGTACAATTTCGATCGATTAAACATCTTTAATATTGCTCCAAAAACTGCTCTGTAAACTGGAAACCTGAGCAAAATTAAAATATACCAGAAAACACCAAATACCAGAGAGGACCCACACATGAAAAATGAGTCCATGACTCGGCAAGTCGGCCGCGGAACAGCGGCGGCTCAGTAGGGAACCGCAGCGCTTCCGCGGCTCTTTAGCCGATTCATGGGCTCAAATTTCATCGGTGTTCTCCTGGACCCTTTTCAAGCTTTCTGAGTGACCCTGAAAAATTTTTAGACTTCATTTTAATTTCGACAGAAACTTGACAGATTTAGGGTTTTCCGGCTTCGTTTTTCCGTTCGAAATTCGTACAAATTTGCAATTAAGTTATTTATTGTTTAGCGAGGCTCTGATACCACTGTAAGTCGATGTACTACACCCCAATACTTGTGGGGAGGCGGAAATTTCAAAAAACGATCTTGTTTAGTGAACGAACATCGACTAACCGCTTAAATCGAAGCTAAACTATAAATAACCGTACACAAAGAGTTTTATAACTATTGTGTTTAGGGATTATACCTAATGAAACTAGTCCTTCGTCTTTACGATCTCCTCGTCCTCCTCGGCCTTCTCTTTGTAGTAGACGATCCACCCGAGAGCAAAACTCCAAGCTTAGCCTCTAAACTTGAGGCAACTAACCTTCTTGGATTGCTAATCAAAGAAGATAGAATGAAATAGAGTGATGGTTATGGATTGTTTAGTCTAACTAATCCTAGATCTCAACACATGAGGGTGAGGATTAGTCTTTTGAAGAGAGAGAGCTTGAGGAGAGAGAATGTGAATAATATTATATTGAATAAGTTATGAGTATCATAATATATATGAAGCATTATCTAATAATAAGAAAAGAATAAAGAGTGATGAATAATCATGCTTCATAAAATATCTAGTGGTGATTCATTAGCATGAGTCATTAAGCAATAAATGTGCATTAATGAGATGAATGAATCACCACCATGACTCATATAACTCATTCAATGAATATGACACATAACCCTCCTTAGTCACCATCTTCTAGAAGCTTCTCGTACAATTACGAGAACGCCCCTCCGATCCGCAAAAATACGGAAAAACTTTAGACTGTAAAAATCCAATAACCGGATACCAGTAACTGGCTTAAACCAAAGCCGACTGGTAAAAACTGTCCGAAAGTCGTACGCGCGTAAACGCACGTATGCGTCCGAACCCTTTGTCGCAAAACCATGCAACCTCTATATCGTTTCGCCTGGAATAGGAAACTCTCTGTGTGGGACTCTAGAGACTCGACTACTATGCTGGTAGTGGGTTTAACCACAGACCGCAAGCGGCACTAGCTGTACGTAACGGTCCCCAGGTAGTTGTCGATAAGAAGGCCGATGAGGAAACCCATCCGAACTCCTACTGAGTCTGATGTGACAATCTCCATACAGTCCGGTCCGTTCGTCCAAGACTATCGCATATCGGGCCTAGGGGGGCGGCAAGCGTTAGTCCCCTAATAGCGGTATAAGTCGTGTCGGAGCGAAGCCCATTACACCCTGAGAAACTACTGGAACCTACCAGCAAATCTCGCTTGCCCTGGCCAGGGACTTTGCGTAATGGCTCTCTGACACAGCACGATATCTACTCCCAATACCGGGAGGGACGAATCCTGTCTAACCGCCACTGCCTCCAAGTGCTCGGGACTGCACCCAACTGCTACCTGTTTGCACGACTCCTTTGAGCCGTGGTAGGGTAGCAATCTAAGAACAGTGGGACACACTCGAGGCGAAGTAGCAGTGTCAAGTCTGCGGACTATGCTGTACTCATGTCACCTGGGAACTGCTCACTGACGACTGGTATCAAACCAACCAACAGTTCCCTGTGAGTCCTGTCCGGTGTACCCGTAACCTAACGAGCACCTGCATACTATCTCCAGTACGACGTACTGACGGCTGTGGGACAGACCATCTCCCCAACTGGGATGAGAAGCGTACACACTAGTCTACTCCGGAGTATCGATGCTCTGTCTCGATAATCCAACGACCAGGGACCTGAATAAGGATGTGCTTGTAGACTACCCAGCCCCCACTAGTGTGACTGCCATCACAACGCTGGTAGACAAGCAAGATCCTAAGAGCTCTATCAATACGTACACTCACATATTAAGATAGAAAAACCAAGTAGCATACTACCATGTTTAGCAAGACTGTTATATACATGTGAATATCCCAAGCTTCCATTAAGTAATATACAAACTAGTATGATACAGTAATGGCCTTCTAGGGCATAAACACTAACAGTGTCTAGGGGTGGTATTTATAGGGTAAGGGTAGGGTTAGGATTAGGTGAAGGTGTCACGTCCCGCTTCCCGGTATACGGCGAAGAGGACGGGACTGGTCCGCTACGTATTTACTCTGAAGTAAATACGCTAAGCGTATCTAAACAATATAAATGTAAATACACAAGAGACAAGATATATAAACTGAACAGCAACTTTATTTATTAACATTCTTTTGTACAATGCATGAAAAGTAAATACAACTGAAATAAAAGCGATGCCTAAACAATGGCATAACAGGAAAGTAAAGTACTGAAAGGAAATGTGTACAATAAAACTATAGCTCTGGGTCTTCAGCAAACTGATCCAAGTCTTCAGCAGTAGGCTCGATCTCTGACGTGTCCAAAGTACCTGACGACATTCAAAGAAGAAAGAAAGAGAATGTCGTCAGCGAACAGGTCGCTCGGTAAGTCCCAAAGATAAGAGGAAAGTAGAATAGACAGAATAAGAAGGTATCTTTTAAAGTTGTATTATCTTGTTGTAATGTTGTATTAACGCTGTTGTTTGTAGCTTGGTACAGAAGAATGTCAGTGTATACGAGAGGAGTCTCTATATGCCAAAGACTAGAGGCAAGTATAGCACAAGGAACCGTTTATGCCACGGTACAACAGCAACTGGATTTATGTTAGGTGTATTAAGTCTTACAGTCTCGTGCCACTTCTAACACCTTCCTTACCAATCTACCCCTTAAACCCCGCGATGTCTTGTTTGTTATTTTTGTTTTGTAAATTATATTGATGGTATAATTGATTGACTGACCGAAACCATGATATCAGTAAACGGATGTAGCCGTAGAATCATGTAAATAGAATGTATATCCATGGTTCGGTTCAGTCAAGTTGTATAAATTGATAATTGGATTCATGGATTCATGTTGAATTGTAATATTGAAGATTTGTAGATTGTAGATTATAGATTGTAAAGTGTACTTGAATCATATTCAAGTCAGATTATAATGAGACTCCCTCTGAGTCAGAAAAGTAAATTAATGTCCTGATTGTTTTTTATGTTATCGGTAACCGCTGCATATGGACGGCAGGATTTGTGTCTTTTTCAAAGACGATTACCGTATTGATAACACCACTATTAAGTTGTCTATCTTAAGTAGGAAAGCACCCACTTCTCCGACTCCCTGAGGCTCAAGAGATTGGTCCCGCTTAAACCTATGTTTACTGGGGTCCTTAGGGTAATTTATAAAACTTGAGGAGGTTTTATGTAAAAATACTTTTATATACTTTTCAAAATACACCTCAAGCATTTATTATTCGTCTTTAGAGTTGTAATGAATGTGGATTTTATATTGTGATATTTCTAGTGAAAATATCCTAATTTCATAATTAAAGGCATTTATTTATAATATTGGTTTTTCATGGAATTCATGGTATTTGTGTAAAATTGATTCTTGTGATATTGTAGAAAAGGTGGAATATTTATAATGCTTCAAAAATAGATATGTTTATATTATATATACATATATTTATATGAAAATAATTTTTTGTATATATCTATAATATTCTAGAAATCTCGTTTTCTTAAGATGTCGTATTTTAAATCTTTCGAGACCGAATACTCCTTGCGGAGGTCTGAATCTCGCACTACTAAGCCAGAGGATGTGCGATAATCCGCACCATCCCGAACGGGTTCCCCAATTGGGTTGTAGCGGCGCTTTGTAAAGATTTGTATAAATACTAATCATTAAGGAAAAACGGTTTTATTAATTATGGTATTTATTTGTAAAGATGTCTATTTCCCGTATTCTATGTTCTAAAGTCTCCTAAGTCAACTAGACTGCTCCTAACTGGTCCAAAGCGACAAGTTGTGAGATAGCTCAAATCGTCTCTTTACCGCCAATTGTGGCCAGGTAAGTACAAGTGAAGAAAGGAGGGATCCGCTCACGAATCACCGTGAGACGGGCCTTTTAAAATTACCTTTCTCACTAGTCTAGCCTAGGCACCACAAAGTCAGGTTTAGATAAACGACTGAATGCCCACAACCTTTCTTTGTCCTAATGAGTGCGACGGTCCTTAATTGGCTGAGTCTAGATATTTTTTATTAGTTCAAAGGTTATTTATTTGTAAAGATGTATCAATACTAAATGTTTTAGAAATGGTTTTATTAAGTAAAGGGTATTTAAATGAAATTTTTTGTTTTCCCGTATTCTAAGTTCTCGAGGGTATCGTGTTATGTTGCATATGAGTGTGTGAGGAGGTAGGTCATTGCCTCGTGGTCTATTTAAAGGTATAACAAGTTTAATGAAGTTAAATGTATAATTGCAACAATGTGGTATTTAAATAAAAAATACGATAAAGTGAAATAGCCATCATTTTATGAAATGAAA
Organism: Agapanthus africanus; assembly: GCA_030015575.1. Classification (NCBI taxonomy): domain Eukaryota; kingdom Viridiplantae; phylum Streptophyta; class Magnoliopsida; order Asparagales; family Amaryllidaceae; genus Agapanthus; species Agapanthus africanus. The sequence goes on along the minus strand of JASDDO010000029.1, from coordinate 335,049,117 downwards.
CTTGATCAATTTGGTTGATTAGTGTTTAATAGTCAACATGAGGGAGTTTAAGTATAATTGTATCAACGAGAAGTGAAGTTTTATAAGAAAACCGGATCGGAAATCGGATTTGTTCCGATTCCGTCGGGTTTTGTAAATCCGTATTTTAGAAAAGAAAAGAGAGCTAGAATTTGGGGACTTACTGATTTAGGAAAACAAGAAGAGGGAGATTGATCGGAAAGAGTCGCCGGTGCGTCGCTTCGTCACCGGGAGCTCCTAGAATGATCGTCGGAAGTTCGCCGGGAAATTCATCGTAGCTTCTCCTCGTGCTCGATTTCAAAGTACACTAGCTTTCTTGGAATTTTTAGAGAGTTGGCTCAGAGTTTAGGGTGAGGGGGTAGTGTGTAGGGTTGGTATTTATAGGGTTAAGCTAGGATTAGGGTAGATGAAAGGTTAAAATGAAAAATGTGATAAAATGCATTAAAAATGTATTAAAAGTGGAGTAATTGGGGTTTTAAAAGAGCTCTGGAAATAGTTTGAGGCTAAAATTTTGCAGGTGCATAGGGAATGTGAAAATACATAATTTTCATGTTGGGGTCGTTGCCGGAATCGACCGACTCGGGGTGACTCGGTCGTGACTCGGTCGGAGGACTGAATCGGCCGAGTCGAGGACGATTTGGTCGATTCCCGGCCGAGTTGGGCAGCCGGGATCCCCCCCGATGGTTCATCTAACATCTGGCAATGCTACATTTTTGGGTGTAGTGAGGTTTTTATGAGATATGCACGTGTAAACCCTTGGTATTCTAAAGGTTTTAAAAAAATCAATATTAAAAATAATGTGGGTATGGGATTTGAACTCCGGTGGCTTGGTCCAGCAGTGCATGGTCTTACCAATGAGGTACAAGCTCCTTCTTGTAATTATGGTGTGAGATAAATACTTAAAGTGATAACAACAACATTAAATCCTCCAAGTATACCTTAAATTTAAATCAAATTTATGTACACTAAAAATGGAGTTGTTACAGTCTACCCTCCTTACAAAAAATTCGTCCTCAAAATTTACAACTTTTATTTGAGTACTAGTTTACAAAGAGGTGAGAATATCTTGCACGCATTTCATCTTCCCTTTCCCAAGTGGACTCTCCTGGAGTGTCTTTCCTCCACATCACTCGGACCAAGTTAACTTCCTTGTTCCGAAGTGTCTTCACTTTCCTGTCCAGGATCTCCACAGGTTGTTGCTCACAAGACAAGTCGGGCTGTATAGTGAGCTCGAAATGATCAAGAACATGGCTGGGGTCACTCACATACCTTCTAAGTTGGGATATGTGGAACATATTATGCACTCCTTCCAATGAGGGTGGAAGCACTAAGCGGTATGCCACTTCACCGACTCGTTCGAATATGTTGAACGGTCCAATATATCTCGGACTTAATTTACCCGTCTTCCAAATTGGATCACTCCGCGGTTCGGAGATATCTTCAAGAATACGTGATCTCCTGGCTGGAACTCCAAGTGTCGTCTCTTTGCATCAGCCCAGTGCTTCTGTCGATCTTGGGCTATGTGCATCCTTTCCCTGATAGTACGAATTACATCAATAGTCGCTACTATCATCTCTGGTCCAAGAAGTTCCCTATCTCCGATTTCGTCCCAACTTAATGGTGATCGACACTTCCTTGTATACAATGCTGCAAAATGTTCCATTCCTATGCTTGCTTGGTAGCTGTTGTTGTACGAAAACTCCACAAGATGTAGGTGATCTTCCCACGATCCTTTGAAGTCTAACATATATGCTCTGAGCATATCCTCTAAGATCTGAATAGTTCGCTCAGACTGACCATCTGTTTGTGGATGATAAGTCGTGCTGAAGTTCAGACTTGTTCCCAAGCTCGCTTGCAGACTCTGCCAAAATTGCGATCGGAACCTGGTGTCATGATTGGAGACAATGCAGACTGGTACTCCATAAAGTCTCACAATTTCCTGTATGAGTTCGAGTTCATGGGTATCAAAGATAGTACATTATGAAGAGTTTAAATCTTTAAATAGATTATTACCTCCATGTACTTCTTTGCTAGTGTCTCAGTTGATTGGCCAACTCGAAATGGGATGAAGTGAGCCGACTTTGTGAGTCGATCCACAATGACCCATACGGCATCGTTACCCTTTGTGCTGCGAGGAAGAGAAGTCACAAAATCCATCGTGATGTGTTGCCACTTCCATTCTGGGATTGGTAACGGTTGAAGTAATCCAGCTGTCCTGTGATGTTCAGCCTTTACTTGCTGACACACCAAACATTTTGCAACACTTCTGGCTACTTCACGCTTCATTCTATGCCACCAATAATTCAGACGTAGATCTTTGTACATTTTGGTACCTCCAGGGTGTACTAAATAGGGAGAGTTGTAAGCTTCTTTCATTAACTCTTCCCGAACATGACCTTTTGGTACACACAATCTGCTGCCGTATCTCAAAGATCCATCTTCATGGATGATGAAGTCTGTTCTGAGTCCATTCTCCACTTGTTCTCTGATCTTTTGCAACTTAGCATCACTTGCTTGAGCTGCTTTGATCTGATTGCCAATGGTTGATTGAAATTGTAAATTCATCAAACTTGAAGCTTTACCTGGCATGACTACTTCAATCTCCATCTGATGCAAGTCTTGTTGAAGCGTCCACTGAGCGGTGAGATTCATCGATAATGGTTGGCGACTAAGTGCATCAGGTACCACATTCACCTTCCCTGGGTGATATTGTAAGTTGATGTCAAAGTCCGCCATGAGTTCTAACCATCTTCACTGCCGCATATTCAACTCCTTCTGAGTAAACACGTACTTCAGTCTCTTATGATCTGTGTAGATGTTCACTCGTTCACCAAGTAGATAATGGCGCCAAATGTTGAGAGCAAAGATGACGGCTGCCGGCTCCAGGTCATGCGTCGGATAATTGCGCTCATGAGTCTTCAGTTGTCTTGAAGCATAAGCCACAACCTTACCGTGCTGATGTAGAACACATCCTAATCGCTTACCGAATGCATCGCAATGCACTTCGAATCCTCCAAATTGATCCGGTATGACGAGAATAGGTGCTGATGTCAACCTTGACTTGAGTTCTACGAAAGCTTGTTCGCATGCTTTTGACCACACAAAATCTTCATCTTTACGTGTGAGCTTGGTCAGGGGTGTTGCTATCTTCAAAAAGCCTCAATGAACCTTCTTTAATATCCAGCTAAACCCAAGAAACTCCGAATGTCCTTCACTGACTTTGGTGTAGGCCATTCGTTAACTGCTGAAACCTTCGCTGGATCCACAGAGATTCTATCACCTGATACGATATGTCCAAGAAAACCAACTTGCTTTAGCCAAAACTCGCACTTGTTGTACTTGGCATAGAGCTGGTGTTGTCGAAGAGTTTCAAAGACAATTCGTAGGTGTTCAGTATGTTCTTTCCGACTCTTAGAATACACCAGAATGTCGTCGATGAAGATGACAACAAACATGTCTAAGTACTCCCGGAAAACTTGATTCATTAGGTTCATGAATATTGCTGGTGCGTTGGTCACTCCAAATGGCATTACTAGAAATTCATAATGTCCATAGCGAGTTCTGAAAGCTGTTTTATGAATATCAGCTTCCTTGACCTTCACCTGATGATAACCTGAACGAAGATCCAATTTAGAGAACACACAAGATCCACTTAGCTGATCGAATAAATCGTCGATGCGCGGGAGTGGATACATGTTCTTTATAGTGACTTCGTTCAAGGCTTTGTAATCGATGCACATTCTGTATGAACCTTCCTTCTTCTTCATAATTAGTACAGGTGATCCCCAACTTGAAGTGCTGGGACGAATCCATCCTTTCGCCAGCAATTCATCCAACTGTGTTCGGACTTCCTTCAAACCTTCTGGACTTAAACGATAGGGTGCTTTGATCACCGGTTGGGCTCCTGGTACTAAATCAATACCGAATTCAAGAGCTCGATAGGGAGGCAAACCTGATATATCGTCAGGAAACACATCGTCGAACTCTCGAACCACATCTGGCCTTGATTCTTCCTCCGCTTGAGCTGCTGCAACTACTGCTTCCCTTGGCTTCACTTTGTAGGTACTTGGCTCTAGGGTACGGTCTCCGCTTTTGAAGTAGAAGATCGGATGGTCTGGAATCTTGAATACTACCCTCCTTTGACGACAGTTGATGGTAGCATAAAAAGTTCCAAGCCAATCCATACCTAGAACCACATCGAAGTTCGGTATGTCTAACACTTTGAAGTCAGCATAAAACTCTCTGCTGCAGATGATGACTGGACGCAAGCTGTATCCCATAGTTGCCTTTAGAACGCCATTTCCTGAACTGACATTCCAGCTGGATACAAGTGGTGATACTGAAATCGCATGGGTTCGGACGAACCGCTGTGACATAAAGCAGTGAGATGCTCCAGTATCAAACAGTGCTAGTGCAGGTATTGAGGATACTAAGATTGTACCTAAGGTATGTAGGATATGTTTTAGGTATAGGGAAAAGCATGTAGATAAATAGCAATACTGAAAGAAAGGTTTGAGAAGAAAAGTTTACCAGTGATAACTTGGCCAGTGGCATCAGCATCTTCCACGGTCATCATGAAAGCCTGGCGCCTTGGTACATTCCTCCTGGCCTGAGGAGCATTCCTCATAACGTTCCTTTGAGCTTGATGGAACTAACGAGGAGGTGGTGTAGCGTGTGGTCCTCTGGGTGGTGCAGGTAGTGCAAGTCTTGGAGCAAGTGCTTGGATGGCCGGGCGCTGTGGATAATTGTTTGCTGGCCTGGGTGCAACAATTGGATTTTGTTTATGAATACAAGACCCAATACCATGAGTAGCTGAGCCCCAGATCAAGCAAAGGTTGTTCTCACGCCGACAATCTTTTGCCAAATGCCCATTTCTCTTGCAGTAGTTACAAAAGGCTAGGCTGGGCCTGTTGATTGGTGCTCCTGGACGTCTTGGCACAAAAGGTGGTCTGGACGAGGCTCCTCCTGCCATCTGGTTGGCAGGGCGCTTAACTCCTGCAGACTGAGGTCTGCCCCTCGCTTTTATCACTGCCTCATAACCGCGGGCAGCTTCCAGAGCATCTTCATGAGTCAGAAATTTCCCTGTGGCTAGTGCAGCTTGAATTTCCGTGTCCAAACCTTGTTGAAAGTGACGGGCTCTGATATCATCCGTCGGTATCAAGTGTGCCGCGAATCTGTTTAAAGGATTGTGTTAGCTGTGTAGTATGTGATATTTAAAAATTGAACTTTTGTGACATATCTTACCGACTTAGCATGGTGAATTCAGCGTCATACTCATCTACTGACTTGTCCCACATCAAACCTTGTTGTAGATGAAAGAACTACTGTTCCATGGTAAACCTGGCAGTCACAGGGAAGTACTTCGCGTCGAACTTATCACGAAAAGTCTTCCATTCAATAGTCTGTTCAAGACGGCTTTCTTCCGCCTTCCACCAGTTGCGAGCATTGTCCGTGAGCTGCAGTTTCGCCACACGGACCCAAGCTATGTCTGGCACTTATGCTGCTGCCAGATCATCCTCTATGCTTTGTGCCCATTCCTCTGTTTCAAGTGGGCTTCTCTTTCCGGAGAACTGCTTAGAATGTAAAGCCCTGAATTGCTTTACCCTAAGTGCGTCAGTCTCGGGACGGTTTAAGAGTTGTTGCTGTCCCTCAAGGAGGCTGCGGATTGCCTCAAGCAGAACTGTTTGCTCTGTGGGTGGAGAAAGAACAGTAGGCACAATGGGTAGTGGAGGTGGAGTGTTGTTGAAGTTGGCGCTTGTGTTGTTTGGTGAATCCATAACCTTGAAGAAAAATTTAGGTTAGGACAGATTCAAGTACATGAAATAATAAGATTCAAGCAATATGAAATTGTAAGATTCAAGGAACATGAATTGTAAAGAATGTTTTAGTTGCTGGTTCTTGTGTTATATTGCTTAGGTTGTTCACGCAGAACAGAACTGCATGATAGAGTTTCATACAGCTCTGACCTGTATGGGCCACCAACAAAACCTGTCACGCCCCGCTTCCCGGTATACGGCGAAGAGGACGGGACTGGTCCGCTACGTATTTACTCTGAAGTAAATAGGCTAAGCGTATCTAAGCAATATAAAAGTAAATACACAAGAGACAAGATATATAAACTGAACATCAACTTTATTTATTAACATTCTTTTATACAAAATGGCTAAAAAGGAAGTTAAGAAAGCTGTTCGGGAAGCTAAATCTAAAGTCTACAAGGAGGTGTACGAGAAATTAGACACTAAAGAGGCTGCAAATGATATATACCGGATAGCTCGAATGCGGGAAAGGAAGACTAGAGACTTATGTGCGGTGAAGTGTGTCAAAAATGAAAATCAGAAGGTTTTAGTTCGAGATGAGGATATCAAGGAAAGATGGAGAGATTATTTTGACAAATTGTTCAATGAGAGCTTTACTAAGAATTTGGATGGACTTGTCATTCAATCTCAAGATATAAATCATGATTTCATGCGTAAAATAAGACTTCCTGAGGTTAAAAAAGCTTTGAACAGAATGGGTTTAAGAAAAGCGGTTGGTCTTGACGGGATTCCTATCGAGATTTGGAGATTCTTAGGAGAAATAGGCGTTAAATGGCTGACAGATCTGTTTAATAAGATTTGGCAGACAAAAAAGATGCCAAATGAATGGAGGAAAAGTATCCTTGTACCTATCTACAAGAATAAGGGTGACATTCAAAGTTGCTCAAACTACCGTGGAATAAAACTGATGTGTCACACCATGAAACTTTGGGAGAGAGTGATTGAACATAGGCTAAGGAAGGATATTAAGATAACAGAGAACCAATTTGGGTTCATGCCTGGACGATCGACGACAGAGGCGATTCATTTGCTTCGTCAACTTGTCGAGCGCTTTCGAGAGAGGAGAAGAGATTTGCATATGATATTTATTGATTTAGAAAAAGCGTACGACAAGGTACCTAGAGAGGTATTATGGGGGACAATGATGAAGAAGGGGGTCCCCGTAAAGTATATTGACATAATCAAGGATATGTACGACGGAGTAGTGGCAAATGTCAGAACTTGCGGCGGCTTAACAAGTGATTTTTCGATTACTATTGGTTTACATCAAGGATCTGCATTAAGTCCATTCCTGTTTACCATCGTGATGGATGAGCTTACTAGAACTATCCAAGATGAGGTCCCTTGGTGTATGCTATTCGCTGATGATATTGTTCTAGTAAATGAGACAAAAGCAGGGGTTAATGCCAAATTGGAATTATGGAGGCAAACATTGGAATCTCGGGGATTCAGATTGAGCAGGTCCAAGACAGCATATATGCACTGCAAATTTAGTAGCCAGAGAAGTCAAAACCATATTGGTATAACATTGGAAGGGCAAGAGATATCACCGAGCGACCAGTTTAGATATCTAGGTTCCATCATCCAAAGGAATGGGGAGATCGATAGTGATGTTAATCAAAGGACCAAGCTGGTTGGTTGAAATGGAGGAGTGCAACAGGGATTTTGTGTGATCGTAACTTTCCGTTAAAATTGAAAGGGAAGTTTTATCGGAGCGCTATTCGTCCTGCCTTATTATATGGTACAGAATGCTGGGCTCCTAAGAAGCATCATACACAGAAGATGCACGTAGCGGAGATGCGCATGCTTCGTTGGATGTGCGGTAACACTAGAAAAGATAAGGTGCGAAATGAGGATATTCGTGCAAAAGTTGGTGTAGCACCCGTGGAGGAGAAGATGCGGGAAAACAGGCTAAGATGGTTTGGTCATGTGCGACGCAGACCTATGGAAGCACCAATTCGACGAATAGATACTCTCGATATGGGAAATGGCAAAAGGGCAAAAGGGAGACCGAAGAAAACATGGATGGAGGTGATACGAAACGATATGATTGCCAAAGGACTCAATGAAAGTATATTGTTCGATAGAATTGAGTGGAGACAGAGGATTCATGTGCTGGACCCGGCGTGATTCTCATGTTGGTTCATATATCCTACCCTATATGCTTGGGATAAAAGGCTCAGTTGTTGTTGTTGTTGTTGTTGTATTCTTTTATACAATGCAAGAAAAGTAAATACAACTGAAATAAAAGCGATGCCTAAATAATGACATAACAGGAATGTAAAGTACTGAAAGCAAACGTGTACAATGAAACTATAGCTCTGGGTCTTCAGCAAACTGATCCAAATCTTCAGCAGTAGGCTCGATCTCTGACGTGTCCAAATTACGTGACGACATTCAAAGAAGAAAGAAAGAGAATGTCGTCAGCGAACAAGTCGCTCGGTAAGTCCCAAAGATAAGAGGAAAGTAGAATAGACAGAATAAGAAGTTATCTTTTAAAGTTGTATTATCTTGTTGTAATGTTGTATTAACGTTGTTGTTTGTAGTTTGGTACAGAAGAATGCAAGTGTATATGAGAGGAGTCTTTATATGTCAGAGACTAGAGGCAAGTATAGTACAAGGAACCGTTTATGCCACAGTACAACAGCAACTGGATTCATGTTAGGTGTATTAAGTCTTACAGTCTCGTGCCACTTCTAACACCTTCCTTACCAATCTAGCCCTTAAACCCCGCGATATCTTGTTTGTTTTGTAAATAATATTGATGGTATAATTGATTGACTGACCAAAACCATAATATCAGTAAACGGATGTAGCCGTAGAATCATGTAAATGGAATGTATATCCATGGTTCGGTTCAGTCAAGTTGTATAAATTGATAATTGGATTCATGGATTCATATTGAATTTTAATATTAAAAATTTGTAGATTGTAAATTGTAGATTGTACTTGAATCATATTCAAGTCAGATTATAATGAGACTCACACTGAGTTAGAAAAGTAAATTCATGTCCTGATTGTTTTTGATGTTATCGGTAACCGCTGCACATGGATGGCAGGATTTGTGTCTTTTTCAAAGACGATTACCATATTGATAACACCATTATTAAGTTGTCTACCTTAAGTAGGCAAGCACTCACTTCTCCGGCTCCCTGAGGCTTAAGAGATTGGTCCCGCTTAAACCTATGTTTACTAGGGTCCTTAGGGTAATTTATAGAACTTGAGGGGGTTTTATGTAAAAATACTTTTATATAATTTTCAAAATACACCCCAAGCATTTATTATTCGTCTTTAGAGTTGTAATGAAATTGTGTTATTTCTAGTGAAAATATCCTAATTTCATAATTAAAGGCATTTATTTGTAATATTGGTTTTGCATGGAATTCATGGTATTTTAGTGTAAAATTGATTCTTGTGATATTATAGAAATTGTGGAATATTTATAATACTTCAAAAATAGGTATGTTTATGTTACATATACATATATTTATATGAAAATAATTTTTTGTATATATCTATAATATTCTAGAAATCTCGTTTTCTTAAGATGTCGTATTTTAAATCTGTCGAGACCGAATGCTCCTTGCGGATGTCTGAATCTCGCACTACTAAGCCCGAGGATGTGCGATAATCCGCACCATCCCGAACGGGTTCCCCAATTGGGTTGTAGCGGCGCTTTGCAAAGATTTGTATAAATACTAATCATTAAGGAAAAACGGTTTTATTAATTATGGTATTTATTTGTAAAGATATCTATTTCCCGTATTCTGTGTTCTAGGGTCTCCTAAGTCAACTAGACTGTTCCTAACTGGTCCAAAGCGACAAGTTGTGAGATAGCTCAAATCGTCTCTTCACCGCCAATTATGGCCAGGTAAGTACAAGTGAAGAAAGGAAGGATCCGCTCACGGATCACCATGAGACGGGCCTTTTAAAGTTACATTTCTCACTTGTCTAGCCTAGGCACCACAAAGTCAGGTTTAGATAAACGACTGAATGCCCACAACCTTCTTTTGTTCTAATGAGTGCGACAGTCCTTAATTGGCTAAGTCTAGAAATTTTTTATTAGCTCAAAGGTTATTTATTTGTAAAGATGTATCAATACTAAATCTTTTAGAAATGGTTTTATTAAGTAAAGGGTATTTAAATGAAAATGTTTGTTTTCCCATATTCTAAGTTCTCGAGGGTATCGTGTTATGTTGCATATGAGTGTGTAAGGAGGTAGGTCATTATCTCGTGGTCTACTTAAAGGTATAACAAGTTTAATAAAGTTAAATGTATAATTGCAACAATGTGGTATTTAAATAAAAAATACGATAAAGTGAAACAGCCATCATTTTATTAAATGAAACTTGATCAATTTGGTTGATTGGTGTTTAATAGTCAACATGAGGGAGTTTAAGCATAATTGTATTAACGAGAATTGAAGTTTTATAAGAAAACCGGATCGGAAATCGGATTTGTTCCGATTCCGTTGGGTTTTGTAAATCCGTATTTTAGAAAAGAAAAGAGAGATAGAATTTGGGGACTTACGGGTTTAGGAAAACAAGAAGAGGGAGATTGATCGGAAGGAGTCGCCGGTGCGTCGCTTCATCGCCGGGAGCTCCTAGAATGATCGTCGGAAGTTCGCCGGGAAATTCGTCGTAGCTTCGCCTCGTACTCGATTTCAAAGTACACTAGGTTTCTTGGAATTTTTAGAGAGTTGGCTCAGAGTTTAGGGTGAGGGGGTAGTGTGTAGGGTTGGTATTTATAGGGCTAGACTAGGGTTAGGGTAGATGAAATGTTAAAATGAAAAATGTGATAAAATGTATCAAAAAAGTATTAAAAGTGGAGTAATTGGGTTTTAAAAGAGCTCTGGAAATGGTCTGAGGATAAAATATTGCAGGTGCATAGGGAATGTGAAAAAACACAATTTTCATGTTGGGGTCGTCGCCGAAATCGGCCGACTCGGGGGTGACTCGGCCGTGACTCGGTCGGAGGACGGAGTCGGCCGAGTCGAGGCCGATTTGGCCGATTCCCAGCCGAGTCAGGCGGCCGGGATACCCCCCGACGGTTCATCTAATCTCTGGCAATGTTACATTTTTGGGTGTAGTGGGGTTTTTGTGAGATATGCACGTGTAAACCCTTGGTATTCTAAAGGTTTTAAAAAAATTAATACTAAAAATAATGTGGGGTATGGGATTTGAACTCAGGTGGCTTGGTTCAGCAGTGCAAAGTCTTACCTGTAACAACCCTAAATTTCACATACAAGTTTTTACAAAAAAATTTCAAAAATCCATAAAGGGTATTTATTACCTTAGCACAAGACTTAAGTAATTATTTTATTTTTAATTACAAGTTACAAGAATGTAATAACTTTATTTTTTGTGTACAAGAAATTACTTTAAAGTTAATGTATACTTGAAGTATTTACTCTTGCTGCTATCATTTTAAATAATTAATTCACACCATAATTACAAGAAAGAGCTTGTAGCTCATTGGTAATACCTTGTATTGCTGATCCAAGCCACCAGAGTTCAAATCCCCTGCCCTATATTATTTTTAATATTTATTTTGTTTTAAATTTTTTTGAAGCCCAACAGTCCACGCACCATAACTCCCAAAATTCCTACTGAACCTGAAAATCTAAAAATACCAGAAGCCACACCTGACGACCCTCCACCCCCTGGCACCCTGAGTCGGCCGGCGGATCGGCCGACTCGGGCCGGTGCCGCCGACCGGACGGTCGAGTCGTCAACTAAAAAGTTGTGACTTTTCACTTGCCCAACTCCCCTGCACACTCCATTTAATTGGATCGGTTCCAGAGAACTAAATATATCATATTTACTCCAATTTTTAATGATTTTTATAAATTTTTACATTTTTTAATTAAAAACCCTTCATCTATCCTAACCCTAGCCTAACCCTATAAATACCACCCCTACTCTCTACCCTCTCACCCTAAAATTCTGAGCCCACTCTCTCAAAAATTTCCAAGAATCGTGTACTTTGAAAACGAGCTCGAGGCGAAGCTCCGGCGAACTTCCGGCGATCGTTTTAAGAACTACCGTCGACGACGCAACACATCGGCGCTTCTCTTAATTCCCTCTCACTCTCTTGTGCGATTTAAAACCCGTATGTCCCATTTTCTATATAAAAATACGGATTTACAAAAACCGATGGAATCGAAACAAATCCGATTTTCGATTCGGTTTCTTATAAAACTTCACTTCTCGTTAAAACGATTATGCTTAAACTCTCTCATGTTGACTATTAAACACCAATCAACCAAATTGATCAAGTTTCATTTCATAAAATGATGGCTATTTCAATTTATCGTATTTTTCACTTAAATACCATATTGTTTCAATTCTATATTTAACTCCATTAAACTTGCTATACCTTTAAGTAGATCACGAGATAACGACCTATCTCCTCACACACTCACCTACAACCTAACACGATACCCTCGAGAACTCAGAATACGGAAAACAAACATTTTCATTTAAATACCCTTTACTAAATAACGTCATTTCTAAAAGATTTAGTATTGATACACTTTTTAAATAAATACCACTTATTATAAAAATACGATAAGTTATGGACATCAGTCGTTTATCTAAACCTGACTTTGTGGTGTCTAGGCTAGGCAAGTGAGAAAGGTAACTTTAAAAGGCCCGTCTCATGGTGATTCGTGAGCGGATATCTTCTTTCTTCACTTGTACTTACCTGGCCACAATTGTCGGTGAAGAGGCGCTTTGAGGTATCTCACAACTTGTCGTTTGGACCAGTTAGGAATAGTCTAGTTGACTTAGGAGACCCTAAAACATAGAATACGGAAAATTGACAAATAAATACCATTTACTTCATAAAACCGTTTTCTAAAAGATTTAGTATTTATACAATCTTTGCAAAGCGCCGCTACAACCCATTTTGGGGAACCCGTTCGGGATGGTGCGGATTATCGCACATCCTCGGGCTTAGTAGTGCGAGATTCAGACCTTCGCAAGGAGCATTCGGTCTCGAAAGATTTAAAATACGACATCTTAAGAAAATGAGATTTTTAGAATATAAAATATATATTAAAATTATTTTTGTATAAATATATGTATATTTATCATTAAAATATCTATTTTGTTATGATATAAATATTCCACCTTTTTCTAAAAATCACAAGAATCAATTTTACACTAAAATATCATGAATATTACAAATAAATACCTTTATTTATGAAACTAGGATATTTTCACTAGAAATATCACAATATAAAATCCACATTCATTACAACTCTAAAGACGAATAATAAATACTTGAGGTGTATTTTGAAAAGTATATAAAAGTATTTTTACATAAAACCCCCTCAAGTTCTATAAATTACCCTAAGGACCTTAGTAAACATAGATTTAAGCAGAACCAATCTCTTGAGCCCCAGGGAGCAGGAGAAGTGGGTGCTTGCCTATCTAAGGTAGACAAAGTAATAAAAACAATCAGGACTTCAATTTACTTTCTAATTGTCTGACTCAGTTTGAGTGTCAGTATAATCTGACTTGAATATGATTCAAGTACAATCTACAATCTACAATCTACAGTTTACAATCTATAATCTACAAGCTTCAATATTACAATTCAACATGAATCCATGAATCCAATTATCAATCTATAAAACTTGACTGAACCGAACTATGAATATACATTCTATTTACATGATTCTCCAGTTATTCCATTTATATGATTCTACGGTTACATCCGTTTACTGATATCATGGTTTCGGTCAGTCAACCAATTATACAATCAATACAATTTACAAGGCAAACAATACAATCAAAACACTACGGGGTTTAAGGGGTAGATTGGTACGGAAGGTGTTAAAAGTGGAACAAGACGGTAAGATTAAGACACCTAACATGAATCCAGTTGCTGTTGTACCGTGGCATAAACGGTTCCTTGAGTTTATGATACCTTAGTCTCCCGGGCAAGTGAGACTCCTCTCATATACACTGGCATACTTCTGTACCAAGCTACAAATAATAGCATTAACACTAAATACAACAATATAACAATATAATCCAACTGTAAAAGCTACTCTCTCTCTCTCTCTCTCTTACTCTCTGTCTATTCTATTCTTCTCTTATCTTTGGGACTTACAGAGCGATCTGTTCGCTGACGACATTCTCTTTCTTTCTTTTTGAATGTCGTCAGATGATTTGGACTCGTCAGAGATCGAGCCAACTGCAGAAGAATTGGAGCAGTACAGCGAAGACCCTGAGCTCTAGACATTGTACATTTTCCATTCAGTACTTTTCATTTCCTGTTATGCCATTGTTTAGGCATCGCTTTTATTTCAGTTGTATTTTCTTTTCATGCATTGTACAAAAGAATGTTAATAAATAAAAGTTGCTGTTTTTATTATATCTTGTCTCTTGTATACATTTTCTTTTATATTGCTTAGCTACGCTTAGCGTATTTGCTTCTGAGTAAATACGTAGCGGACCAGTCGTGTCCCCTTCGCCGTATACCGGGAAGCGGGGCGTGACATTACCAATGAGCTACAAACTCCTTCTTGTAATTATGGTGTGAGATAAATACTTAAAGTGATAACAGCAACATTAAATACTCTAAGTGTACTTTAAATTTAAATCAAATTTATGTATACTAAAAATGGAGTTGTTACAGAAGGGGTGTATTGAAAATTGTATTAATTTGTAATAAAAATAGGGTTTAATGGGATTTTAAAGAGCTCTGAAACCGATCCAAGGAATTAAAGTATGCAGGAGTGATGGGGAGGTGAAAAGGCGCAAATTTCGCGTTGGCGACTCGGCGGTCCGGCCGAGTCGCCGGCCGAGTCGGACCGAGTCCGGCCGGGGTCGGTCTCCGTGGGTCGGTCTTCTTTTGGTCTTCCCCCTGGTCCAGTTTGTTTTACATGTGTAGTGGGGTTTTTACGAGTTATGCACGTGTAGACCCTTGGACTTCTAAAAATTCAAAATAAAACAATATTAAAAATAATGTGGGGGTGGGATTTTAACTCTGGTGCTTTGGTTCAGCAGTGCAAGGTATTACTAATGAGCAACAAGCTCTTTCTTGTTATTAAAAAGCAAAACAAATTTATAAGTTGTGCTCAGGCAAAAATACCCCTTTCTGTATTTTTAAAAAAAATTGTACAGAAAGTTAGGATTGTTACAGAAAATATCTTCAAAATTTTTATCGATGGTTTGAGTGATAATTTCATCAGAAAGAAAGGAATCGATATCTATATTAATGGAATATGCTGATTCACTAGGACGGTTGAAAGTTCCAAGGTCAGTCTTTTGCGCACTAAAATTCAAAACACTCGATTCGTCAGAAATTATGGAGGTAGAAGACTCGAAGAGATTGACCCCCTCATTCTCAACAGAGTCTAAATGTGGTCTTTCAAGACTCTTAGAACTCGAAATATCGAAGCGTCGTTCATCAAAACTTGGTAGAGTTGAAAGAAGATTAGAAGAACCAAAAAAGTGGGTGATGAAATGTGTAAAAAATTTTGGGTGCCGAGCATTGTTGAACCAGAGGTGGGAGATGAAGGCTGAATATCATTCTGCTTATCGGATAGGTCGGTGATAAGAATAGGATCGGTTAATTGTACAGGAAGATATTCGTATTCAATAGAAGGGACATGATGGGTCGGAGAATCCAACTCATTTAACATAACGGGTTCATCTTAAACAATATTCTCATCACAGCTCTCACTAATATCTTCAGTCAAATCAAACGAACAGTTCTTTAAAAATTCATCAATTATACTATCCTCAATAGATAAATCACTTGGTTCAATTGACGGAGTTGGAAGGTTTGAAATATCAAGTGCAGTCGAATAAGAATCAGTTTGATTTGGACTGGTGTAAGACTCTCTTTCACACCCACTATTGGAAAAGTCAAACATGTTGTTCTCGGGCACCTCAGCACTTAGATTATTAAGCGGTTGATCATTGAATACATTCGGTTGGAGTGCAGGATGGAGGGTGTTGAGATCAAAAGAATTGGTTTTGGTTTGACTTTGATGGATCTCTTATTTTTTTTTCACTACTCAATTCCAACTCTACTTTAGGACTAGACATGATTTGTGAAGAAATTCCAATGAATGATTCTCTTAGTATCGGGGAACTTTCTAATTGATTTTCAGAAGTATTGTCTAGATAAGGTGAAAAAGTTGAGTACGGTTGGAATGTGTTTAATTGTTGGCTACGGGTGAGTTCAATGTGTTCCGCAATCGACATGCGTTTACGATTTGCCATATTAGCCTCAAGAGAAGTGTTAACAAGGGATGATTTTAATTGTTCTCTACGGGCGAGTTCAATGTGTTCCGCAATCGACATGCGTTTATGATTTGCCACATTAGTCTGAAGAGAAGTATCAATATGAGTTGGTTTTAATTGTTGGTTACGGGCGAGTTCAATGTGTTCCGCAATTAACATGCGTTTACGACTTACCCCATTAGCCTTAACAGAAGTGTCAACATGAGAGCGTGTGAAAGTTTGGTACTGTTGATAAGAATTAGAAGGGTGTATCCAAATTTCATAAACAGAATTAGGATCAACATTGTAATATGAAAAATATTGAGATTGGTTGGTTAGTTGACGACTGTCAATTGCTATTTGTTCAGCAATGGTCATGGGTGTAAAAGATGTCATATTCGCTTCAAAACGAGTATCAACATTTTCATATGGAAATGATTGTGATTGTTGTCCTAACAGTTTTGGATTAGTAAAAGGTATGAAACTTTGGTTACGAGCCTTCGCAATATACTCGGTGATGGACATGCGTTTAGAAGTTCTCTCACTAGTTTTAAACGGATTATCAACATAAGAAAATATTGAATTTTGAAGCGGTTGATAGGACCTTGCGTGAGGTGTCCAACTGTTGTTTTCCGCGTGCTCTATCCTATCTCTTAAAGACATGGTAAAGTCGAAATTTGTACCGAAATAATTACGAAAATAAGAAATATCCGGTTTTGAATAACAAAGCCCAACAAGAATTCGGCTGTTTGAGTTACCCATTATAAGAAAGTAAAAAGAGAAGAGTGTGAAATTGTAATGATTTAAGATCTTTTTGGAGTATAGAAATTATTTTGCTTCGAAAAAGGGACTTGACAAACGGGCACAAACAATACCTAGAACTAGGGTTACCTAGTTCAATTTACTAGACAGCTCCTAAACTTCCAAAGGGCAAATCACATGATCAATCTTCTACTACCTTCATATCAATTTTGTGGCTAGATAAGTCGGAGGTATCCGCTATACGAGTCACCGAAATAGCGGGTCTAATTAAGTAACCACTTTCCTTAGTGACACTTGCTTTAAACACCATAAGAGAAATGTGGATAAGCACTAAATTACCTGTGACCTTTTTTTGTCCCAATTGAGCGCGACAACCGTTAGAGGCTTGGTCTATATATTTTTTTTTTATTAATATAGGGTTATACTTATGCTCGTTTGTGATTTGTGGGGCATAGGAAGGGTGAGAAAATCTCCATCTAATTTGAATTTTGAGTTTATTGTCTTTTTATGTCCGTTTTAGATATGCAAAATAAACCAAAATCTAAAACACGCAAAGAAAATTTTAACGGCGATATTTGCAAAGACCATCACCCCAAAAGATATCATTTCCCAGCACTACGCCTTTGAGTGTGTGATGCTTGGTCATCTGCATTCAAAAAGATCAATTTCCTTTCTTATATATGAATTTCCATCAATTAAATCAGGTTACTTAATCTATGGTAAACCCAAAAGATAATCAAATGAGCTAAACATTAAATTACTAGCGTATATCATTCTATTAACATATAAGTAATTAAAATATTCTGTTGATATTGAAGCAATTTATAAAGTGAGAATAATGGAGAACCGGTGCTAAAAAAGAGAGAAATCCACGGTCAAAAGGTCAACCCACGCCAATTTCTTGGATGATCAATACAATCTATTTTGATTTTTATAGTTTAGAACATACATACATCAAATTCTGTGTGCTTATAAATCTTTTACCACTGATACTCGATTAAAAATGTTTTATTATAGGAAACCGTCCCCACTCCATAAAAGAGAGAAAGAATTATGAAATAAATACATTTGGTGTTAAAGATCAAAATGAACGGAAAAGTGGTGTAGGATTAACTTTTAAACTATCCCTGGCGTTTTCTCTTGGTTATTAGTAATATAAAGAGAGCAAAGAGTATAGAGCGTCAATGCAGAATTTTTACTTTGGCATGACACTTCATTCATTCATTCATGTGCATATGAATTTTGCAAACCATTTTCATCATCATTATCATTAAAGCCTTTTCTTTATCTAGATGTGTGCAGTTATGAAGCAAACCTCCTTGTAAAGACCTGACAAAGTTTTACGACTTGCTGTTGATACGACGTTGACCATCTTCAAATAAGTGTTACATTCATGGTTCAAAAAACCATAATAAAAGGGGAGTTTGTCACGGTCCTAAATAAATGATTGGTATCTTTAAAATTTTTATAGACTATAGAAATATTCATAAGAAACGAAAAAGATGGTATAGTTTTTATATGGAATTATGTTCCAACTCTAAGACGCGTAAAGAACAAAATTGAGCATATTCCAAAATTGATTAATATTAGAATAAGAAAAGATAAAATTCTTGTATAAAATATATAGAAAATATATACGCATACCTGGGCAATGATGGTATTGGTTTCCGTAAGATAAATGGTGCAAGAGCTTTCATGGTAGCTTCCTTTGATCCTAAAGTCTGGAACGTTCTCTTTATTTGCAGCTAGGCACACATCCAACTCAGTTTTGAATTGGAAAAATGAAGATTTCTTGATACTAAACAAAAGATCCTTCTCTCTACTCTCCCCTTGGAACACTTGCCCTCTCCTGTGTGCTGACCAAACCTAAGATAAAAAGAAAGAAAGAAAAGAAGAGAGAATGAAAAGTATGGACGGTGAATAACATACTTCTGTCTTATAGTACAGAATAAACTATAAACATATCATTTCGGTTCATCCAATGGAAACATGGTAAGTATTTCAATTTCACAGAGCGACTTTGCAGATTTGATAGCTCGACGACCAATCCATATACAAATTCCATTTGCTACGTACATAAAAATTGTTATTTTCAACTTAGCAGATTTGATAGCTCAATCAGCAGATCCATATCCAAATTCCACTTGCTACACATAAATTGTTATTTTTGGCCATTGGATCCGATTAGGTTCAATATCTGCCCATATGCGTGGGTGCCATATATATTCATATATGGGGACTAGGGTTTCATATGAGAGATATATGATGCATTATAGAGAGTTTTTCTAGAGAGAAAAATAAGAGAGGGTCCTCTCCTTTCCTCATGCTCTTTTTTTTTGGGTTGGCTTGCGGCATGATCAAAAGAGAGATTCTCGCTTTCAACCAAAATGTGGTTTTCCTACGACTGTTGCTTGGATGATAAAGATCGGATCTTCTACGTGACGGGGAAAAGAAATGATCTAATCAATTGGATCATTTATATCGTAAAACGTTAGGGTAGATACATATATTCACGATGTACTTGATTGCTTGTTATGTATCTACGTCATCTAAATGAACATTGATATCAAACCGATACATCCCAAGTTAGTAGAATCATAGATCTATGATGTTTAAAATATTTGCAACTCAAAATTTGTGTTTTTTTTTATATCTAAACCTAGATTAAATTTTTTAATAACAGATATATGATATTAGGGTTATCGTTTAATAGATCTTTTAAGATCTATGTCTATTTTTCATTATTATGTGTCATCATAAATTAGATCTATTTTATTTATAACGTTTTGATATAGTTTTTTAGTTCGTTGGTTCGTTGGTGTGAAATAACCAATGCAATAAGGGTGAGATAAATTTTTGTAAAGATTGCATATTTTGTGTAAAAAGAAAATTTTAATTTTTTTCTCTACTTTGGTGAGCATTAATGGTGGTTAGGTCGCAAATTTTTCCTAAAACCTTAACCGTATTTTTTTTTGATAAAAGAAAACTTGTGGGATTTTTGGATTTTGGTTTGGAACTAATTTTTTTTTTGATTTTGTGGTGGAACCAAATATTTATTGGATTTTTTTGTTGGGAGCCAAATATTTTGTGTGTTTTTGGTTGGGAACTAAAGTTTTTTTGAATTTATGGCTGGATTTTTGGTTTGGAACCAAAAATATTTTTCTTCGGATTTTGGTTGGAAACCAAAATATTTTTTGATTGTGTTAGTAGGCCAAATATTTTTTTTAACAAAAAAAATATTTTTTGAAAATTTTACACTTTTCGGATTTTTTTAAAAAAAGAAAAATTGGATATTTTTAAAACAAGCATTTTAAAAAAATTGGGTGGGGGGCGAGGGGAGGCAGCCACCAGGTCCGAGCTGGGCTCGGACAGGGCCCACGCCCCTGAGTCAAGCAGGGTTCGGCGGCCGGGGCTGTGCCGGGCTAGGCGGCTAGAGCCGGACCGATAGCTCGGCGGCCCCAGAGCCGGGTCCATTTTTTTATTTAAAAAAATTCCAGAATAATCCTAGAAAATTTAGAAAAATCACCGAAAATTCATAAAAATTTCAGAAAAATTCTAGAAAATTAATTTTTTATGTTTTCTTATTTTTGGGGAGTTTCGCACTAAAGTTTTGGGTTAGTTAAGGGTTTTATTGTTAACTCTGTGAGTTATATTTTTTTCGAAAATTTTGTTTGTTCGCCAAAAGTTTCAAAATGTTTACTCTCACATAAAATCTATTTAGTTGTTCCAGTGGGAGCACCTGAGACGCATGTTAATTTCACGAAAAAAATGAAAACCCTAATAAAATTGACAAGATTAGATAGGATAGTTTAAATGAAAATGAAATTTATTAAATTGATTGTTGCATTTTGTGTTGCGCATGGCATATTATATATACAAAAACGCATACTGCATTAATCTGAAAAATTTCAAGTGGGAGATTTCGAGAGGAGACGGGATTTTAGGTTCCACTACCCAATTTACCCCGTTTCTAGGAAATCTATGATCCGTTTTTCAATTTTTTTAACAAAATTTTAAATTTTATACTTTTGAAGGATGCGGTTGGAGCCATAGGCCTTCTTCTCTTTATTCGGGGTGTAACTTTATTATTATTGTTAAGATAATTAGAAAACGAAGCATTCTTTGGGAAAGAACGGTACTCCATTATATGGCATGGTCTTAACGCATCCATAATAAAGTCATGATATCGTCAGTCTCATCAGGAGTGAGATGATAGATGTCGATAACATTATAAAATAAAAATATTAGTTTAATATTATATGAAGAAACTGAAAGACTTGGACGCTAGTGACAAGATGGCAGCGATGTAGCAGAGCTACATGACGCAACACCATCGAAGTGGCAGCGATGTTGCGGGGCTACACGACGCAGCACTATCGAGATGCAATGATCTTTGGAGGATTGACACATCTAGAATCGCTCTACGCGTTGGACGTGATGAAGAGCGATATCATTAGTGGTCATATGTTTTATTGCCGAGTACTCGTAATTTATATTGAGCGGTAGTTACAGGGTGTTTACGCGCCAAGAGATAAGCTGTGTGATGATTACGGGATAATCTATGTGACATGTCAACGTCACATTATTTCTTGGTTTGGCCTTATTTTCATATAAGGAGTCGAACCACGTAATGTGAATACACTTAAGAGTTATATCTTCATTGATCCAGGATCTGAACAGTGCTGCTCCAGTTAGACTGTCGAGCGATAGCAGTGGACGGTTAAGAGTTATATCTTCATGCGCCGTTTTTGTTTTGTCCGCGATTTCGATTTATTATATTATATATGTTTGCGTATAGGTACCCCTCACGTAGAATTCGGACGATGAAGAAGAGGATGGCGACATCGACTTTGGCAGACAAGAACCATGTGAGTAGATGTATATCTACGGGAGAAGTCGGATGGATGGCGTATAGCACCCCCGCAAACGTAGAATAAGGATATTACGTACTGTTATTAGGAAGTCGAACGTGACCTTAGATTCTTGGCAAGTAGGGTCCTATTGAAGACTTTAGGTTGGACTAGACTGATTTAGAAAGACTTAACTAGAGGATGACTGCCTTGGAGGGAATTCGTAGGTTTCATGTAGACACACACACACACACGCACACACATAAACTTGACTTGGTGTGTGTGTGTGTGTGTGTGTGTAGGAATGTGAGTAGGTACATACACACACACACACACATGTGATATGAGAAGGTTATATGATTCATAGGGATGAGTCGGTATGACTGGGCATAATACCGTGAGATGTTGGATATACGATCAAGTTATGATATGAGATGTATTATGATATTAGCGGATCGTTAGGAAATGAGAAAATATATATTTATACATAAACGATAATAGGTGATGATGACATTGAAATATACGAGACTCTAGAATAGAACCCGGATTGTAATATGTGACTTAATCACGATATGATATATGACATGATATTTTAGTGGATCATTTGACGATGTATATTTACACAGACAATGATATATGTTTGATGATATTGGGATGTATGCGACTATAGTACAGTACCCTTGATCATAATATTGTTTGATGATGATACTATACGAACGATGATGTATATATGTGATAGTTGACCCGTACCCCGATTTTGGGAAGCCGTACGATGGATTTTACCGTACGAGGCATAGATGTGATGATTGATCCGCATTCGTGACTCGAGGAAGTCATACTACGTACGTGACGCTATTGAGGCTGGATCGCCGACTACTTGGGATATCGACTCAGACTTTAGTATGATTCTTCTTAGCTTTCAACTAGTGTCTTTAGTTAGTTCCTTAGTTGGTTAGGTAGATCTTAGTTTAGGCTCGAGTCATACTTATTTTCAAACTAATGAATCGTGTTTTTTCAAACAACAAACCGTATGACTCGTAATTAGTATGTATTTTCTAGTTATGCGTTTACTACACATTCACCATTATATTCATGTTGTGTTCATCGCATTGCATATTCATACATATGTTTCTTTAGCTAATATGAAACTCTGCCTGTTAGGACACCAACACCATTACCGATGATGCGCATGTTCCATGTACACTTATTTGCCGGCTCACACACACATCATCGGTAATTTCCATGTCACGTACACTTTAGAACATATTATCTTTTTATTGATATAATCAGCTAAATGCTAGTCCAATATAATATTGTGTGATTACCCTCATGTGCTAGTTTAGACATTGCATTTATTACTTAGACACTTCATGCATTCACATATTCATATTACCATGCGGTATTCTGGGGCTTATGCCGATGCTCATTAATTACTTACTCATAATTTTGGGATTTTGGATTTCTATGAGATTTTTGGATTTTGGGGAAAACAACAAGAATATATATAAAAACTTCTCTCTCTCTCTCTCCCTTTCATTTTAAAATACAAGTTGCGGTTTTCTCGTGATGTATGTGTCGTCCACCATGAGATTTCATGTTTTCTGTTGAATTTCGAGACCCGATTCGAGAAGTGGATGAACCGTCTCGGGTAAATGGTGGGCCCGGTATGGTACCACGGGGTAAGAAGCTCGAGTTGTAGACGATGAGACTAGCAGGGGAAGACTACCTACCGGTGATGTCTGGCGCGGCGGATATCCGGAGGATACCGACCGTTGTCGTGAGATTTGATGATATGGGTCGATCCGGACTGACGGAGCCCGAGATATTGAGACTATGAGATATTGAGACTATGAGGTATTGAGACCTTGAGATTTACACGTTTTGTGTCGATACTTGACACGGATTTCCATGGATTTCATTGATGATGTTTCAGCTTACCACACAAATTTTACTATGATAAAAGTTAAAGATTTCTTACAGATATATCCAGATTTCATGGTTGATTACTTTACATTCATGGTGCATGCATACTCATACACATGACATGTTACTACTTGAGGCACTGATACGAGTACTAGGCATTTCACTTATGCATAGATTATTATCCTGCCACTACAAGACGACTAGTGTTATATTAAGTATATTATTATGACCTAGGAAAGCGTTGTGCATGCGATTTCTACTCGCAGATGTCTTCTACTCACGAGTTGGCAACTCACCCCCGTTGTGCCAAATTTTCTTACAGGTTTCAATATACAGGTTTCCTTGGCAGCTTGCTGGCACATCATTTCATTCAGGGTGATTTGCTTGGTAGGTTGGTTCACTTGTATCATGACCGCCGTCATACTTTTATTATTTCATTTGTATCTAGTAAACTCCATCAACCAGACTTGTATTACTTGATAAATTTAGAAGACCGATTTCTTATTCTTTCGACCTTAGAGTCGCGCTTGTACTGTTATGGTTTTCTGGTGGTTTTGATGGTTTTTCTTAAGTTTTGTTCCTCGCCCTTCGGCGTTGTATATTATTGCTTGCGTGGTTGTGACCGTCAATTGGCGAAGAGCTAGCTCCCGCTTGGGGATGCCTTTTATTATTGCTTATGTATATATTCTTATTTGTACCCGTTTAGGGCCAGTTTTTACAAAGGAGACTCTGCCGAAATTTTTGAGAAATTTGATGTTGTTTTTAAAATATGTTTTCTTTTACTTCTTCTTTTAAATGGTTTAGATTTCTGGGCTCCGGCTTACTTAGATTACGTTACGCCTTTAGACGTCTCGTAATTTAAGTGCCGATCACGTTCCGTACCTTTGGGTCATGACAGATTTCATGTTATAGCCAATCGAGTATAGCGCAACATCAACTCCCAATACCGGGAGAGACGAATCCTCTCCTATCACTCATTGCCTCCATGTGACTCGGGACTGTACCCAAAAACCACCGTTTTGCACGATCTCTTGACCGTGGTAAGGTGTAAATCAAAGCACAGTGGGAATCACACAATACTTTATGACGATCTCGGGTCGACAGACTAACCTGTACTAGTGTCACAAGAGAACTGCTATCTGACGATAGGTATAATACCATCTAGGAGTTCTCGGCGAGTCCGTCCAGTGTACCCAGTCTCCACTGAGCACCCGTATACATTCTCTGATGTCAAACACCAATGGATGTGGGATCATCCATTGCCCATCATATGGGTCAAGAAGCGCATACGCTAGTCTACACTGGAGTATCGATGCCCTGTCTCGATACTCCCATGACTAGGAACAATTATAAGGTGTACTTATGGACTACCCTTGGCCCCACTAGTATGATCTCCATCATAGTCCTGGTAGTCAAGTACACTTCATAAGGGCTTTATCAACATGTGAGAGCAAGACAGCATCACGTATACAAGTCAACATGTTAAGACAAAGAGCAACCAGATAGCATACTATCATGTCGAACAAGAAAGTCCTCCCTATATATGTCCAAGTATCCACTACAATATACATCACATGTACAGTAATGGCCTCTAGGGCATACATATAACTAACAATCTCCAACTTGCACTAAGGCCATTTGTTGCAGTATCCAATACCCAACAATATAGCAGTGGTTGTAGTATCCCATACTCAACCATCCCAAAATCTCTCAAATAGTATTTTGGGAAGCAGGCCTTGGTGAGTGGATTCGCCGTGTTATCCTTCGTGTTTACTCTCCTAAACTCGATCCCCTGGAGATCAACCATCCCCCTGATCAGGTGATACTGTCCTCAGAATATGCCTGGATCGATGATGGGACAAGTGTTCCTAGGCTAAAGCCACAACTCCATTGTAGTCACAATAATAGTTATTGGACGCTTAATGGTAGGAACCTTGTTCATCTCATGAACAAGAAATGTCCATACAACTTCTTTGGTAGTATCGTTGGTAGCAATGTATTCAGCCTTTATCGTCTAGTATGCCACGGTATCTAGCTTGGAACTCTTCCAACATACCGTCCCTCCACTGAGGATAAAGACAATGCCTGTGACTTATTTTCAGTCGAACTTATCACTCTGGAAGCTGGAACCAAGAACTTTCTTTTAGTGCTTCTCAAGTACTTAAGAATGTCCTCCACCGCTGTCCAGTGATTATCTCAAGATCCGATTGATTCCTGATCACTACACCTAGTGAGTCATCTACATCTAGTCTGGTACATAACATCGCATACATGTTAGGGCCTACTGCCAAAGCATAGGATATCCGTTTGCATGTGATTTCTCTCCAAATCAGTCATGGAAGACATCTTTTTGGAGAGAGTGATTCCTGAGTAAGTTGGCAAACCACCACGCTTAGAATGCTCCATACTAAACTCTTTTAGTATGGTGTTAATGTACCTGGATTTTGGACACTCCCAATATCCACTTAGATCTATCATCATAGATCATAATCCACAAAATGTAGTAGGTATCATCCAGATCTCTTATGAAGAATCCTTGTGATAAGAAGAGCTTGACCGAGTGTAGTATAGGAAACCATTTCCTATCAAGAGTATGTCATCTACGTACAATACGTGTAAGACAACCTCACTCTCTACAACCTTCTTGTATATACAAGGATCATCTATCTTTTTGATGAAGTCAAACTCTTTGACTGCCACATCAAAACAGATGCTCTATCTCCGCGATGCTTGCATCGATCCTGATGGACTTAAGCATAGCTTTGAAAGTCTCAACTTTTCCATATACACCAAGAATCTTCTCAAGATCCATTTGCTCCTAATGGGTTTTACCCCTTCAGGTGCAACATGCAAAGTCATACATTGTTGGTGTATATGGATTCCATCTTTGATCGCATAGCATCCAGCCTTTTCACAGAGTCGCCATTCGTGATGGCCTGCCTGAACCTAGTTGGGCCATCATCTACCATGATGCAATCCTCGCTCCTACTTTTACCGAGAAGATTGTAGTATCTCTCAAGTGGATGAGGAACCTTACCAGATTCGCGGAGAGGCTGAGGTTCGTTGGAGACTATTGAATCATTTGGTTTTACCAAATCATCAGCCGTTAGTTTGTCTAGCTGGAACTCCTTCCAGTTCTACCTCATAACCACTAATTTCTTCACAAGAAATTCATTTTCTAAAAAGGTGGCATGCTGAGAAACAAAACACCTTTTGCTCCTCAGTGTGGTAGAAGATATTCCCTGGTAAATGTTTGGGATATCCTAACAAACTTATACAGTACTGACTTTGTCTCGAGCTTTTCCGGATTTTCTTCTCAACATAGGCCGGAAAAACCCATATCTTAACTCGTTTAAGACATTGTCTCTTCCCATACCATATCTCGTATGGAGTGGTAGGCATTGATTTGGATGGAACCCCATTCAATATGTATGCATCTTCTCAAGTGCATAACTCCCAAAAGGAAACAGGTAACTCAGCAGTACTCATCATAGAGCGCGCCATATCTTATAAGGTACGATACCTTCGCCCCAATACACCGTTGTGCTGTGGTGTATGCGAAGGAGTAAGCTGAGAGAGAATCACATTCTCAGAAAATCCAGGAACTCCATGCCCAAGTATTCGCCTCCTTGATCACATCGAAGGTTTTTAATACTTCTTCCCGTCTGGTTCTTAACTTCAAGCTTATATTTCTTGAATTGCTCAAAAGTTTCAGACTTGTGTTTCAACAGGAACATATGTCCGAATCTCGAGAGATGATCAGTGAATATAATGAAGTACAAAGAACCAACCTCGGCATTTGTAGACATAGGACCGTGTACATCATCATGTATCCGTCCCAAGAGTTCATTAATTCTTTCTCTGTTTCCAGTAAACGGAGTATTGGTCATTTTACCTTTGAGACAAGACTGACAAGTATCATAAAATGAAAATTCGAACGGATTCTAATACTTATCCTTATGTAACTTAGCTGGTCGTGTCACATAGATATGACCTAGTCTACAATGCCTCAAGAAGGATTCGTTCATTTCTGAACTATTCCTATTGTATGTGTTCTATATACTTTGAACTGTGGTTTGATTTAGAACGTATATGCTATTATATAATGTGCCTGATCCAATCAAATCTTGATTCAGGAAAATGTTCACAACATTATCCTCTAATATAGAATTATATCCTTTTTTAACTTAATAAAGAAATTGATGTAATGTTGTATATCAGGTTCGGTATCTAATAACATTTGTACAGAATCAATGTATTAATACAAAGTGATATCTACTAACTGACTTGGCTGCAACAATTGCACCATTCTCTAACACTTAGAGATATGTCACCCATTCTCAGTTCTTTACCTATCTGTAGCCCATGTAATATATTACATATGCGGGATCCTGATCCGGTATCACATACCCAGGACGTAGAGAATACTGAAAAACAGTTCTCGGTAATGAACACACCTGAAGAATATGCATCAACATGCACTTTCTTCGATTGGGTGGCATGGGAATCCGGATATTCCCCTATTTCCTGTTCAAACTTATAACAATTATTAGAATGGAACCAACATTCCCTAGCTCAGTATAATAAGCAGGTTGGGTTAAATCATCCATATTATTATCTTGATTAAGGCGTGACATGGTCGCTACCAGGAGAGAGAGAGAGAGAGAGAGAGAGAGAAGAAAACACTCTGCGTGCGCTCTCGCAAGATTAGATTGGTTATTATTTTATCTAATCAGGATGGCTCCCACTGTTTTTATCAAATCTTCCTTCAAACACTAAAAGCTAAAACTGGCCGGGATTAATTACACCCTACAAGTTCGCCATTCTTTCGGCCAGGCCGGTGTTGGTACTTTGAGGGAGGTTCCCCGTGCTTTCACACGGTCTTAATTAAAATAAACCTCATTTTCCCAGGGGTGTAACCACGTTAACACCTTTCTAGACACCTACTTGATCGACTAATTGTAATGTGTAAAACTCTCCCAGGAGTAACTCTTACTCGCAGTGGGTATCAGGATCCAACTATCTCATAGAAGGTATGCAATCTCATTGCAAATTTCAACACTTGAAATTCCCGATAATATTTTGCGCCTAGCAACTTATGACCTTAATATGGTCAACAAATCATAAGCGCTTGCCAATTTCAACCCATCATTTCCTGATTGAATTAAACCCATCCGCACGACCCTTAACATAGTCAACAAAGTCGTACGACTACCCTAATCCAATCGCATCATATATTTATGCAGATAAGCACTAATCAACTACCGCACACTACACCTTAACATGGTCAACAAACGTAGCACGAATACTAAGTAGTACTTATCTGAAATGACAGAGGGCTACAACAGGTTTTTATGAAAATCTTTTGCGTAATGAATTTGATATCGTTGTAGAATCGGGTGATTTTGAAAAGAAGTGTTTTTGAAGCTTTTACTAGTTTCGCTAAAGAGGTCACTCCTGGTGAAGGGATCTCGGCTCTTTCCTTATCGAATAAGGTGTAGGACATTTCATAAATACCACCATGCAAAGAAAAAACTATAAAAGCAATCAAAAGACAAACCGAGTTTGTAGCATCTGCTAGTGTCGCTAAAGAGGTCACTCCCGGTGAAGGGATCTCGGCTCTTTCCTTATCGAATAAGGTGCTGGATATTCTACAAGAAATACCGCTATGCAAAGCAAGAACTAGAGTTACCAGTTTTTAAATAAGTTTCTACAATATCTTTAGGTTTCTTTTTATTTCATTAATCTCATTAATGAAGTCCCATCTTTTATGCTTCCCAAGCATCATATAAGAAACGAAAACAGCAATAGTTATTATATATCATATATATAATTTAGGCATTCGTCTCAGAATATATCAAGTGATCACATCACAGAATATCAGCAGCAGAAGAACACATATGAAATATTGGATATACTATGAATTCCGTGTTTTAAATTAAGCCAGTATAAAACACGGATTCCATGGTCGCGATGAATAGCCAAACCCACATCCTTAGACCCCTACGAGAGCAGCAAGCAACCCTACCAATTCTAGAGTTAGGAGACCCGGTCTCAACTCCTCGAGATGGTCTCCCACTAGACCCTAGAACCCATTTATTTGTGCTCCTCGCCTTGGGTCTATCCTAATGCCAAAAAGTAAATAATATAAATCAAAGGTGACATCATCCTCAACCCGGAAGTGCCCCAATAAAAGAATATTACATACAAGCTTTTACATGAATGAAAATAAAAAACTCTCATCTCACATAAAAACCCCTAACTATTCAAAACACGACGATCCAATATAACATATCACAGCAACACATAAAATCACATGTCATCAACGTAAGTAAATATGCGTATCCCAATTGTCGTTGACATATAGCAACGAAACCGGCGATACACCACATATTACACTTACGGTCGCATAAAAGAAAGTGAAAACTACAACAGTTGGAATCCGCAACCACCTTAGACATTATAAACCCAATGTATCACATACTTTGGATTTCATGCCCAACCAAATGAATTCCTTAGACATCGCATGCCTAACAATTATAAACCCCGCATTTTAGTCTCGATATTGAAAACACTTTTCAATAACTTATCGGGTAATTATACAAGATTCCCGATAACTTGATCGAATGCTCGTCGGAAACTTTAGTATACGGCCGCACCGCTGATGCCATCGACGAAGTGCACTAAGGTGGAACACCGCAGCCGCGGGCACCTAAACGGATGCTTTTGGCGACGGGGTTCTTCTACAGTCACTTGGTCGGGGCTATGGGGCGTGGCTATCTAGTAAGGTTACCCGGCGAGTATCCGCGTACACTACGTAATTGCGACGAACTTTTGATCAACATCAAAATCCCGTGGCAACCGATCAAATGAAACTAAACTGCCAGATTTATAAAATTCAAACTAGTTATCTCATAACTATTTGTGGATTCCAAATATTGTATCATAATCACAGATAGCTAGACGAAGTTAAACTTTTCGATCGAATAATCAAACACCCAAACTTTCCTGACAAGCTCAACACTTGAGCGGAGTTCAAAAAATACCCAGAAACTGCCACAGCTCCTATGAACCATCCGTAGAAGGGCCGACCCATGCCTCACTCATGTCGCCACGGAACTGCGGCAAACCCTTGGGTATTACTGCGGTTCCGCAATCCAAAAAGTCGAGTTTGGGTATCGTTCTTCTAGAGGGTCCATAGAATCGCTTGCATGATTTTCTGAAGATTTTAAACTCGGAAAAAATCCAACACTTGGAAAATTTCCAGTGGGGAAAATATGGGTTATTGATATCCGTTCAAACTTTTTAATATCGTCTAAATAACCCGAATACATGTTAGAATTATGACTGTGAAACACTCCGAGTTGCTTTTGCAGAGTGTTAACATCACATGAAAATTTAGCAAAAACAAACAACACTTGAAACACCAAAACCTAGAGACTGGAACACGATGAAAATTTGAAGCCCAAAGGAGCATATTGGACCAAGCTCGCCGGTTTTAGAGGGCATGTGGCCGGCCACTTTTTGGTGGAATTGCCTCAAATTTTCACAGTGTTCATGTTATATCTCATACAACATTCTGCAGTTGTTTAAAAAAAATTTAGACACCTTTAAAAATTCGACAGAAACCAAGTTTATATGTTTCAAGTTTTGGAGTTGTTTCGGTTTCGTAATCTAACAAACATCATTTAAATCTCTAGCTTGGCTCTGATACCACTGTAGGTCAGGCAGCCACCCCATCCATTGGGGTCGTCGTGGCACCAACGGGTCCCTCAGCAGCTACTTTTTAAGCATGCCCCCTGGCGAGGACTACAACCCGCCGGAACACCTTCCGGCCTAGGGACACCCTGGGGGTAAGAGCCTATGCTTCGCCGTACTGTCACAAAGTGAGAACCCCCCATAGGTCGACATCTAATGCCTAGTAGCTTTGATACCACTGTAAGGTTACTTAGCGCGACATCAAGGTTTCGGGAGGTATCGTCCATGCCGTTTTCAAATTTTTGCCGTTCTAAATAACTCTAACCCTAGATCTTTGACTAGAGATATAAACAATAAGCATGCAAACAACTTTACATACTAAGTGAATGAGAAATACAACCTTTGTAGACCGGTCCTTCACTTCAAATGCTCCGTGTAGATGTCCTTTCGCTGCGAGTATGATCTCCCGAACTCTTGAGAGGCTCCACAAGGTGAAAAATGCAAACTTGCTCGAAGTCTTCGAGACCGAAGACTACGTCGAGGAGACTCAAGCTCATGCTACCTCTTCACTAAATTAGGGTTTAGTGAAGCAAGCACTCTAAACTAAATGGCTAATAGTAGAGGATGATGAAGTAGGAAATGGGCTCTCTTTAGTTTTCTTTTTCTCACAATATTTTCTCACCTTGGAAAAGCTAGCAAGATTTTCATGAGGAAGAAGAAGCTCAAGTGAAGAAGAAGGAGAGAATAAACTCATGAGGTGAGAAAATAAACCATGGGTGAGTTAGTGTCATACACTATACCATGTAGAGAATTGACCATGGTTGCGGATAAGGATTGGGTTAATAAATATCTACAAGTGAAACAAAAATGGTGGACTTGGTCAATGTTTTCTACAAGCTTCTACAAGTTTGTAGCCATGCAAAATATCCATTCATTTTTTGAATTACTTAGAAAAATATAAACCCCACATTATCCTTACTATAGTATAAGTCTCATACACCCATGTAGCATGTGGCATCAAGCATGGCACAATAAAATGTACATTAATATATATCATATATATACTATATGTACACAAGTGAGAAAAAGAATACTTAGTGAGCAAATATTAGTTAATTTAAGTTAATATATCAAATATATAATTATACACTAAATTATCAAATCAACACTTGATTTAATAATCCGGCTATATCACATACAACCGACTAATATCATATGAATTATCTTATCGAATCAACACTTGATCCAATAACCCAGCTATATCACATATAACCGACCGATATCACATATCGTATTAATCTCGGTCCCGCACATATCACATATGTGCTCCTACTTCGTTTCGTATGAACCAGGAAACCTCTGTGTAGAACTCTAAAGACTCGTTAATACGCCGGCAGTAGTTGATGATCATATCAAGCACCCAAAAGCCGCAAGCGGTCTGCTAAACGTAACTGCCACCCGGGTATTGAGCGATCAGAAGATCAACAAGCAAGCCTGCTATAACTCCTGCGAATCCAATCAGTAACACTACCGTACAGTCCGGTCTCTTCGTTAGATATGTCGTCACATATCACAGCCTGGGGTGGTATAACGTC
Source organism: Agapanthus africanus (assembly GCA_030015575.1). Classification (NCBI taxonomy): domain Eukaryota; kingdom Viridiplantae; phylum Streptophyta; class Magnoliopsida; order Asparagales; family Amaryllidaceae; genus Agapanthus; species Agapanthus africanus. The sequence continues at coordinate 335,016,211 of JASDDO010000029.1, read as the reverse complement.
AGACCCCAATAGCCTGATAAGTCATGCCGATGTAAGGTTCATAACGGTTCGAGAAACTACTGGTAACATTTACCAGTAAATCTCAGCAACCCTGGCCAGGGATTTCATGTTATGGCCAATCGAGCATAGCGCTACATCAACTCCCAATACCGGGAGAGATTAATCCCCTCCTATCGCTCATTGCCTCCATGTGACTCAGGACTGTACCCAAAAACCACCGTTTTACACGATCTCTTAACCGTGGTAAGGTGGAAATCAAAGCACAGTAGGAATCACACAAGACTCTATGACGATCTCGGGTCGACAGACTAACCTGTACCAGTGTCACCATAGAACTGCTATCTGACGATAGGTATAATACCATCTAGGTGTTCTTGGCGAGTCCGTCCAGTGTACCCAGTCTCCACTGAGCACCTGTATACCTTCTCTGATGTCAAACACCAATGGATGTTGGATCACCCATCTCCCATCATATGGGTCAAGAAGCGTATACGCTAGTCTACACTGGAGTATCGATGCCCTGTCTCCATACTCCCACGACTAGGAACAATTATAAGGTGTGCTTGTGGACTGCCCTTGGCCCCACTAGTATGATCTCCATTATAGTCCTGGTAGTCAAGTACACTTCCGAAGGGCTTTATCAACATGTGAGAGCAAGACAGCATCACGCATACAATCAACATGTTAAGACAAAGAGCAACCAGATAGCATACTATCATGTCGAGAAAGAAAGTCCTCCCTATATATGTCCAAGCATCCACTACAATATACATCATATGTACAGTAATGGCCTCTAGGGCATACATATAACTAACAATCTCCCACTTGGACTAAGGCCATTTGTTACAGTATCCAATATCCAACAATATAGCAGTGATTGTAGTATCCCATACTCAACCATCCTAAAATCTCTCAAATAGTATTTGGGGAAGCAAGCCTTGGTGAGTGGATTCGCCGTGTTATCCTTCATGTTTACTCTCCTAACCTCGATCCCCTGGAGATCAACCATCCCCCTGATCAGGTGATACTGTCCTCAGAATATGTCTGGATCGATGATAGGACAGGTGTTCCTAGGCTAAAGCCACAACTCCATTGTAGTCACAATAACAGTTATTGGACGCTTAATGGTAAGAACCTTGTTCATCTCATGAACAAGAAATGTCCATACAACTTCTTTGGTATTATCGTTGGTAGCAATGTATTCAGCCTTTATTGTCTAGTATGCCATGGTATCTAGCTTGGAACTCTTCCAATATACCGTCCCTTGTTCATATCATAATTTTGCATTATTATATTCCCCATTCTTAGTCATTTTACAAATAAACAGGTGCTTTTGACCCATGTCTGCTACATAGTTGCAGGTTACAGGTTCTCGGAACAAAAACAGTGAAAAAGATGAAAAGATAATACAAAAGTGAGACTACGACCAACAAATAGAAGAATCTTGATCAAGCCAACAGTTTGAAGACTAAACGAAGATTAATGGAAGATTTCACAAAGAACAAAGGCAATGCAAGGTTCAAGACTTCGACACGAAGCAAGCGGTAAAAGTTCACGACTTTATTCACTGTAGAGATCTGGAAGAGAACTAGAAGATATTCTGAAGAACAAAGAGAAGAAAATAGATGCTAAAAGCAACTTGAAGCAACAGAAGAAAATTCAGCCAGCAAGCCTACAATATGGCCGCGGAACCGCGGCCAAACCAAGCTCTTGGCCGCGTATCCGCGGCCGTATGTCGCACGTGCCGGCACGTGTTGCGCGTGTCGGCGCGTCGGTGCATTAACTCGGTTCTTCTTAGGGGTAAAATTGTAAAAGCAGATGTGCGTCGATTGTAACCCTAGGGTTTCTATGTTCTATAAATAAAAGCCCTAAAACCTTTTTTAGGTTATGCCTCTTCTTGTGCCTCATTGTATCTATCTAAATTCAGAATTTCAATTCTTGTAAAGTATGAAGAGTGCATCAAATTAGAGTAAGTTTTCTATTCTTGCCCTGGTTAATTTTATTATCTGCCCTAGTATAATTTTCCTTTCTACCCTAGTTTAGATTTTATTCTCTGCCCTAATTAGATAGTTAGAAAATGTTTATCAATTCCCTAATGAGTGAGTAGTCTCCTCACTTGTTAGGCTTAGATTTGGGGAAGGCTTGAGAGATGAAGATCTCTCACCCCTTTCTTGCCCATCATACGTTTTTATAGGACTCCATGCATACATGCACACACCGCTCCCTACAGCACCCTACCCCACGAGGTAGCGGTGATACCGTAGTATAAACGACCGGTTGCGCATGTTTTCCATGAAGGTTAGGGTAAGAATTAAGAAAGGAAGGACAAGAAACTAGAGGAAGAAACATCGTTTCTTCCCGATGGTACTAATCCACTTTATTAATTATTACCATAACACCTCTTAGATCTTAATTAGGGCATAGAAAGCGGTGAGGAATATTGACTTTCCAAACTTAACCTAAACCTAACCCTAGCAAGATTTTAATCTAGATCAACTTAGTTTTTAGATTTAATCAATCCGACAACAATCGGAATTAACTCGTTAGAACAAATCGAGAATACACAAAATCCATATGGTCCGATCCGTACTCACCGGCTAGCTACCAAGTGACGCCGTTCTTGATTGCGGTTATAAACAAATTCTTTGATCAATCAAATGGCGCCGTTGCCGGGGATGGCGTGTTATTTCTTTTTGTAATTTCGGGTTAATATAAAATTGAAAAATCATAAAAACTAAAAAATAAAAAAATATATAAATTTTTTTATCATCTTGTATTGTTTGAAGGGTGTTTCGTTTGAATTTTGCAGGATCGACGAACGAGTTCGGATCTGGAAAAATCCAGAGAGCAAAACAGAAAACCCTAGATCTGAACAAACAGAGGACAATCAGAAAAGAGAAACAGAAAATTGTTGGGATCTGAACAGCACATTGTACCGTGGAACCGCCGCGGAAACGCCCTTCCTGCCGCGCAACCGTGGTCTGTAGGTGACGTCAGCACCTGAAATTTCACTGTAAGCTCCCTTTCTTCTTCTCTGCAACCCCCGATATCTCCTCTGTAAAAAATTTCCTGTAGGATTCTTTGTGGAAACACTTCTCCCCCTTCTCAATAACTTGATCTTGTGCAGGATTCTTTGCACCGCGCTTTAAAAAAAAATTGTTTGCAAGTGATTGTGCTTACTGCTTTACATATCTAAATTGACTTTAAGGGGCTTGAACACCAATCCAGATTGGGTGGGGATTTCATTACCCTTCCCAGGACCCCAAAAATCACATAAGGCATATTGCATTGTCCATCAATTAATTAAAAAAGATTAGACTCAGCACTAAGGACTTCACGCTCAAATAGGACAAAGGAATAGTTGTAGGCATCGACCGTTGATCCTAACCTGACTTTGTGGTGCCTAGGCTAGACAGGTAGTGAAAGGTAACTTTAAAAGGCCCTTCTCACGGTGATTCGTGAGCGGATCCCTCCTTTCTCTACTTGTGCTTACCTGGCCACAATTGGCGGTGAAGAGGCGGTTTGAGGTCCTACTTCTTACCCTTTGGAACAGTAAGGAGCTGTCTAGCTGACCTAGGTGACCCTAGATCTAGGCTTGATTGTGTATTTGTGATTGATTGAACGTGTGTTTAAGCCTTTTATTGAAAATCTTTTTGCAAAAAGCTTCATTAAAAAAACACAAAGAAAAATTTTTTTTACAAAAACTTGCAACTTGTCGCTAAGAAATCCGTGCACATCACTTCCACCCACATTCTTTTTCTTCTCCTTCTTATATCATGGGTACCCCACCTCCCAAAACTCTTGCCGAACTTTGGTACCCTCATCCAAACATTGCTTCCTACTTGAATTGTTTTGGTCGAATTACAGATGACCCCTCCATGCCCAAAATTTCTTTGAAAGATCGAATAGAAGCGTCTAGGAGAAACAGTTCGACTCCACAATCCACTTTGTATCAACCATTTCAACCTTCATCACCTTCTTATGTTGATACTCCTTTTTCGAGTCCTGTTGTAACTCTGAAACCCATGTCTATTTCTGAACATATTAAACAATCTTGTAACCGATCTTTTACTCCTTTCAACACTTCCAGTTCTTGGGACCAACAAGTCCATTCACCTTTTTATCTAAATGTTGATCCTACTCCTGTCCAACCATTCAATTCCTACCAGTCCTACCCGACTTTCACACCTTCCCTAGACATTGCTTCTACACAACCATTTGGGAGTTTCACTTGTCAAAACAATTTTGAATCTTTTACTGAAACCCCTTCACAAACCATGTCTAGTCTGGAACAGTCGTTGGAAGCTTATATTGTAGCGACAAACAAACAGATGAGGAATTTGGATGCATCCATTGCCGCCCTTAATTCATCAAGACAACCTAGTGAACCGGTAGCTAGTTTCCAACTAGTTCCAAAAATTCTAATGTATGATGAGGCGGTTGGACAGATTGAGAATTTGAGTGGAGAAAGTGAGCTGTGCACCCTTCCAAATCAAACCTACCCATCACCAAGTGAATCCCACAACTCCGGTTTTGAATGTCTATCAAGTGTCCCAAATGATTCACCAGTTGAAAATAAAACTTTTAATGAGTTGTGCGACTTTGTAGTGCTTGATTTGCCAGATTGTGAAGGGTCCCTTTCGAGTGAAACCATCACCAATCCTTTCGAACTTTACACCTCCAATCTAGAACCTGAATTGATAAATATCCATGCTTTTGATGAGGTGTCCGAAAAAATTGATTTTCACTTGATTGAGGATATTGACGCAGGGAATATTTTGGATGATGAACCCGTAGATTCGACTGAATTTTCTCTCCAATTCATCATCCCGAATCATTAAATGTTTCTCCCGAATATCATATGCGTCTTGATTTTGATAATAATTGCATGGATGAGATAACTTTTGAGGAGAATTATGAGGATAGTATTGAGGAGAGTATTGAGGATGAACCAGTTTTGTTTGATGTGTCGGATTTTCCAATTCATCCTCCTGAACCTTTAACTGTTATACCTCTTAAATCACCCCTCTCCCTTCCATCGTTTCGACCACACCAAAGATCACGCAGGAGGACTGTGAGCTTGAAAGATTTCTCTTCGATTACAGCAGTTTGGACGCCACTAGTGCGTTCCTCTTTGAATCTGATACAGTTCTCATAGCCGATAACGATTACGAGTGTTTCACTTTTTCGGACGAGTTTGAAGACTCACCGCCCTAGTTTGAGTCCTTTGAATTTTCAGATGAGTTAGTTGAACCATCAGATTCGGTTGCTTACAGTCATTTCGAACCATTGATGGAATCCTTCGAGTTCGAGACAGATTACTTAGGTGAGAATAAGACTATCCCTAAATCACCCCCTTTCGTCCTTTCCATCGTTTCGACCGCGCAAGAATCCACCGCGCTTCCATTTTTAATGGATGGTTTACCAAGTTCAACGTACCCATGTTTTCTTGCGAATCTTGAGAGATTTGACCCCATTTCTCGACGGGTTGATAGATTAGCACAATCGCTTTTAACACATCGGTCATCACAATTTGCGCTAATTTATTCACTCGATTTACGCCCTCAAGTTCGTACTACACTTCTTTCTCTCTTCCGCCATTCTTCTCCGAATATACCGAGACCATATTCCACCTTTCTTCCCATACGGTCTCGTGTGTTTCTCAACTCCTTTCTCTGCACTCCATTCTTTCACCAACCCTACCATTATCACGATAGATTTTTTGAATGGTTGGTGCTAACCTTTTGCCTGTGTAAGGCCTTGTATAGTTTGATTTTTCTCCTCCCTAACTCTGAACTTTAACGTTTAAAACAGTGGAAACACTGTCTCACTTAAGTTTAGGGGGACCTTTTTGTATATATTTTTTGTTTTTCTTTTAACAATAAAAAAATAAATAAATAATTTAAATAAATAAACAGGGGAGCGCCGACGATTTTGACCCTCTTGGTGTAGCCTGACAGTGAGGACACTGTCAAGTTTAAGTTTTGGGGTATGCTCGGTAAGCCTTCTTCCTTCGCATTCATATGTATATTTTTGCATTTGCATACTTATTTTAAAACCCATAAAAATTGAAAATTTTTAAAAATTATAAAAATTGAAAAGTTCAATTTTGGCCATAATTGTCTTGAGTTTGACAAATAGGTTTACTAGATCCTAGACTTAGTAAATTAAAAACCCTAAAAATAACCTTTCTTAAAATTTAACGGTAGAAAGTATATGTCTTTGTAGTTTATTTACAAATAGGCAAATTTCGAGTTAACTTCTTGGGCTAAGTTAAAATAAGAGAAAAGTATTGATATTTTTATTAATGTATAAGTTTGAAAAATAATCCCTAAGCTTAAGTCTAAATTCTGAAAAGATATACCCTACAAATTGCACAAACACGAGCCTTGAAACTTGGAATAGTAGAAGAGACCTTGAAATGCTCTTGTCTAAAATTCTTAGTATGAAGGAAAATAAAATAAAAATACAAGTGTGAATAAAGAGATAAAAAAAATGAACACTGGTTTTTGTAATTACTTAAGGCTGCATAAATAGAAAAAATATTTAGCGAGGGTGCTTTATCACCTAGTGCCTTAGACCAACTGGTTTGGGAGTCACTGCTAAAGCTTCAGGTGTTATAAGACTAGGAATTACGCCTTAATGTGCAAACACATTTTGTAATCGGTCGTTGGTACCTCAAGAAGTATTAACAGTCGCATGAAGAATGTGTGTGTGAGCAATTTCATCTAAAAATTTACCAATTGAAAAGTACTTTGGACGATGGACAAGAGTATAATAGCTTGATTTGAATTTCCAAGTGTAGGGGTAATATATACACACACGTAGGGGTATGTGGTTGGGATTTAGATAAGAGATAGGATTGAAAAATAAGACTTATATCTTTAGTACAGATGATAAAAATTCCTAAGTTGAGATGGAACCCTAAAAGGAAAACTTAAAAGATGCCAAAAGTTAAGTAAATCTACAAATCATATATAATCTTAAGTTAAGTGATAAGGAAGCGTGAAAAATACGGGTGGATAATTTATGAGTCAAAGATAATAGAGTTCCTTGTTGGAAAACCTAATTGGAGAATAAAATTCAATAGGCCGAATTGATAGGATTTTGTGGGTAGTATCCACTGAAAACCCTCAGGAGACAACACTCCTCCTACTAGGGACACCTAGAAGTTTAAAGGCTTGTTACACGAGCTCAGTGCAATCGTGTTTCCCTGCGAAAATGAGGCTAGGTCTTTTTCGAGAATAAAACTAGGTTTGCTCGAGAACGAGCAAAAGATAAGTTTGGGGGTATTTATTCATATCATAATTTTGCATTATTATATTCCCCATTCTTAGTCCTTTTACAAATAAACAGGTGCTTTTGACCCATGTCTGCTATATAGTTGCAGGTTACAGGTTCTCGGAACAAAAAAAGTGAAAGAGATGAAAATATAATACAAAAGTGAGACTACGACCAACAAATGGAAAAATCTTGATCAAGCCTACAGTTTGAAGACTAAACGAAGATCAATGGACGATTTCACAAAGAACAAAGGCAGTGCAAGGTTCAAGATTTCGACACGAAGCAAGTGGTAAAAGTCCACGGCTTTATTCACTTTGGAGATCTGGAAGAGAACTAGAAGATATTCTGAAGAACAAAGTGAAGAAAACAGATGCTAAAAGCAACCTGAAGCAACATAAGAAAATTCAGCCAGCAAGCCTACAATATGGCCGTGGAACCGCGGCCAAACCAAGCACTTGGCTGCGGATCCGCGGCCATGTGTCGCACGTTCCGGCACGTGTTGTGCGTGTCGGTGCGTCGGTGCATTAACTCAGTTATCCTTAGGGGTAAAATTGTAAAAGCAGATGTGCGTCGATTGTAACCCTAGGGTTTCTATGTTCTATAAATAGAAAGCCTAAAACCTTTTTTAGGTTATGCCTCTTCTTGTGCCTCATTGTATCTATCTAAATTCAGAATTTCAATTCTTGTAAAGTATGAAGAATGCATCAAATTAGAGTAAGTTTTCTATTCTTGCTCTAGTTAATTTTATTATCTGCCCTAGTATAATTTTCCTTTCTGCCCTAATTTAGATTTTATTCTCTTCCCTAGTTAGATAGTTAGAAAATGTTTATCAATTCTCTAATGAGTGAGTAGTCTCCTCACTTGTAAGGGTTAGATTTGGGGAAGGCTTGAGAGATGAAGATCTCTCACCCCTTTCTTGCCTATGCATACATGCACACCCCGCTCCCTACGGCACCCTATCCCACGAGGTAGCGATGATACCGTAGTATAAACGACCGGTTGTGTATGTTTTCCATGGAGGTTAGGGTAAGAATTAAGAAAGGAAGGACAAGAACCTAGAGGAAGAAACATCGTTTTTTCCCGATGGTACTAATCCACTTTATTTATTATTACCATAACACCTCATAGATCTTAATTAGGGTATAGAAAGCGATGAGGAATATTGACTTTCCAAACTTAACCTAAACCTAACCCTAGCAAGGTTTTAATCTAGATCAACTTAGTTTTTAGATTTAATCAATCCGACAACAATCGGAATTAACTCGTTAGAACAAATCGAGAATACACAAAATCTCTGTGGACCGACCCGTACTCACCGGCTAGCTACCAAGTGACACCGTTCTTGATTGCGGTTAAAAATAAATTCTTTGATCAATCATCCCTCCACTGAGGGTAAAGACAATGCCTGTAACTGACTTTCAGTCGAACTTATCACTCTGGAAGCTGAAACCAAGAACTTTCTTTTGGTGCTTCTCAAGTACTTAAGAATGTCCTCCACCGCTGTCCAGTGATTCTCTCAAGATCCGATCGATTCTTGATCACTACACCTAGTGAGTCATTTACATCTGATCTGGTACATAACATCGCATACATGATAGAGCCTACTGCCAAAGCATATGGTATCCCTTTGCACGCGAGCTCTCTCCAAATCAGTCTTGGAAGACATCTTTTTGGAGAGAGTGATTCCTGAGTAAGTGGGCAAACCACCACGCTTAGAATTCTCCATACTAAACTCTTTTAGTATGGTGTTAATGTACCTGGATTTTTGACACTCCCAATATCCACTTAGATCTATCATCATAGATCATAATCCACAAGATGTAGTAGGTATCATCCAGATCTCTTATGGAGAATCCTCGTGATAAGAGGAGCTTGACCAAGTGTAGCATAGGAAACCATTTCCTATCAAGAGTATGTCATCTACGTACAATACGTGTAAGATAACCTCACTCTCTACAACCTTCTTGTATATACAAGGATCATCTATCTTTTTGACGAAGTCAAACTCTTTGACTGCCACATCAAAATAGATGTTCTATCTCCGCGATGCTTGCATTGATCCTGATGGACTTAAGCATAGCTTTGAAAGTCTCAACTTTTCCATCTACACCAAGAATCTTCTCAAGATCCATTTGCTCCTAATGGGTTTTACCCTTTCAGGTGCAGCATGCAAAATCATACTTTGTTGGTGTATATGGATTCCATCTTTGATCGCACAGCATCCAGCCTTTTCACAGAGTCGCCACTCATGATGGCCTGCCTGAACCTAGTTGGGCCATCATCTACCATGATACAATCCTCGCTCCCACTGTCACCGAGAAGACCGCAGTATCTCTCAAGTGGATGAGGAACCTTACCAGATTCGTGGAGAGGCTGAGATTCGCTGGAGACTATTGAATCCTTTGGTTTTACCAAATCATCAGCTATTAGTTTGTCTAGCTGGAACTCCTTCCAGTTCTACCTCATGACCACTAATTTCTTCACAAGAAATTCTTTTCTAAAAAGGTAGCATGCTGAGAAACAAAACAACTTTTGCTCCTCAGTGTGGTAGAAGATATTCCCTCACAAATGTTTGGGATATCCTAACAAACTTATACAGTACTGATTTTGCCTCCAGCTTGTCCGGATTTTGCCTCGCGAATGAGTTTAACTCTGTGGGGTCACATGCTACACGTGAGTGGTCTTAAATGCCTTCTGAGCTGATATAATTAAATTCTAAATAAAGGGATCAAAACCCTATTTGGAAAATATTTCCTTAAATCTTTCTAAATAAGAAAGATTACTCTCTGAAAAACAGAGCACCGTTGGATTAAAAATCCGATGGTGATTAAAAAATCACCAAGCTACAGAATAAGCTCTGTACGGGAAAATATTTCCCAATCTTGTTAAAACAAGAAAGATATCTTCTGTAAAATAGAAATCCTTGGATTAAAGATCCTATGGTGGATAAAATTTCCAAATCAATTAAAGATCTCTTAATGAGATATTTCTTTAACCAAATCAACAAATCTGCCTCTACTATATAAAGAACCCAAGACTTCAAGTCTTGTACAGAGGAGACTCCCCATAAGTTTTGAAAAGATAAAAGAAAAAGAGAATTCAATTCTCTAAAAAAAGAAGATCTCTTTTTTAGAAAAAGAAACCCTAAGTAAGAAGAAAGACATAGAGATTATTTTATCTCTTCTTCGCCACTCCAAGAGTTTAACTCTTCTAAAAAGAACTTAATTCTTTCTCTGGTTAAGGTCTGCAGAAGCAGATCTCCTCACAAGTTGAGAATTTAATTCTTATCGGGAAGATTCTGTCATGCAGATTCAAAACTTAGGGGAAAGAACTAAGTTCAAAAAATTTAATTCTTACCAAAAGATATAGGAATTTAATTTCTCTGATAAAACTAGGGTTTAACCCTATAAAAGAATTTAATTCTTATAAAAATAAGGGACCTGAAATTCTCAAAACTCAGATCAAGAGCTCTATGCATATTAGTGTTCAGCGCTATAACGACAGATCACGTGTTCCCACGTGAGCACCTTTGATGAAAAAAAAGAACGACTAAGATCGAGTTACGTGATCTCACGTAACCCCATAACAGTGCTTAGTACTTATAAAAGAAAAGGGAATAAATCAAAGACAGTTCACATTTTTGGGGCGCCTCATGTGATCCCACGTGACCCCCTAATAGTGCTTAGCACTTATAAAAGGAAAAAGAGACTAAATCAAAGACAATTCCCAATCTTGAGGCGCCTCACGTGATCCCATGTGACCCCCAATAGTGCTTAGCACTTATAAAAGAATAAGAGAATAAACCCAAAGAAATAGTTCCCGGTTTTCAGGCTCCTCACGTGTCCACACGTGAGCGCTCCAAATTTCAGTGTTTAACACTGCTTTAGAGCCTCACATGGGAGCACATAAGCGCCGAGCAGATATTAGGGTTTAACACTATGAGAGGCCAACCTCAGCCCAAATTAGCCAAGTCTCCCGAGGCCAAAAACCTTTTGATCATCAATCAACCGAGCCTTCCTATGATCAGGTCTTCCCAAATCGATCTTAGTTCCAAAGATGGCTAATGATCTCCTAACAGATTGTATCTAAAATGATGTTTATTCCACCATGATCTCTTCCTTCAATCTGGAATTTGGTTCAAGGGTACATCTCTCCACACCTCTGATACATGTCATTGTAATTCTTCAACGTCTTCAGAGAGGTGGAGGGTCCCGACAACCAACAAATCTTTGGTGCACTCCCAAATCGATGGGCACATCCCAATACGGACCACAACTTCCTTAAACTAGCTATAGACCGAAACGTTCTTAAACTAACAACGGACCATAATGTCCTTAAACTAAAACAATAGAGCCTAAATACTCTTTTGTTGGATCAAGATAATCCTAAACCCTTATTAAGTAGAGCTTAGTCTAAAATTGGACTAACGTATTCTTAACAAACATTTAAGTTGATCTTAATCTCAAACAAGATTAATGATCCTTAAATCAAACCACACCCAAATCTAAGAATATACGGATTTAGATTAATCCACGCCCTATGGACGACAATATAAATTAGTCTCCGTATACAACCCACGGGCAACTAAAAATAAAACAAACACACACGACACGAAGTGACCTTCGTGAGCAGGAGAAAGTGTTTACCGCGATGCGGTAATGTAATTAACTGTAGGGGCTTGCGCCTGCAGGGAAGAGCGTCTCCACAATCAAAAACCCCTCGCAAACGAGGGGGAATCTGACGATGTCTGCTACAACGACCGCATCCGTCCAAACCTCCAATGCACGGCGCTATAAATCAACTTGGCATCTTCAGAGAGGTGGACGGATAAACCCAAATAGCATCTGCCCCAAAATTCAGGCAAGACATTTGTCTTCCCGGTTTTCGGCGGTAAATAGATTCTGGCACGTCCAGTGAGACTCGAACCCACAATCGCCTGATTAGAAGTCAGAGGTCCATTAGTTTTGTAATCAGTGGTCCCATGGAACAAACTTCCTGTCATATATATATATATATATATTTACATATATAGGTTTCATTAATGGTTTTCCTTTCCCTTATTTCAAGAACAAGGGCTTCTCTTCCCTACTTTTCCTTTACTCGCTCAGACGCCGCTTTTCTACAATCGCCGTCGGATGAGGAAGCTATGGCGATGATTAGGGCACATGACAGAGACTGTACTAGTCTACTCTTATGGGGAGTTTAGTATGGTCACATCATCCGGGGTCGCCACAACTTTACTTGTGAGGTGCTAACAGAGCCTCTTCGCCCAATATCGCTGTGGAGCGCCCGCAGACCGCTTATGCGGTGGAGGCAGCTAATTGGACTCCTACAGGCCGGCTTGAGCCGTCAACAACCGGGATACCCAACCAGCCCTTGCTTGCTATAGATATCTTGGGACGCCCGGTATAATAAACTAATGAACAGATTCTGGCATGCCCGGTGGGACCTTTTCCTCTTTCCACTCCACACTTCGTGTGTCGTGTTCGCGAACGAATCGCGGTTTAATATGGTTGCCCCTGGATTCGAGGTACTAAGATTTGGTATCTTACTCCATGCAGGAAAAGGAGATAACATCAATGGCCTCCAGCTGCACTAACTGCAACAGCAACTCTTACTACGCCCCGACTGGAGGAGTGACTTACGGGCCCCAAGCGGCCTCCACTTTTGCAATGCAGTGGAACAGGTGACTCAGGCCACCACAGGACTGTTCTTTAGGACCATGAACCCGCCATCAAGCTTCAGCGTCCCGATGCTACCACAAGAAGCTCCAAAGAAGTCGGTCTTTGATCAACTTGCAACTACCACAGCCCCTCTTAACGGGTTGTCTAATTCTAACGCCTCAGTCTTTAACAGGCTGAGCTGCATCTCAAGTAGGCCCACAAAAAGGTTCGCGATACCCGAAGGGGGTTATCCCAAAGCGGATAGCCATTCCAGTTCCGGCGGATGAAGTCGTCAAAGGGGCTTCTCCTATTAAAGGATCGGTCTTCGCAAGACTGGCCATTCCAACTCCTGCTTCGGACGAAGTCACCAAGGCCGCTTTCCCTACCAGAAAGTCGGCCTTTGAAAGATTGACCGTCCCCTCTCAGCGGACATCGGTCTTTAACAGGCTGACACCAACAGCAGCCCTTCATCAGAGCAAGGGGCATGGCGAAGCCATTTCCATAATGGAGGCAATCCCATCTGCACGACATGCTCGACGTCGCCACTGGCGCCGAGTAAGGAGAGCTGGGGGCAACTCCCCCTCTGGACTTACCCCACCAGCTTTAATGGTGGAAATTGATGCTGCTGTTCCAACTGGGAACAACTTTGATCCTCTCAGGAGGGTGCGAAAGAACTCTCCAACCGCTGTACTGAAGAAGTCGTCTCCGCCTGCTGAAAACATGACACAGGTGAAGCCGGAGCAGCCCCCTCAGCGGCCGTCCTTACGAATCCACAGAGTCTGGCGGAAAGTTCAGGATTCTGTGATCAACGAGAACTATTCTCGTCAACTGAAGAAAATGAAGGCTCGGCAAGAGGAGGACCATCCTTCCGTCGTACCATGGAAGGTATCGTCTGCATGGGTGCTTGTTGCTATGGCCCCCTCAACTTCGACCTCCCACAAAAAGAGAAGGCCCGAGAATCAACCACTACCGGCGGTAATCCCAAGCGTGATGGATCCAAAAGTCTAGGGCCATGGTAGTACACACGGTGTATATGGCTTCCGGGAAATAGGAAAGCCATACTTCCACGAGTCATCGACCACTCACACGGTCTGTGACGAAAGCTCAGGAGCAGCAGTAAAAGCTCTAAGAAATGCTAACGAGGATGTCGGCACTCACTGGGAAAAAAGAAAGCCCGGAAGTATCGCCTGAATAGTGCCAAGATCAGGAGATCGACACCGAATTCCTGCGGAGGGTGCTAGAAAGAAAGGATATGGAGGCCGTGGAACAGGCTGCTAATATAAAGCAGACGGCGCTCCTTTTCCAAGACATGGTCGGGATGATGATCCAGCCGGAACCTCAGCTGAAGACCCTCCGATAATTATCGATGACGACAGAGGGGAATTGTCAAATCCTCCACCGGATTTCTAGGCAGCCAAGGAAGAAACGATCTTCAAGGCTGCCCTTGATGACTACATAGCTCAACAAATACGAGCTCATCAGGCAAGAGAAGCGGCTGGCCAAGTTGTCAGAACTGGGCGACCTTATCCAGGCTGGTACGATCAAATCAAGTACCCACTCGGATATACGATTCCTAAATTCCACGTGTATAAGGGGACAGGTAATCCCCATCAGCACGTCGCTCAGTTCAGAGCACTACACGGCAATACTGGAGTCGACGACAAACTGCTACTTCACCAGTTCATCGACAGCTTAGCGGAGACAGCATTTGAATGGTACTCGGAGCTTCCGAATGACTCCATCAAAACATTTACAGAAATAGAGCTACTGTTCACGCAGCGTTTCGCAAGCGCAAGAGAGCGCACCCCGATCAACGTATTAATCAACGCCAGGGTGAAGCCAGGAGAAATCTGGGTTCAATACGCAATTCGATAGCGGAACCTATGGTCAAAATGCGAACAACGCATAGAAGAAGCTCTTGCCGTGAGTATGTTCGTGGCGACTTTTGATCCTCAGGCGACTATATCCCAATTTATGATGTTATTCAAGCCGACCACCTTCCAGACCTTGATTGACAAGCTGGCCCAAATAGACCAAATGAGCCAAAGGCCGTGCTCTTAAAAAACAGATCTCCGGAATGAAAAGGTCAAAGGGAAAGCGACTTTCGTTGCCAACGTTCAACAACAACCGAATGACCCGAAACCGGTTGCTCGCCAAAGCAACAAACCAAGATTCCTAGAAGAGAAGTTGAGGCGTCCTTACTCATTTCCCCGAGATAAGACGAGGAGACTATTCGAATTGGCGGAGCACAACAGGCTCATCACTCTACCGGATCCAAGACACCCACTGCAGCCTGGTGACGTCAACAGTCCTGTTTACCACCGGAAACCGGGAAGACGGACGTCTTGCCTGAATCTGGGGGCAGATGCTAATTGGTGCTATCCGTCCACCTCTTCGAAGATGCCAAGTTGATTTATAGCACCGTGTATCGAAGGTTTAAACGGATGCGGCCGGTGTAGCAGACTTCGTTAGATTCCCCCTCGTTGTGAGGGGTTTTTGATTGTGGGGACGCTCTTCCCTGCAGGCGCAAGCCCCTGCAGTTAATTACGCTACCGCATCGCAGTAACAACTTTCTCCTTCTCCAGATAGTCACTTCGTGTCGTGGGTGTTTTTTTTTGTGTTTGGTTGCCCGTGGATTGTTTACAGAGACTAATTTATGTTGTCGCCCGTAGGACGTGGATTAGTCCAAATCCGTATCTTCTTAGATTTGGGTTTGGGGTTTTGGTTTAAGGATACGTTAGCCTCATTTGGGACTAAGATCAACTTAAACGTTTGTTAAGGATACGTTAGTCTAATTTCTAGACTAAGATCAACTTAACAGGATAATTTAGATCCAATAAGAGAGCATTTGGGCTCTATTGTTTAGTTTAGGAACATTGCGGTCGGTTAGTTTAAGGACGTTACGGTCCAATGTTAGGTTAAAGACGTCTCGGTCCATCGGTAGTTTAAGGACATCTCGATCCAAGTTAAGGACATCATAGTCCGTGGGTTTAAAGGGACCCCATAGTCTAGGTTAAGGACATCGTAGTCCATGGGCTTAAGGACCCCACAGTCCAGGTTAAGGACATCGTAGTCTATGGGCTTAAGGACCCCACAGTTCGGTTTAAAGACATCGTAGTCTATAAAGTTTAAGGACATCGTAGTCCATGAGTTTAAGGACCACACATTCTGTAGAAATGTGTGGTCATCGGGACCCGTCACCTCTCTGAAGACGTTGAAGGATTACAATGACAGATATCAGAGGAGTAAAGAGAAGTACCTTTGAACCGATGTGAGTTGGTTGAAAGAGCAGATGGGCTCGGTTAAATATAAGTTGTGGACTTATGTCCAGAATTGGGCTAAGTCCAATTAAAATGTTTAACATTTTATTGTTCTGGCTATTGAGCCTTTATTTGGGCATGGCCCTTTTAATAATGCTAAGCATTGGGTTCTGACATCTTTTGTTTTGTATTGAATGCATAGCATTGATCAGAACAATGTGTGTTCTGACAGTGCGCCACGTGGCGCATCAGGCGCTTTGCGCTAACGAAAGAGCGCATTGCGCTTCTGTCAGGTAGCGCACATGAAGATGACACGTGTCGTGCTTAGCGCTAAGCGCTAGTTTATTAGCGCATTGCGCTTTCCATTTATGAGCGCTTTGCACTGATTTAATGGTGCACCAGTGAGTGACACGTGACGCGCTTGGCGCTGAGCACCAGCCCATGAGCGCAGTGCTCTGTTTCAGAAGCGCAAAGCACAAGCCGTGTCTGTGTTTGACACGTGGCATGTTTTGGCACTGAGCGCCGGTCCAAGGAGAGCAAAAGCGCAATTCATGAGTGCAAGGTGATTGATATGAATTTAGTTAACCACAATCAAGACGGTGTCGCTTTGCAGCTAGCCGGTTGAGCACGGGTCGATCTACAGGGAGACGAAGCGTTTTACGTTCTTGTCGTTACGAGTTAATGCGCGTGGGTGGAATTGTTCTTATCTACCCTATATGTTATATGAACAAGTAAAGTTGTTAGGAAAAGATACGAAAGTGTAAGCTAAGGAAATCCGTATTCAAAACCTTTGAGCCGAGTTTTGACCAGTTGAAGCTAGAGCAATCGGCAACAACGTGGATTAGGGGATTTAAGCACGGTATTCGTGGAATCCGGCTTATTGACCCTTGTCCTTCCGTTCTTGTTTCTTGCTTTCGCCTCCAGCCAAACCGAACGCAACCGGTCGCGGTTAGGAATCACCGTTACCTTGGTAGGGTGGGGTGCCTAACAGAGCGCTTGTGTATCGTTTGGGAGGAGTTCAATGGAAAATAACGGGAAAATGAAATGAGCAAAGAAACATTAACTTACAATATCGTATTTATTCTTAACAACAATAATTACAACCATTCACAAAACGAACCAAAAAGAGAGAACATAAAGATAAACAAAGAAAAGAAAAGATTACAAGCAAGTAATTAAAGTGCATGGTAATAAATTGCAAGTAATAAAAGACAAGAATGAAAAATGCAAGAAAGAGATAAGCAAGAAAGTAACACTAAGAACCATAGAACTCAAGACAAGCCATGGGATCAATAGCCAACCCTTAAACTTGCAAGCTCAATGAAGAGGTTGAAAGATCAAGAGAAGGTAAGGAACTCATGTAAAATGAAGCACAAAAGAGAAGAGTTTTATTGATTCCATAATGATACAACCCTTGAGATTAATAACCAATCCTTAAACCTTTAAACTCAATGAAGAGGTTGAAAGATCAAGAGAAGGTAAGGACCTCAAGGGGAAGCTAAGATACAATGATGGCAAAAATTGGACTCCTTCTCACTTACCCAATGGTTTCCTTTTATAGGCAAAAGAACAAGACCTTTCCTTTAATTTGAATTTGAATTCATCCAAAATTTGGAGGGAAGTTTGAATTTTTGAATTTTTGAATCACATCAACACTTTATGCATTGAATGCACCATACCCTCTCATGCTCTGTGCATGTCCCTCTCGTGCTTTGTGTTTGACCCTCTCGTGCTTTGTGCTGCCCCTCTCGTGCTTTGTGCTTATCTGAGACATGAATGACCACTGTCATTTATCTTGTCTCTGGAACAGGTACGCGGAACTGGACGGATACGGATGATCGGAACCCGGCTCTTTTCTGCTGGCAACAGATGTCCTGGATTTTGGCGTAACAGTAGAGATTTTGTATCATTTGCGTTATTTTGGACTAGGAACCTATAGCCTGTAAATATGTAGCAAACACGGATTAAAAGCACCTGCCTATAAACAAACGAGCGTAAGAATGGGTGGTATAAAATGCAATATTCTGTTATGAACAAATACCCCCAAACTTAACTTTTACTCGTCCTGAGCAAAACCAATTATTCAAAAAAAATAAAATCCTAACCGCACTTTCGTAGGGAACGCGATTGCACTGAGCGCGTGCAACAAGCCGTTAAACCTCTAGGTGTCCCTAGTAGGAGGAGTGTTGTCTCCTGAGAGTTTTCAGCGGATTACACCCACAAAATCCCGTCAAGTTAGTGTCATAAGTTAACAATGATTCTACTCCTACAGTTTAGAATTTACATTAGAAACTCTATCATCCTAAGTTAGAAATATTCAACCCTTATTTTTCACACCTCCTATCTATTTAACCTTGGTTCTCCTGAGTTTTCCTTCTAAAGTGCGGCCTCAAATCAGGGATTTTTATCAACTTTACAGAAAATACAAGTCTTATTCTTTATTTCTATCTTTTATCCAAACATTGATTGTATACCAATACGTGTGTGTATATTTGCACCCCTACACTCAAGAATTCAATTCAAGCTATAATACTCTTGCCCTAATACCAAATACTACTTCTTTTCATTAAGGATGGACGGATTTGCTCACACACCTTTCATGCGACTATTAATGCTTCTTGAGGCACTAACGACCGATTACTGAATGTGTGAACTTTAAAGCGTAAATAGCAGTTTCCAGGTCTTGATTTTATTCTATTTTTTCTTTTTCTTTTTCAAGACCGGATATATTTTTCAACATGCTCTTTTGGTGTTTAGCTTTAAATACCTTTTTTCTTTCATACTAGGCTTTCAGGCAAGAGTATTTCTAGGTATCCTATACTATCCCAAGTTTCAAGATGCGTGTAAGTGCAGTTTGTAGGGTATATACTTTCTGAATTTGAACTCAAGAAAAGAAACTATTTTTCAGACTTATCCTCCAGTAAAGCTTTAATACTTTCCCTTCATCTTGACTTAACTCAAGAACTGAATTCAAAAAAATTGTAAGGACGTATACTTACCAAAGTTAGAAAGAATGAGGGTTATTTTAAGGATTTTCAATTCCTAAATCTAGAATTTAGTTATTTCTAACATATCAACTAAACTTTCAGAATAAAAATCTAAGTTACCCTATTAGCTAACTTGACGACAAAGTTTTTATATTTTTTTTGAATTTTTTTTTTATTTTTGTGGGTTTTTAATAAGGTATGCAAATGCAAAATATACAAATGAATGCGAAGGAAGAAAGCTTACCGAGCATACCCCCAAACTTAAACTTGACAGTGCCCTCACTGTCATCGCATGAAGAGAACATTGGAAGGGTCAAAAATGTCGGTTAGATATACACAATTTTTTTTTAAAGTAAAGAAAAAGGAAAAGAATATCCACAAATAAATACAAAAAGGTATATACATACCCCCAAACTTATTTGGAACAGTGTCCACTGTTCTTGGCTGGATAACCGAAGTTTGGTGGTAGGCAGAGGAAGATTATGCAGGGTAAACCGGCTCCTGTAAGACCAGGAGCTCCTCTGTTGGTTCGGCGCTAAGGTACGGTTTTAGTCGGTGTCCGTTCACTTTGAAAAATGAACCGTCCTTTGGATTCTCCAAATCCACAGCGCCCTGCGGATATACATTCCGCACAAAATACGGCCCTTTCCAGCGAGATCTGAGCTTTCCTGGATGGAAGTGTAGCCGGGTGTCGTAAAGCAGTACCTGTTGACCAGGTACGAATGTCTTGCGCAAAAGATGTTTATCGTGAAACACCTTCGTTCGGTTCTTAACGACAACCGCGTTATCGTAAGCTTCATCCCTAAGCTCGCTTAATTCGTTCAACTGCAGCTTCCGATGGCTGCCCGCATCTTCTAGAGACAGATTCAGCTCCTTTATCGCCTAAAATGCGCGATACTCTATTTCGACAGGTAGGTGGCAAGCCTTTCCGTACACAAGCCGATAGGGAGACATGCCAAGGTCGGTCTTATAAGCGGTTCAAAATGCCTAAAGGGCATCAGTGAGTTTCAACGACCAATCTTTTCGGTTCTTGGAAACCGTCTTCTCCAGTATCTGCTTGATTTGCCGATTTGAAACTTCGGCCTGTCCGCAGGTTTGGGGGTGGTAGGGCGTAGAGAGCTTATGATTAATGGAATATTTCCGCATCAAGGTCTCGAAAGTCTTATTGCAGAAATGACTTCCATTGTCGCTAATGATCGCTCGGGGGTGCCCAAACCGGGAGAAAATGTTTTCTTTAAGAAACCTAACGACAACCTTGTTGTCGTTAGTCCGGCTGGGCACAGCCTCGACCCATTTAGAGACGTAATCAACAGCGAGAAGAATGTACAAGTTCCCAAAAGAGCTGGGAAACGGCCCCATGAAATCTATCCCCCAAATATCGAAAATCTCCACAACCAAGATTGGTTGGAGCGGCATCTCATTCCTCCGGGATATCCGGCCCATGTGTTGGCACCGGGAGCAAGTCTTGCAATAGTCTTGAGCATCTTTGAAGAGTTGTGGCCAGTAGAAACCACATTGCAAGATCTTCTCAGCTATCTTTCTAGGGCCAAAATGCCCGCCACACGCTTGATCGTGGCAAAATGACAGCACACTCTTGAATTCCTCGTCAGGGACACACCGACGAATAATCTGGTCGGGACAGTACTTGAACAGATAGGGTTCGTCCCAGTAAAAGTGTTTTACTTGGGATAAGAAGCGAAGTCTGTCCTGACTTAACCATTCAGTCGGTAATAGTCCTGTGGCCAAATAGTTCACAATATCTGCGAACCAGGGTTCGCAAGATACTGTCAAGAGTTGTTCATCCGGGAAAACGTCGTTGATCGGAATTTGAAGCGAAGGCGAAGAAGGAAGTCATGAGAGATGGTCGGCAACTACGTTTTCACATCCTCGTTTGTCCTTAATAACAAGGTCAAACTCCTGAAGCAAGAGGATCCAACGTATTAGCCGAGATTTTGCATCTTTCTTCGCAAAAAGATGGCGTAGAGCAGAATGGTCAGTGTAGACAATGACTGGAGAGCCGATGAGGTAGGGCCTGAACTTTTCTAAAGCAAATACAACAGCTAAGAATTCCTTCTCAGTTGTGGTATAATTGAGTTGGGCATCGTTCAGGGTTCGGCTCGCATAATAGATTACGTGTGGCATCTTGTTGATGTGTTGTCCAAGGACAGCACCAATAGCAAAGTCGGATGCATCGCACATTATCTCAAATGGGTGCGTCCAGTCAGGTGAAGAAAGAACGGGAGCAGAAGTGAGTGAGCTTTTTAGTGACTCGAATGCAGTCACACAGCTCGAGTTGAAGTCGAATGGCTTGTCCTTGGCTAGCAAAAGAGTCAAGGGCCTAGCAATCTTGCTAAAGTCCTTGATGAACCGTCTATAGAAACCGGCATGGCCAAGGAAGGCTCGGATATCTCTGACGCATCAGGGAGGAGGTAGATTGGAAATGACCTCAATCTTTGCTTTGTCAACCTCTATGCCATTTTACGAGATGATATGTCCTAAGACAATACCTTCGCGCACCATGAAGTGGCACTTCTCCCAATTCAAAGTTAGGTTCTTGTCCTTACATCGGGTAAGGACAGCGTCGAGATGCAGCAAACACTCGTTGAAGGAATCGCCGAAGATGGAGAAATCATCCATGAAGATCTCTAGAAATTTTTCCACCATGTCTGAGAAGATTCCCATCATACACCGCTGGAAGGTAGTGGGCGCATTGCATAACCCAAAGGGCATGCGACGATATGTAAACGTGCCGAAAGGACAAGTGAATGTGGTCTTGTCCTGGTCTTTTTCGGCGATGGGAATCTGATCATAGCCGGAGTAGCCATCAAGAAAGCAGTAGTACTCGTGTCCGGCCAATCGTTCAAGCATTTGGTCAATGAAAGGTAGCGGAAAGTGGTCCTTCCGCGTTGCGGCGTTGAGTTTTCTGTAATCAATGCATACTCGCCACCCAGTTTGGGTGCGAGTAGGGATTAACTCGTTCGCCTCGTTAGTGATGACTGTTATACCTGATTTCTTGGGGACAACGTGAATGGGGCTAACCCACTGGCTATCAGAGATAGGGTAAATGATACCACTATCCAGACATTTTACGATCTCCTTCTTCACAGCCTTTTTCATGATTGGGTTGAGACGTCTTTGTGGATCCCTGGCTGGTTTGGCATCATCCATCAGATGAATGTGATGTTCAACGATCAGGGGACTAATCCCCTTGATGTCCGCCATGGACCAGCCAAAAGCTTGCCTGTTGCTGTGCAAGACCGCGAGAAGGGCTTTCTCTTGCTCTGGTGCTAGAGAAGCCGAGATGATGATAGGGAGGGTCTCGTTCTCACCTAAGTAAGCGTACTTAAGGTGAGACGACAAAGACTTGAGTTCGAGTGTTGGAGGTGAAACGATGGAAGGCAAGATTGGTGAAGAGGTCTCAAACTCAAAGGACTCCAGCAAAGGTTCAAAACGAGTGTAAGCGACCGAGTTGGATGGTTCAGGTAACTCATCCGGAAATTCGAAGGATTCAAACTCGGGTTGTGAGCGGCTAAGATCGTTCGAGAACGTGAAATACTCGTAGTCGTTGTCGGGCGCAGAAACAGCAGCAGGTTCGAAGAGGAACGCACTAGTGGCGTCAATGTTATCGTGATCAAACAGAAACTCCTTGAATTCACATTCTTCTGGGGTGATCTCTTGGATCGAGCAAACGTCCAGTATATGAGCATTAGGTTCGGAGGGCTGATTCCCCAACCTAAAAATGTTAAGTTCAATTGTCATATTTCCAAAAGATAGGTTCATCGAACCATTGCGACAATTGATCACAGCATTTGAGGTTGCAAGGAATGGGCGACCGAGTATCACCGTAATTTGATTCCGGAAGTTAGCTACAGGTTGTGTATCTAATACGATGAAGTCAACGGGGAATATGAAGTCCCCGACTTTGATTAACACATCCTCTAGCTCACCCCTAGGATGGGTGATCGATCGGTCGGCCATTTGGAGAGTACAATGTGTGGGTTTCAGCTCTCCTACGCCTAATTGCTCGTATACTGAGTACGGAAGCAGGTTAACACTGGCACCAAGATCTAATAGTGCGCGGTTGATGTTCTTATCCCCAATGGTAATAGAAATCGTAGGACAGCCAGGGTCCTTCCGTTTTTGTGGTAAAGATTGGGTAAGGGTATCACTCACAGCACTAGTCAAGAAAACTTTCTTGGGTACCTGAGACTTCCTCTTTTTCATGCACAAGTCCTTTAAGATTTTCGGGTAGGATGGGACTTGTTGGACAGCATCTAAAAGGGGAATGTTAATGTTAACCTGCTTAAATAACTCCAGAATCTTCTCCATCTGAGGATTTTGTTTATTAGACCTCAACCGGTTTGGAAATGGAATGTTTTTAAAATTGGTTGAGTCTAATGCTGGAGGAGGAGATTGTGGAGTTGGAACAGATCCCAGAACAGGTGTTTTCGTGGAGTGAGAAGTGGGTCCATTCAGAGCAGAAGAAGAGGAAGGAGAGCCTTATGAAGAACGGAGAATAGGCTCAGGAGACGAACAAGCAGGAGAAGAAGAAGAAGAAGCAGCGGCCAGGGTGTCATCGTTGATCCGTGTGCCAATGTTGTTTTGCAGCATCCTTCCCGATCTCAATGTGGTCACGGCACTCACATTATGGTTCTGTTGTTCAAGAGCAACATGTAAATTATGTGGGTGACCGGGATTTGGGAGTGGCTGGGACGGGAGCTTCCCCTTCTCTCGCTCGCTTAAGGCCGCATTCAGCTGTGCAATCTGGGCCTCGATGGTCTTGATGCTTTGCCCGTGTGCGGCAGTGTGTTGCACTAAGGACTGAATGGAAGACTGGATGTTGGCAGTGGATTGTGTCGATTGTTTAACGAACGCCTCCAGACTTTGTTCGAGCGAGGAAACCTTATCGTTGTTTGACGGAACAAAGTTGTTTGGTGGAAAAGAATTGTTGGGTGCAAAGTTGTTCGTCTGATTTTGAAAAGGTTGGGGTTGGAAGGGCTGCTGAAACTGCTGTTGAGTTTGTTGTTGCGCTTGTTGTTGCGGAGGAGGGGGCCTCTGGAAATTGTTTCCTTGGAATTGATTCTGATTCTGATTCCAGGCGAAATTGGGGTGGTTCCTCCAACCGGGATTGTAGGTGGAAGAGTATGGATCATTCCTTGGTCTTTGCTGAAATGCAGCATTAACCTGATCTTGTCCTTGCGATGGTGGATTGTAAGGACACTCTTCGGTTAAGTGAGAAGGATCGGAACAACAAGCGCAAATGGTACGAAGGGGAAGAACAGGGGCAGGAGCAGGAGAAGAAAATTTGCTCTCTATTGCTTCAAGCTTTCTCGTTATTGCAGCCATTTCAGCTTTCATCGCAATAGAGACATCAAGTTGGTGAATTCCTACCCTAGACTGACCGGTAGAAGTGGAGGTAGAAGAAGAAGAAGTCGGTCTGGTGCTCTCCCATTGTAGTGTTTGCTCCGCAAGGTCGTCAAAGAATTGCCACGCTTCCTCGTCAGATTTCGATAGGAAGTGGCCCTGATAGATGGTTTCCAACAACTGCTTCGTTACTGGGTTCAGGCCCTCGTATAAGGTTTGGCAAAGTTGCCATTTCTCTATACCGTGGCGAGGACACTGAACAAGAAGGTCTTTGTACTGGTCAAAGCACTTCCAGAAAGGTTCAGAAGGAAGCTGAGAGAATTGGTTGATTTCATTACGGATCCTTGCGGTTTTATGATTCGGATAGAATTTTTTGAGAAACGCTTTAACAAACTCGTCCCAACTGGTTATGGAGTGGGAAGCGGTGCTATACAGCCATTTTTCAACAAGATCGCATAAAGTGAACGGAATGACCCGTAACCGTATAGCATCGTCCGACAGTTGGGTAGTTTTCATCATGGCACAAACGTTTTGAAATTTATTGATGAAGATATAGGCATCTTCAGATTCAAGCCCATGAAATCGTGGAAGCATGTTGATGAAGTGGGGCTTAATTTCAAAATTATCCCCATTGGCCGGTGGAAGAGAAAGGCAGGTGGGAAGTGCAGAACGGGTGGGATAGAAACGATCCTGGAGCGCGATTCGCTGTGGCGCTACAACAGGCGGTGGTGGGTGGTTATTGGTCTCCGTAGGAGGTGGAGCCAATCCAGGGGTAGTCAAAGAGATGTTCGGATTAAATCCTGACATCGCAGAAGAAGAGGTTGGTGATGGTGAAGGTGAAGATGTATGAACAGAATTCCGGTCAACGTCGGAGTTGGCCGGCAAAGGTAAGGGTGAAAGAGGCGTGGACGGAGTTTCGACGTCTGAGTCGATCGCGTAGTCGGTAGCGACTAACGTAACGCGGACTAGGCGGGTGCTAGTGTCCCGAGTCCAAGCGGACATACACTAAACGAGTTTAGTATAGTCAAAATGGAGAAGGTGAGGGTAAGAAAACGTCAATGGAGAAATACGATAGGTGGTGGATGAAAAATGGGTTTGGCGACAAAGGGCAAGTTTTTATAAAAGTTTTTTGATTTTTTGATTTTTTTGTTTTTAGAAAGAGTTTTACAGGAATATGTACGGACTTACGGCTTTAAGCAATCACAAACAAGATATGCACAATCACACCTAGATCTAGGGTCACCTAGGTCTGCTAGACAGCTCCTAACTGTTCCAGAGGGCTAGAAATAGGACCTTAAACCGCCTCTTCTCCGTCAATTGTGGCCAGGTAAGTGCCAGGTAAGTGGGAGGTTTTCCAACACTTTCGCGAAGTTTCTTAATTAAATAACCACTTGCCTTCGACACACTTGCCTAGACACCGCAAAAGTCAGATAGGATAAACGGCCGATGCCTGTAACTAGTCCTCTGTCCTATTGAGCGCGAAGTCCTTAGGGCTGAGTCTAGTATTTTTTAATTAACAATGGTCAATGCATATGATTTTTGTGATTTCTGGGGTCCTGGGAAGGTATGAAATCCCCACCCAATCTGAATTGGTTTCAAGCCCCTTAAAGTCCGTATTAATGAATGCAAAGCGGTAACAAATCAACTGTAAACAATTTTTTTTTAGCGCGGCGCAAAGAATCCTGCACAAGAACAGTTTATTGGAAGGGGGAAGAGAGTTTGCGCAAAGAATGTTGCAGAAAACACAGTTCAGTGGAGTCCAGAGGAGTGGGGGGGAGAAGAGAAAGACTCACAGAAAAAATGGCAGCCTGAAGGCTCCAAATGGCCGCGGTTCCGCGGCTAAACACCTGGTTAGGCTGCTGTTCCGCGGCTTTGTAGAGGGATCAGGCTTCCAAAATTTTTGGGTGTGTTGTTCTAGGAGTCCTCTTCTTGTCTGGATTTGCTGAATCTTGATTTGCTCACTGTATCTGCTCCAGATTTTTACAGTAGACCGTTTGCTTCGTTTTGATCCGTCGCGGTGTAGCCGCGAGATGTGGGTCTAACTTCCCACGTCTTTGGCACTGAACTCGACCGTCTTTTGTTCCTGCACACTTGCACAAAAACTAATCAAAAATAACAAAGATGGTTTTTTACAACGTATATTTTTTGTTTTGTTTTTCGGTTAGATTTATATTCACAAGTTAACCCAAAATTACAAAAAAGAAACAAACTACCGTCTCCCCGGCAACGGCGCCATTTGATTGATATGAATTTAGTTAACCGCAATCAAGACGGTGTCGCTTTCCAGCTAGCCGGTTGAGCACGGGTCGATCCACAGGGAGACGAACCGTTTTACGTTCTTGTCATTACGAGTTAATGCGCGCGGGTAGAATTGTTCTTATTATATGTTATATGAACAAGTAAAGTTGTTAGGAAAAGATACGAAAGTGTAAGCTAAGGAAATCCGTATTCAAAACCTTTGAGCCGAGTCTTGACCAGTTGAAGCTAGAGCAATCGGCAACAACGTGGATTAGGGGATTTAAGCACGGTATTCGTGGAATCCGTCTTATTGACCCTTGTCCTTCCGTTCTTGTTTCTTGCTTTTGCCTCCGGCCAAACCGAACGCAACTGGTCGCGGTTAGGAATCACCGTTACCTTGGTAGGGTGGGGTGCCTAACGGAGCGCTTGCGTATCGTTTGGGAGGAGTTCAATGGAAAATAACGGGAAAAGGAAATGAGCAAAGAAATATTAACTTACAATATCGTATTTATTCTTAACAACAATAATTACAACCATTCACAAAATGAACCAAAAAGAGAGAACATAAAGATAAACAAAGAAAAGAAAAGATTACAAGCAAGTAATTAAAGTGCATGGTAATAAATTGCAAGTAATAAAAGACAAGAATGAAAAATGCAAGAAAGAGATAAGCAAGAAAGTAACACTAAGAACCATAGAACTCAAGACAAGCCATGGGATCAATAGCCAACCCTTAAACTTACAAGCTCAATGAAGAGGTTGAAAGATCAAGAGAAGGTAAGGAACTCATGTGAAACGAAGCACAAAAGAGAAGAGCTTTATTGATTCCATAATGATACAACCCTTGAGATTAATAACCAACCCTTAAACCTTTAAGCTCAATGAAGAGGTTGAAAGATCAAGAGAAGGTAAGGACCTCAAGGGGAAGCTAAGATACAATGATGGCAAAAATTGGACTCCTTCTCACTTACCCAATGGTTTCCTTTTATAAGCAAAAGAACAAGACCTTTCCTTTAATTTGAATTTGAATTCATCCAAAATTTGGAGGGAAGTTTGAATTTTTGAATCATATCAACACTTTATGCATTGAATGCACCATACCCTCTCGTGCTCTGTGCATGTCCCTCTCGTGCTTTGTGTTTGACCCTCTTGTGCTTTGTGCTGCCCCTCTCGTGCTTTGTGCTTGTCTGAGACATGAATGACCACTGTCATTTGTCTTGTCTCTGGAACAGGTACGCGGCATTGGACGGATACGGATGATCAGAACCCGGCTTTTTTCTGCTGGCAACAGATGTCCTGGATTTTGGCGTAACAGTAGAGATTTTGTATCATTTGCGTTATTTTGGACTAGGAACCTGTAGCCTGTAAATATGTAGCAAACACGGATTAAAAGCACCTGCCTATAAACAAACGAGCGTAAGAATGGGCGGTATAAAATGCAATATTCTGTTATGAACACAAGGCACTTTTCAATAGCGCATAGCGCACTTGATCAAATTTATGATCTGTGAACAAATTTATTTTCTTTTTAAAGGAGGTTTTGCCTCAAGATTCAAGAACAATAGTTCTTATTTTTGGAAGGGCTTTGTCTTTGTAGATCAATGATCTGTGAATGAAGTAAATACTTCTTTTGTTTTTGTGATGAGATATTTTGATCTCTTTTTATAAAAGGCCTTGGTCTTTTGTAGATCTATGATCTTTTAAGAAGATAATTCTTCTGTTTTAATAAGATGATTTAATCTCTTTGTGCAAGAATCATTCTTTTTACCTTGAAGAAATGATCTTCTTTCAAGAGCTTGCTCTCTTTCTTTTGAGTTTTCTCAAAGTTTGTAGGGGGGTTTCTCTATTTGCTTCTATATATCCTTTTCTTTTCCTTTTTCTTTATTGAAAAGAAAGATCATTGGTCGTTGGGACCCACCACCTCTCCGACGACACTGAGAGATTATAGCGCCATATATCGGAGGTGTGGAGGGATGTACCCTTTGAACCATGTCCCCGTCATTAGGGGAAAGAACAGGCTGGAGCTTAAGCTTCTCGCTGCTGAAAAAGGGTTCTTTGCGTTCGCGCACGTGCGTCGCACGTGTTGGGCGCACCTATTTGCACGTTGCGCACATGGAGCTTGCGCATATGCGAATTATTAGGGGAGCAAGCTCCTATGGAGAACGTATCTCCTTTTAATATTATTGAATATTCTCATGTGGTGCACACATGCGTTGCACGTGGTGCGCGCATGGCGGGCACACGTGCGTTGCACGTAGTGCACATGGCGCTTATGCATATGCGCATTAAGGGGAGGAGCCGACTCCTATGGAGAACGAATCTCCTTTTAATATTATTGAATATTCTCATGTGGTGCGCACATGCATTGCACGTGGTGCGCGCATGAAGGGCACACGTGCGTTGCACGTAGCGCACATGGCGCTTGTGCATATGCGCATTATGGGGGGAGCAAGCTCCTATGTAGAACGTATCTCCTTTTAATATTATTGAATGTTCTCATGTGGTGCGCACGTGCATTGCACGTGGTGCGCGCATGGCGGGCACACGTGCGTTGCACGTAGCGTACATGGCGCTTGCGCATATACGCATTATGGGGGGAGCAAGCTCCTATGGAGAACGTATCTCCTTTGAGGATTGAACTCCACCTTTTCTAAGAGTTATCCCCTCTTATTTATATGGGAGTGGTAGAAAAGCGATCTCTCCTTTTCCTGATGTGGGACTAAAAATGCATTTCCCATGTAGTAGAGCATTACTTTATATTACACGTGCATAGCACATTTGCTCATAACTTTTGATCCTGGATGAATTATGAGGCCCATAATATATCAAATCGAAGGATTTTTCGAGTCAATTTCGATACAATCAGAATTTTTCTGTTTCTCATTCCGGTGTTTATCAAAATACAGCTCAAAAAATACTGGTTCGCATCTTCTTCCTTAGATCACATGTGTATAGCACATTTGCTCATAACTTTTGATCCCGGATGAATTATGAGGCCCATAATATATCAAATCGAATATTTTTTTGAGACGATTTCAATACCATCAGAATTTAGCTATTTCTCATTCGGGAGTTTGTCAAAATAAAGCCCGAAAAATACTGGTTCGCATCTTCTTCCTTAGATCACATGTGCATATCATATTTGCTCATAATTTTTGATCCCGGATGAATTATGAGGCCCATAATATATCAAATCGAAAGTTTTTTCGAGATGCTTTCAATACCATTAGAATTTAGCTGTTTCTCATTCGGGAGTTTATCAAAATACAATCCGGAAAATACGGGTTCACATTTTCTTAAGCGTATCACTGCCATTTGATGCCTTGGGCTCTTCTGCGCAAAAAAATTTGGCGGGAACAAATGCCCTCCACTAATTTGCCCACGTAAGTATAGACGTGGGTGAAGTAGTGCAGAGTAATTCATAGTGTATGACTAGTTTCGGATTGGTATATAATTTTCAGAATCTTGATCTGAGAAGATAAAGTGCGGACACAAGCGTCGTCATTTATCATTGACTCAAATCTCGACTCTTAAGGGATATAGTCCCAAACCCTCAGCTCCATGAGCCGCACCCTTCTATTTCTTTATATTTTACTCTGGCGTGAAGTACTTTATATGCTCATGAGTAACTTCTCCATTTCGGTGGCATGTAGTTTTGGCAAGTGTAGCCCATAGATGGTAGATAACAGTTCATCTTGAACTCTTTATAAGGTAGTGATGGCTTAGGAGACAGGGGTAGGATCTGCCACCTAAGACTTTTCAACTTTATGAGCCGTGAGGGTCTCATAAAGACTTTTCTCCCTACGAGTCGTGAGGATCTCGTAGGTGTCTTTTCTCCTTAGAAGTCGTGAGGATTCCTAAGTGTGTTTTCTCTTGGGAGTCGTAAGGATCTCACAAGAGAATTTTCTTCCTTACGGGTCGAGAGGACCCGTAAGTGTTTGATGAGATTGACATCATCCACGTTTCACGGAATCAGGAGTTGCTCTGGGCGTTTCCCACGGGGTCAGAATTGACATAGGCCGTGTTCCACATGACCAGGAATTTTCTCTAGATGCTTCCCACGGGGTCAGGATTGACATAGGTCATGTTCTGCGAGGACCAGGTTTCGCTCTGGACGTTTCCCACGGGTCAGGATTGACATAGGCCGTGTTCCACGTGACCAGGAATTTGCTCTGGATGCTTCCCACGGGGTCAAAGTTAACTTTGGCCGTATTCCACGGAGTCGTTGGATGACGTATTTCCGAGACGGGGTCATGTGGATGACGTATTTCCGCGACGGGGTCATGTGGATGACGTGTTTCCGCGACGGGGTCATATGGATGACGTGTTTCCGAGACAGGGTCATGTGGATGACGTAATTCGGCGACGGGGTCATGTGGATGACGTATTTCCGCGGCGGGGTCATGTGGATGACGTATTTCTGCGGCGGGGTTATTTGGATGACGTATTTCCGAGACGGGGTCATGTGAATGACGTATTTCCGAGACGGGGTCATGTGGATGACGTGTTTCCTCGACGGGGTCATTTGGATGGCGTGTTTCCGCGACGGGGTCATGGGGATGGCGTGTTTCCGCGACGGGGTCATGCGGATGGCGTGTTTCCGCGACGGGGTCATGCGGATGGCGTGTTTCCGCGACGGGGTCATGCGGATGGCGTGTTTCCGCGACGGGGTCATGCGGATGGCGTGTTTTCGCGACGGGGTCATATGGATGGCGTATTTCCGAGACGGGGTCATGTGGATGACGTATTTCCGTGACGGGGTCATTTGGATGACGTATTTCCGCGACGGGGTCATGTGGATGATGTATTTTCGCGACGGGGCCATTTGGATGACGTATTTCCGCGACGGGGCCATGTGGATGACGTATTTCCGCGACGGGGTCATGTGGATGTTGTATTTCCGCGACGGGGCCATTTGGATGACGTATTTCCGCGACGGGGTCATGTGGATGACGTATTTCCGCGACGGGGTCATGTGGATGACGTATTTCCGAGACGGGGTCATGTGGATGACGTATTTCCGCCACGGGGTCATGTGGATGACGTATTTCCGCGACGGGGTCATGTGGATGACGTATTTCCGCGACGGGGTCATGTGGATGACGTATTTCCGTGACGGGGTCATTTGGATGACGTATTTACGTGACGGGATCATTTGGATGACGTTGCGTCTGTTGTAATGAGACGAATATCGAACTGGTCTCCAGGTTGTCTGGGAACCATCGAGATTTGGAGTAGGGGCTTTGCTGTAGCTCCAGGGTTGATTGCAGTGTCTGAATCCTGCTGGAATGGGGAGGAATGCTGTTGATGATCTCTAGGCTATCCCTGAACCGTCGAGATTTGGCTTCGTTTTCTGATGGAGTCTGGGGAGGGAAGGTGTGATTCCTTCTTTGTTTTCACCCCTGGATTGTATACAGGGATTGATGTGATATCACCTGTAGGACATAAATTTCATTTTTCTTTATTTCTTTTCGCAATGCTCTATCATTTCAGCTTTTATATCATGAAGGTCGCGATTGCCCAATCATTTCGGCTATTTTTCGCGGCGCCCAATCATTTCGGCTATTTATTTTATTTTTACTCGCTGCTTTTTATTGCGAGTTGCCCAATCATTTCGGCTATTTTGCATGCATACATTTTTTTTACTTGCTGATTTTGTTACAAGCTGCCCCATCATTTCGGCTATTTCGTATGCATGTGTGGCTCGCTAGCTTCTTGCTGCAAGCTTGGAATTAGACACCGATTTCGGCATCAGCACCACTACAACTGGAACATTGCCAGGAGCGAATCATCATTTGCCTCTATCGATGTCGAACAAAGGTGGCTCAGGGAATAGGGTTAGGATCCTGTCGACTAAGGCTTTTGACTTCATGAGCCGTAAGGGTCTCATAAAGGTATTTCTCCCTGCGAGTCGTGAGGATCTCGTAGGTGCGTTTTCTCCTTAGGAATTGTGAGGACTCCTAAGTGTATGGCTTCTTGTAAGTCATAAGGATCTTACAAGAGTATTTTCTCCTTATAAGTCGAGAGGACTTACAAGGGCTGTTCACTGTGCAAATATACCCCTAGTCACGGATGGGATTTTGTTAGGGAAATGTTTATTCGCGTCCGTGGATTGTATACAAGGGTCAATATTGAGCCGCTTGTAGAGCAAGATTGGAGGTTGTGGTGGTTGCTTAAGAACAGGTTCAGATCCCTGTAGTTTAAGACTTTTGAATCTTATGCGCCGTGAGGGTCCCATAAGAGGGTTCTCCTTATGAGACGTGAGGATCTCGCAAGTGTAATTTCTCCTTAGGAGTCGTGGGGACTCCTAAGTGTGTTGCTCCCTTATGAATCGTAAGGATCTCATGCAGGTGGTTTCTCCTCACAAGGTCGAGAGGACCTTGCAAGTGTCTTTTAACGAGATTGCGCCCTTTCGGTTTTTCATAAAACTCGCCGGTAGCCCTGCTGTTTTTACTCACGGAGCCCTTTCGGGTTTTCATCCGTGCCCCTTTTGCTTATGGACATACCGTTTTTTTTATCAGCTTTTAGGATGCTGCAATCCACTATAGTTTATCGACGTCTCGGTCAACAGTTAGTTTTAGGATATAGTGGTCCATTGTTAGTTTTAAGGATGTTTCGGTCCGTTGTTAGTTTAAGGACGTTTCGGTTCGTTGTTAGTTTAAGGACGTTTCGGTCCGTCTTTAGTTTAAGGACGTTTCGGTCCGTCGCTAGTTTAAGGATGTTTCGGTCCGTTGTTAGTTTAAGGACGTTTTGGTCCGTTGTTCGGCTATTACTTATAGAGTTTGGGCTTAGGAAGATAGCGAGCGGACATGGTCGTCGTCATCTATCATTGACCTAGGCCGTGACTCGTCAGGCGTAGTACTTTTTCAGGAAGCGACCATTTATTGTCCTGAAGGGCCTTTCACCATGCATGTCCATGAGTAGATAGGCTCCACCCAGGTAAACTTTGTTTATTATATACGGGCCTTCATAGTTTGGCTCGAATTTCCCGGCTTGGCGCGATTAGGGATCATAGGTCTTTTGTCCACTAGCACGAGTTCGCCTTGGCGGAATGTCCTCGGCTTAGTCAATCTTTCGTATGAGCGCGTCATCTTTTCTTTATAAGCTTCCAGATTTTGTTGCGCTATGAGTCGTGTTTCATCAAGGGCATCAAGCTCCTCAAGACGAAGGTGAACATTCTCTTCGTCCGTTAGCTCGTAGTGAACTGCCACTCGTAGAGAAGGTAGCTCTATCTCGAGGGGAAGTACCGCCTCAGTGCCGAATACCAATGCGTACGGCGTTGTGTTCGTGGCCGTTTTGAACGTAGTTCGATACGCCCAGAGAGCTTCGTGCAGTCTCTCATGCCGGTCCTTCTTATTTCGAGATACCGTCTTTTTTACGATCTTCGTCAAGGTCTTGTTAAAAGCCTCAGTTAAACCGTTAGCTCGGGGATTATAGACTGAAGAGTATCACCAGTCTATGTTATGCTGTTTTGCGAAGCGGCTGATCTTGTGGCTTCTATAGGCTGGCCCGTTATCGGAGATGATCCGTCTCGGAGTTCCAAACCGATAAATGACGTGCGTCTTGAAGAAATGGAGGACATTCTCCGTCTTCACTTCCCTCAGCGGTACTGCTTCTGCCCATTTGGAGAAGTAATCAGTTGTCGCCAAAATGAATCGATGTCCTCTAGACGATACTGGTTCGATGGGGCCGATTATGTCAGTCTCCCACATTTCGAACGGCCAGCTAGTCACTGTTGGATGCAGCGGATTTGGATGCTGATGGATAAAGTCCCCGTGAATCTGGCACGAGTGGCACTGCTTCGCGTATTCAAGGCAGTCCTGGATCATCGTGGGCCAATAATAACCCATCCGTTTGATCTTCAGCTTCATCTTCGGCCCGGCTTGGTGAGAACTGCAGATTCCGTCGTGAGTTTCTTGGACGACTCTCTTTGCCTCTTCAGGTCCTAGGCATCTTAGCCACAGAGAATCAAATGACCTTTTATACAGAGTCTCCTGAGGTTTTGTGGGTAGTATCCGCTGAAAACCCTCAGGAGACAACACTCAACACTTTGTGGATAGCCAAATTGATAGGATTTTGTGGGTAGTATCCGCTGAAAACCCTTAGGAGATAACACTCCTCCTACTAGGGACACCTAGAGGTTTAATGGCTTGTTGCACGAGCTCAGTGCAATCGCGTTTCCCGGCTAGCTACCAAGCGACGCCGTTCTTGATTGCGGTTAATATTCTTTGATTCATCTTTTAAAAGCGCATAAGCACGCATAAAGTCTTTAACAATCAAGTATCATTGACGAAAGCAAAAGACAGAGCTCGTTTCATAAGCTGATGTCTTGAGGACGCATCTTCAGGTGTTCGACGGGATTTGAAGTAGTCTATAAAGACTTCTCTCCAATCCGCAGCCTTTTCCTGGTCTTTTATTTGTGTTGGATATAATGCCCTCTAAGTCAATTATTGGATCGCAGGTACGTGATTGCAATGATTGAGGGAGGACCTATACCGATAGAACAGTCTTACTCGAGATGATAGTATGCTATCTGGTTTGTTTTTATCATCATGTATATGTTGATAAAACTCATAGGATTCTTGCTTGACTGCCAGCAGTATGATGGCGATCATATATATGGGAGCTGAGGTCTATAAGCACATCCTTAAAGTGTCCCAAATCGTGGGAGTTTCGAGACAGGGCATCGATACTCCAGAGTAAACTAGTGTATACATTCGAGACCCCGACGAGGGGCGGTGGCCGGTCTCATAAGCCATTGGTGTTAGTTGGTTCACCTAAGATGTATACAGGTACTCATTGGTTATGAGTACACCGGACATGACTCGCCGGGAACTTGCTGGTTGGTATTATACCTAGCGTCAGATAGCAGTTCCCTGGTGACATGTGTACAGGTTAGTTCATCGACCTGAGATCGTCATTTGTCTCGTGTGAGTTCCCACTGTACTTTGATTTATACCCTACCACGGGCATAGGAGTCGTGCAAACAGGTATATTTTGGGTACAGTCCCGAGCCACGTGGAGGCAGTGAGCAGATCGTCGGGGATTCGTCTCTCCCGGTATTGGGGGTGAGATCGCGCGGTGTTTAGGAGAGCCATTACATGAAATCCCTGGCCAGGGTAATCGAGATTTACTGGAAGGTATTCCAGTAGTATCTCAGAGTGTTCTGGGCTTCTTTCTGACACGACTTATACAGCTATTGGGGGTTTGACGTTTACCGGCCCCCTAGGCCGTATATACGATACTCATAGACGAATGGACCGGACTGTACGGATATTGTCACTGTCAGGCTCAGTAGGGTTTATGGATGAGTTCGCTCGTCATCTTCCCTTCCAATCAATACATAGGCAACCGTTACATACAGCTGGTAACTCTGACGTGCTAGTGGTTATACCCAGTACCAGTTTGTTGATGAGTCATTAGAGTCCCCCACAGACACTTTCCCAAGTTCGGGCGAAACGTTGTAGATGCCGTATGGTATTTTGGCAGGGTTCGGAAAATGCACATGCGTTTTCGCACGTGTCATTTTTCGGGCAGATAATACTGGTAGGCTTTGATTTAAGCCGGATCCCAGTATTATACTGTGTAGATATAATATTTTTGTCTCAGTTGCATTTGTATTCGGTCGTAATACAAATACGGGTATGTTTATACTGTTACGGGGTTATCCTGAAATTCGTTTCAGGATCACATTTGGAAGTTGCCAGTTTCCAGTTTTCTATCACCCGTAATAAATATTCGGTTAAATACGGATTTATCTTTTCTTCTTTGGGTGAGTCATGGTTCTAGAAGATTCTAGAAATGGTGACTAGGATTAGTGACTCATCATGGCATTAATTATTTGGTGACTAGGTTTTCATGACTCATTCTTGCATTAATTACATTGGTGAGGTATTTAATTTGAGTCACCATTTGCATTAATAGTTTTTGGTAATGCTTAAGATATTTCTCCTTGATCTTTTGCCTTATGATTACCACCCCTTGCTCCTACACTCACCTCCCCCTTCTCCTTTATATGGCCGGCTCCTCTTGTGGGAATGGTAATGATTTTTTCCTTTGAAAAGATTATGATAGTTTAGAGTATGGAAATTTGATAGCTCAATTTCCATTCACCCGATTCCAAATGGCAACTTCATTAACCGTTCGTCCATAGCCTTGGACGTAACGAGACAAAGTGTTCTACTCATTCTCTACATCAATCTTAGTCATCTCTTTTAGCAAACTTGATGATCGAGTTGCCTCGGTTCAGAGGCGGGAGCCCGTTTAAAGATCCGTCGACGTGGTGCCACCTGGACGACGATACTGGAGATCGAGAAGATCGGAGCAGCCGCAACAAAGCGTGGGATGATGGTTGAAGACCGAAGGACTCGGATCGTTCGGTATAACATTTCTACCCACTTTGTAATTTGTTAGTTTAGTTTTAATGGCATATCCGGGTTATAGTACGCGATAGCGCCAGTCGTAAAAGTTTTTGTTCCGCATTTGGCGTCTGTTAGACGGCCGGGGCGCTACCGTGGACTTACAGTGGTATCAGAGCCTCACCATTAAGCTTTACTAATTTGTGTTAACGCGTTTAAAAGATCGATCGAACGGAATTTCCGAAACTACATTTTTCTGTACAAAAAGTTTCTGTCGATTTTAAATCAGGTCTAAAAATTATTTTGAGCACTTCAGAAAACAGAGCAGGCTTTTTGAAGCAAACCGTACAAATTTGGTCACGTGATCCCATATAACAGCCGTGGATCCGCGGTCAAACCTACGGTTTGACCGCGCATTCGCGGCCGTTTAGTGGGAACAGTGCTCTAAAATTATACAGGGGCTTCTACACAGTAAATTGTGGTTTTTGGTATATTTCTTTTGGGCCCAGATTTTATTACTGTACAGCAGATGTACGTGGGTCCCACTTCGGGAAATTTTGTCGATCGAAATTTAAACGTGTTAGTTTACAGTATTTACATTATATCTCCGACCGGGAATGTCATTTGATCGGTAAACCGCTTCTGATTGCTATAGTTCTTTTAGACGGGTTTGCGAACGTGACATTCGCGTTGATGTTCTGTGTTGTGCTGTGATGTTGCGGATTTGTCGTGGTGGATAGCAGTGTGCAATGGTAGTGCTGTTTGGATTTATTTGTACATTTGATATTGCGGGGCGAGCGTCCGACTTGTGGACTGCCGTCACTGCCTGTTTGTATAATATTCTTTTGGGGCACGACCGGGCTGAGGTCGATGTACCCGTTGTACATATTTTTATTTCTGTACTAGGTTTACCCCGCGATGGAGTGCACAGATAGCCGGGTTCTGGAGGGCAACGGGTCCGTATCTTATGGCTTTGAGAGGCAGAGGGGTCCCACTCTAGAATTGGCAGACTATTCGCCGCACTCGCAGGGGGTACAGGTTGACCCAAGGAGGGGATCTCAAGTTATCGGATTCCGTGAAGTGCCGGGTGGTCCATTCATTTTGCTGTAGGGGGCTGCCTTGCTTCAGGTTTTGGCGGGTAACTTGCCACACCCGTAGGGGTCTAGGTTTCATTGCATAGGCTATCCAAACGACCAGGAAAACGTTGGGTTTCAGTAGCGGCTCTGTGAAACCCGGGGATCCCAGATTATCTGTATTGTTCTGTGATGCTTATTACTTTTCTGTAATGTTGCATATTATCACGCCTGGAGCGATTATTGTATATTAGTATATATACTATTAGATGTTGTATATGTTTTACACCCGCGCTAGTCCAGCCCCCGCTCTGTCATTAGTTAAGTAACCTAACGGGTGATGACGGGACCCAGTAACGAATGCGGATGGCATATACGTACATTTTATTTTCGTTCTTTTCTGTTGTGATTGATTGATGGGATTGCATTGATTCTTATCAATGCAAGGATAAAACAAACCTATATTTGATGTTGTTGGAACAAATTTTAAAAGGAGTTATTACAAAGACGTTTCCTTTTGTTTTGCATAGCGGTATTCAGTTAGAATATCCTGCACCTCATTCCACGAGGCAAGGGCCGAGATCCCTTCACCGGGAGTGACCCCTTGGGCAGAAGTTTACGTCAGGGTAGTAACTTCAATATAGTCGACTACAAGTTGCTATGCATCTCAGTATTCAGTTGGAATATCCTGCACCCCATTCCACGAGGAAAGAGCCGAGACCCCTTCACCGGGAGTGACTTCTTTAGCAAAAGGTTTTCGCCACTATATTTTTTATAAAAAGCTATCAGGTTCCTTCAACGAGATCAAGTTCATTACGTTAAAGGTTTTTCGCCAAAAACCAGTCGTAATCCTCCGTCATTTCTTATGGATGGTCAGTAGTATTCAAGCTATGTTTGTTGGCCTACGTCAAGGCGTAGTGTTTGGTAGCTGCTGGGTATTCATTTGTTGCATAAATAGATGCATTAGTTTAGGACAGACGTACAGCCTTGTTGGCCTACGTCAAGGGCATGTACGATGACCTAAATTAATCAGGATAACGACGGGTAGAACTTGACATGTGGCTTATGATTTGTTGGCCTACATCAAGGTTATAAGAGCACGGGATAAAAATTACATCAGGAGTTTCAAACATATAGGAAACTTGCCAGACTTGAGCATACCTTCTGGAGTATGATGACATGAGTGGATTCCTTCACGTTATCATGCGATGAGAGTTGGATCCCGATTCCCACTGATGAGTTAGTTTACTTTTCGGGTGATCCCGACTAATTCTTCTTTCGGGTTTGGAGGAGAATTTGAGATTACAGTGGGAGGTTTCCTTATTAGATAAAGCGATAACCATTCTGATCTAGGTTAGAGTGCACGCAGAGTGTTTCATTTCTCTCTCTTTTTGGCAGCGACTTTTGACCGACCCTAGACTATAACTCAGTGACCAAGTTGACCGAACCTTCTTAATATATTGGCTTTTGGATTGTCTATAGTTGCATAAGTCATTGCCACTCCTTCTTTTACCCTTTGTATTTCTCAGAACAACCCGTATTACTACGGACATCAACTTCCATTGGATAGATCCATCGTATGGTTATATACGAACTCGGAGGGATTTCTTCGAGGATGGATCCAGGTTCAGGAGAAATAGAATTGTTTTATTCAGTTGTCTTCTATTATCACCTTCTCTCAGGTTGCGAGGGCTCCTTGGTTTAGGAGAGTACACCTATTATGCTTATTGGATAGTCTTATTCCAAACCATAGGCAGGTGCCGAAAGGTAGGGAATGAACAAAACCAATTAGCCTAAGTAGGGTCTGCAGAAGGTAATATGTAAAGACAAATAAAGGAATTAGAAAGAGGGCAAAGTAAATTGCGACTACTAACGTTCACGACCAAACCACGTATTTCATCGCAACTCCTACTTCACCTTTAATTTCTCCAGAACAACCCGTATCACTACGAACATCCAATTCCATTGGACAAATCCATCGTATGGTTATATACGAACTCGAAGGATATTTTTTCGAGGATGGATTCTGGTTCAGGAGAAAAAGGAATAAGGTTTATTCGGTTGTCTTTTGTCATCACCTTCTCTCAAGTTGCGAGTACTCCTAGGATTAGGAGAGTACACCTATTATGCTTACTGGATAGTCTTCTTCCAAACCATAGGCAGGTGTCGAACGGTAGGGAAGGAAGAAAACCATTTAGCCTAATGATGGTGTACAGAAGGTAACGACTAAAGACAAATAAAGGGAATTGGAAAGATGACAGGGAAATATATGGTTAAAGTCATGATTTGGATTATGGAAGAGGCATTACTAAAGAATACCAAGATACCCCTACGAAACATTTTATTGTTTCAGTGCATTGTTAATGGAAAACTGATTTCCCGATTAGATACTTACTCCAGGGTATGTATTTACCAGGTATGATTCTCACATATGTATGGTTTTACAGATGTTGAGTGGGAGCAAGTTATTGGAAATTAGGTGATCATCCTCATTATATCGGAATTCGTTGTAATTGGTGATATTTGAGGAAATCGCCTGGGTACAATTTTCAACTTACGACGCACAAGGTTTTGAGTTATTCAACTCAGAGGACTTATACAAAGTATTGTATGTTGTCCAGTGCCTGTCTGGACAAAGGGGTAGGTCCTCGTACTATGTTCTGTTTACTTATGACCTCTCTAGTTTTTAGACAAGTGTTTCGTAGAAATACAATGTCTAAGTATTGAGAAGTTGTGGGTATAGGAAATAAAGTAGAGAACCATATGTCGCAAGAATCGGGATTCTTCAAAGAAATCGAAGATGTAGATTCTTATGATTGGTATTCAGATGATAGTGATAGTTTTGAGAAACTTGTTTCTTTTTCAGGTTACTCATAATTGGATGTATTCCTAAGTTGAGTAATGCTGATTAGCCTCTCTCCATTAAGTTGATATGCACTGGAGACAGCTGCATGATTTGAATCTGGTTCCAATTAAATAAGTGCCAAAGTTTCTATATTGGATATAGAATGCTTCATATCTTAACGATGTTAAGGTAAGGGGAGTTGTCCAGCTTATGCTTAAAACCAGACACTGGATAACTCAAGGCACGTTTCTGTAATGGCAGTTTGTGGGTTGACCCTAGCTTCGACGAGGGTTGATTTTCTACCATCTGGGAGATCAATAGTGATATTGTTCTTGACTCGCCACAGTTTT
This sequence comes from Agapanthus africanus, assembly GCA_030015575.1. Lineage (NCBI taxonomy): Eukaryota > Viridiplantae > Streptophyta > Magnoliopsida > Asparagales > Amaryllidaceae > Agapanthus > Agapanthus africanus. The sequence continues at coordinate 334,974,789 of JASDDO010000029.1, read as the reverse complement.
AGTAAAATGGATTTTTTCAGAAAACAGTAGTGGGAGTATGGTAGAATTGGAAGTGATTCCAGAACCGCAAACGATTACGAAAAATTTAATAGGACCTATATATTCAATCAGGTTTGACATTCCATTAGCTACTCCGCAGATATGGTGGGTAACCTCAGACACCCGAGAGGTACTCTGGTAACCTCAAGGACGGTGACAGGGAGGTTCTTGTTTACCCAGACTTGACACTACTGTTGTTCCAGGCTATGAGACCCGGCAGGAGCATAAGTATAGCGTCGTTCTAAACTAGCTTTAGAAGTGCACGTATATATATTATTCTGCCAGAGGGTTGTCGTAGTCAGTGGGAGCAGCGGAAGCATAGTGGGCAAGTAGATTATGTCTATTTATAGACTTGAGAAATTATAGCGGAGATAGATCATCTAATTTTGATATGACAGTCATGGGTTTGACTTCATCAGAATAGGGGATGGATCTGTTAAGAAAGTAGTAGGGTGTGATGTCTTGGTATTTGGATGACATACACAGAGTACGAGTAAAATTCCTATACTACAAACGGTTGTACTTTGGTTGTCACACAGTTGTTTCTCCACAAAGGATATGGATATAATATCTGACATTCTGGTTACTAGATCTATGGTTTTAGATCTAGATTTGGGTAGTTTCCCAATGTGGGTACTTTGACAGTATTCTAATAGTATTTTAGAATAGTTGACTCCTCGCATGGTGGTGTACCTGCAGGTGATGGAGTCACACTCTCTAAAAGTGTCTTACAGACTAAAAGGGAGAGGGACGTGCATGATTGGCAGATCACTTGCTTAGGTAATTGAGTCAATCGTGAGATGTCAAGTACCACACCAGATGTCGTTTTTTGCACTAGATGCGATAAGTTTATATTAATCCAATCCTGAAGAAACATACGGAAGCAGTTATAGAACATAAGTACATGTTTTACGGATTTGATGACGGCGGCCTCCTTCGGGAGACGGTTATCATTCCAGGCTTCAAAGATGACATGGATGACAGAGTGATTGTCTGAGTTATAGTTTTCCCTCAGACGAGAGACATTATTATGGACAGGTGGTCCAAGAGGATACTGTGGGAGGCATGGTGCTAGATACTGATTAGGTTCAGTTATCGATACAGTCTAAGAAGTTTGGATTTGTAGTTCATTTATGAACTAGGTCCCATCAGATATCCAGACATATTCTAAGACAGGTATTACTAGATTCGGGAGATGGCGTTCTCCGCGAACTTGAGATTAAGAGAGATATAGAAAGAAACATCAAGTCGGATTCACTCACTAAGGCTATTTCTCGAACATAATAGTTTTACAAACGGCCTTTGTGGAACTGATTAGTAGAGGAGTCGGATGTTCGGTATCACACGGGCTGTGAGTATGCGACATCGCAATAATTAGCCTTAAGTGCAAGTGGGAGATTGTTGGATATAATGCCCTCTAAATCAATTATTGGATCGCAGGTACGTGATTGCAATGATTGAGGGAGGACCTATACCGATAGAACAGTCTTACTCGAGATGATAGTATGCTATCTGGTTTGTCTTTATCATCATGTATATGTTGATAAAACCCATAGGATTCTTGCTTGACTGCCAGCAGTATGATGGCGATCATATATGTGGGAGTTGAGGTCTATAAGCACATCCTTAAAGTGTCCCTAGTCGTGGGAGTTTCGAGACAGGGCATCGATACTCCAGAGTAGACTAGTGTATACATTCGAGACCCCGACGAGGGGCGGTGGCCGGTCTCACAAGCCATTGGTGTTAGTTGGTTCACCTAAGATGTATACAGGTGCTCATTGGGTTATGAGTACACCGGACAGGTCTCGCCAGGAACTTGCTGGTTGGTATTATACCTAGCGTCAGATAGCAGTTCCCTGGTGACATGTGTACAGGTTAGTTCATCGACCTGAGGTCGTCATTTGTCTCGTGTGAGTTCCCACTGTACTTTAATTTATACCCTACCACGGGTATAGGAGTCGTGCAAACAGGTATATTTTGGGTACAGTCCCGAGCCACATGGAGGCAGTGAGCAGATTGTCGGGGATTCGTCTCTCCGGGTATTGGGGGTGAGATCACGCGGTGTTTAGGAGAACCATTACACGAAATCCCTGGCCAGGGTAATCGAGATTTACTGGAAGGTATTCCAGTAGTATCTCAGAGTGTTCTGGGCTGCACTCTGACACGACTTATACAGCTATTGGGGGTCTGACGTTTACCGGCCCCCTAGGCCGTATATACGATACTCATAGATGAATGGACCGGACTGTACGGATATTGTCACTGTCAGGCTCAGTAGGGTTTATGGATGAGTTCGCTCGTCAGCTTCCCTTCCAATCAATACATAGGCAACCGTTACGTACAGCTGGTAGCTCTGACGTGCTAGTAGTTATGCCCAGTGCCAGTGTGTTGATGAGTCATTAGAGTCCCCCACAGACACTTTCCCAAGTTCGGGCGAAACGTTGTAGATGCCGTATGGTATTTTGGCAGGGTTCGGAAAATGCACGTGCGTTTTCGCACGTGTCATTTTTCGGGCAGATAATACTGGTAGGGTTTGGTTTAAGCCGGATCCCAGTATTATACTGTGTAGATATAATATCTTTGTCTCAGTTGCATTTGTATTCGGTCGTAATACAAATGCGGGTATGGTTATACTGTTACGGGGTTATCCTGAAATTCGTTTCAGGATCACTTTTGGAAGTTACCAGTTTTCAGTTTTCTATCACCCGTATTAAACATTCGGTTAAATACGGATTTATCTTTTCTTCTTTGGGTGAGTCATGGTTCTAGAAGATTCTAGAAATGGTGACTAAGATTAGTGACTCATCATGGCATTAATTATTTGGTGACTAGGTTTTCATGACTCATTCTTGCATTAATTACATTGGTGAGGTGTTTAATTTGAGTCACCATTTGCATTAATGGTTTTTGGTTATGCTTAAGATATTTCTCCTTGATCTTTTTCCTTATGATTACCACCCCTTGCTCCTACACTCACCTCCCCCCTTTCCTTTATATGGTCGGCCTCTCTTGTGGGAATGGTAATGATTTTTTCCTTTGAAAAGTTTATGATAGTTTAGAGTATGGAAATTTGATAGCTTAATTTCCATTCACCCAATTCCAAATGGCAACTTCATTAACCGTTCGTCCATAGCCTTAGACGTAACGAGACAAAGTGTTCTACTCATTCTCTACATCAATCTTAGTCATCTCTTTTAGCAAACTTGATGATCGAGTTGCCTTGGTTCAGAGGCGGGAGCCCGTTTAAAGATCCGTCGACGTGGTGCCACCTGGACGAAGAGACTGGAGATCGTGGAGATCGGAGCAGCCGCAACAAAGCATGGGATGATGGTTGAAGACCGAAGGACTCGGATCGTTCGGTATAACATTTCTACCCACTTTGTAATTTGTTAGTTTAGCTTTAATGGCAGATCCGGGTTATAATACGCGATAGCGCCAGTAGTAAAAGTTTTTGTTCCGCATTTGGCGTCTGTTAGACGGCCGGGGTGCTACCGTGGACTTACAATTTGTTGAGTCATTTGCTCGGTCGTTTCCTTTTCTTCGGACGACTCTGGAGATATTTCTGCCGGTGCGAGAACCCGACGGCTTTGCACAACGATCCTCACATCATCGAGGTTTTTGTCATCCAGTTCTTTAGCGAGCTTGGGTAATGCATCCACTTTGCTATTTTCCGCACGCGGTATGCTTTCCAAGGTGTAGGAAGGAATTTGAGTGAGCAGTCGCTGTACTCTCACGCCGTACTTCACCAACTCTGGTTTGCACGTTTGATAGTCGCCGTTTACTTGACTAACGACCAATTGGGAATCTCCGTATATGAGGAGGTTTTCAATTCCCATGTCGATGACGATCTCAAGACCTGCTATCAAAGCTCCATACTCGGCTTCATTGTTCGTCCTCGGCTCTGTTAAGGAGAAGGCAAAGCGCATTATCCCTCTTTGTGGAGTCACGAAGATGAGGCATATTCCGGATTTGATTATGGGGGTGCTTTGTTTACGCTTCTTTATGGAAGATGCTCCATCGAAGTAGAGTTCCAACCGGCTATCACCCCCGTCGATCGTGTCAAACGCATGTTCATCTGGCAATTCGCAGTTCAAAGGAGAATCGGCAGGTATCGGATGCTCAGCGAGGAAGTCGGCGATGGCCTGGCCTTTCACTACCTTAAGAGGCCGATAAGTTATTGAGAGCTCCGTCAAGAGCAAGGCCCATTTAGCGAGCCGCCCCATCAATATGGCCTTTGACATAAAATACTTGAGAGGATCTACCTTCGATATGAGACGGACTTCATGCGCCAACGCATAGTGTCTGAGCTTCGTTATCACGAAGATCAATGCCAGGCAGTGTTTTTCGATAGGAGAGTAGTTGCTTTCTGCCCCCAGGAGAACTCGACTCAGATAGTAGAGAGATCTTTCTTTCCCTTGATCGTTCTCTTGTGCCCACAGCACGCCTAAAGAACCTTTGAGGGCTGTCGTGTACAGGACGAGAGGTTTTCCTTTAACGGGAGCGACCAATACTGGCGGATTCTGCAGGTATTGCTTGATTTCGTCCAGTGCGTTTTGGCATTTGCGATCCCAGACGAAAGGAGTTCCCTTCTTCATCAGGTGACTGTAAGGACGGCACTTGCCTGAGAGATTGGCTATAAATCGCCGAATATACGTGAGCTTTCCTTGGAGAGACCGCAGTTGTTTGAGAGTCTTCGGCGGAGGCATTTCCATAATCGCCTTGATCTTTGACGGATCTATCTCGATGCCTCGGTGTCGGACGATGAATCCTAAGAATTTTCCCGAGGAAACTCCGAACGCGCATTTGAGAGGGTTCATCTTCAAGTTGTATTGCCGAAGGCGCTGAAACACGATCTTCAGATGCTCTAAATGTTTCTCGTATGATTTGCTTTTAACTACAAGGTCGTCGATATAGCATTCGACGATTTCATGTATGAGGTCATCGAAGATCTTCGTCATGGCCCTCTGATAGGTGGCACCAGCGTTCTTTAGAACGAAGGGCATCACCTTGTAGCAGAATATGCCCAAAGGGGTCCGGAAAGCGGTGTGCTTCTGGTCCTCGGGATGCATCTTTATCTGATTGTATCCTGACGAGCCGTCCATGAAGGAGAAAACTTCATGAGTGGACGTATTGTCTATCATCAGCTCGGAGACCGGTACTGGGAAGTCATCCTTCGGGCATGCTTTATTGAGATCCCGAAAGTCTACACATATGCGCACCGTTCCATTCTTCTTCATCACCAGGACGATGTTGGCGATCCAGTCAGGATATTGGACCTCTTGGATGAAGCCGGAGTCGATTAGCTTCTTGACCTCGGCGTTGATGGTCATCTCAAGCTCGAGCCGCATTCTTCTCGGTGCTTGTTTGATTGGCTTGATGTCCGGGGATATTGCCAATTTATGGACAGCGATCTCTGGCTCTAATCCTGGCATCTCGGAATAGTTCCATGCGAAGCAATATTTATGCTGCATGAGCACGTATTTTAGCGTAGCCACCCTTTCTTCAGACAACAGCTCACTGACGAACATCGGCCGCGGGTCACTTGCCGTCCCCAAATCATTTTTCTTGAGGTTATCTGCAGTATTATTTATTCCATCTTCCAGCTCTTTTGGCGCTGGCGGAAACTCTGAGATTACCTCATCATCATCGTTGTCGAAGCACCGGGGGAGGTCATCCATATTCTCGGGCTCTTCTTCTGACAACATTATCATATGACAAGTACGAGATCGCTTCCAAGACTGATGTTGATCCGGCTCTACTCTCGTGGCTTTAGGTTCATGCTTCTACGGCGGGGTTACCCTCCAGCCGCTGGATAGAGCGAACCTGCCTTGCTGATACTGGTCTTCTACCCAGTCTTTAAATGTGAAGCAGTCTTCGAGAGGATGTCCTATTGCCCTGTGATAGGAGCAATAGTCCGGGTGAGAGACTTCGCCTGCTTGCTTGGGGTGCTTGGGCTCCGGGAGTGTCATCATTTGATGTTTTATGACAAGATCGAATATCTTCCTTGTCTTGTCTTGGGGAAAAGAATATGCTTGACCCATCTTTTTTTATAAGAGACGACTCCGGACTGCTCGATTCCTGATCGCGTGGCTTCTTGGACCCGCTTTGTCGCTGTCGAACGCCTTTCCCGTTCTTTGGTTTGTTTCTCCTCTGCGTCGGGCCTTTTGTACAACGGGTTGATAAGGAGGAGCATTTTCATTTTTCACAGCCTGCTGAAGGAGGCGTTACGTCCTGGCTTTCTCGTAGATGGCCATTTCGCGATTATGGTCGTCTTGAACCTTTTGACCCGCTTCCTTTATAAGCTTGTCCATTTGTTCTTCGAACGACGGACTTGGCATTTTCACGGCGGGAGCTCTTTTTGGTTCAGGGTTAGCATCTTGCCACAGAGCATCTCCTTCTTCATCAAAGTCATGTATGACGTAGCAGTCGCGGAGTAGCTCCCGTTTCTTGGATTGAACATACCCAAGCCCGGTCGTTTCCATTCTTCCATTGGGCAACTTTCGTTGAGTTCCGGGAACGTTCCAGATCCTGTTATAGAACCGTGCTTGTCGCGCAGTTTGCTTAAGGGGTACACCTTGGCGTCTCAAGAGTCTCTTTAGTCCGTCTGTGTAATATCTGGGCAGACGGATGGGTTGGAGCCTGTCAAGTGTAGAATCCGCACCATGCCAGATTTCTTTCTCCACTTTGGTTTCCCCGGATCGGTAGAATAGGATCGTCTTTTCACCTTTTCGCATGGGAGGGACGTAGAATGTCTACAGTTCTTCTACACTGTAGGTATCAAGCGCGTCTAGTTCTTTATAATGCTTGGGCGGAACCATGGAAACTTGCAAACTTTGCTCTTCATCAACGAAGGTTTGTATGGATGGCCGAGCAGAGAATATGGCATTGACCTCATCTTCCGAGTCGCTGCCGAAGATCAACAAAGGAGTGGACGGTCCCGGCTTGTTTTAGTGGGGCGGCCCTGAATAGAATATCTCTTCTTCCTCCTCGGTATCACTCCCGAAGACCGGAATAGTAGTAATAGCTTTGTTTTTCGGTTTTTGACATCTTTCCATGTCCTAAAAGTCTGGTAAGAAGTATTTTGCATCTTCGTACTTGCGGACTTCGTTCACGGAGAATGGGTTTAGCTCTCATGTCACAGTATACTCGAGACCATCCTTGAAATATTTCATACACTGATGTTGTGTAGAGGGGATGATATTGTACTCGTGTAACCAAGGCCGGCCGAGCAAAGCGTTATAGCATGTCTTGGCGTCAATGACGTGGAACTTGATATCAGTGACGAGCATCCCAAAGCGTAACGTTAATATTACAGACCCAAGCATTCGTGATGACTGGGAGTCAAATCCGGAGATGGTGATTTTATCACGAGCGAGGTGCTGAACGCTCATGCATATCTCTTTTAGCACCCTTACGTTAAGGAGATTGACGGAGGACCCATTGTCGACCAAGATTTTACCTATCTTGATGTCATGACAGTATCCGGAGACATATATGGGACGGTTGTGCTCGCATGTCCCAAGGAGGAGATCTTCGTCGCCAAAGGTGATATCGGCTGTGCGCACTTCTTCCAGCTCGTCCTTCATATTTTCTTCGGCGAGGAAAGCTTGGAATTGCTCGGGATCTTGTAATGCCTGGATCAGCGAATCTCTCACCTTTTTGGATAGCAGAAGGGCGTCGAGAATACTGAGCTGTGAGGGTATCTTCCTCAAGTGTGCCAGAACGTTGTAGTCCACCTTGTTTTTCTTTGGTGGGTTCTTGGCTGTCAGCTCTTTGACGACTTGGTCATTAAGGATGATATCCTCAGGGACCTTTTCTTTTCCCTTATCTTTTCTATTTGACCCACTGTTCGAGAGCCCAAGATTCTTTTCGGGCAGCGTATGATTGCGCAGCTGAATATTTTCACAGGTCTTCGGTTCTTCCTCCTTTCTCAAGGTGGACTCTTTAAAGAGAGGGTCAAGAATCATTTCTTCGTCAGAGTCACTCCCGAAGGCGAGAACTTGCGATCCCCCGGCATTGACCATGCGACAGTTGCCGGTGGTTCTTTTATGCTCCTCGGTCATATTTCTTTGCTCCCGACGAGTTTTACGTTTCATTCGCTTGAAATGTTGCCAGTGAGCAACATATCCCTGCCACCATCTTGTAAAAGCGTTGCACTCTTTGGTGGGGTGTGCGATCTTTCGATGATATAAGCATTAGCTAGTATGTGTTTCCGCTTCACAAGAATATTTCCTTCGGAGGGTGGCAGCTTCATTCCCATCGATACGGCCTTGGCGAACCGTTTCCTCGTCTTGAACCTGTTTTTATTCGCGACGGAGGTATTTTGATCTGGCGGGAGTGTTTCAATTCTTTCGTCCAGTCACTGGCATTTGGACTTTTTAAATATGGCCATCTCACGCTCCCGATCAGCTTTGCTTTTAAGAAGAGCTGTGTTCAGGAATGCATCAATTATTTCGTCCGATGGTCCTAGAAGTTCCGGTTCAAGGTTTTCCCCCAGTTTCTCGGTGCAAGGAGCTTCTTCATCGTCTATCGATGAGTGAAAGATCACATGGCAACTTGCCACGTAATCTTCAGATTCATCTGATGAGTCTTCTCCATCATTTCCGTCCTCAAGGACGTGGCTGAGAAACTCTTGGAGCATGATTGGAGTCCGCACCTTCTAGTTATACTCTTCCAGCGCGTCAATCTGTTTTTGCAGGTCCGTGCGCTTGTCTCCAGGCTTCATGGGCTTTTTGGTCTTCTTATTATTTTTCGAAGACTTTGACGGCTGGATGTGAGTGCTTTTGCTATCACCACCAATTTTTGGAGTTGGGCGCGGCTTCAGCATCCTTTCGATGATCTCAGGCTCCAGTAGATTCTTCCATCTAATCGCCGGACATGTGTGGAGATCCTTCAGCATTCTTTTTGTCTTGGCTGAAAGAGCACCTCCCATGGAGCTTCTTCTATGAAAGATCATGATGCCCCCGGCGTATCCGTATTCTTGGGAGTGTGTGGCCGAGGCGGGTTCACCTTCCAATTTTCGGATAATACGAACTTGCCCTACTGGTATTGATCTTCTATCCATCTTTTGAAGATGTAACAATCCTCGATCGGATGGCCCAACATTCGGTGATAAGGGCAGTAGTTGGGATTGCTAGTGTCGCCAGGTTGCGCTGGGCGTCTTGGCTCTGGCAGATTGATGAGCCTGTTGCGCAATGCAAGCTCGAATAACCTCTTCGTCTTGTCTCGATGGAATGAGTAAGGGCGTCTCATTTTATCTTCGAGAGATCAAGTTCTGTTATTTTGGCGATCAACTGGTCTCGGGCCACCGGGCTGCTATTGAGCATTGGCGACGACGATCGCTTTCCCCTTTCCCTTCTCATTTCGAGAGTCCGGCTTTGGAGGAGACGGTCTATGACCCATCTGGTCCATTTGGGCCAGTTTGTCGATCAAGGCCTGGAAAGTAGTCGGCTTGAAGAACATCATGAACTGGGAGATAGTTGCATAAGGGTCCAGAGTGCCTAGGAACATACCCACCGCCGGTGCTTCTTCGATGCGCTGTTCGTACTTCGACCACAGATTCCGCCATCGTATGGCGTATTGGACCCACGTCTCGTCTGGCTTCACCCTGGCATTGATTAATGCCGTTATCAGGGTGCGTTTACTAGCACTCGCGAATCACTGGGTGAATAACAGCTCCATTTCTGCAATAGTCTTGATGGAGTTGTTTGGAAGTTCGGAGTACCATTCAAAGGCCGTCTCCGACAAGCTGCTGACGAATTGACGGAGCAAAAGCTTATCATCACCCCCGGTGTTGCCGCAAAGAGCTCTAAACTGGGTGACGTGCTGGTGAGGATTGCCTGTCCCTTTGTACACATGGAATTTGGGGATCGTGTATCCCGGCGGGTATTTTATTTAGTCATACCAGCCTGGATACGGTCGCCCAGTTTTAATGACTTGGCCGGCCGCTTCATTTGCCTGGTGAGCTCGTATTTGCTGAGCTATATAGTCATCCAGAGCGGCCTTGGAAACGGTTTCCTCCTTGGCTGTTGAAAGAGCCGGAGGAGGGTTAGATGTCTCTACTCTGTCGTCTTCAATAATGATCGGAGGGTCTTCAGCTGGAGGATCCGGCTGTAACATCATCCCTACCATGTCTTGGAAGAGAAGCACCATTCGTTTTATGATGGCAGCTTGTTCTACTGCTTCTCTGTCCTTCTTTTTGAGGACTATGCGTAGGAAGTCAGCATCGGTTTCTTGTTCGTGACGCTGCTCTGATGATGCCTCCGGGCTTTCTTTTGGCCCGGTAAGTGCGGCCATTGCAGTCAGCATCTCCTGAAACTTCTGCTGTTGTTGTTCCTGAGCCCTTGTTATGGATCGGGTGAGCGGTCGGTGACCCGTCGAAGCGCGGCTTTCCTTTTTTCCGGAAGCCATGTAAACAGAATGGGCCGTTATGCCCACAGACTTGAGGCGTTTGGGCTCAGTGTCTTTGCGTTCTGCCGTAGTCACATGGGCTTTCTCTGACCTCCTTCTCCTTTGAGCAGTTGACATCGAGGGGGCCGTCGCAGCGGGCACCCAGGCAGTTATCGTCCTTTGTAGCTTGACAGGACGGTTCTCTTCCTGCTGAACCTTCACTTTCTTTGATCGGCAAGGGTAATCTTGATCGATTACTGAGTCCTGGACCCGTCGTCAGACTTTGTAAACTTTGGAGGACAGCCGCTGAGAGGGCTGATCCTGTTTTATTTCTGTAACATTCTCCACGGGTGGAGGAGATCTTTTCAATACGGCAGTAGGAGAATTCCTACGCACCTTGTTCAGCAACTCAAAGCTGTTCCCAGTTGGAAAAGCAGCATTGACTTCCACCGCTGGGGCTGGTGGAGTTAGCCCAGAGGGAGAGTTGCCCCCAGCCTTCCTTATTCGGCGCCAGTGGCGACGTCGAGCGTGTCGAGCCGATGGTGTTGGTTCGGTGATGGGGATGGCTTTGTCTTGCCCCCTGTTCAGGTGAGGCGCTGCCGGTACCAGCCTCTTGAAGACTGACGTCCGTTGAGTATCGGTATCCAATCTGTCAAAGACAGAATTTTGAGCAGGTACGGGAGCCGGAGTGGGAGCCGGAACAGTCAGTCTTGTGAAGACCGACCCTTTGGCAGGAGAAGCCGCCTTAACGACTTCGGGAGCAGGGATGGCTATCCTTTTCGGAATAACCTTTTCTGGAACTGCAGGCTTCATCATGGGCCAGCATGAACTTTGGCCCAATCTGGCGAAGACCGAGGCGCTGGAGCTGGACAACCCGTTGAGAGGGGCCGCGGTAGTAGCAAGCCGATCAAAGACCGACTTCTTGGGAGCTTCTGGTGTTGGTACAGGGGCGCTGAAACCCATCGGTGGGAGCATGGTCCCAAAGAACAATCCAGTGGTGGCCTGAGTCACCTGGTCCACCGGCATCGTGAACAGGGAGGCTGCTTGGGGCCCGTAAGCCATGCCTCCAGATGAGGCAGAGTGTGAGTTGCAATTGCAGTTGGAACACTTCACACAAGTAGACGCCATTGTTTTCTGCACCCAGCAAGACACCAAATCTTAGTACCTCGAACCCAAGAGCAACCATATCAAACCACGATTCGTTCGCGAACACGACACACAAAGTGTGGAGTGGAAAGAGGCCCCACCAGGCATGCCAGAATCTGTTTACTGCCGGAAACCGGGAAGACGGACGTCTTGCCTGAATCTGGGGGCAGATACTAATTGGTGCTATCCGTCCACCTCTTCGAAGATGCCAAGTTGATTTATGGCACCGTGTATCGAAGGTTTAAATGGATGCGGCCGATGTAGCAGACATCGTCAGATTCCCCCTCATTGTGAGGGGTTTTTGATTGTGGGGACATTCTTCCCTGCAGGTGCAATCCCCTGCAGTTAATTACGCTACCGTATCGCGGTAACAACTTTCTCCTTCTCCAGATAGTCACTTCGTGTCGTGGGTGTTTGACTACAAGTTTTACTGAAAGATCTGGAGAAGACCAGAAGCCAAGTTCAGAAAAGAACCCATTTGATTGTGTCTCGAAAACTATCTATTAACCGCAATCAAGAACGGCGTCGCTTTGCAGCTAGCCGGTGAGTACGGGTCGGTCCATAAGGATTTTGTGAATCTCCTAGTCGCGCTAACGAGTTAATTCCGAATGGTGTTCGGATTGATTATTAAATCTAAAAACCTAATTATTCTATACTACGATTATCTAGATCTAGTCTTGCTAGGGTTAGGTTTAGGGATGGTTTGGAAATGCAAGTAAATCTCAACGCTTTCTATACCCAATTTAGGATCTAAGAGGAGTTATGGTAATTATCAATAAAGGGGATTAGATCTATTCGGGAATGTGTTCCTTCCTCTAGGTTTTTGTCCTTCCTTTAGAGATCCTTACCCTAACCTCCATGGAAAGCGCGCGCAACCGGGCTTTTACACTACGGTATCACCGCTACCTCGAGGGATGGGTGCCGTAGAGCGCGATGTGTGCGTGTATGCATGGAGTCCTATAGATTATATGTGATGGGTAAGAAAGGGATGAGAGATCTCATCTCTCAAAAACCTTCCCCAAAGCTAACATCTAAGGCAAGGAATTAAAATCTAAACTAGAGCAATTAAATAAAACTACTTACAGATGGCTCTCTCCAAACATCAACACAGGGTTGTCAGATCTGAATTCATGAATTGAAAAGAGGCACCGATGCTCTCTATAAAAAATTCTGAAATTTATTATTAATGAAGGGAGGCATAGGGAGGCATAAGAAATTACAATGATTAGAGTTCCTATTTATAGAGAATAGGAAACCCTAGGTTACATTTGATTCGCATATCTGCATTTACAAAAATAGCCCTCTATAAAAAGACCTATTCAACTCTACACACACCGCCACCAAAATCCACCAATACGGGCATATAACGGCCGCGGAACCGCGGCATGGGTTGGCTTGGGCCGCGGTTCCGCGGCCCATTGGTCGGCTTGAATGCTGAATCTTTCAGGTATTGTTTTGGGCTTTCTGGCCTTTAATATTCTGTGGTTCTTTTATCAATTGAGCTTCTACATTGGTTCCAGATCTTCAGTGAACAATTCACAATGGATTTTTAACCGTTCGCTTTGTATTTTGGACCTTGCGTTTCCTTGTTAATTGTGAACTGTCATTCGATGTAGGCTTGATCAAGAGTCTTCTGTTTGTTGGTCAAAGTCCACTTTTGCATCGTCTTTTCATCATTTTTACTGTTTTCTGTCCAAGAACCTGTAACCTGTAATATGTAGTAGACATGCGTCAAAAACATCTGTTTATTTATAAAAAGAATAAGAATAGGGAATATAATAATACAATATTATGGTGTGAACAAATACCCCCAAACTTATCTTTTGCTCGTCCTCGAGCAAACTTATTTTTTATTCTCTACAAAAAGCTAACCGCACTTTTGCAGGGAAACACGATTGCACTGAGCTCGTGCAACAAGCCGTTAAACCTCTAGGTGTCCCTAGTAGGAGGAGTGTTGTCTCCTGAGGGTTTTCAGCTGATACTACACACAAAATCCTATCAATTCGGCCCATTAAATTTAATTCTCCAATTAGGTTTTCGAACAAGGAATTCTATTATCGTCGACTCGTAAATTATCCACCCATATTATTCATGCTTCCTCATCATTTAACTTAAGATTATATATGTTCTGTAGACTTACTTAGCTTTCGACATCTCTTAAGTTTTCCTTCTAGGGTTCCATCTCCACTTAGGAATTTTTATCAACTCTACTAAAATTACAAGTTCTATTCTTCATTCCTCTCTCTTATCTAAACTCCAATTATATACCCCTACGTGTGTGTAAATATCACCCCTACACTTGGAAATTCAAATCAAACAATCATACTCTTGTCCGTTGTCCAAAGCACTACTTAATTGGTGAATTTTAATGAATGTTGCTTACACATCCTTCATGCGACCGTTAATACTTCTTGAGGTACCAACAACCGATTACAAGATGCGTTTGCACTTTAAAGCGTACTTCCTAGTCTTGCAACACCCAAGGCTTTAGCAGTGACTCCCAAACCAGTTGGTCTAAGGCACTAGGTGATGAAGCAACCTCACTAAATATTTTTCTATTTTTTTTGCAGCCTTAAGTAATCACAAAAACCAGTGTTCATTTTTTTTTTGTTTATTCACTTTTTTTCTTTTATTTTCATTGTACTAAGGACTTTAGACAAGAGCATTTCAAGGTCTCCTCTACTATTCCAAGTTTCAAGGTGCGTGATTGTGCAAATTGTAGGGTATACATTTTCAGAATCTAGACTTAAGCTAGGAATTATTTTTCAAACTTATACTCTAATAAAAATATCAATACTTTTCCTTTGTTTCAACTTAGCCCAAGAACTGAACCCAAAATTTGCCTATTTCTAAATAAACTATAAAGACATATACTCTCTACTGTTAAACTTTAAGGAAGGTTATTTTTAGGATTTTTAATTTACTAAGTCTAAGATCTAGTTGTTCCTAGCCGGTTAACCTATTTGTCAAACTCAAGTCAATTAGACCAAAATTGAATACAATAATTTTTATAATTTTAGAAATTTTTCAATTTTTATGAGTTTTCAAATAAGTATGCATAATGCAAAAATATGTACAAATGAATGCGAAGGAAGAAGACGTACCGAGCATACCCCCAAACTTGAACTTGACAGTGTCCTCACTGTCATGCTAAACCAAGAGGGTCAAAATGCCGGTATTCCCCTGTTTATTTATTTATAATTTTTAAAATATTTTTTTAATGTTTTGAATTTTTTTTTATTTTTTTATAGAAAAAGAAAACAAAAATATATATACATATATACAACAAGGTTCCTCCCAAACTTAAGCTTGGCCTTACACAAGCCAAAGGTTAGCACCAACCATTCAAAAATCTTATCGTGGTACTGATCTAGTTGGTGAAAGAATGGGGTGGAAAGAAAAAAAATGAGAAGCACACGAGACCGTGTGGGAAGAAGAGAATATGGTCTTGGTGGGGGAGAAGAATGGCGGAAAGAAGAAAGAAGTGGAGTGCGATCTTGAGGGTGTAAATCGAGTGAATAAATTAGCGCAATTTGTGATGACCGATATGTTAAAAGCGATTGCGCTAACCTATCAACCCGTCGAGAAATGGGGTCAAATCCCTCAAGATTCGCAAGAAAACATGGGTACGCCGAACTTGGTATTGGAGATGAAAGCGTAACGGTCTCTTGTACGGTCGGAACAATAGGAAAGACGAAAGGGAGTGAATTAGGGATAGTATCATTCTCACCGTAGTAAACTGTCTCGAACTTGAAAAATTCCATCAATGGTTCGAAACTACTGTAAGCAACCGATTCCGATGGTTCAACTAACTCATCTGAAAATGTAAAGGACTCAAACTCGGGCGGTGAGTCATCAACATCGTCCGAAAAAGTGAAACACTCGTAAGTGTTATCGGCTGTGAGAACTGTATCAGATTCAAAAGAAAAATTTTTCAAGCTCACAGTCGTCAAGCGTGATCTTGTGCGTGGTCGGAACGATGGAAAGGAGGGAGGGTGATTTAATTAAAGGGTCAAGAGGATGAATTGGAAAATCAGACACATCAAACAAAAATGGTTCAACCTCAATATGATCCTCAAAACTCTCTTCAATACTATCCTCAGAATTCTCCTCAATATTTAACTCATCCATGCCATTATCATCAAAATCAAGACGCATATGAGGTTCGGGAGAAACATCTAATGACTCGGGATGATGAGTTGAACATAAAATTTCAATCAAATCGACAGGTTCATCATCCGAAATATTCCCGGCGTCTATATCCTCAATCAAGTGAAAATCAATATTTTCTGACACCTCATCAAAAGCATGGATATTTATCAATTCAGGTTCTAGAGTGGAGGTGTAAAGATCGAAAGGATTAAGTGTGGTTTCACTCGAAAGGGGTTCTTCATAATTTGGCAAATCAAACACTACAAAGTCGCACAACTCATCATTTTGGAGACATGTTTGAAAATTGGAGTTGTTGGATTCAATTGGGTATGGGTAGGTTTGATTTGGAAATCCTCTCTCATTCTCACTCTGTCCAACCGCCTCCTTATACATTGAAAAATTTGAAGCTAGTTGGAAACTAGCTACCGGTACAGTAGGTTGCATAAGAGCGGCCATGGACGCTTCCACATTCCGAACCATTTTGTTTGTTGCTGCAATATAAGCGTCCAACGACTCTTCCAAACTAGACTTGGGTGGTAAGGGGGTTTCGGTAAAAGATTCGAAATTGTTTGGATATGTGAAACTCCCAAAAGGCTGTGTAGAAGCAGTGTCTAGTGAAGGTGGGAAGGTCGGGTAGGACTGGTAGGAAGTGGGTGGTTGGGAAGGTGTAGGGTCAACATGTGGATAAAACGGTGAATAATCGTGCGGATCCCTAAAACTAGATGAGTGGAGAGGGGTGAAAGATCGGCTGCGAGATTGAGCAATATGCTCAGCAATGGACATCGGCTTAGGAGTGATAGAAGGACTTGAAAACTGGTAACAACATATGGAGGTGGTAAAGGTTGACTTGGTTGACACAAAGTGGGTAGAAGAGTCGAACTATTTCTCCTAGACGCCTCTATTTGATCTTTCAAAGATATTTTAGGCATGGAAGGATCATCTTTAAATTGACCGAACAAATTGACGTACGACGCAAAATTAGGTTCGGGATACCAAAGTTCGGCAAGTGATTTATTATGTGGGGTACCCATGTTGTAAGAAGAAAGGGTGAAAGAATGAAAGTTGGGTGATGTTGCAAGGATTTATTTGCGGCAAAGGTTTGCAAGTTTTCTAATAAAAATTTTCCTTTTTTTTCTTTTTCTCTTTATTTGGAAAAAATTGTTGTAAAAAGATATTCGAGAAAAGATATGCAACAAAAAATTTACATGCAATCTATTTCTAATTTAAACGAGAGCCCACAAATCCTGCACAAGACTTGTTATTTGGAAAGAGAAATTTTTCAAGAGCACAAAATTTTGCAGGGATTTTTCAGAAAATTTATTAAGAGTTACAGAGGAAGAACAGAGGGAAGCTTACAGAGCAAAGTTGGTCGGAGGAAATAACCAAGGCGCCGCCTTTCCGCGGCAATAGAGGACTCCCACCGCGGTTCCGCGGTAATCTAGTCGGCGCGGATCCCAAGAAATTTTCTGAATTCCTGATTTGACCAGACGGCCGCGTTTCCGCGATCTGAGATGGGTATGCGCGGCGGAAACACGGTGCGATGGAGGGCACAGATCTCTGAAAAAATTCTGCTGCTCTGATTTCGTAGTCCCCTTCTGATTTGATATTTTGTTTTCTGTTTGTCTTTCTGTAAATTTCCAGATCCAAGCTTGTTCCTGCAAGATTTCACACAACAAAGTACCCTTTACAAAAAATAACAATTGATATATTTTTATAATTTTTTGGTGATTTTTATGATTTTTATGATTTTTAATTTTAGATTAACCCGAAATCGCAAAAAGGAAAGTTCTACGCCATCCCCGTCAACGGCGCCATTTGATTGTGTCTCGAAAACTATCTATTAACCGCAATCAAGAATGGCGTCGCTTTGCAGCTAGCCGGTGAGTACGGGTCGGTCCATAAGGATTTTGTGAATCTCCTAGTCGCGCTAACGAGTTAATTCCGAATGGTGTTCGGATTGATTATTAAATCTAAAAACCTAATTATTCTATACTACGATTATCTAGATCTAGTCTTGCTAGGGTAAGGTTTAGGGATGGTTTGGAAATGCAAGTAAATCTCAACGCTTTCTATACCCAATTTAGGATCTAAGAGGAGTTATGGTAATTATCAATAAAGGGGATTAGATCCATTCGGAAAGGTGTTCCTTCCTCTAGGTTCTTGTCCTTCCTTTAGAGATCCTTACCCTAACCTCCATGGAAAACGCGCGCACCGGGCTTTTACACTACGGTATCACCGCTACCTCGAGGGATAGGGTGCCATAGGGCGCGGTGTGTGCGTGCATGCTTGGAGTCCTATAGATTATATGTGATGGGTAAGAAAGGGATGAGAGATCTCATCTCTCAAAAACCTTCCCCAAAGCTAACATCTAAGGTAAGGAATTAAAATCTAAACTAGAGCAATTAAACAAAACTACTTACAGATGGCACTCTCCAAACATCAACACAGGGTTGTCAGATCTGAATTCATGAATTGAAAAGAGGCACCGATGCTCTCCATAAAGAATTCTGAAATTTATTATTAATGAAGGGACGCATAGGGAGGCATAAGAAATTACAATGATTAGAGTTCCTATTTATAGAGAATAGGAAACCCTAGGTTACATTTGATTCGCATATCTGCATTTACAAAAATAGCCCTCTATAAAAAGACCTATTCAACACTACACGCACCGCCACCAAAATCCACCAATACGGGCATATAACGGCCGCGGAACCGCGGCATGGGTTGGCTTGGGCCGCGGTTCCGAGGCCCATTGGTCGGCTTAAATGCTGAATCTTTCAGGTATTGTTTTGGGCTTTCTGGCCTTTAATATTCTGTGGTTCTTTTATCAATTGAGCTTCTACATTGGTTCCAGATCTTCAGTGAACAATTTGCAATGGATTTTTAACCGTTCGCTTTGTATTTTGGACCTTGCGTTGCCTTGTTAATTGTGAACTGTCCTTCGATGTAGGCTTGATCAAGAGTCTTCTGTTTGTTGGTCAAAGTCCACTTTTGCATCGTCTTTTCATCATTTTCACTGTTTTCTGTCCAAGAACCTGTAACCTGTAATATGTAGCAGACATGCGTCAAAAGCACCTGTTTATTTATAAAAAGAATAAGAATGGGGAATATAATAATACAATATTATGGTGTGAACATTGCTCGTGGATTGTATACGGAGACTAATTTATGTTGTCGCCCGTAGGACGTGGATTAGTCCAAATCCATATCTTCTTAGATTTGGGTTTAGGGTTTTGGTTTAAGGATACGTTGGCCTCATTTGGGACTAAGATCAACTTAAACGTTTGTTAAGGATAAGTTAGTCTAATTTCTAGACTAAGATCAACTTAACAGGATCATTTAGATCCAATAAGAGAGCATTTGGGCTCTATTGTTTAGTTTAGGGACATTGCGGTCAGTTAGTTTAAGGACGTTACGGTCCAATGTTAGTTTAAGGACGTCTCGGTCCATCGGTAGTTTAAGGACATCTCGGTCCAGGTTAAGGACATCGTAGTCTGTGGGTTTAAAGGGACCCCACAGTCCAGGTTAAGGACATCGTAGTCCATGGGCTTAAGGACCCCACAGTCCAGGTTAAGGACATCGTAGTCCATGGGCTTCAGGACCCCACAGTCCGGTTTAAAGACATCGTAGTCTATAAAGTTTAAGGACATCGTAGTCCATGAGTTTAAGGACCCCACAGTCCGTAAAATGTGTGGTCATCGGGATGAGTGGGAGTAAGTTATTGGGAATTGGGTGATCATCCTCATTATATCGGGATTCGTTGTAATCGGTGATATTTGAGGAGATCACCTGGGTTGTTTGCCGGTCGGCAAATATATGGTTTTGAATATCCGCTGTTGTGCACCAATTTCAAATTGATATATCTGTATGTCTATTTTCATAGAGTGAGATATACCTTTTGATATTATGTCGATGACATTTACCTATATCAGTAGATGGTTAGGTAAGGAGCATTAAACAGCGGTGTAATTCTTCTTAACCATAAGTACAGTTTTCAACCTACGACACACAGTGAAAGAGTTGTTAGACTCGGCGGACTTATACAGAGTATTGTATGTTGTCCAGTGTCCATTAGGACGGAGGGGTTGGTCCTCATACTATATTCTGTTTACTTTTAACTTCTCTAGTTCTTAGGCATGTGTTTCGTAGAAACACAGGGTCTAAGTTTTGAGGAGTTATAGGTATTTGAATACAGTAGAGAACCAGGTGTAGCAAGTATCGGGATTCTTCAAGTGATCGAAGATGTAGATACTTGTGTATGATATTCAGTTGATAGTAATGATAAAGAGAAATTGCTTCTCTTTCAGGTTACTCATAATTGGAAGCATTCCTAAGTTGAGTAACGCTGATCGGCCTCCTTCCATTTAGTTGACATGCACTGGAGATAGATGCATGATTTGAATCTGGTTCAATTAAATCAGTGCCTCTGGTTCTATATTGGATATAGTACAGTTCATATCTTAACATAGTTAAGGTATGGGGAGTTGTCCGGCTTATGATTAAAACCAGACTCTGGATAACTCAAGGCACGTTTCTGTAATGGCTGTTTGTGGGTTGACCCAGGCTATGACGAGGGTTGACTTTCTACCATCTGGCAGATCAATAGAAATATTGTTCTGGACTCGCCACAGTTTTAATAAAAAATGGATTTTTTCAAAAACAGTAGTGGGAGTATGGTAGAACTGGAAGTGATTCCAGAACCGCAAACGATTACTGAAGATTTGATAAGGAACCTAAAGATTCAATCTGATTTGACATTCCATTGGCCACTCCGCAGATAAGGTGGGTAACTTCAGGCACCCGAGAGGTACTCCGGTAGCCTCAAGGACGGTGACAGGGAAGTTCTTGTATACCCACACTTGCCATTGTTGTTGTTCCAGGCTGCGAGACCCGGCAGGAGGATGAGTATAGCGTCGTTCTAAACTAGTTTTAGAAGTGCACATCTATATGACTCTGCCAGAGGGTTGTCGTAGTCAGTGGGAGCAGCGGAAGCATTGGTGGACATCAGGCTTATGTCTATTTATAGACTAAAACAGATGTAGCGGAGATAGATCATCTATTTCTGATGTGACAGTCATAGGTTTGACGTCATCAGAATAGGGGATGGATCTGTTGAGAAGTTAGTAGGAAGTGATATTCCTTTACTACGATCGGTTATACTTTGGTCGTCACACAGTATTTTCTCCTCATGGGACTTGGACATTATATCAGACATACTGGTTACTAGATCTATAGTTTTAGATCTAGATTTGGGTGGTTTCCCAATCAGGGTACTTTGACAGCATTCTAAGAGTATTTAGAATGGACGACTCTTGGCACGGTTGTATACCTGCAGGTGATGGAGTCACCCTCTCTAAAGGTGTCTTATAGACTAAAGTAGTGAGGGATGCGCATGATTGGCAGATCACTTGCTTAGGCAATTGAGTCAATCATGAGATGTCAAGTACCACACCAGATGTTGTTCTTGCACTAGACGCAATAGGTTGATATTGATCCAATCCTGGAGAAACAGTCGGAAGCAGTTTTAGAACATAAGTGAATGTTCTAGGGATATGATAACGACAGCCTCATTTAGGAGACAGTTATCATTCCAGGCTTCCAAGGTGACCTGGACGACAAGGAGGTTGTCAGAGTTATAGTTTTCCTTCTGTCGAGGGGCAGTATTTTGGACAGGTGGTCCAAGGCAATACTGAGGGTGGCATGGCGTAGGATACTGATTAAGTTCAGTTGACGATACAGTCTAAGAAGTTTGGATTTGGAGTTCATTTATGAGCTCGGTCCCATCAGACATCCAGACACTCTAAGACAGGTATTGCTCATTTCGGGAGATGGTTTTCTCCGCGAACTTGAGATATAGAGAGACATAGAAAGAAACACCACAGGCGGATCCACTCACTGAGGCTATTCCTCGAACGCAATAGTTTCGCAAACGAGTTTTGTGAGACTGACAAGTAGAGGAGTTGGGTGTTCGGTATCACACGGGCTGTGAGTATGCGACATCGCAATAATTAGCCTTGAGTGCAAGTGGGAGATTGTTGGAGATAGTGCCCTCAGAGTCAATTATTGGATCACAGGCACGTGATTGCAATGATTGAGGGAGGACCTATCCCGGTAGAACAGTCTTACTCGAGATGATAGTTTGCTATCTGGTTTACCTTTATCATCGTGTACTGCTTTAGGTGACCTGACAGGTCGCTATTGCACGTTGATAGAGCCCCTAGGATTCTTGCTTGACTGCCGGCAGTATGAGGGCGATCATATAAGTGAGAGCTGGAGTCTATTAGCACATCCTTAAAAGGTCCCTAGTCGTGGGAGTTTCGAGACAGGGCATCGATTCTCCAGAGTAGACTAGTGTATACAGTCGAGACCCCGACGAGGGGCGGTGGCCGGTCTCACAAGCCACTGGTGTCAGTTGGATCACCTAAGATGTATACAGGTGCTCATTGGGTTATGAGTACACCGGACAGGACTCGCCGGGAACATGCTAGTTGGTCTTATACCTGACGTCAGATAGCAGTTCCCAGGTGACATGTGTACAGGTTAGTTCATCGACCTGGGGATCGTCATTTGTCTCGTGTGAGTTCCCACTGTACTTTGATTACTACCCTACCACGGCTCAAAGGAGTCGTGCAAACAGGTTTTAGTTGGGTACAGTCCCGAGCCACATGGAGGCAGTGAGCGGATCTTCGGGGGTTCGTCTCTCCCGGTATTGGGGGTGAGGTCGCGCTGTGTCTAGGAGAGCCATTACACGAAGTCCTTGGCCAAGGCAGGAGATTTACTGGTAGGTATTCCAGTAGTATCTCAGGGTGTTCTGGGCTACACTCCGACACGACTTGTACCGCTTTTGGGGGTCTGACTTTTACCCACCCCCTAGGCCCGACATGCGATGCTCATAGACGAACGGACCGGACTGTGCGGATATTGTCACTGACAGGCTCAGTAGGGTGTCAGGATGAGTTCGCTCATCGACGTCCCTTTTAGTCAATAGCTGGTGGCCCGTTACGTATTGGCTTATACCTCTGACGGGCTAGTGGTTAAATCCACAGCCATAGTATTGACGAGTCTTTAGAGTCTACCACACTTTCAGTTACTCAAGCTTTCGGGCGAAACGCTGTAGAGGCCGTATGGAGATATGGCAGGGTCCGATCAGATACGTGCGGTATTGCACGGATCAGGATCGGACGGTTTGTACTAGTAGCCGTATAGGTATATGGCAGGGTTCGATCAGATACGTGCGGTATTGCACGGATCAGGATCGAACGGATATTACTAGTCGGCTTTGGTTTAAGCCGGATCCTAGTTTAGTACAGTGTAGATTTTGTCTTTTTGCATTTGTATCCGGACGGAATACAGATGCGGGTGTGTATGCACAGTATCGGGGTTTTCCTGTAATTTATTACGGGACCAGTTTTCTGGAGTTGCCAGTTTGCATTCCGTTCCGGCCGGTTTTTCTTTGTTCTTTCCCGGCCGGACTTTTCCGATGGAGGGGGTAATTTGCAGTTTTGCAAATTACATTTGTGGAGGGGTTTTCTTGCAAAAGGATTTGATATGATAAGAATCTTTGCTTTTCAACCATGCTTTTGCTTTAATGAGATTTGATTGAATGAGGATGGGTTTAAAGTGAAAGGTATGGTTGATGTTGTGGTCACCTCTTGACTTCTCCTACACTCACCTCCCTTCTTGCTTCATATTGTTTTTTCCTCCACCATTATTCTCACTTGATGAAAGAAGTTTTTTCCATGGTTGAGAAGAAGAAAAGAGAAGGAGAGAGCTTCATCTTTGAGAGTGATTCATTTTGTGTATATCATTCTTCATCTCATTCCATTGCTAGAAAATTGAAAGCACCAATTTTCTATACACCATTCCTCCATCTATGGCAACCAACCCCAAAGTGAGACATACACTCTACACTATATTCCTACAGCAAATCTTGGACGCGTCGATTCGCCAGCTTCGCGCCCGAGTTGCCTCGGTATTGAGGTGGGAGCCCGTAAAAGCTACAGGCGATGTGGTGTCCCTTTTCCGACGAGGAGGAGACGGACGGAGATCCCGCGAGGAGATCGGAGTGGAGATGAGGACCGGAGGACTCGGATCAGTCGGTACATCTCTTCCCTTTCTTGTTAGTAGCTTAGACTTGTTAATGGTTACGATCCGGAGTTTAGTGCGCGGTGGTGCCGGTTTGCAAAGTCCGCAAAATTAAAGTTTATCACCGCTTCCGCATTCCGGCGTCGGATTGACGGCCGGGGCGCCGCCGTGCACTTACAGTGGTATCAGAGCCTCGCCATTAACTTCGTCTAGCTTCGTTTGATGTGTTTTTCAGTTCCGATCGACCAAAATTCCAAAAACCGTATTTTTCCTTCACATCAGTTTCTGTTGAAATTTTTTGAAGTCTAAAAATTTTTCAGGTGATCTCAGAATGATGTGCAGAGAGTTCTAAGAACTCTGGGAAAAAACGATACAGTGAACCATTACCTAGAGCGCGGAAGCGCGGCAATACCCCCCATTCTGCCGCCCTTCCGCCGCAACTTGGTCTGGTCAATGCTTCGTATTTTTCCAGTGGGCTTCTGGGCTTATTTTAGGGCTTTTGGGATATTAAAATTGGGCCAATTATTTCTGTGAGTGCTACAGTTTTCTTTGGGGCCCACTTGTTAATTGTTTGATCGATCGGATATTTTTAAACACATTTTTCACAGTATTTACATTATATCTGCGACCGTGAATGTCACTCGATCGGTAAATCCGGTCTAACTGCTATAGCCCGGTTAGACGGATTTGCGAACGTGACTTTCACGATGATGTTCTGTGTTTTGCTGTGATGTTGCGGATCGGTCGTGGGGGATAGCCTGGGTGCAATGCTAGTACAGTTTTGTTGTATTATGTACATTTGATATTGCGGGGCGAGCGTCCGACATGTGGACTGCCGTCACTGCCTGTTTGTATTATTCTTTTGGGGCACGACCTGGTTGCGGTCGATGTACCCGGTGTATGTATATTTTACTTTCTGTACTAGGGTTATCCCGCGGAGGGGTGCACGGATAGCCGGGTTCTGGAGGGCAACAAGCCCGCATCTCATGGCATTGGGACGGAAGGGGCTTCAGTCTAGGATTGGCGGGCTATTCGCCGCACTCGTAGGGGGTACAGGTTGACCCAGGAGGGGTGCCCAAGTTGCCGGATTCCGTGAAGTGCTGGGTGGTCCATTCACAGTGCTGGAGGGGGCTGCCTCGCTTCAGGTTTTGGCGGGTGACTTGTCGCGCCCGTAGGGGTCTAGGTTTTCATTGCACAGGCTATCCACACGACCAGGGGAACGTCGGGTTTCAGTAGTGGCTCTGTGAAACCCGGGGATCCCAGATATCTGTATTGTTCTGTGATGCTGTACATTTCTGTGATGTTGCATTTTATTCACGCCTTGAGCGAAATACTATATATTGGTATATATATTAGTAGATGTTGTATATGTTTTTCATCCGCGCTAGTCCAGTCCCCGCTCTGCCGTTAGTTAGCTAACCTAACGGGTGATGACGGGACCCAGTGGCGAATGCGGATGGCATATACGTACGTCAGTATATTTTCGTTCTTTGTGGTGTGATCAATTGATGGGACTGCATTGATTCGGATCAATGCAAGATAAACAAACCTATTCTGATGTTGTTGGAACACTTTTCAAAAAGCTGTTATTGCAAGGACGTTCATTTCTGTTTTGCATCGTGGTATTCATTTGGAATATCCTGCTCCTCAGTCGACGAGGCAAGGGCCGAGATCCCTTCACCGGGAGTGACCCCTTGGACAGAAGTTTGCGTCAGGGCATTAACTTCACTATAGCCGATTACTTTTGCTTTGCATCGTGGTATTCAGTTGGAATATCCTGCACCTCATTCTACGGGGAAAGAGCCGAGATCCCTTCACCGGGAGTGACCTCTTTAGTAAAGGTTTTCGTCACTATATTTTCTAAAAAGCTATCCGTTTCTTCAACGATATCAAGTTCACTACGTTAAAGGTTTTCGCCAGAAACCATTCGTAGCCCTCCGTCGTTTCATATGGGTAGTCAATAGTATTCAAGCTGTGTTTGCTGGCCTTAGTCAAGGCACAGTGTTTGGTAGCTATTGGGTATTCATATGCTGCATAGATAGATGCGTTGGTTTGGGACAGTCGTATAGCCTTGTTGGCCTTAGTCAAGGGCTTGTACGGGTGGGTTCAAATCAACCTGGACAATGACGGGTAGAACTTGACATGTGACTTATGATTTGTTGGCCTTAGTCAAGGTCATAAGAGCATGGGGCAGAAATCCACATCGGGAGTTTCAAAAGTACTGAAACTTGCCAGATATGCGCATACCTTCTGGAGTGTGATAACGTGAGCGGATTCCGTCACTTTATCATGCGATGAGAGTTGGATCCCGATTCCCACTGATGAGTTGGTTTACTCCTCGGGTGACCCCGACTAATTCTTCTTTCAGGTTTGGAGGAGAATTTGAGGTACAGTGGGAGGTTTCCAGATTAGATTAAGTGATAACCATTCTGATCTAGGTTAGAGTGCACGCTGAGTGTTTCTTTTCTCTCTCTCTCTGGCAGCGACAATTGACCCGACCCTAGACTATGACTCAGTGACCAAGTTGACCGAACCTTCTTAACACAGGCTTTTGGATTGTCAGAGTTGCAGACCTCATTGCCACTCCTACTTTTACCCTTTCTCCAGGACACCCCGTATTACTGCGAACGTCCACTTCCATTGGACAAAGCCATCGTATGGTTAGATACGAACTCGAAGGGATTCGAGGATGGTTTCCGGTACTGGAGAAAACGGATAGGATTATTCAGTTGTCTTTTCCCTTTCACCTTTTCTCAAGTTGCGAGTACTCCTTGGTTTAGGAGATAGTACACCTATTATGCAAATTGGATAGTCTTCTTCCAAACCTTAGGCTGGTGCCGAACGGTGGGGAATGAAGAAAACCAATTAGCATAACGATGGTGTGCAGAAGGTATTAAGTTCAGACAAAGCAAGGGATTAGTAAGAGGGCAAAGTAAATTGCGACTGATATTCACGACTAAACCAAGTATTTCTTCGCCAATCCTAAATCACCTTTGTATTTCTCCAGGACACTCCGTATCACTACGAAGATCCACAGTTTATTGGATACTCCATCGTATGGTTATATACGAACTCGAAAGGAACTTGTTCCAGTTCGGGGATGGATTCTGGTTCAGGAGAAATAAGAATAAGGTTTATTCGGTTGTCTTTTATCTTCACCTTTTCTCGCATTGCGAGTGCTCCTAGGATTAGGACAGTACACCCTTTATGCTTATTGGATAGTCTTCTTCCAAACCATAGGCTGGTGCCGAACGGTAGGGAACGAAGAAAACCAATTGGCCTAAAGGGGTGTGCAGAAGGTAATGACTAAAGACATATAAAGGGATTTGGAGAGGTGGCAAAGAATTATACGGTTATAGTTGTGAATCTGGATAATGGTAGAGGCATTACTAAGAATACCAGGATACCCCATCGAAACATTTCAATGTTTCAGTTCAACTGTGTACTGTTAAAAGAAAACTGATTTCCCGATTGGACACTTGCTCCAGGGTATGTATTTACCAGGTTTGATTCTCACATCTGTATGGTTTTACAGATGATGAGTGGGAGTAAGTTATTGGGAATTGGGTGATCATCCTCATTATATCGGGATTCGTTGTAATCGGTGATATTTGAGGAGATCACCTGGGTTGTTTGCCGGTCGGCAAATATATGGTTTTGAATATCCGCTGTTGTGCACCAATTTCAAATTGATATATCTGTATGTCTATTTTCATAGAGTGAGATATACCTTTTGATATTATGTCGATGACATTTACCTATATCAGTAGATGGTTAGGTAAGGAGCATTAAACAGCGGTGTAATTCTTCTTAACCATAAGTACAGTTTTCAACCTACGACACACAGTGAAAGAGTTGTTAGACTCGGCGGACTTATACAGAGTATTGTATGTTGTCCAGTGTCCATTAGGACGGAGGGGTTGGTCCTCATACTATATTCTGTTTACTTTTAACTTCTCTAGTTCTTAGACATGTGTTTCGTAGAAACACAGGGTCTAAGTTTTGAGGAGTTATAGGTATTTGAATACAGTAGAGAACCAGGTGTAGCAAGTATCGGGATTCTTCAAGTGATCGAAGATGTAGATACTTGTGTATGATATTCAGTTGATAGTAATGATAAAGAGAAATTGCTTCTCTTTCAGGTTACTCATAATTGGAAGCATTCCTAAGTTGAGTAACGCTGATCGGCCTCCTTCCATTTAGTTGACATGCACTGGAGATAGATGCATGATTTGAATCTGGTTCAATTAAATCAGTGTCTCTGGTTCTATATTGGATATAGTACAGTTCATATCTTAACATAGTTAAGGTACGGGGAGTTGTCCGGCTTATGATTAAAACCAGACTCTGGATAACTCAAGGCACGTTTCTGTAATGGCTGTTTGTGGGTTGACCCAGGCTATGACGAGGGTTGACTTTCTACCATCTGGCAGATCAATAGAAATATTGTTCTGGACTCGCCACAGTTTTAATAAAAAATGGATTTTTTCAAAAACAGTAGTGGGAGTATGGTAGAACTGGAAGTGATTCCAGAACCGCAAACGATTACTGAAGATTTGATAAGGAACCTAAAGATTCAATCTGATTTGACATTCCATTGGCCACTCCGCAGATAAGGTGGGTAACTTCAGGCACCCGAGAGGTACTCCGGTAGCCTCAAGGACGGTGACAGGGAAGTTCTTGTATACCCACACTTGCCATTGTTGTTGTTCCAGGCTGCGAGACCCGGCAGGAGGATGAGTATAGCGTCGTTCTAAACTAGTTTTAGAAGTGCACATCTATATGACTCTGCCAGAGGGTTGTCGTAGTCAGTGGGAGCAGCGGAAGCATTGGTGGACATCAGGCTTATGTCTATTTATAGACTAAAACAGATGTAGCGGAGATAGATCATCTATTTCTGATGTGACAGTCATAGGTTTGACGTCATCAGAATAGGGGATGGATCTGTTGAGAAGTTAGTAGGAAGTGATATTCCTTTACTACGATCGGTTATACTTTGGTCGTCACACAGTATTTTCTCCTCATGGGACTTGGACATTATATCAGACATACTGGTTACTAGATCTATAGTTTTAGATCTAGATTTGGGTGGTTTCCCAATCAGGGTACTTTGACAGCATTCTAAGAGTATTTAGAATGGACGACTCTTGGCACGGTTGTATACCTGCAGGTGATGGAGTCACCCTCTCTAAAGGTGTCTTATAGACTAAAGTAGTGAGGGATGCGCATGATTGGCAGATCACTTGCTTAGGCAATTGAGTCAATCATGAGATGTCAAGTACCACACCAGATGTTGTTCTTGCACTAGACGCAATAGGTTGATATTGATCCAATCCTGGAGAAACAGTCGGAAGCAGTTTTAGAACATAAGTGAATGTTCTAGGGATATGATAACGACAGCCTCATTTAGGAGACAGTTATCATTCCAGGCTTCCAAGGTGACCTGGACGACAAGGAGGTTGTCAGAGTTATAGTTTTCCTTCTGTCGAGGGGCAGTATTTTGGACAGGTGGTCCAAGGCAATACTGAGGGTGGCATGGCGCAGGATACTGATTAAGTTCAGTTGACGATACAGTCTAAGAAGTTTGGATTTGGAGTTCATTTATGAGCTCGGTCCCATCAGACATCCAGACACTCTAAGACAGGTATTGCTCATTTCGGGAGATGGTTTTCTCCGCGAACTTGAGATATAGAGAGACATAGAAAGAAACACCACAGGCGGATCCACTCACTGAGGCTATTCCTCGAACGCAATAGTTTCGCAAACGAGTTTTGTGAGACTGACAAGTAGAGGAGTTGGGTGTTCGGTATCACACGGGCTGTGAGTATGCGACATCGCAATAATTAGCCTTGAGTGCAAGTGGGAGATTGTTGGAGATAGTGCCCTCAGAGTCAATTATTGGATCACAGGCACGTGATTGCAATGATTGAGGGAGGACCTATCCCGGTAGAACAGTCTTACTCGAGATGATAGTTTGCTATCTGGTTTACCTTTATCATCGTGTACTGCTTTAGGTGACCTGACAGGTCGCTATTGCACGTTGATAGAGCCCCTAGGATTCTTGCTTGACTGCCGGCAGTATGAGGGAGATCATATAAGTGAGAGCTGGAGTCTATTAGCACATCCTTAAAAGGTCCCTAGTCGTGGGAGTTTCGAGACAGGGCATCGATTCTCCAGAGTAGACTAGTGTATACAGTCGAGACCCCGACGAGGGGCGGTGGCCGGTCTCACAAGCCACTGGTGTCAGTTGGATCACCTAAGATGTATACAGGTGCTCATTGGGTTATGAGTACACCGGACAGGACTCGCCGGGAACATGCTAGTTGGTCTTATACCTGACGTCAGATAGCAGTTCCCAGGTGACATGTGTACAGGTTAGTTCATCGACCTGGGGATCGTCATTTGTCTCGTGTGAGTTCCCACTGTACTTTGATTACTACCCTACCACGGCTCAAAGGAGTCGTGCAAACAGGTTTTAGTTGGGTACAGTCCCGAGCCACATGGAGGCAGTGAGCGGATCTTCGGGGGTTCGTCTCTCCCGGTATTGGGGGTGAGGTCGCGCTGTGTCTAGGAGAGCCATTACACGAAGTCCTTGGCCAAGGCAGGAGATTTACTGGTAGGTATTCCAGTAGTATCTCAGGGTGTTCTGGGCTACACTCCGACACGACTTGTACCGCTTTTGGGGGTCTGACTTTTACCCACCCCCTAGGCCCGACATGCGATGCTCATAGACGAACGGACCGGACTGTGCGGATATTGTCACTGACAGGCTCAGTAGGGTGTCAGGATGAGTTCGCTCATCGACGTCCCTTTTAGTCAATAGCTGGTGGCCCGTTACGTATTGGCTTATACCTCTGACGGGCTAGTGGTTAAATCCACAGCCATAGTATTGACGAGTCTTTAGAGTCTACCACACTTTCAGTTACTCAAGCTTTCGGGCGAAACGCTGTAGAGGCCGTATGGAGATATGGCAGGGTCCGATCAGATACGTGCGGTATTGCACGGATCAGGATCGGACGGTTTGTACTAGTAGCCGTATAGGTATATGGCAGGGTTCGATCAGATACGTGCGGTATTGCACGGATCAGGATCGAACGGATATTACTAGTCGGCTTTGGTTTAAGCCGGATCCTAGTTTAGTACAGTGTAGATTTTGTCTTTTTGCATTTGTATCCGGACGGAATACAGATGCGGGTGTGTATGCACAGTATCGGGGTTTTCCTGTAATTTATTACGGGACCAGTTTTCTGGAGTTGCCAGTTTGCATTCCGTTCCGGCCGGTTTTTCTTTGTTCTTTCCCGGCCGGACTTTTCCGATGGAGGGGGTAATTTGCAGTTTTGCAAATTACATTTGTGGAGGGGTTTTCTTGCAAAAGGATTTGATATGATAAGAATCTTTGCTTTTCAACCATGCTTTTGCTTTAATGAGATTTGATTGAATGAGGATGGGTTTAAAGTGAAAGGTATGGTTGATGTTGTGGTCACCTCTTGACTTCTCCTACACTCACCTCCCTTCTTGCTTCATATTGTTTTTTCCTCCACCATTATTCTCACTTGATGAAAGAAGTTTTTTCCATGGTTGAGAAGAAGAAAAGAGAAGGAGAGAGCTTCATCTTTGAGAGTGATTCATTTTGTGTATATCATTCTTCATCTCATTCCATTGCTAGAAAATTGAAAGCACCAATTTTCTATACACCATTCCTCCATCTATGGCAACCAACCCCAAAGTGAGACATACACTCTACACTATATTCCTACAGCAAATCTTGGACGCGTCGATTCGCCAGCTTCGCGCCCGAGTTGCCTCGGTATTGAGGTGGGAGCCCGTAAAAGCTACAGGCGATGTGGTGCCCCTTTTCCGACGAGGAGGAGACGGACGGAGATCCCGCGAGGAGATCGGAGTGGAGATGAAGACCGGAGGACTCGGATTAGTCGGTACATCTCTTCCCTTTCTTGTTAGTAGCTTAGACTTGTTAATGGTTACGATCCGGAGTTTAGTGCGCGGTGGTGCCGGTTTGCAAAGTCCGCAAAATTAAAGTTTATCACCGCTTCCGCATTCCGGCGTCGGATTGACGGCCGGGGCGCCGCCGTGCACTTACACGCTTTGCGCTGATTTAATGGTGCACCAGTGAGTGACACGTGGCACGCTTGGCGCTGAGCGCCAGCCCATGAGCGCAGTGCTCTGTATCAGAAGCGCAAAGCGCAAGCTGTGTCTGTGTTTGACACGTGGCATGTTTTGGCGCTAAGCGCTAGTCCAAGGAGCGCAAAAGCGCAATTCATGAGTGCAAGGCACTTTTCAATAGCGCATAGCGCACTTGATCAAATTTATGATCTGTGAACAAATTTATTTTGTTTTTAAAGGAGGCTTTGCCTCAAGATTCAAGAACAACAGTTCTTATTTTTGGAAGGGCTTTGCCTTTGTAGATCAATGATCTGTGAATGAAGTAAATACTTCTTTTGTTTTTGTGATGAGATCTTTTGATCTCTTTTTATAAAAGATCTTGATCTTTTGTAGATCTATGATCTTTTAAGAAGATAATTCTTCTGTTTTAATGAGATGATTTCATCTCTTTGTGCAAGAATCATTCTTTTTACCTTGAAGAAATGATCTTCTTTCAAGAGCTTGCTCTCTTTCTTTTGAGTTTTCTCAAAGTTTGTAGGGGGTTTCTCTATTTGCTTCTGTATATCTGTTTCTTTTCCTTTTTCTTTATTGAAAAGAAGGATAATTGGTCGTTGGGACCCACCACCTCTCCGACGACACTGAGAGATTACAGCGCCATATATCGAAGGTGTGGAGGGATGTACCCTTTGAACCATTTCCCCTTCATTAGGGGGAAAGAACAGGCTGGAGCTTAAGCTTCTCGCTGCTGAAAAAGGCTTCTTTGCGTTCGTGCACGTGCGTCGCACGTGTTGGGCGCACCTATTTGCACGTAGCGCACATGGAGCTTGCGCATATGCGCATTATGGGGGTAGCAAGCTCCTATGGAGAACGTATCTCCTTTTAATATTATTGAATATTCTCATGTGGTGCGCACGTGCGTTGCACGTGGTGCGCGCATGGCGGGCACACATGCGTTGCACGTAGTGCACATGGTGCTTGCACATATGCGTATTATGGGGAGGAGCGGGCTCCTATGGAGAACGAATCTCCTTTTAATATTATTGAATATTCTCATGTCGTGCGCACGTGCATTGCACGTGGTGCGCGCATGGAGGGCACACGTGCGTTGCACGTAGCGCACATGGCGCTTGTACATATGCGCATTATGGGGGGAGCAAGCTCCTTTTGAGAACGCATCTCCTTTTAATATTATTAAATATTCTCATGTGGTGCGCATGTGCGTTGCACGTGGTGTGCGCATGGCGGGCACACGTGCGTTGCACGTAGCGCACATGGCGCTTGCGCATATGCGCATTATGTGGGGAGCAAGCTCCTATGGAGAACGTGTCTCCTTTGAGAATTGAATCTTTTGAGGATTGAACTACACGTATTCTAAGAGGTATCCCCTCTTATTTATATGGGAGTGGTAGAGAAGCGATCTCTCCTTTTCCCGATGTGGGACTAAAAGTGCATTCCCCATGTAGTAGAGCATTACTTTAGATTACACGTGCATAGCACATTTGCTTATAACTTTTGATCCTGGATGAATTATGAGGCCCATAATATATAAAATCGAAGGATTTTTCGAGAAAATTTTGATACCATCAGAATTTAGCTGTTTCCCATTCCGGAATTTGTCAAAATACAGCTCGGAAAATACTAGTTCGCATCTTCTTCCTTAGATCATATGTGCATAGCACATTTGCTCATAACTTTTGATCCCTGATGAATTATGAGGCCCATAATATATCAAATCGAAGGTGTTTTCGAGATACTTTCAATATCATCAGAATTTAACTATTTCTCATTCGGGAGTTTGTCAAAATACATCCCGGAAAATACTGGTTCGCATCTTCTTCCTTAGATCACATGTGCATAGCACATTTGCTCATAACTTTTGATCCCGGATGAATTATGAGGCCCATAATATATCAAATCGAAGGTTTTTTCAAGAAGCTTTCAATACTATTAGAATTTAGCTGTTTCTCATTTGGGAGTTTGTCAAAATAGAACCCGGAAAATACTGGTTCACATTTTCTTAAGCGTATCGCTGTCATTTGATGCCTTGGGCTCTTTTGCACAGAAATTTTTGGCGGAAATAAGTCCCAACTACTGCCCCAACCATAGAGTAATGGGTCACCCAATCGAAGATTACTACGTCTTAAAAAACTGGGTTGAAGACCAATACCAACAACGCAAGTTTACGCTGTCCGAAAACTAGAAGGTAAACCCGCTACAGCAGCACGCTCCTAAAAAAGTGGATACGCCGGGGGCATCATGTTCATTTGTAGAAGAAGCTCTGTAGGAAGTTGTCCTTTTGGGTAAAACTAAAAGAATACTGAAAGATCTTCAAGCATGCCAAGCAATCAGGTGGAAAAGACCGCTGGAGCCCGAGATCATTGACGGGATGCTGAAACCGCGCCCAACACCGAAACTTGGTAGCGATGGGAAAAACACCCAGGTCACGTCTTCAAAGTCTTCGAAAGAAGACCAAGAAGCCCGTGCAGCCTGAAGACGATCGTACGGATCTACAAAAATATATCGACGCACTGGAGGAATACAACCAAAAGGCGCGGGCCCCAGTCACACTTGAAGAGTTCTTCAAGCATATTCTTGAGAACAGAGATAGTGACATTGATGAAGGAAATGGCTCGTCAGAAGAACCCGGGGATTATGTAGCGAGTTGCCACATGATCATTCGCCTGTCATTAAAAGTCGAAGAAGCTCCATCGGCGGCGGAAACCAACGCAGAGGAACTGGGGGCAGGAACGGTGTCAAAATCCATGGAACCGTCTGACGACTTGATTGACAGGTTGCTAAGCGAAGCCCTTCAAAAAAGCAATGCTTACCGAAAGCGTGAAACAGCAATATATGAAAAGGTCAAGCGTCGGCGTCAGGATGAAGAAGCTGTGGCGAGGAAGAGTCACAAGGTACTCCAACCAGATCGAAGCACACCGGCGGCAGACAAAAGCAGGTTTAAGATGGGGAAATGGTTCTCCAAAGCCCTGTCAATGGGGATGAAGCTGCCACCTGTCAAAGGAAATGCTCCTGGGAGTACGAGCTTCGATGAAGCGGATGTACACCCAAACTACTATTTATACCATCGGAGGGTTACACACCCCACCGAAGAGTGCATCGCCTTCAAGAAGTGGTGGCAGGGATACGTGGCCTACCGACAACATTTCAAAAGGATGGAGCGTGAAGCTCATCGACAGTGAAAAAATGTGACAGATTAGTGCGGAAAAATGACTGGCAGCTGTTATATGGTTGATACCAGTTCGAAAAAGGGAAAACCCAAGTTCTCACATTTGGGAGCGATTCTGACGAAGAAATAGCCCTTGGCCCTCTCTTCAAGGAATTCACCTCTGGAAAAAAAAGAAGAGATGAAGAACTGTGAGAATATTCAGCTGCGTAATTGTACGTTGCCTGAAAAGAACCTCGGGACTGCAAACAAAGGTTCAAGCAAAAGAGACAAGGGGAAGGAAAAAGTCCCTGAGGAAATTGCCCTCGATGATAGATTCGTCGAAGAGCTCACAGCTAAGGACCCTCCTAGGAAAAATAAGGTGGATTACAATGTCCTGGCATACCTAAGGAAGATACCTTCATAACTGAGCATACTGGATACTCTCTTCCTGTCCAAAGAGGTATGAGATTCTCTAATCAAGGTGCTGCAAGAGCCTAATCAGTTCCAAGCTTTCTTTGCGGGAGAAAAGATGAAGGACGAGCTGTAAGAAGTTCACACAGCTGACATCACATTCGGCGATGAAGATCTCCTCCTTGGAACATGCAAGCACAACAGTCCTCTGTATGTCACTGGTTACTGCCACGACATCAAGATAGGGAAGATCCTGGTTGACAATGGGTCCTCCGTCAACCTTCTTAATGTGAGAGTGTTGAAGGAGATTTGCATGAACGTTCAACACATGGCTCGGGACAAAATTACTATCTCTGGGTTCGACTCGCAGTCATCACGGACGCTTGGTCCGTAATACTAACATTACGCTTCGGGATGCTCGTCACTGACATCAAGTTTCATGTCATCGACGCCAAAACTTGCTATAACGCTCTGCTCGGCCGGCCTTGGTTACACAAGTACAACATCATCCCTTCTACACAACATCAGTGTATGAAGTACTTTAAAGACGGCCTCGAGTACACAGTTACATGGGAGGTAGCCCATTCTCCGTAAATGAAGTCCGCAAATATGAAGACGCCAAGTACTTCTTACCAGACTTCGAAGAGACGGAAAGATGTCGTAAACCGGAGAATAAATAAAAAGCCGTCGCCACCATCCCGATCTTTAGGAGCGATACCGAAGAGGAGGAAGAGATATTCTTCTCGGGGCAACCCTAAGGCAGCAGGCCAGGGCCAGCTACTCCTATGTTGGTCTTTGGTAGTGACTCTGAGGACGAGGTCAACGCCGTGTTCTCCGCTTGCCCATCAGCACAAACCTTTGCTGAAACTGATCAGAATTTACAAATTACCATAGTTCCGCAATGGCATTACAGGGAACTCGTTGCGCTCAATACATACGGCGTGCAAGAGCTGCAGACCTTCTACGTTCCTCCTTGGCGGATAGAAGAAAAGGCAATCCTCTTCTATCAATCCATGGAGACCAAAGTTGAGAAAGA
Organism: Agapanthus africanus; assembly: GCA_030015575.1. Classification (NCBI taxonomy): domain Eukaryota; kingdom Viridiplantae; phylum Streptophyta; class Magnoliopsida; order Asparagales; family Amaryllidaceae; genus Agapanthus; species Agapanthus africanus. The sequence continues at coordinate 334,938,244 of JASDDO010000029.1, read as the reverse complement.
AGTCTGGTATGGTACCGATCTTGCACTTGACAGGATCCAACCAATCCGTCTGCCCAGATATTACGCAGAGGGATTGAAAAGGCTATTAAGATGACAAGGCGTACCTTTTAAACAAACCACTCGATAAGCCCAGTTCTACAACAAGATTTGGGATGTTCTCGGGACTCAGCGAAAGATGCCCAATGGGAGGATGGGGACGACTGGGCTTGGATATGTTCGGTCCAAGAAACGGGAGCGATTCCATGGCTGCCGCATTATAAAAAACTCCGGAGGAGAAGGGAATGCTTTTCTAAATAGTGCCGAAATCGAGCCGAAGCGGGATTCCGCCGCAAAAATGCCAAGCCCATCATTCGAAGAACAAATTGACAAGATAATAAGGGAAGTGGGTCAAAAGGTTCGGGATGACCACAGCCGCGAAATGGCCATTTACGAGAAAGCCAGGACGCAACGTATCATTTAGCAGGCTACGGAGGATGACGATGCCCTTCACCCTCATCCCGCTTCGCGCTCTTGTGGCAAGAAGAAAGCCCAACGTAGAAGCAACAACAAGGTGAAGAATGAGAATGATGCTCGAAAACAGTGAAGCGGATTCAAGAAGCCACACGATCGATAAAAAGTCAGCTAGAATCCTTCTTTTATGAAGAAGATGGATCGAGAGTACTCGCTCCCCCAAAACAAGACAAGGAAAATATTCGACCTTGTCATGAAATATCAAATGATGACACTCCCGGAGTCTCGGCACCCTGAGAAAATAAACGAGGTCTATCATCCGACTTATTGCTCCTACCACCGGCCAATAGGACATCCACTTGAAGATTGCTTCACCTTCAAAGACTGGGTCGAAGACCAGTATCAGCAAGGCAAGTTCGCTCTGTCCGACAATTGGAAGGTAGCCCCACCATGAAAGCTTGAACCAAGAGCAACCTACATTGCGAGAGTAAGTCCAGATCAACATCGAGCTTGGAAACGAACTCGTACCTGCCACATGATAACATTCTTAAAGAAGGGGGAGCACGAGAATATGGACGACCTCTCCCACTGCTTCACAGACGAGGATGAGGACGAGGTAATCTCAGGATTTCCACCAGCGCCAAAAGAGCTGGAATATGGGATACACACCACGGCCGATAATCTGAGGAAAATTGACTTAGGGGCGGAAAACGATCCAAGGCCAACGTTCGTTAGTGAGCTGTTGTCTGAAGAGAAGGCGGCCACGCTAAAGGACATACTTATGCAGTATAAAAACTGCTTCGCATGGAACTATTCCGAGATGCCGGGATTAGATCCGGAGATAGCTGTGCATAAACTGGCTATATCACCAGACATTAAGCCAGTCAAGCAGGCGCCAAGAAGAATGCGGCTCGTACTCGAGATAAGAATCAATGCCGAATTCAAGAAACTAATCGACTCTGGCTTCATCCAAGAAGTTCAATATCTTGAATGGATCGCCAACATTGTCCCAGTGATGAAGAAAAATGGGACGGTGCGCGTCTGCGTGGACTTTCGGGACCTCAATAAAGCTTGCCCGAAGGATGACTTCCCCGTACCGGTTACCGAGCTGATGATCGATAACACATTTACCCACGAGGTCTTCTCCTTCATGAATGGATCTTCAGGGTATAATCAAATAAAGATGCATCCCGAAGACCGAAAGCATACTGCTTTCCGGACTCCGCTGGGCATATTTTGCTATAAAGTAATGCCCTTCGATCTGAAGAACGCTGGCGCCACCTACCAGAGGGCCATGATGAAGATCTTCGATGACCTCATCCATGAGATCATTGAATGCTATATCGATGACCTTGTGGTGAAAAGCAAATCATACGAGGAACACTGTGAACATCTCAAAATAGTGTTCCAGCGCTTTCGGAAGTATAATTTGAAGATAAACCCTCTGAAATGCGCGTTTGGAGTTTCCTCAGGAAAATTCCTATGATTCATCATACGACACCGAGGCATCGAAATAGATCCATCAAAGATCAAGGCGATTATGGAAATGCCCTCGCCAAGAAATCTCAAGCAACTACGGTCTCTCCAAGGGAAGCTCGCGTATATCCGACGATTCATAGCTAACCTCTCCAGCAAATGTTGCCCCTACAGCCATCTAATGAAGAAGGGAACTTCATTCGTTTGGGATCGTAAATGCCAAAGTGCACTGGACAAAATCAGGCAATATCTGCTGAACCTACCGGTACTGGCCGCTCTGGTCAAGGGAAAGCCCTTCATCCTGTATACAACAGCCCTTGAAGGTTCTCTAGGCGCGCTATGGGCACAAGAGAACTACCAGGGGGAAGGAGAGGGCTCTCTATTATTTGAGTTGAGTCTTTCTGGGGATAGAAAACAACTACTCCCCCATTGAAAAGTATTTCCTGGCATTGATCTTCGCGATAATGAAGCTCAGGCACTATGCCTTGGCATATGAGGTCCATCTCATATCAAAGGTGGACCCCCTTAAATATTTGGTGTCAAGAGCCATACTAACAGGAAGGCTTGCTAAATGGGCCCTCCTCTTGATGGATTTCTCGATAACATATCGACCCCTCAAGGCAGTGAAAGGCCAAGCCATTGCCGACTTTCTCGCTGAACATCCGATACAAGCCGATTCTCCCTTAAATTGTGAATTGCTAGACGAACACGCGTTCGACACAATCGAAGGGAAGATGGAGGAATATAATGTCCAATAGGAACTCTACTTCGACGGAGCATCTTCTATGAAGAAGCGAAAGCAAAACACCTCATAATCAAAGCTTGGGTGGGCCTTATCTTCGTGACTCCACAAGGAGGGATAATGCGTTTTGCCTTTTCCTTAACGGGGCCAAGAACAAAAAACGAAGAGGAATATGAAGCTTTGATAGCGGGTCTTGAGATCGCTGTCAACATGGGGATCGAAAACCTCCTTATATATGGAGACCCTCAGCTGGTTGATAGTCAAGTAAATGGCGACTATCAGACGTGTAAACTCGAGTTGGTAACATATGGAGAAAAGGTGCAGCAACTACTGACTCAAATTCCATCTTACGTCCTGAAAAGCATACCGCGGGCGGAAAATAGCAAGGCAGATGGGTTAGACAAACTCGCTAAAGAACTGGCTGACGAAAACCTCGATGACATAAAGATCATTGTGCAAAACCGTCGGATTCTTGCGCCAGCAGAAATATCTCCAGAGTCGTCTGAAATAAAGGAAGCAACCGAACAAGCGGCCTTCCAAATAGAGGGCGAAGAAAAGGCTAGGGATTGGAGAGAAGTATTCATAGACTACTTCAAATCCCATCGAATGTCCGAAAACGCATCTTCAGGACATCGGCTCATGAAACGAGCTCTGTCATTTGCCTTCGTCAATAATACTCTATATAAGAGATCGTTCGACAGTTTATGGCTAAGATGCTTGGGACCGGAGGAAGCAAGAAGGGTCGTCCAAGAAACTCACGATGGGCTCTGCGGTTCTCATCAGGCCGGACCGAAAATGAAGTTGAAGATCAAAAGAGTGGGTTACTATTAGCCCACGATGATTCAGGACTGCCTCGAATATGTGAAGCAGTGTCACTCGTGCTAAATTCACGGGGACTTCATTCACCAGCATCCGAATCCGCTACACCCAACATTGGCTAGTTGGCCGTTCGAAACGTGGGGAACTGATATAATTGGGCCCATCGAACCAGTATCATCCAAAGGACATCGGTTCATATTGGCAACAACCGATTATTTCTCTAAGTGGGCAGAGGCAATACCACTAAGGGAGGTGAAGACGGAGAACATCCTCCATTTCTTCAGGACACATGTCATCTACCGGTTCGACACTCCGCGACGAATCATCTTGGATAATGGGCCGGCCTACAGGAGCCATAAGATCAGCCGCTTTACACAGCAGTATAAAATAGATTGGAGATATTCTTCGGTCTATAATCCCCAAGCGAACGGTCTAGCGGAGTCTTTCAACAAGACCTTGATGAAGATCATAAAGAAAACGGTGCCTAGAAACAAAAAGGACTGGAACGAGAAATTGCATGAAGCTTTTTGGACGTATCGAACCACGCTCAAAACGGCCATGAATACAATGTCATTCGCGTTGGTATTCGGCACAGAAGCGGTATTTCGCTTGGAGATAGAGCTACCCTCTCTGCGAGTAGCGGTTCGATACGAGCTGACGGATAAAGAAAATGCCCATCTTCGACTTAAGGAGCTCGATGCCCTCGATGAAACTCGTCTCATGGCGCAACAAAACCTGGAATCTTACAAAGTAAGGATGACGCGTTCATACGAAAGACTAACCAGTCCAAGAACATTCCGCCAAGGCGAACTCGTGCTAGTCATAAAAAGACCTATGATCCCCAACCATGCAAAGAGAGGGAAATTCGAGACAAAGTATTATGGCCCATACATCGTAGAAAAGGTCTACCAAGGTGGGACGTACTTGCTCATGAATATGCATGGCGAAAGACCCTTCCGGCTAATAAATGGCCGGTTCCTTAAGAAATACTACGCTTAAGAAGTCACAACTCAGGTTAATAATAGATGACAACGCTCGTGTCTTCTCGCGGTCTTCCCAAGTCAAGACTCTATAAGTAGTATCCAGCAAAACTTCGCCTCAAAATCCCCACGGACCGCAACGTCCTTAAACTAGCCGTGGATTGAGATGTCCCTAAACTAACAATGGACCGTAATGTCCGTAAACTAAGTACGTCGCCGCAAACACAGAGACAGTAGAATTCAAGTCCACAAGTCCCAGCGGTAAGGACTGCAACTCAAATCCCATCGGCAAACAAATGGGTCACGTGCGGCGAAACTATTTTCGAGGGTTTCATCATGGTTAAAAAACGGTACGTTCACAGGCAAAATGGGCACAGATGAAAACCCGAAAGGGCTCCGTGTGTAAAAACAGAAGGACTACCGGTGAGTTTGTGAAAACCCGAAAGGGCGCAGATTCGTAAAAAAAGAGAATTTTTTTTGCGCACTTATAACGTCCTCTCGACCTTGTAAGGAGAAAATACCCGCGTGAGATCCTTACGACTCACAAAAGGGAGCAACACACATAGGGATCCCCACGATTCCTAAGGAGAAATTACACTTAAGAGATCCCTATGACTCGTAAGGAGAATTCCCCTTGTGAGACCCTCACGGCTCATTGGATTCAAATGCCTTAAGCTACAGGGATCTGAACCTGTTCTTAAGCCATCACATTCCCCAAATAGCCCTACAAAGCGGTCCAATATTGACCCTTGTATACAATCCACGGGCATAAATAAACGTTCCCTCACCTAGTTCCACCAATGGCGCGAAATTTCCCCATTTGGTGAACAACACTTGTAGGTCTTCTCGACTTGCAAGGAGAAAATACTCTTGTGAGATCCTTACGACTTACAACAGAAGATATCACTTAAGAATCCTCACGACTCCTAAGGAGAAAACACACCTACGAGATCCTCACGACTCATAGGGAGAAACACCTTTATGAGACCCTTACGGCTCGTAAAGTCGAAAAGCCTTAGTCAACAAGATCCTAACCCTGTTTGCTAAGCTACCTTTGTTCAAATCGACAAAGACAAATGATGATTCACTCCTGGAAATAGCCCAATTGTAGCGATGTTGATGCCTAAATCGGTATCAAATTCAAAATCCTTTCACGGCAAATGATGATTCTCTCCTGGCAATATTCCAGTCGCAGCGATGATGATGCTAAGATTGGTATCAGATCTCGAGTTCCATACTCGCAATAAAAATCAGCGAGCAAAATGCATATGAAATAGCCGATATGTTTGGGCAACTCGCAGTAAGAATCAACGAGCAAAATGTATGCATATAAAATAGCCGAAATGTTTGGGCAACTCGCAATAAAAAGCAGTGAGTAAAAAGAAAAACAGCCAAAATGATTGGGCACCGCGAAAAATAGCCGAAATGATTGGGCAATCGCGACTTTCGCGATATAAAAAGCTGAAATGATAGAGTATCGCGGAAAGAAACAAAAAAAAATAAAACTTCTGCCCTGCAGGCGAGTCCACATCGACCCCTGTATACAATCGATGGGCGCAAACGAAAAAGGGAACCACATTTTCCCACCAGGCTCCATCATAAGGAGAGCCAGGTCTTGACGGCAACATCTATGGCCTAGAGATCAGCAACGGTGTTTCTCCTCACTCCAGCAGGATGCAGATGCAACGTGAACAACCGACCCCAGGGTCAAAATTACGGAGCCATGGTAAAGTCTCTAGTTCCAAGGATCGACGGTTCACCAACAACCTAGAGACAATCTCAACATTTGTCGCAATATAGCAGACACAATGTCAACAAACGAAGCGTATGAAGATCCCTAGCTTCAGGGTCTCGACGACAATATCTACAGCCTAGAGATCACAACGACGTGCATTCTCACTCTAGCAGGATGCAGACACAACGTCAACGACCGACCCCAGGGTCAAAACAATGGAGCCATGGCAAAGTACCTAGTTCTAAGACTCGATGGTTCACAGACAACCTAGAGGCAACCCCGACATTCATCACAATATTGAAGAAACAATATCAACAAACGAAGAAAAGGAAGATCCCTAATTTCAGGGTCTTGACGGTAACTCAAATGAGACCTGAAAGACTATTGGAGATCATCCCACACCAGCGCGGAGTGGTCATGACTCATCGGGGCTCCCAAACTGAGCCTAACCTCAAGTAAAAAGCGGTATGGAATATCCTTAACGCTTGCTCTTCCGATGGTAATATCACCTGGAAGATTACTTGAAGACGACTTGTCCTGCCCCCGAAGGGATCAAAGACACGACAGTCGCGGGGCTACTCGAACAGCAAGATTGTGTATCGGGGAATATATCTGTTGGAGATAGTGCCCTCATAGTCAATTATTGGATCACAGGTACATGATTGCAATGATTGCGGAGGACCTATACCGGTAGGACAGTCTTACTCGAGATGATAGTATGCTATCTGGTTTTCCTTTATCAGTCGTGTACATGTTCAGGTGACTGATTACATGTTACACTTTGATAGAGCCCTTTGGATCTTGCTTTACTACCAACTGTATGATGGCAATCATATACGTGAGAGTTGGGTAGTTTATATGCATATCCTTAATTGTGGTCCCTAGTCGTAGGAGTTTCGAGACAGGGCATCGATACCCCGGAGTAGACTAGTGTATACAGTCGAGACCCCGACGAGGGGCGGTGGCCGGTCTCACAAGCCACTGGTGTCAGTTGGATCACCTAAGATGTATACAGGTGCTCATTGGGTTATGAGAACACCGGACAGGACTCGCCGGGAATCTGCTAGTTGGTATTATACATATCGTCAGATAGCAGTTCCCTGGTGACATGTGTACAGGTTAGTTCATCGACCTGAGGTCGTCATTTGTCTCGTGTGAGTTCCCACTGTGCTTTAATTTCTACCCGACCATGGCTCAAAGGAGTCGTGCAAACAGGTAGCTTTTGGGTACAGTCCCGAGCCATATGGAGGCACGTGAGCGGATCGGCAAGGGATTCGTCTCTCCCGGTATTGGGGACGAGATCGTGCTGTGTCTAGGAGAGCCATTACATATAGCCCACGGCCGTGGCAGGAGATTTACTGGTAGGTACTCCAGTAGTATCTCAGGGTGTTATTGGGCTACACTCCGACACGACTTATACTGCTATTGGGGGTCTGACGTTACTAGCCCCCTAGGCAGATATGCGATACTCATAGACGAACGGACCGGACTGTATATACATTGTCACTGTTAGGCTCAGTAGGGTTTCCGGATGAGTTCGCTCATCGGCATCCCTTGAGGTCAGTCCATGAGCAACCGTTACGCATTGCTAGTGCCGCTGACGGTTTGTGGTTAAACCTACTGCCAGGGTACTGACGAGTCATTAGAGTCCCCCACAGACAGTTTCCCAAGTTCGGGCGAAACGTTGTAGAGGCCGTATGGTTTTATGGCAGGGTTCAGAAAATGCACGTGCGTTTACGCACGTATTATTTTTCGGGCAGATAGTACTGGTCGGCTTTGGTTTAAGCCGGATCCGAGTATTGTATTGAGTAGATATAATATATTTGTCTCAGTTACATTTGTATTCGGTCGTAATACAAATGCGGGTATATTTATACAGTTACGGGGTTATCCTGAAAGTCGTTTCAGGATCACTTTTGGAAGTTGCCAGTTTCCAGTTTTCTATCTGCCGTCTTTTAACATTCGGTTAAAGACGGATTTATCTTTTCTTTGGAAGAGTGTGGATACTTCTAGAAGGTTCTAGAAGCGGTGTGGTGTTGTATTTTCATTGGTTGCTTTTGGTGTGTTCACACTTTGTGTTCACACTTGAGATATTTGTTTGTGTTCACACTAGAGATATTTGTTTGTGTTCACACATGATATTTTCTTGTGGTCACCCCCCTTCTCCTACACTCACCCTCCTCCTCCCTATATATGGCCGGCCCCCTCCCCACTCTCTCTCTCTCACTTTGTAGAAAAAGATTATGATAGTTTTCGGTGTATGGAATTTCACAGCTCATTTCATTCCATCACCCGATTCCCACGGCAACTTCATTAACCGTTCGTCCATGGTTTTGGATGAAGCGAGACAAAGTATTCCACTCATTCTCTACATCAACCTTGGTCGTCTCTTTTAGCAAACTTGACGACCGAGTTGCCTCGAGTCAGAGGCGGGAGCCCGTTTAAAGAATCGTCGACGTGGTGCCACCTGGACGGGCAGATCGGAGATCGACGAGATCGGAGCAGCCGCAACGGAGCGTGGGATGATGGTTAAAGAACGAAGGACTCGGATCGTTCGGTATAACCCTTCTACACTCTTTACAATTTGTTAGTTTAGCAATAATGGCAGATCCGGGTTAAAGTATACGATAGCGCCAGTTAAAAAGTTTTTGTTCCGCATTTGGCGTCTGTAGACGGCCGGGGCGCTACCGTAGACTTACAGTGGTATCAGAGCCTCACCATTTTGCTATACTAACTTGTACTAACGCGTTTAAAACATCGATCGAACCGGAAATCAAAAACCGCATTTTTCTTGCTTCACAGTTTCTGTCGATTTTAAATGATGTCCTAAAATTATTCTACATATCTCAGAAAACTGTACAGGGTTTTATTAGAACACCGTCTAAATTTGGGATCATGATTCGACAAGACTGCCGCGGAAACGCGGCCAAACCCATGGTTTGGCCGCGGATCCGCGGCCATTCTGTGTCATCATGCCCCCAAATTTGCTCAGTAGGTTCTTCTCTGGAATTTGTGGTTTTTGGTATATATCTTTTGGGCCCAGATTTTGTTACTGTTCAACAGATGTTCGTGGGGCCCACTTTGTGATATTTAGTCGATCGAAATTTAAACATGTTAGTTTACAGTACTTGCATTATATCTCCGACCGGGAATGTCATTTGATCGGTAAACCGTGTCTGATTGCTATAGTTCTTTTAGACGGGTTTGCGAACGTGAAATTCGCGTTGATGTTCTGTGTTGTACTGTGATGTTGCGGATTTGTCGTGGTGGATAGCAGTGTGCAATGGTAGTACAATTTGAGTTTATTTATACATTTGATATTGCGGGGCGAGCGTCCAACATATGGACTGCCGTCACTGCCTGTTGTATAATATTCTTTTGGGGCACGACCAGATTGCGGTCGATGTACCTATTGTACTATTTTTCATTACTGTACTAGGTTTTACCCCGCGACGGAGTGCACGGATAGCCGGGTTCTGGGGGGCAACGGGTCCGCATCTCATGGCTTTGAGAGACAGAGGGGCCTTACTCTAAAATTGGCAGACTATTCGCCGCACTCGTAGGGGGTACAGGTTGACCCAGGAGGGGTGCCCAAGCTTACCGGATTCCGTGAAGTGCTGGGTGGTCCATTCACTTTGCTGTAGGGGGCTGCCTCGCTTCAGGTTTTGGCGGGTAACTTGCCGCACCCGTAGGGGTCTAGGTTTCATTGCACAGGCTATCCACACGACAGGGGAACGTCGGGTTTCAGCAGCGGCTCTGTGAAACCCGGGGATCCCAGTTTATCTGTATTGTTCTGTGATACTTATTACTTTTCTGTAATGTTGCATATTATCACGCCTGGAGCAATTATTGTATATTGGTTTATATACTATTAGATGTTGTATATGTTTTACACCCGCGCTAGTCCAGTCCCCGCTCTGTCGTTAGTTAAGTAACCTAACGGGTGATGACGGGACCCAGTGACGAATGCGGATGGCATATACGTACATTTTATTTTCGTTCTTTTCTGGTGTGATTGATTGATGAGACTGCGTTGATTCTAATCAATGCAAAGTAAAGCAAACCTGTTTGGAGTTGTTGGAACAATTTTAAAAAGTGTTATTGCAAAGACGTTTCCTTTTGTTATGCATAGCGGTATTCAGTGGAATATCCTGCACCTCATTCGACGGGGCAAGGGCCGATATCCCTTCACCGGGACTGACCCCTTGGGCAAAAGTTTGCGTCAGGGTAATAACTTCACTATAGTCGATTACATGTTGCTTTGCATTGTGGTATTCAGTGGAATATCCTGCACCTCATTCCATGAGGAAAGAGCCGAGATCCCTTCACCGGGAGTGACCTCTTTAGCAAAAGGTTTTCGCCACTATATTTTAAAAAGCTATCAGGTTCCTTCAGCGATATCAAGTTCACTACGTTAAAGGTTTTTCGCCAAAAACCAGCCGTAGCCCTCCGTCACTTCTTTTGGGTATTCAGTAGTATTCAAGCTATGTATTTTGACCTAACGCCAAGGCATAGTGTTTGGTAGCTGCTGGGTATTCAATTGTTGCATAGATAGATGAGTTGGTTTGGGACAGCCGTTCTGCCATTTTGACCTAACGCCAAGGGCATGTGCGGGTGGGTTCAAATTAATAAGATAGTGACGGGTAGAACTTGGCATGTGACTTATGACATTTTGACCTAACGCCAAGGTTATAAGAGCATGGGGCAAAAATCTAATCGGGAGTTTCTAAAGAAACTGAAACTTGCCAAGTATGCGCATACCTTCTGGACTATGAGTAACGTGGATGCATTCCATCACGTTATCATGCGATGAGAGTTGGATCCCGATTCCCACTGATGAGTTGGTTTACTCTTCGGGTGATCCCGATTGATTCTTCTTTCAGGTTTGGAGGAGAATTTGACAGGACAGTGGGAGGTTTCCGGATCAGATAAAGTGATAACCATTCTGATCTTGGTTAGAGTGCACGCAGAGTATTTCTTTTCTCTCTCTCTTTGGCAGCGACCTTTGACCGACCCTAGACTATGACTCAGTGACCATGTTGACCGAACCTTCTTAAAATACTGGCTTTTGGATTGTCTGAGTTGCATAAGTCATTGCCACTCCTTCTTTTACCCTTTGTATTTCTCAGAACACCTCGTATTACTACGGACATCCACTTCCATTGGATAGATCCATCGTATGGTTATATACGAACTTGAAGGGACTTCTTCGAGGATGGATCCAGGTTCAGGAGAAATAGAATTGGTTTATTCAGTTGTCTTTTATTATCACCTTCTCTCAGGTTGCGAGGGCTCCTTGGTTTAGGAGAGTACACCTATTACGCTTATTGGATAGTCTTATTCCAAACCATAGGCAGGTGCCGAAAGGTAGGGAATGAAGAAAACCAATTAGCCTAAGTAGGGTGTGCAGAAGGTAATATGTAAAGACAAAATAAAGGGATTAGAAAGAGGGCAAAGTAAATTGCGACTGATATCATTCACGACCAAAACCGCGTACTTCATCGCCACTCCTATTTCACCTTTAAAAGAATAAGGTATTATTCAGATGTCTTTTATCATCACCTTCTCTCAAGATGTGAGTACTCCTTGGTTTAGGAGGGTACACCTATTATGCTTACTGGATAGTCTTCTTCCAAACCATAGGCTGGTGCCGAACGGTAGGGAAGGAAGAAAACCATTTAACCTAACGATGGTGTGCAGAAGGTAACGACCAAAGACAAATAAAGGGATTTGGAGAGATGGCAATAAAATATACGGTTGAAGTCATGAATTGGATTATGGAAGAGGCATTGCTATGAATACCAGGATACTCCTACGAAACATTTTCATGTTTCAGTGCATTGTTAAAGAAAAACTGTTTTCCCGATTAGATACTTACTCCAAGGGTATGTATTTACCAGGTTTCATTCTCATATCTGTATGGTTTTACAGATGATGAGTGGGAGTAAGTTATTGGGAATTAGGTGATTATCCTCATTATATCGGAATTCGTTGTAATTGGTGATATTTTAGGAAATCGCCAGGGTACAGTTTTCAACCTACGACGCACAGGTTTTGAGTTGCTTAAACTCAGCGGACTTATACAGAGTATTGTATGTTGTCCAGTGTCCATCAGGACAAAGGGGTAGGTCCTCGTACTATGTTCTGTTTACTTATGACTTCTCTATTTAGACAAGTGTTTCATAGAAATACAAGGTCTAAGTTTTGAGAAGTTGTGGGTATAAGAATAAAGTAGAGAACCAGGTATCACAAGTATCGGGATTCTTCAAAGAGATCGAAGATGTAGATTCTTGTGATTGGTATTCAGATGATAGTAATGGTTTTGAGAAACTTGTTTCTCTTTCAGGTTACTCATAATTGGATGGATTCCTAAGTTGAGTAATGCTGATTAGCCTCTTTCCATTAAGGTGATATGCACTGGAGACAGCTGCATGATTTGAATATGGTTCCAATTAAATTAAGTGCCAAAGTTTCTATATTGGATATAGAATAGTTCGTACCTTAAAAGATGTTAAGGTACAGAGAGTTGTCCAGCTTATGCTTAAAACCAGACTCTGGATAACTCAGGGCACGTTTCTGTAATGGCTGTTTGTGGGTTGACCCTGGCTATGACGAAGGTTGATATTCTACCATTTGGAAGATCAATAGTGATATTGTTCTTGACTCGCCACAGTTTTAGTAAAATGGATCTTTTTCAGAAAACAGTAGTGGGAGTATGGTAGAACTGGAAGTGATTCCAGAACCGCGAACGATTACGGAAAATTTAATAGGACCTATATATTCAATCAGGTTTGACATTCCAATAGCCACTCCGCAGATATGGTGGGTAACCTCAGACACCCGAGAGGTACTTCGGTAGCCTCAAGGACGGTGACAGGGAGGTTCTTATCTACCCAGACTTGACACTACTATTGTTCCAGACTATGAGACCAGGCAGGAGGATAAGTATAGCATCGTTCTAAACTAGCTTTAGAAGTGCACGTGTATATTATTCTGCCAGAGGGTTGTCGTAGTCAGTGGGAGCAGCGGAAGCATAGTGGGCAAGTAGCTTATGTCTATTTATAGACTAGAGCAGTTATAGCGGAGATAGATCATCTAATTTTGATGTGACAGTCATAGGTTTGACTTCAATCAGGATAGGGGATGGATCTGTTAAGAAAGTAGTAGGGTGTGATGTCATGGTATCTGGATGACATACACAGAGTAGGAAGTAAAATTCCTATACTACGATCGGTTGTACTGTGGTCGTCACACAGTTGTTTCTCCAGACAGGATATGGATATAATATTTGACATTCTGGTTTCTGATCTATGGTTTTAGATCTAGATTTGGGTAGTTTCCCAATGTAGGTACTTTGACAGATATTCTAATGGTTTTTAGAATAGTTGACTCCTAGCATGGTGGTGTACCTGCAGGTGATGGAGTCACCCTCTCTAAAGGTGTCGTATAGACTAAAGGGGAGAGGGCTGTGCATGATTGGCAGATCACTTGCTTAGGCAACTGAGTCAATCATGAGATGTCAAGTACCACACCAGATGTTGTTTTTGCACTAGATGCGATAAGTTTGTATTAATCCAATCCTGAAGAGACATAAGGAAGCAGTTTTAGAACATAAGTACATGTTCTGCGGATTTGATGACGGCAGCCTCCTTCGGGAGACGATTATCATTCCAGGCTTCAAAGGTGACGTGGATGACAGAGTGATTGTCAGAGTTATAGTTTTCCCTCTGACGAAGAGGGACAGTATTATGGACAGGTGGTCCAAGAGGATACTGTGGGAGGCATGGTGCCGGATACTGATTAGGTTCAGTTTTTGATACAGTCTAAGAAGTCTGGATTTGGAGTTCATTTATGAACTAGGTCCCATCAGATATCCAGACATATTCTAAGACAGGTATTATTCGATTCGGGAGATAGCTTTCTCCGCGAACTTGAGATTTAGAGAGATGTAGAAAGAAACATCTAGGCGGATCCACTCACTAAGGCTATTTCTCGAACACAATAGTTTTACAAACGGGCTTTGTGAAACTGATTAGTAGAGGAGTTGGATGTTCGGTTTCACACGGGCTGTGAGTAGTCGACATCGCAATAATTAGCCTTGAGTGCAAGTGGGAGATTGTTGGAGATAGTGCCCTCATAGTCAATTATTGGATCGCTGGTACGTGATTGCAATGATTGCGGAGGACCTATACCGGTAGGACAGTCTTACTCGAGATGATAGTATGCTATCTGGTTTTCCTTTATCAGTCGTGTACATGTTCAGGTGACTGATTACATGTTACACTTTGATAGAGCCCTTTGGATCTTGCTTTACTACCAACTGTATGATGGCGATCATATACGTGAGAGTTGGGTAGTTTATATGCATATCCTTAATTGTGGTCCCTAGTCGTGGGAGTTTCGAGACAGGGCATCGATACTCCGGAGTAGACTAGTGTATACAGTCGAGACCCCGACGAGGGGCGGTGGCCGGTCTCACAAGCCACTGGTGTCAGTTGGATCACCGAAGATATATACAGGTGCTCATTGGGTTATGAGTACACCGGACAGGACTCGCCGGGAATCTGCTAGTTGGTATTATACATATCGTCAGATAGCAGTTCCCTGGTGACATGTGTACAGGTTAGTTCATCGACCTGAAGTCGTCATTTGTCTCGTGTGAGTTCCCACTGTGCTTTGATTTCTACCCGACCACGGCTCAAAGGAGTCGTGCAAACAGGTAGCTTTTGGGTACAGTCCCGAGCCATATGGAGGCACGTGAGCGGATCGGCAGGGGATTCGTCTCTCCCGGTATTGGGGGCGAGATCGTGCTGTGTCTAGGAGAGCCATTACACATAGCCCACGGCCGTGGCAGGAGATTTACTGGTAGGTACTCCAGTAGTATCTCAGGGTGTTATTGGGCTACACTCCGACACGACTTATACTGCTATTGGGGGTCTGACGTTACGAGCCCCCTAGGAAGATATGCGATACTCATAGACGAACGGACCGGACTGTATATACATTGTCACTGTTTGGCTCAGTAGGGTTTCCGGATGAGTTCGCTCATCGGCATCCCTTGAGGTCAGTCCATGGGCAGCCGTTACGCATTGCTAGTGCCGCTGACGGTTTATGGTTAAACCCACTGCCAAGGTACTGATGAGTCATTAGAGTCCCCCACAGACAGTTTCCCAAGTTCGGGCGAAACGTTGTAGAGGCCATATGGTTTTATGGCAGGGTTCGGAAAATGCACGTGCGTTTACGCACGTGTTATTTTTCGGGCAGATGGTACTGGTCGGCTTTGGTTTAAGCCGGATCCGAGTATTGTATTGAGTAGATATAATATCTTTGTCTCAGTTGCATTTGTATTCGGTCGTAATACAAATACGGGTATATTTATACAGTTACGGAGTTATCCTGAAAGTCGTTTCAGGATCACTTTTGGAAGTTACCAGTTTCCAGTTTTCTTTCAGCCGTCTTTTAACATTCGGTTAAAGACGGATTTATCTTTTCTTTGGAAGAGTGTGGATACTTCTAGAAGGTTCTAGAAGCGGTGTGGTGTTGTATTTTCATTAGTTGCTTTTGGTGTGTTCACACTTTGTGTTCACACTTGAGATATTTGTTTGTGTTCACACTAGAGATATTTGTTTGTATTCACACATGATATTTTCTTGTGGTCACCCCCCTTCTCCTACACTCACCCTCCTCCTCCCTATATATGGCCGGCCCCCTCCCCACTCTCTCTCTCTCACTTTGTAGAAAAAGATTATGATAGTTTTCGGTGTATGGAATTTCACAGCTCATTTCATTCCATCACCCGATTCCCACGGCAACTTCATTAACCGTTCGTCCATGGTTTTGGACGAAGCGAGACAAAGTATTCCACTCATTCTCTACATCAACCTTGGTCGTCTCTTTTAGCAAACTTGACGACCGAGTTGCCTCGAGTCAGAGGCGGGAGCCCGTTTAAAGAATCGTCGACGTGGTGCCACCTGGACGGGCAGATCGGAGATCGACGAGATCGAAGCAGTCGCAACGGAGCGTGGGATGATGGTTAAAGAATGAAGGACTCGGATCGTTCGGTAACCCTTCTACACTTTTTACAATTTGTTAGTTTAGCAATAATGGCAGATCCGGGTTAAAGTATACGATAGCGCCAGTTAAAAAGTTTTTGTTCCGCATTTGGCGTCTGTAGACGGCCGGGGCGCTACCGTAGACTTCCTTGCGAGAACTTCTCGATTCGTCTCGACTCGTAGGGAAAACAATGTTCCTGCGAGAACTTCCCGACTCGCCTCAACTCGTAGGGAAAAGCCTTAGGCTACGGGGATATCAAACCGTTTCCTAAGCACTGGGGCCCTGCAAGTAGGTCCAAGATGGACTATTGTATACTATTCACGGGCCACACTCTCTAAAGTCGAATATCGACAAGGAGGGAAAAAACCACTTACGAGTCCTCTCGACTCGTAAAGGGGGAAAATTCTCTTATGTGATCCTTACGACTCTCAAGAGAAAACGCACTTAGGAGTCCTCACGATTCCTAAGAAGAAAATACACCTACGAGATCCTCACGACTCATAGGGAGAAAAGTCTTTATGAGACTCTCACGGCTCATAAAGTTGAAAAGTCTCAGGCGGCACATCCAAACCTGTTATCTAAGCCATCGCTGCCCTACAAGGAGGTCAGGATGGACTATCTATGGGCCATGTTTGCAAAAGCTACATGCCAATATGAAATAAAATGTCTTTTATTCATGAATTCAAATTAATACAAGGTACATTTCATAAAGGAATAAAAATGAATATAGAATACTCTCATTCAGGAGTGAATACAAAAAGAGAGAAGAAGAATATACAAAAAATCATTAAGCCGGTGGATGGTGCAATAAGCCGGTAAGTTTGTCGTGCTTCCGCTGGACCTCGGCTTCAAGTTTCGTAATTGCGGCAAGACGGGGCCCCGCCTGAGTCTGCTGAGTCTGATATGAAGCAAACCGACTCTCAATCTCCTTTTCGGCAACTTTATGGGCTTCAACCATCTCGTGAGTAAAGATAATGGCTTTATCAAGAGCCACCACCTCCGTGATGGCTTCTTGAAGCACCTGCCAAATTTCGTACACACGGGTAGTCTTGGCAGTAAGCTGAGCCTGAAATTCCCCCAAAGCATTCGAAGCAACTCCCTCTCCAAAAATTTCCGATTGAGCCTCTTCTCGCAGGACTGCAGATTGGATGCACACCGTTCGATCCATCCCCACAGGCTCACTTTTGCAGTTAAAATGTCAGAAGGAAGGCGTATGCACTCAAATCCATGTGGACAAGCCTCCACTCGACGAAAATACTCAACCCAGACATGCACCAATGTTTCGTCATGATAGGTGGCAAGAAAAAGCAAAGAAGTGTTGGCTTCAGCAGCAAATTCTTCTGCCGTGAAAGAACTACCAGCGTGAAGATCTTCAATGAGAGCCGACAAGGAGTGAATGCTCTGTTTCGCCATCCGTTCAGATGCACGTCGGGCATATGGACCCGTTGGCATAATGATTCGAGACTCTAACGGGGTCAGGGCTGGTAAAGCTGTCAAGATTTATGAATAGTCAGCAAGACTGGCAAACATGGAATAAACAAAACAATGTCAAGGATAAAGCTTTACTTACCCACAGTCATGCAAGGAGGGTTTGAAAGATCCCCAGGCCCATCGAGGATCTCAACTTCGTCATCAACTTCCAGAACTGCAGAGGGTATATTAGCATCGTTATAAAAAAAATGATAATAAAACAAAGGGGTCAAAGAACACTGTCCTTTCCCGGAAGAAAGGACAATGCTTTGTGGGGATATCACCTGTGTAGGGTTACTAGGCACTCTAATAAGGTTCTACAAGGCATCAACCATGCCCGATTAAAATTTTAGCCGTGCCGAATAACCCTAAACAAGATCTTGGCTAGATAATTAGGGTTACAAAAGCAAGTAAATAACATTTACTACTAAGTGAATACGAAATACAACCTTTGTAGATCGGTCCTTCACTTCTAAAGCTCCTTGTCGTAGTCCTTTCGCTGCGATCATGGTTCTCCCGGGCTCATGCATGGCTTCACGAGGCGAAAGAAGTGTCCTTGCTTGAAGTCTTCGAGGCCGAAAATGATCTACGTTGAGAGAATACCAACTCAAGCTACTACTTCACTAACTAGAGAATTAGTGAAGCAAACACCCTAAACTAAAGTTCTAGTCTAGTAGAGGATGGAGAAATGGTAAGTGGGTTCTCTTTAGAATTTTATTTCTCACAATCTTTCACTCTCTTTTTAAAACTCTAGCAAGCTTTTTCTTTTGCTCAAAGAAGAAGAAGATGAACAAAAGAAAAGGATGAGGATAATGATCAAGTGAGTGAGCTAACCATGGGTGAGTGAGTATCATATACTAACTCATGTAGAGACTTAATCATGGCTAAGTGTGATGGTTAGGTTAACAAAAATCCAAAGTAAAAACAAACTTAGTGGACTTTAGTCAATGCATCAACAAGCTTCCACAAGCTTCATACATTTTCTAATTTTCCACTAATTTTATAATTACTTTAAATATATTAAACCCAACATAAAAAATAGCATGGTGTAAGTCTTATACACCCATGAATGTTGTATCAACAACCATGATACAAAAAGAACACAAATAAATATATATCACATATATATTAAGTTGTGCACAAGTGAGAAAAACAAATGCTTAAGTGAACCAATGTTAGTCAATGTAAATTAGTATATCACATATACAATTATACACTAAATTATTAAATCAACACTTGACTTAATAATCCGGTTATATCACATATAACCGACTAACATCCTATGTATCGACTGATAGAATCAACCCTTGATTCGATAACCTGGTTATATCGCATATAACCGATCGATACAAACATCGCGAGAATAGAATACGGTATCACATACACGCATTATTCTCGGTCCCGCACATATCTCATATGCACTCCTATTTCGTTTTGCCTGAGCCAGTAAAACCTCTATGTAGGACTTTAAAGACTCGTCAATACGCCGGCAGTAGGTGATGATCATATCAAGCACCTACAAGCCGTCAGCGGTACTAGCTGGACGTAACGGCTACCCGGGTATTGAGCGATCAGAAGATCAGCAAACAAGCCCGCTCCAACTCCTGCAAAAATCCGGACAGTGACACTACCGTACAGTCCGGTCTCCTCGTCTGATATGTCGCATATCAAGTCTAGGGGTGGTAAACGTCAGACCCCAATAACCAATAAGTCATGCCGATATGAGTCTCATAACGGGTCGAGAAACTACTGGTAACACTTACCAATAAATCTCTAAACCAGCCCTGGCCAGGGACTTCCCTGTTATGGCCAATCGAGCATAGCGCAACATCAACCCCCAATACCGAGAGAGACGAAACCCCTCCTATCGCTCATTGCCTCCATGTGACTCGGGATTGTACCCAAAAACCACCATTTTACACGCCCTCTTGGACGTGGTAAGGTGGAAATCAAAGCACAGTGGGAATCACACAAGACTCTATGACGATCTCGGGTCTACAGACTAACCAGTACAAGTGTCACTAGAGAACTGCCATCTGACGTAAGGTATAATACCATCTGAGAGTTCTCGGCGAGTCCTTCCTGTAGGGTTCCTAGGCACTCTCAAGAGGTCTCACAATGCATCAACCATGCCAATTTCAAATTTTAGAAGTGCCGAGAAACCCTAATACGGATCGTTAACTAGAATTTTAGGCTATGCGATGAAACTAGTTAACAACTTAACTAAAAGAACGGAAATACAACCTTTGTAGATCCGGTGCTCCACCTCCATAGCTCCGCAATCATGTCACTCCACTGTCCAAATCGGATTCCGGGCTCTAGCGTCGGCTTCATTGGAGAAACGGGCAGGCTTGGTCGTCGGCTTCGATGCCGAAGATGATCTACGTCGAGGCATCACTAGATCAAGCTCCACCTTCACCAAGCCATGAAAACTTGTGAAGGAAACACCCTATACTGGCAAGAGGTAGAGGATGAAGAAATAGGAAGTGGGTTCACTTTAGAATTGGATTTCTCACTCATTTCATCAAGTCACCATTGATGAAGTCTAGGTTTTCTTCTTAAAGAAGAAGAAGAAGATGATGATAATATTATGATAAGTTATTAGAATAGAATAGAAAAATCAATTCTTATCATAATTTTAACTATAGTTATGTGTAGAGAATTGACCAAGATTAAAGGAATGGTTAGGGTTAAGGAGATGAAGACAAAATGGTTACATTGGTCAAAGCTTCATGAAGCTTCAACAAGCTTCATGAAGAAAAGCAACCTTTTGTTTTCATTTCTCATTCATTTAATCCAAAAATAAATAGATAAATGAATGAATAATCAAATAAAAACCCTAACCATTTATTTAACCAAGGTTTAATTCTTTACACAAACCCTAGCATCATGTATTATCAAATATGATACAATCAAATGCACAAAAAAATATATCACATATACAATGTGCACATCAAGTGAGAAAATCCATTTAAAGTGAACCGATCCTAGTTAATGCAAAGTAATATATCAAATATATAATTATGCATTAAATCATTAAATTAACACTTGATTTAATGATCCGGTCATATCGCATATAACCGATTAATATCTACAGTAACAACTTATCGAATCAACACTTGATCCGATAACCCGGCTATATCGCATATAACCGATCAATGTCACAAATCGCGAGAATCGAATACAGTATCACATACTGGTATCATTCTCGGTCCCGCACATATCTCATATGCGCTCCTATTTCGTTTTGCTTGAGCCAGGAAACCTCTGTGTAGGACTCTAAAGACTCGTCAATACGCCGGCAGCAGGTGATGATCATATCAAACACCCACAAGCCGCAAGCGGTCTTCTAAACGTAACGGCCACCCGGGTGTTGAGCGATCAGAAGATCGACGAGCAAGCCCGCTCATACTCCTGTGAATCCAACCAGTAACACTTACCGTACAGTCCGATCTGATCGTCTGATATGTCGCATATCTCGCCTAGGGGTGGTAAACGTCAGACCCCAATAGCTCGATAAGTCGTGTCGATATGAGGTCTATAACAGTTCGAGAAACTACTGGTAACACTTACCAGTAAATCTCAGCAACCCTGGCCAGGGATTTCCGGTTATAACCAATCGAACACAGCGCAACATCAACTCCCTATACCGGGAGAGACGAATCCCCTCCTATCGCTCATTGCCTCCATGTGATTCGGGACTGTATCCAAAAACCACCGTTTTGCACGCCCTCTTGGACGTGGTAAGGTGGAAATCAAAGCACAGTGGGAACCACACAAGACTCTATGACGATCTCGGGTCAACAGACTACTCTGTACCAGTGTCACCAGAGAACTGCCATCTGACGTAAGGTATAATACCATCTGGGAGTTCTCGGCGAGTCCGTCCAGTGTACCCAGTCTCCACTGAGCAACCGTATACCATCTCCGATGTCAAACACCAATGGATATGGGATCATCCATCGCCCATCTGTATGGGTCGAGAAGGTATACGCTAGTCTACTCTGGTATATCGATGCCCCGTCTCGATATACCCTCGACTAGGGACCTTGAAGGATGTACTTATGGACTACCATGTCCCCACTAGTATGATCCGCATCATAGTCCATGTAGTCAAGTACACATCCTAAGGGCTTTACCAACATGTAACAGAGAGACAATCAGTGTACACGTTAAGGTAAAGAGTAACCAGATAGCATACTATCATGTCGAGCGAGAAAGTCCTCCCTATATATGTCCCAGCATCCACTACAATATAAATCCTATGTATAGTAATGGCCTCTAGGGCATACATATAACTAACGATCTCCCACTTGCACTAGGGCCATCTGTAGCAGTGGTTGTAGTATCTCATACTCAACCATCCCATAAAAGTCTCTCTCTGGGAATAGGCCGTCGTGAGTGGATCCGCCGTGTTGTCCTCTGAGTCTACTCTCCTAACCTCGATCACTCTGGAGATCAACCATCTCCATGATCAGGTGACACTGTCTTAGAATATGTCTGGATCACTGATGGGACCGGCGTTCCTTGGCATAAGCCACAACTCCATTGTCACACAATGGGAGGAACAAAGTTCATCTCATGAACAAATATACATCCAGACTGCCTCTTTGGTAGCATGTTATGTAGCGATGTATTCAGCCTTAATCGTCTAGTATGTCACGGTATCTATCTTGGAACTCTTCCAACATACCGTCCCTCCACTGAGGGTAAAGACAATGCCTGCGACTGACATTCAGTCGTCATTATCACCCTGGAACCCTTCCAGTGATTCTCCCTAGGATCGATTGATACCATCTCACTACAACTAGTGAGAATCCTAACATCCAATTAGATCTATCTCATAGATCCAAAACCCAGGATTTAGGAGGTATCACTTTGATCCTATATGGAGAATCATTGTGATAAGCGGAGATTGATCGAGCGTAGCATAGGAAACTCCTTCCCTATCAAGAGCATGCCATCCACGTACTTTACGAGGATCGTCACTATACTCCCTACTACCTTTTTTTTTATACAAGGTTCGTCTACCATTTTGATGATGTCAAACTCTTTGACTAACACATCAAAACAGATGTTCCAACTCCGCGATACCTGCTTTATCCTATAAAGCATCTTGTACACGTTTCCGCTGCTCCCACTGTCTACGAAGCGCTCTGGCTGTGTACTTATAGACTCTCTTTTCTAAAACATTATTTAGAAAAGCAGTCACGACACCCAACCGCCAGATATCGTAGTCATGGTATGTAGCCATGGCAAGTAGGATCTGGATGGACTTAAGCATAGCTGCTTGAAAAGGTTTCATCATTATCCACGCCTGGTTGATGACGAAAAGCTTTAACAAGTCTAGCTTTGAAAATCTCAACTTTTCCATCTACACCAAGTAATTTTCTCAAGATATACTTGCTCCTGATGGGGATTTAACCCTTCAGATATCGCAACCAAAGTCCATACTTTGTTGGTGTATAAGGATTCCATCTTAGATCACTAAGCATCCAGCCATTCTTACAGAGTCTTACTCCTGATGGCCAGCTCGAAACTAGTTGGGTCATCATCTCATGTTGCAATCCTCGCTCCCACTGTCATAGAGAAACCGAAGTATCTTTCAGGCGGGTGAGGGACCCTACTAGATCAGCGGAGAGGCTGAGGTTCGTTGGTAACTATTGAATCCTTTGGTTCTTTCAAATCATCTGCTGTTATTCGTATAGCTGGAACATTTCCAGTTCTACATAACAGACCTTGCCTCGAGCTTGTCCGGATTTTGCTTTTCAGACATAGGCTGGACAACCCCAAATCTTAACTAACTTAAGAGATGGGCTCTTCCCTTATCATATCAAATATGAAGTGGTAGGCAACTGATTTGATTTGAACCCTATTCAATAGGTATGCAGCTTCTCAAGTGCATAACTCCCAAAAAGGAAATAGGTAACTCAGTAGTACTCATCATAGAGCACACCTTATCATATAGGGTGTGATTGCTACACCCCGATATACCATCATGCTATGGTGTATGCGGAGGAGTAATGCTGAGAGAGAATCTCATTCTCCTTTAGAAAAGTCCAAGAATTTCGTGCTCAAGTATTCTCCTCCTTGATCTCATCATAGGACATAATACTTTTACCCGTATTTGGTTCTCTACTTCTAACTTATATTCTGTGAATATCTCAAAAGGTTCGGACTTGTGTTTCAACAGGAACATAGGTCTGAATCTTGAAAGATCATCAGAGAATGTAATGAAGTACAAAGAACCGGTCTTGGCATGTGTAGACAGGGGACCTTACATACATCAACATGTATCATCCCAAGAGTTAACTAACTCTTTCTCTATTTTCAATAAACAGAACTGGTGTCATTATATCTTTGTGACATGACTGGCAAGTTTCACAAGATGTAGATTCAAACTGATTTAAATATGCATCTTTATGTAACTTCAGCTAGTCGGGTCACATTGATATGACCTAGTCTACAATGCCTCAAGAAGGATTCGTTCATTTCTGAACTCTTCCTCTTGTGTGTGTTCCGTATACTAAAGAACTGTAGTTTGATTTAGAACATCAACGCTTTTAGATAACGTGCCTGAACCGATCAACTTTTGATATAGGAAATGTTCAAAACATTATCCAACAATACAAAATTTTATCATTTCTTTA
Organism: Agapanthus africanus; assembly: GCA_030015575.1. Classification (NCBI taxonomy): domain Eukaryota; kingdom Viridiplantae; phylum Streptophyta; class Magnoliopsida; order Asparagales; family Amaryllidaceae; genus Agapanthus; species Agapanthus africanus. The sequence continues at coordinate 334,913,869 of JASDDO010000029.1, read as the reverse complement.
CTAATAAAGAGACTGATATGATTTTGTATATCAGGTTCGGTATCTAATAACATTCGTTCAGAATCAATGTATTGGTAATACAGGGTGACAGTGACCAACAGACTTGGCTGCAACTCTTGCCCCGTTTTCTGCCTCATGAAACTTATCACCCGTTCTCAGTCCTCTACCTTTCTGTAGCCCTATGTAACAGATTACATATCTGGGATCCTGATCTGGTATCACATACCCAGGACGTAAAGGATACTGAGAAACAGTTCTCTGTAATGAACACACCCGAAGATGATGCATCATTATGCACTTTCCTCGTTTGGGCGGCACGAGAATTCTGGTAATCCCCAATTTCCTGCTCTGTCTTATAACAATTATAAGTTGGAGCGGGACCAACGTTCCCCAGCTCAGTATAACAAGCGGGTTCGGTCAATATCCGTATTATTATCTTGATTAAGGCGTGATATGGTCGCTACCTGGAGAGAGAGAGAAGAAAACACTCAGCGTGCGCTCTTGCAAGAATAGATTGGTTTTTATTTTATCTAATCGGGATGGCTCCCACTGCTTTTTATCAAATCTTCCTTCAAACCCTAAAAGGAAAGACTAGCCGGGATTAATTACACACTACAAGTTCGCCAATCTTTCAGCCAGGCCAGTGTCGGTACTTTGAGGGAGGTCCCCCGTGCTTTCGCACGAACCTAATTAATGTAAACCTCGTTTTCCCAGAGGCGTAACCCCGTTAACACCTTTCTAGACACCTACTTGATTGGCTAATTGTAATGTGTAAAACTCTCCCAGGAGTAACTCTTACTCGCAGCGGGTATCGGGATCCAACTATCTCATAGAAGGTATGCAATCTCATTGCAAATTTCAACACTTGAAATTCCCGATAATATTTTGCCCCTAGCTTCCTATGACCTTGACGGAGGTCAACAAACCATAGGCTACTAGTCAAGTTCAACCCGTCATTTCTTGATCGAATTAAACCCACCCGCACGACCCTTGACGGAGGTCAACAAGGCCGCACGACTACCCTAATCCAATCTGTATCATATGCATAAGCAGATAAATACTAGTTAGCTACCGCACACTACGCCTTGACGGAGGTCAACAAACGTAGCACGAATACTAAGTAGGACTTATCTGAAATGACGGAGGGCTACGACAAGTTTTTCTGAAAACCTATTGCGTAATGAACTTGATATCGTTGTAGAATCAAATGATTTTAAAATGGAGTGTTTTTGAAGCTTTTCTAGTTTTGCTAAAGGAGTCACTCCCGGTGAAGGGATCGTCGGTCCTGTCCTCGTCGAATGAGGTGCGGGATATATCATATATATCACTGTGCAAAGCAAAAACTCTTAAAAGTAATCAAAAGACAAACCGAGTGTGTAGCATGTGCCAGTTATTGCTAAAGGAGTCACTCCCGGTGAAGGGATCTCGGGCTTTTCCTCATCGAATAAGGTGCAGGATATATCACATATACCGCTGTGCAAAGCAAGAACTGTAGCTACCTGTTTTATTTTTGAAATTCGATTCTACAACATCTTAGGTTTCTTTTCTTTCATTAATCATATTAATGAAGTCCCATCATTTAAGTACCTAAACATCACAGATAAATACGACGTACACTTATGCCATCCGCATTCGTCTCTATGTCCCCTCGTGCACCGTTAGGTTAGGTAACTAACGGCAGAGCGGGACAGGGCTAGCGCGGGTGTAAAACATAAGTAACGCCTATATAATATATCATATATACTATATAAAGTATCCATCACAGAACATATCACATGATCACATCACAGATATCGCAGCAGAAGAATCATATGAAATATTGGATATACTAGGACGTCCGTGTTTTCAATACGAGCCAGTATAAAACACGGATTCCACGGTCGCGATGAATAGCCAAACCCACACCCCTAGACCCCTACGAGAGCGGCAAGCAACCCTACCAATTCTAGAGTTAGGTGACCCGGACTCGACTCCTCGAGTTGGTCTCCCACTGGACTCCAGAACCCGGTTACTTGTGCCCTCCTCCTTGGGTCTATCCTAGTGCGGAAAAGAAAATAATATACAAACGGTGACATCTTCCGCAACCTGGAAGTGCCCCAATAAAAGAATATTACATACAAGTTTTTACATGAATGAAAATGAAAAACACTCATCTCACATAAAAACCCCCGGCTATTCAAACACGACGATCCAATATAACATATCCAGCAACACATAACATCACATGTCATCAACGTAAGTAAATATGTGCATGCCAATTGTCGTTGACATATAGCAACGAAACCGGCGATATCACATATTACACTTACGGTCACAGAAAAGAAAGTGTAAAACTACAACAGTTGGAATCCGCAACCTGCATAGACATCGCATGCCTAATCAAATGATTTCCTTAGACATCGCATGCCTAACAATTATAAACCCCGCATTTTAGTCTCATTATCGAAAACACTTTTCAATACCAAGTCGGGCAATTCAACAAGATTCCCGACATTCTGATCGAATGCTCGTCGCAAACTTTAATAGACAGCTGCACCCCTGATACCGTCGACGAAGTGCACCAAGGTGGAACACCGCTGCCGCGAGCACCCGAACGGATGCTTTCGGCGACGGGGTTCTCCTACAGTCACTTGGTCGGGGCTATGGAGCGAGGCTGTCTATTAAGTTTACCCGGCGAGTATCCGCGTACGCTACTTGATTGCGACGGACTTTTGATCACATCAAAATTCCGTGGCAACCGATCAAGAGAGACTAAACTGCTATGTTTATAACATTTATTTAGTTATCTCATAACTACTTGTGAATTCCAATTATTGTATCCCATTCCAGATAAACAGAAAATGTTAAACTTTCCGATCGAACAATCGAACACCCAAGTTTTCCCGATACAGCTCAACACATGAAATAAGTCTAAAAACATTCAGTTCATGCCTCAGTACCAACGGTCCAGCCGTAGAAGGGTCAAGCCAACGCCTCACATGTGGCACGCCGTACTGCCCCAAACCCGAAGGTTCAAAGGGCAGTTCAAGACGGTCACATAATCGAGTTAAGGTTTGTTGTCTTCTAGAGGGACCATCGCATTACTTGCACTACTTTGAACGTCATTAAACTACGGAATGATCCAACACTTGGAAATTTCCCGACAGGGGAAAAGGTGGGTATCTATATCCGGTCGAACTTTTTAACATATTCAAAAATTATCCGGAATCATACAGAGACAAAATTAGACAATCCGATCGAATCTACGAATTCCCTGAACAACCCCAGAAAACTCAACTGTAGAATAAATATTAAAATATTCCAGAAAATACAGCACTAGAAATTAGGAATTACTGTGCAAATGAAAAAGGCTGATGTGACTAGTTGGCCACGGAACCGCTGCACAAGGCAGCTTGTGCCGCGGTTCCGCCGCACTTTAGAAGAATCATGAGCACGTGCTCCACAGTAATTCATCAAATTCCCTGCCAATTTTTCTGCATATTTTTAATTTCGAAAAAGACCAGATTTCAGAAAATGTACAGAGAGCATTCTTGAGTTAGGGTTTCGGTTCGATCGGACTTCTAACTCCGTCAAAGCATCGCCTAAGGCTCTAGCTAGGCTCTGATACAACTGTAGGGTTCCTAGGCACTCTCAAGAGGTCTCACAATGCATCAACCATGCCAATTTCAAATTTTAGAAGTGCCGAGAAACCCTAATACGGATCGTTAACTAGAATTTTAGGCTATGCGATGAAACTAGTTAACAACTTAACTAAAAGAACGGAAATACAACCTTTGTAGATCCGGTGCTCCACCTCCATAACGCCGTAATCATGTCACTCCGCTGTCCAAATCGGATTCCGGGCTCTAGCGTCGGCTTCATCGGAGAAACGGGCGGGCTTAGTCGTCGGCTTCGATGCCGAAGATGATCTACGTCGAGGCATCACTAGATCAAGCTCCACCTTCACCAAGCCATGAAAACTTGTGAAGGAAACACCCTATACTACTTGGCAAGAGGTAGAGGATGAAGAAATAGGAAGTGGGTTCACTTTAGAATTGGATTTCTCACTCATTTCATCAAGTCACCATTGATGAAGTCTAGGTTTTCTTCTTGAAGAAGAAGAAGAAGAAGATGATAATATTATGATAAGTTATTAGAATAGAATAGAAAAATCAATTCTTATCATAATTTTAACTATAGTTATGTGTAGAGAATTGACCAAGGTTAAAGGAATGGTTAGGGTTAAGGAGATGAAGACAAAATGGTTATATTGGTCAAAGCTTCATGAAGCTTCAACAAGCTTCATGAAGAAAAGCAACGTTTCGTTTTCATTTCTCATTCATTTAATCCAAAAATAAATAGATAAATGAATGAATAATCAAATAAAAACCCTAACCATTTATTTAACCAAGGTTTAATTCTTTACACAAACCCTAGCATCATGTATCATCAAATATGATACAATCAAATGCACAAAAAAATATATCACATATACAATGTGCACATCAAGTGAGAAAATCCATTTAAAGTGAACCGATACTAGTTAATGCAAAGTAATATATCAAATATATAATTATGCATTAAATCATTAAATCAATACTTGATTTAATGATCCGGTCATATCGCATATAACCGACTAATATCTACAGTAACAACTTATCGAATCAACACTTGATCCGATAACCCGGCTATATCGCATATAACCGATCAATATCCCAAATCGCGAGAATCGAATACAGTATCACATACTGGTATCATTCTCGGTCCCGCACATATCTCATATGCGCTCCTATTTCGTTTTGCTTGAGCCAGGAAACCTCTGTGTAGGACTCTAAAGACTCGTCAATACGCCGGCAGCAGGTGATGATCATATCAAACACCCACAAGCCGCAAGCGGTCTGCTAAACGTAACGGCCACCCGGGTATTGAGCGATCAGAAGATCGACGAGCAAGCCCGCTCATACTCCTGTGAATCCAACCAGTAACACTTACCGTACAGTCCGGTCTGATCGTCTGATATGTCGCATATCTCGCCTAGGGGTGGTAAACGTCAGATCCCAATAGCTCGATAAGTCGTGTCGATATGAAGTCTATAACAATTCGAGATACTACTGGTAACACTTACCAGTAAATCTCAGTAACCCTGGCCAGGGATTTCCGGTTATAGCCAATCGAACACAGCGCAACATCAACTCCCTATACTGGGAGAGACGAATCCCCTCCTATCGCTCATTGCCTCCATGTGATTCGGGACTGTACCCAAAAACCACCGTTTTGCACGCCCTCTTGGACATGGTAAGGTGGAAATCAAAGCACAGTGGGAACCACACAAGACTCTATGACGATCTCGGGTCAACAGACTACTCTGTACCAGTGTCACCAGAGAACTGCCATCTGACGTAAGGTATAATACCATCTGGGAGTTCTCGGCGAGTCCGTCCAGTGTACCCAGTCTCCACTGAGCAACCGTATACCATCTCCGATGTCAAACACCAATGGATATGGGATCATCCATCGCCCATCTGTATGGGTCGAGAAGGTATACGCTAGTCTACTCTGGTATATCGATGCCCCGTCTCGATATACCCTCGACTAGGGACCTTGAAGGATGTACTTATGGACTACCATGTCCCCACTAGTATGATCCGCATCATAGTCCAGGTAGTCAAGTACACATCCTAAGGGCTTTACCAACATGTAACAGAGAGACAATCAGTGTACACGTTAAGGTAAAGAGTAACCAGATAGCACACTATCATGTCGAGCGAGAAAGTCCTCCCTATATATGTCCCAGCATCCACTACAATATACATCCTATGTATAGTAATGGCCTCTAGGGCATACATATAACTAACACTTCCAGTGTACCCAGTCTCCACTGAGCACCCGTATATCATCTCTGATGTCAAACACTAATGGATATGGGATCATCCATCGCCCATCTACATGGGTCGAGAAGGTATACGCTAGTCTACTCTGGTATATCGATGCCCTGTCTCGATACACCCACGACTAGGGACCTTGAATGATGTACTTATGGACTACCATGTCCCCACTAGTATGATCCTCATCATAGTCCAGGCAGTCAAGTACACATCCTAAGGGCTTTACCAACATGTAGCAGAGAGACAATCAGTGTACATGTTAAGGTAAAGAGTAACCAGATAGCATACTATCATGTCGAGCAAGAAAGTCCTCCCTATATATGTCCAAGCATCCACTACAATGTACATCACATGTATAGTAATGGCCTCTAGGGCATACATATAACTAACAATCTCCCACTTGCACTAGGGCCATCTGATAACAGTGGTTGAAGTATCTCATACTCAACCATCCCATAAAAGTCTCTTTCTGGGAAAAGGCCTTTGTGAGTGGATCCGCCGTGTTGTCCTCTGAGTCTACTCTCCTGACCTCGATCCCCCGGAGATCAACCATCTCCATGATCAGGTGACACCTCCTTAGAATATGTCTGGATCACTGATGGGACAGGCGTTCCTAGGCATAAGCCACAACTCCATTGTCACACAATGGTAGGAACGAAGTTCATCTCATGAACTAATATACACCCAGACTGTCTCTTTGGTAGTATCTTTGGTAGCGATGTATCCAGCCTTTATCGTCTAGTATGCCACGGTATCTAGCTTGGAACTCTTCCAACATACCGTCCCTTTACTGAGGGTAAAGACAATGCCTGTGACTGACTTTCAGTCGTCCTTATCACTCTGGAACCTTTCCAGTGATTCTCTCCAAGATCGATTGATACCATCTCACTACAAATAGTGAGTATCCTAACATCTAATTAGATCTATCTCATAGATCCAAACTCAGGATTTAGGAGGTATCACTTTGATCCTATATGGAGAATCCTTATGATAAGTGGAGATTGACTTAGCGTAGCATAGGAAACTCCTTCCCTATCAAGAGTATGTTATCCACGTACTAATACGAGGAAGACAACCTTACTCTCTGCCACCTTCTTGTAGATACAAGGTTCATCTACGTTTTTGACGAAATCAAACTCTTTGATAACGACGTCAAAGCAGATGTTCCAACTCCGCGATGCTTGCTTTAATACATAAATGGATTTAAGCAGCTTACACACCTTCCCGCTGCTCCCACTAGCTACGAAGCCTTCTGGCTGAGTCATGTACACGCTCTCTTTTAAATCACCATTTAGAAAGGCGGTCTTAACATCCATTTGCCAGATTTCGTAGTCATGATATGCAGCGATGGCAAGCATGATCCGGATGGATTTAAGCACAGCCACTGGAGAAAAGGTTTCGTCATAGTACACACCTGGTCTTTGACGAAAACCCTTTGCAACAAGTCTAGCTTTGAAAGTCTCCACTTTCCCATCTACACCAAGTTTTTTCTTGAAGATCCACTTGCTCCCAATGGGTTTTACCCCTTCAGGAGCATCTTCCAAAGTCCATACTTTGTTGGTGTACATGGATTCCATCTCGGACCGCATTGCATCCAGCCATTTCACTGAGGTCCCACTCGTGATGGCCTGCTCTAAGCTAGTTGGGTCATCATCAACCATGATGCAATCCTCGCTCCCACCATCCATGAGAAAACCGTAGTATCTCTCAGGTGGGTGAGGAACCCTACTAGATCGGCGGAGCGGCTGGGGTTCATCGGGAACTACGGAATCCTCTGGTTCCACCAGATCTTCTGTTGCAGCTTTTGTAGCTGGAACCTCTTCCAGTTCTACCTCATGACCACTAATCTCTTTTGCAAGAAATTCCTTTTCTAAAAAGATGGCATGCCGAGAAACAAACACCCTTTGTTCCTCAGTGTGGTAGAAGATATACCCTTGTGAATTTTTGGGATATCCTACAAATTTGCATAGAACAGACCGTGTCTCGAGTTTGTCCGGATTTTGTCGTTTGACATAGGCTGGACAACCCCATATCTTTACATAGTTAAGACATGGTCTCTTCCCTTTCCATATCTCATATGGAGTGGTAGACACAGATTTGGTGGGGGCCATATTCAATAGATGTATGGCTGTCTCTAGCGCATACCCCCAGAAGGAAATAGGTAACTCAGTTGTGCTCATCATAGAGCGCACCATATCTAATAGGGTGCGGTTCCTCCGTTCTGATACACCGTTGTGCTGTGGTGTATATGGAGGAGTCAGCTGAGAGAGAATCTCATTCTCCTTTAGAATAGTCCAGGAATCCCATGCTCAAGTATTCTCCTCCCTGATCACATCAAAGGACATAATACTTATACCCGTTTTAGTTCTCTACTTCTAACTTATATTCTGTGAATATCTCAAAAAAAAGCTTCGGACTTGTGTTTCAACAGGAACATATGTCTGAATCTTGAGAGATCATCAGAGAATGTAATGAAGTACAAAGAACCGGTCTTGGCATGTGTAGACAGGGGACATTCATACATCAATATGTCTCATCCCAAGAGTTCACTAACTCTTTCTCTGCTTCCTAAAAACAGAGCTATGGTCATCTTATCTCTGTGACATGACCGGCAAGTTTCACAAGATGTAAATTCAAACTAATTTAAATATGCATCTATATGTAACTTCAGCTAGTCGGGTCACATTGATATGACCTAGTCTACAATACCTTAAGAAGGATTCATTCATTTCTGAACTCTTCCTCTTGTGTGTGTTCTGCATACTAAGAATTGTAGTTTGATTTAGAATGTCAATGCTTTTAGATAACGTGCCTGAACTGATCAATTCTTGATATAGGAAATGTTCAAAACATTATCCAACAATACAAAATTATATCCTTCTTTACTAATAAAGAGACTGATATGATGTTGTATATCAGGTTCGGTATCTAATAACATTCGTTCAGAATCAATGTATTCTGATAATACAGAGTGATAACTACCAACAGACTTGGCTGCAACACTTGCACCGTTTCTATCTCATGAAACTTATCACCCGTTCTCAGTTCTCTACCTGTCTGTAGCCCATGTAACAAATTACATATGTGGGATCCTGATCCGGTATCTCATACCTAGGACGTAAAGGATACTGAGAAACAGTTCTCTGTAATGAACACACCCGAAGAAGATGTATCATCATGCACTTTCTTCATTTGGGCGGCACGGGAATTCTGGTAATCCCCTATTTCCTGCTCTGTCTTATAACAATTATAAGTTGGAGCGGGACCAACGTTTCCCAGCGCAGTATAACAAGCGGGTTTGGTTAATACATCCATATTATTATCTTGATTAAGGCATGATATGGTCGCTACCTGGAGAGAGAGAGAAGAAAACACTCTGCGTGTGCTCTTGCAAGATCAGATTGGTTATTATTTTATCTAATCAGGATGGCTCCCACTGTTTTTATCAAATCTTTCTTCAAACCCTAAAAGGAAAGACTAGCCGGGATTAATTACACCCTACAACTTCGCCAATCTTTCAGCCAGGCCAGTGTCGGTACTTTGAGGGAGGTTCCCCGTGCTTTCGCACGGACCTAATAAAAGTAAACCTCGTTTTCCCAGAGGCGTAACCCCGTTGACACCTTTCTAGACACCTACTTGATCGGTTAATTGTAACGTGTAAAACTCTCCAAGGAGTAACAATTACTCGCAATGGGTATCGGGATCCAACTATCTCATACAAGGTATGCAATCTCATTGCAAATTTCAACACTTGAAATTCCCGATAATATTTTGCCCCTAACGTGCTATGACCTTGACGAAAGTCAACAAACCATAGCCCGCTAGTCAAGTTCAACCCGTACATTTCTTAACTGAATTAAACCCACCCGCACGACCCTTGACGAAAGCCAAATAAAACACTTTTATTTCTCACAATCATTCACTCTTTTTTTAAAACCCTAGCAAGCTTTTTCTTTTGCTCAAAGAAGAAGAAGATGAACAAAAGAAAAGGATGAGGATAATGATCAAGTGAGTGAGCTAACCATGGGTGAGTGAGTATCATATACTAACTCATGTAGAGACTTAATCATGGCTAAGTGTGATGGTTAGGTTAACAAAAATCCAAAGTACAAACAAACTTAGTGGACTTTAGTCAATACATCCACAAGCTTCCACAAGCTTCATGCATTTTCTAATTTTCCACTAATTTTGTAATTACTTTAAATATATTAAACCCAACATAACAAATAGCATGGTGTAAGTCTTATACACCCATGAATGTTGTATCAACAACCATGATACAAAAAGAACAGAAATAAATATATATCATATATATATTAAGTTGTGCACAAGTGAGAGAAACAAATGCTTAAGTGAACCAATGTTAGTTAATGTAAATTAGTATATCACATATACAATTATACACTAAATTATTAAATCAACACTTAATAATCCGGTTATATTACATATAACCGACTAACATCCTATGTATCGACTTATCGAATCAACCCTTGATTCGATACCCTGGTTATATCGCATATAACCGATCGATACAAACATCGCGAGAATAGAATACGGTATCACATACACGCATTATTCTCGGCCCCGCACATATCTCATATGCGCTCTTATTTCGTTTTGCCTGAGCCAGTAAAACCTCTATGTAGGACTCTAAAAACTCGTCAATACGCCGGCAGTAGGTGATGATCATATCAAGCACCCACAAGCCGTCAGCGGTACTAGCTGGACGTAACGGCTACCCGGGTATTGAGTGATCAGAAGATCAGCAAGCAAGCCTGCTCCAACTCCTGCAAAAAGCCTGACAGTGACACTACCGTACAGTCCGGTCTCCTCGTCTGATATGTCGCATATCAAGTCTAGGGGTGGTAAACGTCAGACCCCAATAACCGATAAGTCATGCCGATATGAGGCTCATAACGGGTCGAGAAACTACTGGTAACACTTACCAGTAAATCTCTATACCAGCCCTGGCCAGGGACTTCCCTGTTATGGCCAATCGAGCATAGCGCAACATCAACCCCCAATACCGGGAGAGACAAACCCCTCCTATCGCTCATTGCCTCCATGTGACTCGGGACTGTACCCAAAAACCACCGTTTTGCATGCCCTCTTGGACGTGGTAAGGTGGAAATCAAAGCACAGTGGGAATCACACAAGACTCTATGACGATCTCGGGTCTACAGACTAACCTGTACCAGTGTCACCAGAGAACTGCCATCTGACGTAAGGTATAATACCATTTGGGAGTTCTCGGCGATTCCGTCCAGTGTACTCAGTCTCCACTGAGTACCCGTATATCATCTCTGATGTCAAACACCAATGGATATGGGATCATCCATCGCCCATCTACATGGGTCGAGAAGGTATACGCTAGTCTACTCTGGTATATCGATGCCCCGTCTCGATACACCCACGACTAGGGACCTTGAAGGATGTACTTATGGACTATCATGTCCCCACTAGTATGATCCTCATCATAGTCCAGGCAGTCAAGTACACATCCTAAGTGCTTTACCAACATGTAGCAGAGAGACAATCAGTGTACACGTTAAGGTAAAGAGTAACCAGATAGCATACTCCAAGAAAGTCCTCCCTATATATGTCCAAGTATCCACTACAATATACATCATATGTATAGTAATGGTCTCTAGAGCATACATATAACTAACAGCCTGTAGGGCAGCCATATCGAGTAGACGCTGAAAGGATTTCCTGGGAGATAAATCCATGATGGACGCTGCCAATTCCCGTAATTCTGAATGAAAGAAGGGTTCAGATAACGGAGAGATCATTAAAATGAAATGTAGAAGATTACCTTCGATGCTCCGCCCGCCTTGAACCGGAGAGATAGCAGCTTCGGCAGCCTCCTCCACACCCTCAGGTGCATCACTGGAGATATTTGCTGGCGTAGCAGTGATTGATCATAAAATTCCATGTCATGTTTGGAAATGTAAAATATATCACAACTAAATAAATTTATAAAAACCGCAATCAATTAACGGTGTCATTTGTAAGTTCGTTAGCGAGTGTGGATCGTCCAAAGGGAAAGTGTGATTCGTTCGTAGTTGTTTTAGTTGAATCGAAAAGTAAAAGAGAAAAGAAAATGATTCAATAATTGTGAAATTTAGTTTCAAGAATCATCAAGAACTAGATCTAAAATTAAGAAATACTAAAGATCAAGAAGATGTCCAAATCGAATGAATTATCAAGATTTGTAAAGAGACTTGTAGGAATCGATCCAATTGATAGTGATGATGAATACTTATGATTACAAATTCTTATTTATTGAAGATTTGTTGCTAGATCGATGACAATCAACGAGAATTAGGGATCTATTGAAGAAACTAGGGTTTCTCCATCATCATCCCTTGTCCTTTCGTTGATTATCATTCAAATTCTAGCCTCTAGGAAATTCAATTATCGATCGTTGATCTCTAATTTGGAGCGAAAATATTCAAGAAAGCATCTCGCTCAAAACTAGGTCATCGTTGATTCAATTTCCTAAAGTTTACAAAACTCATAAGACTTAAGAATCGTTCAAGAATTTAATCATCATCATCTATCTATTTTCTCGATTCCTCTACAAGCGGAGTTTTCACTCAAACATCATGAAAAAGAAAACAATCAAGAATTGATAACTCTTCATAATGCTCAAATGTAAAGAACCTTAAGATCAAGAATTTTCACCTTTTATTTAATCGACGTTTTGTAACAATACACTCAAAGACTACATGATTTGAGAAGGAACTAAATCATCGAACTAGTTTCGCATCATCTTCTTGAGTCGAGGATCATCATGGATCTCTTGGTCGGATGAAGATTGGCGTTGCTTCAAAAAGGCTCGTTGGATTCTTACTCAATTTGGTACTCGATGAATCTTAATTTGGCTTTTGAATTGTATTTGATGCTAGGGTTTTTGGTTCACAAGTTGTGTCACTCAACTTGTGTGCGGAATTGTAGAACAGCCTCTTCATGAAGCCTTAGGTCCCTTTTTATAGCTTTCCCTTTAGCTTCCTCTAGAAACTAGGTTTAGCTTCCCTTGGAAGCTTGGTTGTTATGAAGCTTGCATAGGAAGCTAGGTAGTTGTAGAGAAGCTTCTAGATTAAGGTAGTTAACTAGCTTCCATGAGAAGCTTGGTAGGTATTTAGCTTGCACAAGAAGCTTGGCTGTTAGAAGAGAAGCTTCTGGAGATCTCTAGGAACTGAAGTATCTTGAAGAAGTTTTGCTATTGAAAGAAGACCTCTGCCCACATGACCAACTGCAGACGAGTCAACGCGGCCGCGGATCCACGGCGGATCCGCTTGACTCGGCCTCGGATCCGCGGCCGTTTTGGGCGATCTGTGCCTGAAATTTCCAGTGTATTCTTTTGTTGGCATTAGGGTTGTTTCCTAATATCTGGAATATTTTTGTACTTTCTTATTTACTGCCCGATCACAAGTCTCTGACTTGTCGTATTTTATCAGCACTTTTAGCAGTTCCGGCTCTTTTACCTGAAGAATATCCTGCACACAATCTCGAGACAAGTGTTGATTCACAAAAGATCATGCGTGCAATAATAAACACACAATTTCCCTTAAAATACAGGTTATAATGTATAACACATGTTATTTGGTATTTTACAGACAAATTGCTAATATGTGCGATATTTATACCAAACACCTTTAGATGATTACAAATAGTAGGGAAATTGATGTATTAAAAATGCAATATTTTCGACTGATCAAATTCCCCCAAACTTAATTTTGGTCGTCTCGAGCAAACTTGTTTTATTCAGGTGAAGGAGAAAATTTTATTTAGAAAAAGAAAACAGAAAAACTAACTAGCACACTTTCGTAGGCAACATGATTGCACTGAGCACGTGCAACAAGCCTTTAAACCTCTAGGTGTTCCTAGTAGGAGGAGTGTTGTCTCCTGAGGGTTTTCAGCGGATTGCACCCACAAAATCCAATAATAAAAGGAAGACCGTGAAAGTTACATATAAAGATAAGAATTGTAAAAGAAAGACTCTGAAAATCAAAGTTTCCAACTACACTAGCTTTTCGGTTGTCATGAGCCCTATCTTAATTGTCATGAAAAGGTGTTAGAAATCACATCACCCCTCAATAAAATATCGTATTTATGCTTCATTCCTATCTTTCTTCCAAACACCGATCATATACTCCTACGTGTGTGTAAAAGACATCCCTACACTCGGAGAATTCAATTCAAGCTATCATACTCTTATCCATCTGCCTCGGTACTTTTTAATCTGATGAATATTTAGATGGAATTGCTCACACATTTTTCATGCGACCGTTAATACTTCTTGAGGTACTAACCGACCGATTACTCATGTGTTTGCAGATTAGGTGTATTAGCATTTTCCTCGTCTTGCAACACCTAAGGCTTAGCAGTGACTCCCAGACCAGCTGGTCTAAGGCACTAGGTGATGAAGCACCGTCACTATATTTTTTTATTGCTGCCTTGGTGATAACAAAACCAGTGTTCATTTTTCTCACCATTTTATATTTTCTTCATTTATTATTTCCTTCATACTTTGGCTTTTAGACAAGAGCATTTCAAGGTATCCTCTACTATCCCGAGTTTCAAGACGTGTGTAAGTGCGTATAGTAGAGTATCAACATTCAAATGTTTGGCTTACAGAATAGGAACTATTTTTCAGACTTTATTTTTATCCTCAGATTAGTGACTTCCTTTATCTTACTAACCCTTGGGACAACGGCTCATAACTATTTATTACTAGTTCGTTTAAGAAAATTTCTAATTTTCTTGGTTTTCTTAAATTTTTCTAATCTTTTGGATGTAATTTTTCACTATCTAATCTTTTATTATCTTATTTAAATATTAAATATTTTTATCTTTTGAATTTTTTTTAAATTTTTATATGTTTTACAAGTTTTTGCGCTTATGCAAAGTATGATGCAAAGTGATGCATAAATAAGCACAAACCTCCCCCAAACTTGTTTTCAACAGTGTCCTCACTGTTGCCATCTGCTAGATCACAAAAACCTGTAAGCTTGGGAAGAAATTTATTAACGGGGGCAATAAATATGATCGTGAAAATCCTCCCCCAAACTTATTCCTTTCACTCACCTCCATTCTTAAGATGATACAGTATTTTACAAGAAATGGAGGTGAGACGGAGAAATTTTAATCAAGATAAAGCGGCTCCTGTAAAAACAGGAGCTCCTCCGTGGGGTCAGTTGAAAAATACAGTTTTAATCTATATCCATTTACTTTGAAAAGTGTACTGTTTTCAACATTTTCAACCTCAACTGCCCCGTGCGGGTATACATACCGCACAACAAAAGGTCTTTTCCACCGAGATTTTAGCTTACCCACATGAGGATGGAGTCGTGAATCATAAAGAAGGACTTGTTGACCATGTGTAAAAGTTTTTCTCAAAATGTTTTTATCGTGAAATACCTTAGTCCAGTTCTTTACAATTACAGCATTATCATAAGCTTCATCACGAAGTTCACTTAGCTCGTTTAATTGCACCTTCCGAAAGTTGCAGGCTTGATTTAAGTCAAAGTTAAGTTCTCTAATGGCACACATTGCTTTGTGCTCAATCTCGACCGGAAGGTGACAAGCCTTTCCAAACACTAGTCTGTAAGGAGACATAATTAGATCGGTTTTATATGCAGTTCGGAACGCCCAAAGAGCATCCGTCAATTTGGTTGACCAATCTTTTCAATTTTTAGAAACAGTTTTCTCCAAAATTTGTTTGATTTGTCTGTTTGAAACCTCAGCCTGCCCGCTCGTTTGGGGATGGTAGGGTGTGGAAAGTTTGTGGTTGATTGCATATTTCCGCATCAAAGTCTCGAAAGACCGATTGCAGAAATGTGTCCCGTTATCGCTTATGATAGCGCGTGGGTGTCCAAATCACGAAAAGATGTTTTCTTTAAGGAGCCTAATGACAACCTTTTTGTCATTAGTACGACAAGGAATAGCTTCAACCCACTTCGAGACGTAATCAACCTCAAGCAATATATACAGATTCCCAAAGGAGTTGGGAAAAGGACGAATAAAGTCAATACCCCAAACGTCAAAAATTTCAACCACTAAGATTGGTTGCTGTGGCATCTCGTTTCTCCGGGAAATCCTACCCGTATGTTGACACTGTGCACAGGTTTTGCAATGATCAAATGCATCTTTGAACAACGTCGTCCAATAGAAACCGCATTGCAAAACTTTGTCCGCCGTCTTTCTAGGACCGAAATGACCCCCACATGCCTGATCATGACAAAAAGATAGAACACTCTTGAATTAATCATTAGGGACACACCTGCGAATGACCTGGTCAAGATAATACTTAAACAGATAGGGTTCATCCCAGTAAAAATGTTTTACTTAGGATAGAAATCGATGTTTGTCCATTCGCGGGGAATAAGTCCCGTGACAAGATAATTCACAATATCCCTGAACCAAGGTTCGACGGATACATTCAAGAGTTGTTCATCTGGAAAAAAATCATTGATCGGCAGGGTCACAGGTGAAGAAGAGATGCGCGAAAGATGGTCGGCTACAACGTTTTCACATCCTTTCTTATCTTTAACAACAAGATCAAATTCTTGTAATAGAAGGATCCAACGTATTAGCCTACCTTTAGCATCCTTCTTCGCCAAAAGATTTTTCAAGGCGGAGTGGTCAATGCACACAACAATAGGTGAGCCAATCAAGTAAGGCCTGAATTTTTCTAATGCAAATACAACTGCCAAAAGTTCTTTTTCGGTAGTTGTATAGTTAATTTGAGCATCATTCAGAGTCTTACTTGCATAATAGATCATGTGTGGTATCTTTTCAATGTACTGTCCTAAGACTGCACCAACTGCAAAATCTGATGCATCACACATAAGCTCAAAAGGGTGGTTCCAATCTGGAGATGATAGAACGGGGGCTGTAGTGAGATAATGTTTAAGTTAGTCAAATGTTGCCTCACAATCCGAGTCAAAATAAAAGGTTGTGTCCTTGGCCAAGAGAAGAGGTAAAGGTCTAGCAATTTTGCTAAAATCCTTAATGAATCTCCTGTAAAAGCCTGCATGGCCAAGAAAAGATCGGATATCCTTGACGCATTTGGGATGAGGAAGGTTTTGAATGACATCTATTTTAGCTTCGTCAACCTCAATGCCTTTCCGTGAAATAACATGTCCAAGCACAATTCCCTCTTGGACCATGAAATGGCATTTTTTCCAATTCAAGGTTAAGTTCTTCTCTTTACAACGAGTAAGAACCGTGTCAAGTGAGATAGGTAGTCAGAAAAAGAATCTCTGAATATCGAGAAATCGTCCATGAAAATATCCAGAAAATTCTCGACCATGTCCGAGAATATCCCCATCATACACCGCTGAAATGTAGCGGGAGCATTGCATAACCCAAAGGGCATGCGTCTATAAGCAAAAGTACCAAAAGGACAAGTAAATGTAGTTTTGTCTTGATCCTTTTTGGCAATAGGGACCTGGTTATAGCCAGAGTATCCGTCCATGAAGCAATAATATTCCCGTCCAGCTAAGCGTTCTAGCATCTGGTCAATGAAATGTAGAAGAAAGTGGTCTTTCCTCATTGCGACATTGAGTTTTCTATAATCAATACATACATGCCACCCAGTTTGAGCGCGTGTCAGGATTAACTCATTAGCCTCATTTGCTATGACTGTGATGCCAGATTTCTTAGGGACGACATGAATTGGACTTACTTATTGGCTATCTGAGATTGGGTAAATGATACCATTGTCAAGGCATTTGACGATTTCTTTCTTCACCGCATCCTTCATGACAGGGTTTAACCATCTCTGTGGTTCTCGTGTTGGTTTGGCTTCATCCATCAGATGTATATGATGTTCAACAATCAAGGGACTAATCCCTTTGATGTCAGCCATAGTTCAACTAAACGCCTGTCTATTAGATCTCAATACCGTCAGAAGCGCACTCTCTTGCTCTGAGGCTAGAGAAGCGGATATGATCACAGGTAAAGACTCATTCTCACCTAAATATGCATATTTAAGATGAGAAGGTAAAAGTTTGAGATCTAATACTGGCGGAGAAACTATAGAAGGTGGGGTAATCGAATGATATTCAGAGTCACATAGAAGCTCGTAGCCTGCATAGGATACAGATTCGGAAAGTGATGAGTCAAGAGTGTAAGACTCAGGAGTGGAAAGAGTGTCCTCACTAAGATGTGAAAGATCAAACATTGATGTGCTAGTGTCATCGAGATCTTCAAAGCAAAGTTCATCAACTTCGCAACTTTCGGGAGCAATCTCGTGGACAGAACAAACATCAAGTATGTAAGCAGAAGGTTCATACGGCTGACTTCCAATTTTATAGATGTTCAGTTCAATTGTCATTTTTCCAAAAGATAGGTTCATTGAACTGTTTCGACAATTAATGACAGCATTGGAAGTGGAAAGGAATGGTCGACCCAAAATCATCGGAATTTTGTTCCGTGGGTTTGCTACAGGTTGTGTATCGAGAACAATAAAGTCCACAGGGAATACAAATTCCCTGACTTTTATCAACACATCCTCCAGTTCACCCCTAGGTTTGGTGATTGATCGATCTGCCATTTGGAGAGTGCAATGAGCTGGTTTCAACTCTCCAATCCCTAACTACTCGTAAACAGAATATGGAAGCAGGTTAACACTTGCGCCAATGTCAAGTAAAGCACGGTTAATGTTTTTACCCCTAATAGAAATCGATATTGTAGAACATCCTGAGTCCTTACGTTTCTTTGGTAACTGTGGAGTAAAAGCAGTGCTAACAATATTTGTCATGAAAACCTTTTTGGGCACTTGAGTCTTCCTCTTCCTAGTGCACAAGTCTTTAAGAATTTTCGCATAAGCGGGGACTTATTGGATAGCATCTAGGAGAGGGATGTTGATGTTAACCTATTTGAACATTTTCATAATCTTCTCCATATATGGACTCGATTTGTTTCCCCTTAACCGATTCGGATAAGGAGCTTTAGCAATAAGAGCTGGGTCTAACATTGGAGAAGGTGGTGTGTGTGGAACTGATCCCAGAATAGAAGTGGGGATCGTCTTTGGTTGACTAGAAGAGGTATGTTGAGGTGTCGAGCCTTGGGGAAAACGAAGAATAGGCTCGCAAGAAGGTGGTGGGGTAGAAGAGCTAGGGTAAGAAGTAGAAGTGTGTGTGGAAGGAAAAGTCTCAGCCGGGGTATTATTGATATATTTTTCATTATCATCAATCTCTTCCCCAACGTGATTGTTCAGCACTCTTCCTGATCTCAACGTTGTGATGGCATTCACATTGTAGTGCCCAGGATTTGGTAAAGGTTGAGACGGAAGTTTCCCTTTCTCTCTTGCAATCATTTCGGCTTTTAATTGGGCAATTTGAGCTTCTATCGATTTAATACTTTCACTATTAAGGTCAGAGTTGTTCTGGAATTTATCGAGGGAAGACTTAAATTCAGCCGACATTTGTTTCATGAACATTTCAAAAGTCTGTTCGGGTGAAGAGAAATTATCAGGACCGGTTAATTGCAAAGGATTATACAGTGCAAGTATGTTGACAGGGTTTAGAAAGTTTTGTGATTGGTAGGGGTGCTGAGTCAGTTGTAATGGCTGCTGTTGTGATGGAGGAGCCCTTTGAAAATTGTTTTGATTTGTAACCGTGTTTTGAGTTTGTTGTTGGTTCCAAGCAAAGTTAGGGTGATTCCTCCAATCCTGATTATAAGTGGAAGAATACGGATCGTTTCTAGGTCTTTGTTGGAAAGCAGCATTGGTATGCCCTTGACCTTGAAACGGAGAATTTAAAGGACATTCTTCCGTAAGATGAGATGAATCAGAACAGAATCCACAGACGGTTTTGGGGAGTGACATCTGATTTAGGGAGGCTGCTAAAAATTTATGTTCCATAGCTTCGAGTTTCTTTTGCATTGTTGCCATTTCAGCTCTAACTCCTATGGAAACATCAATTTGGTGAATGCCACCCCTAGACGATGACTGGTTTACACTCTCCCACTGTAAAGATTTTTCAGCGAAATCTTCTAAAAATCTCCAGGCTTCACCATCATCTTTAGTCATGAAGGTGCCTTGACACATGGATTCAAGGGTATGTTTGGTGGTAGGATTAATTCCCTTATATATGATTCTGCACAGATCCCATCTAGGGATTCCGTGATGAGGGCATTGAACTAACAGATCCTTGAAGCGTTCAAAACACTTCGAGAATGGTTCATTTGGAAGCTGGGTAAATTGATTTATTCCGCTACGGACTCGAGCTGTTTTATGATTGGGATAGAATTTCTTAAGGAAAGCTGCGACGAATTCATCCCAATTTGAAATAGAATGTGCGTCTGTGTTATAAAGCCACTTCTCGGCTATATCGCACAAAGTCAATGGGAGAAGACGTAAACGCATAGCATCCACAGAAAGCTGTGAAGTACCCATCATTGCGCATACATTTTCAAATTTGGTAATAAAGACATATGCGTCTTTAGACTCGAGACCGTGATATTTTGGTAGAAGATTGATGTATTGTGGTTTGATTTCAAAGTTGTCCCCGTTGGCTGGTGGAATGGTGAGACAGGTCGAAAGAGGACCTCGCATAGGGTAGCATCTCTCTTGGAGAGAGATACGGGGCGAATTCTACGCACCTGCGGACGGTGGCAGAGTAGTGTTAAAGAAGTTCGATGGAGAATTGTCCATCGAAGTGAGTGTGGTGGTGGGTAAAGAACAAGTTAACGTAGAAATACCGACTTTGGAGTCGATAGGAGGAAAGCGGACAAGACGGGCACTAGAATCCCGTGTCCAGCCGAGCATGCACTAAATGGTTTAGCACAAGTGGCAGCGTTGTGATAATTAAGGAAAAGATGAATTTGGTGGTGTTTTTTTTTGAAAAGATGGATTTTTGAAAAAATTCACACAAACAATGCACAAGCAACCCTAAATCTAGTGGTCACCTAGGTCAAGTCTCTAGACCGCTCCTAGACTTCCAGAAGACAAGTCGCAGGATAGATCCTCTACTGTCTCTTTGCCTCTCCTATGGCCAGGTAAGTGCCAGGTAAGTGGGAGGTTCTCCACTACGTAAGTAGTGGGCCTAATTAAGTAACCATTTGCCTTAGACACACTTGCCTTAGACATCACAAAAGAAACGCGGATAAACAATAGATTACCCACGACCTCCTTCTGTCCTAAGTGAGCGCGACGGTCCTTAGAGTCATATCTAGATATTTTTTAGTTAATGAGGGTGATGCGGATGCAAGTTTATGATTCTTGGGGCTTAGGAAGGGTAATGAACTCCCCACCTAATCTGAATTTGACCTTTGCCCCTTAATTTCCGTATTAAAAAATGCAAACAACCAAGATCAAACACGCACAATTTTTATTTTTGCGGCGCTGCGAATTTTTTCAAAGAAACCTGCAGAAATTGGTTAATGGACAGAGCAGGGAGGAGATAAGAAAGACAGAAGAGGACCTGAGAGTTTTTGGTGCACTGAAACCCTCAATGCACTGCGGTTCCACCGCGAACTGATGCAATGTGACGCGGTTCCGCGCTCTGTTGAACAGTTATCTGTACAAAAATTTTAGGAACTGTTCCAATTGCCTCTCTGGACTTTTTGAGATGTCCTGAAAATTTTTCCTCTCGCTCCACAGATTCCAGATCTCCTTGCAACAAATCACAACAAATCGTTAAGCGCTTGTGCGAATTTTGATCTAAAAATTCTGATGGAATAATAAATTTTTCAACTCAAATTACAAAAACGAACAAATTAGCACACTATCCTCGATAACGGCGCAATTTGATTGATCGTAAAATTCCGTGTCGTGTTTGGAAATGTAAAATATATCACAACCAAAGAAATTTATAAAAATCGCAATCAATCAACGGTGCCATTTGATTGATCGAAAAATTCCGTTTCGTGTTTGGAAATGTAAAATATATCACAACCAAAGAAATTTATAAAAACCGCAATCAATTAACGGTGTCATTTGTAGGTTCGCTAGCGAGTGAGGATCGTCCACAGGGAAAGTGTGATTCGTTCGTAGTTGTTTTAATTGAGTCGAAAAGTAAAAGAGAAAAGAAAATGATTCAATAATTGTGAAATTTAGTTTCAAGAATCATCAAGAACTAGATCTAAAATCAAGAAATACTAAAGATCAAGAAGATGTCCAAATCGAATGAATTATCAAGATTTGTAAAGAGGCTTGTAGGAATCGATCCAATTGATAGTGATGATGAATACTTATGATTACAAATTCTTATCTATTGAAGATTTGTTGCTAGATAGATGACAATCAACGAGAATTAGGGATCTATTGAAGAAACTAGGGTTTCTCCATCATCATTCTTGTCCTTTCGTTGATTATCATTCAAATTCTAGCCTCAAGGAAATTCAATCATCGATCGTTGATCTCTAATTTGGAGCAAAAACATTCAAGAAAGCATCTCGCTCAAAACTAGGTCATCGTTGATTCAATTTCCTAAAGTTTACAAAACTCATAAGACTTAAGAATCGTTCAAGAATTTAATCATCATCATCTATCTATTTTCTCGATTACTCCACAAGCGGAGTTTTCACTCAAACGTCATGAAAAAAAAACAATCAAGAATTGATAACTCTTCATAATACTCAAATGTAAAGAAAAGCAAGATCAAGAATTTTCACCTTTTATTTAATCGACGTTTCGTTACAATACACTCAAAGACTACAAGATTTGAGGAGGAACTAAATCATCGAACTAGCTTCGCATCGTCTTTTTGAGTCACGGATCGTCGTGGATCTCTTGCTCGGATGAAGATCGGCGTTGCTTCAAAAAGGCTCATTGGATTCTTGCTCAATTTGGTACTCAATGAATCTTGATTTGGCTTTTGAATTGTATTTGAGGCTAGGGTTTATGGTTCACAAGTTGTGTCACTCAACTTGTGTGTGGAATTGTAGAACAACCTCATCATGAAGCCTTGGGTCCCTTTTTATAGCTTTCCCTTTAACTTCCCCTAGAATCTAGGTTTATCTTCCCTTGGAAGCTTGGTTGTTATGAAGCTTGCATATGAATCTAGGTAGTTGTAGAGAAGTTTCTAGATTAAGGTAGTTAACTAGCTTCCATGAGAAGCTTGGTAGGTATTTAGCTTGCACAAGAAGCTTGGCTGTTAGAAGAGAAGTTTCTGGAGATCTCTAGGAACTGAAGTGTCTTGAAGAAGTTTTGCTATTGAAAGAAGACCTCTGCCCACATGACCAACTGCCGACGAGTCAACGCGGCCGCGGATCCGCGGCGGATCAGCTTGACTCGGCCGCGGATCCGCGGCCGTTTTGGGCGATCTGTGCCTGAAATTTCCAGTGTATTCTTTTATTGGCTTTAGGGCTGTTTCCTGATATCTGGAATATTTTTGTACTTTCTTGTTTGCTGCTCGATCACAAGTCTTGTACTTGTCGTATTTTATCAGCACTTTTAGCAGTTCCGGCTCTTTTACCTGGAGAATTTCCTGCACACAATCTCGAGACAAGTGTTGATTCACAAAAGATCATGCGTGCAATAATAAACACACAATTTCCCTCAAAATACCGGTTATAATGTATAACACATGTTATTTGGTATTTTACAGACAAATTGCTAATATGTGCTATATTTATACCAAACACCTTTAGATGATTACAAATAGTAGGGAAATTGATGTGTTAAAAATGCAATATTTTCGACTGATCAAGCAGCTTCCAATTCGGAAACAACACCCGTTACTTCAGACTCTGATGAGGCAACAGCGGTCTCAGTGATCCTTTCTATAATCTCCAGGACGCCACCAGAGAGACCTACTGGATCTACGGCTGGTAAGCTCACCTCTGCGGAAAGTACAGATGTTAAAGAAACGGAAGTCACCACCGGGAGCTCCAAGATAGGACTAACGACTTTGACAATCTCTTCTACACCCTTTGGTGCATCACTAGAGATGTCCATAGGGTCCGTAACCGGTGGGGTCACCTCTGCTAGAGGAATAGAAACCGAAGGAACAGAAGCTACCATCAGAAGCTCCACAGCAGGAATAGCGGCTGTAATGATCTCCTCTACACCTGTCGGTGCGTAACGAGAGACAATCGTAGAGTCCACAGTTATGGCCCTATCTGGATTCAAATACTTTTTTGCCGCCGAAGTCTCTACAAAGTTTTCACAAAAATGAGAAGACATAAAAATAATACAGACTATTCGCTCAAAGAAGGACATGAGAAAGACGCATACCAATGTGACAAGGAGCTTGAAGTATGGTTTTCTCCATATGTTTTTCCTTTCTTGCAAAGAGGCTGCAGGTGGGAGTGCTGGAGATAAGGCTCCTGGTAGGAGCACCGAACCAAAAGCCGTCACCCCGGCTCCCGACGCCAGCGTTGAGCTGGTCGAGATCCTCCCCGGTCCCGAGGACTGAGCCTTCCTTCCTTTTTCTCTCTTTTATAAATTTGGTAAGCCTCCGGGCACTTTTTGTATGGCTGAGGAGCCCATAATACCTTGTAAAGACTCTCAGATCGTAAATAAAACTGTTTTTAATTTTTCTTCATGGCAAGGTTTTCTTGTGCGAGCACTTGAGCTTGTTAGCATTTTCCTTGTCCCAGGAGTCAGGCCGTAGGTCGATGACTGGCCTTTTAGATAGCGATCACCCATCAAGTGTAAGCCAGTTAATCGCTAAGCGCAGGAAGGTCGGTCCCCTCCCACCCCCGAAGTCGAGATGGCGATCGTTCGCTTGGAATACATCGGAAGATCCTTCAGTGTAGGTAGGTCGAGATTTTCCCATTCCTTTGTGTCGGATCGGCGACCACTTTCCTTAGCTTAAGTTAAATAACAGCCAAGTTATAATTGGTTAGCGTTTGCCGAGCAGTGAAGCTACTCGATGGCATCTGGATGGAGGCTTTGGATCCTTAGCGTAGGTGGGTAGAAAGTTACCAGCCATGGATCGAACGAGTAAGGAAGCTGCTCGTTGGACTCTTGATGAGAGCTTTTAATCCTTGGCGTAGATGGGTAGGAAGTTACCCGCTAAGGATTGACCGAGCAGGGAAGCTGCCCAGTGGCCTCTTGATGAGGGCTTCGATCCTTAGCGTAGATGGGTAGGAAGTTACCCACTAAGGATTGACCGAGGAGGGAAGCTGCTCGGTGGCCTCTTGATGAGGGCTTCAATCCTTAGCGTAGATGGGTAGGAAGTTACCCGCTAAGGATTGACCGAGCAGAGAAGCTGCTCAGTGTCCTCTTGATGAGGGCTTTTGATCCTTAGCATAGATAGGTAGGGTGTTACCCGCTAAGGATTGACCGAGCAGGGAAGCTTCCCGGTGGCCTCTTGATGAGGGCTTCGATCCTTAGCGTAGATGGGTAGGAAGTTACCCGCTAAGGATTGACCGGGTAGGGAAGCTGCCCGGTGGCCTCTTGATGAGGGTTTCGATCTTTAGCGTAGATGGGTAGGAAGTTACCCGCTAAGGATTGACCAAGCAGGGAAGAGTCTCGGTGGACTCTTGATAAGGGCTTTTGATCCTTAGCGTAGATGGGTAGGAAGTTACCCGCTAAGGATTGACCAAGCAGTGAAGTTGCTCGGTGGACTCTTGATGAAGACTTCAATCCTTGGCGTCAGTAGGTAGGGGACTACCAGCCAGGGATTGACCGAGTAGGGAAGCTGCTCGGTGGCCTCTTGATGAGGCTTCTTTGGCGTCGGTCCGTCTACCTTGACCCGTAAAACCTGGGGAGAGAGACCGTCGAAGACAACAAGTGGAAGAGACACGTGGGAAGGTGCTACTCTCTGTAGTGCGCGTCGTTCCAACTTCCATTTAGCCGTTTGGGGGCATGGTCGCCACATGGCAGCCCTGGGTTAGGAATTTTGAAAAGACCTCATGAATCGTACTGCTGCACGCGCAAACTTCGGCCTTTTGGGATTCCCTTGGAGCTATAAATAGCGAAGGCGTGTTGGTTATATTTAGCCTTGCATCCACGAAGAAATGGCAGGTTTCATCTACTCCATTCAAGAGATCATCTCTCGTGACGACGTCTACTTGTACGATCATGCCAGCACCAAGGAGACGTACTGGGCAGTGGTCCTGCGCGTGGAGGAACACTTCGGCCGTCTACTTCCTCGCCGATCATACCTCCTTCAATTGCTCATGTATGCAATTTGGAGGATGTCACCGGGCCTGCACAACGCCCTGTCCGAGGAGCTTAAGGACGAGGAGGTTGACAAGCTGCACTCGCTCCACCACCCCCGGCCTGATCTCGAAAAGCAGGCGGGATAGCTCGGTGGCACTCATTCAGGAGTTCTTTCAGCAAAGGAAAATCGCCGATGGCTGCCCGGCAGGCGCGGTCTTTGGCCCTTCCGTGGCATCGCGGGTCCGCGGGAAACATCAAAGGGAGCGGGCTGATGAAGCGAGGGCTCGGCTGGCAGCGATCTCCTCAGAATACTGCCAGCAGTTTTTTCTTCACCCCTTACCCCCCATGTTGTAATATTTTTGTATATAATTTCTTTCGTGTAAGGCTGGGGAGCCCATAATACCGTTTGGTGAATAAAATTCTTCTTTTGCGATGTGTTATTGTCTGCTTTTTATCCTCTTTGTGCTTTTGTATATTTTCACGAAAATGAACCCAGGGGTCTTGGAGCTGAGGAAGAGGGAAATATATCGAAGGAGTTTCTTTTAATTCAGGAGACTTAAAAATAAAGAAAAATTACATCGCTTCGACAAAGAAAAAGGAAACATATTCACTGATACAAAATTTTGAAAACATATTCACCTGTACAATTTGAGCTTCTCGGCATTATAAAGCCGCAGAAACTTGCATCCTCTCGTGTCTTGTAAGCGATAGGCTCCTCCGGGCAATACTTCGGAGACGAGGAATGGGCCGTCCCACTTCGGGGAGAATTTGTGTAGCTTGCCTTGGTCTATGAATTCGTTCCGCCTTAGGACCAATTCTCCCGTCTTAAAGGCATGATGCTTGACTCATGCATTGTAGTAGCGGGAAGTTTGCTGTTGATAAGCGGCGGCTTTGATCTGTTCCCGGTCCTACTTTTCTAGTAAGATATCCAGATTAGTCCGGAGCACCGAGGTGTTCGCTTCGTCGTCGAAGTGTTCGACTCTGTAACTGGGCAGTCCAATCTCAGCTAGGACCATCGCCTCGGTGCCGTAGCAGAGGCTAAAGGGGGTCTCTCTAGTGGAGGTCTTCTTCGATGTGCGTAAGGCCCATAAAACCTAGGGTAGTTCTTCGACCCAGCTGCCCTGTCCTCCTTCTAGACAAGTTCAAAGAAATCGAATGGCATCTCCGT
Source organism: Agapanthus africanus (assembly GCA_030015575.1). Lineage (NCBI taxonomy): Eukaryota > Viridiplantae > Streptophyta > Magnoliopsida > Asparagales > Amaryllidaceae > Agapanthus > Agapanthus africanus. The sequence continues at coordinate 334,886,769 of JASDDO010000029.1, read as the reverse complement.
TAGCGACCTCGGCCTGCCCGTTGCATTGAGGATGCGCGACCGCGGCAAACTTCATTAGTATGTGGTATTCGTTGCAAAATCCTTTGATTTTTTCGTTTTCAAAATTCGTCCTATAGTCGGTAACGATACACCTCTGGATCCCGAATCGGGATATTATGTTGTTTTGCAGGAATTTAATGGTCGTGGTGGCGTCCGTTTTTCTGATGGGGACGGCCTTAATCCATTTCGTAAAATAGTCCACCGCAACGAGGATGTATTTGTCTCCGCCCATACCAGTTGGGAGTTGGCCTACCATGTCCATCCCCCATTGGGCAAACAGCCAGGAGGAGGTCAGGGATGTTAGCTCGGTAGCCGGAAGATGGGGTATGCTGCCGTGGAGTTGACAGTTTTTGCATCTTCTGACGAGCTTCTGAGCGTCTTGATGAATCGTCGGCCAATAGTATCGTTGGAGTAGTTTCTTCTGGACTAAGGTGCGGGCCCCTTGATGTGCTCCACTGACCCCTTCGTGAATCTCACGCAGGACGTAGTCGGCTTCGTGGGGTTCGACGCACCGAAGCAGAGGTTGTGTGTATGACTTCTTGTAGAGGTTCCCATTGCTCCAGACGAAATGGCGGGCTTTGGCTTAAAGGCGGCGTGCTTCCCCTTGATCTTCAGGGAGTGTACCTTCCTTCAGGAACTCTACGAGGGCTTTCCTCCAATCCCGGCCTTCCTCCGAAGTAGTGTACACTTAAAGTGCTGCCTCCCAGTCTTCCATGCTAGGGCGTGGCAAGACTTCGAAGATGATATTCCTTTTATTGTTAGCCGTATAGGAGGATGCTAGCTTGCTCAGGGCATCGACCTGGGCGTTTAGGTGCCGAGGGATCTTCTCCAGTTGAACTTCGTCGAAGTTTTTTTGTAGTCTCTTTACCTCGGCTAAGTACTTTACCATTACCGGCTCCCGGGCCTCGAAGCGGCCAGTCACTTAGCCCATGACTAGGGCGTAGTCGCTGCGAATTCGGATCGTCTTCAGCCCCACTCTGGGGGCGATTCGTAGTCCAGCTAGCAAGGCCTTGTACTCCACGACGTTGTTTGAAGCTCTGAATCCGAGCTTCAAAGAGTACTCCATCTCTGCCTCGTTCGAGCCTCGAATGAAAAGGCCGGCACTGCTCCCCTCCTCAGTAGAAGATCCATCGACGTAGAGGACCTAATTGGGGACGGAGTCGGGCCTTTCCTCGACCGAGGGTCGGGACCCGGGGACGGGCGCCGACACTGCCTTCTTGTTGGGGTTAATATATTCAACAACGAAACCTGCCAGGACTTGTGCTTTGATGGCTTGCCTTGGGCAGTATTTGATGTAGAATGATATAACTCCCACCTCCATTTCTCAAGACGACCAAACGATTCAGGGGATGCAAGAATAGCCCCTATGGGCTGCTCGGTGAGGACAAGGATGGTGTGTGCCTGAAAGTAGTGTCGTCGCTTCCTTGAGGCGACGATAAGCGCCAAGATAATCTTATTTATGGCCGAGTACCTTGTTTCCGCGTTCTTAAAGACGTGGCTCATGTAGTAGACCGGCTTCTGCGCTCCTTCAACTTCTCGGATGAGCACCGAGCTGGCAGCATGATCCGACACTGCAAGGTACAGCAGCAACTCGTCACCTTCGGCAGGTCGGGTGAGTAGTGGGGGAGTTGCCAGGTGCACCTTGAGTTGCTTGAAAACGTTCTGACACTCTTCCGACCATTCGAACTTTGGGATTTTCCTCAGGGCTTTAAAGAACGGGAGACACTTTTCCCCGGACCTCGACATGAAGCGACTAAGAGCATCCACTCTCCCCGTGAGTCGCATGATCTCCACATTTCTCTTTGGCGTGGCCATATTGAGGATGGCGCTGATCTTCTCCGGGTTAGCCTCAATTCCTTGGTGGGTAACCATGAACTCAAGGAATTTCCTGCTAGTGACCCCGAACGCACACTTGGCGGGATTCCGCTTCATTTTGTACATGCGGAGGATGCCGAATGTTTTGCCAAGATCTTTAGCGTGCTAGTTCGACGAGGTCAATTTTACGAGCATGTCGTCGACGTAAACCTCCATGTTCCTCCCGATCTGCGCTTTGAACATTCTGTTGACCATGCGCTGGTATGTAGCTCCGGCATCTTTGAGGTCGAAGGGCATCACTTTGTAGCAGTACACCCCCCGGTCTGTTGTGAATGCGGTAAGCTCTTCATCTGCCGGGTTCATATGGATCTGGTTATAGCCGGAGAAAGAATCCATGAAGCTGAGCAATTCGTGGCCTACCGAGCTGTCGACAAGCTGATCTATCCAAGGGAGGGGATATTTGTCTTTCGGGCAGGCCTTGTTGAGATCTGTAAAGTCGACGCACATACGCCATTTCCCGCTTGCCTTTTTAACCATAACCACATTCGCTAGCCATTCCGAGTAGGCCACATTTCGAATGAAGTTGGCTGCAAGCAACCTATCGACCTCGTCTTCTATCGCCTTTTGTTTGATCAGAACGAAGCTTCTTTTCTTTTGCCTGACAGGTCAGGCCGTCGGGTCAACCCCGAGCTTGTATGAGATTACCTTGGGGGTCGATCCCGAGCATGTCGGCAGGCGCCCAGGCGAACACGTCCGAGTTTTCTTGGAGAAAGTGGATCAAGTCTTCGCACCGGGCTCCTGTTAAGAGGGATCCGATCTGTACAGTTCATTCATTGTTCCCCTCGACGAGGGGGACCTCTGTTAGCGCCTCCACTGGGGCCCCTCGAATTTCTTTTTGTCCGCTACGAGTATCCAAGGACCCCTGGAAATCACTCACGCTTCCAAGGTCGTCGCTTCGCTCCTCGGAGGTGGATGTCACTATGAAGCAAATCTTGGTGATTTGCTGGTTCCCGTAGGCCCGACCTATTCCCCTTTGATCCAATAGAAACTTGATCGCGAGGTGGTAGGTTGAGATTTGGGCCTTAAGGGAGTTCAGCGTCGGGCGTCCCATGAATATATTATAGGACAAGGGGATCCTAGCGACGATGAACTCCACCGGTACGGTTCTCATACGGCCCGCCTCCCTAATGTTAAGGAGGAGGGTAACCACTCCCTCTGCCGGGATGGAGTGGTTAGTAAACCTCGACAGAATGTGGGTGGTTGGCTGCAGGTCTGACGGGCCGAGCCTCATATGCAGGAAGCAGTCATAGAAAAGGATGTCCGCCGAGCTTTCTGAGTCGAACAGTATCCTTTGGATCTCGTAGCGGTGGACCCGTGCCGTAATCACAAGGGGCAAATCGCTGGTTCTATCGACTGGTAGGAGGCGGCGAATCTCGTCGGCTCCATGTGCACCCCCCGAAGAGACGACCATGATTTGGCCAATCGTTAATTCGCCGGGAGGAGGATGGTTTTCTTGCTCCCGATCTACCTGTCGCTTTTCCCAAAGGTACTTCTCCAGGTGGCCCGAGCGAATCAACGTCTCGATGTAGTCGTGGAGTTGTTTACAGTTCTCGGTAGGGTGTCCCTACGACATATGGAAGGAGCAGTATGGGCCTCGAGTCTGTTTGGCCGCTCTATTGGTGACCGGAGGGAACTTGAAGAATCGATCGCCCTTCGCCTCCTCTAACAGCTCAGTCTGAGAGATGTTGAGCAGAGTATACTCCTGGAACTTCGGGAAGTATGGTTTTGGCCGGTCGACCTTCTTCTTCTCTTCTCTGCCCCTCTTCTTTTAGTCAGCCTGGTCGTTTCGGTGTAGGTTTGCGTTTACTTCGGACTTAAGTTGGATTTCCCGCTCAATCTAAGCTTTTACCTCGGCCATGGTCCTAGGTTGCACCAATGCAAAGGAGTGGACCCACTCCTTGTGCTTAAGACCTGACCTCAGAGCTGTGATTACAGTCTCATCCCGGTGCTCGGGAACTTCAAGAAGAGCATTGTAGAAGCGAGTGACGTATCCTTTAAAGGATTCCTTGTCCCCGCTCTTTATAGTGAAGAGGTAATCGACGATCTGCTTCTGTCGTCCGTTCCCGACGAAATGTCCGAGGAACTGGACGGCCAGCTCATCAAAGGTAGAAATGGAGCGTGGCGTGAGTCCTCGGAACCAGTCTCGTCCAACCCGGATGAGAGTGGCAGGGAACGCTCGGCATTGGGCAGCGTCGGAGTTGTCCTGGAAGCTCATGCCCGTTGTAAACGCATCCAGATGGTCTTTTGGGTCGGACTTCCCGTCAAAGAGGGCCACTTTTGGAGGCTTGTTTCTGGATGAGACGCGGACAGCGAGCAGCTCTTCAGTGAAGGGCTTCGTAAGTGAGTCGGTGGCATACCTGGCCTCCTCATTTGAAGGATGACCCTCCCGATATATACCCTCGATTTTCTTTTCGAGGGTGTCGAGACGGTCGTGGTGCCCCGAGGATTCAGCTTAGTTAGAGTTATAAACCTTCCCGCCGCCGGCCTGCGCCTGGCTGCGGCTCCGGTTCCATTCTATCAGGTTCCTCAGGTCCCCTGGCAAGGTCATTCTCGAGTCGTCGCGGCGAGTACCGCCCGTGTGCCCCCGTCAAGGGAGAGGGTGCCAGCCATGCCTGGGAGGAGGAGAGCTGACCGATACCTCCTCGGGAGGGACGGGAGAGCGATGGGTCTCGAGGCGAGGAGCTCTTTCATGAGACCTCGACATGGAGCTATAAGGCGCCCAACGGGTCATTGAATTGGTCGCCGCCGCCGCGGGGGACCTGTGGCCACCGGAGATATCAAGACGCTGTTCGGTGGTCCCAGTGTGGGCAGTGTCATCTTCCCCTCTGCGGAGGTCATGATCCTGGGAAGGGGAACGGCGAGCTGGGGGGCTTGTCCCACCGTTAGGATGCGGACAAGGGCATCCACTATGGATGCGGGCCTTTCAATCCATGCAGAGAGGGCGTGAACGGTGTTAGGGGGAAGAGTGGATCCATCCGCTCCTCCGTTGTGGGGAGGGCGGAGGCTCTTGCTTGGATATTCACGGTGTTCACTCGCCATGAGTTCGAGATCGAAAGATCAACTTTCGATGAGTGGAATTTTCTCTTCCCACAGACGACGCCAACTGATGGAGGCTAGGATCTCCTTCAGATGCTGCCCTTCGTCGATCTGTCGCAAGCGTTGGTGAACGGCTGATATTGATGTTGAGAGTTGCCTCCTTGAGTGTGTGGATCTCAGCAGGCTTGTTTTGAGGCGAAGCCGAGCTATTTGCTAAAGAAGTCCCGGGATGGTTATACCACCGTGGACCCTCCGACGCTCAAGTTAGACGGTATTTGAGCAGAGTAACGGCTTATTGGGTTAAAATTGCGTTACCTGAGTCGTTTGGGAAAGGGGTTTTTATAGTGTTCGCTTGGAGCGAGCTGGCACGAGATCTTTGCCGGCCGTTACACCCCTGGCGTTATGCCTGCGTGAATGAAGGGATCCCCCGTTAATGACGAGATGTGCTCATTAATAGGGGAATACGGCGGCGTGGAATGCAGGATCTTGGATGGCGGAGATCTCGCTTTTGGAGGGATACGCGGAGCCGTGGCGGAGGCGCTTGGGCTCTACTTCCTTGGTTGCTCGGTAGAACCGGAGCGGCTTAGCTCGGCGGGTGGCTCGGAGACGAGCGGGAGCCGATGAAGATCGGTTCTGTGATAGCTTGGAGGTGAGCAGGAAGGACCGAGGAAGCTCAGCGTGTAGGTGGGCTCGGAGGCGAGCCGATGGTTATTTGTAAGGCGGGCATAGGAATGCTCAGGCATCCATAGGAGGTCGGGATATACCCCGAGACGGAGCCCGGGGAGAGCCTCCAACGCATGGTGCTTGCCCTGTTTGCGTAACCCCCGGGACACGTTTTCAGCCACTTGTCATGATCTGGAGAGTTCCCACTTGTGAGCATCATCAGCTTTACATATGAGTGCATATGTGCTCTCAATATAGATAATATGTTCATTCAAATAGACATAAACTTTATTGGTCGGATGCCCCAATTATAACTTATATTTATATTTATGTTCCTCTCATAGTTTTTTTCAATACAAGACTATTAATCACAGTATCTATATAAATTAATCTTAATATAAATAAATTACAAATCTATCAAAATACCATCTATATATGTCATGTCTCATATCCCCACCCATAAAGAAGTTGCTTAGTTAACCAAGGATTGATGGGTAAGAATATAAAAATAAATTTCCTCGGCTCTGCACTTACAGAGCTGGTATCAGAGCAATCTAGTTTCAAATCCCTATATCAAAAACAAGATTGAAAAACGTTAGATTCTACAAATTAATAATACCTTAAACTTGCAGAGTATTTCAAATAAATGCCCTAAACTTTGAAATACCTACCTTTTGTTGCATGGTGAGCAAGGGTTTGCCAGTGGAGTCCATCAAGGTGCAACGGTCATGAAGGCTCATCAACTTCCCCTTCACCTTGAACACCATGTTGCCATTGACTTCCGTCACCGTGAAGTCGGCACTGGTCAGGCTCATGGTCTTGCTCGTGATCGCCAGGTCGATCAGGTGAGGCATGCAGTACTGCGGGCCCACCATGTACCGCAACCGGCTTCTCCATCACCGGGCCTGCTGGGGTTGCCGGAATATACGCTTCTGCCATTATTCAAATTCTAGCTAAAGTAAAAATATATTTCTTATAAGGCAACTGATGAATGCCGAACTTGTACACAATGGGAGGTATTTACAGTAATGTGTGAAGTCTTAACACATTTACTTCAAAAAAAATAGATTAAAAGAAATAAAATGTGTGAAAGCGTGTGCTAATGCCAAGTCAACAAGAAGAGTCAGTCAAGTACTTGTGTAAATGCGATCAATGACACAAAACCACGTTTGTTTCAATCGGATTTTGCCTGGTCCGTGTTCGGGGTTTGTATGATTAATCTGGATTGACTTCGATAATCATACTGATCTATTATTAGGATATAAAAAATCGGATACTCATATGATTTTCAAGGACCATATAAATCTGTTACATGAAATGCGCCAAAACCAAAACAAGCCATCAATGAATAAATAAATCCAAAGATGTTTGGCAAATCCAAAGAGGGTTTCCATAGGTTGATCGGACAATATATATATATATATATATATATACACACACACACTCCTAACAAGATGAGAAGAAGGGGTTTCCTATTCCTTTTCCTTAAAAAGGAAAAGTAGTATCCTTTTTCTCCTAAATATTCATTCTTATACTTCTTCCTTTCCTTACTTTTCTTTTCTTTTTCTTTTTTATGACTTTTATGTTAGGTCCAACTAATCATTGTGTCTATATGACAAATGAACAAACAAGCACATTTTGACATGTTGTAATCTGTTGGGGTCTTTTATTTTTGTCTTGTGTTTTAACCTAATAGGTTAAAAGTAACAATACAAATTACACAAAATTTGAGTAAGGTTGGGGTTACATGTATTGAATGTGGGAAATGGTTAATTGGATTATGGATATATATTGCTATTTATTTATTTATTTTATCTATTACTGTTTATTTTGAGATTGTAACTGAATTAAATGAAACTTCCTATTTTCTTTTCTACCTTCCTCCGAACTTGTGAGTTTATTTTACCTATTCCTAGGCTTTACAAAAATCTTCCATCCTTTTCGCATATATGGGGTTTATGAGTAATTATCTATAAGGTTTAAATTTTTTAAAAAGCCTATGGGCATAAATGAACTAATAGCTAGAAAAACTAGGAGTGTTAAATTTTTAATAGACACGAATAACGGCCACAAGTTATTTATTTATATTTATATTTATTTAACACGTCCAGTTTATAAGGCAATTTTATTTATATTTATTTATATAAGGACACACTGGTTTTCAACAAAAACGAGTTCATTCAAAAGACTCAAGCAATTCAGAACGTTGTGGCATCTTATATTTTATATCCATATACCTCTCTTGCATTTTTCTCTCAACATGGACTACTCCCAAAATATCTCAAACATAACAGGGTCTAGTTTATTGGCTATTGTTCTCTTTAACTTTATAAACGAGTTTAAATTGGAGCTAAATCGCTGGAGGTAATCAATCCACCATCGTCATGATTGCTATATTCAATAATCAATCTATCATCCTTCTTCCGCCTATTTAGAGTGAAGTGTCACTCGTTTATGGATTAGCACTTAAAGAAGATTCAAAACAGAAAAGAACAAGGGGGGCAAATCTGGCCTATTGACAAAATCAATATTTTACTCTCTCCAATTAGGGGCCACACATTGGTCACTAATTGGCCATAAACCAAAGCAACAAACCCACCCAAATATCTTTCGTCTGCCTCAACAAATAGACAGCTGACATTATCAACCAAAACTTTGATCAAGGATCTTTTGTCCGCGGATAGTAAAAATATGGAATGCTGACATTATCAACCAAAACTTTGATCTAGATGCTGCACAACATATTTTGAAGACGCCGATCAATGCAAGGGCAGCTAGAATCCCAGGCGATGATTCTTCATGTCCGAGATGTCGATCCGCGCCGGAGACCCTTGATCACGTCTTTCTTGGCTGTGACTTTGCCCGAGCAACATGGCTTGGTTTGCCGTTTAGTCTTCGAAGTGATCATGTCGGACCATTCAAAGAACTGGTTTTCTAATGGTTCCACCACCTTGATGATCCAGAATGCAACCGTTTCAAACAAGGAGCTGCTGTTAGTTAGTCTTTATTGAAGGCAAGGTGCCATCTAGCATTTGCTCGGAAGTCAAGCTCTCGTTATCCAGTTGCAAGGAGGCCTTGCGATGCTTCCAGGCATATGGAAATACACATCACAGCACCAGTCCCCCTCATCCTAAGGCTTTGTTAAGATATGTTGAGTCTTCTGGACTTTACCTTTGTATTCTAAACTCCCGCATTATATTCTAGACTCTTCATTGTATTCTAGACTTTTCCATGGACATGTATATATACATGTACATAAACATATTGAGATCAAGATAATGATCTAAGTCTACAAGATAATAAATACTTATCTCCAAAAGTAATATGGTATCAGAGCCATAACCACAAAACCCTAACCCTGATCCCTCATCTTCTTCCTTCAATAGCCACGTGATGAGAATTGATATCGGTGATCTCCCAGATCATGACACGTGGCAAATGTCGTTTCCCAAAGGACCACAAGAAATGGCCTATAGTGGCCAACCAGACCACTCTTATGCTCGTCCTACAAACAGAACCTGGCTCGCCCCCGAGCCCTGCACGACTGACCTCCTCGGCCTCGCAACTCGTCACTGGGCTACCATAGAACCAAGATACCTCGGCTCTCCTGCTCTCCCCGAGCTCTCCCGCCGAGGTCATCTTCCTCGGTCTCCTCGACCAACCAATGACACCGCTCGCAGGCATAACCGCCATCCCGCGAATCTCGCCATGCGCTAGATATCCGCCGGCCGCATCCCATGTTCCGCGCCACCACGATCCTCCATTAACGAGCATGTCTCGTCATTAATGGGAAGTCCCGCTCATCACGCGGGCGTGATGTCGGGATCGTAACTGCCGGCGTGAGTCTCGTGCCTGTCTTTCCTGCCGCCACCGTTATATAAACCCCCTTCCAGATGGTCCAAGTAAGCCATTTCTAATCCACTAAGCCGTTACTCTGCTTTGATTTCCCCACTAACTTGACCGTAGGAGGGTCCTCGGCGGTACAACCATCCCGGGACTTCCTTGTAGGTAGCTCGGCGCCATCAACCTCAAACCCATTGAGATCTACACACATCAGGAGTCAGCCTCCAGATCCAATCACAGCCATCCATCGCTCGCCACCAGCAGATCGATGGGAGACAACATGTGAAGGAGAAAAAGCCCTCTTTCAGCTGGCGCCGTCTATGGGAACAAGGATTTGATTCCACAAAAACAAAAGTTCATCTTTAGATCTCAGCAAAATGGCAAGCGATCATCACGAAGACCCCAGCACCAGCCGCCGCCTCCCCCTCAACGGAGGCGCGGGCGAACGTCCTCCGCCAAATGCCATCAACGCCCTCGCCGGCCGGATGTACCAACTCGCGTCCATCGTGAAGGCGCTCACCCACGTCCAAACGGTGGGGCGAGATCACCCGATCGCCGCAGGAAATCCCGCGTGCCACGACACGGCTGGCCACCGCCTCACCGCTTCCGGCAACCACGGGTTTCCCGGGTCGACGTACCCAATAACCCGGTAGGAACCACTGCGATTGGCTCCGAGGTCTTACGCTGGAGAGTTTCACCCAGAGTCACGTCGCGCCCCGGTCCTTCCCGAGGCGGTGGCGGTCAGCTTGCCTGTTTACAGGAACGAACGGCGCCTTCTTTCTCGACGGGGTCGCGCGCACGAGACCCTCCACGGCAGCTCAGAAACAACCCCACCGGGGGGCGTAAGGAACCTCACCAAAAGGAACAGAGGCTCACCGAAAATCATGGTCATGACAGCAGAGGGTACGCCAAGCACATACGGGACTCAGCACCCCGTGCCAACCGCGGAGGCCGACATCCGTCCGAGGAAGAAGTCAAAGGAAACCAAGCCGATTAATTTTGACGACGGGGACTTGCACGGCATATCCTTGCCACACAACGCCCCCTGGTGATTACGGCTCGGATCCATCAATACGAGGTGCACAGGATCCTGGTCGACTCGGGAAGCTCGGCAGGCATTCTCTTTCACGACTGCTTTCTGCGCATGGGGCTCACCACGGCCGACCTGAGGTCAACCTCCAACGTCCTTTCAGGATTCACCAACCACTCCATCCCGGCGGAAGGGGGTAATCACTCTGCAGTTCAGCGTCGGGGAGGTCGGCCATACACGGACAGTGCCGGCAGAATTCATCGTAGCAAGAATCCCATCAGCCTACAACATCCTCCTCGGCCGCCCCACTCTGAACACCCTCCGGGCCCAGATATCGATCTATCACCTGGCGATGAAGTTCCCTCTCGACCAAGACAGGATAGGTCGGGTCTATGGAGACCAGCGAATTGCGAAAGTTTGCTTCACTGCAACGCCCTCTTCGGAGAGGCCGCTCGACGATGTCGAAGGTGAAGGTGACATCAGGGGTTCTCTGGACACTCGAGACGAGCAAAGAGAGGTCCGAGGAACCCCGGTGGAGCCCCTGACAGAGGTCCCCCTCATAGAAGGGGACGACGAAAAACTCGTTCAAGTCGGTTCGCTGCTGACAAGAACTCAGCGAGACGACCTGGTACGCTTCCTCAGAAACAACTCCAACGTGTTTTCCTGGGTGCCTGCTGACATATCTGGGATCGACCCCAAAATTGTATCTCACAAGCTCGGGGTAGATCCTACGGCCCGACCCGTCAGGCAGAAAGAGCGAAGCTTCACCCCGGTCAAACAGAAGGCTATCGAAGACGAAATAGATCGGCTCCTCGCCGCCGACTTCATTCGGAACGTGCCCTATTCGGAGTGGCTAGCGAACGTGGTCCTGGTCAAGAAATCAAGCGGGAAGTGGCGCATGTGCGTCGACTTCACCGACCTCAACAAGGCCTGTCCCAAAGACATCTATCCCCTACCTCGGATAGATCAGCTCGTCGATAGCTCGGCAGGCTACGAGCTGTTGAGCTTCATCGATGCCTTCTCTGGCTACAATCAGATCCGTATGAATCCGGCAGACGAAGATCTCACCACATTCACAACGGATCGAGGGGTATACTGCTACAAGGTGATGCTCTTCGGCCTCAAGAACGCCGGGTCTACTTACCAACGGTTGGTCAACCGCATGTTCAAGCCACAGATTGGCAGGAACATGGAAGTTTACGTTGACGACATGCTCGTCAAATCAGTCTCATCGGCCGACTACGTCAAGGACCTGGGCGAGGCCTTCGAAGTACTCGGCAGGTTCAAGATGAAGTTGAACCCCGCCAAGTGCGCATTCGGGGTCACCGAGGGAAAGTTCCTCGGTTTCATGGTCACCCACCGTGGGATCGAGGCCAAACCAGAAAAAATTGATGCTATCCTCAACATGACCGCGCCCAAGACCAACGTCGAGATCATGCGATTAACCGGGCGGGTGGCCGCTCTGAGCCATTTCATGTCGAGGTCTGGGGAAAAGTGCCTCCCATTCTTCAAAGCTCTAAGGAAAATTCCGAAGTTCGAGTGGTCGGAAGAGTGCCAGACCGCCTTCGACCAGTTAAAGAGGCACCTTGCGACGCCGCTGCTGCTCACTCGACCAGTTGAAGGAGACGAGTTATCACTGTATCTGGCGGTATCCGACCAGGCGGCAGGCTCAGTGCTTGTCCGGGAGGCCGACGGAGTGCAGAAGCCGGTATACTACGTGAGCCACGTCTTCAAAGATGCAGAAATGAGGCATCCGGACATAGAAAAGATCGTCCTGGCCCTCATAGTGGCCTCGAGGAAGCTACGACACTACTTCCATGCGCACACTATCCTCGCTCTCACCGAGCATCTGCCGAGGGCTATCCTCGCCTCGCCCGAATCCTCGGGCCGCTTAGAAAAGTGGTGGTGGGAGCTATCCCAGTTTGACATAAAATACCGCCCAAGGCAGGCCACCAAGGCAGGCCATCAAGGCACATGCCCTGGTCGATTTCGTCGTCGAGTGCACCATCCCCAGCAAGGAACCAGAGCCCGCTTCGACCCTCGCGGCCCAACAGCCAATCGACTCAGGATCCGACTCGGTCCCTGAGTGGGTCATTTACGTTGATGGGTCCTCAACCGAGGAGGGCTGCGGCGCCGGCCTCATCATCCGGGGCCCGAACGAAGCAGAAATGGAGTACTCTCTAAAGCTCGGATTCAAGGCCTCAAACAACGTGGAGGAGTACGAAGACCTGCTAGCTGGACTGCGCATGGCCTCCGGGCTGGGGCTGAAGACAATTCGAATCCGCGGTGGTTCAGCCCTAGTCGTTAGCCAAGTGACCGACAACTTTGAGGCCCGGGAACCCCTAATGGTGAAGTATCTGGCCGAGGTAAGAATAATTTAGAAGAACTTCGACGAAGTCTAGGTGGAACAAATTCCCAGGCAGCTCAATGCCCAAGACGACGCCCTGAGCAAGCTGGCTTCATCCTACTTGGCCAACAACAAGCGATCTATCCTCTTCTAGACCTTGCCGCGACCAAGCGTTGAAGACGGAGCGACAATACTTCGTGTATATGCGGTGCAGGAAGATGACCAAGACTGGAAGAAGTCCCCTGTGGAATTCTTAAGGGATAGTATGCTCTCGGAAGATTGGGGAGCAGCTCGCCGTCTCCGGGCCAAATCCCGTCACTTCGTCTGGAGCAATGGAAACCTTTACAAGAAATCCTTCACTCAGCCCCTGCTCCGGTGTGTCGACCCCTACGAAGCCGACTACGTCCTCTGTGAAATCCATGAAGGGGTTGGCGGAGTACACCAAGGGGCCCGAACCATGATCCAAAAGGCACTGCTTTAGGGGTATTACTAGCCGACCATTCATGAAGACGCCCAGAACCTCGTCAGGAGATGAAAAAGTTGCCAGCTCCACAGAAGCATACCCTGCCTTCCTGCCACCGAGTTGACCACGTTAACCGCCCCATAGCCGTTCGCCCAGTGGGGGTTAGACATGATAGGCCAGTTCCCAACCGGTACGGGAGGGCACAAATATGTCCTTTTCACGGTAGATTACATCACGAAGTGGATTGAGGTCGTCCCCATTAGGAAACCGGATGCCTCCATGACCATCAAGTTCCTAGAGAACAACCTGATACACCGGTTCGGCATACCGAGGTGTATCTGTAGGGTTCCTAGGCATACCCATGAGGTTCCACAAGTGATCAAACATGGACAATTCAAAAATTTTCTATGTGCCAAGTGACCCTAAGCAAGATCGTAACTAGAGGTATAGGCGAAACTACAACTAGTTAACAACTTAACTAGATAGTGAACGGAAAATACAACCTTTGTAGATCCAGTCCTCCACTTCCTTGGCTCCATGATGATGTCCCTCCGCTGTACCCATCAGAATCCTAGACTCTTTCGGTGGTTTCATCGGAGAAAAAATCGGGCTAGGTCGTCGACTTCGATGCCGAAGATGATCTACGTCGACGCAACTCAAGATCAAGCTCCAACTTCACCAAGTCATGAAACTTGTGAAGAAAACACCCTATACTACTTGGCAAGTGGTAGAGGATGAAGAAATAGGAAGTGGGTTCACTTTAGAATTGGATTTCTCACTCTTTTTCTCAAGTCACCATTGAAGCTAGCTAGATTCTTTCTTCTTGAAGAAGAAGAAGAAGAAGAAAAGAATATGATAAGAATTAAAAATGAATATAGAAAATAAGTGATTCTTATCATATAGCAACCATGGTTAAGTGTAGAGAATAAACTAGGGTTAGGTTTAATGGTTAGGTTAAGGCTAAGAAACAAAATGGTCAAAGCTTCAAAACATCATGAAGTTTCAAGAAAGAAACAAATCTAGCCACCATTTTATTCTTGCCAAAATAAATAAAGAGAATAAAAAAATAAGTAAATCAAAACCCTAACCATTAACATAACCATGGTTTAATCATACACACCCTTGTTTGCATGTATCATCAAACATGATACAAACTAGTGCACAAAACTATATCATATATACAATGTGCACATCAAGTGAGAAAATCCATCTTAAGTGAACAAATACTAGTTAATGTAAAGTAAAATATCAAATATATAATTATACATTAAATCATTAAATCAACACTTGATTTAATGATCCGGTCATATCGCATATGACCGACTAATATCCAATGTATCGACTTATCGAATCAATCCTCGATTCGATAACTAGGTTATATCGCATACAACCATTCAATTCATTCATCGCAAGAATATAATACGGTATCACATACACGCATTATTCTCGGTCCCGCACATATCTCATTTGCGCTCCTATTTCGTTTCGCTTGAGCCAGGAAATCTCTGTGTAGGACTCTAAAGACTCGTCAATACGCCGGCAGCAGGTGATGATCATATCATACACCTACAAGTCGCAAGCGGTCTGCTAAACGTAACGGCCACCCGGGTATTGAGCGATCAGAAGATCGACGAGCAAGCCCGCTCACACTCCTGTGAATCCAACCAGTAACACTTACCGTACAGTCCGGTCTGTTCGTCTGATATGTCGCATATCTCGCCTAGGGGTGGTAAACGTCAGACCCCAATAGCTTGATAAGTCATGCCGACGTGAGGTCCATAACAATCGTGAAACTACTGATAACTCTTACCAGTATATCACTGCAACCCTGGCCAGGGATTTCCTGTTATGGCCAGTCGTGCATAGCGCAACATCAACCCCCAATACCGGGAGAGACGAATCCCCTCCTATCGCTCATTGCCTCCATGTGAATCGGGACTGTACCCAAAAATCACCTGTTTGCACGACTCAGTAGAGCCGTGGTAGGGTGGAAATCAAAGCACAGTGGGAGACACACAAGACTCTATGACGATCTCGGGTCAACAGACTAAGCTGCACCAGTGTCACCAGAGAACTGCCATCTGACGTGAGGTATAATACCATCTGGGAGTTCTCGGCGAGTCCGTTCAGTGTACCCAGTCTCCACTGAGCTCCCGCATACCATCTCTGATGTCAAACACCAATGGATATGGGGTCATCCATCGCCCATCACATGGGTCGAGAAGATATACGCTAGTTTACTCTGGAATATCGATGCCCCGTCTCGATATTCCCACGACTAGGAACATTGAAGGATGTACTCATGGACTACCCAGGACCCACTAGTATGATCTACATCATAGTCCTGGAAGTCGAGTACACATCCTAAGGGCTTTATCAACATGTAACAGAGAGACAGAAAGTATACATGTTAAGATAAAGAGCAACCAGATAGCGTACTATCATGTCGAGTAAGAAAGTTATACCTATAAATGTCCCAGCATCCACTACAATATACATCCAATGTATAGCAATGGCCTCTAGGGCATACATATAACTAACTATCTCCCACTTGCACTAGGGCCATCTGTAGCAGTGGTTGCAGTATCTAATACTCAACCATCCCATAAAAGTCTCTCTTTTGGAAAAAGCCTTTGTGAGTGGATCCGCCGTGTTGTCCTCTGAGTCTACTCTCCTAACCTCGATCACCTAGGAGATCAACTATCTCCATGATCAGGTGATGCTGCCTCAGAATATGTCTGGGTCACTGATGGGACCAGGGTTCCTGGGACAAAGACACACTTCCATTGTCATACAATGGTAGGAACCTAGTTCATATCATGAACCAATATACACCAAAACTGCTTCTTTGGTAGTATTTTTGATAGCGATTTTACCAGCCTTTATCGTCTAGTCTGCCACGGTATCTTGCTTGGAACTCTTCCAACATACCGTCCCTCGACTGAGGGTAAAGACAATACCTGCGACTGACATTCAGTCGTCCTTATCACCCTGAAACCTTTCCAGTGATTCTCCCCAGGATCGATTGATACCATCTTACTACACTTAGTGAGAATCCTAATATCTATTTACATCTATCTTATAGATCCAAAACCCAGGATTTAGGAGGTATCATTTTGATCCTATTTGGAGAATCCTTGTGATAAGAGGAGATTGACCATGCGTAGCATAAGAAACTCTTTTCCTATCAAGAGTATGTTGTCCACGTACAATACGAGGATGACCACCTTATTCTCTACTACCGTTTTGTATTTACAAGGTTCATCTACCATTTTGATGAAGTCAAACTTTTTGACTACCACATCAAAACAGACGTTCTAACTCCGCGATGCCTGCTTTATTTTGTAAAGCAACTTGCACACGTTTCCGCTGCTCCCACTGTTTACAAAGCCCTCTGGCTGTGTACTTATAGACGTTCTCTTCTAAAATATCATTTAGAAAAGCAGTCATGGCACCCAACCACCAGAAATCGTAGTCATGGTATGTAGCAATGGCAAGTAGGATCTGGATGGACTTAAGCATCGTCCCTGGAAAAGGTTTCATCATTATCCACGCTTGGTCGATGACGAAAACCTTTAACAAGTCTAGCTTTGAAAGTCTCAACTTTTCCATCTACACCAAGTAATCTTCTCAAGATATACTTGCTTCTGATGAGGATTTAACCCTTCAGATATAGCAACCAAAGTCCATATTTTGTTGGTGTACATGGATTCCATCTCAGATCGCTAAGCATCCAGCCATTCTTACAGAGTCCCTACTCTCGATGACCTGCTCGAAACTAGTTGGGTCATCATCTCATGATGCAATCCTCTCTCCCACTGTCATCGAGAAACTGAAGTATCTCTCAGGCGGATGAGAAACCCTACCAGATCGGCGGAGAGGCTGAGGTTCGTCGGAGACTATTGAATCCGTTGGTTCTGTCAAATCAGCTGCAGTTTTGTATAGTTGGAACCTTTCCAGTTCTACAGAACTGACCTTGCCTCGATCTTGTCCGGATTTTTCTTTTGACATAGGCCGGACAATCCCAAATCTTAACTTACTTAAGAGATAGGCTCTTCCCATACCATATCTTATATGGAGTGGTAGGCACTGATTTGATTCGAACCCAATTCAATAGGTATGCAGCTTCTCAAGTGCACAACCCCAAAAGGAAATAGGTAACTCAGTAATACTTATTATAGAGACACCATATCATATAGGGTGCTATTGCTCCACCCCGATACACCGTTGTGCTGTGGTGTATTCAGAGGAATAACACTGTGAGAGAATCTCATTTTCCTTTAGAATAGTCCAAGAATTCCATGCACAAGTATTCTCCTCCTTGATCTTATCATGGGACATAATACTTATACCCGGGTTTTTGGTTCTCTACTTCTAACTTATATTCTGTGAATATCTCAAAAGCTTTGGACTTATGTTTCAACAGGAACATATGGCTGAATCTTGAGAGATCATCAGAGAATGTAATGAAGTACAAAGAACCGGTCCAGGCATGTGTAGATAGGGGACCTTACATACATCATCATGTATCAGTCCCAAGAGTTTACTAACTCTTTCTCTGTTTCCAATAAACTGAGCTATGGTCATCTTATCTTTGTGACATGACTGGCAAGTTTCACAAGATGTAAATTCAAACTAATTTAAATATGCATCTATATGTAACTTCAGCTAGTCGGGTCGCATTGATATGACCTAGTTTACAATACCTCAAGAAGGATTCGTTCATATCTGAACTCTTCCTCTTGTATGTGTTCTGTATACGAGGAACTGTAGTTTGATTTAGAATATCAATGCTTTTAGATAACGTGCCTGAACCGATCAACTTTTGATATAGGAAATGTTCAAAACATTATCCAACAATACAAAATTTTATCATTTCTTTACTTGTAAAGAGACTGATATGATTTTGTATTTCAGGTTCGGTATCTAATAACATTCATTCAGAATCAATGTATTGGTAATACAGGGTGACAGTGACCAACAGACTTGGCTGCAACACTTGCCCCATTTTCTGTCTCATGAAACTTATCACCCGTTCTCAGTTTTCTAACTTTTTGTAGCCCTATGTAACAGATTACATATCTGGGATCCTGATCCAGTATCAAATACCCAGGATGCAGAGGATACTGAGAAACAGTTCTTTGTAATGAACACACCCGAAGGAGATGCATCATATGCACTTTCTTCGTTTGGGCGGCATAGGAATTCTGGTATTTCCCTATTTCCTACTCTGTCTTATAACAATTATAAGTTAGAGCGGGATCAACGTTCCCCAGCTCGGTATAACAAGCGGGTTCGGTCAATACATCCATATTATTATCTTGATTAAGGCGTGATATGGTCGCTACCTGGAGAGAGAGAGAAGAAAACACTCTGCGTGCGCTCTTGCAAGATTAGATTGGTTATATATTTTATCTAATCAGGATGGCTCCCACTGTTTTTATCAAATCTTCCTTCAAACCCTAAAAGGAAAGACTAGCCGGGATTAATTACACTCTACAAGTTCGCTAATCTTTCAGCCAGGCCAGTGTCGATACTTTGAGGGAGGTTCCTCGTGCTTTCGCACGGACCTAATTACAGTAAAGCTCGTTTTCCCAGAGGCGTAACCCCGTTGACACCTTTCTAGACACCTACTTGATCGGCTAATTGTTGTTAGTTATATGTATGCCCTAGAGGCCATTACTGTACATAGGATGTATATTGTAGTGGATGCTGGGACGTATATAGGGAAGACTTTCTTGCTCGACATGATAGTATGCTATCTGGTTGAACTTTACATTAACGTGTATACTGATTGTCTCTCTGTTACATGTTGGTGAAGCCCTTAGGATGTGTGCTTGACTACCTGGACTATGATGCGGATCATACTAGTGGGCACATGGTAGTCCATAAGTACATCCTTAAAAGTCCCTAGTCGTGGGTGTATCGAGACGGGGCATCGATATACCAGAGTAGACTAGCGTGTACCTTCTCGACCCATACAGATGGGCGATGGATGATCCCATATCCATCGGTGTTTGACATCAGAGATGATATACGGGTGCTCAGTAGAGACTGGGTACACTGGACGGACTCGCCGAGAACTCCCAGATGGTATTATACCTCACGTCAGATGGCAGTTCTCTGGTGACACTGGTACAGAGTAGTCTGTTGACCCGAGATCGTCATAGAGTCTTGTGTGGTTCCCACTGTGCTTTGATTTCCATCTTACCACGTCCAAGAGGGCGTGCAAAACGGTGGTTTTTGGGTACAGTCCCGAGTCACATGGAGGCAATGAGCGATAGGAGGGGATTCGTCTCTCCCGGTATAGGGGGTTGATGTTGCGCTGTGTTCGATTGGCTATAACAGGAAATCCCTGGCCAGGGTTGCTGAGATTTACTGGTAAGTGTTACCAGTAGTTTCTCGAACAGTTATAGACCTCATATCGACACGACTTATCGAGCTATTGGGGTCTGACGTTTACCACCCCTAGGCGAGATATACGACATATCAGATGATCAGACCGGACTGTACGGTAGTGTTACTGGTTGGATTCACTGGAGTGTGAGCGGGCTTGCTCGTCGATCTTCAGATCGCTCAATACCCGGGTGGCCGTTACGTTTAGCAGACCGCTTGCGGCTTGTGGATGTTTGATATGATCATCATCCGCTGCCGGCGTATTGACGAGTCTTTAGAGTCCTACACAGAGGTTTCCTGGCTCAAGCGAAACGAAATAGGAGCGCATATGAGATATGTACGGGACCGAGAATAATACGTGTATGTGATACCGTATTACATTCTCGCGATGAATGTGTCGTATGGTTATATGCGATATAACCTAGTTATCGAATCGAGGGTTGATTCGATAAGACGATACATTGGATACTAGTCGGTTATATGCGATATGACCGGATCGTTAAATCAAGTGTTGATTTAATGATTTAATGCATAATTATATATTTGATATATTACTTTGCGTTAACTAGTATTGGTTCACTTTAAATGGATTTTCTCACTCGGATTGTACACATTGTATATGTGATATACTTTTGTGCACTTCATTGTATCATGTTTGATGATACATGTTATGCAAGGGTTTTTGTATAAAGATCAAACCATGGTTACATGATTATGGTTAGGGTTTTGTTTTATTCACTTATTTATTTATCCATTTCTTTTGGAAAATAAATGGAAAGGAGAAAAGCATGGTGGCTTAATTTGGAGTTTAGTTGAAACTTCATGAAACTTTGATCAAGTCAACCATTCTTATCTCATCCTTAACCCTAACCATTCCCACTAACCATGATTCATTCTCTACACTTGACTAGAGTTAATATTATGATAAGTATTGTTATTCTTTTCTTTTTTGAATAATCTTATCACAATATTCTTCTTCTTCTTCATCTTCTTTCATGAAGAAAAAGCTTTCTTCATCAATGGTGATTAATGATTAAGAGTGAGAAATCCATTTCTAAAGTCTACCCACTTCCTATTTCTTCATCCTCTACCTCTTGCCAAGTAGTAGAGTGTGTTTACTTCACAAGTTTCATGACTTGGTGAAGTTGTGAGCTTGATCTAGCGATGCCTCGACGTAGATCATCTTCGGCATGGACATCGACGACCTAGCTTGCCCATTCTCCGACGAAGCCGACGCTAGAGCCCGGGAACTCATTAGGACAGCGAGGAGACTTCATTGCGGAGCTATGGAGGTAGAGAACCGGATCTACAAAGGTTGTATTTCCGTATCTCTTAGTTAAGTGTTAACTAGTTTGCTTTTTCGCCTAGTTTTCTAGCAAACGATCCGTAGTCGGGTCTCTCGGCACCTAGAATTTTTGAAAATGGCATGTTCGATGCCTTGTGAGACCTCACTAGAGTGCCTAGGAACCCTACAGTGGTATCAGAGCCTAGCTAGAGCCTTAGGCGAAGTCCAGACGAAGTTTGAAACCCGAACGAACCCGAAATCCCAACTCAAATGTGCTCTCTGTACTTTTTCTAAAAACAGGGATTTTTCAGTATTAAAAATATGTAGAAATATCAGCAGGAAAATATAAGAGTAACTGTGCAATTCGTAACCCTAATTCCATTAAAGCGCCGCGCTTCCGCGGCACGAGCATGGCTCGTGCGGCGGAACCGCGGCCTGTTTGTCGTTTTGTGAGGTGATGTTTGCACAGTAACTTCTATTTAACAGTGCTGGAGTTTCTGGGTATTTTTAAAATTTATTCGAGAGTTGAATTTTCTGGAGTTGATTTGGGGATTCGGTGTTTCGATCGGGGTATCAAATTTTGTCTATGTGGCTTTCCGGATAAATTTTAGAATATGTTAAAAGGTTCGACCGGATATAAATACCCAATTTTTCCCCTGTCGGGAAATTTCCAAGTATTGGATTTTTCCGTAGCTTAACGACGTTCTAAGTAGTGCAAGTAACGCGATGGTCCCTCTAGAAGACAACAAACCTTAACTCGATTATGTGACCGTCTTGAACTGCCCTTTGAACCTTCGGGTTTGGGGCAGTACGGCGTGCCACATTTGAGGCGTTGGCTTGACCCTTCTACGGCTGGACCGTTGGTACTGAGGCACGAACTGAATGTTGTTAGACTTATTTCATGTGTTGATCTGTATCGGGAAAACTTGGGTGTTCAAATGTTCAATCGGAAAGTTTAACATTTTCTAATTATCTGGAATGGGGTACAATAATTGGAATTCACAAAAGTTATGAGATAACGGAATGAATATTATAAACATAGTAGTTTAGTCTCACTTGATCGGTTGCCACGGAATTTTGATGTGATCAAAAGTCCGTCGCAATCACGTAGCGTACGCGGATACTCGCCGGGTAAACTTAATAGACAGCCTCGCTCCATAGCCCCGACCAAGTGACTGTAGGAGAACCCCGTCGCCGAAAGCATCCGTTCGGGTGCTCGCGGTAGCGGTGTTCCGCCTTGGTGCACTTCGTCGACGGTATCGGGGGTGCGGCCGTCTGCTGAAGTTTGCGACGAGTATTCGATCAGACTGTCGGGAATCTTGTTGAATTGCCCGACTAGATATTGAAAAGTGTTTTCGATTTTGAGACTAAAATGCGAGGTTTATAATTGTTAGGCATGCGATGTCTAAGAAATTCATTTGGTCAGGCATGCGATGTCTGAGGTGGTTGCGGATTCCAACTGTTGTAGTTTTACACTTTCTTTTCTGTGACCGTAAGTGTAATATGTGATATCGCCGGTTTCGTTGCTATATGTCAACGACAATTGGGATGCGCATATTTACTTACGTTGATGACATGTGTTGTTATGTGTTGCTGGATATGTTATATTGGATCGTCGTGTTTGAATAGCCGGGGGTTTTTATGTGAGATGAGTGTTTTTCATTTTCATTCATGTAAAAACTTGTATGTAATATTCTTTTATTGGGGCGCTTCCAGGTTGCGGAAGTTGTCACCGTTTGTATATTATTTACTTTTCCGCACTAGGATAGACCCAAGGAGGAGGGCACAAGTAACCGGGTTCTGGAGTCCAGTGGGAGACCAACTCGAGGAGTCGAGTCCGGGTCTCCTAACTCTAGAATTGGTAGGGTTGCTTGCCGCTCTCGTAGGGGTCTAGGGGTGTGGGTTTGGCTATTCATCACGACCGTGGAATCCGTGTTTTATACTGGCTCGTATTGAAAACACGGACGTCCTAGTATATCCAATGTTTCATATGTTTCTTCTGCTGCGATATCTGTGATGTGATCATGTGATGTTCTGTGATAGATACAGTATATAGTATATATGATATATTATATAGACGTTACTTATGTTTTACACCCGCGCTAGCCCTGCCCCGCTCTGCCGTTAGTCACCTAACCTAACGGTGCACGAGGGGACATCGAGGCGAATGCGGATGGCATAAGTGTACGTCGTATTTATCTGTGATGTTTAGGTACTTAAATGATGGGACTTCATTAATGTGATTAATGAAATAAAAGAAACCTAAGATGTTGTAGAATCGAATTTCAAAATAAAAAAGGTAGCTACAGTTCTTGCTTTGCACAGAGGTATATGTGATATATCCTGCACCTTATTCGATAAGGAAAGAACCGAGATCCCTTCACCGGGAGTGACTCCTTTAGCAATGACTGGCAGATGCTACACACTTGGTTTGTCTTTTGATTGCTTTTAAGAGTTTTTGCTTTGCACAGCGATATATATGATATATCCCGCACCTCATTCGACGAGGAAAGGACCGACGATCCCTTCACCGGGAGTGACTCCTTTAGCAAAACTATAAAAGCCTCAAAAACACTCCATTTCAAAATCATTTGATTCTACAACGATATCAAGTTCATTACGCAATAGGTTTTCAGAAAAACCTGTCGTAGCCCTCCGTCATTTCAGATATGTACTGGTTAGTATTCGTGCTGCGTTTGTTGACCTCTGTCAAGGCGTAGTGTGCGGTAGCCGATTAGTGCTTATCTGCATAAGCATATGATGTGATTGATTTAGGGTAGTCGTGCGACCTTGTTGACCTCTGTCAAGGGTCGTGCGGGTGGGTTTACTTCAATCAGGAAATGACGGGTTGAACTTGACTAGCAGCCTATGGTTTGTTGACCTCTGTCAAGGTCATAGGACGCTAGGGGCAAAATATTATCGGGAATTTCAAGTGTTGAAATTTGCAATGAGATTGCATACCTTCTATGAGATAGTTGGATCCCGATACCCGCTGCGAGTAAGAGTTACTCCTGGGAGAGTTTTATACATTACAATTAGCCGATCAAGTAGGTGTCTAGAAAGGTGTTAACGAGGTTACGCCTCTGGGAAAATGAGGTTTACATTAATTAGGTTCGTGCGAAAGCACGGGGGACCTCCCTCAAAGTACCGACACTGGCCTGGCTGAAAGATTGGCGAACTTGTAGTGTGTAATTAATCCCGGCTAGTCTTTCCTTTTAGAGTTTGAAGGAAGATTTGATAAAAAGCAGTGGGAGCCATCCTGATTAGATAAAATAATAACCAATCTATTCTTGCAAGAGCGCACGCTGAGTGTTTTCTTCTCTCTCTCTCCAGGTAGCGACCATATCACGCCTTAATCAAGATAATAATACGGAAAATTGACCGAACCCGCTTGTTATACTGAGCTGGGGAACGTTGGTCCCGCTCCAACTTATAATTGTTATAAAACAAAGCAGGAAATTGGGGATTACCAGAATTCCCGTGCCGCCCAAACGAAGAGAGTGCATGCTGATGCATCATCTTCGGGTGTGTTCATTATACAAAACTGTTTCTCAGTATCCTTTACGTCCTGGGTATGTGATACCAGATCAGGATCCCAGATATGTAATCTGTTACATAGGGCTACAGATAGGTAGAGAACTGAGAACGGGTGATAAGTTTCATGAGGAAGAAAACGGGGCAAGTGTTGCAGCCAAGTCTGTTGGTCACTGTCACCCTGTATTACCAATACATTGATTCTGA
This sequence comes from Agapanthus africanus, assembly GCA_030015575.1. Lineage (NCBI taxonomy): Eukaryota > Viridiplantae > Streptophyta > Magnoliopsida > Asparagales > Amaryllidaceae > Agapanthus > Agapanthus africanus. The sequence continues at coordinate 334,862,051 of JASDDO010000029.1, read as the reverse complement.
ACGAATGTTATTAGATACCGAACCTGATATACCAAATCATATCACTCTCTTTGTTATTAAAGAAAGGATATAATTTTGTATTGTTGGATAATGTTTTGAACATTTCCTATATCAAAAGTTGATCGGTTCAGGCACGTTATCTAAAAGCATTGACGTTCTAAATCAAACTACAGTTCTTTAGTATACAGAACACACTCAAGAGGAAGAGTTCAGAAATGAACGAATCCTTCTTAAGGTATTGTAGACTAGGTCAGATCAATGCGACCCGACTGGCTGAAGTTACATTTAGATGTATATTTAAATCAGTTTGAATTTACATCTTACGAAACTCGCCAGTCATGTCACAAAGATAAGATGACCACAGCTCTGTTTATTGGAAACAGAGAAAGAGTTAGTGAACTCTTGGGATGATACATGTTGATGTATGTAGGTCCCCAGTCTACACATGCCAGGACTGGTTCTTTATACTTCATTATATTCTCTGATAATCTCTCAAGATTCAGTCGTATGTTCCTGTTGAAACATAAGTCCGAAGCTTTTGAGGTATTCACAAAATATAAGTTGGAAGTAGAGAACCAAAATACGGGTATAAGTATTATGTCCTATGATGAGATCAGGGAGGAGAATACTTGTGCATGGAATTCCTGGACTATTCTAAAGGAGAATGAGATTCTCTCTCAGCATTACTCCTCTGTATACACCATAGCACGATGGTATATCGGGGCGGAGCAGATACACCCTATTTGATATGGTGTGCTCTATGATGAGTACTACTGAGTTACCTATTTCTTTTTGGGAGTTATGCACTTGAGAAGATGCATACCTATTGAATAGGGTTCAAATCAAATCAGTTGCCTACCGCTTCATATGTGATATGGAAAGGGAAGAGCCCATATCTTAAGTTGGTTAAGATTTGGGGTTGTCCGGGCTATGTCTAAAAGCAAAATCCGGACAAGCTCGAGGCAAGGACTGTTATGTAAAACTGGAAATGTTCCAGCTATACAAACTGCAGCTGATGATTTGAGAGAACCAAAGGATTCAATAGTTACCAATGAACCTCAGCCTCTCCGCCGATCTAGTAGGGTTCCTCACCCACCTGAGAGATACTTCGTTTTCTCTATGACAGTGGGAGCGAGGATTGCATCATGAGATGATGACCAAACTAGCTTCGAGCAGGCCATCGAGAGTAAGACTCTGTAAGAATGGCTGGATGTTTAGCGATCTGAGATGGAATCCTTATACACCAACAAAGTATGGACTTTGGTTGCTATATCTGAAGGGTTAAATCCCCATCAGGAGCAAGTATATCTTGAGAAGATTACTTGGTGTAGATGGAAAAGTTGAGACTTTCAAAGCTAGACTTGTTAAAGGTTTGCATAATTGACCAGATATGGATCATAATGAAACCTTTTTCTAAGGATCTATGCTTAAGTCCATCCAGATCCTACTTGTCACAGCTACATACCATGACTACGATATCTGGTGGTTGGGTGTCATGACTGCTTTTCTAAATGATGTTTTAGAAGAGTGCGTCTATAAGTACACAGCCAGAGGGCTTCGTAGACAGTGGGAGCAGCGGAAACGTGTGCAAGATGCTTTATAGGATAAAGCAGGCATCGCGGAGTTGGACCATCTGTTTTGATGAGGTAGTCAAAGAAGTTGACATCATCAAAATGGTAGATGAACCTTGTATAAACAAAAAGGTAGTAGGGAGTATGGTGGTGATCCTCGTAGAGTACGTGGATGACATACTCTTGATAAGAAAGGAGTTTCTTATGCTACGCTCGATCAATCTCCGTTTATCACAAAGATTCTCCATATAGGATCAAAATGATACCTCCTAAATCCTGAGTTTTGGATCTATGAGATAGATCTAAATGCATGTTAGGATACTCACTAGTTGTAGTGAGATGGTATCAACCGATCCTGGGGAGAATCACTAGAAGGGTTCCAGGGTGATAAAAACGACTGAATGTCAGTCACATGCATTGTCTTTACCCTCAGTGGAGGGACGGTATGTTGGAAGAGTTCCAAGCTAGATACCGTGACATACTAGACGATAAAGGCTGGATACATCGCTACTTAAGATGCTACCAAAGAGGCTGTTTGGGTGTATATTGGTTCATGAGATGAACTATGTTCCTCCCATTGTGTGACAATGGAGTTGTGGCTTATGCCAAGGAACGCCGGTCCCATCAGTGATCCAGACATATTCTAAGGCAGTATCACTTGATCATGGAGATGGTTGATCTCCAGGGTGATCGAGGTTTGGAGAGTAGAATCAGAGGACAACACAGCGGATCCACTCACAAAGGCCTGTTCCCAGAGAGAGACTTTTATGGGATGGTTGAGTATGAGATACTGCAACCACTGCTATCAGATGGCCCTAGTGCAAGTGGGAGATTGTTAGTTATATGTATGCCCTAGAGGCCATTACTGTACATAGGATGTATATTGTAGTGGATGCTGGGACGTATATAGGGAAGACTTTCTTGCTCGACATGATAGTATGCTATCTGGTTGAACTTTACCTTAACGTGTATACTGATTGTCTCTCTGTTACATGTTGGTGAAGCCCTTAGGATGTGTGCTTGACTACCTGGACTATGATGCGGATCATACTAGTGGGGACATGGTAGTCCATAAGTACATCCTTAAAAGTCCCTAGTCGTGGGTGTATCGAGACGGGGCATCAATATACCAGAGTAGACTAGCGTGTACCTTCTCGACCCATACAGATGGGCGATGGATGATCCCATATCCATCGGTGTTTGAAATCAGAGATGATATACGGGTGCTCAGTAGAGACTGGGTACACTGGACGGACTCGCCGAGAACTCCCAGATGGTATTATACCTCACGTCAGATGGCAGTTCTCTGGTGACACTGGTACAGAGTAGTCTGTTGACCCGAGATCGTCATAGAGTCTTGTGTGGTTCCCACTGTTCTTTGATTTCCATCTTACCACGTCTAAGAGGGCGTGCAAAACGGTGGTTTTTGGGTACAGTCCCGAGTCACATGGAGGCAATGAGCGATAGGAGGGGATTCGTCTCTCCCGGTATAGGGGGTTGATGTTGCGCTGTGTTCGATTGGCTATAACAGGAAATCCCTGGCCAGGGTTGCTGAGATTTACTGGTAAGTGTTACCAGTAGTTTCTCGAACAGTTATAGACCTCATATCGACACGACTTATCGAGCTATTGGGGTCTGACGTTTACCACCCCTAGGCGAGATATGCGACATATCAGACGATCAGACCGGACTGTACGGTAGTGTTACTGGTTGGATTCACTGGAGTGTGAGCGGGCTTGCTCGTCGATCTTCAGATCGCTCAATACCCGGGTGGCCGTTACGTTTAGCAGACCGCTTGCGGCTTGTGGATGTTTGATATGATCATCATCCGCTGCCGGCGTATTGACGAGTCTTTAGAGTCCTACACAGAGGTTTCCTGGCTCAAGCGAAACGAAATAGGAGCGCATATGAGATATGTGCGGGACCGAGAATAATACGTGTATGTGATACCGTATTACATTCTCGCGATGAATGTGTCGTATGGTTATATGCGATATAACCTAGTTATCGAATCGAGGGTTGATTCGATAAGACGATACATTGGATACTAGTCGGTTATATGCGATATGACCGGATCGTTAAATCAAGTGTTGATTTAATGATTTAATGCATAATTATATATTTGATATATTACTTTGCGTTAACTAGTATTGGTTCACTTTAAATGGATTTTCTCACTCAGATTGTACACATTGTATATGTAATAGACTTTTGTGCACTTCATTGTATCATGTTTGATGATACATGTTATGCTAGGGTTTTTGTGTAAAGATCAAACCATGGTTACATGATTATGGTTAGGGTTTTGTTTTATTCACTTATTTATTTATCCATTTCTTTTGGAAAATAAATGGAAAGGAGAAAAGAATGGTGGCTTAATTTGGAGTTTAGTTGAACCTTCATGAAACTTTGGTCAAGTCAACCATTCTTATCTCATCCTTAACCCTAACCATTCCCACTAACCATGATTCATTCTCTACACTTGACTAGAGTTAATATTATGATAAGTATTGTTATTCTTTTCTTTTTTGAATAATCTTATCACAATATTCTTCTTCTTCTTCATCTTCTTTCATGAAGAAAAAGCTTTCTTCATCAATGGTGATTGATGATTAAGAGTGAGAAATCCATTTCTAAAGTCTACCCACTTCCTATTTCTTCATCCTCTACCTCTTGCCAAGTAGTAAAGTGTGTTTACTTCACAAGTTTCATGACTTGGTGAAGTTGTGAGCTTGATCTAGCGATGCCTCGACGTAGATCATCTTCGGCATGGACATCGACGACCTAGCTTGTCCATTCTCCGACGAAGCCGACGCTAGAGCCCGGGAACTCATTAGGACAGCGAGGAGACTTCATTGCGAAGCTATGGAGGTGGAGAACCGGATCTACAAAGGTTGTATTTCCGTATCTCTTAGTTAAGTGTTAACTAGTTTGCTTTTTCGCCTAGTTTTCTAGCAAACGATCCGTAGTCGGGTCTCTCGGCACCTAGAATTTTTGAAAATGGCATGTTCGATGCCTTGTGAGACCTCACTAGAGTGCTTAGGAACCCTACAATTGTAAAGTGCAAAACTCTCCCAGGAGTAACAATTACTCGCAGTGGGTATCGGGATCCAACTATCATATAGAAGGTATGCAATCTCATTGCAAATTTCAACACTTGAAACCCCCGATAAAGGTTTTTACCCCTAGCACCTATGACCTTAACTATGGTCAACAAATCATAAGCACTAGTCAAGTTCTACCCGTCATTTCATGATTAATTAGACCCACCCATATGACCCTTAACTAAGGTCAACAAAATCACGCGACTGTCCTAACTAATCGCATCATATGCGGTGTAGGAAGACATCACATAGCTACCGTACACTGTGCCTTGACTATGGTCAACAAACACAGCACGAATACTAAGTACTCTATTTCCTAAAATGACGGAGGGTTGCGAATGGTTTTTGAGAAAACCTTTAACGCTTTGAACTTGATCTCGTTGCAGAATCAAATGGTTTTTAAATGGAGTGTTTTTGAGGCTTTTCTAGTTTTGCTAAAGGGGTCACTCCCGGTGAAGGGATTGTCGGCCCTTTCCTCGTCGAATGAGGTGCGGGATATATCATATATATCACTGTGCAAAGCAGAAACTATAGAAGCAATCAAAAGACAAACCGAGTGTGTAGCATCTGCCAGTTATTGCTAAAGGAGTCACTCCCGGTGAAGGGATCTCGGTCCTTTCCTCATCGAATAAGGCGCAGGATGTTCTACAAGGAACACCGCGATGCAAAGCAAGAACTGTAGCTACCTGTTTTATTTTGAAATTCGATTCCACAACATCTTTTAGGTTTATTTTCTTTCATTAATCTCATTAATGAATATCCCATCATTTAAGTCCACCTAAACATTACAGATAAATATAACGTACGCTTATGCCATCCGCATTCGCCTCGATGTCCCGTCTGCACCGTTAGGTTAGGTAACTAATTCCAGAGCGAGGCAGGGCTAGCACAGGTGTAAAACATAAGTAACGTCTATATAATATATCATATATACTATATATAATATCAATCTGAACAAATCACATGATCACATCACAGATAACGCAGCAGAAAATATCATATGAAATATTGGATATACTAGGACGTCCGTGTTTTTAATACGAGCCAGTATAAAACACGGATTCCACAGTCGTGATGAATAGCCAATCCCACACCCCTAGACCCCTACGGGAGCGGCAAGCAACCCTACCAATTCTAGCGTTAGGAGACCCGGACTCGACTCCTCGAGATGGTCTCCCACTGGACCCTAGAACCCGGTTACTTGTGCTCCCCTCCTTGGGTCTATCCTAATGCGGAAAAGTAAATAATATACAAATGGTGACATCATCCGCAACTTGGAAGTGCCCCAATAAAAGAATATTACATACAAGTTTTTACTTGAATGAAAATGAAAAACACTCATCTCACATAAAAAAAACCCGGCTATTCAAACACGACGATCCAATATAACATATCCAGCAACACATAACATCACATGTCATCAACGTAAGTAAATATGCGCATTCCAATTGTCGTTGACATATAGCAACGAAACCGACGATATCACATATTACACTTATGGTCACAGAAAAGAAAGTGTAAAACTATAATAGTTGGAATCCGCAACCTCTTTAGACATCGCATGCCTAACCAAATGAATTTATTAGACATCGCATGCCTAACAGTTATAAACCCCGCATTTTAGTCTCATTATCGAAAACTCTTTTCAATCTCAAGTCGGGCAATTCAACAAGATTCCCGACATCCTGATTGAATGCTCGTCGCAAACTTCAGTAGGCGGCCGCACCCCCGACGCCGTCGACGAAGTGCACCAAGACGGAACACCGCTGCCGCGAGCACCCGAACGGATGCTTTCGACGACGGGGTTCTCCTACAGTCACTTGGTCGGGGCTATGGGGTGAGGCTGTCTATTAAGTTTACCCAGCGAGTATCCGCGTACGCTACGTGATTGCGACGGACTTTTGATCACATCAAAATTCCGTGGCAATTGATCAAGTGAGACTAAACTTCTATGTTTATAACATTCATTCAGTTATCTCATAACTACTTGTGGATTCCAAATATTGTATCACATTCCGGATAAATAGAAAATGTTAAACTTTCCGATCGAACAATCGAACACCCAAGTTTTCCCGAAACTGCTCAACACATGAAATAAGTTTAAAAATATTCACTTCGTGCCTCAGTACCAACGGTCCAGCCGTAGAAGGGTCAAGCCAACGCCTCACATGTGGCACGCCGTACTGCCTCAAACCCGAAGGTTCAAAGGGCAATTCAAGACGGTCACATAATCGAGTTAAGGTTTGTTGTCTTCTAGAGGGTCCATCGCGTTACTTGCACTACTTAGAACGTTATTAAACTACGGAAAGATTCAACACTTGGAAATTTCCCGACAGGGGAAAAAGTGGGTATTTATATCCGGTCGAACTTTTTAACATATTCTAAAATTATCCGGAAAAACACATAGACAAAGTTTGCTAATCCGATCGAATCTACGAACTCCCAATACAACCCAGAAAACTCAACTCTTGAGTAGAAGTTAAAAATTCTCAGAAAATACAGCACAACAATATAGGAATTACTGTGCAAATTAAAATGAATGATGCTTCCGTACGGCCGCGGAACCGCCGCACGAGCCATGCTCGTTCCGCGGAACCGCGGCGGTTTGATCGATTTAGCCGCTCGAATTTCACAGTAACTCCTAAAAACGCCTGCTGATTTTTCTGCATATTTTTAATTCGTAAAAATCCCCGATTTCAAAAAATGTACAGAGAGCAATTTTGCATTAAGGTTTCGGTTCGATCGGAGTTCTAACTCCGTCTACGCATCGTCTAAGGCTCTAGCTAGGCTCTGATACCACTGTAGGGTTCCTAGGCACACCCATGAGGTTCCACAAGTAATCAAATATGGCCAATTCAAAAAATTTCTATGTGCCAAGTGACCCTAAGTAAGATCGTAACTAGAGGTATAGGCGAAACTACAACTAATTAACAACTTAACTAGATAGTGGACGGAGAATACAACCTTTGTAGATCCGGTCCTCCACTTCCTTGGCTCCGTGATGACGTCCCTCCGCTGTACCCATCGGAATCCTAGACTCTTGCGGTGGTTTCATCGGAGAAAAGATCGGGCTAGGTCGTCGACTTCGATGCCGAAGATGATCTACGTCGAGGCAACTCAAGATCAAGCTCCAACTTCACCAAGTCATGAAACTTGTGAAGAAAACACCCTATACTACTTGGGAAGTGTTAGAGGATGAAGAAATAGGAAGTGGGTTCACTTTAGAATTGGATTTCTCACTCTTTTTCTCAAGTTATCATTGAAGCTAGCTAGCTTCTTTCTTCTTGAAGAAGAAGAAGAAGAAGAAGAAAAGAATATGATAAGAATTAAAAATGAATATAGAAAATAAGTGATTCTTATCATATAGCAACCATGGTTAAGTGTAGAGAATAAACTAGGGTTAGGTTTAATGGTTAGGTTAAGGCTAAGAAACAAAATGGTCAAAGCTTCAAAACTTCATGAAGTTTCAAGAAAGAAACAAAGCTAGCCACCATTTTATTCTTGCCAAAATAAATAAAGAGAATAAATAAATAAGTAAATCAGAACCCTAACTATTAACTTAACCATGGTTTAATCATACACACCCTTGTTTGCATGTATCATCAAACATGATACAAACTAGTGCACAAAACTATATCATATATACAATGTGCACATCAAGTGAGAAAATCCATCTTAAGTGAACAAATACTAGTTAATGTAAAGTAAAATATCAAATATATAATTATACATTAAATCATTAAATCAACACTTGATTTAACGATCCGGTCATATCGCATATGACCGACTAATATCCAATGTATCGACTTATCGAATCAATCCTCGATTCGATAACTAGGTTATATCGCATACAACCATTCAATATATTCATCGCGAGAATAGAATACGGTATCACATACACGCATTATTCTCGGTCCCGCACATATCTTATTTGCGCTCCTATTTCGTTTCGCTTGAGCCAGGAAACCTCTGTGTAGGACTCTAAAGACTCGTCAATACGCCGGCAGCAGGTGATGATCATATCAAACACCCACAAGTCGCAAGCGGTCTGCTAAACGTAACGGCCACCCGGGTATTGAGCGATCAGAAGATCGACGAGCAAGCCCGCTCACACTCCTGTGAATCCAACCAGTAACACTTACCGTACAGTCCGGTCTGTTCGTCTGATATGTCGCATATCTCGTCTAGGGGTGGTAAACGTCAGACCCCAATAGCTTGATAAGTCATGCCGACGTGAGGTCCATAACAATCGTGAAACTACTGATAACTCTTACCAGTATATCACTGCAACCCTGGCCAGGGATTTCCTGTTATGGCCAGTCGTGCATAGCGCAACATCAACCCCCAATACCGGGAGAGACGAATCCCCTCATATCGCTCATTCCCTCCATGTGAATCGGGAATGTACCCAAAAACCACCTGTTTGCATGACTCAGTAGAGCCGTGGTAGGGTGGAAATCAAAGCACAGTGGGAGACACACAAGACTCTATGACGATCTCGGGTCAACAGACTAAGCTGCACCAGTGTCACCGGAGAACTGCCATCTGACGTGAGGTATAATACCATCTGGGAGTTCTCGGCGAGTCCGTTCAGTGTATCCAGTCTCCACTGAGCACCCGCATACCATCTCTGATGTCAAACACCAATGGATATGGGATCATCCATCGCCCATCACATGGGTCGAGAAGATATACGCTAGTCTACTCTGGAATATCAATGCCCCGTCTCGATATTCCCACGACTAGGAACATTGAAGGATGTACTCATGGACTACCCAGGACCCACTAGTATGATCTACATCATAGTCGTGGAAGTCGAGTACACATCCTAAGGGCTTTATCAACATGTAACAGAGAGACAGAAAGTATACATGTTAAGATAAAGAGCAACCAGATAGCGTACTATCATGTCGAGCAAGAAAATCATACCTATATATGTCCCAGCATCCACTACAATATACATCCAATGTACAGTAATGGCCTCTAGGGCATACATATAACTAACAGTATCATCACCGACCACGGGACGAACTTTGAAAAAGAGAAAGTGAAGGATTTCTACAATGAATATCATATCCTCATGAAGTTCGCCGCGGTCGCACATCCCCAATGCAACGGGAAGGCCGAAGTCGCTAACAGGGATGTCCTCCAGGGTCTCCGAACCCGCTTGGAGGGACGCCAAGGCAGTTGGGTCGAGAAATTTCCGCGGGTCTTGTGGGCCCTGCGCACGTCAAAGAAGACCCCCATCGGGGAAACCCCTTTCAGCCTCTGTTACGGGACCGAGGTGATGGTCCCGGCTAAGATCGTGCTACCCAGTCACCGGTCAAACATTTCGACGACGAAGCAAACACCACGGCACTACGGACCAACCTGGACGTCTTGTTGGTGAGGCGAGACCGGGATCAGATCAGAGCCGCCTCCTATCAACAGCAAACTGCCCGATACTACAACGTGAGGGTCAAGCGTTGCTCCTTCAGGGCCGAGGATCTAGTCCTACGATGGAACGAATTCACCGAGCAAGGCAGGCTGCATAAGTTCTCCCCGAAATGGGACGGTCCCTTCCTCGTCTCCGAGGTGCTCTCCAGTGGGGCCTACCGCTTACAAGACGTGGACGGGCGCAAGTTTCCACGGCCTTACTGTAAGTGCACGGCGGCGCCCCGGCCGTCAATCCGACGGCCAAATGCGGAAGCGGTGATAAACTTTAATTTTTACTGAACTGGCAAACCGCCGCGCACTAACACCCGGATCGAACCATTAATTAGTCCTAGCTATCTACAAGAAAGGGAATAGAGATATACCGACGATCCAAGTCCTCCGGTCTTCTCGTCATCGTCCCGATCACCTGCGGAATGTCCCGTCTCCTCCTCGTCGCCGGAAGTGCACCACATCGCCTACTTCTTTTACGGGCTCCCACCTCAATGCCGAGGCAACTCGGGCACGAAGCCGGCTACTCGACGTGCCTAAGATTCGCTGTAGAATATGTAGTCCTCAAGTCTCACTTTGGGGTTGTGGAATTGCCATTTGGTGGAGGAATGATACTTGGAGCTTTTTGGATTGAACTTTTGGGATTTTTGCAACATGAAATGAGCCAAACATCCCCACCAAAAATTTGGGACAGCCCCACAATGCTTGGGCCGGCCATGAGAGGTGAGGGAAGGGAAAGAATGAGAGAGCCATCCAAAAAGGAGAGAGTGGGAAGACTATCATGCCAAAAAAAAAATCATGAAAAAAATATGGTCACAATCACACCCACTCTCAACAACTCACCAACAACCATGATAGCACCAAATCCAACACTCCAACAAGCTAATGATCACTTCCAAAAGTCATGCCATCATGAAGATAGAAGTCAAGGTCAAAAGAATGGTGCACCATCATGATACAAGGAAACATGCAAAGACCCCCTTCCACAAAAGCTTATTTGCAACAATGCAAATAAGCCCTCCTCCACCAATATTCGGCCAATGAACGGAACAATGGAAATCGGCCGAAACGGAAAGCAAACTGGCAACTCCAGAAAACTGGTCCCGTAATAAATTACAGGAAAACCCCGATACTGTGCATACACACCCGCATCTGTATTTCGACCGAAATACAAATGCAATGAGACAAAATCTACACTGTACTATACTAGGATCCGGCTTATACCAAAGCCGGCTAGTAATATCCGTTCGATCCTGATCCGTGCAATACCGCACGTATCTGATCGAACCCTGCCATATATCCATACGGCCCATAGTACAAACTGTCCGATCCTGATCCGTGCAATACCGCACGTATCTGATCGAACCTTGCCATATCTCCATACGGCCTCTACAACCTTTCGCCCGAAAGCTGAGTAACAGAATGTGGGGGACTCTAAAGACTCGTCAACACCTTGGTTGTGGATTTAACCACTAGCACGTTAGAGGTATAAGCCAATACATAACGGGCTACCAGGTATTGACCAAAAGGGACGTCTGTGAGCGAACTTAGCCTGACTCCCTACTGAGCCTGTCAGTGACAATATCCGTACAGTCCGGTCCGTTCGTCTATGAGCATCGCATGGCGGGCCTAGGGGGTTGGTAAAAGTCAGACCCCCAAAAGCGGTACAAGTCGTGTCGGAGTGTAGCCCAGAACACCTTGAGATACTACTGGAATACCTACCAGTAAATCTCCTTGCCTCGGCCGAGGGCTTCGTGTAATGGCTCTCCTAGACACAGCACGACCTCACCCCCAATACCGGGAGAGACGAACCCCTGAAGATGCGCTCACTGCCTCCATGTGGCTCGGGACTGTACCCAACTAAAACCTGTTTGCACGACTCCTTTGAGCCGTGGTAGGGTAGTAATCAAAGTACAGTGGGAACTCACACGAGACAAATGACGATCCCCAGGTCGATGAACTAACCTGCACACATGTCACCAGGGAACTGCCATCTGACGTCTGGTATATGACCAACTAGCATGTTCCCGGCGAGTCCTATCCGGTGTACTCATAACCCAATGAGCACCTGTATACATCTTAGGTGATCCAACTGACACCAGTGGCTTGTGAGACCGGCCACTGCCCCTCGTCGGGGTCTCGACTGTATACACTAGTCTACTCTGGAGTATCGATGCCCTGTCTCGAAACTCACACGACTAGGGACCATTTAAGGATATGCTTATAGACCCCCAGCTCCCACTTATATGATCGCCCTCATACTGCTGGTGGTTAAGCAAGAATCCTAGGGGCTCTACCAACGTGTAATAGCGACTTGTCAGGTCACCTGAAGCAGTACACGATGATAAAGGTAAACCAGATAGCATACTATCATCTCGAGTAAGACTGTCCTACCGGGATAGGTCCTCCATCAATCATTGCAATCACGTACCTGTGACCTAATAATTGACTCTGAGGGCACTATCTCCAACAATCTCCCACTTGCACTCAAGGCTAATTATTGCGATGTCGCATACTCACAGCCCGTGTGATACCGAACACCCAACTCCTCTACTAGTCAGTCTCACAAAGCTCGTTTGCGAAACTATTGCGTTCGAGAAATAGCCTCAGTGAGTGGATCCGCCTTGATGTTTCTTTCTATGTCTCTCTATATCTCAAGTTCGCGGAGAAAGCCATCTCCCGAAATGAGCAATACCTGTCTTAGAATGTGTCTGGATGTCTGATGGGACCTAGCTCATAAATGAACACCAAATCCAAACTTCTTAGACTGTATCGACAACTGAACTTAATCAGTGTCCCGCGCCATGCCTCCCTCAGTATTGCCTTGGATCACCTGTCCAAAATACTGCCCTTCGTCAGAAGGAAAAACTATAGCTCTGACAACCTCCTTGTCGTCCGGGTCACCTTGGAAACCTGGAATGATAACTGTCTCCCGAATGAGGCTGTCGTTATCATATCCCTAGAACATCCACTTATGTTCTAAAACTGCTTCCGACTGTTTCTCCAGGATTGGATCAATATCAACTTATTGCATCTAGTGCAAGAACAATATCTGGTGTGGCACTTGACATCTCATGATTGACTCAATTGCCTGAGCAAGTGATCTGCCAATCATGCACATCCCTCTCCCCTTTAGTCTGTAAGACACCTTTAGAGAGGGTGACTCCATCACCTGCAGGTACACAACCGTGCCAGGAGTCGTCCATCCTAAATACTCTTAGAATGTTGTCAAGTACCCTGATTGGGAAACCACCCAAATCTAGATCTAAAACCATAGATCTAGTAACCAGTATGTCTGATGTAAAATCCATTTCCTTTGTGGAGAAACCACTGTGTGACGACCAAAGTGTAACCGATTGTAGTATAGGAGTTTCCTTTCCTACTCTGTGTATGTCATCCAAATACCATGACATCACACCCTAGTACCTTCTCAACAGATCCATCCCCTATTCTGATGAAGTCAAACCCATGACTGTCACGTCAGAAATAGATGATCTATCTCCGCTACTGGTGCTTCAGTTTATAAATAGACATAAGCTACCTGTCCACCAATGCTTCCGCTGCTCCCACTGACTACGACAACCCTCTGGCAGAGTCATATAGACGTACACTTCTAAAGCAAGTTTAGAACGACGCTATACTCATCCTCCTGCCGGGTCTCACAGTCTGGAACAACAGCAATGGTAAGTGTGGGTAAACAAGAACTTCCCTGTCACCGTCCTTGAGGCTACCGTAGTACCTATCGGGTGCCTGAAGTTACCCACCTTATCTGCGGAGTGGCCAATGGAATGTCAAACCAGATTGAATCTTTAGGTTCCTTATCAAATCTTCAGTAATCGTTTGTGGTTCTGGAATCACTTCCAGTTCTACCATACTCCCACTACTGTTTTCTGAAAAAATCCATTTTTATTAAAACTGTGGCGAGTCTAGAACAATATTGCTATTGTTCATCCAGATGGTAGAAAGTCAACCCGCGTCATAGCCTGGGTCAACCCACAAACAGCCATTACAGAAACGTGCCTTGAGTTGTCCAGTGTCTGGTTTTAAGCATAAGCCGGACAACTCCCCGTACCTTAACATCGTTAAGATATGAACTGTTCTATATCCCATATAGGACCAGAGGCACTGATTTAATTGAACCAGATTCAAATCATGCAACTGTCTCCAGTGCATGTCAACTAAATGGAAGGAGGCCGATCAGCGTTACTCAACTTAGGAATGCTTCCAATTATGAGTAACCTGAAAAAGAAGCAAGTTCTCTTAGTCATTACTATCAACTTAATACCATACACAAGTATCTACATCTTCGATCTCTTTGAAGAATCCCGATACTTGCTATACCTGGTTCTCTACTCTATTCAAATACCTATAACTTCTCAAAATTCGGACCCTGTGTTTCCTACGAAACACCTGTCTAAAAACTAGAGAAGTCATAAGTAAACCGAATATAGTACGAGGACCAACCCCTCTGTCCTGATGGACCCTGGACAATATACAATACTCTGTATAAGTCCCTTGAGTCTGAAAACTCATTCACCGTGTGTCGTAGGTTGAAAACTGTACTTATGGTTAAGAAGAATTACACCGCTGTTTAATGCTCCTTACCTAACCATCCACTGATATAGGTAAATGTCGTAGACATAATTTCAGAAAGGTATATTTCACTCTATGAAAATAGACGTACAGATATATCAATTTGAAATTGGTGCATAACTGCGGATATTCAAAACCAAATATTTGCCAACCGGCAAACAGCCCAGGTGATTTCCTCAAATATCACCGATTACAACGAATCCCGATATAATGAGGATAATCACCCAATTCCCAATAACTTACTCCCACTCATCATCTGTAAAACCATACAGATGTGAGAATCGTACCTGGTAAATACATACCCTGGAGTAAGTATCTAATCGGGAAATCAGTTTTTCTTTAACATTACACAGTGAAACTGAAACATTGAAATGTTCCGATGGGGTATTCTGGTATTCCTAGTAATGCCTCTTCCAGATTCACGACTGTAACCATATAATTTTTTGCCACCTCTCCAAATCCCTTCATATGTCTTTAGTCTTTACCTTCTGCATACCCCTTTAGGCCAAATGGTTTTCTTCCTTCCCTACCGTTCGGCACCAGCCTATGGTTTGGAAGAAGACTATCCAATAAGCATAATGGGTGTACTGTCCCAATTCTAGGAACACTCGCAATGAGAGAGGGTGAAGATAAAAGACAACCGAATAAACCTTATTCCTATTTCTCCTGGACCAGAATCCATCCCCGAACTGGAACAAGTTCCTTTCGAGTTCGTATATAACCATACGATGGAGTATCCAATAAACTGTGGATCTTCGTAGTGATACGGAGTGTCCTGGAGAAATACAAAGGTGATTTTAGGATTGGCGAAGGAATACTTGGTTTGGTCGTGAATATCTGTTGCAATTTACTTTGCCCTCTTACTAATCCCTTTATTTGTCTGAACTTAATACCTTCTGCACACCATCATTATGCTAATTGGTTTTCTTCATTCCCTACCGGTCGGCACCAGCCTAAGGTTTGGAAGAAGACAATCCAATTTGCGTAATAGGTGTACTACCCCTAAACCAAGGAGTACTCGCAACCTGAGAGAAGGTAAAAGGAAAAGACAACTGAATAATCCTATCCGTTTTCTCCAGAACCTGAAACCATCCTCGAATAAATTCCTTCGAGTTCGTATCTAACCATACGATGGTTTTGTCCAATGGAAGTGGACGTTCGTAGCAATACGGGGTGTCCTGGAGAAAAGGGTAAAAGTGGGAGTGGCAATGAGGTTTGCAACTCTGACAATCCAAAAGCCAGTGTTAAGAAGGTTCGGTCAACTTGGTCACTGAGTCATAGTCTTAGGGTCGGGTCAATGGTCGCTGCCAAAGAGAGAGAGAAAAGAAACACTCAGCGTGCACTCTAACCTAGATCAGAATGGTAACCAATTTATCTAATCTGGAATCCTCCCAATGTACCTCAAATTCTCCTCCAAACCTGAAAGAAGAATTAGTCGGGGTTACCCGAGGAGTAAACTAACTCATCAGTGGGAATCGGGATCCAACTATCATCACATGATAACGTGACGGAATCCGCTCACGCTACCACACTCCAGAAGGTATGCGCATATCTGGCAAGTTTCAGTTCTTTTGAAACTCCCGATGTGATTTCTGCCCCATGCTCTTATGACCTTGGTGAAGGTCAACAAATCATAAGTCACATGTCAAGTTCTACCCATCATTATCCAGGTTAATTTGAATCCACCCGTACAAGCCCTTGACGAAGGTCAACAAGGCTATACGACTGTCCCAAACCAACGCATCTATCTATGCAACAGAAAGGTAACAAGCAGCTACCATACACTATGCCTTGACGAAGGTCAACAAACACAGCATGAATACTACGTGCTACCCGTCTGAAACGACGGAGGGCTACGAATGGTTTCTGGCGAAAACCTTTAACGTAATGAACTTGATATCGTTGAAGGAACTGATAGCTTTAAAAAAATATAGTGACGAAAACCTTTGCTAAAGAGGTCACTCCCGGTGAAGGGATCTCGGCTCTTTCCCCGTAGAATGAGGTGCAGGATATTCCAACTGAATACCACGATGCAAAGCAAAAGTAATCGGCTATAGTGAAGTTAATGCCCTGACGCAAACTTTTTGTCCAAGGGGTCACTCCCGGTGAAGGGATCTCGGCCCTTGCCTCGTCGACTGAGGAGCAGGATATTCCAACTGAATACCACGATGCAAATCAAAAGCGAACGTCCTTGCAATAACAGCTTTTTGAAAAAGTGTTCCAACAACATCAGATTAGGTTTTTTTTTTTATTTTTAACTTGCATTGATCCGAATCAATGCAGTCCCATCAATTGATCACACCAAAAAGAACGAAAATATACTGATGTACGTATATACCATCCGCATTTGCCACTGGGTCCCGTCATTACCCGTTAGGTTAGCTAACTAACGACAGAGCGGGGACTGGACTAGCGCGTATGCAAAACATATACAACATCTACTAATATATATACCAATATATTATATTCGCTCAAGGCGTGAATAAAATGCAATATCACAGAAAATGTACAGCATCACAGAAACAATACAGATATCTGGGATCCCCGGGTTTCACAGAGCCGCTGAAACCCGACGTTCCCCTGGTCGTGTGGATATCCTGTGCAATGAAATCCTAGACCCCTACGGGCGCGGCAAGTCATCCGCCAAAACCTGAAGCGAGGCAGCCCCCTTCAGCGCCGTGAATGGACCACCCAGCACTTCACGGAATCCGGTAACTTGGGCACCCCTCTTGGGTCAACCTGTACCCCCTACGAGTGCGGCGAATAGCCCGCCAATCCTAGAGTGAAGCCCCCTCCGTCTCAATGCCATGAGATGCGGGCTTGTTGCCCTCCAGAACCCGGCTATCCGTGCACCCCACCGCGGGGCAATCCTAGTACAGAAAGTAAAATATACATACAACGGGTACATCGACCGCAACCTGGCCGTGCCCCAAAATAATAATACAAACAGGCAGTGACGGCAGTCCACATGTCGGACGCTCGCCCCGCAATATCAAATGTACATAATACAACCACAACTGTACTAGCATTGCATCCAGGCTATCCCCACCGACCGATCCGCAACATCACAGCAAAAACAAAACATCAACGTGAAAGTCACGTTCGCAAATCCGTCTAACCGGGCTATAGCAGTTAGACCGGATTTACCGATCGAGTGACATTCACGTTCGCATATATAATGTAAATACTGTGAAATAATATGTTTAAAATATCCGATCAATCAAAAATTATCAAGTGGGCCCCAAACAATACTGTAGCACTCACAGAAAAACTGGGCCCAATTTTTAATATTCCAAAACCCCTAAAATTAACCCAGAAGCCCACTGGAAAAACCTGGCCCATTGATCCTTTCATGTTGCGGCGGAACAGCGGCCCAAAGTGGGTATTGGCCGCGGTTCCGCGCTCTTGATGAAAGATCAATTACTCGGATTTCTGCAGTAGTCTTAGGTTTTCAAGTACATCACATTTTAGCAACCTGAAAAATTTTAGGAGACCAAAAAATTTCAACAGAAAACTGTAGTGAGCTAAAATTGGAATTTTGGAATTTTGGTCGATCGAAACTCAAAAACACATCAAACAAAGCTAGACTAAGTTAATGGCGAGGCTCTGATACCACTGTAAGTGCACGGCGGCGCCCCGGCCGTCAATCCGACGGCCAAATGCGGAAGCGGTGATAAACTTTAATTTTTACTGAACTGGCAAACCGCCGCGCACTAACACCCGGATCGAACCATTAATTAGTCCTAGCTATCTACAAGAAAGGGAATAGAGATATACCGACGATCCAAGTCCTCCGGTCTTCTCGTCATCGTCCCGATCACCTGCGGAATGTCCCGTCTCCTCCTCGTCGCCGGAAGTGCACCACATCGCCTACTTCTTTTACGGGCTCCCACCTCAATGCCGAGGCAACTCGGGCATGAAGCCGGCTACTCGACGTGCCCAAGATTCACTGTAGAATATGTAGTCCTCAAGTCTCACTTTGGGGTTGTGGAATTGCCATTTGGTGGAGGAATGATACTTGGAGCTTTTTGGATTGAACTTTTGGGATTTTTGCAACATGAAATGAGCCAAACATCCCCACAAAAATTTTGGGACAGCCCCACAATGCTTGGGCCGGCCATGAGAGGTGAGGGAAGGGAAAGAATGAGAGAGCCATCCAAAAAGGAGAGAGTGGGAAGACTATCATGCCAAAAAAAAAATCATGAAAAGAATATGGTCACAATCACACCCACTCTCAACAACTCACCAACAACCATGATAGCACCAAATCCAACACTCCAACAAGCTAATGATCACTTCCAAAAGTCATGCCATCATGAAGATAGAAGTCAAGGTCAAAAGAATGGTGCACCATCATGATACAAGGAAACATGCAAAGACCCCCTTCCACAAAAGCTTATTTGCAACAATGCAAATAAGCCCTCCTCCACCAATCTTCGGCCAATGAACGGAACAATGGAAATCGGCCGAAACGGAAAGCAAACTGGCAACTCCAGAAAACTGGTCCCGTAATAAATTACAGGAAAACCCCGATACTGTGCATACACACCCGCATCTGTATTTCGACCGAAATACAAATGCAATGAGACAAAATCTACACTGTACTATACTAGGATCCGGCTTATACCAAAACCGGCTAGTAATATCCGTTCGATCCTGATCCGTGCAATACCGCACGTATCTGATCGAATCCTGCCATATATCCATACGGCCCATAGTACAAACTGTCCGATCCTGATCCGTGCAATACCGCACGTATCTGATCGGACCTTGCCATATCTCCATACGGCCTCTACAACCTTTCGCCCGAAAGCTGAGTAACAGAATGTGGGGGACTCTAAAGACTCGTCAACACCTTGGTTGTGGATTTAACCACTAGCACGTTAGAGGTATAAGCCAATACATAACGGGCTACCAGGTATTGACCAAAAGGGACGTCTGTGAGCGAACTCAGCCTGACTCCCTACTGAGCCTGTCAGTGACAATATCCGTACAGTCCGGTCCGCTCGTCTATGAGCATCGCATGGCGGGCCTAGGGGGTTGGTAAAAGTCAGACCCCCAAAAGCGGTACAAGTCGTGTCGGAGTGTAACCCAGAACACCCTGAGATACTACTGGAATACCTACCAGTAAATCTCCTTGCCTCGGCCGAGGGCTTCGTGTAATGGCTCTCCTAGACACAGCACGACCTCACCCCCAATACCGGGAGAGATGAACCCCTGAAGATGCGCTCACTGCCTCCATGTGGCTCGGGACTGTACCCAACTAAAACCTGTTTGCACGACTCCTTTGAGCCGTGGTAGGGTAGTAATCAAAGTACAGTGGGAACTCACACGAGACAAATGACGATCCCCAGGTCGATGAACTAACCTGCACACATGTCACCAGGGAACTGCCATCTGACGTCTGGTATATGACCAACTAGCATGTTCCCGGCGAGTCCTGTCCGGTGTACTCATAACCCAATGAGCACCTGTATACATCTTAGGTGATCCAACTGACACCAGTGGCTTGTGAGACCGGCCACTGCCCCTCGTCGGGGTCTCGACTGTATACACTAGTCTACTCTGGAGTATCGATGCCCTGTCTCGAAACTCACACGACTAGGGACCATTTAAGGATATGCTTATAGACCCCCAGCTCCCACTTATATGATTGCCCTCATACTGCTGGTGGTCAAGCAAGAATCCTAGGGGCTCTACCAACGTGTAATAGCGACTTGTCAGGTCATCTGAAGCAGTACACGATGATAAAGGTAAACCAAATAGCATACTATCATCTCGAGTAAGACTGTCCTACCAGGATAGGTCCTCCATCAATCATTGCAATCACGTACCTGTGACCTAATAATTGACTCTGAGGGCACTATCTCCAACAATTACAACGCCGAGAAGCTCAAACTGTACCAGTGAAGTGAATACCTTCGCAAGTTTCCTAGAAAATTCCTTTCTACCTAAGTAATAATAAGGGAACGATAGAGCCTTACAAAAAAAGAAATCTTATTTATTAAAAAAAGGTACTATGGGCTTCTCAGTCTTACAAGAAAAAGAAAAAGGTTACAACAAAGGTGGAACGGGGTCGAGGAAATACTCCCGGTGGAACTCGGAGTAGATCTCCGTCATCCGGGCCCTAGCTGCTACAGCCCGCTCCTGCCGACGCTGCAAGCGGACCCAAGACTCTATGGAAGCACCAGACGCACCGCCCTTTGGGCCTTGGCCCATGATGTACCTCATCTAGAAACACTCAAGAATCAGGAGCATGGACTGGCGGCTCCTGGCTACTGAGATAAAGCTGAACAGGAAGATCGAATGCACCTTATCGAGCGCCTCGTCTAGAAGTTCCTCAGTGATGGGGTTATCCAACCCTGGGGACCACCTCCAAATCGCGTACATCAGGAGCTGGAGCAGGTTTGACCGCCGGGGGAGGAGGTGCCCGAAGTGATCTTCAAGACACCGGACCACTCCCCGGTACCCCTCCTCATCCAAGGAGTTGTCGTACAAGGAAACAACGCTAAGGGTGATAATCTCCTCGATCAAATACACGTGCCCAATCATCTCGAAAGTAAGCGGTGCCGAAGGAACCACCACCTCCTTCCCTATATATAGCTCCAAGCAGGATCTTCGAAGACCCGGATTCTCAGGCATGCCAGCGTGAATCTCTGGGATCGCAACAGCTACTCCAACGCCACGCTGCCACGTACCGAGACTGTCGCGGTGTTCCGAAACGTTCGGCCTTCCCTATACGTTCGTAGCATGTGTCGCCAGCAACTGTCCCGCTTCGTCGCTCGATGCGAGGTCGAAACGAAAGCCACTCAGGCGTTTCGCTTCCCCCACGCGATCATGACACGTGTCGCTCAGAGGACGGTAGCTTCATTATCTCTAAGCCCTCATCAAGAGGCAGCCGAGCGGCTACCCTGCTCGGCTATCCGTGGCCGGTAGCTCCCCTATCTCGCAACACCAGAGATTTAAGCCCTCGCAAAAAGGCAACCGAGTGGCTTCCTTGCTTGGCTATCCCTGGCCGGTAGCCCCCTACCACACACGCAGGGATCAAAGCCCTCACCAGGAGGCATCCGAGCGGCTACCCTGCTCGGCTATCCCTGGCCAACGCCAGGGATCAAAGCCCTCGCCAAGAGGCACCGGGCAGCAACCCTGCCCGGCCATCCTTAATGACCAAAAGCCCTCGCCAAGAGGCACCGAGCGGTAACCATGCTCGGCTATCCTTAGTAGGCCAACTACGGCCCCTCCCGCGCTAAGGATGAAAAGCCTTCGCAAGAAGCAACCGGGCCCGACCCTGCCCGGCCTGTCCTTAAGGATCAAAGCCCTCGCAAGAGGCAACCGGGCCCGACCTTGCTCGGCTATCCCCGGCTGGTAGCTCCCTACCACAACAAACCAGGGATCAAAGCCCCCACCAAGAGGCACCGAGCAGCTACCCTGCTCGGTACCATTCTTAGTTGGCTAAATGCGTCCCCTTCAACAACTAAGGATCTAAGCCCTCGCTAAGAGGCCCGAGCAGCAACCCTGCTCGGCACCATCCTTAGTTGGCCAAATGCGGCCCCTTCAACAACTAAGGATTTAAGCCCTCGCCAAGAGGCCCGAGAAGCTACCCTGCTCGGAACCATCCTTACTTGGTCAATCACAGACACTTCAACAGCTAAGAATCTAAGCCCTCGCCAAGAGGCCCGAGCAGCTACACTGCTCGACACCATCCTTAGTTGGCCAATCACGGCCACTTCAACATCTAAGGGTCTAAGCCCTAGCCAAGAGACACCGAGCAGCTACCCTGCTCAGCACCATCCTTAGTTGGTCAAATGCGGCTCCTCCAACACCTAAGGATCCAAGCCCTCGCCGAGAGGCACCGATCAGCTACCCTGTTCGCTCCATCCTTAGTTGGCCAACTACTGTCCTCTCCAATAACTAAGGAACATGAACTCAATAAGAGGCATCCGCTCTGTCAAACGTCTTAGCGATCTACACCTCGACTTCAGGGCTATAAGATACCATCCTCCTGCCGGTCCCCGCACACTCGGCAAACGATCAGATTCAATTCGACGCGTAATCGCTAGACGAGGAACATGCCGAATATGAAAGCAGTACTGTGTAAATACAAACGACTACCAACAAAAGGAAATACCAGCACAAACACAACTGCAAAAACGAAAGTTTTATTCACGAGATCAAAAGTTCTTACAAGGGTATTGTGGGCTCCCCAGCCTTACAAAATTGCCCGGAGGCTTACAAATAGGAGGAAAAACAAAAAAGACCGAGCTGCAAGCTCGGCCTAGACCCTGCTTCCCTCGTCACTGTCAACCGAGGGAACGACCACTGAAAGTGGGACTCAAGCTCGAAACTCACCGTTAGCAAACTCCGGAAACTGCTCCTTGACGGCGTCGAGAGCTTTGTTCCATGCGGCGGCGGAGGCCTCACCGAGGTCGACGTAGTACTGGTCCGACTCCTTGTAATCCGCCACCGCCCTCCTAGCCCGGGCCTCGGCAGTCGCCGCCGCCTGAAGCGCAGCCTCGGCCTCCCGCATGTTGACATCCCTCTCCTTCTTCAGGGCTGCATAGCGGTCAGCCAGATCCGAAAGCTTCGCCCCGACGACTCGGTGGGACTCAGTTAAGCGGTGATAAGACTCCCGACACCTTGAGACGGAGAGCTCCGTGGAGGCCGTTCGGGTTTCAAGGACCACCGACCTCTCCCTCTCCAGATGCAGGTCAAGTCGTAACGCCTTGACCTCCGGAGAAGACTCTTCTGCAGACCCTGCAGCATGAGTGGCCCCCTCGGCCTCCCTACGAGTAACGAGAGTACAGTGCTGGAGGACCTGGAGAAAAACGGCTGAGAGACTTAGGGACACCCGAACTAAGGAGAGAGCACTCGAAATGAACACATGAGGGAGCACATGCCTGAACCGCCTCCAGTGAAATAGCCGCCATTTGGGCCCTCAGGGTCCCCCGCGGCATCCGGCCCCCGGCCGACTCCTCCATACCAGCAAGAAGGCTGGCAGCAACGGAAAGTCCCGACGGGACCCTGAAGTGGATGCCCACCTCCTGCACGGGAATTCCCTCCGGAATCTTTGTCGGCGGCGCGCGAGAGATCGTCCTCTTCCGCTTGAGAGGGACCCCATCTTCGCCTTTTCCTGCATCCCTCATCTGGGATTCGGGAACCCGCATACGCCTTTGGCCGCCGCCGGAAAAATCGTCAGAAGCTCACGACGGGGCAGATGGCCCCACTGACGGAGGCACATCCGGTGCACGGCTCGAGTCAGCCGGAGGCACGGCCGTACCGCCGGCCCCCCTACCGGACTGAACGCCAAAGGCACCGAGAGTCCTAGATCGAACCATCTGCCTCACCGAAGGAAGAAAATGCAAGACCCGACATAAAAGGGGAGAGCGCTGAGCTAACGAGACTCAGAATGGAGAGAATGCGAAGAGATAGAGACCCTAAATCAGGCTTCCCCTCTATTTATGCCACCGGCGTCCCCATCCAACGGCGACAGTCGTTTCCTGCCAAAACGATTCAGTGCACTCGACGGACGCGATCACTCCACTTGTCGCAGGAGCGTTGGAACCATCCCATCGGCCGTCAGAAACCTGCGGCACGTCACATCAGTCGACCGGCACCCGACACGTAGGCAGTCGTTTCGACGTCTTTGCACACGATCCGGCGCGCCCTCTTTAATGCGAAGATCTTCCCCTGATTCGCTGGCGTCATTTGTAAAATACGACAAACTGCCTCGGAACACTCCCGTCGATATCTTTAAAAAGGAGCTCACCTCGCAAGACCTGGCAGTCCACTCTCGACCCGACCTGTCAGCTGGTCGGGACGAGAGTGGGGGGCTAATGATGAGGATTGATATCGGTGATCTCCCAGATCATGACACATGGCAGATGACGTGTCCTAAAGCACCATAAGAAAGGGCCTACGGTGGCCAACCAGACCACTCTTATGCCCGTCCTACAAACAGAAGCTGGCTCTCCCCCGAGCCCTGCACGACTGGCCTTCTCGGCCTCGCAGCTCATCACCGGGCTACCATAGAACCAAGATACCTCGACTCTCTCGCTCGCCCTGAGCTCTCCCGCCGAGGTCATCTTCCTTGGTCTCCTCGACCGATCAACGGCACCGCTCGCAGGCGTAACCGCCATCCCGTGAATCTCTCCATGCGCGAGATATCTGCCGGCCGTATCCCATGTTCCATGCCCCCACGATCCCCCATTAACGAGCATGTCTCGTTATTAATGGGAGGTCCCGCTCATCACGCGGGCGTGACGTCGGGATCGTAACTACCGGCGTGAGTTTCGCGTCCGCCTTGCCTTCCGCCACCGCTATATAAACCCCCTTCCAGACGGTCCAAGTAAGCTATTTCTAATCCACTAAGCCATTACTCTGCTCGGATTTCCTCACTAACTTGACCGTCGGAGGGTCCTCAGGGGTACAACCACCCCGGGACTTCCTTGCAGGTAGCTCGGCGCTATCAACCTCAAACCCATTGAGATCCACACGCATCAGGAGTCAGCCTCCAGATCCAATCACAACCATCCATCGCTCGCCACCAGCAGATCGACGGGAGACAACATCTGAAGGAGAAAAAGCCCTCCGTCACCATGGCTGCCACTGATTATCTCGAGTGCTGCCATCGTCTCAGGCCAAGATTAGTCGCTTCGACAACACTAATCCCCGCCTTCTCTATTGCGGCTCCCCACACCCAGCCCTCGCTGACTGTCCTCGATCACAGCGGCACCTGCGCCAAGCCCAGCCTTCGACGCACCTGCGATCTCTGTGCCGCTCGTGTTTCCTTTGCCTTGATCTCCGCGCCGATCGCCTCCTCACAATCGATCCAAACTAGTGCCGCATCTTCACCTCCCCGGCGCCTACCTCCTCCACAAGCCCTGCCTCGTCATCACCACATAGGCACCTCGTCGTTGATGCCCTCCCTGATTGTCCAGATCCTCCGACGCGACCCCGGCGCCCACCGTTGCTGTTCAGCTCCCCGCCGCCACCGTTTCTATCCAAGCCCTGATTTGAGTTCATTAAATTGGGTTTCATTATATCGGCATTAGCAAGTGAGATGTCCCCTAGCTCTGATCCTCTTGCAAAGAAATGCATTACCTTTAGTGCAAAGTAGTTGTAATTGCCTTAAAACCTCCTAAGAAATTTTAGTTTAAAAAAATGAATAAGAAAGGATTATATAACTTTCCGGCAATCGATATTCAACTCACCGGAGTTGAAAATTAGACGGCTTAGGCGTTAACCATGTAGTATAATCTTCGCGGTTTTGCATTATGGGGTTATATTGATGGCTCTCTACCGTGCCCTCCCGCTGCGCCGTCATTTTCCACTACACCGACGTCTGATACATCATTCGTCGGTTTAGCTGATTCGTTATCTACATATCAACAGTGGATTCGCACAGATCAGTAGATCATGGCTTATATCATACGATCAGCCTCAGTCTCCATCCGCCTATTGGTAAACTTTCTACCTCACATGAACAGTGGGCAACCCTCTCTCAGATGTTTTTGCAGACAGGAGTCGCACGAGAATATCAGCTACATCAGGCTCTTCACGATACACGTAAGGATGATCGATCCATTCAGGATCTTTTCAACCTTACTTCCAACTATTGGGAAGAACTACAGGCTATGAAAGTTACTCTCCCTCTAACGCTGCCGGAGTTTCCTCAAGAATTTGAGAAACAACGTGATCGACAGCGTCTTTATCACTTTGTGATGCGTTTACATCCTGAGTTTGAGCCTCTTCGGGCTCACATTCTTCATCGCTCTCCACTTCCACGACTCACCGATACTGTTGTAGAGTTTACATCTGAAGAGATACACCTACAACTTCTTAACACGACTGCACCATCTTCCACATCTACTCCTGCAACAGTACTTGCTGCACAATCTCGTCCATTCACATTTAATCGAAGCAATAATAATCGTGGTCAGGGAAAATCTTGTCCTCCTCCTGCATTTAATCGTCCTCCTTCTAGTCCCTGTCCTAACTGCAAACTCGAAGGACATTGGTTACAAGATTGTCCGACTCGGTCGTCATACCGTCCTCATCCTATGGCAGCTGCCTCTGTCACTCCAGCAGACGCTCAACTCACATCATCTTCTGCACTACAGCCTCCATAGGGTATTAGCTCTCTTTCTCCTTCTCAATTGTCGGAACTTGCAAATCTCGTTTCTCAGAATCTTGGAATTACTGGTGCTTCCTCTAGTTCCACTCCTACTGCACTGTCTGTTACTTCTAGTAACTTAACTCCTTGGATATTTAACTCAGGTGTCTCTCATCATATGACTTCCGATTCTTCTGTATTTCAAAATTGCACCCCTATGAAATCTTCATTCATTTATACTGCTAACGGTGCCCTTCTTGCAGTCACCCAGTGTGGCAATATTACACCAACTTCTGGGTTATTCATTTCGCTTCCTTTATCATTTGTTCTATGTGTTCCACAACTCACCATGAATGTCATTTCTATCAGTAAATTAGCCGATTTGGGTTATACTATCTCATTTAATTCCACTTCTTGTGATATGCAGGATACCCACAGCGACCAGCGGATTGGGACCGGTCGTAGAGTGGACGGCTTGTATCAGTTGGAGCAGCTTCATCTACCATCCTCATCACCCGTTGGATTTAGCTATTCTTCCTCCACACTTTGGTATAAACGCTTAGGAAATCTCTCTAATCCTCATCTCAAGTTGATTCAGGAGTGTTAGGGTCATTTCCTTTTCATGCTCAAATAATTGTACTGGTTGTTGGCTTGCAATACAGTCTGCATTGCCTTTTTTATTACATAATGATATTGCTGATGAACCTTTTGATTTAGTGCATTCTGATATTTGGAGACCTGCACCCATTGCATCTCTATCAGGTTATAAATATTATGTGTGTTTTATAGATGATTTCTCAAATTACACTTGGGTATATCGCATGTGTTCTCATACTGAATTATTCAATATATACAAAGAATTTACAAACATGATTTACTCAGTTCCAGAAAAGAATAAAAGTGTTTAGATCTAATAATGCATGCGAATACGTCTCTCACTCCATGCAAAATGTCCTTAAATCCCATGGAACTTTAGCCCAACAATCCTGCCCTCATACCTCTGAACAAAATGGTGTTGCCGAATGCAAATATCGTCATATTCTTGAAACCACACGTGCTCTAATGTTAACAGCCTCCACTCTGAAACTTTTGGGCAAAAGCCCTTCTAACAGCAGTCTTGCTCATTAATATCACACCCTCTTCTCTTTTTCAAAACCCTTGTCCATACTCTCGCCTTCACTCAACTATGTTTGACTATTCCAAATTTCGAGTTTTTGGTTGTATGTTTTGTTCTCCTACCACCTCATGAGCGGGAAAGTTATCTGCTCATTCCGCACATTGTGTTATGTTAGGAGGTCATAAAGGATATCATTGTTATGATCTCGTTGGTCATAGTCTTCGCATATCTCGTATTGTTACTTTCTTTGAAAACGTCTACTATTATTCTTTAGCTAACGAGCCCGACTTTTCCTTTCTCGACACATCCATGTCCTCACTGTCTCAACCCTCATACACTCCGCTTCCACCGAATCCACCACAATCAGCAGAAGCTATCTCCACTGATGCAGACTCATCTGCTGCCACTCCGGTCACCACTCCGTCGGCCCCTACGCCACTGCCACCACCAACACCGCCGATCCTAGTTGGCAACCTCCTCCAAATGTCTTCAAGGTCAAGTTGATGGCGCTACTCATCTTGAAAGAGCCGCCGCCGGTGCCGCCGCCGGTGCCTCCATGATCCGCGAAGGAGAAGTGGTGGCATGCACAGTCGTGCTTTACAACCCTTTAGACGTTGAGGCTATTGAGCTATTGGTGTATCGCCTAGGAATCAAGTTTGTTGTTGAAGATGGTTTTAGCTCAGCAATCACTGATGGGGACGCTTCCAATGTAGCTAAATGGCTTAACAACGCCAAATATCCTTGCCCATGGAAAGCTTAAACACTGGGTGAATGAGTGTCACTCCTCTCTTCAACAACATCGTGGTATCTCAATTTCCTTTGACGTTTCGTGTCGACAACTTTGCAGCACACAATCTTGCCCGCCTATCAATTGCTATGGAATTCTCTGGTCGTTAGATAAGCCGAACATTTGTTTCACATTTCTCAAGTTGTATCTTGTGACAAGATCTTTAATCAATAATGTTATTGAGCTACGGCTCTTCTTGCTTCAAAAAAAATAAATGAGGTTAAACCACATTAAAATACCTCGAACTATCACATTTTCTGCGATAACTATAATGATTGTGTTTCTGTTTCCTTTCCTTATACCTTCATTTTTTGTACTTGATGGTATTTTAAATAAAATTCTTCCCTGCTCCTGAACTACTTTTCCATACTATTTGGAGTTAATAAGTCTCTTGAGCTGAGTTGGTTTCAGTCCAAGAACCCTAACCTGCAGGTTACAAGTTTAAGCCATCCGTCAGACGTTTTTCTTAACCTTTTGCTTTAAAATACGTTTCTAAAAGACCAAGTCAATTACAAGTGCTATCTTGAACTTCTAAGATGTTGAATCCTGCCCTGACGCCCTGACCAAAGCTCAAATGAATTGATCTCGAGTCGACCGTCCGAGGCGGCCATGTAGTCGCCCCAGGCAGCTTGACTGAGCCCAATTGGGCTCAGTATTCGAGGAAACCCTCCATCTGTGTTATCTAGCAATTTTGCATAGTTTGTTATTGTTTTAATACGATTTTGGGGAGATAACAAATATTGCCCAATCCTTTTGTTTTCAAAAAAAATATGTCTTCCATCTTTTTATAAGTCCACGCTTCTTTCTTTTCTTCCTCCTTCTTCTTTCTATGAAACCTTGCTGTCCTAATTCAATCACCACCCTCGTTGCTCCATAAATCACCGAAGACACGCTGGATCATCAAGCTCACCTCCTTCTCTTCGGTTGTCTCGGTTATTCAAATTGAGACTTCTTCATCTTCTATTTCTCTCATATTAGTATGGGTGGGAACGATAAGTCCCACACCTCTCTCTCTCTCTCTCTCTCTCTCTCTCCCTCTCTCCCTCCTCATCCTGATCCTTCTATGATGATCTTTACCTAGCCTAATCAAGCTTAACACTAATTTTCTACAACTTAACATACAAGTTTTTTGTACTTTGGTGAATTTATACTAGAAAATCCGTGCACATGTTTTTGCTAGCTCTTTAATGATCTCATGTTTTACTTAGACCATGTTCGTGGTGAATTTTTTGGTCCACCTCAGGTCAGGGATGCACCGTATTTCTTTATTTTAATTTTTTGATGAATGAATACCCATTGCTTAGGCCAAGTCGTAGTTTCTATCACCTAATCCTCACCATATTTTTACCCTAACCTTGAATAGGTATAACACCTAGCACCACAACCTGTTTTTATAAAAATGTTGTTGGAGTGATACGTACTATGGAAGATGCACATTTTCTGTATATGAATAAAATCGATGAAAATAACCTTTTTGGCACTTTAAAATGGTAAACTTTAATCTAGACTGCTGCAGGCCCATCCAGCGCAGCGAGACGGAAATGACCATAACTCCCTTTTGTAGAACTCAAATAGAGCAAATCCTGTATGAAAACTCATCATGACTGAGAGCCATACAACTCTATCCTACATATTTTCATCTAAAAACCAAATGAAACGAACCTAATAGGCTTTACAAGTAGACTCTATAAATCTGGACTGCATGGAGAACCCTTCTATGCAGTCGTAATAAAATGGCCACATCTCCTGCTGTAGTAGGCGGATTGATGCGTTCTATGATGCTTTGTAACCGAATAGGCACACATTTTTCTGTAGGTAATTTTTTCATAAATCTGAACCGAAAAATTTTAAAACTGCACGCGAAGTCAACACCGTTTTCTAAAAAACAAATCTGGACAGAACTGCATACCGTCACCGTAAATGCCTTAACTCCCTCTCTGGAAATCGGAATTGAGCATTCCTTGATGCGTTCTAACCGTAATTCAGAAGCGCACATTTTTCTGTATAATAAGTTTTTGCTAATTCTGCACTGAAATGCCTTAAAACTGCACTTTTACTTCAGGTTGAGTTTCTGAAAATAATCTGTACCATTTTGGACCTTAAGACCGTAACCATCATACTTCCCCCTCCGAACTCAGATTGAGACAAACTCAGGTGCGTTTTGATCGTGATTCCTTGAACTATAATCTCATTCCAGTAGTGACATCACCCTAGCACCGTAACCTGTAATTTTAAGCAGACAAAGGAATGACTATTTGAGGCCATGAAAACCCTAACGTTTACACTCGACTCCATGTTATGTTGTTCATTGCATGCTCTATGGTTTTCTGAATCGAATATCGTGAATACGTGCTTATCGTGAATCCACGAATCCATGAATTTTACATGCACTTGCATTAAACACACGTGTTCGTGTTTCTATTAGAACTGTTAAAGTTCATATTGCATGCTAGTTATTGACGGGGTAGTTGGGGTAGTTAGGGTATGGGTTGTACGTTTGCTTCAAAAGTCCCTTTATTAACTATACATGAATCTTGTGAAACTACTAACTACTCTAGAATCTCATGAATCTCATGAATCACATGAATCCGTTGTTCCGTGGGGGCAAACGGAATACTTTCAAAATAAGTCGAATGCCTATATTTAAACTCTACGTTTACATAGCAAAACTCTTTCATACGTTTCACACTATGTTGCTCGCATGTTACATTAACTACCTACCTGCTACATACCATGCTCATTACCATGCTCCTTCTGCTGTTCACATATTATTGTTTATATATATATATATATATATATATATATATATATATATATATAGGGGGGGGGCTTAACAAGCGCTTGTTCGTTGATGAGTATCTCTCTATTTAATATTTCTTTGAAATGTCCGTCATGTGACATAGATAACGCCGAGGAAGCTACTTTTGAGATGGAACCCGTCGGGGAAGATGTTCAAGACTTTGCTAGCCATGCGGATTTTTAGCCTCATAGCTAAATGTAAAGGCACTCGTTTTCAGCTCTTTCCTTCGATGCATTTTGATATCATGTTGAACTTGTAATAAGTACCTTGAACTTGTTTTGTAATAAGTAGTATTATTGGATATTGGATGCATTTAAATTCATGTTTATTTATATTATTTGTGTCCAGACGCTCAGTGTAATTATGACGATAAGGGGTGCTTATTGGCATAAATACGTCGCGGGCCTTATAGTGACTTCGCCCCAATATTTTGGGAAGTGGGGTGTAACAAGTTTTATTGGTGGTCCATGTAGGTCATTCTGAATGACCGTTAAAAACAAATAATGAAAGAATTTGATTAATCCAACAACGCTCCCAATCAGATCAGAGCAAAGCACTGTTCAAATTTTGAAATTTGAAATGAAGCAGCGCTTCATAAAAGCGCTCGCGCTAAATGCGCCAGCGCTAAGAGTCAAAGACTCTGATGCAGTGCTCACGTGCAAAACACGAGAGCGCTAGCGCTAAGAGTCAAAATACTCTGATGCAGCGTACACGTGCAAAGCACAAAAGCGCTGGCGCTAAGTACACCATCGCTAAGAGTCAAAGACTCTGATGCAGCGCTCATGTGCAAAGCACGAGAGCGCTAGCGCTAAGTACGCTAGCACCAAGAGTCAAAAACTCTGATGCAGCACACATGTGCAATGCACGAGAGCGCTAGCGCTGGAACTAAATGTTCCCCGCCCTTGGATCAAAGATCCAGCAAAGATAAACAAAAATCATCATATTACCTCTGAAAATCAAAGCACCGTTGGATCAAAAATCGAATGGTGATTAAAAATCATCAAGATACAGAGCAATCTCTGTATGGGAAAATATTTTCCCAATCTTGTTAAAAACAAGAAAATTGTCTTCTGTAAAACAGAAGCTCTCGGATCAAAAATCCAACGGTAGGAAACATCCCCAAATCAATCAAAGGAAAGATTTCCTTAACTGATTCAACAAATTAGCCTTCACTATATAAAAGACCGAAGACTTCAAGTTTGATAGAGAGGACCTCATCCCCCCCCCCACAAGCTTTGAGAAAATACAAAGAAAAGAGCAAGCTCTCGGAAGAAGAATTTCTTCAAGGTAAATAAAACAGAGAGATCAAAAATATCTCATCAGAAGAAGAACCCAGTTCTTTTTCTAGATCATAGATCTATAAGACAGAGATCTTTCACAAAAGAGATCATAGCATCTCATCATAAAAAGGGAGGAGAAGAATTCAATTCTCTT
Organism: Agapanthus africanus; assembly: GCA_030015575.1. Lineage (NCBI taxonomy): Eukaryota > Viridiplantae > Streptophyta > Magnoliopsida > Asparagales > Amaryllidaceae > Agapanthus > Agapanthus africanus. The sequence continues at coordinate 334,829,109 of JASDDO010000029.1, read as the reverse complement.
CAGATCATAGATCCATAAAGACAAAGTCTTTCACAGAAAAATACAAGAGATTGTAACATCTCCTATAAATTAAGAGCCTTGTTCTTAAAGCCACGAGACAAAATCTCTTATAAACGAGAGTTTAATTCTCAGAGGGCAGAACTGGTCAAAGCTGCCTAAAAAGAGCCTTAGCGCTCCAAGACTGGCGCACAGCGCTGCAGCGCTCCAATTTAAAAGAAGCGCCTTAGCGCTCCAAGACTAGCGCTCAGCGCCCCCAGTCTAGCGCTCAGCGCCAAGCGCGCCACGTGCTCCTCACGTGTGCACTATTTCACAAGAAGCGCTCTGCACTCATTGACTGGCGCTTAGCGTCAAGCGCGCCACGTGCTCCTCACGTGTGCGCTATCTCACAGGAAGCGCCTTCGCGCTCTAAATCTGGCGCTCGGCGCCAAGAGCGCCACGTGCTCCTCACGTGGGCGCTGAGGGAACATAAACCGTTCTTTAAATAAGGCCCCAGAACCATAATGAGTGCTTAGCGCTCAATAAAAGACAAAAGGGTTGTCATAACCCAAACCAATGCTCATCATTGATAAGAAGGCCTGATCCTAATTAAATGTCCAACATTTTAACTGAGTGGGCCGAGCCTAAGTTGGCTACAGATCCCTAATATAGATTAATTGAGCCCATATGCTCATAAATCTTTTTAACTGATCTTAGTTCCAAACTTGACTGCAGATCCCCCAACCAACATTGGTTAAAGGGTACATCTCTTCATTCCTCTGATATGTCTCGTAGTAATTTCTCAACGTCTTCAGAGAGGTGGAAGGTCCCGAAAACCACACATGCCACGGACTATGATGTCCTTAAACTTATGGACCGCAACGTCCCTAAACTAAAACAATAGAGCCCAATTATTAAGTAGATCTTAGCGTAAAATTAGACTAGCGTATTCTTAACAAACGTTTAAGTTGATCTTAATCTCAATGAGATTAACGATCCTTAAACCCAACCCAAAACCAAAATCTAAGAAAATACGAATTTAGACTAATCCACGCCCTACGGGCGACAACATAAATTAGTCTCCGTATACAATCCACGGGCAACCAAAAACAAAACAAACACACACGACACAAAGTGACCATCTGGAGAAGGAGAAAGTGGTTACCGCGATACGGTAGCGTAATTAACTGCAGGGGCTTGCGACTGCAGGGAAGAGTGTCCCCACAATCAAAAATCCCTCAAATGAGGGGGAATCTGATGAAGTCTGCTATATCGATCGCATCCGTCTAAACCTCCGATACACGGTATCATAAATCAACTTGGCATATTCGGAGAGGTGGACGGATAAAAAAAATAGCATCTGCCCCCAAAATACAGGCCGGACGTCCCAACGTCCCGGTCGCGTCTTTTCGGCGGAGAACAGATTCGGGCACGCCCGGTGGGACCTTTTCCTCTTTCCACTCCACACTTCGTGTGTCGTGTTTCGCGAACGAATCGCGGTTTGATATGGTTGCCCATAGATTTGAGGTACTAAGATTTGGTGTCTTGCTCCGTGCAGAAAATAGAAGATCAATGGCTTTCAGCTGCACAAACTGCAACAATTGCAACAACTCCCACTCCGTCCTCGCCGGAGGAGTGACTTATGGGCCTCAAGCGGCCTCCCTTTTCACGATGCCAGTGAAACAGGTGACGCAAGCCACCACTGAGTTTTTCTTTGGGACCATGCTCCCACCAATGAGCTTCAACGCCCCATTGTCGTCACAAGAAGCTTCGAAGAAGTCGGTCTTTGATCGGCTTACGACTGCCGCGACCCCTCTCAACGGGTCGCCCAAATCCAACGCCTCAGTCTTTAACAGACTGGGCCAGAACTCCAATGGACCCGTGAAGAAGCCCGCGATACCTGAGGGGGTCATCCCGAAACGGATAGCCATCCATGTTCCGACAAATGAAGTCGTCAAAGCGGCTTCTCCTTCTAAAGAATCAGTCTTTGCAAGACTGGTCACTCTAACTCCCGTTCCAGGCAAAATCACCAAGGTTGCTACCCCTGTTCGAAAGTCCGCCTTCGACAGGTTGGCCATCCCCTCTCAGCGGACGTTAGTCTTCAAGAGGTTGGCACCGGCAACAACCCTTCACCAGAGCAAGGGGCATGATGAAGCCACCCCTATAGCTGAACCAATACCGTCTTCAAGGTATGCTCGACGTCGTCACTGGCACCGAGTGAGGAAAGCTAGGGGCAGTTCCCATTCTGGACTTACTCCGTCGGCACCAACGGTGGAAGTCGATGCTGCTGTTCAAACTGGGAACAACTTTGAACCACTCAGGAGGGTGCATAAGAACTCTCCGACGGCCGTGATAAAAAGATCTCCTCCACCTATGGAGAATGCTACAAAGGTGAAGCCAGAGCAGCCCCCTCAGCGGCTGTCCTCTAAAATTCGCAAGGTTTGGCGACAGGTCCAAGACTCGGTGATCAACCAAGACTACTCCCGCCGACCGAAGAAGATGAAAGTTCGGCAAGAGAAATACCACCCTGTCATACTACAGAAGGTGTCATCTATTTGGGTGCCCGCTGCAACGGCCCCCTCAACTTCGACCGCCCATAAAAGAAGGAGACCAGAGAAAGTCCCCATGTCCGCGACGAATCTCAAGGGCACTGAATCTAAACTCCCCAAGTCTGGGGGCATGGTACTGCATACTGTTTATGTGGCTTCCGGAAAAGAGGAAAGCCGTGCTTCTACGGGTCATTGACCGCTCACACGATCAATGACAAAGGCTCAGGAGTAACAACAGCAAAAGCTCCAAGAGATGCTGACAACTATGGCTGCACTCACCGGACCAAAAGCAAGCCCGTAGACATCGTCGGAGTAGCTCCAAGTACAGGAAACTGATGCCGAATTCCTCCGAAGAATGCTCGAGAGGAAAGACAAAGAGGCCGCGGAACAGGCGACCAACATAAAACAAATGGCGCTTTTATTCCAAGATATGGTCAGGATGATGATACAGTCGGATCCTCCAGCTGAACACCCCCCGATTATCCTTAAAGACGACAGAGGGGAGACATCGAAACCTCTTCCAGCTCTATCAGCAGCCAAAGAGGAGACCATATCCAAATCCGTCGTGGATGACTATACCGCTCAACAAATACGAGCTCATCAGGAGAGCGAAGCGGCCGGCCAAATTGTTAAGACTGGACGACCCTATCCGGGTTGGTACGACCAAATAAAGTACCTGCTGGGGTATACGATCCCTAAATTCCATGTATATAAGGGGACGGGGAATCCACACCAGCACGTTGCTCAATTTAGGGCTCTATGCGGCAACACCGGAGGTGACGATAAGCTACTGCTTCGCCAATTCGTTAGCAGCTTGTCGGAGATAGCATTCGAGTGGTATTCCGAACTCCCGAATAACTCTGTCAAGACATTTGCAGAAATGGAGCTACTCTTTACACAGAGATTCGCAAGCGCTAGCGAGCGCACCCCGATCACCGCACTAATTAACGCCAGGTGAAGCCAGGCGAAACATGGGTTCGGTACGCGATACGGTGGAGGAATCTATGGTCGAAGTGCGAACAACGCATAGAGGAAGCTCCTGCAGTGGGCATGTTTGTGGGAATCTTCGATCCGCAGGCGACCATATCTCAATTCATGATGTTCTTCAAGCCGACTACTTTCCAGGCCTTGATTGACAAGCTGGCCCAAATGGATCAGATGGGCCACAGGCCTTCCTCTTTGAAGTCGGAACCGCGGAGTGAAAAGGGGAAAGGGAAAGCGACCTTCGTCGCCAATGCTCAGCAACAACCGACTGGTCCAAAACCAGCTGATCGCCAAAGCGATAGACAGCGATTCCTCAACGAAAAGTTAAGACGTCCTTACTCGTTTCCGCGGGAGAAAACAAAGAGATTGTTCGAACTAGAGATATGCAACAGGCTCATCAATCTGCCGGATCCGAGACGTCCATTGCAGCTCGGTGATGTCAACAATCCCAATTATTTCCCCTATCACAGAGTAGTAGGTCATCCAATCGAAGATTGCTTCGTCTTCAAAGGCTGGATTGAGGACCAATACCAACAGGGCAAATTCACGCTGTCCGAGAATTGGAAAGTAAGCCCGCCCCAGCCGCACACTCTTAAAAAGATGGACACACCAGGGGCATCGTGCTCTTTTGTAGAAGAAGCTCCATGGGAGGTCGCACTTTCGACAAAAACTAAAAGAATGTTGAAAGATCTCCAAGCATGTCCGGCGGTTAGGTGGAAGAGCCTACTGGAACCCGAGATTATTGAGGGAATGCTGAAGCCGCGCCCAACGCTGAAAGTTGGTGAAGGTGGACAAAACATTCAGGCCAAGCCTCCGACGTCTTCAAAGAAAAAGAAAAAGGCCAAGACGCCCGTCCAACCCGAAGACAGCCGTACAGGTCTGCAGAAATACATCGATGCACTGGAAGAATATAACCAGAAGGCATGGACCCCAATCACGTTGGACGAGTTCTTTAAGCATGTTCTTGAGAATGAAGACGATGACGCTGACGAAGGAGACGACTATTCAGAAGGGCCTGAAGACTATGTGGCGAACTGCCACATGATCTCTCACTCGATAAATGGCAAAGAAGCTCCTGATGCAGAAAAACTGGGGGCAAATCCCGAACCGGAACTCCTAGAACCGTCAGACTGATTGACATGTTGCTGAACGAGGCCTGTCAAAAGAGCAAAGATGATCGAGAGCGCAAAATGGCCATATTTGGAAAAGACAAACGTCGGCGGCTGTACAAAAGGGTTGAAGCACTCCAACCAGACCGAAGCATGCCTGCGGCAGATAAAAACAGGCTTAAGGCAAGGAAACGGTTCGTTAAAGCTATGTCGATGGGAATGAAGTTACCACCTTTTAAAGGAGGTATTCCTGCAGCATACACCTTGACGAAACGGATGGATATCTAAACTACTGCTTTTACCATCGGAGGACCACGCACTCTACTGAAGAGTGCAATGCCTTTAAAAACTGGTGGCAAGGATACGTTGACCACCGACAACAAGTCAGGCGATTGAAGCGTAAGACTCGTCGGGAGCAAAGAAGCACGACAGATGAGTATAAAGGAACTGCTGGCAACTGTCACATGGTTGAATCCGGGGGATCACAAGTTCTCACCTTCGGAAGCGATTCTGAAGAAGAAATCGCCCTTGGCCCCCTCTTCAGAGAATCCACCTCGGGAAAAGAAGAAGAAATGAAGAACTGTGAGAATATTCAGCTGCGCAGCCGTACGTTGCCTGAAAGGAATCTCAGACCCGCAAACAAGGGGCGAACAAAAAAGATAAGGGAAAAGAAAAAGTCTCCGGAGATATCGCCCTCAATGACCGATTCGTCGAAGTGCTTGCAGCCAAAGACCCGCCTAAGAAAAATAAGGTGGATTTCAACGTCCTGAAATACCTGAGGAAGATACCCTGGCAGCTAAGTATTCTCGATAACCTTCTGCTATCTAAAGAGGTAAGAGATTCATTGATCAAGGCACAACAAGAGCCCGAGCAGTTTCAAGCTTTCCTTGCCGAAGAAAAGATGAAGGACGAGCTGAAAGAAGTGCACACTGCTGACATCACTTTCGGCGATGAAGACCTCCTCCTCGGGACGTGCGAACACAACCGTCCACTGTATGTCACCGGATACTATAATGACATTAAGATAGGCAAAATCCTGGTCGACAATGGGTCCTCCGTCAACCTTCTCAATGTAAGAGTGTTGAAAGAGATTTGCATGAGCATTCAGCACCTCGCACGGGATAAAATCACCATCTCCGGGTTTGACTCCCGGTCATCACGGACGCTCTGGTCTATGATACTGACGTTATGCTTTGGGATGCTCGTTACTGACATCAAGTTTCACGTCATTGACGCCAAGACTTGCTACAACGCTTTGCTCGGCAGGCCTTGGTTACACGAGTACAACATCATCCCTTCTACACAACATCAGTGTATGAAATATTTCAAAGATGTTCTTGAGTACACCGTGACAGGGGAACTGAACCCATTTTCTATAATGAAGTCCGGAAGTACGAGGAGGAAAAGTATTTCCTGCCAGACTTTGAAGACACGGAAAGATGCCATAAGCCGAAGAATAAGCAGAAGGCTATCACCACTATTCCGGTCTTTGGGAGCGATACCGAGGTGGAAGAAGAGATAGTTTATTCAGATCCACCCCAATACACCAAGCCAGAACCATCCACCCCTATTCTGGTCTTTGGCAGTGACTCTGAAGTAGAAGTCAATGCAGTTTTCTCGGTTCGGCCATCAATAGGAGCCTTCACTGGCGATGAACAGAGTTTGAAAATCGCCATGGTTCCACAAAAGCATTACAAAGAGCTCGACGCACTTGATACCTATAGTGTGCAAGAACTGCAGACGTTCTACGTCCCTCCCAGGAGAAAAGATGAAAAGGCGATCCTTTTTTCTCGATCCGCGGAAACCAAAGTGGAGAAAGAAATTTGGTATGGTGCCGATTCTACGCTTGACAGGCTCCAGCCCATCCGTCTTCCCAGATACTACACAGAAGGATTAAAAAGGCTGTTGAGACGCCAAGGCGTACCCTTCAAACAGACTGCTCGACAAGCTCAGTTCTACAATAGGATCTGGAACGTCCCCGGAACTCAGCGAAAATTTCCCAACGGGAGAATCGAAATGATCGGGCTTGGATATGTTCAATCTAAGAAACAGGAGCGATTCCATGGCTACTACGTTATACATGACTTCGATGAAGAAGGAGATGCTCTGTTAGAAGACACTACAATTGAACCAAAATGAGATCCTGCCGTAAAAATGCCAAGTCCGTCGTTTGAAGAACAGATGGACAAGCTAATAAGGGAAGCGAGTCAAAAGGTCCGGGACGACCACAACCGCGAAATGGCCATTTACGAGAAAGTCAGGACGCAGTGCCTCCTTCAGCAGGCTGCGGAGAATAACGATGCTCTTCGTCGCCAGCCCATCATACAAAAGACCCGACCCAGAGGTAGAAACAAGCTAAAGAACGGAAAAACGTTCGACATTGGCAAAGCGGGCCTAAGAAGCCACGTGATTGAGAAATAGGTAGCCGGGATTCATCTCTTCTAAAGAAGATGAGTCGAGAATATTCCTTCCCCCAAGACAAGACAAGGAAGATATTCGATCTTGTTATAAAACATCAAATGATTACGCTCACGGAGTCCAAACACCCCGATCAAGAAAACAAGGTTCATCACCTGGATTATTGCTCCTATCACCGAGCAATAGGATATCCTCTCGAAGACTGCTTCACATTCAAAGACAGGGTAGAAGACCAGTATCAGCAAGGCAGGTTCGCTTTATCCAGCAGTTGGAGGGTAACCCCGCCATAGAAGCATGAACCGAAAGCCACGTATGCAGCGAGAGTAGAACCAGATCAACATCGGTCTTGGAAACGATCTAGTACCTGTCACGTAATAACGCTGACAGAAGAAGTAGTGCCCGAGAATATGGATGACCTTTCCTGGTGCTTCGAAAACGATGATGACAAGGTGATGTTCAGACCATAATATTGCATTTATCATTCCCCTATTCTTATCCTTTTTTTTTATAAATAAACAGGTACTCTTGACGCACGTTTGTTGCATATTACAGGTTACAGGTTTCTGGAGCAAATACAGTGAGAAAGACACAAAACAACAGAAAAAGGGACTTTTGACCAACAATTAGACGGATCTCAGTCAAGCCTGGTCGAAGAACAGTGCAAGGTCCAAAAAGTCAAGTGAAACGGTTAAAAAGCCCAATACAAATCTTCACTAAAAATCTGGAGAAAACCCAAAAGCCCAACAAAGAAAGTACATATAAAACTCCAGAGCCCAAGAACCATTGAAGAAACTCCAGAAGTCCAAGAGCCTAATTCCCTAGTTTGGCCGCGGAACCGCGGCCAAACCCTACATGGAGCCGCGGTTCCGCGGCCATATAGTGCGCATGTCGGTGGATCTTTTCTGAGTCGGCGCGAATGTTCAGGTGTTGGGATTTTAAGTGGGCAAATCTGTAATTTTGCATGTGCGAGAGTCTGTAACCCTAGGTTTCCTAGTTTCCTATAAATTGTAATTTTAGATCTAAAAATTGTATGCCTCTTTTCAATCAATAAAATTCAGAAATTCTGGGAATAAATTTCAGATCTGTTCTTCTTGTTTGGAGGGAGCCATCGAATTAGTAAGTATTTTATTTCTGTCCTTTTAATTAAAATGTTATTTCATCCCCTAATGAGCGAGTAGTCTCCTCGCTTGTTAGGGTTAGCCTTAGGGAAAGGGTTGAGAGATGAGATCTCTCGCCCCTTTCAATGCCACCTTCACCTAATGAATTAGTACTTCACGCATACGAGCACAACCGCTCCCTGCGGCATCCTACCCTTCGAGGTAACGATGAACCGTAGTATAAAGGGCCGGTTGCGCACGTTTTCCGTGAGGGTTAGGATAATTATCAACAAAGTAAGGATACAAATCTAGAGGAAGAAACATCTTCCCAAGAGATTCGTATCCACTTTATTAATAATTAACTTAACATCTAATAGATCTATAAAAAATGGCATTGAAAGCGGTGAGGAAGAACCTTAATTTCCAAAACTTCCCCTAAACCTAACCCTAGCAAGATTCTTAATTAGATTAATTAGATCTCGTTTTCATAGATTTTTATAAACCAATCAAAACCACAAATAGAATCAACTCGTTAAAACACACTAAAGGAATTTACCCGTCTCTGTGGATCGACCCGCACTCACCGGCTAGCTGCGAAGCGACGCCGTTTTCTTGATTGCGGTAAACTCAAATTTTTGACTTAATCAAATGGCGCCGTTGCCGGGGACGGCGTAATCTTTCTTTTTGTGAATTTTCGGGTTGATATAAATTTTAAAAAATTATAAAAATCGGAAAATATAAAAAATATAAAAAAATAATCAAATTTGATCTGTTTGAAGGGTGTATCTTTTGGATCTTGCAGGAACAGCGAAGAATCAAGAATCTGGGATTTTACAGAGAGGGAATCAGAAAGTTACATATCAGAACAGAGAAGAAAGTACCCAACAGAACAGCAGAATTTTTTTTCAGCGGCCGATTCCTCTACTCAGCCGCGCTTCCGCCGCATTTAGGGGCCTCCCGCCGCGCATCCGCGCTCCCTTTGACACGTCAGCACCTGAAAAATTTTCTGGTTTGATATCTCTCTCTCCTCTCTGTAATCTCCCATATATCTCTCTGTAAAAAGTTTTCTGCAGGATTTCTTTGCGTAAAGAGTCTTTCTCCCCCTTCTCGATAACAGATTTTCTACAGGTTTCTTTGCGCCGCGCTAAAAAATTCTGATTGCAAGTGAAATTTTATTTGTTTTGCATAATTTAACCGGATTCTAAGGGGCTATTTGACCAAATTCAGATTGGGTGGGGATTTCATCACCCTTCCCAGGACCTCAGAAAACACCTAAGCATTTTGCATCAACCACCTTTAATTAAAAAAGATTAGACTCAGACCTAAGGACAGCGAGCTCAATAGGAAAAGGACTAGGGTAGGCATCAGCCGTTTATCCTAACCGACATTGCGGTGTCTAGGCTAGTGGTTTTTAATTAGGCCCACTGTAGTGGTGGTTCCTTCCCACTTACCTGGCCGTATTTGTCCGTGAAGAGGCGGTTTGAGGTCTATTTCTAGCCCTAGTTAGGAGCTGTCTAGCAGACCTAGGCGACCCTAGATCTAGGCCTGATTGTGCATGTGTGGTTGAGTCATTGGTGTCACGAGTCCCTTTTCTAAAAAACTTCTTTGCAAAACTCACATAAAAAAATATAAAAATATAAAAAAAATAAATCTTTTCAAAACTTGCAACTTGTCGCGAAGAAACTTGAAACTCACTTCCACCACTTCTTCTCACTGACGTTATCTTACCCCCACATTCTGTTTTTCTTTTTTTTCTGACTGCACTACCCTTTAGTGTATGTCATTTTGGACTAGGGATACTAACGCCCGATTAGTCCGTGTTTCGTTGGTGCCGACCAACGAACCCTTCGACGAACCCTTCGTCGACATTCCGTCCACTTCCTTACCTCCACCTTTAAATTCTTCTTTCGAAGGTATGTCGGGATTCAACCCCAACGATACCTTACCGACGGGAATGATTCCACCTCCGCCAGGTGCGAATAACCCGAATCTTCCGCCTGTTGTAGCGCCCGCACGAGTTGCGCTCCAGGATCTCTTCTACCCCGTCCGCACTTCTTTACCCACATGTCTTTCACCCCCACCGGCGAATGGGGATAATTTTGAAATAAAACCACATTTCATCAATATGCTGCCTAAGTTTCATGGTTTGGAATCCGAAGATGCATATATTTTTATTAATAAATTCCAAAACGTTTGCGGCATGATGAAGACAACCCAATTAAGTGATGACGCAATAAGGCTAAGGGTCATTCCTTTTACCTTATGTGACCTAGCCGAGAAGTGGCTATACAGCACCGCATCACATTCCATTAGAAATTGGGACGAGTTTGTGAGAGCTTTTCTGAAAAAGTTCTACCCTCATCATAAAACTGCTAGAATCCGAAACGAGATCATACAATTTTCTCAGCTTCCGTCCGAACCATTCTGGAAATGCTTCGAGAGATTTAAAGACCTACTTGTTCAATGCCCTCATCATGGGATAGAAAATTGGCAACTTTGCCAAACATTATACGAGGGATTGAACGCAGCAACGAAGCAGTTGCTAGAAACAATTTGTCAAGGTCATTTTCTCTCCAAGTCTAGCGACGAAGCTTGGCAGTTTCTTGAGGACCTAAGTGAGCAAACAATTCAATGGGAGAGTACCAAGACCACATCATCTTCTTCAGTTGGTCAATCTAGGGCAGGCATACATCAAATAGATATGTCGATAGCTATGAAGGCCGAGATGGCCTCACTTATGAAAAAGCTAGAAGCCATTGAGACTAAAATCTCATCGTCTTCTCCTGCCCCTACTCTACCCACACGAACTGTTTGTGCTTGTTGTTCGAACCCATCGCATTTAACCGAAGAGTGTCCTTATAATGCACCTATTCAAGGACAGGATCAAGTCAATGCTGCATTTCAGCAACGACAAAGAAATGATCCTTACTCTTCGACATACAATCAGGGGTGGAGGAGTCACCCGAATTTTGCTTGGAACCAAAATCAACAAGTCCAAGGGAACAATAATTTTCAAAGAGCTCCTCCACAACAACAACAAGCACCCTTACAAACTCAAAATCAGCAACCTTTCCAACAACAACCTTATACAAATCAAACGAACAATTTGGTTCAACCTAATGATGATAAGGTTAGCTTGCTCGAGAAAAGTCTTGAAGCATTTCTCAAGCAAACAACAGAATCCGCAGCAAGATTTGAAAGTTATGTGCAATCTTTAATGAATAACAATGCCTCACACGATCAAAGTATCAAATCTATTGAGGCACAAATTGCACAATTAACTGCTGCGTTGAGCGAGAGAGAAAAGGGAAAGCTTCCATCTCAACCATTGCCCAATCCCGGTCACCTACAAAATGCATATCACAATCACAATGTAAATGCGGTGACCACGTTGAGATCCGGAAGAGAGTTGCAAAATAATGTGGAAACTAGTGATGACATCCCCGCCGGTGGTTCTTCTTCCCCTTCTTCATTTTCTTCACTTCCTTCTTCACCTTTTTCTTTAGAGCCTATTCTCCACCCTTTACACGGATCTACTTCTTCTGACTCAAACGGACCCATTTCTAACAACACGAACACATCCACACTGGGATCCGTTCCTACTCCACATTCTACTCCACAGACATGTGACTCAACAAATTTTCAAAATGCACCATTTCCAAACAGGTTGAGTCCTAATAAACCAAATGCACAAGTGGAAAAGATTGTGGAATTATTTAAACAGGTTAGCATAAATATACCTCTCTTGGATGCTATCCAACAAGTCCCTTCATACGCAAAAATCTTAAAGGGATTATGCACTTCAAAGAGAAAGGCATCTCAAGTACCCAAGAAAGTGCTAGTGGCTAGTGCAGTGAGCAATGCTATTAACCACCATCAAACCTTACCCCAAAAACGAAAGGACCCCGGCTGTCCTACTATTTCAATCACAATTGGGGATAAGCAAATTAATCGAGCACTTTTAGATCTTGGGTCTAGTGTTAACCTGATTCCTTACTCCGTGTACGAACAATTAGGGGTTGGAGAGTTGAAACCCACTCGTTGCACTCTCCAAATGGCTGATCGATCAATCACCTATCCTAGGGGTCAACTAGAGGATGTGTTGATCAAAGTCGGGGAATTCATATTCCCCGTTGATTTTATCGTTATGGATACACAACCTGTTGCTAACCCAAGAAACCAAATTCCGGTGATTCTTGGTCGACCATTTTTGGCCACTTCCAATGCCGTAATAAATTGTCGCAATGGCTCCATGACTCTATCCTTCGGGAAGAGGTCTAGTGAGTTCAATATTTATAAGATGGGAAGTCTGCCCCCCGTACCTAAAAGTAGTACACGAGAAGTTTGCTCTATTCACGAAATCACACAGGAGGACTGCGAGCTTGAAAGATTTCTATTTGATGAAAACAGTTTTGACGCCACTAGTGCGTCCCTCCTTGAGCCTACCACCGTTGACACAACCGATGTTGATTATGAATGTTTCACTTTTTTGGATGATGACGACTCACAGCCCGAATATGAGTCGTTTGAATTTTTGGATGAGTCAGTCGAACCATCCGAATCGGTTGTTTGCAGTGATTTCGAACCTGTGTTGGAGTCCTTTGAGTTCGAGGTAGATTCCGCAATGATTCTTTCGCCTCCGAAACTCGAACTCACGCCCTTGCCGTCTCACCTTAGATATGCTTACATAGGTGAGAATGAGACCTTTCCCATTATCATATCGGCCTCTCTAGCCCTCAAGCAAGAGAATGCCCTCTTAACGGTCTTACAAGATAGGCGGCAAGTTTTCGGTAGGACTATGGCGGACATCGAGGAGATCAGTTCCCTCATAATTGAATATCATACACAATTGATGGATGATGCCATGTCAATAGAGGACACACGGGAACATCTTGGGGGTATTGTGGTGAGCCAACTTCCTCCCTTAGAAGTTGAAATACCCCCATTTCTTTTAATAAGGTACGAGAATGCCAACACTCCACTGATTGCTGATCACTTACATTCTCGTATCGATGCATCACCATCACCTGTATATTCACCTCCACACCTCCCATTCCACTACTTCTATCTTCCCCAATTCTTTGCGGACCACCACCACTTATTTTTTCACCCACCAATATTCTTTACTGATAAATTTTTCAAATGGTTGGTGTTGACTTTTGGCCTATGCAAAGTTGGGCAGTATTGTCTAACATAGTTTAATTGAAGTTTGGGGGAGGGTCTTTTTGTATATATTTTTGTTTTTCTTAATAATAATAATAAAAAAAAATTATAAATAAATAAACAGGGAAGTGCCGGTGTTTTGACCCTCTTGGTTTAGCATGACAGTGAGGACACTGTCAAGTTCAAGTTTGGGGGTATGCTTGGTACGTCTTCTTCCTTCGCATTCATTTGTACATATTTTTGCATTTGCATACTTATTTGAAAACCTATAAAAATTTGAAAAATTTCAAAAAAAATTATAAATAAATGTATTCAATTTTGGCTAATTGACTAGAGTTTGACAGATAGGTTAACTGGCTAGGAACAACTAGATCTTAGACTTAGTAAATTAAAAAAACCCTAAAAATAACCTGCCTTAAAGTTTAACGGTAGAAAGTATATGCCTTGTAGTTTATTTAGAAATAGGCAAATTTTGGGTTCACTTTTTGGGCTAAGTCGAAACAAGGGAAGAGTATTGATGTTCTTATTAGAGTATAAGTTTGAAAAATAGTTCCTACCTTAAGTCTAGATTCTGAAAATATATACCCTACAATTTGCACTATCACGCACCTTGAAACTTGGAATAGTAGAGGAGACCTTGAAATGCTCTTGTCTAAAGTCCTTAGTACAATGAAAATAAAAAAAAATGAACACTGGTTTTTGTGATTACTTAAGGCTGCAAAAATAGAAAAATATTTAGCGAGGGTGCTTCATCACCTAGTGCCTTAGACCAACTGGTTTGGGAGTCACTGCTAAAGCCTTGAGTGTTGCAAAGACTAGGAAGTACGCTTTAAAGTGCAAACACATTTTGTAATCGGTCGTTGGTACCTCAAGAAGTATTAACGGTCGCATGAAGGATGTGTAAGCAAATTTCATTCACCAATTAATAAGTACTTTGGAAAATGGACTAGGGCATGATTGCTTGAATTGAATTTCCAAGTGTAGGGGTGATCTTTACACACACGTAGGGGTATGTGATTGGAATTTAGAAAAAAGAAAGGAATGAAAGATAGAATTTGTATCTTTAATGGAGTTGATAGAAAATTCCTAAGTGGAGATAAAACCCTAGAAGGAAAACTTAAGAAATGCCGAAAGCTAAGTAGATCTGCAGGATATATATAATCTTAAGTTAAATAATGAGGAAGTGTGAAGAATATGGGTGGATAATTTGCGAGTCAAAAGATAATAGAATTCCTTGTTAGAAAACCTAATTAGAGAACAAAAGTCAATGGGCCAAATTGATAGGATTTTGTGGGTGTAATCCGCTGAAAACCCTCAGGAGACAACACTCCTCCTACTAGGGACACCTAGAGGTTTAACGGCTTGTTGCACGAGCTCAGTGCAATCGCGTTTCCCTGCGAAAGTGCGGTTAGTTTTTTTTGTAGTGAATAAATAATAAGTTTGCTCGAGGACGAGCAAAAGGTAAGTTTGGGGGTATTTGTTCAGACCATAATATTGCATTTATCATTCCCCTATTCTTATCCTTTTTTTATAAATAAACAGGTACTCTTGACGCACGTTTGTTGCATATTACAGGTTACAGGTTTCTGGAGCAAATACAGTGAGAAAGACACAAAACAACAGAAAAAGGGACTTTTGACCAACAATTAGACGGATCTCAGTCAAGCCTGGTCGAAGAACAGTGCAAGGTCCAAAAAGTCAAGTGAAACGGTTAAAAAGCCCAATACAAGTCTTCACTAAAAATCTGGAGAAAACCCAAAAGCCCAACAAAGAAAGTACATATAAAACTCCAGAGCCCAAGAACCATTGAAGAAACTCCAGAAGTCCAAGAGCCTAATTCCCTAGTTTGGCCGCGGAACCGCGGCCAAACCCTACATGGAGCCGCGGTTCCGCGGCCATATAGTGCGCATGTCGGTGGATCTTTTCTGAGTCGGCGCGACTGTTCAGGTGTTGGGACTTTAAGTGGGCAAATCTGTAATTTTGCATGTGCGAGAGTCTGTAACCCTAGGTTTCCTAGTTTCCTATAAATTGTAATTTTAGATCTAAAAATTGTATGCCTCTTTTCAATCAATAAAATTCAGAAATTCTGGGAATAAATTTCAGATCTGTTCTTCTTGTTTGGAGGGAGCCATCGAATTAGTAAGTATTTTATTTCTGTTCTTTTAATTAAAATGTTATTTCATCCCCTAATGAGCGAGTAGTCTCCTCGCTTGTTAGGGTTAGCCTTAGGGAAAGGGTTGAGAGATGAGATCTCTCGCCCCTTTCAATGCCACCTTCACCTAATGAATTAGTACTTCACGCATACGAGCACAACCGCTCCCTGCGGCATCCTACCCTTCGAGGTAACGATGAACCGTAGTATAAAGGGCCGGTTGCGCACGTTTTCCGTGAGGGTTAGGATAATTATCAACAAAGTAAGGATACAAATCTAGAGGAAGAAACATCTTCCCAAGAGATTCGTATCCACTTTATTAATAATTAACTTAACATCTAATAGATCTATAAAAAATGGCATTGAAAGCGGTGAGGAAGAACCTTAATCTCCAAAACTTCCCCTAAACCTAACCCTAGCAAGATTCTTAATTAGATTAATTAGATCTCGTTTTCATAGATTTTTATAAACCAATCAAAACCACAAATAGAATCAACTCGTTAAAACACACTAAAGGAATTTACCCGTCTCTGTGGATCGACCCGCACTCACCGGCTAGCTGCGAAGCGACGCCGTTTTCTTGATTGCGGTAAACTCAAATTTTTGACTTAATCAGGTGATCTCAGAGTTTCCACCGGCGCTAAAAGAGCTGGAAGATGGGATACATACTACTGCAGATAACCTCAGAAAAATCGAATTGGGGACGGCAAACGACCCACGACCGACGTTCGTCAGTGAACTGTTGTCTGAAGAAAAGGTCGCTACGCTCAAAGACGTGCTCATGCAATATAAAGACTGCTTCGCATGGAATTATTCCGAAATGCCGGGGCTAGATCCAGAAATAGCTGTGCATAAATTGGCGATATCTCTGGACGTCAATCCGGTTAAACAGGCACCGAGAAGAATGCGGATCGAACTTGAAATAAGCATTAACGCCGAAGTCAAGAAGCTAATCAGACTCCGGCTTCATCCAAGAGGTTTAGTACCCCGATTGGATCGCCAACATCGTCCTAGTGATGAAGAAAAATGTGACGGTGCGTATCTGCGTGGACTTTCGGGATCTCAACAAAGCTTGCCTGAAGGATGATTTTCCCGTACCGGTTACCGAGCTTATGATAGACAACACGTCCACTCACGAAGTCTTCTCCTTCATGGACGGATCATCAGGGTACAATCAAATAAAGATGCACACCGAAGACCAAAAGCATACCGCTTTCCGGACCCCTTTGGGCATATTCTGCTACAAAGTGATGCCTTTCGGTGCTATTTATCAGAGGACGCCGGTGCTACTTATCAGAGGACCATGACGAATATCTTCAATGACCTCATACATGAAATCATCGAATGCTATATCGACGATCTCGTAGTGAAAAGCAAATCGTACGAGGAGCATTAGGAGCATCTGAAGATCGTGTTTCAGTGCCTTCGGAAATACAATCTGAAGATGAACCCTCTGAAATGCGCGTTCGGAGTTTCCTCAGGCAAATTCCTAGGATTCGTCGTATGACACCGGAGCATCGAGATAGACCCGTCGAAGATCAAGGCGATCATGGAAATGCCTCCGCCAAGAACTCTCAAGCAACTGCGGTCTCTCCAAAGAAAGCTAGCATATATCCGACGGTTCATAGCTAACCTCTCTGGCAAATGCCACCCCTACAGTCATTTAATGAAGAAGGGGACCCCGTTCGTCTGGGATAGCAAATGCCAAATCGCACTGGACGAAATCAAGAAATACCTGCAGAATCCGCTGGTACTGACCGCTCCAGTCAAGGGAAAGCTCCTCATGCTTTACACAACGGTCTTTGAAGGTTCTTTAGGCACGCTATGGGCATAAGAGAACGACCAAGGGAAAGAGAGAGCCTTCTATTATTTAAGCCAAGTTCTCCTGGGGGCAGAAAACAACTACTCCCCTATCGAAAAACACCGCCTGGCGTTGATCTTCGCGATAATGAAGCTCAGACACTATGCTTTGGCACATGAGGTCCATCTCATATCAAAAGTGGATCCTCTCAAGTATTTGATGTCGAAATCCATACTAACGACGGCTCGCTAAATGGGCCCTACTCTTAATGGAGTTCTCGATAACATACCGACCTCTCAAAGCGGTGAAAGGCCAAGCCATCGCCGACTTCCTTGCGGAGCACCCGATACCTTACAGCTCACCTTTAAATTGCGAATTGCCAGACGAGCACGCGTTTGACACGATCGACGGGGAGAAAGGATGAAGTGATACCCGATGGGAACTCTACTTCGATGGAGCATCTTCCATAAAGAAGAGAAAGCACAGCTCCCCTATAATCAAATCGGGGGTAGGCCTCATCTTCGTGACTCCACAAGGGGGGATAATGCGCTTTGCCTTCTCCTTAACAGAGCTGAGGACGAACAATGAAGCAAAATATGAAGCTTTAATAGTAGGTCTTGAGATCGCTGTCGACATGGGGATCGAAAACCTCCTTATATACGGAAGCTCCCAGCTGGTCGTTAGTCAGGTAAACGGTGACTATCAAACGTGCAAACCAGAGTTGGTAAAGTACGGTGAGAGAGTGCAACAATTGCTGACTCAAATCCCTTCCTACGCCCTAGAAAGCATACCGCGAGGGGAGAATAGCAAGGAGGATGCGTTAGCCAAACTCGCTAAAGAATTGGCTGCCAAAAACCTTGATGACGTGAGGATCGTTGTGCAAAGCCGTTGGGTTCTTGCACAGGTAGAAATATCTCCGAAGTCGTCCGAAGAAAAGGGAGCGACCAAGCAAACGACCCTACAAATAAAAGACAAGGAAAAGGCTAAGGATTGGAGAGAAGTCTTTATAGACTACTTCAAATCCTGTCGAACACCTGAAGATGCGTCCTCAAGGCATCAGCTCATGAAACGAGCTCTGTCCTTCACTTTCGTCAATGACACGTTGTATAAGAGATCGTTTGACTCTCTATGGCTGAGATGCCTGGGACCAGAAGAAGCGAGGAAAGTCATCCAAGAAACTCACGACGGACTCTGCGGTTCTCATCAAGTCGGCCCAAAGATGAAGCTGAAGATCAAAAGGATGGGCTACTATTGGCCCACGATGATCCAAGACTGCCTCGAATACGCGAAGCAGTGCCACTCGTGCCAGATTCATGGGGACTTCAACCATCAGCATCCAAATCCGCTGCATCCAAATCCACTACATCCAACGGTGGCTAGCTGGCCGTTCGAAATGTGGGGAACTGACATAATCGGGCCCATTGAACCAGCATCGTCCAGAGGACATCGGTTCATATTGGCAACAACTGATTACTTCTCCAAGTGGGCAGAAGAAGTACCGCTAAGAGAAGTGAAGACGGATAATATTCTCCATTTCTTCAAGACACACGTCATCTATCGGTTCGGCACTCCACGGCGGATTATCTCCGATAACGGGCCGGCCTATAGAAGTCACAAAATCAGCCGCTTCGCACAATAGCATAACATAGACTGGAGATACTCTTCGGTCTATAATCCCCAAGCTAACGGTCTGGATGAGGCTTTTAACAAGACCTTGACAAAGATCATAAAGAAGACGGTGTCCAAAAACAAAAAGGACTGGCACGAGAAATTGCATGAAGCTCTCTGGGCGTATCGAACTACGTTCAAAACGGCCACAAATACAACGCCATATGCATTGGTATTCGGCGCAGAAGCAGTACTCCCCTTGGAGATAGAGCTACCCTCTCTGCGAGTGGCGGTTCATTACGAGCTAACAGACGAAGAGAATACTCACCTTCGACTTGAAGAGCTCGATGCCCTTGATGAAACTCGGCTCATGGCGCATCAAAACTTGGAGGATTATAAAGCAAAGATGACGCACTCATACGAGAGATTGACTAGGCCGAGGACATTTTGCCAAGGCGAACTCGTGCTGGTGGTCAAGAGACCTATGATCCCCAATCATGCCAAACGGGGGAAATTCGATCCAAACTATGAGGGCATGTACATCATAGACAAGGTCTACCAGGGTGGAGCTTACTCGCTCATGGATATGCATGGCGAAAGACCTTTCGACCAATAAATGGCTGATTCCTTAAGAAGTACTACGCCTAACGAGTCATGAACCAGATTAATGATAGATGACGACGACTATATCCGCTCGCTATCTTCTTGAGTCCAGACTCTAAAAATAGAAAATTACGGACCGAAGCTTCTGCAAACCGCAGCATCCCAAGGCTGACGCAAAAAAAAACGGTATGTCCATAAGCAAAATGGGCACGGATGAAAACCCAAAAGGGCTCCGTGAGTAAAAACAGCAGGGCTACCGGCGAGTTTGTGAAAACCCGAAAGGGCGCAATCTCGTTAAAAGGACACTTGCAAGGTCCTCTCTACCTTGTAAGGAGAAAATACCTGCGTGAGATCCTTACGACTCACAAGGGAACAACACACTTAGGGATCCCCACGATTCCTGAGGAGAAATTACACTTATGAGATCCTCACGACTCGTAAGGAGAACCCTCTTATGAGACCCTCACGGCTCACAAGATTCAAAAGCCTTAAACTACAGGGATCTGAACATGTTCTTAAGCCGCCATCACACTCCCCAAATTTCCCTACAAGCGGTTTAATACTAGCCCTTGTATACAATCCATGGGCATAAATAAACATATCCCTCACCAAGTTCCACCAATAGCGTGAAATTCCCCTATTCGGTGAACAAACACTTATAAGTTCTCTCGACTTATAAGGAGAAAACTCTCTTGTGAGATCCTTACGACTCTCAAGGGAAAGCACACTTAGGAATGCTCACGATTCTTAAGGAGAAAACACACCTACGAGATCCTCACGACTCGTAGGGAGAAATACCTTTATGAGACCCTTACGGCTCATGAAGTTAAAAGCCTTATTTGACAGAATCTTAACCCGGTCTACTAAGCCACCTTTGTTCAAACCGACAAAGGCAAATTATGATTCGCTCCTGGCAATATCCCAGTTGTAGCGATGCTGATGCCTAAATCGGTATCAAATTTCAAGTTTAAACTTGCGATAAAAATCAGCGAGCCAAAAATGCATATGAAATACCCGAAATGATAGGGCAACTTGCAACAAAATCAGCAAGTAAAATATATGCATACAAAAACAGCCGAAATGATTAGGCAACTCGTAATAAAAAGTAGCGAGTAAAAAGAAAAAAATAGCCGAAATGATTGGGCACCGCGAAAAATAGCCGAAATGATTAGGCAATCGCGACTTTCGCGATGTAAAAAGCTGAAATGATAGAGCATCGCGGGAAGAAATATAAAAAAATGAAAGAATGAAACCTTCTGCCCTGCAGGCGAGTCCATATTGACCCCTGTATACAATCCATGGGCATAAACGAAAAGAGAACCACATGTTCCAACAAACTCTGTCAAAAGGAAAGTCAGACCTCAACAGCAACATCTGCATCTCAGAAGACCAACAAGGGCATCCCTCCTCATTCCAACAGGATACGGACGCGACACCACCAATCGAAGCCACGACAAAGTCCCTAGTTCCAAGACTCTACGGTTTACGTCAGCCAATGACCCCGTCACGGAAACACGTCAGCCAATGGCCCCGTCGCGGAAATACGTCATCAAATGACCCCATGTCGGAAATACGTCAGCAAATGACCCCGTCTTGGAAATACGTCATCAAATGACCCCGTCTCGGAAATACGTCATCAAATGACCCCGTCTCGGAAATACGTCATCCAATGACCCCGTCGCGGAAATACGTCAGCCAATGACCCCGTCGCGGAAATACTTCATCAAATACGTCATCAAATGACCCCGTCGCGGAAACACGTCAGCCAATAACCCCGTCGCGGAAATACGTCAGCAAATGACCCCGTCTCGGAAACACGTCATCCAATGACCCCGTCGCGGAAATACGTCAGCAAATGACCCCGTATCGGAAATACGTCATCAAATGACCCCATCACGGAAAAACGTCATCCAATGACCCCGTCGGGGAAATACGTCATCCAATGACCCCGTCTCGGAAATACGACATCCAATGACCCCGTCGTGGAAATACGTCAGCAAATGACCCCGTCGCGGAAACACATCAGCAAATGACCCCGTCGTGGAAACACGTCATCAAATGACCCCGTCGCGGAAAGACGTCATCAAATGACCCCGTCGCGGAAACACGTCAGCAAATGACCCCGTCACGGAAATACGTCAGCCAATGACCCCGTCGCGGAAACACGTCATCAAATGACCCCGTCGCGGAAACACGTCATCAAATGACCTCGTCGCGGAAACACGTCATTAAATGACTCCGTCGCGGAAATACGTCATCAAATGACCCCGTCTCGGAAACACGTCATCCAATGACCCCGTCGTGGAAATACGTCATGAACAGACCCCATCTCGGAAATACGTCATCAAATGACCCCGTCTCGGAAATACGTCATCCAATGACCCCGTCGCGGAAATGCGTCATCAAATGACCCCGTCGCGGAAATACGTCATCCAATGACCCCGTCGTGGAAATACGTCATCAAATGACCCCGTCGCGGAAATACGTCATCAAATGACCAATGACCCCGTCGTAGAAATACGTCAACCAACGACCTCCCATTCGGAGCAGTGCTTCGACTCGGAAAAAGGCCAACTCATCGATCACTTACAAGTCCTCTCGACTTGTAAGGGAGAAAATTCTCTTGTGAGATCCTTATGACTTTCAACAGAAAACGCACTTAGGAATCCTCACGATTCCTAAGAAGAAAATACACCTACGAGATTCTCACGACTCGTAGGGAGAAAAATCTTTATGAGACCCTCATGGCTCATAAAATTGAAAAGTCTTAGGCGGCAGATCTGAACCTGTTTTCTAAGCTATCACTACCCTACAAAGAGTTCGAAATGAACTATTATCTATCATCTATAGGCCACATCTGCAAAAATTATATTCCATAGAAATAGAGGTGCTACTCAAGAATGCGTAAACTGCTTTGCGCCAAGTCAAAACAAAAAGGCATAACCTACAGACGTCAACCACATACTATGCAAGACAGTAAAGTGAACATTCGGTTTGCATTCAATTAAGCATTTGAAGCATACCCATCCATGTATATGCGAAAAGGTTTAATGCATAAAATAAACGCACGGAAACGAAAAATTTGTCATTCATACTTCAGAAAATTCTTACATTAATGAAAACAGTAAACAAAAGCATCATTAAAATGTTTACAATGACAAGACATCAAATCCAGGACATGGATTGAGAAATTCGAAAGTGCGGCCGTCTAAAATGTTTCTGGCCTCTCTGATCATTCTCGTGTGCTTCCTCCCGCGATCACAAGCGTCGGGATCTTCGCTGATGTCCTCCACCTTCTGATAAGCAGCGATTATTGTCGTCTGTTGGAAAGTTTGATGTAAAATATAAATGAGATTATCCCGCCGCTTCTTCGAGATCAGGCCCGTCAGATATACTGAGTGCACCTTATCTTCAGCGACATCCAGTGCATTATGCGGCATGGCTTCATAAAACCCGGGAAGTACTTCCTAAATTGCTCTCACTATAATCTTCAATAGAGCGGAGCGACGGGGAGTAGTCGACCGTTGTGTGCATTAAAACGATTCATAATTTCAGCACATTGGGCGTTTGTGAACTCCTGGTTTTGACAACGGCCCTGTGCGCGAATGTCCTCATAAGAAATGATTTCGTTAAGGCGGTACAGATGAGCAACCATAGCGCCTGAAAAGGAAAATCAGTAAGAGTTTTAGTGGTCAGATAGATCAAGAAAATGCTTATTGAAATAGACATGGGAATTCAGACAACTCTTGATATCCGCATGAAGAAAGCAAATGCTGATTATAGCACCCAACAAATTCAAGTTTGTTGGGCCAAGGAGTTAACTCCCTAGGGAGCAGCACTCTGTCATTATGAGGGGAATAAAGAAATTTCCCGAGAAATTTAAAGAGCCATGCTCTGTGAAAAGAAATCCTAAAGAAAAGAGCCTCATTTAATGAGGACCCCTTGGGCCAAGGAGTAAATCTCCCTTGAGAGCAGTGCTCTACAACATATGACATCTGTCATAATTAATGATGAAGGGAATAAAACTCCCCCCAAAAATTCTAAAGAGCAATGCTCTGCGAAGAAGATGGAATAATCCATCAAAAAAAAACCCTAAAAGCAAAAGCTTTTACTAAGTTAAAAACTTCAAGATCTTCAAGATCTGCGAACAAAACACTAAGAGTTCTTCATGAACAATGTTCCAGTTCATGGGTTAAAATCACCCTAAAAAGTTTATATCTTGAAGATCTATGATCTGAAGATGAGTATGGCTCTAGATAAAAACCCTAAAGCTTTTAGATCTATAATCTAAAGAAGAGCAAGGCTCTGTTAATGGGTGAAACCCAATCCCTTCAAAGATTTAATCTTTACCTAAAAATTTTGACCGAGTTCTGTCTCTAAGTGAGTTCTTAAGACAAAGAACTATGCTCTGAAAGAGAATTAATTCTCAAGAGAAAACAAGAAGATGAATAGAGGTCATCTCAAGGGCCAAAGGCCCTATTTATAGGCACTGAGAGCCGTTTCAACTTCTAACTTCATCCAATGGCAGAGCTGCTGCCACCGCTGCACTCACGTGTAAGCCACGTGAGCGCAACGGTGGAGGGCATTTATTTCTCCCAATCAGAACAAAGCTCTATTCAAATTTTGAAATCTGAAATGAAGCAGCGCTTCATAAAAGCGCTCGCGCTAAATGCGCTAGCGCTAAGACTCAAAGACTCTGATGCATCTCTCACGTGCAAAGTACGAGAGCGCTCGCGCTAAATGTGCCAGCGCTAAGAGTCAAAAGACTCTGATGTAGCGCTCACGTGCAAAGCACGAGAGCGCTGGCGCTAAGTGCGCCAGCGCTAAGAGTCAAAGACTCTAATGCAGTGCTCACGTGCAAAGCACGAGAGCGCTAGCGCTAAGTGCGCTAGAACCAAGAGTCAAAGACTCTGATGCAGCGCTTATGTGCAAAGCAGGAGGGCACTAATGTTCCCCGCCCTTGGATCAAAGATTCAGCAAAGATGAACAAAAATCATCAGATTGCCTCTGAAAATCAGAGCACCGTTGGATCAAAGATCCAATGGGGATTAAAAATCACCAAGATATAGAACAATCTCTGTATGGGAAAATATTTTCCCAATCTTGTTAAAAACAAGAAGATTGCTTTCTGTAAAACAGAAGCCCTCAGATCAAAGATCCAACGGTGGGAAACATCCCCAAATAATTCAAAGGAAAGATTTCCTTAACTGATTCAACAAATTAGCCTTCACTATATAAAGGACCGAAGACTTCAAGTCTGATAGAGAGGAACCCCCCACAAGCTTTGAGAAAATACAAAGAGAAGAGCAAGCTCTCGGAAGAAGAATTTCTCCAAGGTAAATAAAACAAAAAGATCAAAAACATCTAATCAGAAGAAGAACCTAGTTCTTTTTCTAGATCATAGATCTATAAGACAGAGGTCTTTCACAAAAGACATCATAGCATCTCATCATAAAAAAGGGAGAGAAGAATTCAATTCTCTTCAGATCATAGATCCATAAAGACAAAGTCTTTCACAGAAAAACATAAGAGATTGTAACATCTCCTATAAAATAAGAGCCTTGTTCTTACAGCCACGAGACAAAGTCTCTTATAAACGAGAGTTTAATTCTCAGAGCGCAGAATTAATCAAAGCTGCCTAAATAGAGCCTTAGCGCTCCAATTAAAAAGAAGCGCTTTAGCGCTACAAGACTGGCACGCAGCGCTCCTAGCGCTCCAATTTAAAAGAAGCACCTTAGGGCTCCCAGTCTAGCGCTTAGCACCAAGCGCGCCACGTGCTCCTCACGTGTGCGCTATTTCACAAGAAGCGCTCTGCACTCATTGACTGGCGCTCAGCGCCAAATGCGCCACGTGCTCCTCACGTGTGTGCTATTTCATAAGGAGCGCACCACACTCATTGACTGGCGCTCGGCGCCAAGTGTGCCACGTGCTCCTCACGTGTGCGCTATCTCACAGGAAGCGCCTTAGCGCTCTTAGTATGGCGCTCAACGTCAAGCGCGCCACGTGCTCCTCACGTGGGCCCTGAGAGAACATAAATTGTTCTTTAAATAAGGCCCCAGAGCCATAATGAGTGCTTAGCACTGAATAAAAGACAAAAGGATTGTCAGAACCCAAACCAATGCTCAGCATTGATAAGAAGGCCTGAGCCTAATTAAATGTCCAACATTTTAACTGAGTAGGCCGATCCCAAGTTAGCCACAGATCCCAAATATAGATTAATTTAGCCCATATGCTCATAAATCTTTTTAACTGATCTTAGTCCCAAACTTGACTACAGATCCTCCCAACCAACATTGGTTCAAGGGTACATCTCTTCATTCCTCTGATATGTGTTGTTGTAATTCCTCAACGTCTTCAGAGAGGTGGCGGGTCCCGACAACCACACATTCTACGGACTATGATGTCCTTAAACTTATGGACCGCAATGTCCCTAAACTAAAACAATAGAGCCCAAATGCTCTTTTGTTGGATCTAAATGATCTTGTTAAGTAGATCTTAGCCTAAAATTAAACTAACGTATCCTTAAAAAAAGTTTAAGTTGATCTTAATCTCAATGAGATTAACGATCCTTAAACCCAACCCAAAACCCAAATCTAAGAAAATACGGATTTGGACTAATCCACGCCCTATGGGCGACAACATAAATTAGTCTCCGTATACAATCCACGGGCAACCAAAAACAAAAAAAACAAACACGACACGAAGTGACCATCTAGAGAAGGAGAAAGTGGTTACCGCGATACGGTAGCGTAATTAACTGTGGGGGCTTACGCCTGCAGGGAAGAGCGTCCCCACAATCAAAAACCTCTCAAATGAGGGGGAATCTGACGAAGTCTGCAACAGCAGTCACATCCGTCTAAACCTCCGCTACACGGTGTCATAAATCAACTTGGCATCTTCGGAGAGCTGGACGGATAAAACCAAATAGCATCTGCCCCCAAAATACAGGCCGGTCGTCCCAACGTCCCGGTCGCGTCTTTTCGGCGGAGAACGCTTATTTTCCTACTTTGAAATTCAACTCCTTTGAATCCTTTGAATCTGTCTACATTCCATTCAGTTATCTATGGCTCATGGACGTACCACCACCAACAGCCTCAATGCTGATAGTTCAGGTAACCCACTGCCGCCGCCGCCACTAACACCAGCAGGCGTAGTTGCGGCCCCATCTACAGAGATTCTTGTTCTTTTAGATGTTTTCCGAGGATTACTCGAGGGAAAGAATGCCCAAGCCGCTAACCAGCGAGAGCAGATCGAGATACCTCAAGAGAGGCTTTCCCTAACCACACCAGATACTTCAGGGGTAAAACAATTTCGAGCGATCCTGTAATATTTCAGAAAAATAAAATATTATATATAATTGAATAATAAATATTACGAATATTTTAATGTGTGGAGATTGGTTTTAATGATATGGTATAATTATATACCGATAAATTGGGAAATATTTGGAAATTTATAAGAATTACTGAAATGAGGGTGTTTTATATGATATGAGCATTTATAGATTTTTACATACTCATTTGTAAAAGGGTTAAGTGCTAAACTCGATTAATTTTCACTAATCTTGCGTTAATCCGGTTTATGTGCATATGACATGCAACCTGATATGTTTCAAAACACATTTTTTCAAATTGCATCAACCATGGCATCTTATAGTTTCTTTTATGTGTATGGTTTTGTGTTTTGGTTTTAAATGAAAAGAAAAAGGAAAACAAAAAGAAAAGAAAAGAATAAAGAATGAGGTATGGGCAAGAGAGAGAAGAGAGAGAGGGTGAGGGGTCAGTTGACCATGGCTCGTTGTTTATCACATCAACATCTTCATCATTTTTCCCTCCTTCTTCACTCTCATGGCTGCCCTCTCTCCCCTACCTCCTCTAACCCCTCACAACACCACCAAAACTACATCAAAACCTTGCATCTTCTTCACAAAATTCATGCATAAGCTCACTACAAGCATGGGGGACTAAACAAGATGGGATTTTGAACACTTGGGGCAACTCAAGAAAATTCTTGAGTTGCCAAATGAGGTATTTCGTTCACCCTTAGTATAGTAATTCATTTGCTTTAACTTCTATTTTAGTTTAGAAGTGTTTAAGTAAGGTTTAGTGAGCTTTGAAAATTCCAAGTTGAGGTTAGGGTTTGATTTGAATTGAGAGGGTGCAATTAAGGTTTAGTAGTGATCTTAAACCCCTTTAGTGTTAGAATTCTGGACAAAACTAGAGATTAAAACCCCGAGACATAAACTTAGAAACCCCGATATCGGAAGATTGTGGGGATTTTGATGATATTTAGAGATCTGCTATGACCCGGGGCACCTGAAAAATATTTAGCAATTACAGTGAGTCGTGCAGGCAACCTAGAAGCTACCCTAGAGCCCCGAGCCCCTAACTCCTTGTCCTGGCCGCAAATTATCTCATTTTGGCCGCAAATTGCAGCCTTGGTACGATGGAATCGCCTCGTGCTTTGTCCATGGCTCCATTTTAGGTAAATTAGACCCACCCTATATACAAAATTGGCTAGTTCAATCTAAGGTAAAATCTGGAGGGGTTTTCTTGAGTTGCTGCTTCGTTTTGCGACTTCGTTTTAACTTGAGTTATGGTATATGGGTTTTGACTCGGTAGGTTGACATTCGTACATCGATATCGGGAGTTGTTTGATTATTCTTGCGTGCGTAGACCATATGTTTTAACCTTTATGCGTTTCGTGTGCCGTTTTGGTTTTCATCCACGATTTCGGTTTACGATACTATGTGTGATATGTGTAGGAACCCATGTGGACGTCGTACAATGAGGAAGAGAATGGCGGCATCGACTTCGGCAAGCAACGATCAAGGTGAGTAGATGTATATCTACAAGGGAAGTCGAGTGGATGGCGTATAGCACCCCCGCAGTTTCGTAGTGTAGTATATGAATACGTTATATATGTGTGTGTTTCGTAGTGTAGTATATGAATACGTTATGTGTGTGTGTGTGTGTGTGTGTGTGTGTGTGTGTGTGTGTGTGTTGTGAGACTTAAATGATTATCAAGATAGGCCTTACGTGTTCACGGGTCAGTTTTAGTGTAATTGTAAGATAGTGCTTATAGTGCAATCTCTTAGTCGTGAAACCCTAGGGTAAAGGTTCATACACACACATGCACACACGTGATATGGTTTTGGGTGTATACGTTAATATGTATATATGTGTGTGTGTGTGTGTGGATGTGTTGGTACATACACACACACACACACACACACATATACACGGATGATGAGGATAGTACACGATACTTGGAGATGAGTCGATGTGACTGGGCATGATGTCGTGAGATCGGTGATGTGATTTTGGTCGTGTTATGATATACGACACGATATATGATTGGATCATTGGGCGATGTGTTTCATACACACATGGATATATGTTGATGGTATCGGAAAGTACTAGACTTTATATCAGTACCCCTAATTCAGGATATGATGATAATGATACCAGATAAATAATGAGGTAAATGTGATATTTGATCCGTACCCCGATTTGGGATGCCGTACGATGGATTTTACCGTATGAAGTATAAATATGATGATTGATCCGCACTCTTGATTTGAGGATGTCGCATTATATATTTTATCGTACGTGACGCTATTGAGGCGGGATCACCGAATACTAGATATATCGACTCAGACTTTAGGTGGTTTTCCTTACCCCTTTCGATTAGTCTCTTAGTGTAGTCCTGTAGCTATCAGGTAGATGTTAGACTGGGCTTGAGTCATACTTATTTTCAAGCTAACGAATCATGAGTATTTTAAAGACAGGCCGAGGGATACTACGGATATTTCAAAGGACGTACCTTTCTTAAAAACACCGTAGCCCATATTTTCTAAAACCACGATTCGTACTGTTTCAAATGTCAAAACTGTATGACTCGTACATATAAATGTATATTCTCCAATGTTGCGTTTACTATTCATTTTCCTTTATATTCATGTTCTCATTGCATTGCATGTTTATACATGTGTTTCATTAATTATGATGATATCGACTGTTAGGACACCAGCACCATTACCGATGATGTGTATGCCCACGTACACTTGCTTGCAGGCTCACACACATTATCATCGGTAATTTCCATGTCACATACACATTAGAAAACACTACTTCATTGGTATAATTGCTAGCTGGTAGTTCCGACATAGTACTATTACGCTTTCTTTCATATGCTAGATTAGATATTGCATTTATTACTGACATACTTCACGCATTTATACATTCATTTGTCATGAAATATTATAGGGCTTTATGCCGGTAATTCACTGTTTATTTACTCTCGAGATTTGGATTTCGGATTTTCCATGAGATTTCTGGATTTGGAGAAACCGCAAAGATTTTATAAACTCATTATCAATTTTTAAAAGATAGAAAGTTGCGGTTTTCTCGTGATATGATGTGAGATATGTCCACCATGAGTTTTCTCGGCTCTTGAGTAGTATCATTCACCCGATTCGAGGAAGAGTATGAACTGTCTGCGGGTGCATGGTGAACCCAGTGCGGTACCCCAGGGCAAGATGGTCGCAGATGATAGCGTTGATCCCGACAGGGGAGCACTACCAACCGGTTATTTGTGACGCGGCGGATATCCGGAGGATACCGACTTAGTCATGAGATTTGATATTATGGGCCAGTCCGGATTGCCGGAGCCCAGGGCCAGTCCGGATTGCCGGAGCCCGAGATATTGAGATATTAAGATTTTATGATATGGGCCAGTCCGGATTGCCGAAGCCCGAGATATCGAGATATTGGGATATATGTTTTGTGTCGATGCTGGACACGGATTCTCTGTTGATTTCATTGATGACACTTCGATTTTTTATACAGAAATCTCACTGAGATAAGAAAACAGTTTCTCATTTAGATGTGCTCTGTTTTCATGCATTCATACATCATATATGTGATATGTTGCTACCTGAGGCACTGACACGAGCACTTGGTATTACACTTATGTTAGATGTTTACCCTTGCCATTTTAGATGCTTCAGGTTATTTATTATGAGTACTTTATTGTATGACCTAGGAGAGAGTCATACATGCGATTTCTTCTTGGTGATGTTTTCTACTCACGAGTTGGCAACTCACCCCCGTTGTGCCACAGTTTCTTGCAGGTTTTGCCGTACATGTTTTCTTGACAGCTTGTTGGCACATCATTTCATTCTGGGTGATTGCTTTGGTATGTGAGTTCACTCGCATCGTGACCACCATTGTACTTTATTTATATTCAGTTGTATCTAGTAACTCTATCAACCATACTTGTATTAAATTATAGACTTAGAAGACCAGTATGTATATTCTTTCGACCTTAGAGTCGCGCGTTGTGTTATTATGGTTTTTCTCTGGTTTTCTTGAGAATGTTGGTTTATTTCTGAGTTTTGATTCTTGCCCTTCGGCGTTGTATATTATATTGCCTGCGTGGTTGTTTCCGCTAATTGGCGAAGTGCTAGCTCCCACTTGGGGATGCTTTTATTCAGTATGTATATTATTCATGTTTGTACCCGTTTGGGGCCAGTATTTACAAAGGAAACTCTACCGAAATTTTTGGAAAAGACTTGATGTTTTAAAAATGCTTACTACGGCTTATTTTGTTAAAACACTTGCTTTAAAACTAAGATTTTTCTTCACTCCCTTATCAAATGGTTTAGATTTCTGGGCTTTTGGCTTTCTTGAATTAGGTGGGGTCCTATAGACTTCACATGATTCAAGTGCCAGTCACGTACTATTTCGGGTCGTGACAGATACACCCAAAGACTTTCTCGGGTAGGGGAAGACCCCTTGAGTCAGAGGAATCGGCCCAGAGCACTGAAGAAAATCTCGCCGCTGCCAGAGTTCCGCAGGAATAATGGGTTGAAGTAGCGAGGCATCAGCATCCGAAAATGCCAGGGCCTGGTGGAAGTCAGAGGAGAGAATTCGTGTGAGGCCCATTTCTTGGGCCATGTTCAAAGAGCGTTTCGATGCTACATACTTCTTAGAGACCGTTCATTTTGAGATGGAACAGCGATTCCTCCATCTACAACAAGGATACAAGTGGGTCACGTTGTTGACATCCGTGTCACACGATCCTCATTTTTGATTATCTAGTTTAAAACTTTATTTTAACGAATTCATAAGTTACTGATGACGTTTCTAAGTTTATATCTTGAGTACAGCATGCACAACATATAATATCAACCAAGATTGCCTACAATACGATACACGCTCAAATCAATGATATGGAATAACAACTTGAAGCAAGCGACAACGTGATGCAAGATTAATCAAGATTCAATGACATCCCAAAGTAACTATTCAAGGAAATGAAGCTAATCGAAGAACCAAAATGAAGAATAGAATTGTGAGCAATATACATGTAATTGGTAATAATCTCATAAAGTTAGAAAGCTCATTCTAACACATTCTTAATGCTCAAGACACATCCTTCTCTTTTTGAGATGTCTAACCTATCCGTTGGAATTCAAACTGCTAATATTTCAAAACAGATTTTATCCATATCAGAAAACAGACGTCTCCTACAAACGTCTATATAAGATATTTTGAAACAACAGACATCTCCACAGACCTCTGTAGAACAAACTCCAAAATTCTTCATTCTGTATACTTCTCAGAGACGGCGATAGAAAGATTTTATTCCTGGAGTAGACGTCTTCTACAAACGTCTCCATGGACAGTTTTTGGCAGTTAATTCAAATTTGAATTTTAAATCAAATGGATATTTACGTTGTTTTCATTTCTAACTGTTCCCAACGATCATTAACTGTTTTATGGCAGTTATTGGTAGTTATTGGGAGTTAGAATAAATTCATATTTGATTCCTATAAATACCATATGAGATCAAACATTTTTCACAAAAATGAAGAAGACATTCATTTCAAATCCATTGAGAAATCTTCTTGTTCTTCATGTGCTTAACTTGTCCAAATCCTTTCTGTTTCCTCATAGCCAAAACCTGATATTATCACTCAAATCAATCCTTGTGCAACACCGGTTATAATTTATTGAGATCATAGGATTGAGAGTGAGAGAATTTTTTGTCTGTAAAACAATTGTAAATTCCCGAAGAAGGTTCGATATTCTTCAACCCACGAGAGAGGGTGTCTCTCAACCCACGAAAATGGGTGCTTCTCAAACCACAAGAGGGCGTGCCTCTTATTGCTTGAATTGTGTGGACTCGAAGTGGAAAAAAAATCTTCCTAAAGAGAAATGGATTAGAGAGGAAAGTATGTATTTCTTAGAGAATCATAGGCTTGAGAGGAAGAAGACTTGTTTTCTAGGGAATCATAAGTTCAAGAGTGTGATCCTTGTGAAGAGAGATTGTTTTTCTTCACATCTCTGTGAAGTGGGATTCATATACTTTACAAATATAGTACAGAAATCCTTAGAAGAAGTCTCAGACGGGAACTAGCCACAGAAGCGTGGTGAACCCTAATCAACAATTCTCTATGTTTGCCTTTCTCTAACTCTTTTTATTTTTAGTTCTTGTGATTGATTGCTATTTTAAGTTTCTTTGTTTAAACTTGTTTAAATATTTTCCAAAAAAACTTGGTAATCACTTTAATATAATAGTTAGAATTTTACAATTTTTCATAGGACGTATAGAAGCCTCATTCACCCCCCAAGGCTGTTTTCAATTGGTATCAGAGCAGGCTGCTCATTTTAAAAGATTAATATCATGAGTTTTTAGATCTATTATGGCAAACCAACTAGAGTGTCAATCCACCACACCACCTCCACTTTTTAATGGCATAAACTTTTAATTTTGAAAAACTAAAATGGGAATATTTTTATAATGTAGAGAGTTTATAAATTACCGATTTAAAAATAATATTAGTCTTAAAAGAAGAATCTCATATAAATACCTTTGATTTAATAGGAACTTTAAAGAAAATGATTTTTAAATTAAAGATAATATACTTCTTAAATTTACTAACATTAAGGATAATCTTGACGTCATATTAGGAACTTGTATTAATCATTATAAACGTCAAGATATAAGTTTTCTACTATTATGTCATTTTTTAATTAAAAAAAACCCTATGCTTTTTAACTATGCTGTCATTTTTGAACTCCATGTTATTTTCACGTCCCGCTTCCCGGTGTACGGACAAGGGAACGTGGCGAGCCCGCTACGTATTTACTCAGAAGCAAACACGCTAAGCGTAAATAAGCAATATGATAAAGTACACAAGAAAATGATAAGAGATGTAATTGAACAACAACTTTTATTTATTAAACATATCTTTACAATACAACTGAAAATGTAAATACAAGGATGGAAAGCAATGCCTAAACAAAGGCATAAACTGAAAAGAAAAAAATATATACAAGTGTCTAAAGCTCGGGGTCTTCTATGAACTGCTCTAAATCGTCAGCACTGGGCTCTATCTCTAGTGAGTCGGATCCACCTGACAACATTCCAAAGAAATAAGAGAAAAGGAATGTCATCAGCGAACAATCGCTCGGTAAGTACCAAAGAAAGATAGAAGTAGAGTAGACAGGTAAGAGGATATAACTGGTAGATTGTTTGATTGTTATGTTAACGCAATTGTTTGTATCTTGATACAGAATATGCCAGTGTATATGAGAGGAGTCCAACTATTCCGTGGACTAAGATATACGGAGCACAAGGAACCGTTAAACCACGGAACAACAGCAACGGATATTCAAGTTAGGTGAATTAAAGTGACCGTCTCATGTCACTTCTAACACTTTCTGTACCAGTCTGCCCCTTTAAAACCCTGTAATGTATTTTTTATTGATGTGTATTGTTTTGTTTAATAGATGTAAGACTTGCCGAAACCATGATATCAGTAGTTCATGTAAACGGAACGGATAGTCATGTAATCAGAGTATATCCATGGTTCGGTTCGGTCGAGTCATGTTGATATTGATTGCATTCTGGTATAAATGGATTCATGTTGAATTAGAGTTGTACTTGAATTGTATTCAAGGATGGATTGATTTCAGATTAGACTAAGACTCTGTCTGAGTCAGACACTTTAAAACGAATTGAAGTCCTGAATTAGTTTTGGAGCTATCGATAACTGCTGCACATAGACGGCAGGATTTGTGACTTTTTTGTCACGACCCGAAAGTACGGAACGTGACTGGCACTTAGATTACGAGACGTCTAAAGGCGTACCGTAACCTAAGTCAGCCAAAGCCCAGAAATCTAACCCAAAATCAAAGAGAGTGAAGGAAAACCTTAAATGAAAACGGTTTTGAAATCAATTAAGTTGCATAGAATCCATTTTTAAAACATCGAGAATTCCCGAAAATTTCGGCAGAGTCTCCCCTGTATTTTCTATCCCCCAAAATGGGTACAACAAGATAATAAACCTGTAATCATAAAATGGCATCCCCAAGCGGGAGCTAGCTCTTCGCCCAAGGCGGATCACAACCATATGCAATATATATAAGCAATACCAAGAAAAGAGCAGAAGAAACCCAAAACATCAGAAAACGCAACGCCGGCTCAAGTGAGCTCGACCCAAAAGAAACCACAAATATACATATCTCTCAGTCTCATCACTAGGTCGCATATACAATACAAGTGGTAGATGGAGATACTAGATACAATGATAAAGCAAAAAGGAATAAAGTATACTCGCAACCCACCTACGGGCGATATCGCGAGTCTGAGCAAAAGAAACTGATGACAAGATAGCCCGCCGCTACGAGGCTGACGGGTCCGACCTGCAAGACACTGTGGCACAACGGGGGTGAGTTGCCAGCTCGTGAGTAAATATAACATCTACTAAGGCAATCGTAAGAATGCACGCAATGCGGAACAACAAGTATGTCCATATGTGATATAATAACTCTAGTATGCATGCACATGTATGCAATATCTTTTCTAACTCTTTAAGTGTTTTAAATGTTAAAGTTACTGGATTCTTAACTTTTAGAAAACGAATGTCCGCATAATAACTAAATATCATCAAGAAATCCTCAGAAAACCCGTGTCAAGCATCGACACCAAATAGGAATCATATCTGTCTCAATGTCGGGCTCCGTCAGTCCGGATCGGCCCATATCATAAATCTCACGACAACGGTCGGTATCCTCCGGATATCCGCCGCGCCAGACATCACCGGTAGGTAGTCTTCCCCTGCCAGGCTCATCGTCTACAACTCGATCTTCTTGCCCCGGGGTACCATACCGGGCCCACCATGTACCCGAGACGGTTCATCCACTCCTCGAATCGGGTCTCGAAATCCAACAGAAAACATGAAAACTCATGGTGGACGACACATACGTCACGAGAAAACCGCAACTTTGTTTCGAAAATGATAAATCTAAGGTTTTGTTAAATTCTTGCGGTTTTCCCCAAAAATCCAGAAATCACAGAAAACTGAAATCATCAAGAAAAATCATAGTGTCCACATGTTATATATAATAAATGTCTATGATATCAATGTATATGATGTGAGAGTTTGGCTAGAAATCTAGGTAGATATGATAGTAATGCGAGGTATATGCGTTCGATACATTCTCAAATATCATGCATGAATGCAATGGCGTTACTAAGCTAAACAAGTTTTATAGTGCACGTGGCATGGCAAATACCAAAGGCGTGTGTGTCACATGAATAGTGCGCGTGCAATAGATGCCAATGGTAAGGTGTTCGTGTCCTACGAAATGATATCGCATATGTATATATGAATGCCATATTAATGTCCATGCAATCTAGTATAGGGTTAGCTGTAAGGGTATGCAATATACATAAATGGATAAGCTAGCTAACAATATAATTATTGCATAAAGTAGGGTAATCCTAACTAGGGGGGAGGGGCGCCTCGCGCCATCCAAACGATTCCCCCATAGATGAATATATCTACTCACCAGAAATCCCCGCTAATCTGATCCGGCCACCGCTTTGCCTTTACGCGCCGTGTCCGAAGTTTCCCCGACCGATCCTAGAATTGCATAACACACAAAATAAGGTTACATATTTCCGAAATGATGCAACTCACACTATGAAAAGATCGACGCTCTCGGATTAGTCACAACGTGCACTCGGTACGCGAAAATGCACGAAAATCGCTAAAACCTTAACAAAAATCGCCGTATCGGGGAAATCGATTAAACTACAACCCGACTAGACGAAACCCCGCGTTCGCGCATTCTAATAATCCTATATGAAGCTACTAATATTGCTAACCTAACGCAAATTGACCGCCTTCTATTTCTACAAAAAATCTAGTAAGCGATTCCTTACCGATTTTGTTACAAACATTGAAATTTATCGATTTAGTAAGCATACCAATACACAATTAACCACTCCAATCACCTAGATAACCATCCCTAGAATAATCCAAGCATCATGCTACAAGCCCTAATTTCTAAAATCAAAACCTTCACTTGATTTTTCCAAATCAAACATTTACTACCAAACTAATATTTAGAATTGAAATTCTAGCACAATTAAACCTCAAGTAAGCAACTAGTTTAGGATTTTTCACCTCTCAATCTTGAACCCTAACTTTAATACATCAACCATGCTTCAAACCCTAATCCACAATCAAATCCCTTTCTTGAATTTCCTAACCAAGAATTCATAAGCAAATTACACACTAAAACTACTAAATCTAGCAACTTAAACAACAAATTAACAACTAGATTTGGATTTATACCTCCCAAGTGTGAACCCTAGCTTGCTCAAGCCACCAAAGAAGCCTCCTTTCTCCAAGTTTTGAACTAATTTGGGTTGAGGAGAGATAGGATTTGGATTTTGCTTTGAATTGGAGAAAGAATTTGTGGATTTTTATTGATTTTTAGCATGAAAATAAAGCTAGAATGAAGTGGGAAAATGGAGGTTGCTGCTGTAGGAAGCTCGGCCAGCAGGTGGAGGAAAGATTTTGGGAATTTTTGGAGAAGTTTCTAGGCCTAAAACACCCCCATGTTCTCATTTAATGCATTTCAAATCAACTTTTTACAAAAAAACCCCTTTTTAAGCCATTTTTTTCATAATTTTCCCACTAAAAATCTAAAAGTTTGCAAGACATGTTATAATTTTATTAACACCATATTTTAGCTTATAAAGACTCCTAATTAAGAAATTTACCTAATTAAATTTGTATTTATCCCTAATTAAATGTATTTAAAAAGGCTTAAAATAATAAAAAAATAATTAATTACGAAAATTTTTTTATTTAACCAGAAAATTATAAATGACATTTTAGTGACAAAATTATAGTAATATCTTATTTAAATTTTGTATAATTAGGTCTATACTGAAAAATATCAATTTTGACTTTTTACGGAAAAAGCCGAAAAATTTGCCGATTACCGAAAAACTGCCTAAACGATTTTCGAAGGGTTACAATCTTCCCCCCTTAAAGAAATTCGGTCCCCGAATTTAGAATTCAACTACGCGTACCTTCAAAAAGATGGGGATATCTCTTTCTCATCTCGACCTCGGTCTCCCAGGTGACCTCCTCGCTGTTCGGGCCACGCCAAAGGACTTTGACAGACGGTATGACCTTCGACCTCAATTTCTTCACCTGCCGATCCAAGATGACAACCGGCTGCTCGGTGAAAGAAAGATCACGCTCTAACTGGATCGTCTGGTGCTGAATCGCCTGGGAAGGATCATGAAGGTACTTGCGGAGCATCGAGACATGGAATACGGGGTGAACATCGGGGAAGCTGGGCGGAAGAGCTAACCGATAAGCGACTGGACCAACACGCTCTAGGATCTCGAAAGGACCAACATATCTAGGACTCAGCTTCCCTTTCCGCCCAAATCTCATCACACCCTTCATCGGAGAGACCTTCAGGAAAACATGATCGCCAACAACGAACTCGAGTCGGCGACGACGCCTGTCAGCATAAGATTTCTGCCTGCTCTGTGCCGCTCTCATCCTGTCCCGAATCAGCTGTATTTTCTCGGTCGTCTCCTGTACGATCTGAGGCCCCAAAATACTGCTCTCCCTGAGCTCTGTCCAACATACAGGCGATCGGCATCTCCTCCCATATAAAGCCTCGAAAGGTGCCATCTGAATCGTCTCCTGGAAGCTATTATTGTAGGAAAACTCGATCAAAGGCAAATGACGATCCCAGCTACCACCGAAATCTAAAACACAAGCTCTGAGCATGTCCTCAAGAGTCTGAATCGTACGCTCCGACTGACCGTCAGTCTGAGGATGAAAGGCTGTGCTAAAACTCAATCGGGTGCCCAAAGCTTCCTGTAGTTTCTGCCACAATCGGCTGGTAAACTGGGTGCCACGGTCGGACACGATGCAAGTCGGAACGCCATGCAGTCGCACTATCTCATCAATATAAACCTGGGCGTACTGAGAAAATCCAAAAGTGGTCTTCACTGGCAGGAAGTGAGCCGCTTTCGTCAGTCGATCGACAATCACCCAAATAGAGTCGTATCCTCGACTGGTCCTGGGTAGACCCACAACGAAGTCCATGGAGATCTGCTCCCACTTCCACTCAGGGATGGGCAAAGGCTGTAACTCGCCGGCTGGCCTCTGGTGCTCGGCCTTGACTTGCTGACAAGTCAAGCATCTCGACACAAAGTCTGTAACATCCCTCTTCATCCCGTCCCACCAGTAAACCTCTCTCAAATCACGGTACATCTTGGTGGAACCTGGATGCACACTGTATACTGATCTATGTGCCTCCTCGAGAATATCACGCCTCAGTCCCTCTGAATCTGGCACACACAGTCGAGTCCCAAATCGGAGTATCCCCTGATCATCAATCACGAACTCAGAAACTCTGCCCTGCCGAATCTGCTCAATAATCTCCAAGATACGGGCATCGCCGGACTGTGCCTCATGGATACGGTCAAGTAACTGTGGGCGTGCTCTGAAATGGGCCAGCTGTCCCCCTATAGGAGTAAACTCGAACTGCACTCGGCTATCACATAAAACCTGCCAATCCGCCGTCGACTGCATCTGTACTGCGCTCAAACAAGATAAGCTACCTCCGGGCCTCCTACTCAAAGCATCTGCCACCACATTCGCCTTGCCCGGATGGTATAGAATCTCGCAGTCATAATCTTTCACCAACTCCATCCAACGGCGCTGTCTCAGGTTCAGGTCTCGCTGCTGGAAAATATACTTCAAACTCTTGTGGTCAGTGTATATCTGGCACGATTCACCGTATAGGTAATGTCTCCAGATCTTGAGTGCAAACACCACTGCAGCTATCTCTAAATCATGGGTGGGGTAGTTCTGCTCGTGTTTCCTCAGCTGCCGAGAAGCATACGCGATAACTCTGTCGTGCTGCATCAACACACATCCCAGCCCCACTCTAGAAGCATCACAATATACCACGAACCCGCCTGATCCTGAAGGCAATGCTAACACTGGAGCAGTTGTCAGACGAGTCTTCAACTGCTGGAAGCTATCCTCACATGCCTGTGTCCAATCAAAAGGAACCCCCTTCCGGGTCAACCCGGTCAACGGTGCAGCAATGCGGGAGAAATCCTAGACAAAACGTCGATAATAACCGGCCAGACCTAGAAAACTGCGGACCTCTGTGACGGATACCGGTCTAGGCCAACGCTGAACTGCCTCGATCTTCTTCGGGTCCACGCAAATACCATCTCTCGTCACTACATGACCCAAGAAGTCGACACTGTCTAACCAGAATGCGCACTTGGAAAATTTGGCGAACAGCTGATGCTCCCTCAAAGTCTGCAGTGTGATACGTAAGTGCTGCTCATGCTCCTCCCGGCTCCGAGAATAAACCAAGATGTCGTCAATGAACACAATGATGAACTGATCGAGATACGGCCTGAATACGCGGTTCATCAAATCCATAAAAGCTGCCGGGGCATTGGTGAGCCCGAACGACATCACCAAGAACTCATAATGACCATATCGAGTACGAAAGGCAGTCTTCGGAATATCCTCCTTCCGAACCCGCAACTGGTGATAACCTGATCGTAAGTCAACCTTCGAGAAGAACCCTGCACCCTGGAGCTGATCAAATAAGTCATCAATGCGGGGTAGGGGATATCTGTTCCGCACAGTAACTCGGTTCAGCTGACGATAATCAATGCATAAACGCATACTTCCGTCCTTCTTCTTAACAAACAGGACGGGAGCACCCCAAGGTGACACACTCGGTCGGATAAGCCCCTTGTCCAGCAAGTCCTGTAACTGATCCTTTAGCTCTCTCAGCTCCGCCGGGGCCATCCGATAAGGCGGTATAGAGATAGGCCCCGTGCCAGGGATCAAGTCAATACAGAACTCAATCTCGCGCTCTGGTGGCAGACCAGGCAGCTCGTCAGGGAATACATCAGGAAACTCTCTAACAACAGGGACCTGGTCCAACGGAACCTCTGTGGAGCTAATATCACAAATATAGGCTAAGAATCCCTGACACCCTTTCCTTAAGAGCTGACCAGCGCGAAGAGAAGAAATCAAGCTGGGAAGGGCAGCGCTACGATCTCCCTGAATAATAAGAACCGGCTCACCAGGAAAACTGAATCTGACTGCCTTTTCACGGCAGTCCACAGATGCATAACAGGTGGCTAGCCAGTCCATACCAAGAAGAACGTCAAAGTCTAGCATATCGAGGAGAATTAAATCTACTGAAGAATCTCTCTCCCC
The DNA here is from genome assembly GCA_030015575.1 of Agapanthus africanus. Lineage (NCBI taxonomy): Eukaryota > Viridiplantae > Streptophyta > Magnoliopsida > Asparagales > Amaryllidaceae > Agapanthus > Agapanthus africanus. The sequence continues at coordinate 334,788,054 of JASDDO010000029.1, read as the reverse complement.
GATACGAACGGAACACGATCGGTATACAAAACGGGCAACAAAAGACTCGCCTACCGGGGTAATAACGACAAGCGGCTGATCTAACGGACAAGACTCTCGGCCCAACCTCGGTGCAAAATACGTGGAAACATAGGAATGTGTGGAGCCTGGATCAAATAATACCCGTGCATCAAAAGAACATACTGGCAGAGTACCTGTCACGACGGCATTGGATGCCTGTGCATCCTGAGGAGTCAACGCGAACACTCGGGCCTGTCCACCACTAATAGCTGGCTGTCCTCTGCCTCTACCTCGGCCTCTGCCTCTGCCTCTGTCACCTCGTCCTCTCTGAACCGGACCGCCACGCCCACGGCCTCTAGAAGCATCTGGCTGGCGTGAAGCATCATCAGAAGGAGGAAGTAAAGCTCTCTGCGAGGGTGGTGAAGGTGGTAAAGTCACATGCGGGACTGTCGCCGTGCCCGGACGTCCCATGGTACAGTCTCTGACACGGTGGTACTGACTCCCACACCGAAAACATCCTGGAGACGACTGCTGGGTCTGTGGATATGAACCAAATAACTGACCTCGTCTCAATCCTCTGCCTCCGCCATCTCCCGGAAATAATCTATCACGACGTCTGCCCATCTGCCGCTGAGCTGGCGTATCAGTACGGATCCTCTTCGGCCCAGAAGCGACCGGAGTCTCAGAAATACGCTCCTCCAAAAGTAAGGCTGCATCCATCGCGGCAGCGTATGTATCAAAGTGCTGGGTGCCGATGGCAAGGAATAGCTGTGTATCAAGCCCTCGTACAAACCTCTTTATCCTCTTCTCTTCTGTGTCGACTAGGTACGGTGCATATCGAGACAACTGGGTAAACTGTATATCATACTCCGACACTGTCATCCCTGGAGTCTTGCGCAAAGACTCAAAACTACGGGCTCGAGCATCTCGGACACTCTCCGGAAGAAAACGGGCAACAAATGCAGATGTAAACTCATCCCAGGTCATAGAAGGCAGACCTGCAGCTCGGCCTCTCTCTACTGAGTCGTACCATGTCTGGGCAAGACCCTCCAGACGAAAACTCGCAAACTCCACCAATCTATCCTCAGAACACCTCAACGAACGGCCAATCCGTGCCATCCTATCGAGAAATGCCTGTGGGTCCTCTGTCGCATCTGTACCGGTAAAAGCTGGAGGTCTCAATCTCATGAACTCCTGTAGTGAAACGGGGATAGTCTCCGTAGCAGCAGCAGGAGTGACCATCTGTGCAGCAGGTACGATCGTGGTCTGTGCGGTGGAAGGAACGTCCTCGGATCTCTGTGCCCGGCTGGACTCAACTAAAGATCCCATCATCTGCCGCAACTCTTGCATGCCGGCCTCTAATCTGGCAATACGGTCTGGATGAGGCGGATCAGTGGGACCCTGAGGGGTAGGAGTATCCTCCCGCTCGATCCTCGCCTCAGACGAGCCCGCTCGAATCGCATCCCTAGCGGCAGCCCGCTGAGCTCTCGTAGTCTTTGGCGGCATCGAAGCTGGAATAAGAAATAGAACTGATAAGGACATTGCAATTGAATCAAGGAATGCAAGGAATCAAGAAAGGAAATACAAGCAATTATGTCCTAAGGTTACTTAGGCGGAGTACCGTATCGTAAGTATGCCGCGGATCATACCCACGCTACGCCACTCTGCTTAAGTCACCTACTCCATCTACCAAGGTCGTCCTACACTCAGAAAGGTAAAACCTAAGCTCTGATACCAACTTTGTCACGACCCGAAAGTACGGAACGTGACTGGCACTTAGATTACGAGACGTCTAAAGGCGTACCGTAACCTAAGTCAGCCAAAGCCCAGAAATCTAACCCAAAATCAAAGAGAGTGAAGGAAAACCTTAAATGAAAACGGTTTTGAAATCAATTAAGTTGCATAGAATCCATTTTTAAAACATCGAGAATTCCCGAAAATTTCGGCAGAGTCTCCCCTGTATTTTCTATCCCCCAAAATGGGTACAACAAGATAATAAACCTGTAATCATAAAATGGCATCCCCAAGCGGGAGCTAGCTCTTCGCCCAAGGCGGATCACAACCATATGCAATATATATAAGCAATACCAAGAAAAGAGCAGAAGAAACCCAAAACATCAGAAAACGCAACGCCGGCTCAAGTGAGCTCGACCCAAAAGAAACCACAAATATACATATCTCTCAGTCTCATCACTAGGTCGCATATACAATACAAGTGGTAGATGGAGATACTAGATACAATGATAAAGCAAAAAGGAATAAAGTATACTCGCAACCCACCTACGGGCGATATCGCGAGTCTGAGCAAAAGAAACTGATGACAAGATAGCCCGCCGCTACGAGGCTGACGGGTCCGACCTGCAAGACACTGTGGCACAACGGGGGTGAGTTGCCAGCTCGTGAGTAAATATAACATCTACTAAGGCAATCGTAAGAATGCACGCAATGCGGAACAACAAGTATGTCCATATGTGATATAATAACTCTAGTATGCATGCACATGTATGCAATATCTTTTCTAACTCTTTAAGTGTTTTAAATGTTAAAGTTACTGGATTCTTAACTTTTAGAAAACGAATGTCCGCATAATAACTAAATATCATCAAGAAATCCTCAGAAAACCCGTGTCAAGCATCGACACCAAATAGGAATCATATCTGTCTCAATGTCGGGCTCCGTCAGTCCGGATCGGCCCATATCATAAATCTCACGACAACGGTCGGTATCCTCCGGATATCCGCCGCGCCAGACATCACCGGTAGGTAGTCTTCCCCTGCCAGGCTCATCGTCTACAACTCGATCTTCTTGCCCCGGGGTACCATACCGGGCCCACCATGTACCCGAGACGGTTCATCCACTCCTCGAATCGGGTCTCGAAATCCAACAGAAAACATGAAAACTCATGGTGGACGACACATACGTCACGAGAAAACCGCAACTTTGTTTCGAAAATGATAAATCTAAGGTTTTGTTAAATTCTTGCGGTTTTCCCCAAAAATCCAGAAATCACAGAAAACTGAAATCATCAAGAAAAATCATAGTGTCCACATGTTATATATAATAAATGTCTATGATATCAATGTATATGATGTGAGAGTTTGGCTAGAAATCTAGGTAGATATGATAGTAATGCGAGGTATATGCGTTCGATACATTCTCAAATATCATGCATGAATGCAATGGCGTTACTAAGCTAAACAAGTTTTATAGTGCACGTGGCATGGCAAATACCAAAGGCGTGTGTGTCACATGAATAGTGCGCGTGCAATAGATGCCAATGGTAAGGTGTTCGTGTCCTACGAAATGATATCGCATATGTATATATGAATGCCATATTAATGTCCATGCAATCTAGTATAGGGTTAGCTGTAAGGGTATGCAATATACATAAATGGATAAGCTAGCTAACAATATAATTATTGCATAAAGTAGGGTAATCCTAACTAGGGGGGAGGGGCGCCTCGCGCCATCCAAACGATTCCCCCATAGATGAATATATCTACTCACCAGAAATCCCCGCTAATCTGATCCGGCCACCGCTTTGCCTTTACGCGCCGTGTCCGAAGTTTCCCCGACCGATCCTAGAATTGCATAACACACAAAATAAGGTTACATATTTCCGAAATGATGCAACTCACACTATGAAAAGATCGACGCTCTCGGATTAGTCACAACGTGCACTCGGTACGCGAAAATGCACGAAAATCGCTAAAACCTTAACAAAAATCGCCGTATCGGGGAAATCGATTAAACTACAACCCGACTAGACGAAACCCCGCGTTCGCGCATTCTAATAATCCTATATGAAGCTACTAATATTGCTAACCTAACGCAAATTGACCGCCTTCTATTTCTACAAAAAATCTAGTAAGCGATTCCTTACCGATTTTGTTACAAACATTGAAATTTATCGATTTAGTAAGCATACCAATACACAATTAACCACTCCAATCACCTAGATAACCATCCCTAGAATAATCCAAGCATCATGCTACAAGCCCTAATTTCTAAAATCAAAACCTTCACTTGATTTTTCCAAATCAAACATTTACTACCAAACTAATATTTAGAATTGAAATTCTAGCACAATTAAACCTCAAGTAAGCAACTAGTTTAGGATTTTTCACCTCTCAATCTTGAACCCTAACTTTAATACATCAACCATGCTTCAAACCCTAATCCACAATCAAATCCCTTTCTTGAATTTCCTAACCAAGAATTCATAAGCAAATTACACACTAAAACTACTAAATCTAGCAACTTAAACAACAAATTAACAACTAGATTTGGATTTATACCTCCCAAGTGTGAACCCTAGCTTGCTCAAGCCACCAAAGAAGCCTCCTTTCTCCAAGTTTTGAACTAATTTGGGTTGAGGAGAGATAGGATTTGGATTTTGCTTTGAATTGGAGAAAGAATTTGTGGATTTTTATTGATTTTTAGCATGAAAATAAAGCTAGAATGAAGTGGGAAAATGGAGGTTGCTGCTGTAGGAAGCTCGGCCAGCAGGTGGAGGAAAGATTTTGGGAATTTTTGGAGAAGTTTCTAGGCCTAAAACACCCCCATGTTCTCATTTAATGCATTTCAAATCAACTTTTTACAAAAAAACCCCTTTTTAAGCCATTTTTTTCATAATTTTCCCACTAAAAATCTAAAAGTTTGCAAGACATGTTATAATTTTATTAACACCATATTTTAGCTTATAAAGACTCCTAATTAAGAAATTTACCTAATTAAATTTGTATTTATCCCTAATTAAATGTATTTAAAAAGGCTTAAAATAATAAAAAAATAATTAATTACGAAAATTTTTTTATTTAACCAGAAAATTATAAATGACATTTTAGTGACAAAATTATAGTAATATCTTATTTAAATTTTGTATAATTAGGTCTATACTGAAAAATATCAATTTTGACTTTTTACGGAAAAAGCCGAAAAATTTGCCGATTACCGAAAAACTGCCTAAACGATTTTCGAAGGGTTACAATCTTCCCCCCTTAAAGAAATTCGGTCCCCGAATTTAGAATTCAACTACGCGTACCTTCAAAAAGATGGGGATATCTCTTTCTCATCTCGACCTCGGTCTCCCAGGTGACCTCCTCGCTGTTCGGGCCACGCCAAAGGACTTTGACAGACGGTATGACCTTCGACCTCAATTTCTTCACCTGCCGATCCAAGATGACAACCGGCTGCTCGGTGAAAGAAAGATCACGCTCTAACTGGATCGTCTGGTGCTGAATCGCCTGGGAAGGATCATGAAGGTACTTGCGGAGCATCGAGACATGGAATACGGGGTGAACATCGGGGAAGCTGGGCGGAAGAGCTAACCGATAAGCGACTGGACCAACACGCTCTAGGATCTCGAAAGGACCAACATATCTAGGACTCAGCTTCCCTTTCCGCCCAAATCTCATCACACCCTTCATCGGAGAGACCTTCAGGAAAACATGATCGCCAACAACGAACTCGAGTCGGCGACGACGCCTGTCAGCATAAGATTTCTGCCTGCTCTGTGCCGCTCTCATCCTGTCCCGAATCAGCTGTATTTTCTCGGTCGTCTCCTGTACGATCTGAGGCCCCAAAATACTGCTCTCCCTGAGCTCTGTCCAACATACAGGCGATCGGCATCTCCTCCCATATAAAGCCTCGAAAGGTGCCATCTGAATCGTCTCCTGGAAGCTATTATTGTAGGAAAACTCGATCAAAGGCAAATGACGATCCCAGCTACCACCGAAATCTAAAACACAAGCTCTGAGCATGTCCTCAAGAGTCTGAATCGTACGCTCCGACTGACCGTCAGTCTGAGGATGAAAGGCTGTGCTAAAACTCAATCGGGTGCCCAAAGCTTCCTGTAGTTTCTGCCACAATCGGCTGGTAAACTGGGTGCCACGGTCGGACACGATGCAAGTCGGAACGCCATGCAGTCGCACTATCTCATCAATATAAACCTGGGCGTACTGAGAAAATCCAAAAGTGGTCTTCACTGGCAGGAAGTGAGCCGCTTTCGTCAGTCGATCGACAATCACCCAAATAGAGTCGTATCCTCGACTGGTCCTGGGTAGACCCACAACGAAGTCCATGGAGATCTGCTCCCACTTCCACTCAGGGATGGGCAAAGGCTGTAACTCGCCGGCTGGCCTCTGGTGCTCGGCCTTGACTTGCTGACAAGTCAAGCATCTCGACACAAAGTCTGTAACATCCCTCTTCATCCCGTCCCACCAGTAAACCTCTCTCAAATCACGGTACATCTTGGTGGAACCTGGATGCACACTGTATACTGATCTATGTGCCTCCTCGAGAATATCACGCCTCAGTCCCTCTGAATCTGGCACACACAGTCGAGTCCCAAATCGGAGTATCCCCTGATCATCAATCACGAACTCAGAAACTCTGCCCTGCCGAATCTGCTCAATAATCTCCAAGATACGGGCATCGCCGGACTGTGCCTCATGGATACGGTCAAGTAACTGTGGGCGTGCTCTGAAATGGGCCAGCTGTCCCCCTATAGGAGTAAACTCGAACTGCACTCGGCTATCACATAAAACCTGCCAATCCGCCGTCGACTGCATCTGTACTGCGCTCAAACAAGATAAGCTACCTCCGGGCCTCCTACTCAAAGCATCTGCCACCACATTCGCCTTGCCCGGATGGTATAGAATCTCGCAGTCATAATCTTTCACCAACTCCATCCAACGGCGCTGTCTCAGGTTCAGGTCTCGCTGCTGGAAAATATACTTCAAACTCTTGTGGTCAGTGTATATCTGGCACGATTCACCGTATAGGTAATGTCTCCAGATCTTGAGTGCAAACACCACTGCAGCTATCTCTAAATCATGGGTGGGGTAGTTCTGCTCGTGTTTCCTCAGCTGCCGAGAAGCATACGCGATAACTCTGTCGTGCTGCATCAACACACATCCCAGCCCCACTCTAGAAGCATCACAATATACCACGAACCCGCCTGATCCTGAAGGCAATGCTAACACTGGAGCAGTTGTCAGACGAGTCTTCAACTGCTGGAAGCTATCCTCACATGCCTGTGTCCAATCAAAAGGAACCCCCTTCCGGGTCAACCCGGTCAACGGTGCAGCAATGCGGGAGAAATCCTAGACAAAACGTCGATAATAACCGGCCAGACCTAGAAAACTGCGGACCTCTGTGACGGATACCGGTCTAGGCCAACGCTGAACTGCCTCGATCTTCTTCGGGTCCACGCAAATACCATCTCTCGTCACTACATGACCCAAGAAGTCGACACTGTCTAACCAGAATGCGCACTTGGAAAATTTGGCGAACAGCTGATGCTCCCTCAAAGTCTGCAGTGTGATACGTAAGTGCTGCTCATGCTCCTCCCGGCTCCGAGAATAAACCAAGATGTCGTCAATGAACACAATGATGAACTGATCGAGATACGGCCTGAATACGCGGTTCATCAAATCCATAAAAGCTGCCGGGGCATTGGTGAGCCCGAACGACATCACCAAGAACTCATAATGACCATATCGAGTACGAAAGGCAGTCTTCGGAATATCCTCCTTCCGAACCCGCAACTGGTGATAACCTGATCGTAAGTCAACCTTCGAGAAGAACCCTGCACCCTGGAGCTGATCAAATAAGTCATCAATGCGGGGTAGGGGATATCTGTTCCGCACAGTAACTCGGTTCAGCTGACGATAATCAATGCATAAACGCATACTTCCGTCCTTCTTCTTAACAAACAGGACGGGAGCACCCCAAGGTGACACACTCGGTCGGATAAGCCCCTTGTCCAGCAAGTCCTGTAACTGATCCTTTAGCTCTCTCAGCTCCGCCGGGGCCATCCGATAAGGCGGTATAGAGATAGGCCCCGTGCCAGGGATCAAGTCAATACAGAACTCAATCTCGCGCTCTGGTGGCAGACCAGGCAGCTCGTCAGGGAATACATCAGGAAACTCTCTAACAACAGGGACCTGGTCCAACGGAACCTCTGTGGAGCTAATATCACAAATATAGGCTAAGAATCCCTGACACCCTTTCCTTAAGAGCTGACCAGCGCGAAGAGAAGAAATCAAGCTGGGAAGGGCAGCGCTACGATCTCCCTGAATAATAAGAACCGGCTCACCAGGAAAACTGAATCTGACTGCCTTTTCACGGCAGTCCACAGATGCATAACAGGTGGCTAGCCAGTCCATACCAAGAAGAACGTCAAAGTCTAGCATATCGAGGAGAATTAAATCTACTGAAGAATCTCTCTCCCCGATACGAACGGAACACGATCGGTATACAAAACGGGCAACAAAAGACTCGCCTACCGGGGTAATAACGACAAGCGGCTGATCTAACGGACAAGACTCTCGGCCCAACCTCGGTGCAAAATACGTGGAAACATAGGAATGTGTGGAGCCTGGATCAAATAATACCCGTGCATCAAAAGAACATACTGGCAGAGTACCTGTCACGACGGCATTGGATGCCTGTGCATCCTGAGGAGTCAACGCGAACACTCGGGCCTGTCCACCACTAATAGCTGGCTGTCCTCTGCCTCTACCTCGGCCTCTGCCTCTGCCTCTGTCACCTCGTCCTCTCTGAACCGGACCGCCACGCCCACGGCCTCTAGAAGCATCTGGCTGGCGTGAAGCATCATCAGAAGGAGGAAGTAAAGCTCTCTGCGAGGGTGGTGAAGGTGGTAAAGTCACATGCGGGACTGTCGCCGTGCCCGGACGTCCCATGGTACAGTCTCTGACACGGTGGTACTGACTCCCACACCGAAAACATCCTGGAGACGACTGCTGGGTCTGTGGATATGAACCAAATAACTGACCTCGTCTCAATCCTCTGCCTCCGCCATCTCCCGGAAATAATCTATCACGACGTCTGCCCATCTGCCGCTGAGCTGGCGTATCAGTACGGATCCTCTTCGGCCCAGAAGCGACCGGAGTCTCAGAAATACGCTCCTCCAAAAGTAAGGCTGCATCCATCGCGGCAGCGTATGTATCAAAGTGCTGGGTGCCGATGGCAAGGAATAGCTGTGTATCAAGCCCTCGTACAAACCTCTTTATCCTCTTCTCTTCTGTGTCGACTAGGTACGGTGCATATCGAGACAACTGGGTAAACTGTATATCATACTCCGACACTGTCATCCCTGGAGTCTTGCGCAAAGACTCAAAACTACGGGCTCGAGCATCTCGGACACTCTCCGGAAGAAAACGGGCAACAAATGCAGATGTAAACTCATCCCAGGTCATAGAAGGCAGACCTGCAGCTCGGCCTCTCTCTACTGAGTCGTACCATGTCTGGGCAAGACCCTCCAGACGAAAACTCGCAAACTCCACCAATCTATCCTCAGAACACCTCAACGAACGGCCAATCCGTGCCATCCTATCGAGAAATGCCTGTGGGTCCTCTGTCGCATCTGTACCGGTAAAAGCTGGAGGTCTCAATCTCATGAACTCCTGTAGTGAAACGGGGATAGTCTCCGTAGCAGCAGCAGGAGTGACCATCTGTGCAGCAGGTACGATCGTGGTCTGTGCGGTGGAAGGAACGTCCTCGGATCTCTGTGCCCGGCTGGACTCAACTAAAGATCCCATCATCTGCCGCAACTCTTGCATGCCGGCCTCTAATCTGGCAATACGGTCTGGATGAGGCGGATCAGTGGGACCCTGAGGGGTAGGAGTATCCTCCCGCTCGATCCTCGCCTCAGACGAGCCCGCTCGAATCGCATCCCTAGCGGCAGCCCGCTGAGCTCTCGTAGTCTTTGGCGGCATCGAAGCTGGAATAAGAAATAGAACTGATAAGGACATTGCAATTGAATCAAGGAATGCAAGGAATCAAGAAAGGAAATACAAGCAATTATGTCCTAAGGTTACTTAGGCGGAGTACCGTATCGTAAGTATGCCGCGGATCATACCCACGCTACGCCACTCTGCTTAAGTCACCTACTCCATCTACCAAGGTCGTCCTACACTCAGAAAGGTAAAACCTAAGCTCTGATACCAACTTTGTCACGACCCGAAAGTACGGAACGTGACTGGCACTTAGATTACGAGACGTCTAAAGGCGTACCGTAACCTAAGTCAGCCAAAGCCCAGAAATCTAACCCAAAATCAAAGAGAGTGAAGGAAAACCTTAAATGAAAACGGTTTTGAAATCAATTAAGTTGCATAGAATCCATTTTTAAAACATCGAGAATTCCCGAAAATTTCGGCAGAGTCTCCCCTGTATTTTCTATCCCCCAAAATGGGTACAACAAGATAATAAACCTGTAATCATAAAATGGCATCCCCAAGCGGGAGCTAGCTCTTCGCCCAAGGCGGATCACAACCATATGCAATATATATAAGCAATACCAAGAAAAGAGCAGAAGAAACCCAAAACATCAGAAAACGCAACGCCGGCTCAAGTGAGCTCGACCCAAAAGAAACCACAAATATACATATCTCTCAGTCTCATCACTAGGTCGCATATACAATACAAGTGGTAGATGGAGATACTAGATACAATGATAAAGCAAAAAGGAATAAAGTATACTCGCAACCCACCTACGGGCGATATCGCGAGTCTGAGCAAAAGAAACTGATGACAAGATAGCCCGCCGCTACGAGGCTGACGGGTCCGACCTGCAAGACACTGTGGCACAACGGGGGTGAGTTGCCAGCTCGTGAGTAAATATAACATCTACTAAGGCAATCGTAAGAATGCACGCAATGCGGAACAACAAGTATGTCCATATGTGATATAATAACTCTAGTATGCATGCACATGTATGCAATATCTTTTCTAACTCTTTAAGTGTTTTAAATGTTAAAGTTACTGGATTCTTAACTTTTAGAAAACGAATGTCCGCATAATAACTAAATATCATCAAGAAATCCTCAGAAAACCCGTGTCAAGCATCGACACCAAATAGGAATCATATCTGTCTCAATGTCGGGCTCCGTCAGTCCGGATCGGCCCATATCATAAATCTCACGACAACGGTCGGTATCCTCCGGATATCCGCCGCGCCAGACATCACCGGTAGGTAGTCTTCCCCTGCCAGGCTCATCGTCTACAACTCGATCTTCTTGCCCCGGGGTACCATACCGGGCCCACCATGTACCCGAGACGGTTCATCCACTCCTCGAATCGGGTCTCGAAATCCAACAGAAAACATGAAAACTCATGGTGGACGACACATACGTCACGAGAAAACCGCAACTTTGTTTCGAAAATGATAAATCTAAGGTTTTGTTAAATTCTTGCGGTTTTCCCCAAAAATCCAGAAATCACAGAAAACTGAAATCATCAAGAAAAATCATAGTGTCCACATGTTATATATAATAAATGTCTATGATATCAATGTATATGATGTGAGAGTTTGGCTAGAAATCTAGGTAGATATGATAGTAATGCGAGGTATATGCGTTCGATACATTCTCAAATATCATGCATGAATGCAATGGCGTTACTAAGCTAAACAAGTTTTATAGTGCACGTGGCATGGCAAATACCAAAGGCGTGTGTGTCACATGAATAGTGCGCGTGCAATAGATGCCAATGGTAAGGTGTTCGTGTCCTACGAAATGATATCGCATATGTATATATGAATGCCATATTAATGTCCATGCAATCTAGTATAGGGTTAGCTGTAAGGGTATGCAATATACATAAATGGATAAGCTAGCTAACAATATAATTATTGCATAAAGTAGGGTAATCCTAACTAGGGGGGAGGGGCGCCTCGCGCCATCCAAACGATTCCCCCATAGATGAATATATCTACTCACCAGAAATCCCCGCTAATCTGATCCGGCCACCGCTTTGCCTTTACGCGCCGTGTCCGAAGTTTCCCCGACCGATCCTAGAATTGCATAACACACAAAATAAGGTTACATATTTCCGAAATGATGCAACTCACACTATGAAAAGATCGACGCTCTCGGATTAGTCACAACGTGCACTCGGTACGCGAAAATGCACGAAAATCGCTAAAACCTTAACAAAAATCGCCGTATCGGGGAAATCGATTAAACTACAACCCGACTAGACGAAACCCCGCGTTCGCGCATTCTAATAATCCTATATGAAGCTACTAATATTGCTAACCTAACGCAAATTGACCGCCTTCTATTTCTACAAAAAATCTAGTAAGCGATTCCTTACCGATTTTGTTACAAACATTGAAATTTATCGATTTAGTAAGCATACCAATACACAATTAACCACTCCAATCACCTAGATAACCATCCCTAGAATAATCCAAGCATCATGCTACAAGCCCTAATTTCTAAAATCAAAACCTTCACTTGATTTTTCCAAATCAAACATTTACTACCAAACTAATATTTAGAATTGAAATTCTAGCACAATTAAACCTCAAGTAAGCAACTAGTTTAGGATTTTTCACCTCTCAATCTTGAACCCTAACTTTAATACATCAACCATGCTTCAAACCCTAATCCACAATCAAATCCCTTTCTTGAATTTCCTAACCAAGAATTCATAAGCAAATTACACACTAAAACTACTAAATCTAGCAACTTAAACAACAAATTAACAACTAGATTTGGATTTATACCTCCCAAGTGTGAACCCTAGCTTGCTCAAGCCACCAAAGAAGCCTCCTTTCTCCAAGTTTTGAACTAATTTGGGTTGAGGAGAGATAGGATTTGGATTTTGCTTTGAATTGGAGAAAGAATTTGTGGATTTTTATTGATTTTTAGCATGAAAATAAAGCTAGAATGAAGTGGGAAAATGGAGGTTGCTGCTGTAGGAAGCTCGGCCAGCAGGTGGAGGAAAGATTTTGGGAATTTTTGGAGAAGTTTCTAGGCCTAAAACACCCCCATGTTCTCATTTAATGCATTTCAAATCAACTTTTTACAAAAAAACCCCTTTTTAAGCCATTTTTTTCATAATTTTCCCACTAAAAATCTAAAAGTTTGCAAGACATGTTATAATTTTATTAACACCATATTTTAGCTTATAAAGACTCCTAATTAAGAAATTTACCTAATTAAATTTGTATTTATCCCTAATTAAATGTATTTAAAAAGGCTTAAAATAATAAAAAAATAATTAATTACGAAAATTTTTTTATTTAACCAGAAAATTATAAATGACATTTTAGTGACAAAATTATAGTAATATCTTATTTAAATTTTGTATAATTAGGTCTATACTGAAAAATATCAATTTTGACTTTTTACGGAAAAAGCCGAAAAATTTGCCGATTACCGAAAAACTGCCTAAACGATTTTCGAAGGGTTACATTTTTCCAAGCCAATTACCGTATTGATAACCCTATTTTTAGTTGTCTATCTTAAATAGGCAAGCACCCAAATTCTCCGGCTCCCTGAGGCTCAAGAGAACTGGTCCCGCTTAAACCTATATTTACTAGGGTCCTTATTGTAATTTAATATAACTTGAGGTGGTTTTATGAAAAATAGTTTTGATATATTTTCAAAATACACCTCAAGTATTTAATTATCTTCTTTAGGATTTTCATAGATGTAATTTTTAAGAATGATGAGATAGTCTAGTGGATATAAACCTAATTTGAATAGTATATGGTATTTTCATATAATTTGACTTGTATTGATTCTCGATGGTATTTTCATGAACTTTTGTGATTCTTTTCTTTTGATTAGAAACCATGGAATATATTATATATTTAAAATAGATATTTTGATAATATTTATATATATATATAATTATTAAAAAATAGAATTTATTTATTAATAGAAATCACGTTTTCTTAGAAATTGTAATAAAAATTCTATCGAGATCGTATGCTCCGTGAGGAGGTCTGCATCTCGCTCTACTAGTCCTAAGGACGTGCGATAAACCGCACCATCCCAATCGGGTTCCCCAAAATGGGTTGTAGAGGTTTATTTGCATGGAATTTATTAAAACAATTTAAAGAATATGGGTTTTGATAGTTTAAGGTATTTTAATATAAGTTGTATTTTGTCCCACAAAAATTGTTACAAAATCCATCGTGCTATGTCAAGATGAGTGTTGTGATGAGATAGGTCATTACCTCGTGAGTTTTCTAAAGGTATTATGAGCAAAACGATAAAGTAATGTCGTATGTAAACTTGATGGTATTTTACCGTAAAAGTGAAATAAAAGTTGTAATACATATTATTTTGAATTGAAACTTGTTGAAAATGTTGTTTTATGTTTATTAAACAATATATAAAAATATGGTAAATATTTTATTAAGAAAAATTGTGTTTTTGATAAAATTAGAATCTGAAGTCGGAATAACTCCGCTTCCGACGAGTTTTGAAAAGAAATCATTTTGAGAGGTGAAAAGAGAGAAGAGAAAGGGCTTACTGGTTTAGAGAAGAGAGAGGAGGTAGAGAGAACTTTTGAAAGCAGCGTGGAGTCACGGTGTTGCCGGATTTGCCCCGAGTCATCGCCGGAACTTGGCCTTAGGCTAACTCCACTTGTACAACTTTTTGGACTTGGAAAATTTAGAAAGTTTTGGCAATGGATTTCTGAATGAGGAGGGCTAGGGTGTATGGTGGTATTTATAGGAGAAATTAGGGTTTAGGGTATTGAAATGAGAATTAAAAGTGCATTAAAATTTGATTTTAAGGCTCATTTTAATTCTCTGGAAATGTGCAGGGAAATCAAACAGACTAGGTTTAGTGAGGGGGTTCAAGGGGTGCTAGGGTTAAAGAATTGGAGTATTTGTGACGGGGAGTACCGGCGGCGCCGGCCCCAATCATGATCTCGCCGGCCGTTATTGGGGTGTGGGTACTTGGATTGCTGCCACGTATCCTAGTCGCTTCATATAGCTCAGTGCATATGTTTGATTTCTGAGACTTTTTATTTTTACGTGTTTTGCACGTGTAAACTTTTGGGCTTCCAAAAAGTTTAAAAGAAAAATCAGCAAAAATATTATGTGGCTGATGGGATTCGAACACAGGGGCTACGTCACAGCAGTGCGAGACTTTACCAATGAGCTACAAGTGCTTTCTTGCTGTTCAAAAGCAAATCAAATTTATAAATTATGCTCAGGACGTACAAATACTCCATTTGTACATTAACTTTAAAAAAAATTTGTACATTAAAACAGAGTCGTTACATTCTACCCTCCTTACAAAAATTTCGTCCTCGAAATTTACAATTATTTAAGGACTAATTTACTAACAAGTGAGGGTATTTTGCACGCATGTCATATTCTCTTTCCCATGTTGATTCTCCTGGTTTGTCTTTTCTCCACATCACTCAAACCAAGTTTACATCTTTGTTCCGAAGTGACTTTACCTTTCTATCCAGGATTTCAACGGGTTGTTGCTCACAAGATAGATCCGTCTGTACAGTGAGCTCGGAGTGATCAAGGATATGATTGGGGTCACTCACATACCTTCTGAGTTGGGATATTGTAACGTTTTGAAAAACGTTTCGGTGAAATTTCGGAAAATCGGTAAATAAGGTGTTCCCCTCCGAATGGCGGCGGAGACGCGGTGAACGTCTTGCACGTGGGATTCGGGACAGATGCTATTTGGTTTTATCCGTCCACCTCTCCGAAGATGCCAAGTTGATTTATGGTACCGTGTATCGGAGGTTTAGACGGATGCGGCCGATGTAGCAGACTTCGTCAGATTCCCCCTCGTTCGAGGGGTTTTTGATTGTGGGGACGCTCTTCCCTGCAGGCGTAAGCCCCTACAGTTAATTACGCTACCGCATCGCGGTAACAATATTCTCCTTCTCCATAATTTCACTTCGTGTCGTGGGTGTTTGTTTTGTTTGTGGTTGCCCGAGGATTATATACGGAGACTAATTTATGTCGTCGTCCGTAGGACGTGGATTAGTCCAAATCCGTATTTTCTTAGATTTGGGTTTGGGGTTTTAGTTTAAGGATACGTTAGCCGTGTTTGAGGCTAAGATCAACTTAAACGTTTGTTAAGGATACGTTAGTCCAGTTTTGAGACTAAGATCAACTTAACGGGATCGTTTAGATCCGACAAAAGAGCGTTTAGGCTCTATTGTTCCAGTTTAGGGACATAGTGGTCCATTGCATGTATGGCCGTCGGGACCCATCACCTCTCTGACGACGTTGAAAGATTACAACGACAGATATCAGAGGAGTTCAGAGATGTACCCTTGAACCAAAGTTGATTGGGGGATCTATAGTCCAATTTGGGACTAAAGTCTGTTTGAATGTTTATGGATACGTTAGCCATATTTGAGGCTAAGATCAACTTAAACGGGATCGTTTAGATCCGACAAAAGAGCATTTGAGGGCTCTATTGTTCCAGTTTAGGGACGTAGTGGTCCATAGGTAGTTTAAGGACATTGCGGTCCATTGCCAGTTTAGGGACATGGGGGTCCATGTTCCAGTTTAGGAACCTAGGGGTCCATATTCCAGTTTAGGGACGTGGTGGTCCATATTCCAGTTTAGGGACGTGGTGGTCCGTTATTAGTTTAAGGACGTTTCGGTCCAATATTAGTTTAAGGACGTTTCGGTCCACGAGTTTAAGGACCCCGCAGTCCATCTTGATGTGTGGTCGTCGGGACCCGTCACCGCTCTGACGTCGTTGAAGGATTACAACGATAGGTGTCAGAGGAGTTCGGAGATGTACCATCGAACCAGATATAAATTGATTTAGGGAGCAGCCGTGCTCAGTCAATTTAATTTGAGGACTTACAGCCATGATTGGGCTAAGTCCAGTTGGGAAAATACTCATCATTTTTATTTGTTTTTGCATTGCATTTATTTTTATTTTTATTTGGGCTCTACCCATAAAGGATCCAGAGCATCAATTTGTTTTGGGGCTCTGCCTATTTATAAATGATGCAGAGCATCAATTTTACGTGGGCTCTGCCCTTTTTATTGCTTTGCAATTTATTTTGGCCTGCTAGGTCTTTTTGACTTGGGCCTGGCCCTTTAACAAAAGAAATGCATTGCATTTTTCAGGCGCTTTGCGCCAATCAAAGAGCGCAAGCGCTTGTGGTGATGACACGTGTCATGCAGGCGCAGTGCGCTGCGCTAGTGCTCTACGCTTGCGCTGCTGACACGTGGCGCGCTCTGGTGAGTTGCGCCAATTTCAGAGAGCAAAGCTCTATTTCAAAAGCGTATAGCGCAAATGGTTCAGACGCTGGCACGTGGCGCTCTCTGGTGGCTTGCGCCAGCCCAAGAGCGCGACAGTGCAGATTTATAAGTGCAAAGCACTATTAATTTGAGAATCTTTTAGATTTCAGAACCAATGGTTCATAACAGAAGTGCAAAGCACTGTTTGTTTTCTTGATCTAATTTAGATCAAAGATAACAAATTCCTCTTGTTTTTCTTATTTCAGGGAACCAGGGGTTCATAAAAGTGCAAAGAACTATTTTTTTATTTTGTTTTTTATTAAAGATCATCGATCTTGTTCTTAGATCAATGATCTGTTCATAAGAGAATTTTCCCTTTTTCTAAAGGTTTTTACCTTTTTTTTGTTCTTGAGGAATTCTCTCCAATTCTTCAGAGTTCTCTCTGTTTGAAGTTCTTGATTCTTTTTCAAGAAATGTTGATCCCTTTGAATTGAGGTCTGGGGTCCTTTTTATAGTGCCCATAAATTGGTTAAATTTGTTAAAGAGATCTTTCTCTGAGTGATTTAGGGGATTTTCCCCACCGTTGGATCTTTGATCCAAAAGCTTCTGTTTAACAGAAGAAAATCTTCTTGTTTTAACAAGAACAGAAAGATTTTTTTAGAATTTTAATTTTGTTTGGCGCAAATGCTCCAGAGCGTGACACGTGTCACGCAACGCAGCTGTGCTTGCGCATCTGCGCTGACACGTGTCGCGCAGCGCACAGCGCAGCGCTGCTGCGATTGCGCAACTGCGCTGACACGTGTCGCGCAGCGCAGCGCTTGCGCAAAAGCGACTGTGCTGACACGTGTCGCGCAGTGCAGCGCTTGCGCAACTGAAGCTTTGCTTCTATTTTGTTTTTTAGTAGAGCTTTGCTCTGATTGGGCGCGCTGCCTTGGGCGCTGCGCTCCCTGCGCTAACGTGTCTGATTTTGACATGTGGCGCTCTGCGCGCAGCGCAGGGGATCTGAAGCGTTGCTTCATTTATTTTAACTTTAATTTTTACTTTAATTTTCCAGACAGAGCTTTGCTCTGATTGGAGGAAAACAGAAGCATTGCTTCTTTTCCCACCTTGGAATTTGAACAGTGCTTTGCTCTGATTGGGGTAAACAAATGCCCCCCCACCGTTGCGCTTACGTGGCCCTAAACGTGAGCGCAGCGGTGGCCGAATTCCAACCGTCGCTGCAACTATTGGAAGTTGAAAGGGCATTTGATGCCTATAAATAGGACCTTTAGTCCCTTAGATGATTTTCATCTTCACGATTTTACTTTCAGAACTCAGAGCCCTGTTCTCTTGTTTAAACACTTTTAAAAGTTCAAACTTTAGAGAATTTTTAGGTAAAAATACTAATTTTGATTAAATTAAATCAATCTTAAGAGCCTTGCTCTCAATAGATCCCTAATCTAAAGAAGACCCATTTAGGTTTTCACTTAGCAGAGCTTTGCTCTAAGGGGGTCTATAGAAGACTAAGGAGAGCCCTATTAGAGTTCCATTAATAGAGCTTTGCTCTCTAAAAGATCTTCCCTGTATTTTCTCATTTCATTAATGGAGCTTTGCTCCTCCCAAATCATGTAGAAGAACTCTTAAGAATTCTTCATGGATCTTGGAAGTTAAAGATGGCATTTTATTCCTCAGTGCATTATATCGTTTTGCTTAATCAGTCTTTCTGATAATTTTGTTGATTTTCTTTCATAGAACAATGGACGCCCACCTGTACAGTCTTGATGAGATCATCTCTTATGGGGACATCCGCCGACTTGGCCGCTCTCAAAATCGAGAGTTCACAAACACGGAGTGTGCTGAAATCATGAGCCGCTTCGACGCATACAACGGTCCACTGCTTCCCTGACGTTCCTCCCTCCTTAAGCTTATCGTGAGAGCCATCTGGGAGGCGCTTCCCCTATTCTATTCCGGTGTGCCGCTTAGGGCGTTGGATGCCGTTGAGGATAAGGTGCACTCGGTGTACCTGATGAACTTTATCTCGAAGAGACGGCGAGACAGTCTTATCGATCTCTTGCACGAGGTCTTTCAACAGTCTGCCATACTCGCTGCTTATCGGAGGGTGGAAGACATCGGAGGGGATCCTGACGCTTGTGCTCGCGAAAGAAAGCACACCAGGATGGTCCGCGAGGCCTGGAAAGTCATAGATAGGGTCGCTTTCGAGTTCCTCAATCCATGTCCTGGGTTCGAGGTTATACCTTTGTAATAATATTTCTCATTTATTGCTTTATGATTGTAAGAATTTTTGGCAATATTAATGGAAAAGTTTTATCCCAGCTTGTCTTATTTTTTGTTTTGAGTCTTTTGCCTTGAATGAGTGTGTCTCGAACGCTTGATCAAACGTAAATCGGATGCTCCTTCTGTTGCTTTCTCCTTTCTCTTATTATTGGCATGCTGTCTTGATAAACATAGTTGACAGATAATGGCGTAGGCATCTTAGTTTCTTCAAGAGATAGCGATGGCTTAGGCCGCAGGTTCAGATCTGCTGCCTAAGACTTTTCAACTCTATGAGCCGTGAGGGTCTCATAGTGATTTTTCTCCCTACGGATCGAGAGGATCTCGTAGGTGGATTTTCTCCTTAGGAATCGTGAGGATTCCTAAGTGTGTTTTCTCTTATAAGTCGTAAGGATCCTATAAGAGAATTTTTCCCTCTTACGAGTCGAGAGGACCCGTAAGCGGTTGCTTCCCTCCTTATCGAGTTTCGAGTTTGGAGAGTGAGACCCGTGGATAGTGTGCAAGAGACCGTTGTGGGCCAACTTGCAGGGTCCCAGTGCTTAGAAAACAGGCTCCTTTTATACCTATTGCCTAAGGCTTTATCTCACAAGTCGAGCCGCATCGAAAATTTCTCGCAAAGACATCGATTTCTTCACAAGTCGAGATGAATCGAGCATTTCTTGCAAGAATATCCTAACGTCACAGTTAACCTCTGCTCTTTTCGACAGAAGTCCGTTAGGGTCTGTGGTACTTAGGGTTTTGGCTGTCGTACCGTCGCATAAGCTGATATGTTCCTCGATAGGCAATCGTGCTGTTCGAGTAGCCCTACGACTGCCGTGTCTCTGATCCCTTCGGGGGCTGGACAAGACGTCTTCAAGCAATCCTCCTTGGCAGTTTGACCGTCGGAAGAGCAAGCGTTAGGAATTTGCCATGCCGCTTTTTACTTGAGGTTAGGCTCATTTTGGAGAGCCCCGATGAGTCATATCCACTCCGCGCTGGTGTGGGGATGATCTCCGATAGTCTTTCGGGCTTTATGTGAGTTGCCGTCAAGACCCTGAAGCTAGGAATTTGGCCTTTGCTTCGTTTGCTGGTATTGCGTCTGCTGTATCGAGACAAATGTCGCGGTGGGAACTAGGGATTTTGCCGTGGCTCCGTTTGTTTGATTATCACGTCTGAACCCTGCTGGGGGAAGAACGCTAGGGTGACAACTCGTCTGCTGTATCGAAACGAATGTCGGGGTGGAGCTGGAATTTTGCCGTGGTTCCGTTTGTTTGAATGTCGCGTCTGAATCTTGCTGGAGGAAGAACGCTAGGGTGACAACCCGTCTGCTGTATCGAAACGAACGTCGGGATTGTGCTGGAATTTTGCCATGGCTCCGTTTGTTTGACTGTCGCATCTGAATCCTGCTGGAGGAAGAACGCTGGGGTGACAACTCGTCTGCTGTATCGAAACGAACGTCGGGGCGGAGCTGGAATTTTTCCGTGGCTCCGTTTGTTTGAATGTCGCGTCTGAACCCTGCTGGGGGAAGAACGCTAGGGTGACAACTCGTCTGCTGTATCGAAACGATGAATCCTGCTGGAGGAAGAACGCTAGGGTGACAACTTGTCTGCTATAACGAAACGAATGTCGGGGTAGAGCTGGAATTTTGCCGTGGCTCTGTTGTTTGAATGTCGCGTCTGAATCCTGCTGGAGGAAGAACGCTAGGGTGACAACTCGTCTGCTGTATCGAAACGAACGTCGGGATTGAGCTGGAATTTTGCCGTGGCTCCGTTTGTTTGACTGTCGCGTCTGAATCCTGCTGGAGGGAGAACACTGGGGTGACAACTCGTCTGCTGTATCGCCACGAATGTCGGGGTGGAGCTGGAATTTTGCCGTGGCTCCGTTTGTTTGAATGTCGTGTCTGAATCCTGCTGGAGGAAGAACGCTGGGGTGACAACTCGTCTGCTCTATCGAAACGAACGTCGCGATTGAGCTAGAATTTTGCCGTGGCTCCATTCGTTTGATGACGTTGCGTCTGCTGTGTCGATACGAACGTTGGGGTGGAGCTGGAATTTTGCCGTTGCTCCGTTTGTTTGAATGTCGTTGCGTCTGCTGTGTCGAGACGAACGTTGGGGTGACATCTCGTCTGCTGTATCGAGACGGACATCGAGGTTGTCTCTAGGTTGCTGGTGAACCGTCGAGGTTTGGAACTAGCGATTTTGCCGTGGCTCCATTCGTTTGATAATGTTGCATCTGCTGTGTCGAGACGAACGTTAAGGTGACATCTCGTCTGCTGTATCGAGACGGACATCGAGGTGGTGACCATTCTGTGCTGGTGTGAGATGATCTCCGATTTTCTTTCCGGTTTTATATGAGTTACCGTCAAGATGTTTAAGCTAGGAATGTGGCCTTCGCTTCGTTTGCTTTGGTGTGTCCAAATCCTGTTGGAGGAAGAACGCTGGGGTTGACATTGCGTCTACTGTATCGAGACGAACGTCGAAATGAAGCTGGGATTTTGCCGTCGCTTCGCGTTGTTTTGACCGCAGGGTCTTTTTGTTGGCGTTGTATCTGCATCTTGATGGACTGCAAAGGAACGCCTTTATTGACATCTCATCTGCTGTAACGAGACGAATGCTTAGATGGTCTCTAGGTTGTCTGTGAACCGTCGAGATTTGGCTTTGCCTTTTTATGGAGCCTGTTGGGAAGGTATGGTTCCCTCTTTGTTTGCGCCCCTGGATTGTATACAGGATTCGATGTGATCTAACCTGTAGGGCAGAAGTTTCATTCATTTTTTTTTATTATTATTTTATTTCCGCGATGCTCTATCATTTCAGCTTTTATATCGCGAAGGTCACGATTGCCCAATCATTTCGGCTATTTTTCGCGGTGCCCAATCATTTCGGCTATTTATTTTATTTTTACTCACTGCTTTTTATTGCGAGTTGCCCAATCATTTCGGCTATTTAGCATGCATACATTTTTACTTGCTGCTTTTTATTGCAAGTTGCCCTATCATTTCGGCTATTTCGTATGCATGTGCGGCCTATTGGCTTTTCGCTGTAAACCGATTTCGGCATCAGCACCGCTACAACTGGGATATTACCAGGAGCAAATCATTATCTGCCTCTGTCGATGTCGAACAAAGGTGGCTTAGCGACCAGGGTTAGGGTCCTGTCGGCTAAGGCTTTTGACTTCATGAGCCGTAAGGGTTTCACGAAGTTATTTCTCCCTACAAGTCGTGAGGATCTTGTAGGTGTATTTTCTCCTTAGGACTCGTGAGGATTCCTAAGTGTTCGTTTCCTCTGTAAGTCGTAAGGATCCTACAGGAGGGTTTTCTCCTCATAAATCGAGAGGATTTACAAAGGTTGTTTACCATGCGAACATATCCCCAGTCACGGATGAGACTTGGTTAGCGAAATGTTTATTCGCGCCTGTGGATTGTATACAAGGGTCAGTATTGAGCCACTTGTAGGGCAATATTGAAATTTGTGGGGGTTGCTTAAGCACAGGTTTAGGTCTCTGTAACTTAAGACTTCCAAATCTTATGAGCCGTGAGGGTCCCATAAGAGAGTTCTCCTTACGAGTCGTGAGGATCTCGCAGTGTATTTTCTCCCTAGGAATCGTGGGGATCCCTAAGTGTGTTGCTCCCTTGTGAGTCGTAAGGATCTCACGCGGGTGGTTTCTCCTTACAAGGTCGAGAGGACCCTATAAGTGTCCTTTAACGAGGTTGCTGTAGGGTTCCTAGGCATGCTAATGAAGTCTCACAAGGCATCAACCATGCCAATTTCAAATTTTACGGGTGCCGAGAAACCCTAATACGGATCGTTGACTAGAAGTTTAGGCGATATACAAATCTAGTTAACAACTTAACTAAAGATAAGGAGCTACAACCTTTGTAGATCCGGATATCCACTTCCTTGGCTCTACGTAGGCGTCCTCTCGCTGTCCATCTCGAATCCCGGACTCAATCGTCGGCTTGATCGGAGAAATGGGCGGACTAGGTCGTCGGCTTCGTGCCGAAGATGATCTACGTCGAGGCATCACAAGTTCAAGCTCCGACTTCACAAATTTGTGAAACTTGTGAAGAAAACACCCAAAACAACTTGGCAAGAGGTAGAGGGTGAAGAAATAGGAGGTGGGTTCACTTTAGAATTGGATTTCTCACTTTAGAACTCAAGTTGCCATTGATGGCATCAAGCTTTCTTTCTTGAAGAAGAAGATCAAGAAGAAGGAAATATTATGATAAGTCCATTAAAATGAAAAAGAAATGAATACTTATCATAATAGGAACCATGGTTAGGTGTAGAGAATTGACCAAGGTTAGAAGAGTGGTCGGGGTTAAGCATGAAGACAAATTGGTCACATTGGTCAAAGCTTCATGAAGCTTCACAAAGGTTCAAGAATGAAAGCAACCATTTTGTATTCTTATCCCATTCTTTTTCCAAAATCAATAAATAAAAGAATGGATAATTAAAACCCTAATCACTTTCTTAACCTAGATTTAATTCTTTACACTTAACCAAATGAGCAAGCATCATCAAACATGATACAAAGATGTGCACAAAAGTATATCACATATACAACTTGCACATCAAGTGAGAAAATCCATTTAAAGTGAACCAATACTAGTTAATGCAAAATAATATATCAAATATATAATTATACATTAAATCATTAAATCAACACTTGATTCAATGATCTGGTCATGTCGCACATAACCGACTAGTATACAATGTATCGATTTATCGAATCAATGATTCGATAACTAGGTTATATCGAATATAACCAATCGATATATTCATCGTGAGAATGGAATATGGTATCACATACACGCGTTATTCTCGGTCCTGCACATATCTCATATGCGCTCCTATTTCGTTTGGCTTGAGCCAGGAAACCTCTGTGTAGGACTCTAAAGACTCGTCAATACGCCGGTAGCAGATGATGATCATATCAAGCACCCACAAGCCGCAAGCGGTCTGCTAAACGTAACGGCCATCCGGGTATTGAGCGATCAGAAGATCGACGAGCTAGCCCGCTCACACTCCTGTGAAACCAACCAGTAACACTTACCATACAGTCCGGTCTGTTCGTCTGATATGTCGCATATCAAGTCTAGGGGTGGTATACGTCAGACCCCAATAACCGATAAGTCGTGCCGATGTGAGGCTCATAACGGGTCGAGAAACTACTGGTAACACGTACCAGCAAATCTCTGATCAGCCCTGGCCAGGGACTTCCCTGTTACGGCCAATCGAGCACAGCACAACATCAACCCCCAATACCGGGAGAGACGAAACCCCTCCTATCGCTCATTGCCTCCATGTGACTCGGGACTATACCCAAAGACCACCGTTTTGCATGCCCTCATGGACGTGGTAAGGTGGAGATCAAAGCACAGTGGGAATCACACAAGACTCTATGACGATCTCGGGTCTACAGACTAACCTGTACAAGTGTCACCTGAGAACTGCCATCTGACGTGAGGTATAATACCATCTGGGAGTTCTCGGCGAGTCCGTCCAGTGTACCCAGTCTCCACTGAGCACCCGTATACCATTTCTGATGTCAAACACCAATGGATATGGGATCATCCATCGCCCATCTCATGGGTCGAGAAGCGTATGCGCTAGTCTACACTGGTATATCGATGCCCTGTCTCGATACACCCACGACTAGGGACCTTGAAGGATGTACTTATGGACTACCATGTCCCCACTAGTATGATCTGCATCATAGTTCAGGTAGTCAAGTACACATCCTAAGGGCTTTATCAACATGTAACTATAAGACAGTTTAAAGAGACAAGTGTACATGTTAAGATAAAGAGTAACCAGATAGCATACTATCATATCGAGCAAGAAAGTCATCTCTATATATGTCCAAGCATCCAATATAATATACATCATCTGTACAATACTGGCCTCTAGGGCATACATACAACTAACAATCTCCCACTTGCACTAGGGCCAGCTGCTGTAGTATCGCATACCGAGCATCCCGAAGAGTCTCTCAAACTGTATCTGGGGAATGGCCTTCGTGAGTGGATCCGCCGTGTTGTTCTTCATGTCAACCCTCCTGACCTCGATCTCCCGGCGATCAACTATCTCCCGGATCAGGTGATACCGCCTCAGAATATGCCTGGATCGCTGATGGGACCTAGGTTCCTTGGCCAAAGCCACCGCTCCATTGTTATCGCAATACAAAGGTATTGGATGCTCAATGGATGGAACCACTCCAAGTTCAGTAATGAACTTCTTGATCCAGACAGCCTCTTTGGCAGCATCGTTGGCAGCGATGTATTCAGCCTCCATCGTCGAGTCTGCCACGGTTTCCTGCTTGGAACTCTTCCAGCTAACCGCCCCTCCGTAAAGGGTAAAGACAAAGCCCGACTGCGACTTAGAGTCGTCCTTATCACTCTGGAAGCACGAATCGGTAAAGGACTCCACTTGGAGTTCTCCGTTACCATACACCAAGAGCATCTCTTTAGTCCTTCGTAAGTACTTGAGAATGCTCTTCACAGCTGTCCAGTGACTCTCCCCAGGATCAGCTTGATACCTGCTCACTACACTTAGTGAGTATGCAACCTCGGTTCTGGTACATAGCATCGCGTACATGATAGAGCCTACAGCCGAAGCATAGGGTATCCCTTGCATGCGAGCTCTCTCCAAATCAGTCTTGGGAGATATCTCTTTGGAGAGAGTGACTCCAGAGATCGTGGGTAAATTCCCACGCTTGGATTCTTCCATACTAAACCTCTTTAGTATGGTGTCAATGTACCTGGATTGGGACAATCCCAAAATCCGTTTGGATCTATCTCTATAGATCCTGATTCCCAATATGCAGGAGGCATCACCAAGATCTTTCATTGAGAATCTTTGTGATAAGAAGAGCTTGACCGATTGCAGTATAGGAATATCATTTCCTATCAAGAGTATGTCGTCCATGTACAACACGAGGAAGACAACCTTACTCTCTGCTACCTTCTTGTAGATACAAGGTTCATCTGGATTTTTGACGAAATCAAACTCTTTGATAACGACGTCAAAGCAGATGTTCCAACTCCGCGATGCTTGCTTTAATCCATAAATGGATTTAAGCAGCTTGCACACCTTCCCGCTGCTCCCACTGTCTACGAAGCCCTCTGGCTGAGTCATGTACACGCACTCTTCTAAATCTCCATTTAGAAAGGCGGTCTTAACATCCATTTGCCAGATTTCGTAGTCATGATATGCAGCGATGGCAAGCATGATCCGGATGGATTTAAGCATAGCCACTGGAGAAAAGGTTTCGTCATAGTCCACACCTGGTCTTTGACGAAAACCCTTTGCAACAAGTCTAGCTTTGAAAGTCTCTACTTTCCCATCTACACCAAGTTTCTTCTTGAAGATCAACTTGCTCCCGATGGGTTTTACCCCTTCAGGAGCAACATCCAAAGTCCATACTTTGTTGGTGTACATGGATTCCATCTCGGACCGCATAGCATCCAGCCATTTCACTGAGTCCCTACTCGTGATGGCCTGCTCGAAGCTAGTTGGGTCATCATCCTCCATGATGCAATCCTCGCTCCCACCATCCATGAGAAAACCATAGTATCTCTCAGGTTGGCGAGGAACCCTACTAGATCGGCGGAGAGGCTGAGGTTCATTGGGGGCTACTGAATCTTCTGGTTCCAACAAATCTTCAGTTACGGTTTGTGTATCTGGAACTTCTTCTAGCTCTACCACTTTGCCACTAATTTCTTTCTCAAGGAATTCCTTTTCTAAAAAAGGTGGCATGTTGAGCAACAAACACTTTTTGTTCCTCACCGTGGTAGAAAAAATATCCATAGGAGTTCTTTGGATATTCCACAAACTTGCAAAGAACTGACCGTGCCTCGAGCTTGTCCGGATTTTGTCTTTTGACATAGGCTGGACAACCCCATATCTTAACTCGTTTAAGATATGGCCTCTTCCCACTCCATATCTCATATGGTGTGGTAGGTACAGATTTAGATGGAACTTGATTCAATAGGTATGCTGCTGTCTCCAGTGCATATCCCCAGAAGGAAATAGGTAACTCAGCTGTGCTCATCATAGAGTGCACCATATCTAATAGGGTGCGGTTCCTCCGTTCTGATACACCGTTGTGCTATGGTGTATATGGAGGAGTCAGCTGAGAGAGAATCCCATTCTCTTTTAGGAAGTCCAGGAATTCATTGCTCAAGTATTCACCTCCTCGATCAGATCGTAGGATTTTAATACTTTTTCCGGTTTGGTTCTCAACTTCTTGTTTATATTCTCTAAATTTCTCAAAAGCTTCTGATTTGTGTTTCATCAGGAACACATACCCGAACCTAGAGAGATCGTCAGTGAATGTAATGAAGTATGAAGAACCATCCCTGGCATGTGTAGACATAGGACCGCATACATCACTATGTATCAGTCCTAAGAGTTCGGCAACTCTTTCTCCGTGTCCCGTAAACGGAGTTTTGGTTATCTTGCCTTTGAGACATGACTGTCAAGTGTCATAAGATGAAAATTCGAATGGTTTCAAATATCCATCCTTATGCAACTTAGCCAGTCGTGTCGCATTGATGTGACCCAGTCTACAATGCCACAAGAAGGATTCGTTCAGTTCAGAACTCTTCCTCTTATGTGTGTTTGTTATACTTAGAACTGTGGATTGATTTAGAACATAAATGCCATTGCACAACGTGCCTGATCCAACCAACTTTTGGTTACGGAAAATGTTTATAACATTATCCTGTAATACAAAATTATATCCCTCTTTACTTAATAAAGAAACTGATATAATGTTGCATATCAGGTTCGGCATGTAATAGCATTCGTTCAGAACCAATGTATTACCTGTTGGTAATGCAAGGTGATATTCCCCGACAGTCTTAGCTGCAACTATTGCACCATTTCCAACTCTAATGTCTTTATCACCTTCTCCAAGTTCTCTACCTTTCCTAAGCCCATGTAACTGATTACATATATGGGATCCCGACCCGGTATCTAATACCCAGGACGTAGAGCAAATGGAGAAACAGTTCTCTGTAACGAACACACCCGAAGAAAATGCATCATCATGTACTTTCTTCATTCGGGTGGCATGGGAATCCTGGTATTCCCCTATATCCTGTTCAGTTCTATAATTCTTATAGGAAAGAACGGAACCAACGTTCCCCAGCACAGTATAACATGCATGTTCGGTCAATACATCCATATTATTATCTTTATTAGGGCATGACATGGTCGCTACCTGGAGAGAGAGAGAAGAAAACACTTTAGCGTATGCTCGTGCAAGATCAGATTGGTTATTATCTTATCTAATCAGGATGGCTCCCACTGGTTATTATCAAATCTTCCTTCAAACCCTAAAAGGAAAGACTAGCCGGGATTAATTACACACTACAAGTTCGCCAATCTTTCAGCCAGGCCAGTATCGATACTTTGAGGGAGGTCCCCCGTGCTTTCGCACGAACCTAATTAATGTAAACCTCGTTTTCCCAGAGGCGTAACCCCGTTGACACCTTTCTAGACACCTACTTGATCGGCTAATTGTAATGTGTAAAACTCTCCTAGGAGTAACTCTTACTCGCAGTGGGTATCGGGATCCAACTATCTCATAGAAGGTATGCAATCTCATTGCAAATTTCAACACTTGAAATTCCCGATAATATTTTGCCCCAAACGATCTATGACCTTGACAAGGTCAACAAACCATAGACAGTAAGTCAAGTTCAACCCGTCATTTCTTGATTGAATCAAACCCACCCGCACGACCCTTGACAAGGTCAACAAGGCCGTAAGACTACCCTAACTCAATCTGCTTCATATGCATAAGCAGATAAATACTGGTTAGCTACCGCACACTGCGCCTTGACAAGGTCAACAAACGCAGCACGAATACTAAACAGGACTTATCTGAAATGACGGAGGGCTACGACAGGTTTTTCTGAAAACTTATTGCGTAATGAATTTGATATCATCGTAGAATCAAATGAAGTTTTGAAATGGAGTGATTTTGAGGCTTTTCTAGTTTTGCTAAAGGGGTCACTCCCGGTGAAAGGATCGTCGGCTCTTTCCTCGTCGAATGAGGTGCGGGATATATCATATATATCACTGTGCAAAGCAGAAACTATAGAAGCAATAAAAAAAAAACCGAGTGTGTAGCATCTGCCAGTTATTGCTAATGGAGTCACTCCCGGTGAAGGGATCTCGGTCCTTTCCTTATCGAATAAGGTGCAGGGTATATCATATATACCGCTATGCAAAGCAAGAACTGTAGCTACCTGTTTTATTTAAAATTTGATTCTACAACATCATTTCGTTTCTTTTCTTTCATTAATCACATTAATGAAGTCCTATCATTTAAATACCTAAACATCACAGATAAATACGACGTACACTTATGCCATCCGCATTCGCCTCGATGTCCCCTCGTGCACCGTTAGGTTAGGTAACTAACGACAGAGCAAGGCAGGGCTAGTGCGGGTGCAAAACATAAGTAACGTCTATATAATATATCATATATACTATATACTGTACCTATCAAGGAACATCACATGATCACATCACAGATATCGCAGCAGAAAAATATCATATGAAATATTGGATATACTAGGACGTCCGTGTTTTCAATACGAGCCAGTATAAAACACGGATTCCACGGTCGTGATGAATTAGCCAATCCCACACCCCTAGACCCCTACGAGAGCGGCAAGCAACCCTACCAATTCTAGGGTTAGGAGACCCGGACTCGACTCCTCGAGATGGTCTCCCACTGGACCCTAGAACCCGGTTACTTGTGCTCCCCTCCTTGGGTCTATCCTAGTGCAGAAAAGTAAATAATATACAAAGGGTGACAGCTTCCGCAACCTGGAAGTGCCCCAATAAAAGAATATTACATACAAGTTTTTACATGAATGAAAATGAAAAACACTCATCTCACATAAAAAACCCCGGCTATTCAAACACGACAATCCAATATAACATATCCAGCAACACATAACATCACATGTCATCAACGTAAGTAAATATGCGCATCCCAATTGTCGTTGACATATAGCAACGAAATCGGCGATATCACATATTACACTTACGGTCACAGAAAAGAAAGTGTAAAACTACAACATTTGGAATCCGCAATCTCTTTAGACATCACATGCCTAATCAAATGAAATACTTAGACATCACATGCCTAACAGTTATAAACCCCGCATTTTAGTCTCATTATCGAAAACTCTTTTCAATATCAAATGAAACTAAACCGCTAGACTTATAACATTCATTCAGTTATCTCATAACTGTTTGTGAATTCCAATTATTGTATCCCATTCCGGATAAATAGAATATATTAAACTT
Source organism: Agapanthus africanus (assembly GCA_030015575.1). Classification (NCBI taxonomy): domain Eukaryota; kingdom Viridiplantae; phylum Streptophyta; class Magnoliopsida; order Asparagales; family Amaryllidaceae; genus Agapanthus; species Agapanthus africanus. Next base: position 334,757,472 of record JASDDO010000029.1, on the reverse strand, counting down.
TCCGATCGAACATTCGAACACCCAAGTTTTCCCGAAACCGTTCAACACATGAAATTAGTTCAAAGACGTTCACTTCATGCCTCAGTACCAACGGTCCAGCCGTAGAAGGGTCAAGCCAACGCCTCACATGTGGCACGCCGTACTGCCCCAAACCCGAAGGTTCAAAGGGCAGTTCAAGACGGTCACATAATCGAGTTAAGGTTTGTTGTCTTCTAGAGGGACCATCGCGTTACTTGCACTACTCAGAACGTCCTTAAACCATAGAAAAATCCAACACTTGGAAATTTTTTCGGCAGGGGAAAAGTTGGGTATTTATATCCGGTCGAAATTTTTAACATATTCTAAAGTTATCCGGAAAAACACATAGACGAAGTTTAACAATCCGATCGAATCTACGATTCCCAATGCAACCCCAGAATACTCAACTCTTGAGTCAATTTAAAAATTCCCAGAAAACTCAGCATAATTAAATAGGAGTTACTGTGCAAACGAGGAGGGCTGACGTCATCATCAGGCCGCGGAACCGCCGCATAAGCCATGCTTATGCCGCGGTTCCGCCACACTCTATACTGTTCATATGAAAAAATTTGCACCGTAATTCTTATAATTCCCTGCTGAATTTTTAAAGAATTTTTAATCTGGAAAAATCCCAGTTTTTTGAAAAAGTCCAGAGAGCATGAAAAATTTAGGGTTTCGGGTTCGATCGGGTTTCAAACATCGTCTAAGCATCGCCTAAGGCTCTAGCTAGGCTCTGATACCACTGTAGGGTTCCTAGGCACGCTAATGAAGTCTCAAAAGTCATCAACCATGCCAATTTCAAATTTTACGGGTGCCGAGAAACCCTAATACGGATCGTTGACTAGAAGTTTAGGCGATATACAAATCTAGTTAACAACTTAACAAAAGATAAGGAGCTACAACCTTTGTAGATCCGGATATCCACTTCCTTGGCTCCACGTAGGCGTCCTCTCGCTGTCCATCTCGAATCCCGGACTCAATTGTCGGCTTGATCGGAGAAATGGGCGGACTAGGTCGTCGGCTTCGTGCCGAAGATGATCTACGTCGAGGCATCACAAGTTCAAGCTCCGACTTCACAAATTTGTGAAACTTGTGAAGAAAATACCCAAAACAACTTGGCAAGAGGTAGAGGGTGAAGAAATAGGAGGTGGGTTCACTTTAGAATTGGATTTCTCACTTTAGAACTCAAGTTGCCATTGATGGCATCAAGCTTTCTTTCTTGAAGAAGAAGATCAAGAAGAAGGAAATATTATGATAAGTCCATTAAAATGAAAAAGAAATGAATACTTATCATAATAGGAACCATGGTTAGGTGTAGAGAATTGACCAAGGTTAGAAGAGTGGTTGGGGTTAAGCATGAAGACAAATTGGTCACATTGGTCAAAGCTTCATGAAGCTTCACAAAGGTTCAAGAATGAAAGCAACCATTTTGTATTCTTATCCCATTCTTTTTCCAAAATCAATAAATAAAAGAATGGATAATTAAAACCCTAATCACTTTCTTAACCTAGGTTTAATTCTTTACACTTAACCAAATGAGCAAGCATCATCAAACATGATACAAAGATGTGCACAAAAGTATATCACATATACAACTTGCACATCAAGTGAGAAAATCCATTTAAAGTGAACCAATACTAGTTAATGCAAAATAATATATCAAATATATAATTATACATTAAATCATTAAATCAACACTTGATTCAATGATCTGGTCATGTCGCACATAACCGACTAGTATACAATGTATCGATTTATCGAATCAATGATTCGATAACTAGGTTATATCGAATATAACCAATCGATATATTCATCGCGAGAATGGAATACGGTATCACATACATGCGTTATTCTCGGTCCTGCACATATCTCATATGCGCTCTTATTTCGTTTCGCTTGAGCCAGGAAACCTCTGTGTAGGACTCTAAAGACTCATTAATACGCCGGTAGCAGATGATGATCATATCAAGCACCCACAAGCCGCAAGCGGTCTGCTAAACGTAACGGCCATCCGGGTATTGAGCGATCAGAAGATCGACGAGCTAGCCCGCTCACACTCCTGTGAATCCAACCAGTAACACTTACCATACAGTCCGGTCTGTTCGTCTGATATGTCGCATATCAAGTCTAGGGGTGGTATACGTCAGACCCCAATAACCGATAAGTCGTGCCGATGTGAGGCTCATAACGGGTCGAGAAACTACTGGTAACACTTACCAGCAAATCTCTGATCAGCCCTGGCCAGGGACTTCCCTGTTACGGCCAATCGAGCACAGCGCAACATCAACCCCCAATACCGGGAGAGACGAAACCCCTCCTATCGCTCATTGCCTCCATGTGACTCGGGACTGTACCCAAAGACCACCATTTTGCACGCCCTCATGGACGTGGTAAGGTGGAGATCAAAGCACAGTGGGAATCACACAAGACTCTATGACGATCTCGGGTCTATAGACTAACCTGTACAAGTGTCACCTGAGAACTGCCATCTGACGTGAGGTATAATACCATCTGGGAGTTCTCGGCGAGTCCGTCCAGTGTACCCAGTCTCCACTGAGCACCCGTATACCATCTCTGATGTCAAACACCAATGGATATGGGATCATCCATCGCCCATCTCATGGGTCGAGAAGCGTATACGCTAGTCTACACTGGTATATCGATGCCCTGTCTCGATACACCCACGACTAGGGACCTTGAAGGATGTACTTATGGACTACCATGTCCCCACTAGTATGATCTGCATCATAGTTCAGGTAGTCAAGTACACATCCTAAGGGCTTTATCAACATGTAACTATAAAACAGTTTAAAGAGACAAGTGTACATGTTAAGATAAAGAGTAACCAGATAGCATACTATCATATCGAGCAAGAAAGTCATCTCTATATATGTCCAAGCATCCAATATAATATACATCATCTGTATAATACTGGCCTCTAGGGCATACGTACAACTAACAGTTGCGCCCTTTCAGGTTTTCATAAACACTCGCCGGTAGCCCTGCTGTTTTTACTCACGGAGCCCTTTCGGGTTTTCATCCGTACCCATTTTGCTTATGGACATATCTTTTTTTTATTCTTTTTATTTTTATATATTTTTTACGAGGTCGCGCCCCTTTCGGGTTTTCATCAACACTCGCCGGTAGCCCTGCTGTTTTTACTCACGGAGCCCTTTCGGGTTTTCATCCGTGCCCTTTTTGCTTATAGCATACCTTTTTTTTTATTTTATTTTTATATGTTTTTTTTATATCTCGTCAGCCTAAAAGATGCTGCTGTAGTAGTTTAAAGACGTTTCGGTCTGCTATTAGTTTAAGTACATTTCGGTCCGTCATTAGTTTAAGGACGTTTCGGTCCGTCATTGCCATCTTTGAAGCGAAACTCTAGTTTACTGACTTTTCGGTCTCTGAGGCTTTCTCTATGACTGAGCATGATGCCCCCGGCGTATCCGTCTTTCTCAGAGCATGCGGTTGTGGCGGGTTCATCTTTCAGTTTTCGGAGAGCGCGAACTTGCCCTGTAGGTATTAGTCTTCAACCCAGTTTTTGAAGACGTAGCAATCTTCGATCATGTGACCCATTACTCGGTGATAGGGACAGTAGTTGGGCTCATTGACGTCATTTAGTCGCGACGGACGTTTTGGCGACGGCAGATTTATGAGTCGGTTGCGCAACGCCAATTCGAACAGTCCCCTTGTCTTATCTTGCGGAAACGAGTAAGGACGTTTCAACTTTTCTTGGAGGGGTTGCTGCTTGTTGTTTCGGCAAGCAACCGGTCTAGGGCCACTCGATTTCTTTTGAGCATGGGCTACAAGGGCTGTTTTTCCCTTCCCTTTGTCATTTTTGTTCGATCCCTTATTTACGGGGCCGAGATTTTTTTCGAGCAGCGTGCGATTACACGGCTGAACGTTATCGCAACTTCTCAATTCTTTCATTTTTGAAATGGATTCCTTGAGGAGAGGGTTGAGGACAGCTTCCTCGTCAGAGTCGCTTCCAAAGGTTATAATTTGCGATCCCTTGGAGTCGGCTATATGACAATCGCCGGCGGCTCTTTTGCGCTCATCTATCACATTTTTCTGATGTCTGCGAGCTTCACATTTTGTCTTGTCGAAGTGTTGCTTTTGAGCGACATACCCTTGCCACCAACAGTTAAAGGATTCGCAGTCTTTGGTAGGATGAATGATCTTCTGATGATATAAGCAGAAGTTAGGGTGCATCTCTACCTCAGCGAGAGTATTTTCTTCAAAGGGCGGTAGCTTCATTCCTACTGATAGAGTTTTGGCGAACCTTTTCCTCGTCTTGAATTTGTTTTTATCCGCAGCGGATGGCTTTTGATTTGATGGAAGTGCTTCGACTCTTTGGTCTAGTTGTCGGCGTTTGGCTCCTTCCAGTATGGCCATCTCACGCTCTTGATCGGCTTTAACTTTCAAACGAATCTCATTCAGGAAGGCATCGATCAACTCGTCTGACGGCCGCGGAATTTCTGGTTCAGGGTCCGCTCCCGGTTTCTCGGCGCAAAGAGCCTCTTCATCATCCGCCAATGAGTGAGAGATCACGTGACAAGTCGCTACATAGTCTTCAGACTTGTTTGATGAGTCTTTTCCATCATCTTCGTTCTCGACAAAAGAACAAGCTGCCCCTATCGTGTCCGTCTTCTTTGGAGTGTGCAGCTATGGTGGGTATATCTTCCAGTTTTCAGACAGCGCAAACTTGCCTTGTAGGTATTGATCCTCGATCCATCCCTTAAAAACGAAACAATCTTCGATCGGGTGACTTACCATTTGGTGGTAAGGGCAGTAATTGGGATTATTGAGATCGCCTGGCTGCAACGGACGTTTTGGATTCGGCAGATTGATGAGTCTGTTGCGTACTGCCAGCTCAAACAGTCTTCTCGTTTTATTCTGAAGAAACGAGTAAGGACGTCCTAGTCTCTCCTCGAGGGATGGGCGTGGACGCGCGTTATTTTGGCGAACGACCGGCTTTGAGTTGCTCGGCTGTTGTTGAGCATTGGCAACGACAATTGCTTTCCCTTTTCCTTTCTCATTTCGAGAGTCTGGTTTTGGAGGAGACGGTCCGTGGCCCATCTGGTCCATTTAGGCTAATTTGTCGATCAATGCTTGGAAGGTGGTCGGCCTGAAGAACATCATGAATTACGAGATGGTCGCTTGCGGATCGAGAGTGCCCACGAACATGCCTACTGCAGGTACCTCTTCTATGCGTTGTTCGCATTTCGACCATAGGTTCCGCCATCGTGTTGCGTATTGGACCCACGTTTCGCCTGGCCTTATCCTGGCATTTATCAGTGCTGTTATCGGGGTGCGTTCACTAGCACTCGCGAATCTTTGTGTAAACAGTATCTCTATCTCCGCAAATGTTTTGACAGAGTCATTAGGTAGCTCCGAATACCATTCAAAGGCTGTTTCTGCTAAGCTGCCGATGAATTGGCGAAGCAACAGCTTGTCATCGCCTCCAGTGTTGCCGCATAAGGCCCTGAATTGAGCGACATGTTGATGCGGATTCCCTGTCCCTTTATATACGTGGAACTTAGGGATCGTATATCCCGGCGGATAACTGATTTGGTCATACCAGCCCGGATAGGGTCGTCCAGTTCTAACAGTTTGCCCAGCCGCTTCACTCGCCTGATGAGCTCGTATTTGCTGAGCTATATAGTCGTCAAGCGCGGCCTTGGAAATGGTTTCTTCCTTGGTTGATGAAAGAGCCGGAGGAGGATCAGATGTTTCCCCTCCGTCATTTCCAACAATGACTGGAGGGTCTTCAGCTGGAGGGTCTGGCTATAACATCATCCCTACCATGTCTTGGAAGAGGAGCGTCATTTGTCTTATGTTAGCCGCTTGTTCTACGGCTTCTCTGTCCTTCTTTTCAAGGATTCTACGTAAGAAGTCAGCATCAGTTTCTTGTTCGTGACGCTGCTCCAATGATACTTCCGAACTTTCTTTCGGTTCGGTAAGTGCAGCCATCACAGTCATCATTTCCTGCAGCTTCTGTTGCTGCTCCTGGGCTTTCGTCACAGATCGGGTGAGCGGTCGGTGACCCGTCGAAGCACGGCTTTCCTCCTTTCCGGAAGCCATATAAACGGTCTGCACCACCATGCCCCCAGGCTTGGGGAGTTTGTGTTCGGTGTCTTTGCAATTTGCCAAAGACACAGGGGCTTTTTGCGGCCTCCTTTTTTGAGTGATTGGAGTTAAGGGGGCCGTTGTAGTGGGCACCCAAGTAGCTTTTGCTTTTTGTGGCTTGACAGAGTAATCCTTTTCCTGCCGCACCTTCATCTTTTTCTGTCGGCGGAGATAGTTTTCATCAATCACCGACTCTTGGACCTGTCGTCAGACTTTGTAAATTTTAGAGGACAGCCGTTGAGGGGGCCGCTCTAGCTTCTTCTCTGGAGTATTCTCCACAGGTAAAGGAGTTCATTTCAACATCGCAGTAGGAGAGTTTCTGCACACCGTATTCAGCAATTCAAAGCTGTTCCCGGTTGGAACAGCAGCATCGATCCCTACCATCGGAGCTGGTGGCGTAAATCCAGAGGGGGAGTTGCCCCCAGCCTTCCTCACTCGGTGCCAGTGACGACGTCGAGTGTGTCTTGCGGATGGAGTCACCACCGTTGTTGGATAAGCTTCTTCATGCCCCCTGCCATGGGTAGGGGAAGCAGCTTTGAGGACCTCGCCTGGAGCAGCAACCGGAATGGACAGCCTTGTAAAAACTAACTTCTCAGAAGGAGGAGCCTTTCCAATGATTTCGTCCGCTTGAGCCGGGATAGCTATCCGCTTTGGGATGGCAGCTTTGGGTATCGCAGGTTTGTAGACGTTCTGGCCCAGTCCGTTGAAAACTGAGGTACGGAAACTGGATGACCCGTTGAGAGGGGTCGCGGTAGAGGTAAGCCGATTAAAGGCCAACTTCTCCGGGGTTTCTTGCAACGTCATTGTGGCATTGAAGCTCAACGGTGGGAGCATGGTCCCGAAGAATAATCCAGTGGTGGCTTGAGTTACCTGCACCACTGGTATCTTGAAAAGAGAGGCCGCTCGGGGCCCATAAGTCACTCCTCTAGCGCGGACGGAGCGAGAGTTGCAGTTGCGGGTAGTGCAGTTCGAAGCCATCGATCTTCTGCTTTCTGCACGGAGCAAGAAACCAAATCTTAATACCTCGAATCCACAGGCAACCACAGCAAACCGCGATTTGTTCGCGAACACGACACACGAAGTGTGGAGTGGAAAGAGGAAAAGGTCCCACCGGGCGTGCCAGAATCTGTTCCCCTCCGAATGGCGGCGGAGACGCGGTGAACGTCTTGCACGTGGGATTCAGGGCAGATGCTATTTGGTTTTATACGTCCACCTCTCCGAAGATGCCAAGTTGATTTATGGTACCGTGTATCGGAGGTTTAGACGGATGCGGCCGATGTAGCAGACTTCGTCAGATTCCCCCTCGTTCGAGGGGTTTTTGATTGTGGGGACGCTCTTCCCTGCAGGCGCAAGCCCCTGCAGTTAATTACGCTACCGCATCGCGGTAACAACTTTCTCCTTCTCCAGAATTTCACTTCGTGTCATGGGTGTTTGTTTTGTTTGTGGTTGCCCGTGGATTGTATACAGAGACTAATTTATGTCGTCGCCCATAGGACGTGGATTAGTCCAAATCCGTATTTTCTTAGATTTGGGTTTGGGGTTTTGGTTTAAGGATACGTTAGCCGTGTTTGAGGCTAAGATCAACTTAAACGTTTGTTAAGGATACGTTAGTCCAGTTTTGAGACTAAGATCAACTTAACGGGATCGTTTAGATCCGACAAAAGAGCGTTTAGGCTCTATTGTTCCAGTTTAGGGACATAGTGGTCCATTGCATGTATGGCCGTCGGGACCCATCACCTCTCTGACGACGTTGAAGGATTACAACGACAGATGTCAGAGGAGTTCAGAGATGTACCCTTGAACCAAAGTTGATTGGGGGATCTATAGTCCAATTTGGGACTAATGTCTGTTTGAATGTTTAAGGATACGTTAGCCATATTTGAGGCTAAGATAAACTTAAACGGGGTCGTTTAGATCCGACAAAAGAGCATTTGGGGGCTCTATTGTTCCAGTTTAGGGACGTAGTGGTCCATATGTAGTTTAAGGACATTGCGGTCCATTGCCAGTTTAGGGACATGGGGGGTCCATGTTCCAGTTTAGGAACCTATGGGTCCATATTCCATTTTAGGGACGTGGTGGTCCATATTCCAGTTTAGGGACGTGGTGGTCCATTATTAGTTTAAGGACGTTTTGGTCCAATATTAGTTTAAGGATGTTTCGGTCCACGAGTTTAAGGACCCCGCAGTCCATCTTGATGTGTGGTCATCGGGACCCGTCACCTCTCTGACGTCGTTGAATGATTACAACGATAGGTGTCAGAGGAGTTCGGAGATGTACCCTCGAACCAGATATAAATTGATTTAGGGAGCAGCCGTGCTCAGTCAATTTAATTTGAGGACTTACAGCCATGATTGGGCTAAGTCCAGTTGGGAAAATACTCATCATTTTTATTTGTTTTTGCATTGCATTTATTTTTATTTTTATTTGGGCTCTACCTATAAAGGATGCAGAGCATCAATTTGTTTTGGGGCTCTGCCTATTTATAAATGATGCAGAGCATCAATTTTACATGGGCTCTGCCCTTTTTATTGCTTTGCAATTTATTTTGGCCTGCTAGGTCTTTTTGACTTGGGCCTGGCCCTTTAAAAAAAAAATGCATTGCATTTTTCAGGCGCTTTGCGCCAATCAAAGAGCGCAAGCGCTTGTGGTGATGACAAGTGTCATGCAGGCGCAGTGCGCTGCGCTAGTGCTCTACGCTTGCGCTGCTGACACGTGGCGCGCTCTGGTGAGTAGCGCCAATTTCAGAGAGCAAAGCTCTATTTCAAAAGCGCATAGCGCAAATGGTTCAGACGCTGACACGTGGCGCTCTCTGGTGGCGTGCGCCAGGCCAAGAGCGCGACAGTGCAGATTTATAAGTGCAAAGCACTATTAATTTGAGAATCTTTTAGATTTCAGAACCAATGGTTCATAACAGAAGTGCAAAGCACTGTTTGTTTTCTTGATCTAATTTAGATCAAAGAAAACAAATTCCTCTTGTTTTTCTTATTTCAGGGAACCAGGGGTTCATAAAAGTGCAAAGCACTATTTTTTTATTTTGTTTTTTATTAAAGATCATCGATCTTGTTCTTAGATCAATGATCTGTTCATAAGAGAATTTTCTCTTTTTCTAAAGGTTTTTACCTTTTTTTTGTTCTTGAGGAATTCTCTCCAATTCTTCAGAGTTCTCTCTGTTTGAAGTTCTTGATTCTTCTTCAAGAAATGTTGATCCCTTTGAATTGAGGTCTGGGGTCCTTTTTATAGTGCCCATAAATTGGTTAAAATTGTTAAAGAGATCTTTCTCTGAGTGATTTGGGGGATTTTCCCCACCGTTGGATCTTTGATCCAAAGGCTTCGGTTTTACAGAAGAAAATCTTCTTGTTTTAACAAGAACAGAAATATTTTTTTAGAATTTTAATTCTGTTTGGCGCAAATGCTCCAGAGCGTGACACGTGTCACGCAGCGCAGCGCTTGCGCAAAAGCGATTGCGCTGACACGTGTCGCGCAGCGCAGCGCTTGCGCAACTGAAGCTTTGCTTCTATTTTGTTTTTTAGAAGAGCATTGCTCTGATTGGGCGCGCTGCCTTGGACGCTGCGCTCCCTGCGCTAACGTGTCTGATTTTGACACGTGGCGCTCTGCGCGCAGCGCATGGGATCTGAAGCGTTGCTTCATTTATTTTAACTTTAATTTTCACTTTAATTTTCAAGACAGAGCTTTGCTCTGATTGGAGGAAAACAGAAGCATTGCTTCTTTTCCCACCTTGGAATTTGAACAGAGCTTTGCTCTGATTGGGGTAAACAAATGCCCCCCCACCGTTGCGCTTACGTGGCCCTAAACGTGAGCGCAGCGGTGGCCGAATTCCAACCGTCACGGCAACTATTGGAAGTTGAAAGGGTATTTGATGCCTATAAATAGGACCTTTGGTCTCTTAGATGATTTTCATCCTCATGATTTTACTTTCAGAACTCAGAGCCCTGTTCTCTTGTTTAAACACTTTTAAAAGTTCAAAATTTAGAGAATTTTTAGGTAAAAATATTAATTTTGATTAAATTAAATCAATCTTAAGAGCCTTGCTCTCAATAGATCCCTAATCTAAAGAAGTCCCATTTAGGGTTTCACTTAGCAGAGCTTTGCTCTAAGGGAGTCTATAGAAGACTAAGGAGAGCCCTATTAGGGTTCCATTAATAGAGCTTTGCTCTCTAAAAGATCTTCCCTGTATTTTCTCATTTCATTAATGGAACTTTGCTCCTCCCAAATCATGTAGAAGAACTCTTAAGAATTCTTCATGGATCTTGGAAGTTAAAGATGGCATTTTATTCCTCAGTGCATTATATCGTTTTGCTTAATCAGTCTTTCTGATAATTTTGTTGATTTTCTTTCACAGAACAATGGACGCCCACATGTACAGTCTTGATGAGATCATCTCTTATAGGGACATCCGCCGACTTGGCCGCTCTCAAAATCGAGAGTTCACAAACGCGGAGTGTGCTGAAATCATGAGCCGCTTCGACGCATACAACGGTCCACTGCTTCCCCGACGTTCCTCCCTCCTTAAGCTTATCGTGGGAGCCATCTGGGAGGCGCTTCCCCTATTCTGTTCCGGTGTGCCGCTTAGGGCGTTGGATGCCGCCGAGGATAAGGTGCACTCGGTGTACCTGATGAACTTTATCTCGAAGAGACGGCGAGGCAGTCTTATCGATCTCTTGCACGAGGTCTTTCAACAGTTTGCCATACTCGCTGCTTATCGGAGGGTGGAAGACATCAGGAGGGATCCTGACGCTTGTGCTCGTGAAAGAAAGCACACCAGGATAGTCCGCGAGGCCTAGAAAGTCATAGATGGGTCGCTTTCGAGTTCCTCAATCCATGTCCTGGGTTCGAGGTTATACCTTTGTAATAATATTTCTCATTTATTGCTTTATGATTGTAAGAATTTTTGGCAATATTAATGGAAAAGTTTTATCCCAGCTTGTCTTATTTTTTGTTCTGAGTCTTTTGCCTTGAATGAGTGTGTCTCGAACGCTTGATCAAACGTAAATCAGATGCTCCTTCTGTTGCTTTCTCCTTTCTCTTATTATTGGCATGCTGTCTTGATAAACATAGCTGACAGATAATGGCGTAGGCATCTTAATTTCTTCAAGAGATAGCGATGGTTTAGGCCGCAGGTTCAGATCTGCTGCCTAAAACTTTTCAACTCTATAAGCCGTGAGGGTCTAATAGAGATTTTTCTCCCTACGGATCAAGAGGATCTCGTAGGTGGATTTTCTCCTTAGGAATCGTGAGGATTCCTAAGTGTGTTTTCTCTTATAAGTCGTAAGGATCCTATAAGAGAATTTTTCCCTCTTACGAGTCGAGAGGACCCGTAAGCGGTTGCTTTCCTCCTTGTCGAGTTTCGAGTTTGGAGATTGAGACCCGTGGATAGTGTGCAAGAGACCGTTGTGGGCCAACTTGCAGGGTCCCAGTGCTTAGAAAACAGGCTCCTTTTATGCCTATTGCCTAAGGCTTTATCTCACAAGTCGAGCCGCATCGAAAATTTCTCGCAAAGACATCGATTTCTTCACAGGTCGAGATGAATCGAGCATTTCTTGCAAGAATATCCTAATGTCACAGTTAACCTCTGCTCTTTTCGACAGAAGTTCGTTAGGGTCTGTGGTACTTAGGGTTTTGGCCGTCGTACCGTCGCATAAGCTGATATGTTCCTCGATAGGCAATCGTGCTGTTCGAGTAGCCCTGCGACTGCCGTGTCTCTGATCCCTTCGGGGGCTGGACAAGACGTCTTCAAGCAATCCTCCTTGGCAGTTTGACCGTCGGAAGAGCAAGCATTAGGAATTTGCCATGCCGCTTTTTACTTGAGGTTAGGCTCATTTTGGAGAGCCCCGATGAGTCATATCCACTCCGCGCTGGTGTGGGGATGATCTCCGATAGTCTTTCGGGCTTTATGTGAGTTTCCGTCAAGACCCTGAAGCTAGGAATTTGGCCTTTGCTTCGTTTACTGACATTGTGTCTGCTGTATCGAGACGAATGTCGCGGTGGGAATTAGGGATTTTGCCGTGGCTCCGTTTTTTTGATTATCGCGTCTGAACCCTGCTAGGGGAAGAACGCTAGGGTGACAACTCGTCTGCTGTATCGAAACGAATGTCGGGGTGGAGCTAGAATTTTGCCGTGGCTCCGTTTGTTTGAATGTCGCGTCTGAATCTTGCTGGAGGAAGAACGCTAGGGTGACAACTCGTCTGCTGTATCGAAACGAACGTCGGGATTGAGCTGGAATTTTGCCGTGGCTCCGTTTGTTTGACTGTCGCGTCTGAATCCTGCTGGAGGGAGAACGCTGGGGTGACAACTCGTCTGCTGTATCGAAACGAACGTCGGGGCGGAGCTGGAATTTTGCCGTGGCTCCATTTGTTTGAATGTCGCATCTGAACCCTGCTGGGGGAAGAACGCTAGGGTGACAACTCGTCTGCTGTATCGAAACGATGAATCCTGCTGGAGGAAGAACGCTAGGGTGACAACTCGTCTGCTGTATCGAAATGAATGTCGGGGTGGAGCTGGAATTTTGCCGTGGCACCGTTTGTTTGAATGTCGCGTCTGAATCCTGCTGGAGGAAGAACGCTAGGGTGACAACTCGTCTGCTGTATCGAAACGAACGTCGGGATTGAGCTGGAATTTTACCGTGGCTCCGTTTGTTTGACTGTCGCGTCTGAATCCTGCTGGAGGGAGAACGCTGGGGTGATAACTCGTCTGCTGTATCGAAACGAATGTCGGGGTGGAGCTGGAATTTTGCCGTGGCTCCGTTTGTTTGAATGTCGCGTCTGAATCCTGCTGGAGGAAGAACGCTAGGGTGATAACTCATCTGCTGTATCGAAACGAACGTCGGGATTGAGCTGGAATTTTGCCGTGGCTCCATTCGTTTGATGACGTTGCGTCTGCTGTGTCGAGACGAACGTTGGGGTGGAGCTAGAATTTTGCCGTGGCTCCGTTTGTTTGAATGTCGTTGCATCTGCTGTGTCGTGACGAACGTTGGGGTGACATCTCGTCTGCTGTATCGAGACGGACATCGAGGTTGTCTCGAGGTTGCTGGTGAACTGTCGAGGTTTGGAACTAGGGATTTTGCCGTGGCTCCATTCGTTTGATATTGTTGCGTCTGCTGTGTCGAGACGAACGTTGGGGTGACATCTCGTCTGCTGTATCGAGACGGACATCGAGGTGGAGACCATTCTGTGCTGGTGCGAGATGATCTCCGATTGTCTTTCCGGTTTTATATGAGTTACCGTCAAGACGTTTAAGCTAGGAATGTGGCCTTCGCTTCGTTTGCTTTGGTGTGTCCAAATCCTGTTGGAGGAAGAACGCTGGGGTTGACATTGCGTCTACTGTATCGAGACGAACGTCGAAATGAAGCTGGGATTTTGCCGTCGCTTCGCTTTGTTTCGACCGCAGGGTCTTTTTGTTGGCGTTGTATCTGCATCTTGATGGACTGCAAAGGAACGCCTTTATTGACATCTCATCTGCTGTAACGAGACGAATGCTTAGATGGTCTCTAGGTTGTCTATGAACCGTCGAGATTTGGCTTTGCCTTTTTATGGAGCCTGTTGGGAAGGTATGGTTTCCTCTTTGTTTGCGCCCCTGGATTGTATACAGGAATCAATGTGATCTAACCTGTAGGGCAGAAGTTTCATTCATTTTTTTTATTATTATTATTTTATTTCCGCGATGCTCTATCATTTCAGCATTTATATCGTGAAGGTCACGATTGCCCAATCATTTCGGCTATTTTTCGCGGTGCCCAATCATTTCGGCTATTTATTTTATTTTTACTCGCTGCTTTTTATTGTGAGTTGTCCAATCATTTCGGCTATTTTGCATGCATACATTTTTACTTGCTGCTTTTTTTTGCAAGTTGCCCTATCATTTTGGCTATTTCGTATGCATGTACGGCCTATTGGTTTTTCGCTGTAAACCGATTTCGGCATCAGCACCGCTACAACTGGGATATTACCAGGAGAAAATCATTATCTGCCTCTGTCGATGTCGAACAAAGGTGGCTTAGCGACCAGGGTTAGGGTCCTGTCGGCTAAGTCTTTTGACTTCATGAGCCGTAAGGGTTTCACGAAGTTATTTCTCCCTACAAGTCGTGAGGATCTTGTAGGTGTATTTTCTCCTTAGGACTCGTGAGGATTCCTAAGTGTTCGTTTCCTCTGTAATTCGTAAGGATCCTACAGGAGGGTTTTCTCCTCATAAATCGAGAGGATTTACAAAGATTGTTTACCATGCGAACATATCCCCAGTCACGGATGAGACTTGGTTAGGGAAATGTTTATTCGCGCCCGTGGATTGTATACAAGGGTCAGTATTGAGCCACTTGTAGGGCAATATTGGAAGTTGTGGGGGTTGCTTAAGCACAGCTTTAGGTCTCTGTAACTTAAGACTTCAAAATCTTATGAGCCGTGAGGGTCCCATAAGAGAGTTCTCCTTACGAGTCATGAGGATCTCGCAAGTGTATTTTCTCCCTAGGAATCGTGGGGATCCCTAAGTGCGTTGCTCCCTTGTGAGTCGTAAGGATCTCACGCGGGTGGTTTCTCCTTACAAGGTCGAGAGGACCCTATAAGTGTCCTTTAACGAGATTGCGCCCTTTCAGGTTTTCACAAACACTCGCCGGTAGCCCTTCTGTTTTTACTCACGGAGCCCTTTCGGGTTTTCATCCGTGCCCATTTTGCTTATGGACATACCTTTTTTTTTATTCTTTTTATTTTTATATATTTTTTACGAGGTCGCGCCCCTTTCGGGTTTTCATCAACACTCGCCGGTAGCCCTGCTGTTTTTACTCACGGAGCCCTTTCGGGTTTTCATCCGTGCCCTTTTTGCTTATGGACATACCGTTTTTTTTAATTTTATTTTTATATGTTTTTTTTATATCTCGTCAGCCTAAAAGATGCTGCGGTAGTAATTTAAAGACGTTTCGGTCTGCTATTAGTTTAAGGACATTTCGGTCCGTCATTAGTTTAAGGACGTTTCGGTCCGTCATTGTCGTCTTTGAAGCGAAGCTCTAGTTTACTGACTTTTCGGTCTCTGAGGCTTTCTCTATGACTGAGCATGATGCTCCCGGCGTATCCGTCTTTCTCAGAGCGTGCGGTTGTGGCGGGTTCATCTTCCAGTTTTCGGAGAGCGCGAACTTGCCCTGTAGGTATTGGTCTTCAACCCAGTTTTTGAAGACGTAGCAATCTTCGATCATGTGACCCAGTACTCGGTGATAGGGACAGTAGTTGGGCTCATTGATGTCATTTAGTCATGACGGACGTTTTGGCTCCGGCAGATTTATGAGTCGGTTGCGCAACGCCAATTCGAACAGTCCCCTTGTCTTATCTTGCGGAAACGAGTAAGGACGTTTCAACTTTTCTTGGAGGGGTTGCTGCTTGTTGTTTTGGCAAGCAACCGGTCTAGGGCCACTCGATTGCTGTTGAGCATGGGCTACGAGGGCTGTTTTTCCCTTCCCTTTGTCCTTTTTGTTCGATCCCTTATTTGCGAGGCCGAGATTTTTTTTTGAGCAGCGTGCGATTACACGGCTGAACGTTATCGCAACTTCTCAATTCTTTCATTTTTGAAATGGATTCCTTGAGGAGAGGGTTGAGGGCAGCTTCCTCGTCAGAGTCGCTTCCAAAGGTGATAATTTGCGATCCCTTGGATTCGGCTATATGACAATCGCCGGCGGCTCTTTTGCGCTCATCTATCACATTTTTCTGATGTCTGCGAGCTTCACATTTTGTCTTGTCGAAGTGTTGCTTTTGAACGACATACCCTTGCCACCAACAGTTAAAGGATTCGCAGTCTTCGGTAGGATGAATGATCTTCTGATGATATAAGCAGAAGTTAGGGTGCATCTCTACCTCAGCGAGAGTATTTTCTTCAAAGGGCGGTAGCTTCATTCCTACTGATAGAGCTTTGGCGAACCTTTTCCTCGTCTTGAATTTGTTTTTATCCGCAGCGGATGGCTTTTGATTTGATGGAAGTGCTTCGACTCTTTGGTCTAGTAGTCGGCGTTTGGCTCTTTCCAGTATGGCCATCTCACGCTCATGATCGGCTTTAACTTTCAAACGAATCTCATTCAGGAAGGCATCGATCAACTCGTCTGACGGCCGCGGAATTTCTGGTTCAGGGTCCGCTCCCGGTTTCTCGGCGCAAAGAGACTCTTCATCATCCGTCAATGAGTGAGAGATCACATGACAAGTCGCTACGTAGTCTTCAGACTCGTTTGATGAGTCTTCCCCATCATCTTCGTTCTCGACAAAAGAACAAGCTGCCCCTATCGTGTCCGTCTTCTTTGGAGTGTGCGGCTGTGGTGGGTATA
Source organism: Agapanthus africanus (assembly GCA_030015575.1). Classification (NCBI taxonomy): domain Eukaryota; kingdom Viridiplantae; phylum Streptophyta; class Magnoliopsida; order Asparagales; family Amaryllidaceae; genus Agapanthus; species Agapanthus africanus. Next base: position 334,741,016 of record JASDDO010000029.1, on the reverse strand, counting down.
CCTTCCAGTTTTCAGACAGCGGAAACTTGCCTTGTAGGTATTGATCCTCGATCCATGCCTTAAAGACGAAACAATCTTCGATCGGGTGACTTACCATTTGGTGGTAAGGGAAGCAATTGGGATTATTGAGATCGCCTGGTTGCAACGGACATTTTGGATTCGGCAGATTGATGAGTCTGTTGCGTACTGCCAGCTCAAACAGTCTTCTCGTTTTATTCTGAAGAAACGAGTAAGGACGTCCTAGTCTCTCCTCGAGGGATGGGCGTGGGCGTTATTTTGGCGAACGACCGGCTTTGAGTTGCTCGGCTGTTGTTGAGCATTGGCAACGACAATTGATTTCCCTTTTCATTTCTCATTTCGAGAGTCTGGTTTTGGAGGAGACGGTCCGTGGCCCATCTGGTCCATTTGGGCTAATTTGTCGATCAATGCTTGGAAGGTGGTCGGCCTGAAGAACATCATGAATTGCGAGATGGTCGCTTGCGGATCGAGAGTGCCCACAAACATGCCTACTACAGGTGCCTCTTCTATGCGTTGTTCGCATTTCGACCATAGGTTCCGCCATCGTGTTGCGTATTGGACCCACGTTTCGCCTGGCCTTATCCTGGCATTTATCAGTGTTGTTATCGGGGTGCGTTCACTAGCACTCACGAATCTTTGTGTAAACAGTATCTCTATCTCCGCAAATGTTTTGACAGAGTCATTAGGTAGCTCCGAATACCATTCAAAGGCTGTTTCTGCTAAGCTGCCGACGGATTGGCGAAGCAACAGCTTGTCATCGCCTCCAGTGTTGCCGCATAAGGCCCTGAATTGAGCGACATGTTGATGCGGATTCCCTGTCCCTTTATATACGTGGAACTTAGGGATCGTATATCCCGGTGGGTAACTGATTTGGTCATACCAGCCCGGATAGGGTCGTCCAGTTCTAACAGTTTGCCCAGCCGCTTCACTCGCCTGATGAGCTCGTATTTGCTGAGCTATATAGTCGTCAAGCGCGGCCTTGGAAATGGTTTCTTCCTTGGTTGCTGAAAGAGCCGGAGGAGGATCAGATGTTTCCCCTCCGTCATTTCCAACAATGACTGGAGGGTCTTCAGCTGGAGGGTCTGGCTGTAACATCATCCCTACCATGTCTTGGAAGAGGAGTGCCATTTTTCTTATGTTAGCCGCTTGTTCTGCGGCTTCTCTGTCCTTCTTTTCAAGGATTCTACGTAAGAAGTCAGCATCAGTTTCTTGTTCGTGACGCTGCTCTGATGATACTTCCGAACTTTCTTTCGGTTCGGTAAGTGCAGCCATCACAGTCATCATTTCCTGCAGCTTCTGTTGCTGCTCCTGGGCTTTCGTCACAGATCGGGTGAGCGGTCGGTGACCCGTCGAAGCACGGCTTTCCTCCTTTCCGGAAGCAATATAAACGGTGTGCACCACCATGCCCCCAGGCTTGGGGCATTTGTGTTCGGTGTCTTTGCAATTTGCCAAAGACACAGGGTCTTTTTGCGGCCTCCTTTTTTGAGTGATTGGAGTTAAGGGGGCCGTTGTAGTGGGCACCCAAGTAGCTTTTGCTTTTTGTGGCTTGACAGAGTAATCCTTCTCCTGCCGCACCTTCATCTTTTTCTGTCGGCGGAGATAGTTTTCATCAATCACCGACTCTTGGACCTGTCGCCAGACTTTGTAAATTTTAGAGGACAGCCGTTGAGGGGGCCGCTCTAGCTTCTTCTCTGGAGTATTCTCCACAGGTAAAGGAGTTCGTTTCAACATCGCAGTAGGAGAGTTTCTGCGCACCGTATTCAGCAATTCAAAGCTGTTCCCGGTTGGAACAGCAGCATCGATCCCTACCATCGGAGCTGGTGGCGTAAATCCAGAGGGAGATTTGCCCCCAGCCTTCCTCACTCGGTGCTAGTGACGACGTCGAGCGTGTCTTGCGGATGGAGTCACCACCGTTGTTGGATAAACTTCTTCATGCCCCCTGCCCTGGGTAGGGGAAGCAGCTTTGAGGACCTCGCCTAGAGCAGCAACCGGAATGGCCAGCCTTGTAAAAACTGACTTCTTAGAAGGAGGAGCATTTCCAATGATTTCGTCCGCTTGAGCCGGGATAGCTATCCGCTTTGGTGTGGCAGCTTCGGGTATACCAGGTTTGCAGACGTTCTGGCACAGTCCGTTGAAAACTGAGGTACTGAAACTGGGTGACCCGTTGAGAGGGGTCGTGGTAGTGGTAAGCCGATTAAAGGCCAACTTCTCCGGGGTCCCGAAGAATAATCCAGTGGTGGCTTGAGTTACCTTCTCCACTGGTATCTTGAAAAGAGAGGCCGCTCGGGGCCCATAAGTCACTCCTCTTGTTAGTTATATGTATGCCCTAGAGGCCATTACTGTACATATGATGTATATTGTAGCGGATGCTAGGACGTATATAGGGAGGACTTTCTTGCTCGACATGATAGTATGCTATCTGGTTACACTTTACCTTAACGTGTATACTGATTGTCTCTCTGTTACATGTTGGTAAAGCCCTTAGGATGTGTACTTGACTACCTGGACTGTGATGCGGATCATACTAGTGGGGACATGGTAGTCCATAAGTACATCCTTCAAAGTCCCTAGTCGTGGGTGTATCGAGATGGGGCATCGATATACCAGAGTAGACTAGCGTGTACCTTCTCGACCCATACAGATGGGCGATGGATGATCCCATATCCATTGGTGTTTGACATCGGAGATGATATACGGGTGCTCAGTAGAGACTGGGTACACTGGACGGACTCGCCGAGAACTCCCAGATGGTATTATACCTGACGTCAGATGGCAGTTGTCTGGTGACACTGGTACAGAGTAGTCTGTTGACCCGAGATCGTCATAGAGTCTTGTGTGGTTCCTACTGTGCTTTGATTTCCATCTTACCACGTCCAAGAGGGCGTGCAAAATGGTGGTTTTTGGGTACAGTCCCGAATCACATGGAGGCAATGAGCGATAGGAGGGGATTCGTCTCTCCCGGTATAGGGGGTTGATGTTGCGCTGTGTTCGATTGGCTATAACAGGAAATCCCTGGCCAGGGTTGCTGAGATTTACTGGTAAGTGTTACCAGTAGTTTCTCGAATTGTTATAGACCTCATATCGACACGACATATCGTGCTATTGGGGTCTGACGTTTACCACCCCTAGGCGAGATATGCGACATATCAGACGATCAGACCGGACTGTACGGTAGTGTTACTGGTTGGATTCACAGGAGTATGAGCGGGCTTGCTCGTCGATCTTCTGATCGCTCAATACCCGGATGGCCGTTACGTTTAGCAGACCGCTTGCGGCTTGTGGGTGCTTGATATGATCATCACCTGCTGCCGGCGTATTGACGAGTCTTTAGAGTCCTACACAGAGGTTTCCTGGCTCAAGCGAAACGAAATAGGAGCGCATATGAGATATGTGCGGGACCGAGAATAATGCGTGTATGTGATACCGTATTCCATTCTCGCGATGTATGTATCGAATGGTTGTATGCGATATAACCTAGTTATCGAATCAAGGGTTGATTCGATAAGTCGATACATAGTATACTAGTCGGTTGTGTGCGACATGACCGGATCATTGAATCAAGTGTTGATTTAATGATTTAATGCATGATTATATATTTGATATATTACTTTGCATTAACTTGTATTGGTTCACTTTAAATGGATTTTCTCGCTCGGATGTGCACATTGTATATTCGATATAGTTTTGTGCACTTGATTGTATCATGTTTGATGATACATGTTTGCTAGGGTTTTTGTGTAAAGATCAAACTATGGTTACATGTTAATGGTTAGGGTTATGTTTTATTCACTTATTTATTTATTGATTTTTGGAAAAATGTTAAGCATAAAGGAAAATGGTGGCTTTGTTTGTTTTCTAGTTGAAGCTTCATGAAGCTTTGACCAAAGTGACCATTTTATCTCATGCTTAACCCTAACCACTCCATTAACCCTAGTTTAATCTCTACACTTGACCATGGTTCATGATATGATAAGTATTGATTTTCTTTTCATTTTATTATTCTTATCATAACATTATTCTTCTTCTTCTTCATTTCTTCAAGTGAAGAAAGCTTGCCTCCATCAATGGCAAGTGATGAAAAAGAGTGAGAAATCCAAATCTAAAGTGAACCCACCTCCTATTTCTTCATCCTCTACCTCTTGCCAAGTAGTAGAGTGTGTTTCCTTCACAAGTTTTCATGGCTTGGTGAAGGTGGAGCTTGATCTAGCGATGCCTCGACGTAGATCATCTTCGGCATGGACATCGACGACCTAGCCCGCCTATTCTCCGATGAAGCCGACGCTAGAGCCCGGAATTTGTTTTGGACAGCAAGAGGACTTCATTGCGGAGCTATGGAGGTGGAGCACCGGATCTACAAAGGTTGTATTTCCGTATTCTCTTAGTTAAGTGTTAACTAGTTACTTTTTCGCCTAGACATCTAGCCAACGATCCGTAGTTTAGGGTTTCTCGGCACCGTAAAATTTTAAATTGGCATGGTTGATGCCTTGTGAGACCTCATTAGGGTGCCTAGGAACCCTACAGTGGTATCAGAGCCTAGCTAGAGCCTTAGGCGAAGTCTAGACGCAATTTGAAGTCCGAACGAACCCGAAACCCAAAACCAAACATGCTCTCTGTCCTTTTTTGAAAATTGTGGATTTTTGAGAATTAAAAATATGCAGAAAAATAAGCAGGGTCTTATTTGAATTACTGTGAAATACGAGGGTCTAATTCAAATATTTCAGCGCGGAACCGCGGCATAAGCCCTCACATGCGGCGGTTCCGCGGTCGTACAGTCCCTTTGACCAATGTTTTCTGCACAGTAATTCATATAATTGATTGCTATATTTTCTGGTTATTTTTAATGTGACTCTACAGTTGAGTATTCTGGGGTTGTTTTGGGGATTCGGTGTTTCGATCGGAGTATCAGATTTTGTCTATGTGGCTTTCCGGATAAATTTTAGAATATGTTAAAAAGTTCGACCGGATATAAATACCCAATTTTTCCCCTGTCGGGAAATTTCCAAGTGTTGGATTTTCCATAGTTTAACGACGTTCTAAGTAGTGCAAGTAACGCGATGGACCCTCTAGAAGACAACAAACCTTAACTCGATTATGTGACCGTCTTGAACCGCCCTTTGAACCTTCGGGTTTGGGGCAGTACGGCGTGCCACATATGAGGCGTTGGCTTGACCCTTCTACGGCTGGACCGTTGGTACTGAGGCACGAACTGAATGTTGTTAGACTTGTTTCATGTGTTGATCTGTATCGGGAAAACTTGGGTGTTCGATTGTTCGATCGAAAAGTTTAGCATTTTCTATTTATCCGGAATGTGATACAATAATTGGAATTCGCAAATAGTTATGAGATAACTGAATGAATGTTATAAACATAGCAGTTTAGTCTCACTTGATCGGTTGCCACGGAATTTTGATGTGATCAAAAGTCCGTCGCAATCACGTAGCGTACGCGGATACTCGCTGGGTAAACTTAATAGACAGCCTCACTCCATAGCCCCGACCAAGTGACTGTAGGAGAACCCCGTCGCCGAAAGCATCCGCTCGGGTGCTCGCGGTAGCGGTGTTCCCCCTTGGTGCACTTCGTCGACGGTATCGGGGGTGCGGCCGTCTACTGAAGTTTGCGACGAGCATTCGATCAGGATGTCGGGAATCTTGTTGAATTACCCGACTTCATATTGAAAAGAGTTTTCGATAATGAGACTAAAATGCGGGGTTTATAATTGTTAGGCATGCGATGTCTAAGTAATTCATTTGATTAGGCATGCGATGTCTAAAGAGATTGCGGATTCCAACTGTTGTAGTTTTACACTTTCTTTTCTGTGACCGTAAGTGTAATATGTGATATCGCCGGTTTCGTTGCTATATGTCAACGACAATTGGGATGCGCAAATTTACTTACGTTGATGACATGTGATGTTATGTGTTGCTGGATATGTTATATTGGATCGTCGTGTTTGAATAGCCGGGGGTTTTTATGTGAGATGAGTGTTTTTCATTTTCATTCATGTAAAAACTTGTATGTAATATTCTTTTATTGGGGTGCTTCCAGGTTGCGGAAGATGTCACCCTTTGTATATTATTTACTTTTCCGCACTAGGATAGACCCAAGGAGGAGGGCACAAGTAACCGGGTTCTGGAGTCCAGTGGGAGACCAACTCGAGGAGTCGAGTCCGGGTCTCCTAACTCTAGAATTGGTAGGGTTGCTTGCCGCTCTCGTAGGGGTCTAGGGGTATGGGTTTGGCTATTCATCACGACCGTGGAATCCGTGTTTTATACTAGCTCGTATTGAAAACACGGACGTCCTAGTATATCCAATATTTCATATGATTCTTCTGCTGCGCTATCTGTGATGTGATCATCTGATGTTCTGTGATAGATACAGTATATAGTATATATGATATATTATATAGACGTTACTTATGTTTTACACACGTGCTAGCCCTGCCCCGCTCTGCCGTTAGTTACCTAACCTAACGGTGCACGAGGGGACATCGAGGCGAATGCGGATGGCATAAGTGTACGTCGTATTTATCTGTGATGTTTATGTACTTAAATGATGGGACTTCATTAATGTGATTAATGAAAATAAAAGAAACCTAAGATGTTGTAGAATCGAATTTCAAAATAAAACAGGTAGCTACAGTTCTTGCTTTGCACAGCGGTATATGTGATATATCCTGCACCTTATTCGATGAGGAAAGGACCGAGATCCCTTCACAGGGAGTGACTCCTTTAGCAATAACTGGCAGATGCTACACACTCGGTTTGTCTTTTGATTGCTTTTAAGAGTTTTTGCTTTGCACAGTGATATATATGATATATCCCGCACCTCATTCGACGAGGAAAGGACCGACGATCCCTTCACCGGGAGTGACTCCTTTAGCAAAACTAGAAAAGCCTCAAAAGCACTCCATTTTTAAAATCATTTGATTCTACAACGATATCAAGTTCGTTACGCAATAGGTTTTCAGAAAAACCTGTCGTAGCCCTCTGTCATTTCAGATAAGTACTAGTTAGTATTCGTGCTACGTTTGTTGACTATGTTAAGGCGTAGTGTGCGGTAGCTAATTAGTGCTTATCTGCATAAGCATATGATGCGATTGGATTAGGGTAGTCGTGCGACTTTGTTGACTATGTTAAGGGTCATGCGGGTGGGTTTAATTCAATTGGGAAATGACGGGTTGAACTTGACTAGCACTTATGATTTGTTGACTATGTTAAGGTCATATAGCTGCTAGGGGCAAAATATTATCGGGAATTTCAAGTGTTGAAATTTGCAATGAGATTGCATACCTTCTATGAGATAGTTGGATCCCGATACCCGCTGTGAGTAATTGTTACTCCTGGAAGAGTTTTATACATTACAATTAGCCGATCAAGTAGGTGTCTAGAAAGGTGTCAACGGGGTTACGCCTCTGGGAAAACGAGGTTTACATTAATTAGGTTCGTGCGAAAGCACGGGGGACCTCCCTCAAAGTACCGACACTGGCCTGGCTGAAAGATTGGCGAACTTGTAGTGTGTAATTAATCCCGGCTAGTCTTTCCTTTTAGGGTTTGAAGGAAGATTTGATAAAAAGCAGTGGGAACCATCCTGATTAGATAAAATAATAACCAATCTATTCTTGCAAGAGCGCACGCTGAGTGTTTTCTTCTTTCTCTCTCCTGGTAGCGACCATATCACGCCTTAATCAAGATAATAATACGGAATATTGACCGAACCCGCTTGTTATACTGAGCTGGGGAACGTTGGTCCCGCTCCAACTTATAATTGTTATAAGACAGAGAAGGAAATAGGGGATTACCAGAATTCCCGTGCCGCCCAAACGAAGAGAGTGCATGCTGATGCATCATCTTCGGGTGTGTTCATTATAGAGAACTGTTTCTCAGTATCCTTTACGTCCTGGGTATGTGATACCAGATCAGGATCCCAGATATGTAATATGTTACATAGGGCTACAGAAAGGTAGAGAACTGAGAACGGGTGATAAGTTTCATGAGGCAGAAAACGGGGCAAGTGTTGCAGCCAAGTCTGTTGGTCACTGTCACCCTGTATTACCAATACATTGATTCTGAACGAATGTTGTTAGATACCGAACCTGTTATGCAAAATCATATCTGTCTCTTTATTAGTAAAGAAACGATAAAATTTTGTATTGTTGGACAATATTTTGAACATTTCCTATATCAAAAGTTGATCGGTTCAGGCACGTTATCTAAAAGCATTAATGTTCTAAATCAAACTACAGTTCTTAGTATACGGAACACACACAAGAGGAAAAGTAAAGAAATGAACGAATCCTTCTTAAGGCATTGTAGACTAGGTCATATCTATGCGACCCGACTGGCTGTAGTTACATAAAGATGCATATTTAAATCAGTTTGAATTTACATCTTGTGAAACTCGCTATCATGTCACAAAGATAAGATGACTATAGCTCCGTTTACTGGAAACAGAGAAAGAGTTAATGAACTCTTGGGATGATACATGTTGATGTATGTAGGTCCCCTGTCTACACATGCCAAGACCGGTTCTTTATACTTCATTATATTCTCTGATAATCTCTCAAGATTCAGACATATGTTCCTGTTGAAACACAAGTCCGAACCTTTTGAGATATTCACAGAATATAAGTTAGAAGTAGAGAACCGATACGGGTATAAGTATTATGTCCTTTGATGAGATCAAGGAGGAGAATACTTGAGCACGGAATTCCAGGACTATTCTAAACGAGAATGAGATTCTCTATCAGCATTACTCCTCCGTATACACCATAGCACGATGGTATATCGGGGCGGAGCAGATACACCCTATTTGATATGGTGTGCTCTATGATGAGTACTGCTGAGTTACCTATTTCCTTTTGGGAGTTATGCACTTGAGAAGCTGCATACCTATTGAATAGGGTTCAAATCAAATCAGTTACTTACCACTTCATATGTGATATGGAATGGGAAGAGCCCATGTCTTAAGCTAGTTAAGATTTGGGGTTGTCCGGCCTACGTCAAAAAGCAAAATCCGGACAAGCTCGAGGCAAGGTCTGTAATGTAGAACTGGAAAGGTTCCAGCTATACAAACTACAGCAGATGATTTGATAGAACCAAAGGATTCAATAGTTACCAACGAACCTCAGCCTCTCCGCCGATCTAGTGAGGTTCCTCACCCGCCTGAGAGATACTTCGGTTACTCTATGACAGTGGGAGTGAGGATTGCATCATGAGATGATGACCCAACTAGCTTCGAGCAGGCCATCGAGAGTAAGACTCTATAAGAATGGCTGGATGCTTAGTGATCTGAGATGGAATCCATGTACACCAACAAAGTATGGACTTTGGTTGCAATATCTGAAGGGTTAAATCCCCATCAGGAGCAAGTATATCTTGAGAAGATTACTTGGTGTAGATGGAAAAGTTGAGACTTTCAAAGCTAGACTTATTAAAGCTTTTCGTCATCGACCAGGCGTGGATTATGATGAAACCTTTTCAAGTGACTATGCTTAAGTCCATCCAGATCCTACTTGCCACGGCTACATACCATGACTACGATATCTGGCGGTTGGGTGTGTTGGAGATAGTGCCCTCAGAGTCAATTATTGGATCACAGGCACGTGATTGCAATGATTGAGGGAGGACCTATCCCGGTAGGACAGTCTTACTCGAGATGATAGTATGCTATCTGGTTTACCTTTATCATCGTGTACTGTTTTAGGTGACCTGACATGTCGCTATTACACGTTGATAGAGCCCCTAGGATTCTTGCTTTACTTCCAGCAGTATGATGGCGATCATATATGTGGGAGCTGGTAGTCTATAAGCACATCCTTAAAAGGTCCCTAGTCGTAGGAGTTTTGAGACAGGGCATCGATACTCCATTAGTAGACTAGTGTATACAGTCGAGACCCCGACGAGGGGCGGTGGCCGGTCTCACAAGCCACTGGTGTCAGTTGGTTCACCTAAGATGTATACAGGTGCTCATTGGGTTATGAGTACACCGGACAGGACTCGCCGGGAACCTGCTAGTTGGTCTTATACCAGACGTCAGATAGCAGTTCCCTGGTGACATGTGTACAGGTTAGTTCATCGACCTGAGGATCGTCATTTGTCTCGTGTGAGTTCCCACTGTGCTTTGATTACTACCCTACCACGGCTCAAAGGAGTCGTGCAAACAGGTTTTAGTTGGGTACAGTCCCGAGCCACATGGAGGCAGTGAGCGGATCTTCAGGGGTTCGTCTCTCCCGGTATTGGGGGTGAGGTCGCGCTGTGTCTAGGAGAGCCATTACGCAAAGCCCTCGGCCGAGGCAGGAGATTTACTGGTAGGTATTCCAGTAGTATCTCAGGGCGTTCTGGGCTACACTCCGACACGACTTGTACCGCTTTTGGGGGTCTGACTTTTATCAACCCCCTAGGCCTGCCATGCGATACTCATAGACGAACGGACCGGACTGTACGTATATTGTCACTGACAGGCTCAGTTGGGTGTCGGGGTGAGCTTCTTCATCGACGTCCCTTTTGGTCAATAGCTGGTGGCCCGTCACGTATTGGCTTATACCTCTGACGTGCCAGTGGTTAAATCCACAGCCATAGTATTGACGAGTCTTTAGAGTCCACCACACTTTCAGTTACTCAACTTTCGGGCGAAACGCTGTAGAGGCCGTATGGAGATATGGCAGGGTCCGATCAGATACGTGCGGTATTGCACGGATCAGGATCGGACAGTTTTGTACTAGTGGCCGTATAGTTATATGGAAGGGTTCGATCAGATACGTGCGGTATTGCACGGATCAGGATCGAACGGATTTTTACTAGCCGGCTTTGGTTTAAGCCGGTACTAGTTTAGTACAGTGTAGATTTTGTCTCATTGCATTTGTATCCGGTCGGAATACAGATGCGGGTGTGTATGCACAGTGTCGGGGTTTTCCTGTAATTTATTACGGGACCAGTTTTCTGGAGTTGCCAGTTTGCATTCCGTTCCGGCCGGTTTTCCTTTGTTCTTTCCCGGCCGGACTTTTCCGATGGAGGGGGTTATTTGCAGTTTTGCAAATAACACTTTGTGGAGGGTTTTATTGCATATATATTGATTATGACACCTTTCATATCTTGCACATTGACTTGCTTTTTATTGTGATAAAGTAAGGGTATGGGTTTGATGTAAGGAAAAAGCATGGTTCATGTTTTCTTGTCTCTTGATGTGGTCACCTCTTGATTGATCCTACACTCACCTCCCTTCTTATGGTTAGTATTCTCATTCCTCCACAATGATAATCATTCTCACTTGATGAAAGAAAGAACACTTGAGAGAAAGAAAAGAATGAGAGAGTTCATCTTGGTTATGTGAGGAATTCTTCATCTCCTTCTTCTTCTTGTTTCGGAAAAATGAAAGCACCATTTTTCCTAACCCCAATCCTCCATCATGGCAACAAACCCCAATGTGAGACTATGATTCTACATTACACTTCCTACAGCATATCTTGAGCATGTCGAGTTGCCGGCTTCATGCTCGAGTTGCCTCGGTATTGAGGCGGGAGCCCGTAAAAGACGCAGGCGATGTGGTGCCCTTTCCGGCGAGGAGGCGACCATATGGAGACTACACTTTCCGCGGGAGATCGGGATGATGACGAGAAGACCGGAGGACTCGGATCACTCGGTATACTTCTCACCCCATCTCTAGATAGCTAGTATAGGTTAATGGTTATCGATCCGGGTTTTCTTTGTCCGCGGTAGCGCCGGTTTCCGAGTAAGGGAAAATTTTGATTCCGCAATTTGGCCTCGAGTAAGACGGCCGGGGCGCTGCCGTGGCGCAACAGGGTGCCATGACTACTTTTCTAAATAATGATTTAGAAGAGAACGTCTATAAGAACACAGCCAGAGGGCTTCGTAGACAGTGGGAGCAGCGGAAACGTGTACAAGATGTTTTATAGGATAAAGCAGGCATCGCGGAGTTGGAACATCTGTTTTGATGAGTTAGTCAAAGAAGTTGACATCATCAAAATGGTAGATGAACCTTGTATAAACAAAAAGGTAGTAGGGTGTATGGTAGTGATCCTCATAGAGTACGTGGATGACATACTCTTGATAGGGAAGGAGTTTCCTATGCTACGCTCGATCAATCTCCGCTTATCACAATGATTCTCCACATAAAATCAAAATGATACCTTCTAAATCCTTGGTTTTTGGATCTATGAGATAGATCTAATTGGATGTTAGTATTCTCACTAGTTATAGTGAGATGGTATCAACCGATCCTGGGGAGAATCATTGGAAAGGTTCCAGGGTGATAAAGACGACTGAGTGTCAGTCACAGGCATTGTCTTTACCCTCAATCGAGGGACGGTATGTTGGAAGAGTTCCAAGCTAGATACCGTGGCACACTAGACGATAAAGGCAGGATACATCGCTACTTAAGATGCTACCAAAGAGGCTGTTTGGGTGTATATTGGTTCATAAGATGAACTATGTTCCTCCCATTGTGTGACAATGGAGTTGTGGCTTATGCCAAGGAACGCAGGTCCCATCAGTGATCCAGACATATTCTAAGGCAGTATCACCTGATCATGGAGATAGTTGATCTCCAGGGAGATCGAGGTTAGGAGAGTAGACTCAGAAGACAAACACAGCGGATCCACTCACAAAGGCCTGTTCCCAGAGAGAGACTTTTATGGGATGGTTGAGTATGAGATACTACAACCACTGCTACAGATGGCCCTAGTGCAAGTGGGAGATTGTTAGTTATATGTATGCCCTAGAGTCCATTACTGTACATATGATGTATATTGTAGTGGATGCTAGGACGTATATAGGGAGGACTTTCTTGCTTGACATGATAGTATGCTATCTGGTTACACTTTACCTTAACGTGCATACTGATTGTCTCTCTGTTACATGTTGGTAAAGCCCTTAGGATGTGCACATTGTATATTCGATATAGTTTTGTGCACTTGATTGTATCATGTTTGATGATACATGTTTGCTAGGGTTTTTGTGTAAAGATCAAACTATGGTTACATGTTAATGGTTAGGGTTATGTTTTATTCACTTATTTATTTATTGATTTTTGGAAAAATGTTAAGCATAAAGGAAAATGGTGGCTTTGTTTGTTTTCTAGTTGAAACTTCATGAAGCTTTGACCAAAGTGACCATTTTGTCTCATGCTTAACCCTAACCACTCCATTAACCCTAGTTTAATCTCTACACTTGACCATGGTTCATGATATGATAAGTATTGATTTTCTTTTCATTTTATTATTCTTATCATAACATTATTCTTCTTCTTCTTCATTTCTTCAAGTGAAGAAAGCTTGCCTCCATCAATGGCAAGTGATGAAAAAGAGTGAGAAATCCAAATCTAAAGTGAACCCACCTCCTATTTCTTCATCCTCTACCTCTTGCCAAGTAGTAGAGTGTGTTTCCTTCACAAGTTTTCATGGCTTGGTGAAGGTGGAGCTTGATCTAGTGATGCCTCGACGTAGATCATCTTCGGCATGGACATCGACGACCTAGCCCGCCTATTCTCCGATGAAGCCGACGCTAGAGCCCGGAATTTGTTTTGGACAGCAAGAGGACTTCATTGCGGAGCTATGGAGGTGGAGCACCGGATCTACAAAGGTTGTATTTCCGTATTCTCTTAGTTAAGTGTTAACTAGTTACTTTTTCGCCTAGACATCTAGCCAACGATCCGTAGTTTAGGGTTTCTCGGCACCGTAAAATTTTAAATTGGCATGGTTGATGCCTTGTGAGACCTCATTAGGGTGCCTAGGAACCCTACACCTCTAGCGCGGACGGAGCGAGAGTTGCAATTGCGGGTAGTGCAGTTCGAAGCCATCGATCTTCTGCTTTCTGCACGGAGCAAGACACCAAATCTTAATACCTCGAATCCACAGGCAACCACAGCAAACCGCGATTTGTTCACGAACACGACACACGAAGTGTGGAGTGGAAAGAGGAAAAGGTCCCACCGGGCGTGCCAAAATCTGTTCCCCTCCGAATGGCGGCGGAGACGCGGTGAACGTCTTGCACGTGGGATTCGGGGCAGATGCTATTTGGTTTTATCCGTCCACCTCTCCGAAGATGCCAAGTTGATTTATGGTATCGTGTATCGGAGGTTTAGACGGATGCGGCCGATGTAGCAGACTTTGTCAGATTCCCCCTCTTTCGAGGGGTTTTTGATTGTGGGGACACTCTTCCCTACAGGCGCAAGCCCCTGCAGTTAATTACGCTACCGCATCGCGGTAACAACTTTCTCCTTCTCCAGAATTTCACTTCGTGTCGTGGGTGTTTGTTTTTTTTGTGGTTGCCCGTGGATTGTATACGGAGACTAATTTATGTCGTCGCCCATAGGACGTGGATTAGTCCAAATCCGTATTTTCTTAGATTTGGGTTTGGGGTTTTGGTTTAAGGATACGTTAGCCGTGTTTGAGGCTAAGATCAACTTAAACGTTTGTTAAGGATACGTTAGTCCAGTTTTGAGACTAAGATCAACTTAACGGGATCGTTTAGATCCGACAAAAGAGCGTTTAGGCTCTATTGTTTCAGTTTAGGGACATAGTGGTCCATTGCATGTTTGGCCGTCGGGACCCATCACCTCTCTGACGACGTTGAAGGATTACAACGACAGATGTCAGAGGAGTTCAGAGATGTACCCTTGAACCAAAGTTGATTGGGGGATCTATAGTCCAATTTGGGACTAAAGTCTGTTTGAATGTTTATGGATACGTTAGCCATATTTGAGGCTAAGATCAACTTAAACGGGATCGTTTAGATCCGGCAAAAGAGCATTTGAGGGCTCTATTGTTCCAGTTTAGGGACGTGGTGGTCCATATTCCAGTTTAGGGACGTGGTGGTCCATTATTAGTTTAAGGACGTTTCGGTCCAATATTAGTTTAAGGACGTTTCGGTCCATGAGTTTAAGGACCCCGCAGTCCATCTTGATGTGTGGTCGTCGGGACCCATCACCGCTCAGACGTCGTTGAAGGATTACAACGATAGGTGTCAGAGGAGTTCGGAGATGTACCATCGAACCAGATATAAATTGATTTAGGGAGCAGCCGTGCTCAGTCAATTTAATTTGAGGACTTACAGCCATGATTGGGCTAAGTCCAGTTGGGAAAATACTCATCATTTTTATTTGTTTTTGCATTGCATTTATTTTTATTTTTATTTGGGCTCTATCCATAAAGGATGCAGAGCATCAATTTGTTTTGGGGCTCTGCCTATTTATAAATGATGCAGAGCATCAATTTTACGTGGGCTCTGCCCTTTTTATTGCTTTGCAATTTATTTTGGCCTGCTAGGTCTTTTTGACTTAGGCCTGGCCCTTTAACAAAAGAAATGCATTGCATTTTTCAGGCGCTTTGCGCCAATCAAAGAGCGCAAGCGCTTGTGGTGATGACACGTGTCATGCAGGCACAGTGCGCTGCGCTAGTGCTCTACGCTTGCGCTGCTGACACGTGGCGCGCTCTGGTGAGTTGCGCCAATTTCAGAGAGCAAAACTCTATTTCAAAAGCGCATAGCGTAAATGGTTCAGACGCTGACACGTGGCGCTCTCTGGTGGCTTGCGCCAACCCAAGAGCGCGATAGTGCAGATTTATAAGTGCAAAGCACTATTAATTTGAGAATCTTTTAGATTCCAGAACCAATGGTTCATAACAGAAGTGCAAAGCACTGTTTTTTTTCTTGATCTAATTTAGATCAAAGAAAACAAATTCCTCTTGTTTTTCTTATTTCAGGGAACCAGGGGTTCATAAAAGTGCAAAGCTCTATTTTTTTTATTTTATTTTTATTAAAGATCATCGATCTTGTTCTTAGATCAATGATCTGTTCATAAGAGAATTTTCTCTTTTTCTAAAGGTTTTTACCTTTTTTTTGTTCTTGAGGAATTCTCTCCAATTCTTCATGAAGTTCTTGATTCTTCTTCAAGAAATGTTGATCCCTTTGAATTGAGGTCTGGGGTCCTTTTTATAGTGCCCATAAATTGGTTAAATTTGTTAAAGAGATCTTTCTCTGAGTGATTTGGGGGATTTTCCCCACCTTTGGATTTTTGATCCAAAGGCTTCTGTTTTACAGAAGAAAATCTTCTTATTTTAACAAGAACAGAAAGATTTTTTCAGAATTTTAATTCTGTTTGGCGCAAATGCTCCAGATACGTGTCACGCAGCACACAGCGCAGCGCAGCTGCGCTTGCGCATCTGCGCTGACACGTGTCGCCCAGCGCACAGCGCAGCGCAGCTGCGCTTGCCCAACTGCGCTGACATGTGTCGCGCAGCGCACAGCGCAGCGCTGCTGCGACTGCGCACCTGCGCTGACACGTGTCGCGCAGCGCAGCGCTTGCGCAACTGAAGCTTTTCTTCTATTTTGTTTTTTAGTAGAGCTTTGCTCTGATTGGGCGCGCTGCCTTGGGCGCTGCGCTCCATGCGCTAACGTGTCTGATTTTGACACGTGGCGCTCTGCGCGCAGCGCAGGGGATCTGAAGCGTTGCTTCATTTATTTTAACTTTAATTTTCACTTTAATTTTTAAGACATAGCTTTGCTCTGATTGGAGGAAAACAGAAGCATTGCTTCTTTTCCTACCTTGGAATTTGAACAGAGCTTTGCTCTGATTGGGGTAAACATAAGGGGGGTTTCCGTAAAAAGTCAAAGTATAAATAATTTTATTATAAAATTAAATATACATATTCTAGCTATGTAATTGCTAGTATTTGGTGTTTATTGAGCCACTGGTAAAATTTCTAATTTTCTGAAAAATTTTCCGAAATTAATTATTTTAATATTATTTTAAGCCGTCACTAATACATTTAATTAGGGAAAATTACAAATTGGAATGGGTTGAAACAAATTTTGTGCATCATAACACATTAAACAAAATTTTAACATTTATTTTTGAAATGAAATGAAGCTGTCAAACGGTTTTAGAAAATATCGAAGAAAAATGCTTAAATTGTGAAATTAGTGTAAATAGATATTGGGGTATAACATTTATCATTTTTCCCTCACCCACACCCTCTCTCCCCTCTCCAAATCAGCAGCCCAAGTGCCCCCTCATTTTCCCACTTGAATGGCTAAAAGAAAAGAAAAGAAATGAAAAGAAATGAGAAGAAAAGAGTAAATATATATAAGTATTGGTTGGGTTGACTTGGACATTCTTTGACTTGGACTTTTCTCCCCACACCCACACACTTCCCTCTCACCCTTCCCTATTTCTGGCCGAGCCCTCCCTAAGTGTAGCCCCCCAATTTTCTCCTCTCATTTCCTCATCAAAAACCTATCAAAAATCTCCAAAATTCCATCACAAATCAAGCTAAAACCCAAATCCAACTCTTACCCATTTTTCCTTGACCTATTCTAGTATGGATCTTGGAGCAAGAAGCAAGTTTGTGAGGCTTGGTTGGATGTTTGATTCAAGTTTTGTGAGGTATAAATTCTTGTCCCATAGTTTGTTTATTTCTTAGTTACTTAATTGTTGCTATCATACTTCATTTGAAGCTAATTAGGTGTTTAATTAGGTTTAATTGCTTGTTTGGAAAAATTCAAGAAAAGGGTTTGTAAATCAAATTACGGTTTTCATCATTGAGTATTGATCTTGTTGTGTAGTTTAACATGTGAGGTAATGTTAAACCAAATCTAGAAGATAATTTGTAAATTGTTGCATCTAAAAAGTCCAAATTAAGATTTTAAGCAAACTAGGTTTTAGCTTTTAGTTGCAAATGGGTGATTTAAAATCTAATTAAGGTTTTGATGACTGTATTAACATTTTAATTTGTTGTTTAGCAACTTAGATCATACAAAACCAAGCTTAATTGATGAATTGTGAATTTTGCTTTCAAAAGTGTTAAAATCGATATTTGTTGCAAACTTGAATTTTGAGTTAATGATAATTAGTGAGATTAAAAATATGGATGTGATTTGTATGACCTAATTATGATATTAAGTGAGCATTTTGACCATTAGAATCGTTAAAATATTTAGTTTGGGTAAAACATCAAGTTTTGAACCGAAATGGGAATTTATGCTAACTAGGTTTTTGGAAAATAAAACGATTTGTTTAATTTTATGGTTTTGATGAATTAAACCCTATTTCTTATATAATTAGTGAGTTTTGAAATCACGATTGGTGTGTTTGGGTTTTCTCGATGGTTTGACGTTTGTACATCGACATCGAGGGTTGGTTTGGATATTCTTGCATGCGTAGACGATAGGTTTTGACCTATGCGTGATACGCGTGCCGAATTGGTTTTCGTATACCGTTTTGACTTCGGATTTGGTTTTTATGCGTTACGATATGTGGTGACATGTAGGTACCCCAGGTGGACTTCGAGACGACAAGAAAGCGCGTAGCGACGTCGGCACCGGCGAGCGCAGATCAGGTGAGTAGATTTTATCTACGGGGGAAGTCGGGTGGATGGCGTATAGCACCCCCGCAGTCCGTAGTATAGTTGATGATATATATATATATGTTATAGGTGTTTTATGATACGAGGATGATTATCAAGGTATGATCTTGTGTTCATGGTTTAGTGTAGGGTAATTAGAAGTAAACGAGCATAACTTCTTAGTCACGAACCCTAGAATAGGTTCACACCCACCCGCACACCCGCATTTGCATACATATATCTCACATGTACGTATATGGGGATATGTATATATATATATACACTTGGGTATGGGACTAGGTATATATATATATATATATATATATATATATATATATATATATATATACACATGGATTATGAGGATAGTACTTGGGATTGGAGATGAGTCGATGAGATTGGGCTTGAGACCGTGAGATCGGTGATGTGACATAGTCCGTATTTGTGATACGACATGGTATTTTAGCGGTTTCTTTAGGCGTGGTGTTTTCATGCACACGCATGCATTTCATAGATGGTATCAGTTTTGTACTAGACGTAGGTCAGTACCCCGGATCATGATTTTAATAAGAGGATACAAGATGAATAATGTGATGAATGTGATATTTGACCCGTACCTAGATTGGGATGCCGTACGACGGATTTACGTACGAGCTATATATTGATGATAGATCCGCACTCTTGACTTGAGGATGTCATATTTTAGATATTGTATCGTATGCGATACTATTGAGGCGGGATCACCGACTATATATATATATATATGTATGTATGTATGTATATATATATGTATGTATATATATATATATATATGTATGTATGTATGTATATATATGTATGTATGTATTGACTCAGATGTTAGGCGGTTTCCTTACCTTTCGTTTAGCCTGTTAGTTCAGCCATATAGTTTAGTGTAGTTGATAGATTAGATTCGATTCCTACCTATTTCAAAAACTAACGAATCATGGGTATTTTAAAAGACAGGCCAAGCGATTCTACAGATATTTCAAAGGACGTTTCTTTTCTTAAAAACACCGTAACCCTTATTTTCAAAACACCACGATTCGTGTTATTTCAAATGGCACTACTGTATGACTTATATTATATTAAATGCAAATTAATTGTCATTATGTTTATCATTCAGCTCCCGCATATTATTGCTGTTCGCTTCGCATCGCATGCTTATATTGTGATTTCATATACCATTATTGATATCATGCTGTCAGGACACCAGCACCATTACCGATGATACGTATGTTCCACGTACACTTACTTGCCGGCTCACACATATCATCATCGGTAATTGCCATGTCACGTACACTTTAGAGAATACTATTTCATTAACATAGCTTGTTAGCTGATAGTTTAGACATGATATTAGTGTACTTACCTTATATGCCAGTTTAGACATTGCAGTTATTACTTGCTACTTCATGCATATTATTATTCACTGTTATGCGGTATTATGGAGTTTTATGCCTATATTCACTGTTTACGTGCTATTGATGATTGGATTTCGGATTTTCATAAGATTTCCTGGATTTGGGAGAAAACCGCAAGAATATATATAAACTTCTTTTTCTTTCTTTTTAAAATGAAAAGTGCGGTTTTCTCATGATGTATGAGTCGTCCACCATGATGTTTTCTCGGTTATAAGATGGATTTCGAGACCCGATTCGAAGAGTTGGATGAACCGTCTGCGGGTACATGGTAGACCCGGTAAGGTACCCCGGGGCAAGAAGATCGAGTAGTAGACGATGAGCCCGGCATTGGAAGACTGCCTACCGGTGATTTTATCTGACGCGTCGGATATCCGGAGGATACCGTCGTGGTCGTGTGATTGATGTTAGGGGCCGATCCGGACTGACGGCGCCCTAGATAGTGAGATTTGAGACACTGGGATTTTGAGATATTGAGGTATTAAGATTTGATGATACAGGCCAGTCCGGGTAGCCGGAGCCTGAGATATTGAGATATTAGGATTTATGTTTTGTGTCGATGCTAGACACTATTTATGTTGATTTCCTTGATGATACCTCGTTTTAAATATACAGAAATCTCACTAAGTTATGAAAGCAATTTCTTCATTTATTTGTATTCTATTTTCATGCTTTCATACCTCATTCATATGATATGTTGCTAGCTGAGGCACTGACACGAACACATGGGATT